>OU342733.1:104671034-106072593 GCA_910589765.1 Avena atlantica | reverse complement strand
TATATGCCATTACCAAGGCAAGTGATATTTTCATGAATTCCTGTCCTAAGGTTTTACTTTGCATTAGATATTTTGCTAAAGTAAATGCATGATATTTGCTTAGTGCTAAGATGGGAAATCCTAAGTAGAGTGAAGTAGTGAAAGGCTAGAGAAATCCTCCTAAGTTAAGATACCATACCTTGCTTAGCCTAGCTTATAGTAAACAAGGGTGGTGCACATTTATAATGGTATATGATAAAATATTCTAATTCAAGAGACTTATATGTTCTTAATAAAACAACTAAGGCAAATGAACCCCTGGGTGGATGGAAGATTGGGTTATGTTGAGTGGTACACAAGGCCATGGACTTGGGTTGTGTTATCTCACTTGTGGAATGGCCACCCAGGCACAAAGGGATTTGGAGGCCAAGTTGTGGAGAAAGCTTACAGTGCAACCACTTGGCAATATGGCTCTGCCATGATCAATAGAGGGTGCTAGCACTTAGTCACTTGGACAGTTGGTGGTAAATGGGATGATAGGATGGAGCGCGTCCTTTGACTAAGGAAAAGCTTCTGAAAGGTCCTGTCTTGGAAACCACTCTGGTGGGGAAAGTGCACAACCTCTGCAGATGGAAAACCTAAGTACTATCCTTGTCCAAGAAATGGACACTTTTGAGCATCAAGACATGGAGCTACAAGAATCTCTCACTTCCAACTTCTACAATAAAATTTGTGGGTGAACAAGGTGGAAGACCCCAATGTCTATTGGTGGTTTCTTTGGGAATGATTTTGACAAAGAAAAACTTAGCAGTTTCAACTAAATAGGAAAATCTATTTTCAAGCAAAAGCAAGCCAAGCTACTCTTAGCCAAATTGCATATAGTTTATATAGTCCACTTAAAAATATACTAAGGTATCACTTGCCAATACTATTCCAAAGTATTGACCCCTGTGGCTGTACTTGTGATGTTGCGGTTACCCCGATGATGATTAGGAGTCATGAGTCTACACTCAACATGCTTGCCTGTGGCACATGAAGAGAAGACTTGTTTTATTTATTTGTTCCATAAAACCTTTTATTAGGCCTATGGCCATGAGTTGTAAAAGACTATATTTTATCTCTGGAATGAATGTAATAACGACCTTTGTATCTGTGTACTTCATCTTAAACTGTGGATGCTAGCATTGATCCAGGGACTTAGCATTGCAATCACAGGGATCCTTTCCTTTATAAAGGAGGGGTCTAACAACTACCATATCATAAAACTAGCCATCAACAATCTAAACTAGACGCCTCTAATTTATCCATTCAAGTTTTACGTGGATTAGGGCTTTCGAGATAGAACCATTCTTACCTACAAACATGACCACAACGGGAATAATCAAATTGTTGACAACTCGCATGCAAAATAGATATTGACTATAGTAGGAGAGACAGACACCCGCTAGGCACTTATGCAAACTAGTTGCATGTCAAGCGTGGAACATCTCATGTGCGAGGACATGTAAGTTTGTCCGGCCGCTTCATCCCACTATGCCCCAATATCCAAAATCAACAAAGCAGCAACAACATGATCATCATCGCCACATAATCTATGTGTACTACCCGTGTATAAGTATCTACGCATAATCCGGCTCTGATACCACTGTAGGGTTCGCAACATAGAAAACAAAAATTTTTCCTACGATGTGAACTATATACCATCTATCTACTAGATACAAACAACGGGCGGATGTATATCCATAGAGAACATACCCTTGAACCGACAAGCTTAACGAGTTCAACTCGTGGTTGATGTAGACGATCTCTTGCCGATCTCAAGATTGAGAGGAAGTCCTAGCGCCGCAAATCAGCAGCACATCCGTCCTCGCACACATGTTCGAGGCACCGAGCAACCTCCGCCTCCTCGCTCCAGCGATGCAGCGGAAGCACAACTCTTACTTGCCGAATAGCAACCGGGAACATGTATCTCGCTAGTCCGAGACCATGGGGGATAAATTCTAGAGAGGTGGAGAAGATCCTTCACGAGGAGGTGTGAGAGACAGTGAGGAGGGGGGGCTCCTTTTATAGGAGGAGGGGGGAAACCCAAGGGGTGGCCGCGCATGGGGCTGCCCCCTTGCCCTCCCCTCTTCATGTGGGTGGACACTCCACTCACAAATCTCCTTTAAATTCCCTCCACTCAAAAGTCCACTCAATTCCCATTAAATTTCCACCAAATTTAATGCAAACTCTCATTAATAAAACTCTTTTATTTTATTCAGAATTTTGTCAATTACTTTAATGACAAAACATTCACAAATAACCCCTTGCTAGAATTCTATTTCAAATGCATAACCACTTTATGCAATTTCACACCCGAAAACCTGTTTCGGTATCTAGTGAAATAAATTCCTGCGCTTGTTCATTCTTTCGGCATGAAACATTTGCTCCAATTGGATGTCGGTGTCTCTTAAGTGTGTCACCCTACGGTTCGTGAATAATGCGGACATGATCGAGACCCCTCTTGGATCAATATCAGAAAGTGGGATCTGGAGACCCATACTGACTCCCACACATTCAACGGTGACTTTCTTGTGATCATCGGAACCTTTTAACGCTATTATCTTAACCCTTTGTTTCACGATATATTACATGTCCGAGATCGATCATCGGTATCTCCATACCTAGTTTGATCTCGTTACCGACATGCACTCTTTTCTCGTTCCTGTGATATAACTTCTAGTGATCAAATCACTTGCTTGCAAGCTAAATCAATGTGATATCACCGAGAGGCCCAGAGTATATCTATCCGTCATCAGGATGAACAAATTCCACTCTCGTTCCATGAGCCTCAACATAACACTTTATTAGTTCTGAATCCACCTTTATAATCACCCTGTTACGGTGTGACGTTTGATGTTATCAAGAAACTCTTCCGGTGTTAGTGATTGACATGATCTCATGGTCTAAGGATTAGGATCACTTCGTAAGTTGTTATAGCAATATAAACTCAATGACTTTGATCGTAATGCTATACTTCGGATGAATGTTCATCACACCATTACACTAATGTTGTGATCCCGTTATTAACAACATCCATGTCCATGATCAGGAAACCTTGATCATCTTGTTAATCAACGAGCTAGTTTATGAGAGAGGCATAACTAGGAACTTTCTGTTTGTTTATTAAACACACATGTATTAACTTTTCCGTATTAATACAATTATAGCATGCAAAATAAACATCTATCATATACTTGGAATACACATAATAAACACTTTATTATTGCCTCTCAGGGCATATTCCCTTCAGTCTCCCACTTGCACTAGAGACAATAATCTAGTTACATAGTGATAAATCTAACACCCATTGAGTTCTGGTGTTGATCATGTTTTTCTCTAGGGAGAGTTTTAGTCAATGGATCTGCTACATTGAGATCCGTATGTACTTTACAAATCTTTATATCTCCATCCTTGACATGCTCGCGGATGGAGTGAAACCGGCGCTTAATATGCTTGTGAGACCTTGGCTCTTTGGCATTGGCAATGGCACCATTGTTGTCACAATAGATCACCATTGGGTCCAACGCGTTTGCCACCACTCCTAGTTCGGATATGAACTCCTTCATCCAAACTGCTTCCTGAGCCGCTTCTGAAGCAGCAACATATTCGGCCTCCGTTGTTGATCCCGCTACCACTGGTTGTTTGGAGCTCCTCCAACTAACCGCTCCGCCATTCATGAGAAATACGTATCCGGATTGAGACTTAGAGTCATCCGGATCGGTGTCAAAGCTAGCGTCGACATAACACTTAGCGACGAGCTCTTCTTCACCTCCGTATACAAGAAACATATCCTTAGTTTCTTCGTAAGTACTTAAGGATATTCTTGACCGCTATCCAGTGTTCCGAACCTGGATCCGATTGGTACCTACTAGTCAAACTAATAGCATGTGCCACATCCGGTCTTGTACATAGCATGGCGTACATTATAGAGCAGAGGCTGAAGCATAGGGGACTTTGTCCATTATCTCTCTTTCTTCCGCCGAAGCCGGACTTTGAGTCTTACTCAATTTCTTTCCTTGCAACATAGGTAAGAACCCCTTCTTACTTCCGTCCATTTTAAACTTCTTTAAAATCTTATCAAGGTATGTACTTTGCGATATCCCTATTAGGCGCCTAGATCTATCTCTATAGATCTTTATGCCTAATATGTATGACGCTTCACCTAGGTCCTTCATTGAAAATTTGCTGTTTAGATAACTTTAACACTGTTTAAAAGATCTATATCATTTCCGATCAATAATATGTCATCCACATATAATATCAGAAATGCCACATTGCTCCCACTCACTTTCTTGTAAATCCAAGCTTCTCCATAAGTTTGGACAAATCCAAACTCTTTGATCACCTCATCAAAGCGGAGATTCCAACTTCGTGATGCTTGCTTCAATCCATAGATGGATCGCTGAAGCTTGCACACCTTGTTAGCATACTTAGGATCGACAAAACCCTTTGGTTGTATCATATACAACTCTTATTCAATATTACCATTGACAAACGCGGTTTTGACATCCATCTGCCATATCTCATAATCGAAATATGCAGCAATTGCTAACATAATCCTAACTGACTTTAGCATCGCTACGGGAGAGAAAGTCTCATTGTAGTCAACTCCTTGAATTTGTCGAAACCCCTTTGCGACAAGTCGAGCTTTATAGACGGTCACATTACCATCAGCATCAGTTTTCCTTTTGAAAATCCATGTGTTCTCCACGGCCTTTCGATCGTGAGGTAATTCCACCAAGTTCCAAACTTGATTTTCATACATGGATTCCATCTCGGATTTCATGGCTTCTAACCATTTGTTGGAATCCGGGCTCATCATCGCTTCTTCATACGTCGCAGGGTCATCATTTTCATCAACCATGAAATTCATGACAGGATTTCCGTACAGCTTGGGAGCTGCACGCGTCCTGTTTGACCTGCGAGGTTTGGTAGTACTCTCTTTCGGAGTTTCATGATCATTATCATTAGTTCCCTCTTCAACAGGTGGAGCCAACTCCGGAACAACTTCTGGCGCTGCGCTACTCGCCATACTTTGAAGAGAAGGTTCCACAACCTCTTCGAGTTCTACCTTCCGACTACTCACACCTTTCGCGAGAAACTCTTTCTCTAGAAAGGTTCCATTCTTGGCAACAAAAACCTTTCCCTCGGATCTGTGATAGAAGGAATACCCAATAGTTTCTTTAGGGTATCCTATGAAGACGCATTTTTCCGCTTTGGGTTCGAGTTTATCCGGTTGAAGTTTCTTCACATAAACATCGCATCCCCAAACTTTAAGAAATGACAGCTTAGGTTTGTTTCCAAACCACAATTCATACGGTGTCTTTTCAAACGGATTTAGATGGTGCCCGATTTAAAGTGAATGCAGCAGTTTCTAGTGCATAACCCAAAAATGACAACGGCAAGTCCGTCAGAGACATCATAGATCGAACCATATCTAATAAAGTACGATTACGACGTTCCGACACACCATTTCGCTGTGGTGTTCCGGCAGGTGTGAGTTGTGAAACAATTCCACACTCTTTCATGTGAGTGCTAAACTCGTAACTTAGATACTCACCTCCATGGTCGGACCGTAGAAATTTGATCTTTCTATTACGATGATTTTCCACTTAATTCTTAAATTCCTTGAACTTTTCAAAGGTTTCAGACTTGTGTTTCATCAAGTAGATATAACCGTATCTACTCAAATCATCCGTGAAAGTAACAAAATAACTATATCCACCTCGCGCCGACACACTCATTGGACCACATACATCAGAATGTATGATTTCCAATAAATCTGTCGCCCGTTCCATTGAACCGGAAAACGGCGTTCTAGTCATCTTGCCCATAAGGCATGGCTCACATGTATCAAATGATTCATAATCAAGTGATTCCAAAAGTCCATCCGAATGGAGCTTCTTCATGCGTTTAACACCAATATGACCTAGACGGCAGTGCCACATATATGCGGATATATCATCATTAAGTTTAATCCTTTTAGCATCAACATTATGAATATGTGGAACATTATCATCGAGATTTAATATAAATAAACCATTCATCATCGGTGCATGACCATAAAAGATTTCATTCATATAAATGGAACAACCATTGTTCTCGGATTTAAATGAATAACCACTTCGCATCAAACACGATCCAGATACAATGTTCATGCTCAGTGCAGGCACCGGATAACATTTATTCAAGTTTATAACTAATCCCGATGGCAAGTGGAGAGGCAGCGTTCCGACGGCAATCACATCAACGCTTGATCCATTGCCGACACGCATCTTGACCTCACCCCTTGCTAGCGGTCGCTTGTTCCGCAGCCCCTGATTCGAGTTACAAATATTAGCAACTGAACTGGTATCAAATACCCAGGTGCTACTGCGAGCACTAGTCAAGTACACATCAATAACATGTATATCATATATACCTTTGTTTGCCTTGCCGGCCTTCTTGTCTGCCAGATACTTGGAGCAGTTGCGCTTCCAGTGGCCAGTCCCCTTACAATAGTAGCACTCAGAATCAGACTTAGGTCCAACTCGGGGTTTCTTTTCAGGCGCGTCAACATGCTTGCCGCCCTTACTTCCCTTCCGTTTTCCCTTCTTGTCTTTCTTGAAACCAGTGTTCCTATTGATCATCAACACTTGATGTTCCTTTTTTTATCTCCACTTCTGTAGTTTTAAGCATTGACAGAAGCTCGGGGAGAGACTTCTTCAAGCCTTGCATATTATAGTTCATCACGAAGCTCTTATAGCTAGGTGGCAGAGACTACAGAACACGATGGATGCCTAAATCAATGGGAATCGATATTCCCAAGGACACAAACTTATCGGCGTAACCCGACATCTTGAGTACATGCTCACTAACGGAGCTGTGCTCTTCCATCATGCAGCTAAAGAAATTTTCTGAAGCGTTGTAGCTCTCTACAGCAGCATGTGTGTCGAAAATCATTTTCAACTCACCCATTGTATCAAATGCATTGCCGTTTTCGAAACGCTTTCGAAGTTCCGGCTCTAGCCCATACAATATGCCGCAATGAACTAAGTTGTGGTCCTCCTGACAAGTCTGATAGACATTCTTCTCCTCATCAGGGGCATCATCTAAAGGTGGGGGGCCTAACGGCGCTTCTAGCACATATTGCTTTTGTGCAGCAAAGAGGAGAATCCTCAAATTCATGGCCCATTCGGTAAAGTTGCTACCGTTCGTTGCTAGTTTCTCTTTCTCCATGAACACATTGAAATTAAAAGAAGGTGGTGCCATCTACAACAGAATTTGTAAAGTTTAGACTAAGTGTATGATAGATTGAGTTCAACTAATCTATATTACGAATGAACTCCCACTCAAAAACGACATCCCTCGTGCCTTTTTGGTGATTACATGAACCAAATCCACTACACCATGTCCGATCATCATGTGAGTCGGTATAGCTTCAAAGGCGAGCATCAAATGGGCATCATATCAACTATATGACTCATGCTTAACCTTTCGGTCCGTGTTCCGAGGCCATGTCTGTACATGCTAGGCTCGCCAAGTTAGAACCTTAGTATTCGCGTGTGTAACTGTTTTACACCCGAAATATGGTCGTGGATCCAAGAACACCCGATCATCACGTGATGTCTTGGAGCGACGAAAACATAATCGGTGCATACTAAAGGAAGAACACATTCTTATCTTGATATTTAAATGAGGGATCATCTTATTATGCTAACAAAGCGCTAAACAAGCAATATAAGATGCTATCAAACATCATATGTTTATTAGTGAAATTATATGGTTCTCGCAGATGATCTCTATCATGTGCATCGTGGTATGATCACTATCATACCTATATGTGTAAATCCATGGTCTATGGATTTTACATGCTATGTGTGTTGTAAGAGTATCATCTCTTACTTCTACTTACAACACTACCATATCATAACACTAGCCCAGCAACAATCTAAACTAGACGCCTCTAATTTATCCATTGCAAGTTTTATGTGGATTAGGGCTTTCGAGATAGAACCATTCTTACCTACAAACATGAACCACAACGAGGATAATCAAATTGTTGACAACTCGCTTGCAAAATAGATATTGACTATAGTAGGAGAGACAGACACCCGCTAGGCACTTATGCAAACTAGTTGCATGTCAAGCGTGGAACAGGTCTCATGTGCGAGGACATGTAAAGTTTGTCCGGGCCGCTTCATCCCACTATGCCACCGATATCCAAAATTACAACAAAGCAGCAACAACATGATCATCATCGCCCACATAATCATATGTGTACTACCCGTGTAAAGTATCTACGCATAGATCCGGCTCTGATACCACTGTAGGGTTCGCAACATAGAAAACAAAATTTTTCCTACGATGTGAACTATATACCAAGATCTATCTACTAGATACAAACAACGGGCGGATGTATATCCGTAGAGAACATACCCTTGAAGACCGACAAAGCTTAACGAGTTCAACTCGTGGTTGATGTAGACGATCTCTTGCCGATCTCAAGATTGAGAGGAAGTCCTAGCGCCGCAAATCAGCAGCACATCCGTGCTCGCACACACGTTCGAGGCACCGAGCAACCTCCGCCTCCTCGCTCCAGCGATGCAGCGGAAGCACAACTCTTTCTTGCCGAATAGCCACCGGGAACATGTATCTCGCTAGTCCGAGACCATGGGGGATAAATTCTAGATGGGGAGAGAGATCCTTCACGAGGAGGTGTGAGAGACAAGTGAGGAGGGGGGGCTCCTTTTATAGGAGGAGGGGGGAACCCCAAGGGGGTGGCCGGCGCATGGGGCTGCCCCCTTGCCCTCCCCTCTTCATGTGGGTGGACACTCCACTCACAAATCTCCTTTAAATTCCCTCCACTCAAAAGTCCACTCAAATTCCCATTAAATTTCCACCAAATTTAATGCAAACTCTCATTAAATAAAACTCTTTTATTTTATTCAGAATTTTGTCAATTACTTTAATGACAAACATTCACAAATAACCCCTTGCTAGAATTCTATTTCACATGCATAACCACTTCATGCAATTTCACCCGAAAACCTATTTCGGTATCTAGTGAAATAAATTCCTACGCTTGTTCATTCTTTCGGCATGAAACATTTGCTCCAATTGGATGTCGGTGTCTCTTAAGTGTGTCACCCTACGGTTCGTGAATAATGCGGACATGATCGAGACCCCTCTCGGATCAATTATCAGAAGTGGGATCTGGAGACCCATACTGACTCCCACACATTCAACGATGACTTTCTTGTGATCGTCGAAACCTTTTATGCTATTATCTTAATCTCTTTGTTTCACGATATATTACATGTCCGAGATTCGATCATCGGTATCTCCATACCTAGTTTGATCTCGTTACCGACATGCACTCTTTTCTCGTTCCTGTGATATAACATTCTAGTGATCAAATCACTTGCTTGCAAGCTAATCAATGTGATATCACCGAGAGGGCCCAGAGTATATCTATCCGTCATCGGGATGAACAAATTCCACTCTCGTTCCATGAGCCTCAACATAACACTTTATTAGTTCTGAATCCATCTTTATAATCACCCTGTTACGGTGTGACGTTTAATGTTATCAAGAAACTCTTCCGGTGTTAGTGATTGACATGATCTCATGGTCTAAGGATTAGGATCACTTCGTAAGTTGTTATAGCAATATAAACTCAATGACTTTGATCGTAATGCTATA
The DNA here is from genome assembly GCA_910589765.1 of Avena atlantica. Lineage (NCBI taxonomy): Eukaryota > Viridiplantae > Streptophyta > Magnoliopsida > Poales > Poaceae > Avena > Avena atlantica. Next base: position 106,062,888 of record OU342733.1, on the reverse strand, counting down.
CTTCGGATGAATGTTCATCACACCATTACACTAATGTTGTGATCCCGTTATTAACAACATCCAATGTCCATGATCAGGAAACCTTGATCATCTTGTTAATCAACGAGCTAGTTTATGAGAGAGGCATAACTAGGAACTTTCTGTTTGTTTATTAAACACACATGTATTAACGTTTCCGTATTAATACAATTATAGCATGCAAACTAAACATCTATCATATACTTGGAATACACATAATAAACACTTTATTATTGCCTCTCAGGGCATATTCCCTTCAACAAGGTAATATACCGAACACCCATGGCAGTTTGGTGCTGGTCATGTTTTGCCCTCTGGAGAGGTTTAGTCAACGGATCCGCCACATTCAGATCTGTGTGTACTTTGCAAATCTTTATTTCCCCATCTTGGACATGTTCTCGAATAGCGTGGAAACGTAGCTTGATATGCTTCAGCTTCTTGTGTGACCTTGGTTCTTGCGCATTGGCTATGGCACCCATGTTATCACAGTAGATAGACATTGGGTCCAGCGTACTAGGAACCACACCCGGCTCTGTAATGAACTCTTTCATCCATATCGCTTCTTGTGAAGCCTCCGAAGCAGCCATGTATTCCGATTCAGTTGAAGATCTCGCCACAACGCTTTGCTTTGCACTCCTCCAGCTAACTGATGCACCATTCAAAGTAAATACGTATCCAGATTGTGATTTAGAATCATCCGGATCGGTGTTCCAACTAGCATCGGTGTAACCGTTAACAACGAGCTGTTCATCACCTCCATAAGAAAGAACCATATCCTTAGTTCTTCTCAAGTACTTAAGGATGTTTTTGACCGCTGTCCAATAATCCACTCCTGGATCACTTTGATATCTTCTAGTTAAACTAACAGCATATGCAATGTCGGGTCTAGTACATAGCATGGCATACATTAGAGATCCTATGGCTGAGGCATAGGGAGTCTTACTCATCCTTTCTCTATCTTCTGTCGATGTCGGACTTTGAGTTTTACTCAAGGTCGTATTGGGCAACATGGGCAAGAACCCTTTCTTGCTATCTTCCATTCCAAACCTCTTTAGAACTTTGTCCAAATATGTACTTTGTGACAATGATATTAAGCGTCTCGATCTATCTCTATAAATCTTTATGCCTAATATGTAAGCTGCTTCGCCAAGATCCTTCATTGAAAAACTATTATTCAAATATTCCTTGACACTATTAAGAAGGTCTATATCATTCCCAATCAAAAATATGTCATCTACATATAGTATTAAGAATGCTACAGAGCTCCCACTCACTTTCTTGTAAATACAAGCTTCTCCATAAGTTTGTATAAAACCAAAACTTTTGATTACCTTATCAAAACATCGATTCCAACTTCGGGATGCTTGCTTCAATCCATAGATGGACCATTGAAGTTTGCATACCTTGTTAGCATCTTTATCATCGACAAAACCTTTGGGTTGCATCATATACAACTCTTCATCAATGTCTCCATTGAGGAATGCTGTTTTGACATCCATCTGCCATATCTCATAATCATAATATGCAGCGATTGCTAACATAATCCTCACAGACTTTAGCTTTGCTACTAGTGAGAAAGTCTCATCGTAGTCAACTCCTTGAATTTATCAAAACCCCTTTGCGACAAGTCGAGCTTTATAGACAGTAACATTACCATCAGCATCTGTTTTCTTCTTGAAAATCCATTTGTTCTCGATAGCCTTCCGACCATCCGGTAAGTCCACCAAAGTACATACTTGGTTTTCGTACATGGATCCAATCTCGGATTTCATGGCTTCTTGCCATTTATTGAAATCTGGGCTCATCATTGCTTCCTCATATGTCTCAGGGTCATCGGTGTTGTCCACCAACATGACACTCATAACGGGATCATACCAATCTGGAGTGGTACGAGTTCTCGTTGACCTGCGAGGCTCTGTAGCAACTACAACCGAAGTTTCATGATCATCATCATTAGCTTCCTCTCTTATTGGTGCAGGCACCACAGGAACTTCTTCCGGTGCTGCGCTACTCGCAATTTCGATAGAAGGTTCGACAACCTCGTCGAGTTCTACTTTCCTTCCAGTCACTTCTTTCGAGAGAAATTCCTTCTCTAGAAAGGATCCATTCTTGGCAACGAAGATTTTGCCTTCGGATCTATGATAGAAGGTATACCCAATAGTTTCCTTCAGGTATCCTATGAAGACGCATTTTTCCGCTTTGGGTTCAATCTTGTCCGGTTGTAACTTCTTTACATAGGCTTCGCAACCCCAAACTTTAAGGAACGACAATCTAGGTTTCTTCCCAAACCATAATTCATACGGTGTCGTTTCTACGGATTTAGATGGTGCCCTATTTAAAGTGAATGCGGCTGTTTCTAATGCATAACCCCAAAATGATAGCGGTAAATCTGTAAGTGACATCATAGAATGGACAATATCTAAGAGAGTTCGATTACGACGTTCGGACACACCATTACGCTGTGGTGTTCCCGGCGATGTCAATTGTGAAAGTATTCCGCATTTCATCAAATGCTCGCCAAACTCGTAACTTAGATATTCACCTCCACTATCAGAACATAGAAATTTAATCTTCTTGTTACGTTGATTCTCTACCTCACTTTGAAATTCCTTAAACTTCTTGAAAGTTTCGGACTTATGTTTCATGAAATAGATATACCCATATCTACTCAAGTCATCCGTGAAGGTAAGAACATAACGATAACCACCGCGCGATGCTACACTCCTTGGACCACACACATCGGTATGTATGATTTCCAATAAGTCCGTAGCTCGCTCCATCATACCAGAGAATGGAGTCTTAGTCATTTTGCCCATCAGACATGCTTCGTATCTTTCAAGTGATTCGAAATCAAGTGATTCAAGAAGTCCATCGGAATGGAGTTTCTTCATACGCTTCACTCCAATGTGACCAAGACGACAGTGCCACATATAGGTCAAGTTATCGCTCGATTTCAAACGTTTAGCCTCAATGTTATTAACATGTGTATTTCCACTATCGAGATTCAATAAGAATATACCATCTATCAAAGGTGCATGTGCATAAAACATATTACTCATATAAATCGAACAACCATTATTCTCGGACTTAAACAAGTAACCGTCTCGCAATAAACAAGATCCTGATATAATGTTCATGCTTAATGCAGGCACCAAATAACAATTATTTAAGTATAAAACTAATCCCGATGGTAGATGAAGGGGTAGCGTGCCGACCGCGATCACATCAACATTTGATCCGTTTCCCATGCGCATCGTCACCTTGTTCTTCACTAGCTTCTGTTTATTCTGCAGCACCTGTTTTGAGTTACAAATATGAGCAACCGAACCAGTATCAAATACCCAGGCACTACTACGAGTACTAGTGAGATACACATCAATAACATGTATATCGGATATACCTTTCTTCTTGATGTTGCCGTTCTTCAAATCCGCCAAGTACTTTGGGCAATTCCGCTTCCAGTGACCTTCTCCCTTGCAGTAAAAGCACTCAGTATCAGTCTTGGGTCCAGCCTTGGTCTTCTTCGTCGGCGCGGTAAATTTCTTACCACCCTTCTTGAAGTGTCCCTTTTGCTTAGACTTGCCTTTCTTGAATTTGGTGGTCTTATTGACCATCAACACTTGGTTCTCTTTCTTGATCTCCACTTCTGCAGACTTCAACATAGCAAACAGTTATGGCAACTGCTTGTTCATGTTTTGCATATTGTAGTTCATCACAAAGTTCTTGTAACTTGGTGGTAGTGATTGGAGGACATGGTAAATCCCCAAAGCATTAGGAATCACTATACCCAAGCTTTGAAGTTTATTTGCGTGCCCAGACATCTTAAGCACATGCTCACTGACGAAGCTGCCCTCTTCCATATTGCAGTTAAAGAACTTTTCAGAAGCCTCATAGCTCTTAATTGCCGCATGAGTCTCAAAGATCAATTTGAGATCATGGACAATATCATGTGGGTCTGAATTCTCAAACCTTTCCTGAAGCTCCGATTCTAAACCATATAAGATAGCACACTGAACTGTGGAGTACCGAGTCTTCCGAGCAAGGTAAACATTCTTTACTTCGTCGGCAGCATCAGCTGCAGGCGGGTCACCCAGCGGTGCATCCGGCACATAGGTCAAATTACCAGCTGTGAGGACAATCCTCAAATTGCGGAACCAATCCGCGAAGTTGCTTCCATTGTTTTTCAACTTTTCTTTCTCTAGGAACGCATTCAAATTGATGGTAGGGGCCGCCATTGATCTACAACATATTTGCAATAGTTTAGACTAAGTTTATGACAAATTTGAGTTCTAATTAATAGTTAAATTAATCTAGGTGAACTCCCACTCAAAACAATATCCCTCACATTGTTTTAGTGATCACACGAACCAAATCCACCACATCAACACCGATCATCACGAGAACTGATATAGTTTCAATGGCGAACAATCGACATGTTCATCATATCTACTATATGATTAATGCTTTACCTTTCGGTGATCCGTGTTCCGAGACCATGTCTGTACATGCTAGGCTCGTCAAGATCAAACCTTAGCTTCCACATGAGCAAATCTAGCTTGCTCACGTTGTATACACTTGCGGAATCTAACACACCCGATCATCACGTGGTGCTTCAAAACAACAAGCTTTAGCAATGGTGCTAACTAAGGGTGAACACTTTATGACTTGAAATTCATGTGCATGAGGGATCATCTTATAATGCTACCGTCGTCTACTAAGCAATACAAGATGCATAAAGGATTAACATCACATGCAATTCATAATATGTGATATGATATGGCCTTTCTTCTTTGTGCTTCCGATCTCCATCTTCAAGCACGAACATTATCTCCATCATCATCGGGATTGCATCAAGGTCAATGAAGCTTCTCCATGGTTGTCGTCCACCGGCTTCAACTATTAAAACTACTTTGAATAGACACGCGGGTCTTAACATAAATTAAAGACAACCATATGGCTCCTGCCGGTTGCCAACTTACAATAAGGAACATTGCATACATCAAATATAATCACAATCATGGCCATAGCACATCACTGCACACCCCTGCAAAACAAAGTTAGACGCCTCTACTTTCTTTGCATGTTTTACGTGGTTTGGGGCTTTCAATAAGTGTCGTTCTAACTTACGAACATGAACCACAACATTGATACTAGTATTGTTAATCACCCGTTGTAAATTGGATCTTAACTATGCTAGGAGAAACAGGCACCCGCAAAGCCACTTATGCAATACAAGTTGCATGTCAAGCGTGGAGCAAGTCTCATGAACGATGTCATGTAAGGTTAGCCCGGGCCGCTTCATCCCAACATCCCGCGAGATGCAAAGTACACAAGAAGCAATCGACAATAAAAGCATCAACGCCCACAATCACCATTGTGTTCTACTCGTGCAACAGATCTACATATAGACACGGCTCTGATACCACTGTAGGGTTTCGTATCATGGAAAACAAAATTTTTCTATCGGATACAAACAAACAAGCCAAGATCTATCTACTAGATTGTAGCAACGAGTCGATGGAATAACTCACCCTCGAAGATTCCAAAGTGTTTAACGAGAGCGGATTCTCGTGGGTGATGTAGTCGTACTCTTCCCGATCTCAAGATCGCGTAGACGATCCTTCCGGCGCTGCGTTCCGGCAGCGCTCCCGCAGTCGGTCACACGTTCGGTACTCGACGAAGACCTTCCTCTCCCTTGTTCCAGCAGGCAACGGAGGTTGTAGCACTCTCCTCGCGATTCCGGCAGCACAACGACGTGGTACCGGAAGTAGAGGGGAGATCTCGCAGGGCTTCTCCTTAAGCCGGAGCGAGTATGGTGGACTATGAGAGAGCCCTCGACGATCTAGGGTTTAGACACGCTGAGGAGGAGGCTTGGCCGGCGGGTAGAGTTAGCTAGGCGGCAGCGGCGATTTTCCCTAGGGCGGCGGCGGCGGCAGCAGGTGGCGGCGCCAGCGGCTTAGGGTTTGGAGGTGGGGATCTTGTGTGCTAGGAGGGGCAACCCTGCCCCTCCCTTTATAGGTGGAGGGAGGCGCGCCAGGGGAGGGGATTCCCTCCCCAACTCGGACCCAAGTTGGGCCGACGATGAAGGTGGAGGGACTCCTCCCCAACTCGGATACCACCTCCCCTCCACTTCCCAAAATTAGCCGTTTGACTTTCAAATCAGCGTTTGACTTTTCAAACAAGGATTTGATTAAATCCTCTATTTTGTTCAGCGATGACACTTAGTACATGATGCAATCATACCAACTTGATATAACACATTCATGTACCCTTCCCCTTCGGAGTGCCGGACATTTTGGAACCTTCTAGAACATTCCCGATGAAAACACCGGAACCATTCTCCAACTTCGAAACAAGACTTTCCTTATATGAATCTTATTCTACGGACCATTCCGGATCTCCTCGTGATATCCCGAATCCCATTCGAGACTCCGAACAACATTCGGTCTCTTTCTCATCATTCCATAACTACTCAAACAACGTCGAATCCTTAAGTGTGTCTCCCTACGGTTCGTGAATTATGCAGACATGATCGAGACACTTCTCCGAACAATAACCAATAGAGGAATCTGGAAATTCATATGGCTACCACATATTTCTACGATTACTTTGCGATCGAATGAACCACTTACATATGATACCAATTTCCCTTTGTCTCACGATAGTTTACTTATCAGAGGTTATGATCGTCGGTATCTCTGCATACCTAGTTCAACCTCATTACTGATAAGTACTCTTTTCTCGTTCCTGTGAGATGTGATCCCTTGTGAGCCAGTCACATGCTTGCAAGCTAATTAGATGACATTACACCGAGAGGGCCCAGAGTATATCTATACGTCATATGGATGGACAAATCCCACTCTTGATCCATGTGTCTCAACCAATACTTTTCGAACACTCAATGTCACCTTTATAGCCACCCAGTTACGGTGTGGTGTTTGATGTCATCAAAGCATCCATCCGGTAAAGGTGATATGCATGATCTCATGGTCGAAGGAATTAGGTTACTATGTATCAGAAAGCATATAGCAATTGAACTATTAAAATGACTTGATCTTTATGCTACGCTTATCTATAGGAGTATGTCCACCATATCATTCTCCTAACGATATGATCTTGTTGTTAATAACATCTCAATGTTCATGATAGGGAAACCACAATCATCTATTAACCAACAATCTAGTATTATAAAGAGGCTATACTAGGGACTCTATTTTAGTTTACAAATCACACAAGTATTAATGTTTCCTTGTTAATACTATTATAGCATGAATGTAAACATTTATCATAAACACAAAGATATAATAATAACTACATTTATTATAGCCTCTAGGGCATATCTCCAACAGAGATATGCGTCGGGCATCTGTCGGGTCATCGGGCAGTTCATTGTTTATCAGGTACGGAAGGTACGGCTGCGTCCATGTCTCTTCAACCGCCATGACCTGCATCAGGCTGACCAACTCGTCCTCGGTGTCGATCTTTTCGGGTCCTTCCTGTCCTTCGGGTAGCGCAGCCCCCGAGTGCTCTGCTTCTTTGGCTGAGCCTATTGGGAATTTTCTCTTGATAGAGGGTACGTAGATTTGTTCGAGGAACACACCTGGTGGCACCCGTGCGCAGGTGGAGCTAATGTTGGAGAGCCTGTCAGCTTCTTCGTTGCTTTCCCTTCCGACATGCTGAAGCTCGCAACCGTCAAAGTCTCCTTCGAGTGAGTTGTAGAGCGTGCAGTATGTGATCATGTTAGCACTGTGAGCGTCACACTCGTTCATCGTCTGCTGGAAGACAAGGTTCGAGTCACCATAGATGACGAGGTGTGTTGCGTCGCAGATCTTGGCCATCCTTATGCTGTGGATGAGGGCCTCGTATTCGGACGCGTTGTTGTAGGCGCGAAATTTCATCCTAAGGACGTACTTCATCTTTTCGCCTTGAGGGGATGTCAGAATGACACCGGCACCTGCTCTAGCCTCACGTTTGGAGCCATCAAAGCGCATCGTCCAGGATTGCGACATGTCCGGAGTATCCGGCAGCTGGAGCTCCATCCAGTGGATGAGAAAATTAGGGACAAGTGGCGGTGCACCGCTCGTAGATTATATCTAGAGGGGACAGTTCGATGCACCACAAGGCTATGCGTCCCATGGCTTCGGGATTGTTCAGGATGTTTTACAGCGGGCTTCATTGATGACCATGATCTGATGCTCCTGGAATTAGTGGCTCAGCCGACGAGCTGTCATGAATACGCCGTTGGCGAGCTTCTGGTAGTGAGGGTACCTCTGCTTTGTTCGGGTCAGTACCTTGCTAAGGTATTAGAGTGGGCGTTGGACCCCGTGGATCTTGCCATCTTTGGGTCGTTCGACCACGAGTATGATGCATACCACCTGATGTGTAGCTGCAATGTATAGAAGCAAAGGCTCCCGCTCCTTTGGCGTGACCATGACAGGCGAGGTGGAGAGCAGCCGCTTGAGGTCCTCGAATGCGTTGTCTGCTTCGGGTGTCCACTCAAACTTGTCCGCCTTGCGCAGCAACTGGTAAAAGGGTAGGGCCTTCTCACCCATTTGGCTGATGAATCTGCTTAGCGCGCGAACCGCCTGGCTAGCTGCTGGATGCCCTTGAGTTTCTTCGGATTCTCCATGGCCAATATGGTCCTAATTTTTTTCGGGTTCGCCTCGATCCCCCGTTGGGATATGAAGTAGCCGAGCAATTAGCCGGATGGGACACTGAAGGTGTACTTTTCTGGGTTTAGTTTTATCTTGTAGTGATCAAGGTTATCAAACGTCTCGCAGAGATCGTCGATCAGCGTCTTGGCTTCTTTGGTCTTGATTACTATGTCGTCGACATAGACTTGGATGTTATGACCGATCGGGCTTTTCAGGCACACCTACATGCACCTCTAATATGTGGCACCTGCGTTCTTCATCCCGAAGGGCATGGTGTTGTAGCAGAACACTCCGAACGGTGTGATGAATGCTGTTTTATCCTGATCTTCGAACTTCAGCCGAATATGGTTGTATCCTGAGTAGGCATCGAGGAAGGAGAGTTTCTCACATCCTGTAGTCGAATCGATGAGTTGATCGATCCTCGATAAAGGGAAGTGGTCCTTGGGATAGTACTTGTTGAGCTATGTGAAGTCTATGGAAATTCGCAGGATGTTTGTGTCCTTTTTGGGGACAGGCACGGTTTTGGCCAGCCACTCGCTTTCTTTGATTTCCCTGATGAAGTTGGCATCGAGAAGTCTATTGACTTTGATTCCAACGGCTTTGGCTCTTGGTTCGGACAGTCGTCGAATCGATTGCTTGACTGGCTTCACATCCGGAAACACATTGAGTGCATGCTCGGCGAATTCCCTGGGAACTCCTAGCATGTCCGTAGGACAGGAGAGAATTTCCCAGCGCTCATGGAGGAATTCGACGATCGCGCTTTCCTATGCGGGACTGAGGTTGTTGGCGATAAACACCGTCTTGGAGGTGTCCTTCGGGTGGACCTACACCTTTTTCGTGTTGACCGTGGAGTCGAACGACATATCGGTTGCGTTTTGTCTAGTGACTGGGGGTGCCTTGTTGTCTATCACCTCTCTGAGCCTTGTGAGCTCCTCCCGCATGCCGAATGACTGGGAGATTCTGTCGAAGTCTCTGTCGCAGTGGTCAGACCGGGTGAAGCTTCCCTAGATGGTGACGACACCCCTAGGTCCTGACATCTTTAGTAGCAGGTACGCATAGTGTGGTACTGCTCCACGCTCCCAAGGATGGCGTAGTACTGTGATGGCCAGTCCATTACTTTGAACTCTAGCCACTCACGCCTGAAGTTTTCGGGCAGTCCGAAGATGACGTCGAGCCATATCTTGCCCAAGGGGTATATGCCATTCCCTGGGACTATGCAATGGAACATCGTGTCTGATTTCTCTAGGCTACACAGCGGGATCCACATCGCTGCGAGTGTGCTGGTGAACATCAGATTGAAGCCGCTGCCGCCATCCAAGAAGACGCGGCTCATCTCGAATCCTCCAATCTGGGCCTCGAGCACCAGGGTAGCATGTCCTGGGCGAGTGAACTGGCATGGGTGATCCAAACGATCGAACGTGATTCAAGATTCTGAGCCACTGAGGTACTTAGGTATCGCTGGTGGAGAGGTCACTGCCAAGATGACTTGGCGAGTAATCTTCTTCTACACCCTGTAAGTTGGGCGCCCCTTCTGGATCTTTAATGACCCTTTTGGTGGCGGGTACCCTCCCACACCGTTATTTGGTGCTGGTGCGATCGCCGACTACGATGGTCCGACGGGTGGTGGTGGAGGAGCCCCGTGGGCGATGTCACCTGGTACGGGTGCGGGCCCAAATCCAGGGTTCACGGTCTGGCGCCGCATTTGGGTGAGACCCTCGCTGAGCTTCTGGAACTCGCGGCAGTCCTTGAGCATGTGGCTGGCCTTCTTCTTACCATCTTGTTTGTCGATGTAGAAGTGGATGGTGCAGGGACCAGACAGCTTCTCGTATGCCGAAGGCTCGTCGTCGCGGCTGTGATGTTGCCATGTTTGTGTGGGTCGCCCGCTGTCAAGGTAGTTTCCTGCGCGGTATCTGCTGCTGCGGTTGCCGTCATTGCGTCGATTGGCGTATCCAGCCGCGACCATGTCGACTCTGTCACGATCGTCATAGACGCTCGATCTTCTCTTGCTGCGGTGTTCGCGTCTGCGGCCTTAGTCATCTTCATCATCTAAATGTGCTCGGGTGACGAAATCCTCACCATCTTTCCACCGATTGGCGATGTCCATGAGGTGATTGAGCGTCTTGGGCTTGATGCGCCCAAGCTCCTACTTGAAATATGGTCGCCTGGCACCATCTTTGAAGGCATCTATTGCCCGTTCTTCAGAGATGTGCGCAACAGAGTTCTTGATGTGGGACCATCGGAGTATGTATGAGCGATGGACTCGGTAGACCGTTGGGTGCAAGCCCGTAGCTCTTCTATCGAAGCTGGCCTCTTGCTGGTGCCTTTGAAGTTGCGGATGAAGATGTATGCTAGCTCTTCCCAACTTCGGATGGAGCTAGAGGATAGGTTGCTGAGCCAAACCCTGGCCGCGCCTGTCAGCTGCAGCTAAAGGCATTGTAAGGCAGTGTTCTTGTTTCCGCCGTGAAGCTTGAATAACGACAGGTGATCGTCGAGCCAGGCCTTTGGTTCCTGCGTGTCATCGAACTTTGGGTTGTCCAAAGGGAGCTTTAAATTTTTCGGCATCCGCGTTCGTTGAATCGATCTGCTGAAGCATCTGGCCCCGCATAGCTCTCCATCGTCTTCCTCTTCTTACTCAGTCGAGCACGCACGTTTGGCACGTGCATTGTTGATCTTGCACTGGGTGAGCTTGTTGCGGGCGTCGTAGTTGCTGCTACAGCGTTGTGGGCTCTTGAGGCACCAAGGAAGGTCGTGCTCGTCGTCCTCGGATGAGGGTGTATGGCTGCGGGTGAACTTGACCGCAGCTTTTTTCTTCGGCTCCGTAGGAGCGTCATCGTGGAGCGCAGCTCCAACAAGTCCAAGGCCAGTTAGCGCAGACTTGTGCATGGCTCTCTTTGGGTCGCCCACCAGAGGTGGATGCGACGCGAGATTTGTAGTGGCCGCCATGATCGCAGCCTGCGGCGTTTTCGGCATGACGTTGCTATGCGAGTCCATCGTCATGAAGGACACCTTGAGGGCCCTGGTGACCTCGCGTCGTGCAGCGGGGTCCATACGCTCCGTACGGGAGTGGTATTTGTTGGCGTTGTTACCATGCGAACTGTAGACACCAGCGGCGGAGACCGCAGCTCGCCGGGCGCTGGATTCTGCAGCTTCCTTCTTACGCTTGTCGAGCTCCTCCATCAGCTTCACCAGCCGGTTGTGCTCGTCGATGAGGAGGAGGTGGTAGGCCATCAGTAGATCCCGTGAGGCATTCACAGGTAGGATTATGTTGCCTGCCATGGACTCGCGTGATTGGTGCCAGCCTTCCTCGTTGAGGTTTATCTGGTTGTAGGCGTGAGCGTCGCCTTCGTTGGGCCTGTTAGGCCGATCTCCCCCATTTCCTCCGTTCCCATTTTGCGGGTTGGGAGGGGGATTGGGTGTTTGCTACGCACTCGAACCCGGCGGCGGGTTCGTTACTTTGTTGATGATGACGACGCATAGGTAGCGCCCATGGATTGGATCGCTGCTGCTGTAACTTTCGGATCCGGAACCGTAGGTTCATTCATCTGAGGGAGGGCCACACAGATCTGAGTTACAGCTGCTGCTGCTGTCATCCGAATCATCTGTCAGCGTTGACGCGTGTAACACGCTGATGGGTGGGACCCACAAAGCGGGCCTGATGGATGGTGGTGGCACCCGCTCTGGGGGGCGCAGGGTGCTGGTCTTCCCCACCTGGAAGCAGAAGCTCCCAAATAGCATCTCGAGCCCATCGCCGATGGACTCGAAATCCCTTAGGGTGGCCGGCGAGTGGGCGGTGAAGTCGAAGGCGCCGAAGAGGAGGTGACTCTCCGTTTCTAATGAGTTGTAGATCGCTCCGGATGGAACCTTCAGGACCACACGATTAGCGTCCCCGCTTCCCACAGATGGCGCCAATTGACGAGGGTTGATTTCGTCAATGCCCATTGTTATGGACTTGGGTTTTGGAGAAGATGGGGATGCTGGAAGTCGTGGAACGGTTAACAGACAAGCAACACGGGACACGAGATTTACCCAGGTTCAGGCCCCTGAGCATTTATATATATAGGAGGGTCTCAGGCTTAGGTCTAGTCCTTTAAAAATTAGGGTTGGCACCCTTTTAAATTCTATCTAATCTAGACTTTCCTCCAAGGAGTCGAAAGCGTCATGGGCTTGGGCCACCCGGACTCTTCATGGGTCGCGTGTCTTGATGTGGGCCTTCCTTGGACTGGACCAGGTATACCAATGTCGTGTACCCGTGGGGTATATCCATGTCAAATGCACCATCATGCATCATGTCTAGCTTATCCTTAGACGAGTGATTTAAGCCTCCATAAAAGTGATTCAACAATAATCAATCAGGTAAATTATGATGTGGACAATCATGTATCATTTTTGAGAACCTACTATAAGCTTTTATTAAATCCGCATTGTTGCTTTGCTTGAAATTCAGGATATGAAGTGTACGCTAATAAGTTTGCTTTTGTGAGAAATACTTACCAAGAAAAGCTTCGGAGATACCTTTATATGAATTGAAGTGTCCCGTGGGATGCGATTTTAGCCAATCTTTAGCTTTTCCTTTCAGCGAGAACCGGAACAGATATAACTTCAACTTATCATTTGTCCATCCATTTGCCTTCACCGTAGAACACAATGAAGTAAATTTGTCAATATGCTCATATGGATCATTGTCCGGATCTCCTGCAAAATCTATTTCCCTGATCATATTTATCCACATAGGATTAATCTCATATCCATCCACATCAATAGCGGGCTGAACAATAGGAGCGTGTAAATGATCAACACTCGGAGCACCATACTCCGCAAGACTTTTTCTTTCCAGAGTTCCTATGTTTTTGAATTTCCTATAACTAAAATAAATAACAAGAATACTAAAAAAAGGTAAACTAATTTGTTAGTTCTTTTCAAATAATCAAAAGGAGTAATATAAATACCAACAAACGGAAATAAACTATGTGCGAGTAGGAAGGTAATAGCCGGATGCTTAGCTCCCCGGCAACGACACCAATTTGATGACTGGATTCCTGCACCAACAGGGTTATTGCAGTACTTGTAGCAGCAAATATTTAAGATTTTTTCCCGATGGGAGATCGATGAACGGAAACAACATGAACCCGCAACTACGTTGTCAATGCGGCCATGTTTCAGACCCAACTGTGGTTTGGAAATAGCCTATTCTATAAGTTACTAGATCATAGATAACTGAGAGAGGTTTAAAGTATCTAATAACAAAGAATTTTTAATAGGAACAAAATAAACTAAGACGGATAGTAAACAGGAATATGAACTTTATTAAAGAGATTGTAGTTGTAGGATTGAATGGAATGAGAGAGGGCTTGTAGGCTTCGGTCTCACTAGTACTAGATGGGCAAATATATGTGTGATCTATAAGATATTCCTTAGACAAATAAACATTTCCCATTTGAATACCGAGCTGTCACTCTGTGTGCACTATGCATGATTCTCGCACGTCACCGAAGGCAAAAAGGCACTTCCAGACCAAAGGATCACATAAACTCATCTTAGATCACAATAAATTCTAACATAGCGCACTAGATCATACCTTACCCTAGAATTGCAATCATTCACACATGGATGAACAACAAAACATATATAAATATATAATTATGTCACAATCGTGTTAAATCTTACAATTACTAAACACAAGAGAGAGAGATAGGGAGATGGAGATGGAGATATATGCATGGTGGTGCTGATGTCTTCCTTCTCCTCCTATTCTTCTTGCTTGGATGCATGATGGTGATGGTGTTGAGGGAGATCTAGATCTCAGAGGTGTGGTTGAGGCAGAGCTCCGCTGCCGTGGAGATCGGATGGGTGGCGGCGGCAGGGCTCCTCCCCTGAAGGGATATGGTGTTCTCCCCTTTTTTCTTGACTCCTCCCACCTTTATATAGGCCTTATAAGTGCCCTAGATCGCCCCCAATATCGTCATATGGCTTAGGGAAGGTTCTGGAGCAGTCTAGGGTCGAAAACAAGTCGTTCCGACCTTTTTCCCAACTATACGGCCAAAACTATACAGCCGGAAAAATGGCTCCAGTCGTATAGTTAGTCGTTGAACTTTCGGGTGTCGCAGTGTTTTGGCCGCCATTTCTTCATACGAACTCCGATTTGTGTTTTTTTCGGCTCGTTAGATCTGTATCAATGAGAGATACAACCTAGTGGTCTTGGATCTTTATTTTTAGAAGTTGGAACCTCAAATGGCTATGTCTGGTCCCTGCAGATCCTCCGTACTATGCTCTCTTTGTTCCTTTTTCCTTTGTTTTATCCATAATCATCATCAAAACCTACACACATGTCAAAGACAAGGAAGAGGGATGCAATTCTACCTAAACTACTAAATGTGCAAAGCTCATATGAAAATGGATGAAAACAGAAACCATTCATATTTGGCATAAATGCAGCTAGATAAAGCATGAGATAGGTGGTTGATATGCATAAAATAATTCTATAAAAGTGTACATAAATTCCACTCATCAAAGACCCACCTACAGCTGCACATCATATGGGATAAAAGATAATAATAGGCATAGTCATGTGCAATGTTTTAATAGAGATAATCTTTTGTGGGCAGCACATCCTAATATACTAAGGCTCCTGCAATACACAGGCATAGCAATAGCCTTTTGCTCCAACTGGTTGTACCGCGAAGCACCGGGTTACAAATAGTTATTAAGTGAAAAACATAGATCAAAGCCTTAAGGAGATATGCTACTGTTGTTCCTGAATGGGTTGCTAACCGAAGACCGTACATCCCTTTCTGTAACTAGGTTTCCGATGAGATGCCGCTAGCCAAGTATCTCACCTCAAGCCTTTATCGATATCGGGGGTCTTGGTGCCTACAAGTCCAAAGAACAAGGCAAGAGACAAAGAAACAAAAGATACAAAACCCTTATTCAAACAATACATAATACTCCCATGGATTAGATGCACATAATTGCTGCGAGGTTTCTCCCCAACCCATAGC
The DNA here is from genome assembly GCA_910589765.1 of Avena atlantica. Classification (NCBI taxonomy): domain Eukaryota; kingdom Viridiplantae; phylum Streptophyta; class Magnoliopsida; order Poales; family Poaceae; genus Avena; species Avena atlantica. The sequence continues at coordinate 106,047,221 of OU342733.1, read as the reverse complement.
CCGTGAGGACTACTCACTCATAACAATAAGATCAATGGTGTACTTAGATTGAAATCAAATATTCTTCACCGAATCACAAGGAGATGTCAAGTAAAAAGTAATGGCTATGGCTAATGGAGAGAATGGAAGGGATGAAGTATGGTGTGTATTTCCTTTGGTGGTGTTGTGATGAAATCTGAGAACAACGACCCTCTATGTGGCGGCTGAGACCTCAAAATATATAGGCATCTTCACGAAAGTTGTAGGGTTAAACGAGACGAAGCCACCGCCACATGGTATGGGAGGGCCTGCCCGTACCAGTGGTCATTATGGACCCTGACGCCTGGTACTTTTCCAGGATTACTTGGTCGTGTGGACTTCCTCAAAATCTTCAGTTATGACTCCTGATTTTGCATTAAAAGCGTGATTTCCTACACAACACAATTCAAAGCCATATATTTGCAATAATTAGTCATTAGTGGCAAGGCTAGAGAGATTCTTGTCAATTACTTGTCAAAAAACAAAGTTTAAACATGGAAAAAGATGGCTATTTTTAGAGCCATCAACCTCCCCAAATCTCAAACCTTGATCGCCCTCGATCAAGAAGAAACAAAAGAACTATAAGGAATTCAGCCTTTAAACTTGAAACAATGAGAATATAAATTCACTTATGGTTGGTAGTCATATGCGTCCAACATTTCTTCAATTTGAAGGGATCATCAAAGTTAGATAAATGCCAAGAACACTATACAAGATTTGGTAACTCAAGATAATCAAAGTAGAGTTTAATATAAGTATAAATAACTAGAAGTGTAACAATCAATCCAATTCCTCTAGTTAACTCTCAGCTTGCCAAGGAACACTAGGATGTTTATTATAGAAAAATTAAGTAAGAGAGTTCATGTCCTAAGTAGAATAATAGTGAAGTGTCTTATTGACACCCACATCAGTAAATCAAGACTATCAAAACACGTCTATTCCAATCATTGTCTTTCAAGAAAATTCATAAAGTAGTAATGAGACCATAGCAAGGACTTGTTATGTGGATCTTCATATTTTTTTCTTTCTTCCTTCTTACAAGGATTATTATAAAAAAGGATCATTTAGTGATTCTTTTAAACAATGGTTTGCACAACCTTTGAGAGTACCAACACTTTTCCCATTCCAGTGACACTTATGCCACCCATGTCATCAACTCATAGCCGAAATCAGGGGTTATACCATTGGTCGTTCATAGTCTAGCGGAGTTGTTGGCATCCAAAGGCTGGCGTGAAAAACATAGAACTCTTTAAATAGTACCACGGTTTGATCCACAAAGTTAGCTTTAGCATGCATCAAAATTACCCCTAGAATTCATTTCAATCAAACAACTCCTTTCAAGAGTGTCGTCAAGTCTATAAAAAAATCTATGGGGTTAAGTATCTTCAAAGGTAAACTCTCAAGACAATCACTCATCAAATAAGTCATAAATTTTAGACTTTTTCTTGTTGGACTTGTTTGGAAATATTATTTCCATGGAAAGACCCGGTTAGCTACAAGAACTAGATAAAAATCTTCCACAACTAATCATTCATACAAATAAAAATATTTACTCTAACTATTTTGAATTACTCCCACTAGCATAGCATCTTAGAAAATCAACCAACTATGATAAAGAATTCAAACTTCAAAAGTGGGAGACATAGGACATACCTCTCATGAGTGACTTCATAATCCTATTCCTTATAGGGATGTTTTCCTTCAAAACTCAAGTGAAATCACACCCATAGTAAAATTAAAGCAAAGAAGCAAAGGGAAAATCCACTTTCATGAAAAAGAAAAAAGGGAAAATATTTTTGTATTTTTGAGGATGGGGATTAGAGAACAGAAAATAACTTGTGACCAAGCAAGGAACCAAGATAAGAAAAACAAACGAAAAACAAAATCAAATGAAAAACGAAAGAAAAGCAAAGTGCTGGAACAAACCAACACGAGTGTTTCAAAGATCACAAGGAGCTGGAGTCACTACAAGAAAAATGTCCTTTTACAAAAAACGATTTTTATGGTTGAAGGTTCATTTTTCGTGGTTGAAAACCCTTCTACGACAGATGCCCTTCGTGGTAGAAGCCCCATCACAATGAATCTACCATGGTTTTTTTTCGATCGTGGCAGATTGCACCCTTCAGCCACGAAAAGTCATTCCATCGTAGATATGTTCACCAACCGCGTTGACTGCTGACGTCATGCAAACTGCGACATGGCGAACGACATTAACGGTCAGTTAGCACCATTAACTGTCAATGAAACCATGTTAGAAGCTAGGCCCAGAAAAGGCCTGATAATAATTAAATGGGACGACCTATTAAGAGAGCCCAATAGAATTATGGCTCATTACTATTTTGTTGTGCACTGTTACAAATGGGCCCGACGGTGCTGCCAACGGTGGTCCATAAACTTTCAGGCCCGTTACTGTTTCAACCTACACTATTTGATATTGGCCCATTGTATGGCCCATAAAATGAGGGGCTCGTTACTGTTCCGCTCTATACTGTTTGAATTGGGCCTGTTTGGCTGGCCTGCTTTGTCCCATAGCCATTCTGGCCCCGTTAATATATAGTTCTTTACTGTTCAAAATGGGCCCATTTACGCAATCCGCTGTAGCCCATAAACTTTCAGGCCCATAACTGTTCAGGCCCATAAATGTCCTACACATATTCTGGCATGTTACTGTTTTGTCGTGGTAGGTTTCTCGGCCTGTTACTATTCCTTCATGGTGCAACTTGGCCTGTTACTGTTTTGTCCTGCTATGACGCTGACCTTTTTCTGGCCTGGCGTTACTGTTTTGCCAATTAAGCTTCTGGTACTTATTGTTCCAATCCATTACTATTGTTGGGATGTTACTGTTTTGGCATGTTACTGTTTTGGTCGGTTACTATTTTGGCCTATTACTCTTTGGGCCATTTACTATTTCGGCCTGCTACTGTTTTGTCGGATGCTGATTCGGCCTGTTACTGTTTTGGTCATTTACTGTTACTTAGCACGCATGTGAGTCGAACCCGTTACTTTTACACTCTTTTATAGTTTCTGCATTTCTGGAGCCCATTCTGATATCATAAAAGGTGTAAAAATTGTGAGAATTTTAATATTCATCATCGGCCTAATACAAGACGTGCAAATACAGAGCATGATACTATACCGTAATCGACCTGGCTAGCACAGGTATGGTACTGCCTACTGCTATGTATGTACGACATTAACTAAATGCCTACACGGCCTGTGCGATTTATCTAGATATTACATCAAATGCAAACTACTTAAAATTACTACGTAATATCAACTCAAGGGAAATAAAAATCGGCATTTTAGTTGACAATCGAGTTGATAATAGTCCTCAATTTGCTTTCTCCATATATCACCTACATATCCCTTTTGAGTGACGTCTACATTTGAAAAAAACCTTGAGACATGATCTTGCACCCCATCTTTGGTGGCGATAGCAATAATTGCAGTTTGAAACTAAGTAATAACAAGTTAATACATCAAACAAGACAAACTAATCATTTAAATGATATGATAGGGGCTATGAACTGGAGTTTACTACTGGTAAATGGTTCAAATATATTGACCATCACGTTAAATAAACAGTTCAAGCAAGTATTAAACAAGTGTGCCTATCGTGAAACGAGAAATATAACAATGTGTGTGGTTTAGAATTTCAGCAAATATAAAAAAGCCAGGTCATATCAACAAATATATATAGAAGGATAAATTAGACAATGACATGCAGTTACTATCATAGCTAAGAATGAACGAGACCAAAATTATAATGGCATCATGCGCGAACTTGTAGAGCAGGAATGCAAACCAGAAATGAACTATACAGTAGAGGATAGTTATGTTGTTGCTTAGGATGAACCGATACAAAATATAATGGCGTCACTTGTGAACCTATAGAACAGGACATGCAAGCATTATACAAGTGCGCTTACTATGAAATGAGCAATCAAACAAAGTTTTTCTTAGAATTTCAGCAAATATAAACTATCTAGGTTATTTCAACAAATATATATGGAAGCAGTTGTATATCCTGGAAAGCAAGAGACATTGGTTGACTTGGAATTTGCGGTGAGCTACATAATTCCATGCAGCTACTATCGTACCTAAGAATGAACCAGATAGAAATTATAATGGCATTATGCCAGAACTTGCAGAGCAGGAACGCAAACCACGAATGAACTACATAGTAGAGGATTGTTATGTCGTTGCTTAGGATGAACTAGCACCAAATTATAAATATAATGATGTATCTGGCGAACCTGTAGAAGAGGACAAGCAAACTGTAAGATCCCTCCCATTATAAAGGTAATGATCCCTGTGATTGCAATGCTAGTCCCTGGATCAATGCTAGCATCCAGAGTTTAAGATGAAGTACACAAAAACAAAGGTCATTATTACATGTCATTCCAGAGACAAACATAGTCTTTTACAAACTCCATGGCCACAGGCCTAATACAAGAGTTCAAATATATAATAATATAAATAAGTCTCCATCTTCATGTGCCACAGGCAAGCATGTTGAGTGTAGACTCATAACCCCTAATCACCATCAGAATAACCTGCAGCATCACAAGTTATAGCCACAGTGGGTCAATACATTGGAATAGTATTGGCAAGTGATACCTTAGTATAATATTGGTAGACTAGATACTATATGCATTTTGTCTAAGTGTAGCTTAGGCTTGCTTTGCTCAATATAGGTTTTACCTATTAGTTGAAAACACTAAGTTTTTCTTTGTCAAAATCTTTCCCAAGGAACCACCAATAGACATTGGGGAACCTTCACCCTTGTTCAACCACAAGTTTTTACTTAGAAATTGGGATGAGGAGATTCTTGATAGTTTCCATGTCTTGATTCTCAAATTGTCCTTTACCAGGGACATGGCTAAGTACTTAGATTCTTCCATCTGCAGAGGTTGTGCACTTTCCCCACAAAACTTGATTTTCACCAAGACAGGACCTTTCAAAAGCCTTCCCTTAGACCAAATGGACGCGCTCCAAACTATCATCCCACTAACACCAACTGTCCAAATGGCTAAGTTATTGCAACCTATGTGATCCAGGCAGATCCCATAATGCCATGTGGCTGCACTAGAAGCTTCTTAACATATGGCATCTCAAATCCCTTTGTTCCTGGGTGGCTTCCCACAAGTGAGATACACAAGGTATACCATAGAAATGGGCCTTGTGTAACCACTCAACACAAACCATTCCTTCCATTCCACCCAGGTGTTTCATTCACTTAGTTGTTTTATTAAACAAAACACAAGTCCAAAGACTTAGAAATATTTTCTCATAGAATGAATATATAACCACCCTTGGTTGCTACTAGCTAGGCTAAGCATGGCATTGATAAGACTTAGAAATATTTCTAGCAATTCTACAACTACTAGGATTTCCCAAGCATAGCAATAGATTAAAAATATCCATGCAAGACTAGCAAAATATTTCTAATCTATTTGCACCAAAATCTACACATTAAATAATAGCAAAAAATCACATACACAATATACACAAACAAAAATACATGAATGTATGCAATATGCCATGTGATGATTTTCTGCACCAAACAAGACAAGTGCACAGTACTGGATCATAAACAAGTCCAAAACTTGCCAAACAAACTTTAATTGAGCAATAAAACATTTTTCAAATAATTTCTATACCCAAATTATGCCTACAAATGATTCTGTGAAAACAATCATTTTAACATAAGCAAAAAATTAAACACATTACATAAATGGAAAGGATTTTCTCTCCTGATTCCATTGATATAAAATTTGTCAAATTTGGACATGGGAATCAAAAGTTATGAATTATTCAAGTTTAAACATCTAATAGATCTAATTCCTGGTTTTTATTAAACAGACAGGCCACGTGGCTGCTTCCTATTGTTCCATACCATTTCGGTTGGATCGGCTAACACAGACCACAGGATCTCATTTAGATCTCACGGTGCAGATGCTTCCATACCGCTTCGGTGATTGAATCTATCGCGTCCAGTGGATCAAGATCTAACGGACCTAAGCAGCTAACCCTAAACGGGCGGCGCTAGCAGCGGGGCGCTAGGACAAGGGCGTTCCGGTGAAAACAGGAAGCAAAGGAGATGGAAAAATTACTCACCGGGTTCACCTTGAAGTGCTGGTTCTCAAGGTAGTCGAGGTGGGACAGGGGGCGCACGATGTCTTCGTGGATTCCTCGCCGGAGAGGTTGTTGTCGTCGATCACGCACGATTCTTGTCGGAGGTGAGCACCTGGGACGCAAGCGAGCAGGGCAACATGTCAGTGAGGTGCGCACGTGTTCGGGGAGTGTGGGTAAACTCACCAGGGAGCAAGGGACTTACGGGGACAATGGCTATTGCTTGCCGAAGATGGGACAGACGGCTACGACGAGTAGGCGAGGTCAGAGTCGAGCTTCTGGAGCATGCGCGAGCAAGCGGATGGTGTCAGTAGGTGCGTACGAGGATTCATAATCAGCTAGTCTGAACCATAGGTAGAGGGGAATGCGGGGCTTACCGGAATTCGACGACGAGCTCGTCGGAGCAGAGGGGTGTCCCGAGAAGATTCTGAGCAGCCTGGTGGCTCCGGTGGGGTGAGGTTTGGGGGAAAAGGAGAAGGGAAGCATGGCGCTTAAGTAGGCATGGTCGTGGGCGGAATTTACTCGATCATTCAACGGGAATTGAATCCGCGAATCAAACCGGAAACGACCGGAGGAATTAGTGGAGGAACTGGTCGCTGAGGGTGGAGACGATGACTGACGCGTGGGCCGCTGTTGTCAGCGAGAGAAAAAGAGAGGAGGTGGGGTCCCTGCGTCAGTGACTCTGTGGGTGAGACGTGGGTGAAAAATAACAGAGGTAGAGGGGTTCGCGGGTGGGCTCTTGCTGGGCCAGAATGTTTTTGCTGGGCTGGGTAGGGCTAGATTGGTTGATATGTTTTTTTTTCTCCTTTAATCTTTTTCCTTTTCTGAATGAATTTCTGGTTTGAATTTTGAAAGCTCAATTCAAATCTGTTTTAAATGAAACCTTCTCCAAACAAGAGCTTGCTGATCCTTGTCTCCTAGGAGATGTAACCCAACTATTCAAACTTGAGGGAAAAACAAAAAGGGTTTGGAAAAAGGAATTTAGACAAGCTTTATTTAAGTATTTATAAATAGTAAAGGATTGGTTTATAAATCATAATTTGTTTTGAAACCTTGACCAAACTTTAGAAAACACTCTTAAGTTTGAACTTAAAACATTACTGATCAAAATAAGTACCTTTCTCATTAGAAGGTAGCAATAAGGCTATAGCATACTTACATAAAATAATGAGCATCAGATTCTCCTGCTTTTGGAATGGTTTTGAAATGGAACCCTAAATGATCATGGAGGCATGGATGATATGCATGAGTTTTGAAACATGATTTTAGGGATGTTACAAATCTAACCCCCTTAAGGTGAATCTCGCCCTCGATATTCGGGTTGTCTAGCGAATAGGTGAGCGTGGTCTTTCCGAAGGTCATCTTCTCTTTCCCATGTTGCTTCTTCTTCGAAATGATGGTTCCATTGAACTTTGCAGAATTTGATAGTCTTGGTCCGAGTAACTCTTTCTGCAGTCTCAAGAATCTTGATAGGTTTCTCCTCGTAAGTGAGATCACTTTCCAATTGGACCTCTTTCAAAGGTATATTATCCTTCAAAGAAGTCTCTTCCATTTCTGGATGACATTTCTTAAGCTGACTCACATGAAAAAAATTGTGAACGACAGATAGTGATTCTAGAAGTTCAATCTCATAAGCTACTTCTCCTTTACGACTCAGAATCTTGAATGGTCCAACATATCTTGGGGCCAATTTTCCTTTGACTCCAAACCTCTTCACTCCACGAAGTGGTGACACTCTAAGATAAGCTCTATCACCCACTTCATAGGTGACTTCTCTACGCTTAGGATCTGCGTAGCTCTTTTGTCGGGATTGTGCTATTTTCAATATGTCCTTAACTAGCTTGACTTTCTCTTCAGCCTCTTTGATGAGTTCTGGTCCGAACAAACTTCTTTCTCCCACACCATTCCATAGCAATGGGGTGGTACACTTTCTCCCATAGAGAAACTCAAATGGTGCCATCTCAATACTGGCTTGATAGCTGTTATTGTAAGAGAATTCTCCGTAAGGCAGACTTTCATCCCAGCTGGCTCCATAGTCTAGGGCACATGCCCTCAGCATATCTTCAAGTATCTGGTTGGTCCTTTTTGTCTGTCCATCAGTCTGAGGATGAAAAGCAATGCTGAATTCCAACCTTGTTCCCAATGACTCATGTAGTTTCCTCCAAAAATGAGAAGTGAATTGAGTTCCCCTATCAGACACAATACTCTTGGGTACTCCATGTAGACATATAATTCAGCTCATATAGATCTTGGCTAACTTAGCACTTGTGTAGGTTGTCTTCACGGGTATGAAATGAGCCACTTTAGTTAGGTGATCCACTACTACCCAAATAGAATCATATCCTGATCGGGTTCTTGGCAATCCGGTAATGAAATCCATACCAATCTTGTCCACTTCCAATCAGGAATGGGTAGTGGTTGTAGCAATCCTGCTGGTTTCTGATGTTCCGCTTTCACCCTACTACATACATCACACAAGGCAATATGTTCGGCGATGTCCTTCTTGAGATCATTCCACCAAAATCTTTCTTTCATATCCATGTACATTTTGATGTTACACGGATGAATATAATATGGTGAGTTATGTGCTTCTTGTAATATCAGTTTCCGAAGCTCCGGATCTTGTGGAACACAGATACGTTTACCATGCCATAAAGTACCATGTTCGTCTTCATGGAATCCTTTGGCTTTTCCCTTGCCAATCTTTGCCTTAATCTTTTCAATTTCCTTATCTGTCTTTTGGGCTTATTTGATTTTGTCCAACAAGGTGGGTTGAACATCTAATGACATGAGATTTCCTTCAGGCACTATCTCCAATCTGAGATCTCTAAATTGGGCACATAGATCATCTGGCAATTCTCCCTTAGTAAGGCCATTCACAAAAACTTTACGGCTTAGAGCATCCGCTACAACATTTTCTTTACCAGGGTGGTATTGCAAAGTCAAGCCATAGTCCTTGATGAGTTCTAGCCATCTTCTTTGTCTCATGTTGATTTCTTTCTGGGTGAAAATATACTTCAAACTTTTGTGATCTGTGAACACTTCACATCGCTTTCCCAAAAGATAGTGTCTCCATGTTTTGAGTGCATGGACAACAGAGGCTAACTCTAAATCATGAGTAGGGTAGTTTACTTCATGAGTTTTGAGTTGTCTCGAAGCATAAGCCACAACTTTCCCTTCTTGCATAAGTACTTCACCTAATCCATGATGAGATGCATCACAATATACTTGAAAATCTTTCTCCAAATCTGGCAAACATAAGACAGGTGCTATCACTAGTCTCTTCTTCAATTCTTGAAAACTAAGTTCACAGCCTTCGGACCAAGCAAATTTCTTGTCTTTCTTTAATGTCATAGGCTTAGCTACCTTGGAAAAATTCTCGATAAATGTTCTGTAGTATCCTGCCAAGCCAAGGAAACTACGAACCTCTTTCAATGACTTAGGAGATTCCCATTCAGTTACAGCTCAAACTTTAGCAGGATCAACTGCTACACCATCTCCTGACACAATGTGTCCAAGAAAACCAACTTCATTTAACCAAAATTCACACTTGCTGAATTTGGCATACAGCTTATGCTCTCTAAGCTTCTCAAGTATCAAACGTAGATGTCCTTCATGCTCTTCTTTTCTCTTGGAGTAGATCAAAATGTCATCGATAAAAACGACAACAAACTTGTCTAGGAACTCCATGAACACTTTGTTCATCATGCTCATGAAATAAGCTGGTGCATTGGTCAAACCAAATGGCATCACGGTATACTCATACAATCCATACCTTGTGGTGAAAGTTGTCTTAGGTATGTCTTGTTCCCTTATCTTGAGCTGGAAGTAACCTGACCGGAGATCAATCTTTGAGAACACACAAGATCCTTCTAACTGATCAAACAAGTCATAGATTCTAGGCAAAGGGTATTTGTTCTTGATAGTCACCTCATTGAGTGTATGGTAATCTATGCATAACATTTGACTTCTATCTTTCTTTTCCACAAACAAAACTGGTGCTCCCCAAGATGAAGAACTTGGTTGGATAAAACCTTTCTGCAATTGTTATCCAAGTTGCTTCTTGAGTTCTTTCAACTCATCCACTGACATCTTGTACGGTCTCTTTGCTATTGGTCCAGATCCCGGTAGCAAATCTATAAGAAACTCCACATCTCTATCTGGTGGCATTCCCGGCAATTCTTTCGGAAACACATCAGGATATTCACTCACAATAGGCACACTGTCTATGCTAACCCCCTTAAGAGAATTAAGCTTAGTCCCTTTCGATTCAAAATTGCACTTGAATCTTATCCGTTTCTTTTCCGGGGTTGTGAGTGCGACAGTACGATTGGCGCAATCTAGTACTCCTTCATATTTGGTCATCCAATCCACTCCAAAAATTACATCCAGTCCTTGGGAATCTAAGATTATCAGACTCACTGGAAACTTATGCTTTCCAAACTCTATCACTAGATCCCGGCATCCAAGACTTACTATCATATCTCCACCTAGAGAACTTACTTTTATTGGACACCCAATGTTTTCAGTTGAAAACCCATTTCTATCAACAAATGCTTTTGATATGAATGAATGTGATGCACCAGTATCAAAAAGAAGAAGTGCTGGAATAGAATTGAGTTTGAACTTACCAGCAACAGCATCAGATTCCTCATAGATCTCCTCCACATTAATGTGGTTCACTTGTCCCTTTTGAAAAGGGTTGGGCTTGTTGGGTCCTTCAACTTTCTTTTCTGGGCATTCATTTGCATAATGCCCCATATTCTTGCACTTGAAACATTCAACCTGACTAAGATCCTTCTTGACAGGCTGGCTTCCACTGCCACTTCCACTTCCATTGTGGTGGCTCTTATATCCACCCTTGTGATTCTTATATTTGTCATTGTCATGACTACAGTGGTGCTTGTTGTCATGATGACGGTTGTGGTTGTGGTGCTTGTTGTATTTTCCATGCTTGTGGGATCTAGAACTCCCACTATCATCATAATGGGAACGCTTGTGAGACGATCCGGAGCTGTGCTTGTCAGAGTGCTTCCTCTTCCTGCTTTCAACTTGTTTCATTTTGCTCTCCAAAATAGCAGCCTTGTCACAAAGAGACTGGTATGTGGGAACATAGGCCACAGCTAACTGCAGGTTCAATTCATCATTCAATCCTTCAAGGAACTTTTCCTTCCTCTTAGCATCAGTGTCAACTAGATCCGGTGCATATCGCGCCAGATTGTTGAACTCCTCAATATATTCAGCCATGCTGTGGTGGCGCTGCTTCAAGTTATGGAGCTCTTTCTTCTTCTTTAGGGGTCCCAATCTTGGATAAGATAGAGCCTCCTGTGTTTTACAATGCTAGTCCCTGGATCAATAGCTAGCATCCACAGTTTAGATGTAATATCAAGAAACAAAGGTCATATTATAACTTTATAACCAGGAATAACATAATTTTATTACATCAATCATAGCTCATTTAGCTATTACATTACATTGCAGCGGAATAAATATAAGCATGGGTCCTTCATCTTCAAAGCGCCACAGGCAAATGTTGGTTGTAGACTTTGTAATCCTATTCAAACAATCTTCACTAAAATCAATCAAACCTGCAACATACAAGTTACAGCCACAAGGGTCAATACATTTGAATTGTATTGGCAAGTGATACTATGGTAGTATAGTGGAATCTATCATCTATATGCATTTGGCTAAGAGGAGTTGAGGCTTGCATTGCTCAAAATAGATTTTTCTTATCATTTTGAAAATACTAAGTTTTTGTTTTGACAAATTACTTTCCAAGGCATCTACCAATCAAAGACTGAAGATCCTTTCCAAGGCATCCACCAATCAAAGACTGAAGTGCTTGGCAAAACCATTTTTCTCAATCAAAGATTTCAAGATCCTTGTACCAAGCCATCTCTCCATCAATGATTGAAGAATTCAATCAACCCTTGTTCAAACCACAAGATTTTAATTTAGAAATTTGAATGATGAGATTCTTGATTGCTTCCATGTCTTGATGCTCAAATTGTCCTTTACCAGGGACATGGCTAAGTACTTGGATTTTACACTCTGCAGAGGTGGTGCACTTTCCCCACAAGACTTGGTTTCCCAAGACAAGATCTTTCAGAAGCTTTCCCTTAGACCAAAATGGACGCGCTCCAACCTATCAAACACTACCACCCACTGTCCATATGGCTAAGTTCTTGCAACCTATATGATCATGGCAGAGCCCATATTGCCAAGTGGTTGCACTTGAAGCTTCTCAACATTTGACATCTCAAATCCCTTTGTTTCCTGGGTGGCATTCCGCAAGTGAGATACACAATCCAAGCCCATGGCATTGTGAACCACTCAACCATTCTCCACCAAGCAAGCCCATTCCACCCAGGGGATTCATTAACTTAGTTGTTTTATTAAACAAAAACATAAGTCCTCAGACTTAGAATATTTTTCCATAGTGTGAATATATTTTCCACCCATGTTTTCTATTATCTAGGCTAAGCTTGATAGTAGTAGGAATGTTTAACTTAGGAAAATCCTACTAAGGATTCATTACTATGTTTTCCTATAGCAAGATCTATACTTAGCAAAATCTATGCAAGTTTTACTTAGCAAAATCACTAATGCATAGTGAAAGTAATAGGACAAAAAGTATGAAGCATCACTTGCCTTTTTGGTAGGGAATGGTGGTTCACTCCTTGATCTTTCTAGTCTCACACTTCACTACAAATCAATCAAGCAAACACAAATTCAATTCACATTCCAAACCAAAGTCAAACAAACAATTCTTCACACACACAAAGTAATGGAATCTAAGTCATGCATGGGAGCATGCACAAGATAGTTTTATTTTGCAAAGGGGTCTCTATGGGGTTTCTAAACTTTGTAAGTTCCAAGTTAGTCATTTACCAAAGTGGTAAAGTCATTAGTTAGAGGGTTTTGTCCAAAAACTATCTTTAAATCCATTCATCATTTCATGTGGTGAAAAATGTTTTTATTAAGGCAAAACTCTTATGTTGTTCACCAAATGAGTTGCTAATTTGCAAAACTTGGTGTTTTTTGGTCAGTAGGTTTGGTTCAAAATATTTTCTCAAAGTTTTCTTTACAAAAACATTTTCATAAACAAAACAATAGTTTTGTTTGGCTAGGAATGGACTAAACTAATTAATCCATTCTAAACCTTTCCAAAAATCATTTTCCAAACTATGGGTTGGTTCCCAGGGTCAGTAAGGTCACAACAAACCAATTTGCAAAGGTTTTAACCTTAAAAACATTTTTAAACAATTTTCCTAATGTTAGCAAGCACACAAAAGAATCTGCAAAATCAAACAAGCTAACAGATACTATTTGCTAAACTAAGGGCAGGGTTGGTTAGGGCTTGTTCTCCTGAATTCATTGATATAAAATTTGCAAAATTTGGACGTGTGGTTTGAAAGTTACAAAGGTTTGAAAATGGCATTTAAATCTGGTTTTTAAATCTAATTCAGCTCATCTGGTGCCACGCGTCCTAATATCATTCGTCGGTACCGCTTCACTCGGATTGCACAGCTGCAGCCGTTGGATCAAGTCAGATCGTGCGGCGCGCAGATGCTACTTACCGTTTCACCTAGCTTCTATCCTAGCCACTAGATCGGGATCGAACGGTTGACGCAGGCTCGAACTAAAGCTAGCGGCGCTGCGGTGGTGGCTGGCGGCGGAGCGACCAGTTGGTGGCGGCGCTGGCGAGGCAGGAAGCAAGAAAGGGTAAGAAGATGCTCACCAGGCTCAGAAGAACACGGCGAACCTCAAGGTGCTCGTGGTTGGTCAAGGGGCACACTAGGGTTGCAGTAATTCCTCGTCGGAGTTGCGAACGGCGTCAGGTGGTCCTGGTTGCGGTCGGAGGCGACGCTGTCGATTACGAGAAGCCAAACGGAGGACTGTGTTAGCTGCGCAAGACCATGGAAAAGATGTGTGCATGATCTAGAAGGCACGGGGTGGTCGGAATTAACCTGTGGGCGTCGTCGGAGTAGAGGCAGATGGCGGCAGTACTGGAGGTTGTCGTTGGCGAGGCTCAGGGGTGCCCGCGGGGAAGCTGAGGTTACAGAGCGGTGGTCCTGAGTCTGGCGAACCTGCCTTCTTGCTCGGGAAGACAAGGGCGAGGAGATGCCGCCGGAATTTGGCCGTGAACTCGTCGGAGACGGCGACGGTGCAGTGAAGATTGGCGACAGCCTGGTGGATCTCGAGGCATGGGGTTTGGGGGGAATGAAAGAGGAGGAAGAGAGGATTTAACTCGCGTGATCACTGCGAGGTTTAATCATGGCATTAAGTCGAATTGACGACGCGAAATTTACTGTCAGGAACAGGGAGGAACGGTCGAGCGGGGTGGAGAGGAAGAACAGTGGAGTGGGGCACACCTGTCAGCGAAAAAGGAAAGAAGGGGAAGGGTCCACTTGTCGGTTGCTCCGAGGGTTCTTTCTACGGTGAAAAACGCTTCGCTGCGGTGGGGTGGGAATTGGGCTAGGTGGGCTGTTTGGGCTGGCTCAGTTGGGTCAGTCCATTCCCATATTTTTTCCTGTCTGATTCTTTTTCTATTTTCCAATTCTGTTTTGAAAATTCAAACAACTAAACAATGTCCAAAAACAAATCAAACATTCACCAAACCTTGCACTATGAATTTGGTTCTGTTTAGTAACCTGAACCAAAATCCTAAATAAAATAAATAACACTTTAATCTTTTTAGGTTCCATCCTTAATTAAATAAGTAGGCCATGGTTTATTAATTAAATGGAGTTTTTGTTGTTTATTAATAAAATATTTATTTGAAATCCAAATGTTTTCAAAATCAAATCAGTAGGTATCATTTGGAAGTAAATAATACTTGGATACTTGTTTCAAACAAAATATTATTTTACTTTAGGGTCCAATATTAGTTAAATAAAATGGGCCAAGGTTTATTAATCAAATAGGATTTGATTTTATTAATAAAATCTTTATTTGAAACCTAAATATTTTCAAAACCAAATTAGTGGGTTTTATTTGGGAAATATAGAATACTTGGAGATTTGTTTTAAAATAAAATAACATCTTATTTTAGGGTCCATTATTAATTAAATATAATAGACTTTCATTATTATTTCAAATAGGTTTTATTTTATTGAGATATTTATTTTGAATCTAAAATAAAGCCAAAACACTTTAGTAGGTTTTATTAGAGAATATAAAATACTTGGAAAACTTATTTAAAATAATTTAATAAGTTTTGATGTTTTAATTAAAATGGTAAAACCTTTTATTAAATAAAATTGGATATTAAATCCTTATTATTTTATTTAAACAAACCTTTATTATTTTTAAATAAACCTTTATTATTTTGTTTAAAATAAAATGTTTTAATTTCCAAAGCTTGTCCAATATTTAATTTGGCTTTATAAAATATTCTTTATTTATAAACTTCTATTTCATTTGAAAACAAAACTTTTCATTTAATTGTTTCAAAATAATATTTCCAAATGTTTTTTTTTATTTTTCCTTTTATTTAATGTTTATCTTTTTAAAATATCTTTAGGTTTTATTTAATTCAAATGGGTTTGAAGTTCCAATTGCATTCAAAAAGTTTCTTCTGGCTCTGAAAATCAAACAAAGTTTTATTTTATTAATTTATTTTCACATTACAAGATTTGGAAAATCTTGGGATGTGACAGGCTATCACCCTTAAAATAAATCTCGTCCCGAGATTTGGGGAGGCTAGGGTTACAAGCATGTTCAAAACAACTAGGGTACTACCACCCTTAAAAATTTTCAAACAAAAATTACACATTGTCCTTCTTGGGATCATGAGAAATACTTTCTCTAAGCAAACAGTTGCATTTATGTCCTTAATTTCCATGCTTGACTCATGGGCCAAGGTTGAGATCCTTCATAGACTTGTTTAACTTGTTCTCCATCTTTTCTGGACAATTGTTTGCATAGTGGCCTAGTTCCTTGCATTTGAAACACATCACTTGGCTGATATCTTTCTTTTCCTTTGGTATCATTGCCTTTTGTTTGTTTCTTTGGTTCTTCTTCTTTTCTGGGCATTCATTGGAATAGTGTCCCATCTCTTTGCATTTGAAACATTTCACTTGAGTAATGTCCTTCTTGTTAAGGTTGGGGCATTTCTTCTTCTTCTTGGGTCTCTCCAAAGCTAGGAGTTCTTCTAGTTCATGTTCTTCATGAGTGGGAGATCTTTCTCTCTTCTTGAGGCATTGATCTTCATGCTTTTTGGATGCATGATCCTTGTCTCTAAAACTATTGTTGGCTTGGGTTCCTTCTAGAATAGCACCCTTGTTGTCATTAGTTCTTTGGAAAAAGTTTTCTCTCATGTTGATCATTTGAGTAACCAATCCTTTCAACAATTGGGATTGAAGTTTCAAAATTCTTTGTATGGCTGGGTCTAGTCCATTGTTGTTGGCTAAAAGCTGAGTTGTCTCTTGGCTCAACTAGTTTTGGGTTGCTATAAGTTCTCTCATGTTGTCTTCTTGGTTGGTGTTGGTGTCTCTTGGAGTAGTCATCTATTTGGGTTGGATTGGGATTAGAATAGGCAAAATATTTCTAAGGAAATATTTCTAATCACACACATCACAATTCACACAAGTAATGTTCAAGCAATCACAAACAAACATATCACTCAAACAAGGTTCAAGCACATACTTAGGCAACAAAATATTTTTGTTACACCACATAAGTTGGTGTGTTTGACTTAACTATAAATGGTGGTCCATCTACATGGTTCACTTGTGGTCTTCCTTCTTTCTTGATTCTTCTTGTATGGGATCATGGTTTCCTTGAGAAAACTCTTGGTCACAAAACTTCAAATGATGTAGGTTCCTTCTAACTTTTGCATTCCCTCAGTCTCTAAGTCTTGAGCAAGACTTCCTTGTCACACTTGTAGTCCTTAGTGGTATCCAAGTTGGAAGTCCTTGGTGAACATGCTGAAGATGTTGAAGTCATTAGAGTTGAAGATGTTGAAGAAGTCCTTTGCACATGGTGTAGTCTTTGGACATGGGGTAGGTTTTTCCATCAAGTTTGAAATAGAAGAGATGTAGAGTTGAAACCAAAATGGTTGAGGAAAGAGTTTACAAGTGTTTTTGTAAATAAGTTTTTGAACAAATACAACTCCTATTTTTCTAAGGGTTTTTGTCCAATCCTAGGTTTACAAATCCTACAGGCAACACAATGCTCTGATACCATCTGTAGGGGTCCCAATCTTGGATAAGATAGAGCCTCCTGTGTTTTACAATGCTAGTCCCTGGATCAATAGCTAGCATCCACAGTTTAGATGTAATATCAAGAAACAAAGGTCATATTATAACTTTATAACCAGGAATAACATAATTTTATTACATCAATCATAGCTCATTTAGCTATTACATTACATTGCAGCGGAATAAATATAAGCATGGGTCCTTCATCTTCAAAGCGCCACAGGCAAATGTTGGTTGTAGACTTTGTAATCCTATTCAAACAATCTTCACTAAAATCAATCAAACATGCAACATACAAGTTACAGCCACAAGGGTCAATACATTTGAATTGTATTGGCAAGTGATACTATGGTAGTATAGTGGAATATATCATCTATATGCATTTGGCTAAGAGGAGTTGAGGCTTGCATTGCTCAAAATAGATTTTTCTTATCATTTTGAAAATACTAAGTTTTTGTTTTGACAAATTACTTTCCAAGGCATCTACCAATCAAAGACTGAAGATCCTTTCCAAGGCATCCACCAATCAAAGACTGAAGTGCTTGGCAAAACCATTTTTCTCAATCAAAGATTTCAAGATACTTGTACCAAGCCATCTCTCCATCAATGATTGAAGAATTCAATCAACCCTTGTTCAAACCACAAGATTTTAATTTAGAAATTTGAATGATGAGATTCTTGATTGCTTCCATGTCTTGATGCTCAAATTGTCCTTTACCAGGGACATGGCTAAGTACTTAGATTTTACACTCTGCAGAGGTGGTGCACTTTCCCCACAAGACTTGGTTTCCCAAGACAAGATCTTTCAGAAGCTTTCCCTTAGACCAAAATGGACGCTCTCCAACCTATCAAACACTACCACCCACTGTCCATATGGCTAAGTTCTTGCAACCTATATGATCATGGCAGAGCCCATATTGCCAAGTGGTTGCACTTGAAGCTTCTCAACATTTGACATCTCAAATCCCTTTGTTTCCTGGGTGGCATTCCGCAAGTGAGATACACAATCCAAGCCCATGGCATTGTGAACCACTCAACCATTCTCCACCAAGCAAGCCCATTCCACCCAGGGGATTCATTAACTTAGTTGTTTTATTAAACAAAAACATAAGTCCTCAGACTTAGAATATTTTTCCATAGTGTGAATATATTTTCCACCCATGTTTTCTATTAGCTAGGCTAAGCTTGATAGTAGTAGGAATCTTTAACTTAGGAAAATCCTACTAAGGATTCATTACTATGTTTTCCTATAGCAAGATCTATACTTAGCAAAATCTATGCAAGTTTAACTTAGCAAAATCACTAATGCATAGTGAAAGTAATAGGACAAAAAGTATAAAGCATCACTTGCCTTTTTGGTAGGGAATGGTGGTTCACTCCTTGATCTTTCTAGTCTCACACTTCACTACAAATCAATCAAGAAAACACAAATTCAATTCACATTCCAAACCAAAGTCAAACAAACAATTCTTCACACACACAAAGTAATGGAATCTAAGTCATGCATGGGAGCATGCACAAGATAGTTTTATTTGGCAAAGGGGTCTCTATGGGGTTTCTAAACTTTGTAAGTTCCAAGTTAGTCATTTACCAAAGTGGTAAAGTCATTAGTTAGAGGGTTTTATCCAAAAACTATCTTTAAATCCATTCATCATTTCATGTGGTGAAAAATGTTTTTATTAAGGCAAAAATCTTATGTTGTTCACCAAATGAGTTGCTAATTTGCAAAACTTGGTGTTTTTTGGTCAGTAGGTTTGGTTCAAAATATTTTCTCAAAGTTTTCTTTACAAAAACATTTTCATAAACAAAACAATAGTTTTGTTTGGCTAGGAATGGACTAAACTAATTAATCCATTCTAAACCTTTCCAAAAATCATTTTCCAAACTATGGGTTGGTTCCTAGGGTCAGTAAGGTCACAACAAACCAATTTGCAAAGGTTTTAACCTTAAAAACATTTTTAAACAATTTTCCTAATGTTAGCAAGCACACAAAAGAATCTGCAAAATCAAACAAGCTAACAGATACTATTTGCTAAACTAAGGGTAGGGTTGGTTAGGGCTTGTTCTCCTGAATTCATTGATATAAAATTTGCAAAATTTGGACGTGTGGTTTGAAAGTTACAAAGGTTTGAAAATGGCATTTAAATCTGGTTTTTAAATCTAATTCAGCTCATCTGGTGCCACGCGTCCTAATATCATTCGTCGGTACCGCTTCACTCGGATTGCACAGTTGCAGCCGTTGGATCAAGTCAGATCGTGCGGCGCGCAGATGCTACTTACCGTTTCACCTAGCTTCTATCCTAGCCACTAGATCGGGATCGAACGGTTGACGCAGGCTCGACCTAAAGCTAGCGGCGCTGCGGTGGTGGCTGGCGGCGGAGCGACCAGTTGGTGGCGGTGCTGGTGAGGCAGGAAGCAAGAAAGGGTAAGAAGATGCTCACCAGGCTCAGAAGAACACGGAGAAGCTCAAGGTGCTCGTGGTTGGTCAAGGGGCACACTAGGGTTGCAGTAATTCCTCGTCGGAGTTGCGAACGGCGTCAGGTGGTCTTGGTTGCGGTCGGAGGCGACACTGTCGATCACGAGAAGCCAAACGGAGGACTGTGTTAGCTGCGCAAGACCATGGAAAAGATGTGTGCGTGATCTAGAAGGCACGGGGTGGTCGGAATTAACCTGTGGGCGTCGTCGGAGTAGAGGCAGACGGGGGCGGTACTGGAGGTTGTCGTTGGCGAGGCTCAGGGGTGCCCGCGGGGAAGCTGAGGTTACAGAGCGGTGCTCCTGAGTCTGGCGAACCTGCCTGCTTGCTCGGGAAGACAAGGGCGAGGAGATGCCGCCGGAATTTGGCCGTGAACTCGTCGGAGACGGCGACGGTGCAGTGAAGATTGGCGACAGCCTGGTGGCTCTCGAGGCATGGGGTTTGGGGGGAATGAAAGAGGAGGAAGAGAGGATTTAACTCGCGTGATCACTGCGAGGTTTAATCGTGGCATTAAGTCGAATTGACGACGCGAAATTTACTGTCAGGAACGGGGAGGAACGGTTGAGCGGGGTGGAGAGGAAGAACAGTGGAGTGGGGCACACCTGTCAGCGAAAAAGGAAAGAAGGGGAAAGGGTCCACTTGTCGGTTGCTCCGAGGGTTCTTTCTACGGTGAAAAACGCTTCGCTGCGGTGGGGTGGGAATTGAGCTAGGTGGGCTGTTTGGGCTGGCTCAGTTGGGTCAGTCCATTCCCATATTTTTTCCTGTCTGATTCTTTTTCTATTTTCCAATTCTGTTTTGAAAATTCAAACAACTAAACAATGTGCAAAAACAAATCAAACATTCACCAAACCTTGCACTATGAATTTGGTTCTGTTTAGTAACCTGAACCAAAATCCTAAATAAAATAAATAACACTTTAATCTTTTTAGGTTCCATCCTTAATTAAATAAGTAGGCCATGGTTTATTAATTAAATGGAGTTTTTGTTGTTTATTAATAAAATATTTATTTGAAATCCAAATGTTTTCAAAATCAAATCAGTAGGTATCATTTGGAAGTAAATAATACTTGGATACTTGTTTCAAACAAAATATTATTTTACTTTAGGGTCAAATATTAGTTAAATAAAATGGCCAAGGTTTATTAATCAAATAGGATTTGATTTTATTAATAAAATCTTTATTTGAAACCTAAATATTTTCAAAACCAAATCAGTGGGTTTTATTTGGGAAATATAGAATACTTGGATATTTGTTTTAAAATAATATAACATCTTATTTTAGGGTCCATTATTAATTAAATATAATAGACTTTCATTATTATTTCAAATAGGTTTTATTTTATTGAGATATTTATTTTGAATCTAAAATAAAGCCAAAACACTTTAGTAGGTTTTATTAGAGAATATAAAATACTTGGAAAACTTATTTAAAATAATTTAATAAGTTTTGATGTTTTAATTAAAATGGTAAAACCTTTTATTAAATAAAATTGGATATTAAATCCTTATTATTTTATTTAAACAAACCTTTATTATTTTTAAATAAACCTTTATTATTTTGTTTAAAATAAAATGTTTTAATTTCCAAAGCTTGTCCAATGTTTAATTTGGCTTTATAAAATATTCTTTATTTATAAACTTCTATTTCATTTGAAAACAAAACTTTTCATTTAATTGTTTCAAAATAATATTTCCAAATGTTTTTTTTCCTTTTATTTAATGTTTATCTTTTTAAAATCTCTTTAGGTTTTATTTAATTCAAATGGGTTTGAAGTTCCAATTGCATTCAAAAAGTTTCTTCTGGCTCTGAAAATCAAACAAAGTTTTATTTTATTAATTTATTTTCACATTACAAGATTTGGAAAATCTTGGGATGTGACATCTTTAAACTCATCTCTACGGATGAGATGTGAGCAGTACGGAAACCATCTTCAAAGATAGCCCATGTCACATACGCAATGGGAGTGGTGATATGGAAGTTATCCCACCAAGTGGCTGCTGGTCCTTCCAACAAGTGTGCTGCAAACCTGACTTTCTCTTCATCAGTACAACCAACAGTTACTAAATCCTTTTTCACAGAGCGTAGCCAATCATTGGCCACCATAGGATCAGTAGTTCCTGAGAACTTTGCTGGCCCCAGCCTTAAGAACCTGGTAAGCATGTCAAAACCCGATGGGTTGTTCTGATTGTTGTGTGTTGTTGTTGTTGTTGTTGTTGTTCTAATTCTGTATGAACGTGGTCATCATTTGCAACAGCTGTGTCTGAGCTGTCATCATCTGCTGCATCTCAGGGGTGATGTTGTTGTTGTTGTTGGGGTTGGGATTGGCACGTCGGGGAGGCATCTGTGGTTGTTCAATGGAGATAAGAATGAGATACCCATAGATGCTAACATGCACAATACATCACATAAACAATCACCAAACATGCATCATAATAATAAAAGTTCAACAACATAGACAACAAGTTCTGAAAAAGTAAACACACCAATAGCAAGCCATCCACATGTTGGATGGTCATTGCGACTCAATAATCAAAGGCATGATAAATAAAGGTAAATGAGTAGTCATCACTACTCCTCTACATCAACCTCCTCATCAACAAATGTAAGACCTGCATTCTCCATTGTGGTCTTGTATTCCTCGACATTGGTCGTCAA
This sequence comes from Avena atlantica, assembly GCA_910589765.1. Classification (NCBI taxonomy): domain Eukaryota; kingdom Viridiplantae; phylum Streptophyta; class Magnoliopsida; order Poales; family Poaceae; genus Avena; species Avena atlantica. The sequence goes on along the minus strand of OU342733.1, from coordinate 106,024,732 downwards.
GGTCTCTACTTTGGCTTTGAGAGCCCTCTTCTGTGCACGAAGCCTCTCAATCACACCTTGCTGATGCTCAAGCTCGAAGTCCTTGGCCTCTAGTTCTGCAGTCATGTCTCGAATCCTCTTGTTCCTATCTTGGACTCTCTTCTCTTGACTCTTGAACTTTCTATCCTGACTCTCAAACTTGGCCTCCATTTCTTTGACTATCTCATCTTGCTCCGCGAAGAGCTTGTCCTTCTCACGAAGCTGCACCTGGAGTTCGCCATTGCTAAGAATGATGTTGGTCCTATCAGTATCTAGGTTCCTAAGAAGAACCTCTAAGTCCTGGAGGTATAGACGAATCGGCTCTGCCGTCTCTCTCGAAGCATCCTCGAAGTCAATGGCCTCACCATCCTCATCACGTCTACCGAAGGCGTGGAAGTGAGTACCTCTAATCTCTCGAGAGTGTCTCCCTAGTAAACGTCCAAGCAAATCCTGCATGACTACCTCTAGGCCTCTCTCCTTGTCATCATGCATGAGCTTGAAGATGATTGCCTCCGTGGTAGGCTCAGTTTGGCGTCGTGGCTGATTAACCTTGAAGCCCCAAAGGTCTTTCCTCTCAAACTTGGTGAGGGGAAGCATCATGATGGTAGGAAGTGGGAGATTGAGCAAACTAGTGAGCTCAATAATACGAGTGCCAAAACGAGTTCTTTGAACTCTTCATCCGTGCTGATAGTAACATTAGGCATCTATTTTATAAGATAGAAAAAGTTAGAATCAAAACAATTTAAGATAAATCACAAGACAAGGCATCACATGCATATCTTTGGAAATCAAAACACACAAGTCATGGCATACATGGATCCATTACAAACAACCAAGGTTCAACTTATTTTAAACAACATTTGGGAAATAAAATGATAAGTGTGGTGGTCCAACTAACGAAGTACGTTACAATCCCATCTCACTTGCCAAGTTGGCTAACAGGGCATCCCTAGAGGCAATCTGTCTATCTAGATCACATGACTCCATTGCTAAGTCTATGATGTCCATCCTTAAACTTTGGTTGGTAGCCTATAACTCTTGGGTATGTTTCTTTTCGTCCCTAAGGTCATTCTGGGTGTTGAGCATTCTGCACTTGATTCTATCACCAAGTTCTTTGATGGCCTTCCAAGCTGCATCCCTTGCTGAATCAAAGAATGTGGTGTGCATCACTGAGTTGCTGACCATGCAGAATCCTGAGTCCTTGTGGTTTTCTTCCTTGTTTTTATACAAGTGAAGTTGCACCCACCAGTATTAAACTCCTTCATCCATCACAGGAAAACCTTTGTACACAGCTGCACCATGTATTCCCATGGCAACCATGAGGTCCTTGAGAGCCTTGGGGAATTCTGTCTCACATTCCAAAGTCATAGTCATGAGTGGTCCCTTCTTCACGGCTTCGTTGATGGAGTTCATCTACAAATAGATATGAGAAAGGAGATTAGAAAAGTTTACGAGAAGAAAAGACAAGTGTGGAAGTTGTTAAAAAATTTCCTTAGTGGTTTCCAATCCTAGGGTTATAATCCTACAGGCAACACAGTTCTCTGATACCATCTGTAAGATCCCTTCCTTTATAAATTTAAGGATCCCTGTGTCACATCCCAAGATTTTCCAAATCTTGTAATGTGAAAAATAAAATAAACAAAATAAATTATTGTTGAATTTTAAGGTGAAAAGAAACTTTTGTTTTAAAATGGAAACTTAAAATCCCATCTTGAACAAACTTTAATTAAAGTTTGAATTCAACAAAATTCAAATCTAGAGAAATGCATTCCTCAATGGATGTACCTAGAAATTTAAATACTTGGAAAATAAATCCAAACCCTAAACCCTAATGGAATAAAAATCATTTCCAAGTTATCTCCAAGCCTATGGATTTGATCCATATAAAATCTTGTCAACAAACATTTACAAATGATCAAGAAAGACAAATAAGAAATATTACAAAGCCATAGAAATTGGTTTCACTTAATTTGGAGCCATAGATAAAATCTTATGAATTTAAATAAGATAAGGAAAGTAATTTCCAAAGCTAATAAAGAATCTATCTAGAATCCATACCAAATGGTGAGCAGATAATCCTAATTATATTTAAAAGGATAAACAAATATTAAATAAGATTTTACAAATTGGAATCACCAAGTTTGGATCTATAAATAAAAAGATATGGATTCTATAAGACAAAGATAAAAATATTAAATAAATAATATTAAAAAAAAGACCAAATAAATCTTGGTCTAATCCATTAAGAAAATGGAATGAATAGAATCCAAATCCAAATGAAATAAAAGGATAAAGAATTTTCCAAGATAAAGTAAAATGGCATAAAACAAATCCAATTAGAATAAGGACAAATCTCTAATAAGAATAATTATAATTCTTGAGAAGATAATATTTTGGAATTTATCCAAGTGAAATAAAAGTTGTTTAATTCAACCTAATTAATATTAAAGAAAACTTCCAAATAAAAATTGGGGATTTAAAACTATATTAAATTCCATTGGAATTGAAACAAACAACCAATTCAAATGGATTATAAATCATATTAAATACTTTCCAAAATATTTACTAAAAAGATTTGGAAGGTTTTGGAAAATCAAATGGTGTTTGAAAATATTAGTAAATCCCATTTGAAAAGATTTGGAAATAATTTCAAATGGTGAACCCAAATAACCAAATAAAAACTTACTGAAAAGATTTGGAAGGTTTTGGAAAATCAAATGGTGTATGAAAATATTAGTAAATCCCATTTGATTTAAAACTAGAGCCTATTTTGAATAATTAGAAGGCCTTAAAAAGAATAAATAAATTATTCTTAAATGATTCCAGAATGTTTTACTAATCAGAGTTTAAAGCTACACAAATTTTGGCAAAATTTTTCAATTCAAATGAGTGATTCAATTGCTTATTTGAAATCAAAATAAAATATTAAGAAAGGAAAAAGAAAAACAAAACAGAACAAAAAAATATGTAAAGAACCCAACCCAGCTCGACAGCCCAGTCAAGGCCCAGCAAGCCCACTCCCCACCCCACCCGAGCGAACCGTTATTCACTGGCAAACGAACCCGCAGCGACACTAACAGATGGACCCCATCTCCCCACTCACTCTCTCGCTGACACCGGACCCCACTGCCACCTCACCGTCTTCAACCCCGCGACGACCACGCCCCTCATTCCTCCCTGGCCGTTTCTGCCGTTGAAACCTGGCGTAAATTCGTAGTAACTCTGCAGTGATTCCGCTCTGCAACCGTGCACTCTTAATCTCCCGCGTCACCTCTCCATTCCCCCTCGCTCGCCATCCTCCCTCGGCCCCCAGGATGCCCCTGATTTCATTTGCACGACCACTTCTCCGACAACCTTCCCCGGCAAATTCCGACGAGCCCAGCCACCACTTTGCCCCCTCGACCACCCGAGCTTGCTCGCCAACATCTCCTGCACATCCCAGTGCCGCCCGCTTGGCCGCGTGTGCCCTGTAGCATCGGCAACCTCGACGAACAGAGCTCCTCCGCCGTCTGCCTCCACTCCGGCGACACCCCCTGGTAACCTCTGACCGCCCCATCCCCTCTGACCGATGCTCACGTACTCGCCTATCCCGTATGCATCTAACTGCATGGTTTGTTTGGTCTGGCGTGACTCGTAGGCTCGCCTTCGACGACGACAGCAAGCATCAGACGCCGACGACAACTACGGAGAGGAATTCCGGTTGATCTAGAGTGCCCCTTCATCAGACAAGAAAACGTTGAGCATCGGCGAAGCGCAGCGAACTCGGTGAGCCCTTCCCCTCTCTCCCTAGCTTCCTGTATCGCCGGCAAGGTCACTGCCAGAGCGCGCCGCCGCCGTTCACCACCTCCAGCGCCGCCAGTATTTGACCAGTAGATGCAAGCCGCTAGATCTTGATCGAACGGATGCGATAGAACGAGAGCGAAACGGTATGGGCGAATGGGAAGCAGCCACGTGTCTCTGTTGTTTTGTTTTAAAACAGATTTGATCTATTAGATACAAGATTTTTTAAAATCCATAACTTTAAATATACACGTCCAAATTTTGCAAACTTTAAATCAATGGATTCAGAAAAACAAGCCCTAGCCAACCATGCACTTTGTTTAGTAAAAAGCTTCTGGTAAAATGTCTGTTTTTGCAGAAACTTATGTATGCATGTTTAGGATATAAAATTTATTCCAAAATGTTTTTGAGGATAAAATCTTTGGAAAATGGTGTGTTTTTAACCTACTGACCATAGGAAACAAATTGTGGTTTCAAAAATGTATTTGGTGAAGCAAAAGAATAAATCGTTGATTTAAACCATTTCTAGTCAAATAAAAAGATGGTTTAATTATTAAAAATGGTTTTGGAAGAAAACCTTTGAGAAAAGTTTTGGAAATAAAGTCTTTGACCCTAAACACAAGGTTATATGGTTTGAAAACATATTTTGTTAAACCTATAGAATTTTGCCTTATTAAAAGCATTTCTACACCACATAAAATAATGACTTGATCTAAAAATGGTTTATAAAGAAAAATCTTATACAAATGATTTTCCCACTTTATAAAAATGGTTTAGAAACCACTTTTACAAATAAAACAATCTTTAGCATGCTTGCATGCATTGTTTTGTTACTATGATTTTATGTGATGAATTGCTTGAATGGTAGTTTGAAATATTGTTTCCTTGATTGAATTGTAGTGATTTGAAGTGTGAACATTGCAAAGATCAAGGAGTGAACCTATACTCTCTACCAAAAAGGCAAGTGATGCTTCATACTTTTGTCCCTTTATTTTCACTATGCATTAGTGATATTTCTAAGTAGGACTTGCATAGAATTTTTGCTAAGTATAAACCATGCTATGGGAAATCCTAGTAGATGAAACCTTAGTAGAAATTTCCTAAGTTAAGATTCCTACTACTAGGATGCTTAGCTTAGATAGTAGAAAACAAGGGTGGAATATATATTCATACTATGGAAAAGTTTCTAAGTCTGAGGACTTGTGTTTTGTTTAATAAAACAACTAAGTTAATGAATCACCTGGGTGGAATGGAAGGAATGGTTTGTGTTGAGTGGTTACACAAGGCCAGGGGACTGGTAAACCTTGTGTATCTCACTTGTGGACGGCCACCCAGGAACAAAGAGATTTGAGATGTCTAATGTTGAGAAGCTTCAAGTGCAGCCACTTGGCAATATGGGCTCTGCCTGGATCATATAGGTTGCAATAACTTAGCCAAATGGACAGTTGGTGGTAGTGGGATTGATAGGTTGGAGTGCGTCCATTTTGGTCTAAGGGAAGGCTTCTGAAAGATCTTGTCTTGGTGAAACCAAGTCTTGTGGGGAAAGTGCACAACCTCTGCAGAGTGTAAAATCTAAGTACTTAGCCATGTCCCTGGCAAAGGACAATTTGAGCATCAAGACATGGAAGCTATCAAGAAGCTCATCGTCCCAATTTCTAAGATAAAAACTTGTGGTTGAACAAGGGTTTAAGGTTCACCAATTTCTATTGGTGGTTCCTTGGGTGATTTTGTCAAAGCAAAAACTTAGTGTTTTCAAATGATAAGGAAAATCTATTTTGAGCAAAGCAAGCCAAAGCTCCACTTAGCCAAATGCATATAGATGATAGACTCCACTATACTACCATAGTATCACTTGCCAATACAATTCAAATGTATTGACCCTTGTGGCTGTAACTTGTTATGTTGTAGGTTTGTTTGATATTAGTGAAGTCTAATGATTAGGATTACAAGTCTACAACCAACATGTCTGCCTGTGGCACTTTGAATATGAAGGACTCCATGCTATTGTTATATTCTGCTGCATTGTAATGAGATAGCCAAATGAGCTATGAAAGATGTAATAAATTATGTTATTCCTGGTTATAAAATTGTATTATGACCTTTGTTTCTTGATATTACATCATAACTGTGGATGCTAGCTATTGATCCAGGGACTAGCATTGTAAACACAGGGATCTCTACCTTATTAAAGGTTGGGAACCTTACAGATGGTATCAGAGCATTGTGTTGCCTGTAGGATTTGTAAACCCTAGGATTGGACAAAACCCTTAGAAAAATAGGAGTTGTATTTGTTCCAAAACTTATTTACAAACAATCTTGTAAACTCTTTCCTCAACCATTTTGGTTTTGATTCTACATCTCTTCTATTTCAAACTTGATGGACAAAGCCTCAACCATGGCCAAACACTTCACCATGTGCAAAGGACGTCATCAACTCTAGTGACTTCAACATCTTCAACTCAAATGACTTCAACATATTCAACTCTAATGACTTCAACATCTTCAACATTTTCACCAAGGACTTCAATCTTGGATATCACTAAGGACTACAAGTGAGACAAGAAATGTTGCTCAAGACTTGAAGACTAAGGAAACACAAGTTGAGAATCATCATCACCTTTGGTGTTTTGTGACCAAGACAAGAATTTTTCCAAGGAAACCAAGATCTCATTCAAGAAGAAACAAAAAAGAATGATGGAATGATTTCAAGTGAACCATATAGTTGGACCACCATATTTAAGTCAAGCCTACCAACTTATGTGGTGTAACAAAAATATTTTTGGTTGCCTAAAGATATGCTTGAAACTTGTTGTTTGAGTGGAATGTTTGTTTGTGATTGCTTGCACATTGCTTGTGTGAATTGTGATGTGTGTGATTAGAATTATTCCCTTAGAAATATTTTGCCTATTCTAACCCCAAACCAACCCAAACAGATGACTTCTCCAAGAGACTCCAACATCAAGGATGATGAAAACAACAACAACCAAGAGATGCACATGAGAGAACAACTACTAGAAAACCAAACCAAGTTGAGCCAAGTGACAACTCAGCTTTTAGCCAACAACAATGGATTAGATCCAGCCATACAAAGGATTTTGAAACTTCAATCCCAATTGTTGCAAGGGATGGCCACTCAAATGATCAACATGGGAGAAAGCTCTTCCAAAGGAGTTTGTGACAACAAGGATGACAAAGATGTTATTCTAGAAGGAACCCAAGCTTGCAATATTTGTGGAGACAAGGATCACACTTCCAAGGAGCATGAAGATCAATGCCCCAATTGTGAAGAGAAACATCCAAATGACCAATGCCCCACATCCCAAGCTACTTGTTACCTATGTGAAGGAAACAATCATGTCCCTATCCAATGCCCCATCTATTCCATAGTTGAACAAAGGAAACAAGGTGGAGTGCAACAACTGATTACAGACTACCATGAGAGAGCCAAGTCTACCAAGAAGGATGAAGACAAAGGAAAATCTCAGCTTGTACCTCCCAACAACATGACTCAATTTAAAGGACCAAAGAGGAGACATATGTATTATCCAAGGAATAATATAAGGTCAAGGAGACCAGGAACTGTTCCTACCTTTGAGATAACATATGAAGAACATGAACTAGAAGCACTCCTAGCTTTAGAGAAACCCAAGAAAAAGAAGGACAAAAGCCATGTGCAATGTGCTCATTGCAAAGAAATGGGACACTATGCCATTGAATGTCCAGAGAAGCAGAAATACAAACATATTAGCTAAGTGTGGTGCAACAACTGCAAAGAGCTAGGCCATTATGTGGCAACTTGTCCACAGAAGATACATGAAGAACTCAATCTTATCACATGCTACAATTGTGGTAACCAAGGACATTATGCAAGCAATTGTCCAGAAAAGATGAAGCACAAGATAAACAAGCCTATGAAGGATCTGAGCCTTGTCACATGTTTCAAATGTGGAAACAAAGGACACTATGCAGATGTTTGCCCAGAGAGATTTCAACAAGATCCCAAGCAAACCAAGATGTAATCTAGTTGGAAAATTTTTAAGGGTGGTAGTATCCTAGATGCTTTTGAGCCAACTTTTAACCCCTAGCCTCCCCAAATCTCAGGACGAGATTTATTTTAAGGGTGGTAGCCTGTCACATCCCAAGATTTTCCAAATCTTGTAATGTGAAAAATAAAATAAACAAAATAAATTATTGTTGAATTTTAGGGTGAAAAGAAACTCTTGTTTTAAAATGGAAACTTAAAATCCCATCTTGAACAAACTTTAATTAAAGTTTGAATTCAACAAAATTCAAATCTAGAGAAATGCATTCCTCAATGAATGTATCTGGAAATTTAAACACTTGGAAAATAAATCCAAACCCTAAACCCTAATGGAATAAAAATCATTTCCAAGTTATATCCAAGCCTATGGATTTGATCCATATAAAATCTTGTCAACAAACATTTACAAATGATCAAGAAAGACAAATAAGAAATATTACAAAGCCATAGAAATTGGTTTCACTTAATTTGGAGCCATAGATAAAATCTTATGAATTTAAATAAGATAAGGAAAGTAATTTCCAAAGATAATAAAGAACCTAACTAGAATCCATACCAAATGGTGAGCAGATAATCCTAATTATATTTAAAAGGATAAACAAATATTAAATTAGATTTTACAAATTGGAATCACCAAGTTCGGATCTATAAATAAAAAGATATGGATTTTATAAGACAAAGATAAAAATATTAAATAAAGAATATTAAAAAAAAGACCAAATAAATCTTGGTCTAATCCATTAAGCAAATGGAATGAATAGAATCCAAATCCAAATGAAATAAAAGGATAAAGAATTTTCCAAGATAAAATAAAATGGCATAAAACAAATCCAATTAGAATAAAGACAAATCTCTAATAAGAATAATTATAATTCTTGAGAAGATAATACTTTGGAATTTACCCAAGTGAAATAAAAGTTGTTTAATTCAACCTAATGAAGATTAAATAAAACTTCCAAATAAAAATTGGGGATTTAAAACTATATTAAATTCCATTGGAATTGAAACAAACACCCAATTCAAATGGATTATAAATCATATTAAATACTTTCCAAATAATTCAAGATGAATTATTTGAACCCAAATAACCAAATAAAAACTTACTGAAAAGATTTGGAAGGTTTTGGAAAAACAAATGGTGTTTGAAAATATTAGTAAATCCCATTTGATTTAAAACTAGAGCCTATTTTGAATAATTAAAAGGCCTTAAAAAGAATAAATAAATTATTCTTAAATGATTCCAGAATGTTTTACTAATCAGAGTTTAAAGCTACACAAATTTAGGCAAATTTTTTGAATTCAAATGAGTGATTGAATTGCTTATTTGAAATCAAGATAGAATATTAAGACAAAACAGAACAAAAAAAATATGTAAAGAACCCAGCCCAGCTCGGCAGCCCAGTCAAGGCCCAGCAAGCCCACTCCCTACCCCACCCGAGCGAACCGTTATTGACTCGCAAACGAACCCGCAGCGACACTGACAGATGGACCCCATCTCCCCACTCACTCTCTCGCTGACACCGGACCCCACTGCCACCTCAACGTCTTCAACCTCGCGACGACCACGCCCCTCATTCCTCCCTGGCTGTTTCTGCCGTTGAAACCTGGCGTAAATTCGTATTAACTCTGCAGTGATTCCGCTCTGCAACCGTGCACTCTTAATCGCCCGTGTCACCTCTCCATTCCCCCTCGCTCGCCATCCTCTCTCGGCCCCCAAGATGCCCCTGATTTCATTTGCACGACCACTGCTCCGACAACCTTCCCCGGCAAATTCCGACGAGCCCAGCCACCACTTTGCCCCCTCGACCACCCGAGCTTTCTCGCCAACATGTCCTGCACCTCCCAGTGTCGCCCTCTTGGCCGTGTGTGCCCTGTAGCGTCGGCAACCTCGACGAACAGAGCTCCTCCGCCGTCTGCCTCCACTCCGGCGACACCCCCTGGTAACCTCTGACCGCCCCATCCCCTCTGACCGATGCTCACGTACTCGCCTATCCCGTACGCATCTAACTGCATGGTTTGTTTGGTCTGGCGTGACCCGTAGGCTCGCCTTCGACGACGACAGCAAGCATCAGACGCCGACGACAACTACGGCGAGGAATTCCGGTTGATCTAGAGCGCCCCTTCATCAGACAAGAAAACGTTGAGCATCGGCGAAGCGCAGCGAACTCGGTGAGCCCTTCCCCTCTCTCCCTAGCTTCCTGTATCGCCGGCAAGGTCACTGCCAGAGCGCGCCGCCGCCGTTCACCACCGCCATCGCCGCTTGTATTTGACCAGTAGATGCAAGCCGCTAGATCTTGATCGAACGGATGCGATAGAACAAGAGCGAAGGGGTAAGTAGCACCTCTGCACCGCACAATTCACTTTAAATCCTGCGGTCCACGTTGCTGATCCGAGCAAAACGGTATGGGCGAATGGGAAGCAGCCACGTGTCTCTGTTGTTTTGTTTTAAAACAGATTTGATCTATTAGATACAAGATTTTGTAAAATCCATAACTTTAAATCTACACGTCCAAATTTTGCAAACTTTATATCAATGGATTCAGAAAAACAAGCCCTAGCCAACCAAGCACTTTTTTTAGTAAAAAGCTTCTGGTAAAATGTCTGTTTTTGCAGAAACTTATGTATGCATGTTTAGGATATAAAATTTATTCCAAAATGTTTTTGAGGATAAAATCTTTGGCAAATGGTGTGTTTTGAACCTACTGACCATAGGAAACAAATTGTGGTTTCAAAAATGTATTTGGTGAAGCAAAAGAATAAATCGTTGATTTAAACCATTTCTAGTCAAATAAAAATATGGTTTAATTATTAAAAATGGTTTTGGAAGAAAACCTGTGAGAAAAGTTTTGGAAATAAACTCTCTGACCCTAAACACAAGGTTATATGGTTTGAAAACATATTTTGTGAAACCTATAGAATTTTTCCTTATTAAAAGCATTTCTACACCACATAAAATAATGACTTGATCTAAAAATGGTTTATAAAGAAAAATCTTATACAAATGATTTTGCCACTTTATAAAATGACCATTAGGTGTTTTCAAATGTTTATGAACCATTATAAACCACTTTTACAAATAAAACAATCTTTAGCATGCTTGCATGCATTGTTTTGTTACTATGATTTTATGTGATGAATTGCTTGAATGGTAGTCTGAAATATTGTTTGCTTGATTGAATTGTAGTGATTTGAAGTGCGAACATTGCAAAGATCAAGGAGTGAACCTATACTATCTACCAAAAAGGCAAGTGATGCTTCATACTTTTGTACCATTATTTTCACTATGCATTAGTGATATTTCTAAGTAGGACTTGCATAGAATTTTTGCTAAGTATAAACCATGCTATGGGAAATCCTAGTAGATGAAACCTTAGTAGAAATTTCCTAAGTTAAGATTCCTACTACTAGCATGCTTAGCTTAGCTAGTAGAAAACAAGGGTGGAATATATATTCATACTATGGAAAAGTTTCTAAGTCGGAGGACTTGTGTTTTGTTTAATAAAACAACTAAGTTAATGAATCACCTGGGTGGAATGGAAGGAATGGTTTGTGTTGAGTGGTTACACAAGGCCAGGGGACTAGTGAACCTTGTGTATCTCACTTGTGGATGGCCACCCAGGAACAAAGAGATTTGAGATGTCAAATGTTGAGAAGCTTCAAGTGCAGCCACTTGGCAATATGGGCTCTGCCTGGATCATATAGGTTGCAATAAGTTAGCCAAATGGACAGTTGGTGGTAGTGGGATTGATAGGTTGGAGCTCGTCCATTTTGGTCTAAGGGAAGGCTTCTGAAAGATCTTGTCTTGGTGAAACCAAGTCTTGTGGGGAAAGTGCACAACCTCTACAGAGTGTAAAATCTAAGTACTTAGCCATGTCCCTGGCAAAGGACAATTTGATCATCAAGACATGGAAGCTATCAAGAATCTCATAGTCCCAATTTCTAAGATAAAAACTTGTGGTTGAACAAGGGTTTAAGGTTCACCAATTTCTATTGGTGGTTCCTTGGGTGATTTTGTCAAAGCAAAAACTTAGTGTTTTCAAATGATAAGGAAAATCTATTTTGAGCAAAGCAAGCCAAAGCTCCACTTAGCCACATGCATATAGATGATAGACTCCATTATACTACCATAGTATCACTTGCCAATACAATTCAAATGTATTGACCCTTGTGGCTGTAACTTGTTATGTTGCAGGTTTGTTTGATATTAGTGAAGTCTAATGATTAGGATTACAAGTCTACAACCAACATGTATTCCTGTGGCACTTTGAAGATGAAGGACCCCATGCTATTGTTATATTCTGCTGCATTGTAATGAGATAGCCAAATGAGCTATGAAAGATGTAATAAATTATGTTATTCTTCGTTATAAAATTGTATTATGACCTTTGTTTCTTGATATTACATCTTAACTGTGGATGCTAGCTATTGATGCAGGGACTAGCATTGTAAACACAGGGATCTCTATCTTATTAAAGGTTGGGAACCTTACACCCTATGATTGCAATGCTAGTCCCTGGATCAATGCTAGCATCCATAGTTTAAGATGAAGTACACAGAAAAAAGGTCATTATTACATGTCATTCCAGAGACAAATATAGTCTTTTACAAACTCCATGGCCACAGGCCTAATACAAGAGTTTAAATATATAATAAGATAAATAAGTCTCCATCTTCATGTGCCACAGGCAAGCATGTTGAGTGTAGACTCATAACCCCTAATCACCATCAGAATAACCTGCAACATCACAAGTTACAACCACAGTGGGTCAATACATTGGAATAGTATTGGCAAGTGAAACCTTAGTAGAATATTGGTAGACTAGATACTATACGCATTTTGGCTAAGTGTACCTTAGGCTTGCTTTTCTCAAAATAGGTTTTACCTATTAGTTGAAAACACTAAGTTTTTCTTTGTCAAAATCTTTCCCAAGGAACCACCAATAGACATTGGGGAACCTTCACCCTTGTTCAACCACAAGTTTTTACTTAGAAATTGGGATGAGGAGATTCTTGATAGCTTCCATGTCTTGATGCTCAAATTGTCCTTTACCAGGGACATGGCTAAGTACTTAGATTCTTCCATCTGCAGAGGTTGTGCACTTTCCCCACAAGACTTGATTTTCACCAAGACAAGACCTTTTAGAAGCCTTCCCTTAGACCAAATGGACGCGCTCCAACCTATCATCCCACTACCACCAACTGTCCAAATGGCTATGTTATTGCAACCTATGTGATCCAGGCAGAGACCATAATGCCATGTGGCTGGACTAGAAGCTTCTTAACATATGGCATCTCAAATCCCTTTGTTCCTGGGTGGCTTCCCACAAGTGAGATACACAAGGTAAACCATAGAAATGGGCCTTGTGTAACCACTCAACACAAACCATTCCTTCCATTCCACCCAGGTGTTTCATTCACTTAGTTGTTTTATTAAACAAAACACAAGTCCAAAGACTTAGAAATATTTTATCATAGCATGAATATATAACCACCCATGGTTTATACTAGCTATGCTAAGCATGGCATTGATAAGACTTAGAAATATTTCTAGCAATTCTACAACTACTAGGATTTCCCAAGCATAGCAATAGATTAAAAATATCCATGCAAGACTCGCAAAATATTTCTAATGCATAGTTGTAAAACATAGGAATAAATCATGAAGCACCACTTGCCTTGGTAGTTTGGAGAGTAGCAACAATCCTCATAATCACAATCACTATTTGCACCAAAATCTACACATAAAATAATAACACAAAATCACATACACAATATATACAAACAAAAATACATGAATGTATGCAATATGCCATGTGATGATTTTCTACACCAAACAAGACAAGGGAACAGTACTGGATCATAAACAAGTCCAAAACTTGCCAAACAAACTTTATTTGAGCAATAAAACATTTTTCAAATAATTTCTATACCCAAATTATGCCTACAAATGATTTTGTGAAAACAATCATTTTAACATAAGCAAAACATTAAACACATTGCATAAATGGAAAGTATTTTCTCTCCTGATTCCATTGATATAAAATTTGTCAAATTTGGACGTGGGAATCAAAAGTTATGAATTATTCAAGTTTAAACATCTAATAGATCTAATTCCTGGTTTTTATTAAACAGACATGCCATGTGGCTGCTTCCTATTGGTCCACACCGTTTCGGTTGGATTGGATAACACAGACCATAGGATCTCATTTAGATCTCACGGTGCAGATGCTTCCATACCGCTTCGGTGATTGAATCTATCGCGTCCAGTGGATCAAGATCTAACGGCCCTAAGTAGCTAACCCTAAACGGGCGGCGCTAGCGGCGGCGCGCTCGGACAAGGGCCTTCCGGTGAAAACAGGAAGCTAGGGAGAGGGAAAAATTGCTCACCGGGTTCGTTGTGAAGTGCTGGTTCTCAAGGTAGTCGAGGTGGGACAGGGGGCGCACGAGGTCTTCGTGGATTCCTCGCCGGATAGGTTGTTGTCGTCGGTCACGCACGGTTCTCGTCGGAGGTGAGCACCTGGGACGCAAGCGAGCAGGGCAACGCGTTAGTGAGGTGCGCGCGTGTTCGTGGAGTGTGGGTAAACTCACCATGGAGCAAGGGACTTACGGGGACGACGGCTATTGCTTGCCGGAGATGGGGCAGACGGCTACAGCGAGTACGCGAGGTCGGAGTCGAGCTTCTGGAGCATGCGCGAGCAAGCGGAGGGTGTCAGTAGGTGCGTACGAGGATGCAGAATCAGCAAGTCAGAACCATAGGCATAGGGGAATGCGGGGCTTACCGGAATTCGATGACGAGATCGTCGGAGCAGAGGGGTGTCCCGAGAAGATTCTGAGCAGCCTGGTGGCTCCGGTGGGGTGAGGTTTGGGGGAAAAGGAGAAGGGAAGCATGGCGCTTAAGTAGGCGTGGTCGTGGGAGGAATTTACTCGAGCATTCAACAGGAATTGAATCCGCGAATCAAACAGGAAACGACCGGAGGAATTAGGGGAGGAACTGGTCTCTAAGGGTGGAGACGATGAGTGACGCGTGGGCCGCTCTTGTCAGCGAGAGAAAAAGAGAGGAGGTGGGGTCCCTGCGTCAGTAACTCTGCGGGTGAGCGCGTGGGTGAAAAAGAACAGAGGCAGAGGGGTTCCCGGGTGGGCTCTTGCTGGGCCAGAATGGTTTGCTGGGCTGGGTAGGGCTAGATTGGTTGATCTGTTTTATTTTTTTCTCCTTTAATCTTTTTCCTTTTCTGAATGAATTTCTGGTTTGAATTTTGAAAGCTCAATTCAAATATGTTTTAAATGAAACCTTCTCCAAACAAGAGCTTGCTGATCCTTGTCTCCTAGGAGATGTAACCCAACTGTTCAAACTTGAGGGAAAAACAAAAAGGGTTTGGAAAAGGAATTTAGACAAGCTTTATTTAAGTATTTATAAATATTAAAGGATTGGTTTATAAATCATAATTTGTTTTGAAACCTTGACCAAACTTTAGAAACCACTCTTAAGTTTTAACTTAAAGCATTACTGTTCAAAATAAGTACCTTTCTCATTAGAAGGTAGCAATAAGGCTATAGCATACTTACATAAAATAATGAGCATCAGATGCTCCTGCTTTTGGAATGGTTTTGAAATGGAACCCTAAATGATCATGGATGTATGGATGATATGCATGAGTTTTGAAACATGATTTTAGGGATGTTACACAAACATTAGAAAAGTGTTCCTACAATGAAATGAGCAATTAATCAAAGTGTTTCTTAGAATTTCAGCAAATATAAACTAGCCAGGTCATTTCAACAAATATATATGGAAGTAGTCATTTATCCTGGAATGCAAGAGATGTTGGGTGACCCAAAATTTGCGGTGAGCTACACAATGGGCATTCAGTTACTGTCGTAGCTATGAACCAAATATAAATTATAATGGCATCATAAGAGAACTTGTAGAGCAAGAATGCAAACCACGAATGAACTATATATAGAGGATAGCTATGTCTCTTATTAGGATGAACCATTAGATATAAAATATAATGACATTGCTTGTGAACCTGTAGAATAGGACAAGCAAGAATTAAACAAGTGTGCCTACAAATGAATTGAGCAATCAAACACAGTGTTTCCTAGAATTTCAGCAAATATAAACTAGCTAGGTCATTTCAACAAATATATATGGAAGCAATAGTATATCCTGGAATGCAAGAGACGTTGGTTGACTCAAAATTTGCAGTGAGCTATACAATGGTTATGCAGTTACTTTTGTAGCTAAGAATGAACAAGACATAAATTGTAATGGCATTATGCGAGAAGTTGCAGAGGAGGAACACAAACCACGAATGAACTACATAGTTGAGGATAGTTTTGTCGTTTCTTAGGATGAACCTGCACCATATTAGAAATATAATGGCGTCTCTTGTGGATCTATAGAAGAGGGCAAGAAAGCTTAGACAAGTGTGCCTACAATGAAATGAGCAATCATTCAAAGTATTTCTTAGAATTTCAGGAAATATAAATTGGCCAGATCATTTTTAAACAAATATATATGGAAGAAGTCATTTATACCGGAATGCAAGAGACGTTGGGTGACCCAGAATTTGCGGTGAGCTACACAATGGACATGAAATTACAGTCGTAGCTAGGAACCACATAGAAATTATAAAGGCATCATAAGAGAACTTGTAGAGCAAGAATGCAAACTACGAATGAACTATATATACAGTAGAGGATAGCTATGTTGCTTCTTAGGACAAACCATTATATATTAAATATAATGGCATTGCTTGTGAACCTATAGCATAGGACAAGCAAGCATTACACAAGTGTGCCTACAAATGAATTGAGCAATGAAACAAAGTGTTTCCTAGAATTTTAGCTAGTATAAACTAGCCAGGTCATTTTAACAAATATATATGGAAGCAGTAGTATATCCTGGAATGCAAGAGACGTTGGGTGACTCAAAATTTGCGGTGTGCTACACAATGGGCATGCAGTTACTTTCGTAGCTAATAATGAACGAGACTGAAATTATATGGCATCATGCGAGAACTTGCAGAGCAGGAACGCAAACCACAAATGAACTACATAGTAGAGGATAGTTATGTTGTTGCTTAGGATGAACCAGCACCGGATAAGAAAACAATGACATCACGCTTGTGAACTTGTATAAGAGGCTATGCAAATCAACATGTTTAGTGTTCCATTTTGAGCTCTATGCAAAGAAAAAACAAACAATCAGCGTTGCATGTTTTATAGATCCAGATAGCAACACCAAAATTATAATCGAACTAGTACGATGAGTTTAAACGGGTACTACAGAATAGCAGGATGATGCCAGGGAGGAAATAATAGCACGAACTTAGCTCGGGACGAGCCTGATAGATTCAGTATATGGGGAGCAGGGAATCCACACTAATATTTTCCACCGACTTTACATTTTGTAAAAACTACACAATAGTAGGCAATTAATGTTGTAGGGAGTAGCTAAGAGTATGTGCATGACTTGAAATTTCTAGAGCAGCGAATGCAAACCGACTTATCCAGTGACCTTGTATGTAGCACAAAGAACAGACATGCCCAGTGACTTGTGTGTACTAGTACGATTACAAAAATGCAGTTCACTGCGACAAGCTTTATACTGTATGCTGCTGAGAAAACAAAAAGGGGTTGGAGATTTGGTTACCTTATTCAGAGAGGCGTCTAAGCATCATTGGTACCGTGCGGGTGACGTCCAGGTAACCAAGGGTGTTGCAGTTGTTGGGAAGCAGATCTTGGGCGGTCGCAAAAGCAGATCTTGGACGAACGCAAAAGAAGATCTTGGGCGTTCGCAGAAGTAGCTCTTGGGCGGTCGATGTAGGCTTGAGCGAGGTGGATGAGAGCATCACTAAGGAAGATGCGGTGCAGCAAACAACGACGCCCGTGCAGCTAGTCTAGAGTGGTGGACAGAGAAATCGTTTAACTAGATCCCCTTTGGTGGACACCGGTGAAGTGGCTCTGGTACGGTTGGGTAGCTTTCAACGGAGGGGAAGCAGAGCTTGAGCGATCGACGACGCAAATGGCGCAGTCAGCGAGACCGTAGCTCCGGTGCAGTGGCAGATAGACCCGATGAACTAGATCCGGTGCAGTGGGCATCGGTGAAGCGGCTCTGCGGCGGTGCACGAGACAGCAACTCAAGTGGCTCAAGCCGCCGTGGAATTGCCGCTGGCAGGTGCGTGTGGTGTGCGTGGAGCTGAGGGCGTGTGGGAGCACCGTGGGATTTTCCGGAAGGCCAGGGGGAAAAACCGAGAGAATTAGGGACAACGGAGGTGAAAAGAAAAATAACTACGATCATGCCCCCAACCTACGCACTATAGCTTGCCCATAGGGCGTCTACACAATGGGTAGAATGGTAATTTTGAAACCAAAAGTTTTTGAAACGGAGGGGCGCAAAATGCTTCCAGGTTGGTGTGTTATTTTAACCGCTTGATTGTGATTTTGAATTTGGCTAGTGTCCATATACTAATATAAATAATATAGTAGACCGTATGGTATCTGTCCGGGAATCAAGGCAGAGAGTCACATCAATTGATCATCCATAACCTGACTGAAATTTTGAATTTGGATAGCGTCCAAGTAATAATAGAAAAATGGTACTACCTGGGTGAGAGATTTTGCCTACAAATGTTTGAAACCGAGAGGCGTGAAATGTTTTGGGGTCAGTGGGTTATTTTGCCGCTCGATTACGATTTTGAATTTGGTTGCTGACCAAGGTTTAATATAAAAAAGGTTGTATAGACCATACGCCATCTGGTAAGTAATTTAAGGCGCGAGTCACATCCACTGATGCGTCCGATTCAAACGGGATATGCGGTAGGTTTTGGTGGCCGACTGTGATTTTAAATTTGCAGATTGTCCAAATAATAATTATAAAAAATAGGTTGTTCTCTCTCTATTTTGGGAATTCAAGTCGAGGCAACAAATAAATGTCTGAAGTAGCTTCGATTGAAGAATAAAAATACAAAGGCTACTAATATTTTAGGTGTCGGCACAGACTGTTCTACATGAATCACTAACCAAATGTTTGTACCAATTTAGATCAAATTAAATGCCTGCTGCAAAATAAATACTAATGCATACTATCAAAACATAAACACTAGCTACACGAGTATATGTAGATCACATAAAAAAGGTTTCATCACGCATACAATACTATATAG
The DNA here is from genome assembly GCA_910589765.1 of Avena atlantica. Lineage (NCBI taxonomy): Eukaryota > Viridiplantae > Streptophyta > Magnoliopsida > Poales > Poaceae > Avena > Avena atlantica. The sequence goes on along the minus strand of OU342733.1, from coordinate 106,005,724 downwards.
AGAGACAAAATGTTTCATCAGACACACATAGGCCCCCAAAACAAACATATAGCTCTAACATTCCAGCCCCTGCAGCTCTCTGACTGCAGCACAAAAAAAAATGCCGTCACTATTCCATCAACTACCAACACAAACAAACATCAGAATACAGATCCAAATAACACAACTTGGGATAACATATGCTTGCCGAAACAAGCCTTTCTTGTTCATCTGAGTTTTATTTTCATCTCCTTGATGTTGCAGTCTGAATCATCTTAGTTTTTGACAGTACTTCCTTTTCGTTTCTTTGATTTAGCACTCTGAATCACGTCGGTTGCTGAAGGAAATGAACGAAATGATCAGCAAAATCATAGGTGTACAAATATGCAAAGGTTGCACATGAATGACTGCACTAACCAGGTGTCATTAAGTAGGGTTGTAAAGTACACCAACATTTAGGAGATCTGAACTTCTTAGACTACATGCTGCTGAGATCTAATTCGAATACTCCCTCCTTCGCCCATATAACCACCATTTCTCTATCCTCAAATGAGCAGAGTAACCTTAATGAATCTTTCCCATCAAATGCCCTGATTTCTCAAGGCCAAGGAGAGTATCCAACTCAACCTTTATATGAGGAACCCAAGCTTCCCATTTCCCCATTGATGATCTTGCACTGGACCACGTGCATAGAGTGAAATATCTTATAACCGCAAGGGCAACATCTACATTATGCCCCTTAGCAATGACAAAATTGCGTATGAAAATATCATGTGTCTCATGTGGGCACTCAATATAACACAGTTTTGTTGTCACGTTCTCGAAGGCAATTATATACTAGACTTCATTGTTGGCCAGTACAAAATGCCCCCTATGAGAGTTGTAGGCCTATGATCAGTCTTAGCTAGCATCTCAGCACGTTCAATCCAGTCCTCCCATTTTCCAAACTCTGATGAGTACCTTTGGACCAGTTCTTGGTTACCATTGGTTACTATCCAAACAACCCAGAAATTGCAGCAACAGTGTGAAGACAATTGCCCATGGTTTCTCGAACTGAGAATTATCCTGCTGTCACACTCACGTTTCTTCCAAATTGGTGGTTCTGGTATCACTATTTCACTTTCAATGATTGGATCCCAGGCCATTATCATGTTAGACCCTTGTGAATAATGAAGTAGCACCCTACCATTGCGACATTCGAGTACATATGGTTTGAAGGCTTTATGTACTTTCACTAGGATGTTCACCTTATGGAAGATGGCTTGGTAAAGATTATGATCTTCTATGAATCGAGCGTCCTCGGAGCTGTTGGTGAAAAATCCAAGTAACGGCATTCCTCTTTTGTATGACAGGGTTAGCTTTTTGAAAGCGTTTCTTCCCATGAAGTCCATCCAATGTTTTTGGGCGACTGATGCCCTCAGTATGCAGGATGGGTGCGGAGGAAGCCTAACAAGAATCTGACCGACTACATCGCTTGGCAAGTCATTGATTGTTGCATATGTTCTTCCACTAAAGCTGGTAGGATGATGCAAATAGCACAAGTGCATCATCAAAATCAAGTAAACTACAAAAGGCACAATGCACAACCCTAAAAAAGAATTAAGTAAACACCACAATGCATCATATAATTTGACATGAAAATTTATCATCGAAATTTCATAAACTACACGTGTCCGAAAAACTACCTAAATAGCTGAGTGTGTCAAAAAAATACCTAAACAACACAAGGAATCAACTAGAATAGTACAAAAGCACCAAAATGCTTCATGATGTCTACGCACTTCTATTCTTGTAGACAGTTGTTGGGACTCCAAGTGCAGAGGTTTGTAGAACAGCAGCAAGTTTCCCTTAAGTGGATTATCCAAGGTTTATCGAACTCAGGAAGGAAGTGGTCAAAGGTATCCCTCTCAAGCAACCCTGCAATCAAGATACAAGAAGTCTCTTGTGTCCCCAACACACCCAATACACTTGTCTGGTGTATAAGTGCACTAGTTCGGCGAAGAGATAGTGAAGTACAAGTGGTATGGATAACTATAAGTGGTATCGGTGCCAGAAAAGAGCTTCTGGCGGGGAGGAAAATACTAAAGGCAAAAGATGGAAGCAAGCAAACATGTAACAGACCTAGTTGTAAACGGTGTTTCAATGCTTAGAAACAAGGCCTAGGGATCATAGTTTCACTAGTGATCACTCTCATTAAATATCTGCTCTTCATGATACTACCCTGAACTACTCTCCGGTTGGACACTCTAATCCACGGTAGCGCTATAACAACATACCACAAAGTACGCCTTCCCCATCTAGATAACCTCACACTGTCACCTTGAGCGCTAGATGGTTACAACAAACACCACAATTTCATAGAGACATCCAACTCCAAATATAACTCATTATAAATATTTATGAACTCTAGCCTAAGTGCCACCACGGTGTGCACGCTTTCACTTCACACACGTGGGGAGAGCAGAGATCTATTGAAGCACTTGAGTAGCGGAGTAGATCTACTTGATTAAAAGCTCATGATCACAATATGATCACCCATAGAGAGAGATGAACACATAGCTACCGGTAGAACCCTTAGCCTTGAGGAAGAACTACTCCCTCCTCATCATGGGAATCAGCAACGGCGATGGAGGATGGTGATATAGATCAATAAAGATGGCTCTGGGGGAACAGAGACTTCTGTCCCCTGAATATCCTTTTCGATGGCGGTGGCGCTGCGGAGCTTTTCGTGGATGTATGATGGTTTATTTAGTGTTTATGACACGGGAGGCTTCTTATAGGCGAAGAGGCAAGGTCGGTGGAGGGCCAAGGGGCCCACACCCCTGGTGGCACCACCAGGGCTGGCGCGCGCCACCCTAGGTTGTGGCCACCCTGGTGTCCTCCTCCATCTCTGCTTCGTGTTTCCGTATTGCTCCTGGAAAAATAGGAAGATTGGCTTTTGTCCTGTCCAATTCTAAGAATATTCATTTTTTAGCTTTTCTGAAACGAAAAACAGCAGAAAACATACTACTGGCACTATGGCATCTTGTCAATAGGTTAGTTCCAGAAAGAGTATAAAAATACATCAAAGTGTATACAAAACATAGCAAAGTTGATACTAAACAAGCATGGATCTTCAAAAATTATAGATACATTTACGACGTATCAAGCATCCCCAAGCTTAACTCTTTCTCGTCCTCGAGTAGGTAAGTGATAAAAAGAATAATTTTTGAGGTGACATGCACCATCACAATCAATATTAAACCATTTGCAAGCATTGAAAGTTGGGATCAAAGTACTCTAAACATGAGCATGGAAGATGTAGTTATAACAATAAGACAAAGCAACTATGCTGCAACATGAATGGATATAAACAAATATTCATGAATAACAATGCATTGAAATACGTTGGTTTGTTTCACATATAGAAAACATAGCATAGTGCCATTCAGCTTGTCCCTCATGGATTAGCAAAACATAAATGCATAGGAGACCTTCAAAGTTCATAAGGGTTACTAGATACAAATAGTTCAAGAGTAAGCAATATCAACATTATGAATCAATCAATAAGTTTTGGGACAATGCACATAGAACTAAGAATGGCAACTATGCTCTCTTAATTGGTTCCTAAGGATAGAAGGTGGAGACTCAATATAAAAGTAGGAAGAAAGTGAAGGGAATATGCCCGAGAGGAAATGATAAAGTGGTTATTATTGTATTCCTTATTTATGATAAATGTTTATTTCTCATGCTATAATTTTATTAATACGGAAACGTTAATACATGTGTGTTTAATAAACAAAAAGGAAGTTCCTAGTTATGCCTCTCTTATAAACTAGCTCGTTGATTAACAATATGATCAAAGGTCTCCTGATCATGGACATTGGATGTTGTTAATAACATGGTCACAACATTATTGGAATGGTGTGATGAACATTCATCCGAAGTATAGAATTACGATCAAGGTCATTGTGTTTATATTGATATAACATCATACGTAGTTATCTTAGTCCTTAGACCATGAGATCATGTCAATCACTAACAACGGAAGAGTATCTTGATAACATCAAGCGTCACACCGTAACAGGGTGACTATAAAGATGGGTTCAGTGCTACGAAGGTGTTATGTTGAGGCTCATGGATCAAGAGTGGAATTTGTCCATCCCGATGACGGAGAGATATACTCTGGGCCCTCTTGGTGACATCACATTAATTAGCTTGCAAGCAAGTGATTTAATCACTAGAATGTTATATCACGGGAACAAGAAAAGAGTACATGTCGGTAATGAGATCAAACTAGGTATGGAGATACCGATGATAGAATCTCGGACATGTAATTTATAGAAAGACAAAGGGATTGAGTTACATGTGTATAAGGTTCCCACGATCACAGAAGTCATCGTTGAATATGTGGGAGTCAGTACGGATCTCCAGGTCCCGTTGCTGATTATTAATCAGAGAGGGGTCTCGATCATGTCTACATTATTCGCGAACCGTAGGGTGACAAACTTAAGGGATACCGACACCATTTGGAGCAAATAATATGGCAGGGAAATAAAAAGGAAAGCGCAGGAATTTATTTCACTAGACACCAAAACTATTTCGGTTGAAATTGCTGAAACTGGTTCTGCATGTGAAATTGAATACTAGCAATTGATTTTATGTGAATATTTTTTAATTAAAGTAATTAACAAAATTCTGAATAAATAAATAAAATAGTTTTATTTAAATGAGAGCTTGCATTAAATTTGGTGGAAATTTAATGCATGCGAGTGGATTTTTTAGTCGAGGCTCTTTTATGGGAGTGGAGGCTTTTCATTTTGAGTGGGAGCTCCACCCACATGAATGTGGAAGAGGTGGGGGAAGCCACCATGGCTGGTATCAATGCCCCTTGGGGTGCCCCCTCTCCCTATAAAAGTCCCCCTCTCCTCCTCTCAAATCACACCTCCTCGCGAAGGATTTCTCTCCCCCTTTAGAATTTCCCCATGGTCTCGGATCAGCGAGATACATGTTCCCGGTGGCTTTTTCTGGAAGGATTTGTTGCTTCCGCTGCTTCGCTGGAGAGAGGGCGTGGAGGTTGTCGGGGTACCCGGACGTGTGTGCGATCACGGATGCACCACTTCTTTGTAGTGTTGGACGTGTGATACTCCATGTTTGCTTTGTATTTCTGATACTCCATGCTTGTTTTGTATCTACTTTGCTTTTCTTGTCTACACTTTGAGGTGCTTTTTACATGTTTTCTGGTACTAACCTATTAACAAGTTGCAACAGTGCCAGATGCCTGTTTTCTTCTATTTTTGGTTTCAGAAAAGTTAGTAAAGAAATATTCTCGGAATTGGACGGGACAAACGTCAAAGTAAATTACTTTCCATGGGGAACAAGAAGTCCAGAGGGGAGACCGAGGGGCCATCCAGGGGGGCCAGACCCACCCTAGGCGCGGTGGGCCCAGCCCCACGCCTGGCTAGGGTTTGGCCACGCAGACCACCTCCTCGCTGTAACACCCCAGTTTTAGGTAATCTATATTAGGGTTTTTTTGTGCATCATGAGCATCATACTTTAAATTGTGCATTAAAAGAAATCAAATACCAAACCCTAAAACCCTAATCCTCCCCTCTCTATTTGAAAAGCATTCAAAAGGTTTTGAACATTTGAAAAGTACAAACTTGTTGGAGCCCAAATTGTAGTAAAAGGGCCCTGAGTATTTCATATACTTTATAAAAGCCTCTAGTATTTTTGAATTATACAAAAAATATTTGTAAATTAAAATACAAAACAATAAAACAGAAAAAAATATGGAAAAAAGGTTTCTAAAAAAATGAGGCAGAAATCTTCCAGTCCATAGCCCACTTCCTCTCTCCTCGCTGCAAGCGTTGCCGCAGCCCAACCATGGCCCAAGTCATCCCAATGCGGCCCGGTACCCCTCTGCCATCTTTTGCCTTTCTTCTTCCTCGCGCGAGCCAAAGCTGCTCTGTGTCAGCGCCTCCACCGTCGATCGTCGTCGCACTACGATGCCCGCCACCGCCGTTGGACGCCAGGATAAGAACGCCCTCGCTGAGCTACCTCTCCCCATACCCGTCTCTCCTCCTCTCGCTCCCTATGTTGGTTTTCCCCTTCTTCCGAAACCCTAGCCCAATAGTCACCGCCGAGCCTCGCCGTCCCTCACCTTGCTGTATCGCGCCATGAAGATCTAGAGAACTGCCGTGATGGACTACGTCTCCCCACCGAACGAATCGGCATCGCGCCCTCGAAAGCGAGCCATACAAGCTCAACTTCACCGTCGGTCTCCGCTGCTGTCCCCGTCGATTCTGGTCGCGTTCGAGATCGCCTGGCCTAGCTTACCCCTACCATGCAACCGTGGTGAGCTATTAGTTCTTAGTAACCTCTACGTTCTCGTCCTCTCTCCCTCAACCGTGCCCTTGTTGTGCGCTGCCGCTCGCTGCCGTCGGACACCATCGTCGCCACGCCTCCCGTGACCTATTTCCAGCGGCGCCGCCACCCGCATGCTCGTCTTGCACTACTCATTCGAATGAGCTGTTTCATGTGTCCCAGATCGAGTCTAGCACCGTCCCCGCCGCTGTCTGAGAGGACACCGCCGGTGTGACGTCGAGATGACGTCACATGTGCATCAGCCGCGCACTGGCCAGCCGGTCAAACCAGCCCCGACCCCATTTTTGCTTACGTGGCTGCCGATGTGGCCGGAGACCCACCAGTCAGTCACTATGGCTAGCCTCTTCCCCGGTGACAAATGCCCCCACCCCTGTGCTGACATCAGCGTGATGTAGTAAAGCTTTTAATTGGTTTAATAAATCAAGAATTTGATATAAATCTTATAAATTGAATAAATTATTATTTATAAGTAAGAAAAATATGTATAATATACCAAAATGTTCAGAAAAATGAGGTCTATCTAATTAAGATATAATCATGCATTGTTCATCAACTTAAATGACAAGTATAACTAGAAGAACAAACCAACCCCTCTCATATACATCCGGAGTTTCCCTGAGTTAGGGTTTGTGCCCCTCGGAACCCCGATTAAATTGCCAAGCATGTATTAGGGTTAAATTTTAGTACTAATTAACTTGTCATATCATCATCCTTGCTTGAGCATTTCAGCAATGCCATGTGTTGATTGTTTTCCTTTCTTTCCGGTATTTGGTTCTTCTCGGTAGATAACGATATTGAGATCAAGATCGAAGACCGAGATCAACACCGTTGAAGTTCGAAGACCAATACTTGACCAACTATAATCAAGTCAAGTACAAGGCTCTTGAAGCTCTGCTTTCTGATTATCAACAGGCAAAGGCAAGCATAGCCCCACCATGATATAATCTTATGATTTCGAAAGCATTTCCATTCCTGCCATGATGCATACTATTCTTTTATGGTCTTTTATCGATATATAGAGTATCCTATATGTTATATACTCCCTTTGAGCTTATATTACCTGTTCCACTACTCCTGGCATAACTTGGTTTGGCTTGTGTGCACTGCTAGAGCTTATATCTGTGTGTTTAGCCATACATAGCTATCAGTTATGGTCCATCCAGATGATGTATCAGATGTAGAGAATCTCGTATGACATGAGAACATGATGATATGAGATCAGTGATATGAGTTCACAACTAACTTGCCTAATAGATTCCATGAGTCACATAGTTTGGGCGCTCCATTCGACATATGCATAGAAAACCTTTTGAAAGATTTGTCGGGTGAAGGTGCATTCATAACAGGTAGGGAAGCGTGGCCGCGGTTGCTTGGGGTTGATAGCGCCCCTGGTAAACCAACCTCGCCTCACATCTTTAAGTACCAGCATCGGGATTTGACCCGTTACGACGAAACCATACTTATTGTGTGACTCATGGTCTCGGCGAAAGCAAGGTAAAGGTCGTATCTAACTACCCTCTGTCGTCCTTCCAAGGAAGAGGGCTAATCATGTGGCATTAAGAGAAGGTTAGTACGTGTGGGTAAAGTTGTACACCCCTACAGGGTAATAATGTTTTCGAAAATCCGTGTTCACGGTTATGAACGCTTGGTGACCAGATTCTAAGATCATAGAGAACTATAACCTAATCATAAAACTTGGCAGATCAACGTGTGTTTAAGGATGCTTCCTCATGGGTACGAGGGGATGATCCTAGTTCAGGTGGTGATGACTTGGTAGATATCAAAAGATGATGATCAATACTTAGGATATGTCGCTCTCTTATCCCTTTTAAAATACTCTGAATAGACGAGCTTCTCATCTCTCTTGTTTTACAAACAAAGATGGTTTTATGCAAAACAACTCCACCAGCCATCAGTCTTGCGGAGTACACCCTGTACTCACCCTTGATTTGTTGATACTTTTGACAGAGTAAGTGTTCCTTGAAGACGAGTTCCATTCTACATTGACACCGACGAGTAGCTTGGGGTTCCTAGCCGGCAGCCTGTAATCTATGGGCTGGGACGTTGTAACATCCCAAAAATCATGATTTCAAAGTTTGCATACATTCATGCATTCATAATCGTTTTAGAATCATTTACTCAAAATCAGAAACTTTGTGATCTATTATTTTATGCAAGCAAGGCAATAGCCTTAATGTTACTCTCTAAAAAGAGAATATTTGTTTGACAAGAAAAGAATTGATCATATGATTGATTGATATTTTCCAAAGCTTGGACAAAGATTTTCAAAACAAAATATGAATTTAAAACCATCCATATGTCTTTATTAAATAAGTGATAAAGGCATTGTTTATTTTTAAATTCCAATAGGCCAAAGTATTTTGAGTGAGAAAATTTGTTCTGTAGCCAAAAAGGTGCAAGTTCTACTTTACAAAAATTCAAAACAAGTTTGAATTCAAACCCATTTGAAAACCATTTGAAATTGATTCCAGAAAATCAAAACAGAAAAAGAAAAAGATAAAAGAAAAGAAAAAAGGCTGGCGCCAGCATTTGAGCCCAATGGCAGAAACACCCCACTAGCCAGCCCACCCGGGTTTTCCCTCTCTCTCTGTTTTTCTCACCGCACTCGCGCTACCCAAACAGTCACTGACTGGTGGACCCTCGCCAGCTCATCTCTGTCTTCCCCAAATCACGCCCGCGACCACGTCGTCGCCGGCTGTTTATCCCCTTCACTGTCACGTCTTAAACTCGAGTAATTGCCGGCGTTTACGTGTGTGATCCTCGCCCCATCTCCGGCTATAAAACCCCCTCCCCACCCCGCTCCTTTCCCCTCACACAGCACCACCAGAGCGCCGCCAGGCTCCCCAAATTTCAGTCAACATCGCCGCAGTATCGAGGAACTCCGGTGAGCCATCACGGTGAGTCTCGAGCGCGCCTAGCCCTCTCGTTCATGCGCGCTGCTTCGCCTTCATATTGCGCACCTTCTCATGCTTTCATTTCATCCTGAATCTCCCTAGGTCGTTGCCCTCATCAACATCTGGAAACGGCCGAAGCTTAACTCGACTTCGACGAACCATTCCGGTGAGACTAGTGTTCCCCTCTGTCTCTGGTTCACGCAATCGTGTTCGTGTAAGGTTCCCAACCTTTAATAAGGTAGAGATCCCTGTGTTTACAATGCTAGTCCCTGGATCAATAGCTAGCATCCACAGTCAAGATGTAATATCAAGAAACTAAGGTCATAATATGACTTTATAACTAGGAATAACATTACTTTATTACATCTTACATAGCTCATTTGGCTATTACATTACATTGCAGCAGAAATCTATAAGCATGGGGTCCTTCATCTTCAAAGTGCCACAGGCAAACATGTTGGTTGTAGACTTTGTAATCCTAATCAATCAATCTTCACTAATATCAATCAAACCTGCAACATGACAAGTTACAGCCACAAGGGTCAATACATTTGAATTGTATTGGCAAGTTTCACTACTAAGTAGAATATAAGTGGATCCTATCATTACATGCATTTTTGGCTAAGTAGGGTTTTAGGCTCATTTGCAGATCCTATCTTTTCAAAATGGTTTGTTCCTTTTGTCAAATCTTTCTGAACTCCTTGCAAAATCCCCAAGTGTTTCATGTCTTTGTCAAAATCTCTTGAGCTCCTTGGTAAATCCCCAAGTGCATCAAGTTTTTATCAAAATCTCTTGAGCTCCTTGGTAAATCCCCAAGTGCATCAAGTTTTTATCAAAGTCTCTTGAGCTCCTTGGTAAATCCCCAAGTGCATCAAGTCTTTTGTTGTCACTTAAAATTTTTCTTTTAGAAATTGGAATGTCGAGATTTCCCATAGCTTCAAGCTTTAGTTGCTCAGTATTGTCCATAACCGGGGACACGGCTAAGTACTTAGATTTTATTATCTTCTACAGAAGTTGTACACTTTACCCACATGACACAATCCCATCTTGTTGCCACCAGTGGCCGCTGGATAAGTACTCACCAAGATGGAGTACTGGCAGATTGAGAATGTGACGAAGTCTTTCCAGAGGGTCCTCCCATACACCATTGCTAGCTTGTATTCAGGCACCCATGTAGGGTTTCGAGTTCCCTCATTTTAAGTAACTAAAGACAATGCATGGGTCTTCCCAATGTAGTTGACTAAGCCAGAGCCATATGTAGCATGTGGCTGTACACGAAAGCCACAATTGGAGAAACATGTTGAATCTCTAAGACCCTGGGTGGTTTTCTTTTGGTGCACAACACAAAGAGATTGCCATATACATGGTTCCTTTTGTTGCCACCTTGTCCAAAACTTGAGTATCCTTGTCCACCCAGGTGGTTCATTGAGTACTTGTTTTATTATATAAAACATAAGTCCTTTTCTCAACTTCATAAAATCTCAACATGTATCTCTTCTCAAAAATATGTTGCACGGCTAAGAATTTTACAACTACATTGTTTTCCACTAAGGAATGTATAAGGGAATCCTATTAGGATTTAGCATAGCATAAGTATAGAAATTCTTTTCATGCATGTTTCAAAATCCACTAAGTATAATGAAAATAGTAGGACTTTAGATGATAGTGTCACTTGCCTTTTGGTAGGGAATGTTGGTTCAGCTCTTGATCTTGCTAGTTTCACACTTTTCTAACTTCACTACAATCAATCAAGCAAACACAATATCAACTAGCATTCCAACCAATATTCAAACAATCAAATCATCACACATGAAATAATAGGATCTAAGTTATGCATGCAAGCATGCAAAAGTTAGTTTTATTTGGAAAGGTGGTTTCTACTAGGATCTAAACTTTGGAAGGTTCAAAGTGGTCATTTTCTAAAGTGGCAAAGTCATTTGCAAAAAGGGTTTTGTCCATAAACCATTTTAAAATCCAATCATCATTTTATGTGGTTGAAAATGTTTTTAGCAAAGCAATAATTTTATAATGCTCACAAAATAAGTTGTTAGTTCACAAAACTTGGTGTTTTGGGTCAGTAGGTTTGAATCAAAACATTTTCCAAAGTTTTTTGTTCAAAAGTCATTTCCATAACAAAACCAATATTTTTATTTGACTAGAAATGGGCTAAATCAATTAATCCATCCTAATCTTTTAAAAATGCATTTTTAAATCCACAAGTTGGTTCCTAAGGTCAGTAGGTTCACAACAAACCAATTTGCAAAGATTTTATACTTAAAAACATTTTGGAATAATTTTTCTAACTTAAACAAGCATACAAATGTTTCTTAAAAACAATCATTTTACCAGAGGCTTTTTACTAAACAAATTGCATTGTTGGCTAGGGCTTGTTCCACAGATTCCATTGATATAAAGTTTGTAATTTTTGGACGTGTGGATCAAAAGTTATAAGGGTTTCAAATCTGCATCTAAATCAGATTTCAAATTCTGTTTTAAATCGTCTGGTGCCACGCGGCGTGATGCTACTGGTCGATACCGGTTCGTGCGGATTGCGCTCTCTGGTGCGTTGGATCTAAACAGATCGCACGGCTCAAATGTGCTCTTACCGCTTCGCTCTGTTCTAATCACAACCACAGGATCAAAATCTAACGGTGGTAGTCTAATCGACCATACTCGGGGGGCGCTGACGGCGGCTGGCGGCGGCGCACGGTCGGACGATGAGCTAACGACGGTTACAGGAAGCAAGGAAAGAAGTGGAGATTCTCACCGTGATCGCAACGACATGGGGAAGCTCAACGTGTTGTTGGTTCGACGAGGGGCGCTCTGGTTCCAGCGGGATTGCTCGCCGGAGTGGGGGACGGCGTCGGGCGGCTCTGGTCGTTGTCGAGGGCGGTGCTGCGGTTCGCCCCGAGGGAAAACAAAGGCGAGGTTAGATGCGGCCGAGTGTGGCAAGTGTAGGAGCATGAACGAGAGAGTGTGGGGCGTCTGTGCTTACCAGGGGACGTCGCCGGAGAAGGTAGCAGACGCGGTGGTGCTCAGAGGTGGTCGGAGTCGATGTTCTGGGGCGCCCGCGAGTGAACGGATGGTACAGGGAGAAGCATCAGGGGCTGGGTAGTAAGCTCATGTGGTTGGGGAGGTGAGGGGCGGTAGTGGTTCGCCGGAATTGACTGGAGATGCTCGTCGGAGAAGTGGTGGTGTAAACCAAATTAGGGGCAGCCTGGTGGCGTTCAGGGTGTGGAGTCTGAGGGGAAAGGAAGAGGAGGGCGAGGCGTTTAATACCGCGTGGTCGCACGGGGAGTAATGGTCGTGGTTAACGCGAATTGATCGCCAGCGTTACTGGCTTGCAACGGCAGGGCGCGGTTTGGGGGGTTGAAGACGATGAACAGGAGAGGTGGGACCTTGCTGTCAGCGAGGCAGTGAGAGGGAAAAGAGGGTCCACTCGTCAGTCGCTTTGCGGGTGTGTGTTTGGGTAGAAAATGCTTCTCGCGTGAGGAAAAGAAGCTGGGCTGGAGTTGGGCCTTGTTGGGCTGGACGAGTTGGGCTGCTGTCAGACTATATATATATTTTTTAAAATGCTTTTTTTCTTTTTCTAAAACTATTTTCTGTTTTGAAATTTCAAACCAACAAATCAATCACTCAAATAAATTCAAACAAACTTTCACCAAACTTTGCATTTTTAATTTGGTTCTGTTTAACAACATACCAAAGTCCAAAGACCAAAATAATATTTTTATTTTAGGGTCCATTAATAATTAAATAAATAGACCTTTGTTATTAAAACAAATAGATTTTGATTTATTCAAAAATCCATTTTGAAATCTAAATATTATCAAAACCAATCACTAGGTTTTATTTGAAAATAAAGAATACATGGAAAACTTGTTTTAAAATAAATAAATAAGTTTTGATGTTTAATTAAAATAGTAAAACCTTTATTTTTAATAAACTTGGATATTAAATCCTTTTTATTTTATTTAAATAAATCTTTACTATTTTTATCAAATAGTAATATTTTATTTCAAAGGCTTGGCCAAGTTTTAATTTGACTATTAAAATAATCTTTATTTATATTTCTACCTTCTCATTTGAAAACTAAATCTTTTTATTAAAAGATCCAAAATAGTAATTCCAAATATTTTTATTTTCCTTTATTAAATGTTTAACTTTTTAAATCCCTTTAGGATTTATTTGATCCAAATAGGTTTTGGAAGTTTCCAAATGGATTCAAAAAGTTTCTTCTCACCCTGAAAATCAACAAAGTTTTATTTTATTCATTTGTTTTTTCACATCACAAGATTTGGAAAATCTTGGGATGTGATAGGCTACCACCCTTAAAATAAATCTTGTCCCGGGATTTGGGAAGGCTAGGGTTACAAGTAGGCTCAAAACAACTAGGGTACTACCACCCTTTAAAAATTTTCAAACTAAATTACATATTGGCTTGCTTGGGATCTTGGGGAAACTTCTCTGGGAAAACATCTGCATAGTGTCCTTTGTTTCCACACTTGACTCATGGGCCAAGGCTGAGATCCTTCATAGGCTTGTTTAACTTGTTCTTCATCTTTTCTGGACAATTGCTTGCATAATGTCCTGGTTCTTTGCAATTGAAACATTTGATAAGTTTGAGTCCTTCACGTGTCTCTTGTGGACAAGTTGTTGAATAATGGGCTAGCTCTTTGCAGTTGTTGCACCACACTTGACCAATCTCCTTATACTTCTGTTTCTTTGGACATTCAGTAGAATAGTGTCCCATTTCTTTACAATGATGAGATTGTACATGGCTTTTGTCCTTCTTTTGCTTTTTGGGCTTCTCCAAAGCTAGGAGTGCATCTAGTTCATGTTGTTCATATGTTATCTGGTAGGTAGGAATGTCTACATGCTTCTTGGACCTTCTATTGCTCTTTGGATAATTCATATGCCTCTTCTTTGGTCCTTTGAATTGGGTTGTATTGCATGGAGGTATAAGTGGAGCTTTTCCTTTGTCCTCATTATTCTTGGTGGGCTTGGATCCTTCTGGATAGTTTGCAATCATTTGTTGCACTCCACCTTGTTTCCTTTGTTCAACTATGGAGTAGATGGGGCATTTGATAGGGACATGATTGTTTCCTTCACATAGGTAGCAAGTAGCTTGAGATGTGGGACATTGACCAACAGGATGTTTCTCTTCACGGTTAGGGCATTGATCTCCATGTTCCTTAGTAGTGTGATCTTTTTCTCCACAAATATTGCAAGCCTTGGTTCCTTTAAGAATAACATCTTTGCCATCCTTGGAAAAGTTGCTTTCCATGTTGAGCATTTGATCTGTCACCTTATGCAACATTTGGGCTTGGTTTTCGAAAAATCCTTGCAGGGTTGGATCTTCCCCACTGGTGTTGGCTATGAACTGAACTGATCTTCCCCACTGGTTGATGTTGGTGACATCAACCTTGATGTTGGAGTCTCTTGGAGTAGTCATCTATTTGGGTTGAATGGATATTAGAATAGGCAAGATATCTCTAAGGAAATAATTCCAATCACACACATCACAATTCACACAAGCAATGTGCAAGCAATCTCAAGCCAAACATTACACTCAAACAACAAAGTTCAAGCATATACTTAGGCAACAAAATATTTTTGTTACACCACATAAGTTGGTTAGTTTGTCTTAAACTAAATATGGTGGTCCATCTATATGGTCCACTTGTGATCTTTCCATCCTTCTTGGTTGATTTTTCTTGCATGAGATCATGGTTTCCTTAGGAAAAACTCTTGGTCACATAAACTTCAAAGGTGATGAGGGATCCTTCTAAGTTGTGTTTCCTTAGTCTCCAAATCTTGAGCATGATTCCTTGTCTCACTTGTAGTCCTTAGTGATAACCATGGTGGAAGTCTTTGGTGAATATGATGAAGATGTTGAATTCATTAGAGTTGAAGAAGTTGAAGTCATTAGAGTTGAAGAAGTTGAAGTCATTAGAGTTGAAGAAGTCCTTTGCACATGGTGTAGTCTTTGGCCATGGGGTAGGTTTTTCCATCAAGTTTGAAATAGAAGAGATGTAGAGTTGAAACCAAAATGGTTGAGGAAAGAGTTTACAAGATTTGTTTGTAAATAAGTTTTGGAACAAAAACAACTCCTATATTTCTAAGGGGTTTTGTCCAATCCTAGGTTTACAAATCCTACAGGCAACAAAATGCTCTGGTACCATCTGTAAGGTTCCCAACCTTTAATAAGGTAGAGATCCCCGTGTTTACAATGCTAGTCCCTGGATCAATAGCTAGCATCCACAGTCAAGATGTAATATCAAGAAACAAAGGTCATAATATGACTTTATAACCAGGAATAACATAATTTTATTACATCTTACATAGCTCATTTGGCTATTACATTACATTGCAGCAGAAATCTATAAGCATGGGGTCCTTCATCTTCAAAGTGCCACAGGCAAACATGTTTGTTGTAGACTTTGTAATCCTAATCAATCAATCTTCACTAATATCAATCAAACCTGCAACATTACAAGTTACAGCCACAAGGGTCAATACATTTGAATTGTATTGGCAAGTTTCACTACTAAGTAGAATATAAGTGGATCCTATCATTACATGCATTTTTTGCTAAGTAGGGTTTTAGGCTCAATTGCAGAAAGCAATAATTTATCCTATCTTTTCAAAATGGTTTGTTCCTTTTTTCAAATCTTTCTGAACTCCTTGGTAAATCCCCAAGTGTTTCATGTCTTTGTCAAAATCTCTTGAGCTCCTTGGTAAATCCCCAAGTGCATCAAGTTTTTATCAAAATCTCTTGAGCTCCTTGGTAAATCCCCAAGTGCATCAAGTTTTTTATCAAAGTCTCTTGAGATCCTTGGTAAATCCCCAAGTGCATCAAGTTTTTATCAAAGTCTCTTGAGCTCCTTGGTAAATCCCCAAGTGCATCAAGTCTTTTGTTGTCACTTAAAAGTTTTCTTTTAGAAATTGGAATGTCGAGATTTCCCATAGCTTCAAGCTTTAGTTTCTCAGTATTGTCCATAACCGGGGACACGACTAAGTACTTAGATTTTATTATCTTCTGCAGAAGTTGTACACTTTACCCACATGACACAATCCCATCTTGTTGCCACCAGTGGCCGCTGGATAAGTACTCACCAAGATGGAGTACTGGCAGATTGAGAATGTGATGAAGTCTTTCCAGAGGGTCCTCCCATACACCATTGCTAGCTTGTCTTCAGGCACCCATGTAGGGTTTCGAGTTCCCTCATTTTCACTAAATGAAGACAATGCATGGGTCTTCCCAATGTAATTGACTAAGCCAGAACCATATGTAGCATGTGGATGTACACGAAAGCCACAATTGGAGAAACTGAAGGGAATATGCCCTGAGAGGCAATAATAAAGTGTTTATTATGTGTATTCCAAGTATATGATAGATGTTTATTTTGCATGCTATAATTGTATTAATACGGAAACGTTAATACATGTGTGTTTAATAAACAAACATAAAGTTCCTAGTTATGCCTCTCTCATAAACTAGCTCGTTGATTAACAAGATGATCAAGGTTTCCTGATCATGGACATTGGATGTTGTTAATAGCGGGATCACAACATTAGTGTAATGGTGTGATGAACATTCATCCGAAGTATAGCATTACGATCAAAGTCATTGAGTTTATATTGCTATAACAACTTACGAAGTGAGCCTAATCCTTAGACCATGAGATCATGTCAATCACAAACACCGGAAGAGTTTCTTGATAACATCAAACATCACACCGTAACAGGGTGATTATAAAGATGGATTCAGAACTAATAAAGTGTTATGTTGAGGCTCACGGATCGAGAGTGGAATTTGTTCATCCCGATGACGGATAGATATACTCTGGGCCCTCTCGGTGATATCACATTGATTAGCTTGCAAGAAAGTGATTTGATCACTAGAATGTTATATCACAGGAACGAGAAAAGAGTGCATGTCGGTAACGAGATCAAACTAGGTATGGAGATACCGATGATCGAATCTCGGAAATGTAATATATCGTGAAACAAAGGGATTAAGATACTAGTGTAAAAGGTTCCGACGATCACAAGAAAGTCATCGTTGAATGTGTGGGAGTCAGTATGGGTCTCCAGATCCCACTTCTGATTATTGATCCGAGAGGGGTCTCGATCATGTCCGCATTATTCCCGAACCGTAGGGTGACACACTTAAGAGACACCGACATCCAATTGGAGCAAATGTTTCATGCCGAAAGAATGAACAAGCGCAGGAATTTATTTCACTAGATACCGAAACAGGTTTTTGGGTGAAATTGCATAAAGTGGTTATGCATGCGAAATATAATTCTAGCAAGGGGTTATTTGTGAATGTTTGTCATTAAATTAATTGACAAAATTCTGAATAAAATAAAAGAGTTTTATTTAATGAGAGTTTGCATTAAATTTGGTGGAAATTTAATGGGAATTTGAGTGGACTTTTAAGTGGAGGGATTTTAAAGGGCATTTTGTGAGTGGAGTGTCCACCCACATGAATGAAGGAGGGGAGGGGCAGCCCCCATGGCCGGCGGCCACCCCCTTGGGTGCCCCCCTCCTCCTATAAAAGGAGCCCCCCTCCTCACTTGTCTCTCACACCTCCTCGTGAAGGATCTCTCTCCCCCTCTAGAATTTATCCCCCATGGTCTCGGACTAGCGAGATACATGTTCCCGGTGGCTATTCGGCAAGAAAGAGTTGTGCTTCCGCTGCATCGCTGGATCGAGGAGGCGGAGGTTGCTCGGTGCCTCGAACGTGTGTGCGAGCACGGATGCGCTGCTGATTTGCGGCGCTAGGACTTCCTCTCGATCTTGAGATCGGCAAGAGATCGTCTACATCAACCACAAGTTGAACTCGTTAAGCTTTGTCGGTCTTCAAGGGTATGTTCTCTACGGATATAAATCCGCCTGTTGTTTGTATCTAGTAGATAGATCTTGGTATATAGTTCACATCGTAGGAAAATTTTTGTTTTCTATGCTGCGAACCCTACAGTGGTATCAGAGCCGGATCTATGCGTAGATACTTTACACGGGTAGTACACATATGAGTATGTGGGCGATGATGATCATGTTGTTGCTCCTTTGTTGTAATTTTGGATATTGGTGGCATAGTGGGATGAAGCGGCCCGGACAAACTTTACATGTCCTCGCACATGAGACCTGTTCCACGCTTGACATGCAACTAGTTTGCATAAGTGGCTAGCGGGTGTCTGTCTCTCCTACTATAGTCAATATCTATTTTGCAAGCGAGTTGTCAACAATTTGATTATCCTCGTTGTGGTTCATGTTCGTAGGTAAGAACAGTTCTATCTCGAAAGCCCTAAGCCACGTAAAACTTGCAATGGATAAATTAGAGGCGTCTAGTTTAGATTGTTGCTGGGCTAGTGTTATGATATGGTAGTGTTGTAAGTAGAAGTATGAGATGATACTCTTACAACACACATAGCGTGTAAAATCCATAGACCTTGGATTTACACATATAGGTATGATAGTGATCATACCACGATGCACATGATAGATATCATCTGCGGGAACCATATAATTTCACTAATAAACATATGATGTTTGATAGCATTTTATATTGCTTGTTTAGCGCTTTGTTAGCATAATAAGATGATCCCTCATTTAAATATCAAGATAAGAATGTGTTCTTCCTTTAGTATGCACCGATTATGTTTTCATCGCTCCAAGACATCACGTGATGATCGGGTGTTCTTGGATCCACGACCATATTTCGGGTGTAAAACAGTTACACACGTGAATACTAAGGTTCTAACTTGGCGAGCCTAGCATGTACAGACATGGCCTCGGAACACGGACCGAAAGGTTAAGCATGAGTCATATAGTTGATATGATGACCATTTGATGCTCGCCTTTGAAGCTATACCGACTCACGTGATGATCGGACTTGGTGTAGTGGATTTGGTTCATGTAATCACCAAAAAGGCACGAGTGATGTCGTTTTTGAGTGGGAGTTCATTCGTAATATAGATTAGTTGAACTCAATCTATCATACACTTAGTCTAAACTTTACAAATTCTGTTGTAGATGGCACCACCTGCTTTTAATTTCAATGTGTTCATGGAGAAAGCAACGAACGGTAGCAACTTTACCGAATGGGCCATGAATTTGAGGATTCTCCTCTCTGCTGCACAAAAGCAATATGTGCTAGAAGCGCCGTTAGGCCCCCACCTTTTGATGATGCTCCTGACGAGGAGAAGAATGTCTATCAGACTCGTCAGGAGGACCACAACTTAGTTCATTGCGGCATACTGTATGGGCTAGAGCCGGAACTTCGAAAGCGTTTCGAAAACGGCAATGCATTTGATACAATGGGTGAGTTGAAAATGATTTTCGACACACATGCTGTTGTAGAGAGCTACAACGCTTCAGAAAAGTTCTTTAGCTGCATGATGGAAGAGCACAGCTCCGTTAGTGAGCATGTACTCAAGATGCCGGGTTACGCCGATAAGCTTGTGTCCTTGGGAATATCGATTCCCATTGACTTAGGCATCCATCGTGTTCTGCAGTCTCTGCCACCTAGCTATAAGAGCTTCGTGATGAACTATAATATGCAAGGCATGAAGAAGTCTCTCCCCGAGCTTCTGTCAATGCTTAAAACTGTAGAAGTGGAGATCAAAAAGGAACATCAAGTGTTGATGATCAATAGGAACACTGGTTTCAAGAAAGACAAGAAGGGAAAACGGAAGGGAAGTAAGGGTGGCAAGCCTGTTGCCGCGCCTGAAAAGAAACCCCGAGTTGGACCTAAGTCTGATTCCGAGTGCTACTATTGTAAGGGGACTGGCCACTGGAAGCGCAACTACCCCAAGTATCTGGCAGACAAGAAGGCCGGCAAGGCAAACAAAGGTATATATGATATACATGTTATTGATGTGTACTTGACTAGTGCTCGCAGTAGCACCTGGGTATTTGATACCGGTTCAGTTGCTAATATTTGTAACTCGAATCAGGGGCTGCGGAACAAGCGACCGCTAGCAAGGGGTGAGGTCAAGATGCGTGTCGGCAATGGATCAAGCGTTGATGTGATCGCCGTCGGAACGCTGCCTCTCCACTTGCCATCGGGATTAGTTATAAACTTGAATAAATGTTATCTGGTGCCTGCATTGAGCATGAACATTGTATCTGGATCGTGTTTGATGCGAAGTGGTTATTCATTTAAATCCGAGAACAATGGTTGTTCCATTTATATGAATGAAATCTTTTATGGTCATGCACCGATGATGAATGGTTTATTTCTATTAGATCTCGATGATAATGTTACACATATTCATAATGTTGATGCTAAAAGGATTAAACTTAATGATGATATATCCGCATATATGTGGCACTGCCGTCTAGGTCATATTGGCGTTAAACGCATGAAGAAGCTCCATTCGGATGGACTTTTGGAATCACTTGATTATGAATCATTTGATACATGTGAGCCATGCCTTATGGGCAAGATGACTAGAATGTTGTTTTCCGGTTCAATGGAACGGGCGACAGATTTATTGGAAATCATACATTCTGATGTATGTGGTCCAATGAGTGTGTCGGCGCGAGGTTGATATCGTTATTTTGTTACTTTCACGGATGATTTGAGTAGATACGGTTATATCTACTTGATGAAACACAAGTCTGAAACCTTTGAAAAGTTCAAGGAATTTCAGAATGAAGTGGAAAATCATCGTAATAGAAAGATCAAATTTCTACGGTCCAACTGTGGAGGTGAGTATCTAAGTTACGAGTTTAGCACTCACAAGAAAGAGTGTGCAATTGTTTCACAACTCACACCTGCCGGAACACCACAGCGAAATGGTGTGTCGGAACGTCGTAATCGTACTTTATTAGATATGGTTCGATCTATGATGTCTCTGACGGACTTGCCGTTGTCATTTTGGGGTTATGCACTAGAAACTGCTGCATTCACTTTAAATCGGGCACCATCTAATTCCGTTGAAAAGACACCGTATGAATTGTGGTTTGGAAACAAACCTAAGCTGTCATTTCTTAAAGTTTGGGGATGCGATGTTTATGTGAAGAAACTTCAACCGGATAAACTCGAACCCAAAGCGGAAAAATGCGTCTTCATAGGATACCCTAAAGAAACTATTGGGTATTCCTTCTATCACAGATCCGAGGGCAAGGCTTTTGTTGCCAAGAATGGATCCTTTCTAGAGAAAGAGTTTCTCGCGAAAGGTGTGAGTAGTCGGAAGGTAGAACTCGAAGAGGTTGTGGAACCTTCTCTTCAAAGTATGGCGAGTAGCGCAGCGCCGGAAGTTGTTCCGGAGTTGGCTCCACCTGTTGAAGAGGGAACTAATGATAATGATCATGAAACTCCGAAAGAGAGTAATACCGAACCTCGCAGGTCAAACAGGACGCGTGCAGCTCCCGAGCTGTACGGAAATCCTGTCATGAATTTCATGGTTGATGAAAATGATGACCCTGCGACGTATGAAGAAGCGATGATGAGCCCGGATTCCAACAAATGGTTAGAAGCCATGAAATCCGAGATGGAATCCATGTATGAAAATCAAGTTTGGAACTTGGTGGAATTACCTCACGACCGAAAGGCCGTGGAGAACAAATGGATTTTCAAAAGGAAAACTGATGCTGATGGTAATGTGACCGTCTATAAAGCTCGACTTGTCGCAAAGGGGTTTCGACAAATTCAAGGAGTTGACTACGATGAGACTTTCTCTCCCGTAGCGATGCTAAATTCAGTTAGGATTATGTTAGCAATTGCTGCATATTTCGATTATGAGATATGGCACATGGATGTCAAAACCGCGTTTCTCAATGGTAATATTGAAGAAGAGTTGTATATGATACAACCAAAGGGTTTTGTCGATCCTAAGGATGCTAACAAGGTGTGCAAGCTTCAGCGATCCATCTATGGATTGAAGCAAGCATCACGAAGTTGGAATCTCCGCTTTGATGAGGTGATCAAAGAGTTTGGATTTGTCCAAACTTATGGAGAAGCTTGTATTTACAAGAAAGTGAGTGGGAGCAATGTGGCATTTCTGATATTATATGTGGATGACATATTATTGATCAGAAATGATATAGATCTTTTAAACAGTGTTAAAAGTTATCTAAACAGCAAATTTTCAATGAAGGACCTAGGTGAAGCGTCATACATATTAGGCATAAAGATCTATAGAGATAGATCTCGGCGCCTAATAGGACTATCACAAAGTACATACCTTGATAAGATTTTAAAGAAGTTTAAAATGGACGGAAGTAAGAAGTGGTTCTTACCTATGTTGCAAGGCAAGACATTGAGTAAGACTCAAAGTCCGGCTTCGGCGGAAGAAAGAGAGATAATGGACAAAGTCCCCTATGCTTCAGCCATAGGCTCTATAAAGTACGCCATGCTATGTACAAGACCGGATGTGGCACATGCTATTAGTTTGACTAGTAGGTACCAATCGGATCCAGGTTCGGAACACTGGATAGCGGTCAAGAATATCCTTAAGTACTTATGAAGAACTAAGGATATGTTTCTTGTATACGGAGGTGAAGAAGAGCTCGTCGCTAAGTGTTATGTTGACGCTAGCTTTGACACCGATCCGGATGACTCTAAGTCTGAATCCGGATACGTATTTCTCATGAATGGCGGAGCTGTTAGTTGGAGGAGCTCCAAACAACATGTGGTAGCGGGATCAACAACGGAGGCCGAATATGTTGCTGCTTCAGAAGCGGCTCAGGAAGCAGTTTGGATGAAGGAGTTCATATCCGAACTAGGAGTGGTGGCAAACGCGTTGGACCCAATGGTGATCTATTGTGACAACAATGGTGCCATTGCCAATGCAAAAGAGCCAAGGTCTCACAAGCATTCCAAGCATATTAAGCGCCGGTTTCACTCCATCCGCGAGCATGTCAAGGATGGAGATATAAAGATTTGTAAAGTACATACGGATCTCAATGTAGCAGATCCATTGACTAAAACTCTCCCTAGAGCAAAACATGATCAACACCAGAACTCAATGGGTGTTAGATTTATCACTATGTAACTAGATTATTGTCTCTAGTGCAAGTGGGAGACTGAAGGGAATATGCCCTGAGAGATAATAATAAAGTGTTTATTATGTGTATTCCAAGTATATGATAGATGTTTATTTTGCATGCTATAATTGTATTAATACGGAAACGTTAATACATGTGTGTTTAATAAACAAACAGAAAGTTCCTAGTTATGTCTCTCTCATAAACTAGCTCGTTGATTAACAAGATGATCAAGGTTTCCTGATCATGGACATTGGATGTTGTTAATAACGGGATCACAACTTTAGTGTAATGGTGTGATGAACATTCATCCTAAGTATAGCATTACGATGAAAGTCATTGAGTTTATATTGCTATAACAACTTACGAAGTGATCCTAATCCTTAGACCATGAGATCATGTCAATCACTAACACCGGAAGAGTTTCTTGATAACATCAAACGTCACACCGTAACAGGGTGATTATAAAGATGGATTTAGAACTAATAAAGTGTTATGTTGAGGCTCATGGATCGAGAGTGGAATTTGTTCATCCCGATGACGGATAGATATACTCTAGGCCCTCTCGGTGATATCACATTGATTAGCTTGCAAGCAAGTGATTTGATCACTAGAATGTTATATCACAGGAACGAGAAAAGAGTGCATGTCTGTAACGAGATCAAACTAGGTATGGAGATACCGATGATCGAATCTCGGACATGTAATATATCGTGAAACAAAGGGATTAAGATACTAGCGTAAAAGGTTCCGACGATCACAAGAAAGTCATCGTTGAATGTGTGGGAGTCAGTATGGGTCTCCAGATCCCGCTTCTGATTATTGATCCGAGAGGGGTCTCGATCATTTCCGCATTATTCACGAACCGTAGGGTGACACACTTAAGAGACGCCGACATCCAATTGGAGCAAATGTTTCATGCCGAAAGAATGAACAAGCGCAGGAATTTATTTCACTAGATACCGAAACAGGTTTTCGAGTGAAATTGCATAAAGTGGTTATGCATGTGAAATAGAATTCTAGCAAGGGGTTATTTGTGAATGTTTGTCATTAAAGTAATTTACAAAATTCTGAATAAAATAAAAGAGTTTTATTTAATAAGAGTTTGCATTAAATTTGGTGGAAATTTAATGGGAATTTGAGTGGACTTTTGAGTGGAGGGATTTTAAAGGGCATTTTGTGAGTGGAGTGTCCACCCACATGAATGAATGAGGGGAGGGGGCAGCCCCCATGGCCGGCGGCCACCCCCTTGGGTGCCCCCCTCCTCCTATAAAAGGAGCCCCCCTCCTCACTTGTCTCTCACACCTCCTCGTGAAGGATCTCTCTCCCCCTCTAGAATTTATCCCCCATGGTCTCGGACTAGCGAGATACATGTTCCCGGTGGCTATTCGGCAAGAAAGAGTTGTGCTTCCGCTGCATCGCTGGAGCGAGGAGGCGGAGGTTGCTCGGTGCCTCGAACGTGTGTGCGAGCACGGATGCGCTACTGATTTGTGGCGCTAGGACTTCCTCTCGATCTTGAGATCGGCAAGAGATCGTCTACATCAACCACGAGTTGAACTCGTTAAGCTTTGTCGGTCTTCAAGGGTATGTTCTCTACGGATATACATCCGCCCGTTTTTTGTATCTAGTAGATAGATCTTGGTATATAGTTCACATCGTAGGAAAATTTTTGTTTTCTATGCTGCGAACCCTACAGAAACATGTTCAATCTCTAAGACCCTGGGTGGTTTTATTTTGGTGCACAACACAAAGAGATTGACATAGACATGGTTCCTTTTGTTGCCACCTTGTCCAAAACTTGAGTATCCTTGTCCACCCAGGTGGTTCATTGAGTACTTGTTTTATTATATAAAACATAAGTCCTTTTCTCAACTTCATAAAATCTCAACATGTATCTCTTCTCAAAAATATGTTGCATGGCAAAGCATTTTACAACTACATTGTTTTCCACTAAGGAATGTATAAGGGAATCCTATTAGGATTTAGCATAGCATAAGTATAGAAATTCTTTTCATGCATGTTTCAAAATCCACTAAGTATAATGAAAATAGTAGGACTTTAGATGATAGTGTCACTTGCCTTTTGGTAGGGAATGTTGGTTCACTGCTTGATCTTGCCAGTTTCACACTTTTCTAACATCACTACAATCAATCAAGCAAACACAATATCAACTAGCATTCCAACCAATATTCAAACAACCAAATCATCACACATGAAATAATAGGATCTAAGTTATGCATGCAAGCATGCAAAAGTTAGTTTTATTTGCAAAGGTGGTTTCTACTAGGCTCTAAACTTTGCAAGGTTCAAAGTGGTCATTTTATAAAGTGGCAAAGTCATTTGCAAAAAGGGTTTTGTCCATAAACCATTTTTAAATCCAATCATCATTTTATGTGGTTGAAAATGTTTTTAGCAAAGCAATAATTTTATAATGCTCACCAAATAAGTTGTTAGTTCCCAAAACTTGGTGTTTTGGGTTAGTAGGTTTGAATCAAAACATTTTCCAAAGGTTTTTGTTCAAAAGTCATTTCCATAACAAAACCAATATTTTTATTTGACTAGAAATGGGCTAAATCAATTAATCCATCCTAATCTTTTAAAAATGCATTTTTAAATCCACAAGTTGGTTCCGAAGGTCAGTAGGTTCACAACAAACCAATTTGCAAAGATTTTATCCTTAAAAACATTTTGGAATAATTTTTCTAACTTAAACAAGCATACAAATGTTTCTGCAAAAACAATCATTTTACCAGAGGCTTTTTACTAAACAAATTGCATGGTTGGCTAGGGCTTGTTCCACTGATTCCATTGATATAAAGTTTGTAATTTTTGGACGTGTGGATCCAAAGTTCTTTGTGACTCTTATGAGTCCTCTCCACGAAAACACATTTCTATCTTAGACCTTCTGTTGGATGAAAAAGTGACCCTTCTATGTCAAAATTAGTTCAACAACTTGGTTTTGTTGATCCATATCCTGCAACCTAAATATCTACTTAAGTCAGTTAGTAGAGGTTCCCTGTCGAAGTCAGTGTTTATGTTATTTCTGTTAGAAGCTTTCTTCTTCAGAAGCTTCAAAACCTCCTGTAAGCTCCATGGTCTCAATCCTTATGAAGACCAGCTTTCTAACAACTTGAAACCATCTCCTCTTGTTCTGCTGTTACCTTGACGTGTTTCATGTTTGTCATCTCAGAGTTGTTCTGAACACTCCATCCATGAGTTGACCATGAGATGCTCGGTTTGTTGTTTAGTGTGTTCCCTCTTATCTTTAGAGTGACCCTGTTTCTTTGTCTCTATCTCTTTTCCTACCTTTGAAATCTCGGGTCGAGATTCTCTTAAGGGGGATAGAGCTGTAACACCCTAGTTTTAGGTAATCTATATTAGGGTTTGTTTTGTGCATCATGAGCATCATACTTTAAATTGTGCATTAAAAGAAATAAAATACCAAACCCTAAAATCCTAATCCTCCCCTCTCTATTTGAAATGCATTCAAAAGGTTTTGCATATTTGAAAATTACAAAATTGTTGGAGCCCAAATTGTATAAAAAAGGTCCTGAGTATTTCATATAATTTATAAAAGCCTCTAGTATTTTTGAATTATTCAAAACAGATTTGGAAATGAAAATACAAAACAATAAAACAGAAACAAAAATGAAAAAAAAGGTTTCTAAAAAAATAGAGGCAGAAATCTTCTAGGCCATATTCCACTCCCTCTCTCCTCGCTGCAAGCCTTGTCGCGGCCCGGTACCCCTCTGCCGTCTTTTTCCTTTCTTCTTCCTTGCGCGAGCCAAAGCTGCTCCGTGTCAGCGCCTCCGCCGTCGATCATCCTCGCGCTACGATGCCCGCCACCGCCGTTGGGCACCAGGATAAGAACGCCCTCGCCGAGCTGCCTCTCCCCATACACGTCTCTCCTCCTCTCGCTCCCTATGCTGGTTTTCCCCTTCTGCCGAAACCCTCGCCTGATAGTCACCGCCGAGCCTCGCCGTCCCTCACCTTGCTGTACCACGCCATGAAGGTCTGTAGAACCTCCATGATGGACTATGTCTCCCCACCGAAGGAATCGGCCGCGCCCCCTCGAAAGCGAGCCACACAAGCTCAACTTCATCGTTGGTCTCCGCCGCTGTCCCCGTCGATTCCGGTCGCGTCCGAGCTCTCCTGGCCTAGCTAACCTCTACCCTGCAACCGTGGTGAGCTATTGGTTCTCAGGAACCTCTCCATCCTCTTCCTCTCTCCCTCAACCATGCCCGCACTGTGCGCCACCGCTCGCCGTCGTGAGACACCATCGCCGCCACGCCTCCCGTGAACTATTTCCAGCGGCGCCACCACCCGCATGCTCGTCTTGCACTACTGTTTTGAACGAGATGTCTCACGCGTCCCAGATCGCACCCTAGCACCATCTCCGTTGTTGTCTGAGAGGCCACCGCCAGCGTGACGTCGAGCTGACGTCACCCGTGCATCAGTCGCGCGCTGGTCAGTCGGTCAAACCAGCCCCGACCCCATTTTTGCTTGTGTGGCTGCCGATGTGGCCGCGTGTAACACCCTCAGAATCGGCCCTATGCAAGTTTCAGCGCTTCCTGCCAAACCCGCATAGAAACGATTCAAAGGTGCCCACCAGGCACTTGCGTGCGGGTGGAAAACGAAGTAGTAACATTACACAACAGTCCGCGATGGGACCCACAGAACAGATATATATACAACACGACTCCATGAGTCAAGAATACAGATATACAGTACAAAGATCCAAATCACCTTGAAACTGATACAGCGTCCGACTATGGACAAGATGCAAATGGGGCTAAGAGCCCTGAAGAATAACCAATGGCGTCCATAACCCTGCCCAGGCCAAGCCGGAAGGGTAACCCTGCTAACGACGTCGATCTCAAAACCTGCTTAGACAAAAGGGGTGCCGACAAAGGGCAAAGTAAAAAGAGAGAGCGGTCAGTACTGAGGCCAGTACACGGCGAGGCTAGAATTCGGCGGTCCTCGCCTACATAGGTATGGTGGACTGAAGCGGCAGCGCAGCATGCACTAAACAACCTATAGAGACTCGATATAACTATCGGCTATCAGAGAGGGATAGGAAAAACCTATTCGGAACCAACCTGATACTACCACCAAACATACCCATCCTGGTATTTCCCCCTCGAGACCAAACGAGGAAGTCAACCGCGGAACTCACACCGTTGGCAGTTTTATTTATTCAGTTATCGTTGCAGCAATTACTAGCCAGGTATAGATAGTCATCCTGATGTAATAAGCAGTGGGCACTTTTAATTAACCATTCCGTTGTAGTTGCAACACTTACTAGTCAGATACAATAAGCATGAGATATCCCAAAACCCAGCAGTTGTTGGTACTTTTATTTAGCCATTCCGTGGTAGTGAAGCTGATTACTAGTCATATCGGATACAAGTCAAATTATAACAGTAAAGTTTAGTTATAGTTGTCTATGATCGAGACCTGTGCTCCAAGTCGTCCATAACCGCGGACACGGCTTCTCGAAAAGACTAAACCCTGCAGGGGTGCACCAAAGTTTCCACACGCACCTACACCCTTGTTGTCGGATCAGGTAGGTACAAGATCACAAAACATACACCCAACGGTATGTCGACGGGGTTTTGGACACGATGTTTCCCAGACCCAAAGCAAGCATGGGGGGCCACCCCACTAAGTATACCCGCAACGAAGTCGGCCGGTCTCCGAGACGGACTCAGGGTTTGCGCCAGTGGCTGTAAACGACTGGAAACCCGAAACTCTCGGGCTTGTCGATACCGCGAAAACACTCCGCTTCCAAAACAGTACACGTGCAGTACCTCGCACAATTTAAATTAAGCAGTAAAGCATGGCATAAGTACAAAATAGTAATAAAGCCCCAAACTACTTGTGGCCCCCAGTACAGTACTTGGAATCAGGTACTAAATCGATTGGGGTGCCCATACACCCCACCTGTGGTTAGCGCGCTCGATCTCGGAACAGGTGTCAAGAACTCGGGGTCCTACGGGACACAAGTGGACGGTTAGCAACCAAATAACATCTATTGCCCACCTGTGCCTCTGCTTACCTACTTCAATTTTAGTTATTAAACAATAATTAAAGCCATGATCATCTCCAACATTAAACATGCGGCAATACTCCAACAACTGCGGTACTGGACGACACGCAACAGCACTGGAGCAAGCGACTACGACGCGCAAGTCCAACTATCTACCAAACAACAGGTAATAGGATGTGTCCAAGGCAATATAAGGCTGCAAGGGATATCACGGGTACGAAAACTAGAGCATCGCAACACAGATAGCAATAGATCAACAGGAGGGAATAAATACTATAAAAGTAAGATAGGTAGAAGGGGGAGGTGCTCGCCTGAAAACATTGCCGAAGTTTCAACCGAAGATCGGGTCGACACTCGCATCAACTCATCGGCCTAATCCGCGAAGAACCAAAACACTAGAATAAACACCGGATGCAATATTTAATACTACGGCAAAAGATCGGGCATGATGCATGTATGATGTATGACATGGCAAGCATGCGATGCAATTAGGCCATATTAAGCGGAACCGGGGTCCCGACAATTAGTTAGATGGTTCAAGTTGTTTAGCTACCCCACAATTTAAATGTTGTCTTAACAAGGCAAAATTATGTCACAGGTTCGCTACACAAATTTAAATGGAACCAATATGAGACTAGATTTGTCCGCATATGGACCCCATATTTAATTTAGGTGAGTCGACAGAAGGCCCCCAAACCACATGACAATATGCATGCGAGTATGACAATTTAATATGCGACAGTTTTATATCTAGCATTTATAAAATAGGGGCTCGGGAAAGGTTCACACATCTGGGTTCGGAAGATCTTGGTTCTGGGGGGTTCGGGGTTCGGCAGGGTTCGGTCTCGCAGGAATCGGTCTTTGGGGTCTCGAACATCGGATCCGTGGACCGAGGGTCTTCGGGGTTCGTGTGGGCGGTCTTGGCGTTCCGAGGAGAAGATCTTGGCGTGCCGAGGGTTCGGTCTTCAAATCCCGGGAAGGATGTCTTGCGGTTTCCCGTGACGGCGATCTTGACGATATGTGCCCATGAAGTAGAACTTGTCGTCCGTCTTTTGTCGGTGGTGAACTTGACCGATGGTCTTCGGGTCCGGGAAGGAGCACTTGGCGTGGCGCCGGGTACGGGATCGGTCTTCGGGTTTCCGAGAAGTAGATCTTGGCGTTCCATGACGACGTTCTTGGTCCGAGGTCATCGGTCCCCTCTCGATGATCTTGGGGTTTGCGGCTCCACTTTCGATGACGATCTTGTTTTAATTTTCGGGGCCTTCGGAAGATCTTGTCGACATCATTGTTGCTCTTATACAACGTCTTGTTCTCGTTCACCGAAAGGTCTCAATTTGCGGCAACACATCAACACCATCTCATCAACTTCGCAGCCACAGTGGTACTCGCCGAGTTAAACATCACCACCTCACTAGCATCGCCAAAACGGCACTCGCCATCACCACTAGAATGGATCAAACGCCCCAGAAACGACCATCTGGCCTAGAACCGGGGGCACTAGCCTTCAACGCTTGCTGGTGTCCAAGCACAAGCAGCAGACAACGAGCCACAAGGAGCTGGGCGAACTGGGACTTGATCTGGTAGCAAGGGGGTCCAGGGCCAAAGCGGCATGGCAGAGCCGAGCGCGGGGAAGGCGAGGACCGACGGCGCCCGTGTCTAGCGATGACGACGATGGGCCCCGGTGGCGACTGCAGACACGGGGAGGCCGGGAAGGGAGAACCAGGGCGGTGGGGTAAGAGGCACCCGGCGCGGCCGGAGCAGGGAGGCAAGGGCTCGACGGAGAGGCCAATCTGGTGGTGGCCGAAGGCACGCTGCAGGGCTTGCGGCCAGGGAAGCCTGGGGCATGGCCGGAGCTCGCGGGAGGCAAGGGCGAGGGGAGGCGGCAGCAACGCCATGGCGGCAGAGGGCACGGCCAGGAGAGGAGGAGGGGTCAAGGTGGGGGGTGGCGGCTGGGATTCGAGCGAGGAAGGGCCTGGCGGAGGATGGGACACGAAGGCGACGCCGGTGGCGAGGGCGACAGGGGACCACCGCGGGTTGGAGGCGGCGGCCGGCGGGGAGACGTGCAGGGCGGCGGCGGAAAAGAGGGAGGCCGGGAGGAGGGGAAGCGGGTCGCGAGGTGGGTGGTTGGCATCGGGCGGGACGCATCGTGCGAGGCCGGGGGTGGGGCCAGGGTGAGGTGGAAGGTGGGGCCGCGCGCAGGATCGGGGTGTGGGAGTGGAGCAGGGCAGGGGTGGGGTACCGCGCATGCTGTGTGCGTGCCTTGCACCTGGCGGCGACGGGGTAGGGGGTTAGGGTTTGCAAGGGATTTAGGGTTTGGGTAGTTTAGGTGGTTTGGGCTGGGGTTTGTCTGGGGTTGTAGGTGGTCTGTCTAGTTGGGCCTTTGGGCCTGACCGGATGGACTGCCTCCCCCTAATAAAATATTTATAATATATATTTTCTTTTCTTTTATTTAAAACAAAACATTTACAAATATGTTTTAGGCAAAAATAAGGAGTCGAGAGGTACATGGTTTTATATTTGAATTAGAGAAAGGGGTATTTGTAGAAAACAAAAATAGGGCTTCTAGCAAAATAGTTTTAGGCAAAAAGATGCATGTTGATGTCATGATGATGCAATGCACAAAAATAACGCGATTTTCTAGTAGTGGTTTTTGCGGGGCGCCACACCGCGGCCCCACTAGTCAGTCACTATGGCTAGCCTCTGCCCCAGTGACAAATGCCCCCAACCCTGTGCTAACATCAGCATGATGAAGTAAAGCTTTTAATTGGTTTAATAAATCCAGAAATTGATATAAATCTTATAAATTGAATAACTTATTATTTATAAGTCAGAAAAATATGTATAATATACCAAAATGTTCAGAAAAAAGAGATCTATATAATTAAGATATAATCATGCATTGTTCAACAACTTCACTGACAAGTATAATTAGAAGAACAAACCAACCCCTCTCATATACATCCGGAGTTTCCCCGAGTTAGGGTTTATGCCCCTCATAACCCCGATTAATTTCCGAGCATGTATTAGGGTTACATTTCAGTACTAATTAACTTGTCATATCATCATCCTTGCTTGAGCATTGCATCGATTCCATGTGTTGATTTTTTTCTTTCTTTCCGGTATTTGGTTCTTCTCGGTAGAATACGATATCAAGATCAAGATCGAAGACCGAGATCAACACCGTCGAAGCTCGAAGACCAATACTTGACCAACTGTAATCAAGTCAAGTACAAGGCTCTCGAAGCTCTGCTTTCTGATTATCAACAGGCAAAGGCAAGCATAGCCCCACCATGATATAATCCTATGATTTCGAAAGCATTTCAATTCATGCCATGATGCATACGATTGTACTGTGGTCTTTTATCGATAGATAGAGTATCCTATCTATTGCATACTACCATTGAGCTTATATTACATGTTCCACTGCTTCTGGCATAACTAGGTTTGGCTTGTGTGCATGCTAGAGCTTATATATGTGTCTGCTTAGCCATACATAGTTGTCAGTTCTGGTCCATCCAGATGATGTATCAGATGCAGAGAATCTAGTATGACATGAGAACATGATGAGATGAGATCAGTGATATGAGTTAAACATGCTAAGGCTTGTATGGGAGGCCACGGTGGGATGTGATTTTTTTAGTCCCATGCTCGCCACCACTAGGAACTGAGTTCTTGCCTTTGGAACCGAGACAAGCGTACAACCACACGGGGCCTGGTGTAACATCCTAGCATTAGAGCCTAGAAATAAGCTGAACACAGATGTGCGCATTGCATTCATGCATAGAAAATCCAAATAATTTTCGCGCTTTTACATAAAAACTTGTCAAAGTGGTTGAAGTTTCTCTTAACTTGATGGAATTGAAGTAGATCATCAAGTTAACTGCGATAAGTTTCAATATGACCTTTTCTAAAACCTTATTTTCGGTAAGGGAGATTTGATCTAAGGGCAGATCAAATGTGATAAAAGTTAACCCTACTATATTACTTAATCGTTCATGTTTGATCCTTAAGTGATCATATGTAGTATTCATTACACAACCCATGAATACCAAGATATAAATATAACTTAAGTAATAAGAATGTAACAACATCTTAATCTCATCTATTTATACCATGAGTATCGTGGTAATACCTCACCCTAACTATTTAGTTACATGGAGTAGGAGGGAAATCAATTCAAAGATCATTCACCATATATCTTTCTTTACATATCAACCCTTATCATCTCTATTGAATCTTATTCTAATATCAGTTGTTCATCAATGTTGAGTAATCAACTATTGATTCACCAATTCTTTACCTATCAACTCTTGTCCTTATCATAGCATTCACTTCAGTCCTTTAGATAAGAAGTAAGAAGAGGTAAATAGTAATGCTAGATTTAAATATCATCTATAGGATGGGAGTGATGGAAGGAAATCAAATCAATATGGTAACCAAGAAGATTACGAGGATGAGTCCTGAAGATAGTTACCAGGAGTATTCCTATTGGATCAAGTAGGTATAGTCAATGAATTATATCTCTTAATCCAATAGAGGTAAACAAAAGATAACTATAATACAACTGTAATGTTGTATGGATGGAAGCCTTGTTTAGCCAACTGGAAACCTGAACCATAAAGGATCAAAGGATTATAATGATCATGCCTTAGTCACTAATATTGAATGCTTATACCAAGTATAAGTGACATTGGTGGATAAAACATGATTGAATGATAGTATATATATATTATCCTAGATGAGCCATGACAAGTCATATTAATATAATGAGAGGTTGGAGTATAAGATACTGGAATCAAGTAGAGATATGATAGTATGATTAAGATGATGCTAGAGCACATTGAATCAAAGAAGTAGTATCTTCCTCTTGGGAAATACTAAACACTTAAGGAGAGCAGAATTTGATATATACATCTACTGAAGTAGTATTAGTGATGGATGATTAAGGAAGACTATGAGTGGAGTTGGAAGTAACCACTTGTTGGATTGGGGATTATCAACAACATAGTAGTTGATATAACCAAGTATGGATATGAAAAGATTATGAAAAGCTTTAGTGTCAAGATCATTGGATTTATAAATGGATTTACAAGAATAAAGGTGGATAAGAATATTCATGTGAAGTAAAGCTCAGCATGTTAACACATGATGATGGATAGGAAGAAGTATAATATCTAGGAAAGGAATTCCTTAATTAGAAGACCAGAATTATTGAAGAATGGAAGATAGAAATTCTAGATAAAACCTAAACCCTAAATCTCTACCCAAACATAATATCCATTTCATCTGAGTGATTTATCATCTTATGTCCACAATGGTTAATAGGAATATTTTCCTAAATCAACTCCCTTAAGCACATCTTTGTCATTTTCAACCATCATTATCATAAGTTCTTAAGAACTATCTTTACCAATACTTTCTCATAAGTTAGCTTAGAAAACAATTTCACTATTTTACTTTAAATGGTGATATTATTCAAGATTATGAACATAAAGATAATATGTCTTAACCATTCACCTTTATTCACAATTTTAAAAGGATATAAAAATATTAAAACTCCCATAATTCATGGTAGGCATTTATAATCTCAAACATTTAACTCTTAAGTTAGTAATAATAAAATATTTATATTGCTATTTCCTAAATTCATAGGAATAATATTAACCCTATTATTACTTAGAACTTTATGTATCAAATACTTATGAGAATAAAATCTCATTAGTTAATAGTAATGCATTCTATAATAAGTTTATGAAATTTTTCCCAATTAAATTCATATTAAAGGCCCTCATAAAGAATAATAGGAAAAGTATCTATATAAAGAAAATAAAGAAACTCTAAACAATATATAATAAAAGTTCACAGAATGAATCTAAATACACTTCATTAATGTTGCAGCTATTTATCAAATAATTTCTATAAATAAATTTGCAAACAATTGTGTAGATATAAATTTAGAAATCAAAACAGAAAATAAAAAATGTGAGAACAAGAAAAACTAAAAGAAGTAAAGGCAGAAGTCAAATCTGGCCCACGGCCCAATACCCCTCTTCTTATCAATCGCCCACGAGCAACCACAGCAACCCAACCGAAGCCTAGTAGCAGCCCAACAACTAGCCCAACATATCTTTCTCTCTGGCTGACTAGTGGGGTCGGGTAGGGACTGCGGAGAAAATCAAAAGAACGCCGGGGGGTTTTCCGTGAAACTTCCGTCGTCGTCTTCCTCGTCGACTGGAAGCAGCTCGCTGGCGAGTGCTCCGCCGCACGCCGTCGATGTGCTACGATTCATGCAACCTCCAACGTCACCCTGGGGGATAAGAACGCCACCGCGACGCTCCGTCTCATCCTCACCCACTCGCCCATCCTCTTCCTCTTTGTCTCCTCTCAGTGGCCAAACCCTAGCTTCAACCGCTGATGCACGTCGCCGTCTAGAGACCACCCCAGAGCCGCCCGAGGATGCTAGGAGCTCCGCCTCGTCTCCATCTTCCTCCTCACCAATTTAATTAAGGAGGGGAGCCCCCAATCGACGCCTATGTCTCCATCTTCCCGGAGCCCAACGACCATCGACATCACCATTACTGCTGCTACAGCCTTCCTCTGGCCTCGTCGAGCATCCTATCGCAAAGAGGGTAAGCTTCTGGTTCAAAAGAACCCTCTCCTGGCCTTCCTCGTCCTCTGTGCCGTCCTGTCACCGAGCACCGCCGTGTTTGTGTCGTTGTCGTCATTGCCGGTGAGGTTTTAGACCGCCCCAGAACTCCGTGCCGTCTTTTTTAGGTAGCTTAGGAAGAGGAGCTTCCGGATCATGCAGAAATACATCGCCTCATACACCGTAGTGCCGCCACCGGAGTGTCGCCGGCGTCAGTTCACTCCGTCGTATGACCAAGTCTTGGTCAACACCGGAGTGGGGCCAGCTTTGCCCGCGTGGCAGCAGAGGTGGCCTTGGGCCCTCCTGTCATTCACTTTGGGTAGGTTCTACCCCGCTGTAAAACTACCACAACTCTGTGCTGATGTCACGATGATGCAGTAATTCATTTTATTATTTTACGAAATTAATTAAACATTGTAAATTCAATATCGATTGTTTCATAATTCAGAAAAATGTGTGTAATATATGAAAATGTTTAGAAAAATAAAATCTATAACTTAAAACTATTATCAAATATTATTATGACAATTATTTAAATAAATATTATTTAATAAAGGTTTTATATGTAATAAAACTTTGATAATCCATAATTTAATAGTGGTAATTGATAAAAATATAAATAAAAAACCAAAAATCTTAGAAAAATAAGAACTATAATTTAAAACTATAATCATCTATTATTATTTCACTTAATTAAATATTTATTATTTATTAAGTATTTATAAAGTAATAAACCTTATAAAAATCATATCCTATTATTTATAAATCACAAAAATGAATATATTATACCAAAACGATCACAACAATAATACCTACATGTTAAAAATATTATATTCCACTTTTGATTTAAATAAAAAGTTAAACACTTTAATAACATGAATTTAAATCTATTTCCTTAATTAATATTTCATATAAAGTTAAATAATTTTTTTTAATATTTCTTAAATTAACCAATTAAATATAATAAATAGTATTAGTCTTAAAAACTAATATTATGAAGCCAAAATGGTTCAACACATTTTAAAAATGCAATTTTATTGAATTATCATTCAACCATAAGTGTAGATTTTTTTATAAAAGGATCATTATCCAATATAAAATCTCCAAGGATAATTTGTAGTGAAATAAAACCTATTCCTTTATATTAACCATAATTTTATAAACAAATCAAAACACTATAAGTGAGTTCATAAGTAGTAAATAATATTGTTTACTTATTCATAAACCTTAACCACACCCTTATAGGAAGGTAAATCCCTTTATACATTTATAATGTAAATAAACCACTACCAAGTAAAAGTAATACCATTCTTAAGTAACATTAAACAAACATTATGGAGTAAACAAGGTATAAGTATAATAAGCATTACACCTTAAGTCCATCTATGTTTTAAAGTTAACTTTAGTCTACGAGACCTTAAGTATAATGCTAAAATTTTTATTATATACTTTATAGTTAACTTTGGTCTATTATAATTAAATTGTAAAGCATCTCAAGTCCAAACAATTCAAGCCAGCACAAAAAACATCGACCACATCTGATTAACCACAAAGACTGTTTAAACCTTAATAAAGGAATCTTTTCTTCAAAAGTTATTCATTTTGCCACTTCAGTCAACATATGACAATTAATAATAATCACATTACATTAAGATTTACTTATATACCTAGAATTGTTAACACTTAAGTCCATTATAAATGTCATCACTTGCAAGGAAAAACTTGAAGATAAGATAATTCACATATAAGCAGTCCTTGAGTAGCACATCTCATTAGTATATCTTATTGTTGTATGCCAT
Source organism: Avena atlantica (assembly GCA_910589765.1). NCBI lineage: Eukaryota > Viridiplantae > Streptophyta > Magnoliopsida > Poales > Poaceae > Avena > Avena atlantica. The sequence goes on along the minus strand of OU342733.1, from coordinate 105,967,966 downwards.
TATGTTTACATGTTGTTTCACACACACAAGCCTTAATAAGAAGCACATGTGTGAAACTTAATCTAAAGGGCAACACATTCCAAGAAAAACCATCTCTAGTATCCAAAACCTAGAACAACGTTATTCTCGGGATTCGCGTTTATCAACTTGCATTACATTACTTATGCATAAAAGCATCTTGCTTCTTTAAACGTTAGTCCTTACCGGACCAATGATGCTGATTTCAGATATTGGATCTTATATTGTCTTGAAGACCGTGAGTGCATAATCTTGCAATCACAAAAGGCAAGTTCACACTTGCTCATGTCCTTTGATTATTTTCTGTAAAATATTTTACAAATCCAGTGTTGTCATAACCTACATTTGAAAAAGGTCAGAAAACACTATTTTCATAGTAATGTGATTATAGGTTATTTAACATGAGGTAATAACCTACTATAAGAGTTCCGGTGGCAAAGGAACATATTATGTAGGACTTAACAACCAATGTCGCAAGTGATTCTTGCGCCGTATATTACGCGTTGAGCATGAGATTTGGAATGGGACGGAGAAGTCAGTTGTATATTTTCCCTCTCGCATGGAGCCAGATGTGCGGGTCATGGATTTTATCACTCGTAGAGTGCATATTACATGGTAATTCATAGAGGATATGCAGCATATGGGTGGTAGCCCTCAACGTCCCACGATAGTTCCGGCATCTGAACGGTTTGTACTGCCAATTGCCGTAATTCAATATATGGGCTGGCGTACACCATGGAGACATGCGGGGTCATGGAGAAGGCAGTGATTGGATTGGAGCTTAGTCTAGGCCTCACACCAAGGAAGTGTGAACAAACCTGCAATTCGGATGTGCAACAAAGCTAAGATCTCTCATGGGTAAAGTGACGCACCTCTGTAGAGTGTAAGAACTGTAACTTGTTACTCCCTGTTCCGGGAAGGAGCTGCGAACGCGGCGGGAAAGGAACTCCATGAAAGTTCTGGTAAACCCGTGAAGGATGACGGACATAGCTTTTCAGAATAAAAGCAACCTTTGAAGAAATATTTACGAAAACTTGCATTGTCTAAGACCTACGGTCTGTGGCTGTAGCTATAGTGCATCAAACACTCCTTTTCTAGTGAACTTGCTGAGTACGCTCGTACTCAAAGTATCTTCTTAACCCTTGCTAGGTTCTAAAGCCAGTACAGACGATGTATACGTCAAGTCATGCTCCAGGAATCATCATCGAAGGCTAAATCTCTTCAACAAAGTCAAGAAAGACAACATATACATAAACTCAAGTGAAGATGAGGTTACTAAGTAGACAGGAATATAATCTCTAGACATAGAACCTATTTCTATAGTGTATTTCAATAGCAGCAATGCCAGATCATTAGTTAAGATACTAGATTTAATAGTAGGATAGTTTTGGAGTTATTTATTTCTGATTCTTCTTTGTAAGAAGTTTCTTTCTCTCTCTTTAACATAGAATGTTCTCTGTATCTTGTGTAAAGAGTTGAGTTGTAACCTATAGTCATGTCTTGGACCTGCTGTGTTTCTGTTGTACCACTCTGAGGGGTGTAATACTAGTGAAAGGTGTTTCATTGGTGTTATGTAAACGACTATAGTGTACTACATCATGAAGTGGTATGCTGGGTCACCGCACCTGGAAAACCTCACGAGCAACTAACTTGCCTAGTAGATTCCATGAGACATAGTTCGGGCGTTCCATTCGACATATGCATAGAAAACCTTTTGAAAGATTTGTCGGGTGAAGGTGCATTCATAACAGGTAGGGAAGCATGGCCGCGGTTGCTTGGGGTTGATAGCGCCCCTGGTAAACCAACATCTCCTCACATCTTTAAGTACCGGCTTCGGGAAGAGGGCTAATCATGTGGCATTAAGAGAAGGTTAATACGTGTGGGTAATGTTGTACACCCCTGCAGGGTAATAATCTTTTCGAAAATCCGTGTTCACGGTTATGAACTCTTGGTGACCAGATTCTAAGATCATAGAGAACTATAACCTAATCGTAAAACTTGGCAGATCAACGTGTGTTTAAGGATTCTTCCTCATGGGTACGAGGGGGTGATCCTAGTTCAGGTGATGATAACTTGGTGGATATCAAAATATGATGATCAATACGTCGGAGATGTCGCTCTCTTATCCCCTTTTAAAATACTCTGAATAGATGAGCTTCTCCTCTCTCTCGTTTTACAAACAAAGATGGCTTTATGCAAAACAACTCCACCAGCAATAAGTCTTGCGGAGTACACCCTGTACTCACCCTTGCTTTGTTGATACTTTTGGCAGAGTAAGTGTTCCTTGAAGACGAGTTCCATTCTACATTGACACCGACGAGTAGCTTGGGGATCCCGGCCGGTAGCCTAGAATCTATGGGCTGGGACGTCATCGTTATGCTTCAGGCCTCTTAGGCCATTTGTTTAGTTTGCGATACTTAATAGCATAATTTGACTTCCGTTGTTTGATGTTTGTGGTCAGTGAACTCTGCTTGTAATAATTTGGTTTTCTGCTCAGTTATGAGCTTGCTGTAATAAATTTTGTGTTGTAGGGTCACTGCTGTGTTACCGATTCTTCACTAGATATTCTCAAGCTCAAGGTTAAGCTTATGTCAGACGGAGGTCTGGGATTTTTTAGCCCTGATCCCCGGGGTGTCACAATCGGTCTCCCCCTTCGCCTATAAGAAGCCCCCGATGCAGAAACCCTAATGCCCTGATCAAACATCCACGAAACCGTCTATAGTCGCCGCCACCATTGTCCCTAGATCGGGGGGGGGGGATCTGAAGTTCTTCCCGGCACCCTACCGGAGGGGAGATCATCCCAGAGGCCTTCTCTCTGGTATGATACGTGAGTAGTTCCACCTTGGACTATGGGTCCATGTAGTAGGTAGATGGTTCTATCTCCTCCTTTGTGCTTTCATGTATAGATATTGTGAGATCCGTTCATGATCAAGATCTAATCTATTTGTAATCATGCATGTTGTGTTTGCGGGGATCCGATGGATATTGAGATTATTATGTTGGCTTGATTAATGGTTTTGTATTTATGATTATATCATGTCTGTGTTGTTTGTGATCTTGCATGCTCTCCGTTGTTAGTAGCTATCTTGTCCAAGTAGTTGCTAGTGACTCCAAGAGGGGGTATTTATGATCAATAGTGGGTTCATGCCTCTAGTTTCCAAGGGAAGTGACAGAAATCTCTTCGGTTGTAGATGTGTTGTTGATACTAGGGAGAAAACAACGGTCTCTTGTTCATGGAACATGTGGACTGTTTACCTTACACACTTTGCTTAAAGCAGTTGTCTGTTGCTTGCAACTTAATATTGGAGGGGGTTCGGATGATAACCCGAAGGTGGACTTCTAGTCATAGATGCAGTTGGATGGCGGTCTATGTATCCCGCTGTATTGCCCAATCGAATCTCATAGGAAATTTGTGACTAGTAATTGCATTGTTATGCCTTGCTCCGTTCCTGTCAATTGCCCTGCTATAATTTGTTTACCCTTCATGCCATGTTGTTTATCTAAGGAGAGCACCTCTAGTGAACTATGGACCCTGGTCCAATCTTTAACATTGATACATCTTCCACTGTTACTTGTTTACTTGCTGCAAACCATTACCTTCCACACCATACGTTTAATCCTTTGTTACAGCAAACCGGTGAGCTTGACAACCTCATTGTTCATTGGGGCAAAGTCTTGAATTTGTGTTGTGAAGGTCTCCGCGTTGCTTGCAACACATGTGTGACATTTCCTTCCTCCTTCTGGTTCGATAACCTCGGTCTCAACTGAGGGGAAAATTGCTGCTTGCTGCTTCACACCTTGCTCTTAGGTTTCCCAACATGCTGTGCGTAGACAGCCGTCAAGCTTTTCTGGCGCTGTTGCCGGGGAGGCTAAGGACGTCTTCACTAGGGGAGTCCTTCACTTCCTTTCTCTTTACTTTGTTTTTATTTTGCTTTGTTTCCTTTGCTTGGTTTTGTTTGCCTCTTTTCAAAAAACCCAAAAAAAATAGTCTAGTTTGGTTTCCTTGCTTTATTCAAAAACACAAAAAAATTAGTTCCTGCTCTAGCTGTTGCTGCTGTTTTTGGCTTGCCCACCTTTGCCAAAATGAACTCTGCTGAGAACACCAAGTTGTGTGACTTTACTAGCACCAACAACAATGATTTCCTAAGCACTCCTATTTCTCCACCTGCTCCTGATGCTACCTTTTATGAAATTAAGCCTGCTTTGTTGAATCTTGTGATGAGAGAGCAATTTTCTAGTGCTGGTTCTGATGATCCTGCTTCCCATCTCAATAGCTTTGTTGAAATTTGTGAGATGCAAAAGTATAAGGATGTAGATGGAGGTATTATTAAGCTCAAGCTTTTTTCCTTTCTCCTTCAGGGGAAAAGCTAAAGAATGGTTGCTTTCTTTGCCTAAAAATAGTATTGATTCTTGTACTAAGTGCAAAGATGCTTTTATTGGAAAGTACTATCCTCCTGCTAAGATTATATCTATGAGAAGTGATATTATGAAATTTAAACAACTTGATAGTGAACATGTTGCTCCAGCTTGGGAAAGAATGAAATCTTTGGTTAAGAATTGCCCTACTCATGGACTCACTGCTTGGATGATTATCCAGACTTTTTATGCAGGATTGAATTTCTCTTCAAGAAATATGTTGGATTCAGCTACTGGAGGTACCTTTATGGGGCTCACCTTGGGTGCTGCAACATGGATCCTTGATAATATGATGGTTAACTACTCTAAATGGCATGTTGAGAGAGCTCCACATGGTAAGAAGGTAAATTCTGTTGAGGAAACTTCCTCTTTGAGTGAAAAGATTGATGCTATTATGGCTATGATTGTTAATGGGAAAGCTCCTTTACATCCTAACAGTGTTCCCTTAGCCTCTTTGGTTGCTCAAGAAGAGCAAGTTGATGTGAACTTCATTATAAACAACAATTTCAACAACAATTCCTATAGGAACAATTTTGGCAGCAACAACAATTTTGGCAACAATACTTATGGTAACTACATGCCTTATCCTCCTAGTGGAAATGCTTATCATGGTAGATCTGGAATGCCTAGTGAAGAAAGGATTCTAGAAGTAGAGAGATCCACTAAGAATTTTATGCAAATGCAAGATGAGTAGAATAAAATTTTCACTAAAACTATGGAGGAGCAATCTATTATCTTGAAAAACATTAGTCATCAGCTTGAGAATTTGAATAGAGAAATTACTATTTTACAGTCAAAAATTTTGAGTGCCGAGAAAAACATATCCTCTTTGTCTGAAGCTTAGTCCTCCTTGATTAATAAAATGGCTGCTAAACCTGAAACAATGGAAAACACTTCTGCTACTGCTCATGCCATACAAGTAACTATTGATGAAAATGTTAGGCTGTTAGCTCAACTTCATGCTAAGTGGGAAAGGGATGCTGCAAATGATAGAAACAATAGTGTGTTCACTATCACCACTAAACCACAAGTAGTCTCTATTCCTACTCCTACTATGCCTAAGCCTATTGAGCCTACTACTAGTGATCCCAAGTTTGACTTTGATATTGATGGTTGCAATGTTTCTGAAGTAATTATGTTCTTGGAAAAGTTTGCTAGAAGTCCTGATGCTAGTGATATGCATGTTGCTTTCACCAAACACATTACAGATGCTCTTGTTAAGATTAAGGAGGAGAAGCTAAAACACAAATCTTCTATTCCTAGGAAAGTAGAAGATAGTTGGGAACCCATTATTAATATGCAAGTGAATGACTTTGACCTCAAAGCCTCATGTGATCTTGGTTCTACTGTCTCTATTATGCCTAGGAAGATTAATGAAATGCTTGATTTGCCACCATTGGAAGATTGTTATTTGGATGTCCCAATCAATGATAATGCTAAGAAGAAACTCATGGGGAGTATTAATGATGTTCTCATCATGGTTAATAATGCTTATGTCCCTATGGATTTCTATGTTTTGGATGTAGAATATAATGCTTCTTGTCCTATCATTTTGGGAAGACCTTTTCTTCAAACAGTTGGTTCCATCATTGATACGAAAGAAGGCACCATTAAATATCATTTTCAATTCAAGAAAGGTATTGAATAATTCCCTATGAGGATATAGAAGTTGCTTGTTTCTCCTCCTTTGAAAGCAAGATTTGATGTTAATGCTTCTTCATTTGAAAATACTTGATTCTTTTTGCTTCTTGTGCCTAACTTAAAGGCGTTAAAGAAAAGTACTTGTTGGGAGATAACCCAAGAGATTCCTTGAGTCTTGGAAGTTATCACTTCTGTAATTACCTCTCTTTATCCTTTTTGTTTGCTTTTTGTGCCAAGAATGACCTCTAATAAGAGGGAAGTAAGATTTGGGGAGTTGGTGTCTCAAAACAGATTTCTGTCCTTCACAAAAAAAAATCGTGAGGAGGCTCTGTAACTCGGATTGAGCTCAAAATTTATGAATAAATCCCCCAGTATGATAGATAACTTTCGTTAGTTCATCACTTTTTGATTTGAGCAACAGAAGATGTTCGAAAAAATCGGTTTCTACCTGCTGGTCTGTTTTGACAGATTTCTTCCATTATTTGCATTTGCTTTTTATTGATTCCTTTTTTACTTCTCTTTAGTTGAATTGAGATTTTTGAAGGAGTTACTACACTAGATTGGGTTTTTAGTGAAAAGCCTTGCTGTTCCAAAGCTTTGCCAGAGGTCTAATATCTTTTGAATACACTAATGTTGTTAATGAAGATTGTGTGAAGTTTTGTATGAAGGAAATTCAGGTGTAGAGAGAATGATGCAATGAGATGAAGGATTAACAAATGCTCAAGCTTGGGGATTCCACCATGGTGTCACCCTAAGAAATATCTAAGAGGTACTTGCGTTAAAGCTTGGGGATGCCCAAGACATCCCCTTCTTCATCAATAAAAAGCTCAGGTCTGACAAGACACTTCGTTTTTATTGTTTCATGCACAATTGTGTTGTTCTTGGAGCGTCTTAGTTTTTGTTTGCTTTGCTTAGTTTGTTTAGTTTGATAAAGTAGTTTGGACCCCCGTTCTCGATATGTGGCAGATATAACGATATCTGAAACAATGTTTTCGTTGCAATATGATAGAGTATAATATATGTTCTCATATTGGATGAGAATTTGCAAAGGTTGGAGATGCTAGACATCCTAATCATCCAAAAGGGTTTTGGAAAGTAATGTTATACTCATGATTCGCCTTTATAAGCTACATTAGCTTGATCATGAAAGTCGTCATGATAAGGATGAATAGAAGATGTATGTAAAGTGTTTACTAGACTAAAATATTACTAAATAATGAATTTTAAAAGAATGTCGATCATTTGATGATGATGATGATCTACTTCAAAGTGCAAGTCCAAAGGTATTATTATTTGAATATACACGCTTTGGACTATGTGTCATGTATATGGAGCCACTGTTGATGCTTTAAAAAGGAAAAGGAAATGCTGAAAGAGAATCTATAAAATATATTTGGCAGAAAAGAAAAGACTGGAAATATCCAGTTTAGGTATATAGATGATATACATGTTATGGTTGTATTCTTTGCTTGTTATCAATGTGGGTCTTGGGTATTGGATACCGAATTGGTTGGTATGAAATTTCATACATAACGACGCAATTCATGAACCATAATGGCCTAAGTAACTAGCAAGAGAATATGTGATGATGTTCATCGAAAACAAACAATCCGTTGTTTGTATTTCTCGTTGACATCAAAGCTTTCCTTCAAGATTTGTTTTAATAATAGTTATTTAAATCAGGTATTATGAGAACAAAGATTGTTCAAATAATTACTGTATTCCATATAAGATGGATGATTTACAAATCTAGTTGGAGAAATCACATCCATAAATCTAATGCTAAAATGTCGCAAGACAAATGATTGGAAGATGACTTACGAAGTGACATCTCCCATTTAAATTATATTGGAAAGAAAACATGAAGAAACTCCATTTTCATGGATTTTTGGAGTCTTTGATTTGTTCAAGTGACACTTGTGAGTCTTTCCTCGGGATAATTAAAACTTCGTTCAAAGGCCAAAGAAGAACGAACGACTAAAATATTGGAATTTATACATATCGATGTATGTACTCCATTATGTGTAGTTGTAAGCGATGGATTTCAACTTCATATAATTTCTCCGGAAATTTGAGTGAATATTCACTTAATAAGAAAGATGTATGAAATATTTGAAAACGTTCAAAGACTTTCAAGATGATGTGGAAAATCATTGTAACAAGAAAATAAATGATTTATGATTTTATCATAAAGGGATTTATTTGATTTGCAAGTGTAACAAGAAAATAAATGATTTATGATTGCATCATAAAGGGATTTATTTGAGTTGCAAGTTTAGAAAATCACCTAGATTTACATCTCACAAAACACCATAGGAATATGGAGTGTTTGAGATTTGTAATGAAACCTTGTTTGACATGGTTGGACCAAAGGTGTTATTTATAAAACTGCCATTATGTTTTAAAAGATTAAAACTTTAGAGACTACCGCTTTTACACTTAAAAGAGCTCCATCTTGATATGTTGAAATGACACCTGGTCTGGGGGTAAAACCCAATTTGTCCTTTCTTAAAATTTTGGTATGCTAAGCATAAGTAAGATGTTTACAACTAAAGTCGGATGAGCATGTCCTTGTAGGTTATTTCGAATAACCATTGGGTATTCCTCCATAACACTGAGGACAAAAGGGTTTGTCGCTTGAAATGTGAAGTTTCTTGAAAAATGATTTTTTTGGAAAAGTGAAGTGGGAGGACAATAGAACTTTGATAAGGTTAACGAACCTTAGCTATATGTGCTGAGTTGCGCAGCGCCAGAAAATGTTCCGGAAGCACCGATAATGCTCATGGCTCACGTGCCTCAAAGGTTGTGGTCACGGAGGTCTAAGTTCCTTTTGAACCAAGTAGGTCGGATAAATAATCAAATACTGAGATTTGAGAATAAGTCATTATTGTTTGACAATGATGAACCAACTACATGCAAAGAAGCAATGATGGGCCCTGACTCCGTCAAATGGATTGAAGCCATAAAATCTGTGATAGTTCCATACACGAGAAATCAAGTTTTGAACTTGGAAGACCCTCCGGAAAGGTGTAAAAACCTATCGGTCGTATTTGGATCTATATATAAATAGACATGGATGTTTCACATCTATGAAATAGTCGACATGTCAGAAAAGTATTTTACGACAATGTTCAAGGAGTTGACTATACCAAGATTTGATCTTTCATAGCGATATTTAGTCTGGACGGATTAAAGTAGCAACCACTACATATAATTTGGTATGTGGTAGATGAATAAACAAAACAAAATTCTTCTAAAAGAATGGTTACCTAGGACGGGTACAAGACACGGTCCAAAGGGTTTTGTTAAATTCCAAGGATGCTAAAAGGGCATGCAAACTTCAATGGTTGAAGTAAGCATCGCGGAGTTGGAATCTTCACCATGATGAAAAGGATTTTTCATCTGGAGACGATGAAGATGCTTGCATTTGGAAGAAATTAAGTGGGAGCGTTGAGACATATTTCTAATACATTATGTGGAGGACATCTTGTTGATCGGAAATGATGTATATTTTATTGACAAAGGTTAACAATTTCATTTCGATGAAAGACTTAGGCAAAACCCGAATATTTAGCATGAATGTCTACATGTATAGACTGTGACGCTAATATGGTTATGCCAAACATGCATATATGAGATAGTGAAGGAGTTCAATATAGAAACGACAATAAAAGTTTCTTGTTGCATGGAAAAGAATTGAATCAAGATTCAAGTGTATCGACACTTAATAAGTGAAACAATATTCAAGTGCTTTGACACTTGATGAGTGAAAACAGAAGAATGTTTTGATCAATCATACCATGATATGTACACATCCAGATATGTCCGATGCTCTAAGTGTTATGATCATATACCAAAATGAATCATAAAATGACCATTGGACGATAGTGAGGATATTCTTATGATCGTTTGTAAGAACTAAGAATATATTTGTGTAGAGGTGACAAACAATTTCAAATAGTTCATTGTAAAGCATTACATTGATACTAGTTTTGTCACAAGATACAAATTAAGTTTATCTCAGTTTAAACTATGGGTGGCACAATGAAATGGAAAGAAATTTCCATTATGGACTTGGATGAATTACAAAGTTAAGACATTGTGACGGATACTACAACAAAAAGGCTATGTATATGACTGATATAGTAGTAGCAAAGGAGGGCATTAGTGTCAAGTAGTTTGTTATCAAACTAAGGTGTGGTTCGTAATGGGCTAACACTAAAGATATATTGTACAACAATAGTATCGACATGTTTTAACCCCAAGGAACTAATAAAGGTCTCACAAAAATACCAAATTTATACAATGCAATCTCATTGGAGAATGAGTGATGCGTGAAGACGCAAATACATGCAAATACACACGGACCTGAAAGCGTCAGATCTGTAGATTATGTTAACCATTTGTAATCGCGTATATGTAACACCAGAAAGCCATAGGTTTTCAATACAAAAAGTTTTCAAACTAGATTATTGTCTCTAGTGCAAGTGGGAGACTGAAGGGAATATGCCCGAGAGGCAATAATAAAGTGGTTATTATCGTATTCCTTATTTATGAAAAATTTCCTTCATACAAAACTTCACACAATCTTGATTAGCAACATTAGTGCATTCAAAAGTAATAAACCTTTGGGTTTAGTTTCAAAACATAAACACTTTCATCAAAAAACACAAGGTACTGCAGCAATTCCTTCAAATAGCTCAATTTACCAAAAAGAAATAAAAAATAATTCGATAGGAGACAAATGCAAATAATGACATAAATCTGTCAAAACAGACCAACATGTAAAAACCGATTTTTATAAGACTTTATGTTTCTCAAATCAAAAAGTGTTGAACTAATGAAAGTTAGATAACAACCTGGGGGATTTACTAAAAAAATTACAGCTCAATCCGAGATACATAGATTTTTCACGAATTTTTACAGTGAAGCACAAAAATTTGTTTCGAGACATCAACTCCCCAAAACTTACTTCCCTCTCATTAGAGGTTATTATTGGCACAAAAATCAAATAAAAAGGATAAGGAGAGGTTATTACAGAAGTAGTAAATTCCAAGACTCAATAAAACTATTGGGTTATCTCCCAAGAAGTACTTTTCTTTAACGCCTTTAAGTTAGGCTCGATAGTTTGAGAAGATGCTCTCATAAGAAATATGAATTGAAGTAAAAGAGAGAACCAAGAAGAAAATTCAAAACACATTTAAGTATAACCCACTTCCTATGCATAGGATTCTTGTAAAGAAACAATTTATGAAATCACAAATCAATAAGCATAGGAAAGAAAGACAAGTGCAACTTCAAGACTTTCAACATAAAGAGGGGAAACTTAATATTGTTAAGATACATAAGACCATGTTTCCCTGTCTCATAATAACTTTCAGTAGAAACATGAATAAAATTAACCATATAACTATCACATAAAACATTCTTATCATGAGCCACATGCATAAAATAATTATTACTTTTCACATAAGCATAGTCATTCTTATTTATTATCGTGGGAGAAAATTCAACAAAATAGCTATCATTATTATTCTCATCACCATAGTCATCAAATATAGGAGTTAGATTGTAATCATAATTAACTTTCTCCTCAATAGTAGGTGGACTGAAAATATCATATTCATCATTGTAATCATAAAAAAATGGAGGTTTGGTATCATCATAAGCAATAGAATAGCTACCTTCCAAATCCGGGTGAAAGTACAAAGGAAGTCGCCTAGGGGGGGGGGGTGAATAGGCTTTTAAAAAAATTACGGTTTAGGCTCAAGTAAATGCAGAATAAAACTAACGTTTAATTTATTGAGCACAAAACCTAGACACTAAGTTCACCTAGGTGCACCAACAACCTATACTAATCAATACAAGCAACAAGGTGATAGCAAGGTATAAATACTTCAAGCACGATGGCTATCACAATGTAAAGTGCATAAGTAAAGGGTTCGGTTGAGAGATAACCGATGGACGCGGATTCGAAGATTTGTTTCCCGAAGTTCACTTCCAAAGAAGCTACGTCTCTGTTGGAGAGGTGCGATGGCGCAATGCTCTCCGAACGCCACAAATGGCTCACCTCAAGGTGTGGTGGCTCGATGATCACCCAACGCCACACAAGGCCTCACCCCGGATGCGGAAGCACGCAACTCACCGACGCCACAAAAGGCTCACCCTATTCTCCCAAGTGCACACCACAAAAGGCGGGCACTTGCTCCACTATGGGACGCTTGAGGGAGGTCACCGAACCCGTACAAGATTGGGGCTAACTCCACAACTCAATTGGAGGCTCCCAACAACAAAGCCACAAAAGGCCAACAATGCCACAAAAGGCCAACAACGCCACAAAAGGCTACAAGACCACAAAATGTCAACAAGACCACAAAAGTTCAATAATCTAACCACACAACCGTCTAGGGTGTCAAGGAACCCAAGAGAAACAAGCTCACAAGCTTGAACTCGCCGAATCTCCGAGGAGAACTCAAACCTATGCACCAAATGCAAGGGCAAGTCCTTCTCTCCCAAATTCCAACAAAGCTACAAAAGCTATTGTGGGAATAAGGGAGGAAGAACACAAAAGGAGAACACAAAACTCTCCAAGATCTATATCCCAATGATTCCTTCACAACGAAGGGATTTGGCTTGGGGGGGTTATAGATCTAGATCTCCTCTCTCAAAACCGTCAAAAATATGCAAGAATCATAGGAGGGGAAAGGGAGAGGGAAATATTCTTCAAGGTTGACAATGGAGGAGAGAGAGAACGCCAAGAACCAAGAAGAAAAGCTAGTACCCACGAAGGGGAAGAGGAGCCCCTTTTAAAGGTCTCCCAGATCTGCCAGTTATGGGCATTCGCGACTCCTGGTCGGAACTTCCGGTGGGAGGCCGGCAGTTCCGGTGGCACACAGCCAACGGTCAAAAACTGCGGAGCGAGAAACTGAAAAAGCGAATCCTGGTCGGAACTTCTGCCGGTTCACTGGAACTTCCGGTGGGAGCGAAACTTCCGGTGGAAGTTCCGACAGAACTTCTGTCAAATAGACATATTCAAAACAGAAGGTTACTGAACGTGAGAGGAACAAGAGCCGGAAGTTCAACCGGAACTTTTGGCGGCAACTAGGCCTGAGCGGAACTTCCGGTCCCTGGCCGGAACTTCCCGTGGGAGCGAAACTTCCGGTTGAAATTCTGACTGAAGTTCCGTCAAATAGCACATCCAAAACAGAAGGTTACTGAACGTGAGCGGAAGAAGACCCGGAACTTCCACCGGAACTTTCAGCGGAAAATATGCCCTAGCGGAACTTCCGGTGGGAAGCCGGAACTTCCGGTCAGGGAAATTCCAGAAACCAGAAAACCAGAAACACAATAACTTTTGCATCTGAACTCCAAACGAGATGAAACTAATTTTGTTGGAAAGATTACGACGAATAGAATCCAACGAAATATTGGGTATCACCTTGGGAGAAAATATCATGAATATATATGTGAACTATCCCCCAAGGTGTGGAGCCAGAAAACTCGCAAGATCAAAAACCGCAATAAGATATGCAAGTGAAATCCTTAGATGATGAGATAGAGCTTGTTATGATTGTGACCACAAGCTCTAGATCCTCTCATGGACAAGAACCAAATAACAACCAAGAAAGATGATGCTATGAATGCAAAGGTTTGAGCTCTCTCCGAACAATGCAGACGAGACACCCGCTTGAGAGCTCCTCTTGATACCACGACTATCTATCCTAAACCCGGTCTCCCAACTAACAATACGAGACCGGCAAAATAAAACCCCTATGAAGAGCATACCTTTTCCTTGAGCATCCCACTTGAACTTGATGTAGACCGTCTTGTTCTTCTATAGTGGGAACACCTTTCTTGGATGCTCTTGCTTGATGAAGATGAAGACTTGCAAATTTCTCCCCCATACTCCATCGGGAAACCTCTTCTTTGAACTTGTCTTCATCATTCCATGAGCACGAGGATGGCAAGCTTTCAAGCATGAGATCTTCTAGAGATGGCGCATCTTGAGCTCCCCCTTCTTCATCCCTACTTGAGGTTGATCCATCTTGATGCAACTCTTTGCACATGCCTTGATCGACCTTCAAGATCCTTCTTTCTTCATGATTCCAATGGGCACAAAGCCCTTGGACATTTCTTCATCTTCCAACCTTGAGACCAACACATGGCCCAAGCAATGCCAATGGACAAACCTACAAGTGAAACTCAATTTACACATTAGTCCATAGAGATTATCATTAATTACCAAAACCACACATGGGGGCATACATGCCCTTTTACCGGGGAACTAAAAAGATCATTTTCATAAAAGTAGCTTCCCCAAGCTTAGACGTTTCCATAGCATTAGCAATAATGGTCTCCATAGAGTTCATACTAATAACATTGCTATTAGCATGCAAATAAAGTTCCATAGGTTTTTCAATTTTCTCTTCAAACACTTCATGTCCTAACTCAAGATAAATACTATAAAGCTTTCTATTTTTTGTTGTTGTTTTCCATTAAGCCTAACTAGTGAAAACAAGAAACAAAAAGACAAAACTACAGAATCTAAAGGAAATAACTTCGAGCACTCACACACTAGGATGTGAGTACCTTTTACCTTACGTCCCTGGCAACGACACCAGAAAAGAGCTTGATGTATACACACTTCTATTCTTGTAGACAGTTTTTGGGCCTCCAAGTGCAGACGTTTGTAGAATAGCAGCAAGTTTCCCTCAAGTGGATTATCCAAGGTTTATCGAACTTAGGGAGGAAGTGGTAAATGGTATTCCTCTCATGCAACCCTACAATCAAGATACAAGAAGTCTCTTGTGTCCCCAACACACCCAATACACTTGTCAGGTGTATAGGTGCACTAGTGTTGGGTTCGCAGCATAGAAAACAATTTTTTTCTTACGATGGGAACAACTATGTACCAAGATCTATCTACTAGATACAAGCAACGGGTGGATATACATCCATAGAATACATACCCTCAAAGACCGAATAGCGTTAACGAGGTTGTACTCGTGGATGATGTAGACGAACGCTTGCCGATCTCAAGATCGTGACGAATTCCATCTGGTCCAGCCGGTCCAGCACCATCAAGTCCAGCACCACAAAGCAGTGGTGCATCCGTGATCACATACACGTATGGGTACGCCGAAAAACTCCGTGCCCTCGCTCCAGCGAAGCAGCGGTATCAACAAATCCTTCCAGAAAAAGCCACCGGGAACATGTATCTCGCTGATCCGAGACCATGGGGAAATTCTAAAGGGGGGAGAGAGATCCTTCGCAAGGAGGTGTGAGTGAAAAGTGAGAGGAGGGGGTCCTTTTATAGGGGAGGGGGAAGCCCATGGGGGCATGGACGCCGGCCAAGTAGGGTGCCCCCACCTCTCCCTCATTCATGTGGTGGAAGCTCCACTCACAAATCCACTCACATGCATTAATTTTCCACCAAAATTAATGCAAGCTCTCATTTAAATAAAACTCTTTTATTTATTAATTCAGAATTTTGTTAATTACTTTAATTAACAAACATTCACATAAAACCCCTTGCTAGTATTAAATTTCACATGCAGAACCAGTTTCAGCAATTTCACCGAAACAGTTCCGGTGTCTAGTGAAATAAATTCCTGCGCTTTTCTTTTCTTTTTCGGACATACCATTTGCTCCGAATGGTGTCGGTATACCTTAAGTGTGTCACCCTACGATTCGCGAATAATGCATACATGATCGAGACCCCTCTCCGATCAATAATCAGCAGCAGGACCTGGAGATCCGTACTGACTCCCACACATTCAACGATGACTTCTGTGATCGTGTGAACCTTTTACGCTAGTATCTTAATCCCTTTGTTTCACGACATATTACATGTCCGAGATTCGATCATTGGTATCTCCATACCTATTTTGATCTCGTTACCGACATGCACTCTTTTCTCGTTCCCGTGATATAACATACTAGTGATCAAATCACTTGCTTGCAAGCTAATCAATGTGATATCACCGAGAGGGCCCAGAGTATATCTATCCGTCATCGGGATGAAAAAATTCCACTCTTGATCCATGAGTCTCAACATAACACTTTAGTAGTTTTGAAGCCATCTTTATAATCACCTAGTTATGGTGTGACGTTTGATGTCAAAAAGAAACTCTTCCGGTGTTAGTGATTAACATGATCTCATGGTCAAAGGATTAGGATCACTTCGTAAGTTATTATAGCAATATAAACTCAATGACTTTGATCGTAATGCTATACTTCGGATGAATGTTCATCACATCATTACACTAATGTTGTGACCTCATTATTAACTACATCCAATGTCCATGATTAGGAAACTTTGATCATCTTGTTAATCAACGAGCTAGTTTATAAGAGAGGCATAACTAGGAACTTCCTTTTTGTTTATTAAACACACATGTATTAACGTTTCCGTATTAATACAATTATGTCATGCAAAATAAACATTTATCATAAATGAGGAATACAATAATAACTACTTTATTATGCCTCTCGGGCATATTCCATTCAGTCTCCCACTTGCACTAGAGACAATAATCTAGTTTGAAAACTTTGCGTATTTGAACACCTATGGCTTTCTGGTGTTCCATATACGCAACCGCAAATGGTATGATTGATCAAAACATTCTCGTGATTTCACACATCAAGTGTCAAAGCACTTGAATCTTGCTTCACTTATCAAGTGTCGATACACTTGAATCTTGATTCAACTCCTTTCCATGCGACAAGAACCTTTTCTTGTTGTTTCTATATTGAATCCTTCAATATATCATATATGTACGTTTGGCACAACCATATTAGCGTCACAGTCTATCCACTATAGACATTCATGCTAAATATTCGGGTTTTGCCTAAGTCTTTCATCGAAATGAAATTCTTAACCTTTGTCAATAAAAGATACATCATTTCCAATCAACAAGATGTCCTCCACATAATGTATTAGAAATATGTCTCAGCGCTCCCACTTAATTTCTTGCAAATGCAAGCATCTTCATCGTCTCTAGATGAAAACTCCTTTTCATCACGGTGAAGATTCCAACTCCGCGATGCTTACTTCAACCATTCAAGTTTGCATGGCCTTTTTAGCATCCTTTGAATTAACAAAACCCTTTGGATCGTGTCATGTACACGTCCTAGGTAACCATTTTATTATAAGAACTTGGTTTTGTTTATTCATCTACCATATACCAAATTATATGTAGTGGTTGCTACTTTAATCCGTCCAGACTAAATATCGTTATGAAAGATCAAATCTTGTCATAGTCAACTCCTTGAACATTGTCGTAAAATACTTTATGACATGTCAACTATTTCATAGATGTGAAACATCCATGTCTGTTTCTTTATAGATCCAAATACGACCGCCAGGTTTTTACACCCTTACGGAGGGTCTTCCAAGTTCAAAACTTGATTTCTCGTGTATGGAACTATCAAGGATTTTATGGTTTCAAGCCCTTTGACGAAGTCAGGGCCCATCATCGCTTCTTTGTATGTAGTCAGTTCATCATTGTCAAACAACAATGATTTACTCACAAATCTTAGCATTTGATTATTTATTCGACCGACTTGGTTCAATAAGAACTTAGATCTCCGTGATCACAACCTTTGAGGCACATAATATATGAGCATTACGGCAGCCTCCGGAACAATTTTCGCGCTGCGAAACTCAGCACATATAGCTAAGGTTCGTTAACCTTAGCAAAGTTCTATTGTCCTCCCACTTAACTTTTTGCGAAAAATTCCTTTTTCAAGAAACTTCATGTTTCAAGAGACAAACCCTTTTGTCATTGGTGTTATGGTGGAATACCAAATTGTTATTCGAAATAACCTACAAAGACATGATTATCTGACTTCGGTTGTAAACATCTTACTTATGTTTAGCATACCAAAATTTAAGAAATGACAACTTGGGTTTTACCCCAAACCATAACTTATATGGTGTCATTTCAACGGATCAAGATGGAGCTCTTTTCAGTGTAAAAGCGGTAGTATCTAAAGGCTTAATATTTTTAAAACATAATGGTAGTTTTATAAATAACACCTTTGATCCAACCATGTCAAACAAGTTTTCATTACAAATCTCAAACACTCCATACTCCTATGGTGTTTCGGGAGATGTAAATCTAGGTGTTTTGCTAAACTTGTAACTCAAATAAATCCCTTTATGATAAATCATGATTCATTTATTTTTCTTATTACACTTGTAACTCAAATAAATCCCTAATGATAAAATCATAAACCATTTTATTTTCTTGTTACAATGATTTTTCACTTCATCTTGAAAGTCTTTGAAACATTTTCATATATTTCATACTTCTTTCTCATTAAGTGAATATTCAACCAAATTTCCGGAGAAAGTATATAAAGTTGAAACCCATCACTTACGACCACACATAATGGACTACATACATCGATATGTATAAATTCCAATATTTTAGTCGTTCATTCTTCTTTGGCCTTTGAACGAAGTTTTAATTATCCCGGGGAAAGTCTCACAAAGGTCACTTGATCAAATCAAAGACTCCAAAAATCCATGAATATGGAGATTCTTTATGTTTTCTTTCCAATATAATTTAAACGGCGATGTCACTTTGTAAGCGATCTTTCAATCATTTGTCTTGCGACATTTTAGCATTAGGTTTTATGGATGTGATTTCTCCAACTAGATTTGTAAATCATCCATCTTATATGGAATATGGTAATTATTTGAACAACCTTTGTTCTCATAATACCTGATTTAAATAACAATTATTAAAACAAATCTTGAAGTCAAGCTTTGATGTCAACGAGAAATACAAACAACGGTTTGTTTGTTTTCGATGAACATCATCACATATTCTCTTGCTAGTTACTTAGGTCATTGTGGTTCATGAATTGCATCGTTCCGTATGAAATTTCATACCAACCAATTCGGTATCCAATACCCAAGAACCACATTATTTAACAAGCAAAGAATACTACCATAACATGTATATCATCTATATACCTAAATTGGGTATTTCCAATCTTTTCTTTTCTGCCAAATATATTTTATAGATTCTCTTTCAGCATTTCCTTTTCCTTTTAAAAGAATCTATCAACATCAAAAGTGGTGCCATATACATGACACATAGTCCAATGCGTGTATATTCAAATAATAATACCTTTGGACTTGCACTTTGAAGTAGATCACCATCATCAAAATGATCGGCATTCTTTCAAAATCTATTCTTTAGTAATATTTTAGTGTAGTAAACAATTTACATAAATCTTCTATTCATCGTTATCATGAAGACTTTCATGATCAAGCTAATGTAGCTTATAAATACGAATCGTGAGTATAACGTTACTTTCCAAAACCCTTTTGGATGATTAGGATGTATAGCATCTCAACCTTTGTAAATTCTCATCCAATATAAGAACATACATTATACTCTATCATATTGTAACCAAAACATTGTTTCAGATATCATTATATCTGCCACACATGATGGTTTCTGAAACAATTCTTTCAGCTCCTAGATAAACTTGATATTAAAACAATCAAGAATCATGGAGGCAAACATCATACTTAAGATACTAACACTAGAATTGTTACTCTCGATTTAATACCAATTATTAAATTTCACGGAGTAAACAGAGTTTGCTGAAAGTTTGCAATAGGACTTTAAACTTTATATTGACACTCAACACAATATGATACCAGTTCGTAAAGTAAATATCGAGAAATCTATAGTTCTATTATCTCAATTACAACTAAGCATAAGGTGGTGAACTAATGCCAATGACTACAACAAATTATGCAAATTCACTTTGATTTAATTTATGATAAATTGAGTTCTACTAATCCAAATTAGAAATGAACTCCCACTCAAAAACGACATCCCTCGTGCCTTTTTGGTGATTACATGAACCAAATCCACTACACCAAGTCCGATCATCATGTGAGCCGGTGTAGCTTCATACGCGAGCATCCATATGGTCATCATATCAAAATATATGACTCATTCTTAACCTTTCGGTCCGTGTTATGAGGCCATGTCTGTACATGCTAGGCTCGCCAAGTAAGAACCTTAGTATTCGCGTGTGTAACTGTCTTACACCCGAGATATGCTCGTGGATTCAAGTACGCCCGATAATCACGTGATATCTTGAAGCGACGAAACATTGTCGGTGCATACTTAAGGAAGACCACATTTTTTATCTTGATATCTAAATGAGGGATCATCTTATTATGCTAATAAAACGCCAAACAAGCAATATAAGATGCAATCAAACATCACATGTTAATAAGTGAAATGATATGGTTCTTGCACTTGATCTCCATCATGTGCATCATGGTATGATCACTATCATACCTCTATGTGTAAGGCCAAGGTGTATGGAACTTACACGTTATGTGTGTTGTAAGAGTATCATCTTGTACTTATACTTACAACATCACCATATCATAAAACTAGCCCAACAACAATCTAAACTAGATGCCTCTAATTTATCCATTGCAAGTTTTACGTGGCTTAGGGCTTTCGAAGATAGAACTGTTCTTACCTACGAACCTGGACCACAACGAGGATAACCAAATTGTTGACAACTCGTTACAAATTAGATATTGACTATAGTAGGAGAGACAGACACCCGCTACCACTTATGCAAAACTAGTTGTATGTCAAGCGTGGAACAAGTCTCATGTGCGAGGACATGTAAAGTTTGTCCGGGCCACTTCATCCCACTATGCCACCAATATCCAAATTACAACTAAGAAGCAATAAAATGATCATCATCAACCACATACTCATATGTGTACTACCCGTGCAAAGCATCTATGCATAGATCCAACTCTGATACCACTTTTGGGTTCACAGCATAGAAAACAAAAAAAATCCTGCGATGGGAACAACTATGTACCAAGATCTATCTACTAGATACAAGCAATGGGTGGATATAAATCCATAGAATACATACCCTCAAAGACCGAATAGAGTTAACGAGGTTGAACTCGTGGATGATGTAGACGAACGCTTCTCGATCTCAAGATCGTGATGAAGTCCATCTAGTCGAACCGGTCCAACACCATCAAGTCCAGCACCGCAAAGCAGTGGTGCATCCGTGATCGCATACACGTACGGGTACCCCGACAACCTCCGCTCCTTCGCTCCAGCGAAGCAGCGGAAGGAACAAATCCTTCCAGAAAAAGCCACCGGGAACATGTATCTCGTTGATCCGAGAGCATGGGGAAATTCTAAAGGGGGGAGAGAGATCCTTCGCGAGGATGTGTGAGTGACAAGTGAGAGGAGGGGGTCCTTTTATAAGGGAGGGGGGCATGGCCGCCGGCCAAGGAGGGTGCCCCCACCTCTCCCTCATTCATGTGGTGGAAGCTCCACTCACATAAAAACATCCCCACTCACAAATCCACTCACAAGCATTAATTTTCCACCAAAATTAATGCAAGCTCTCATTTAAATAAAACTCTTTTATTCATTTATTCAGAATTTTGATAATTAACAAACATTCACATAAAACCCCTTGCTAGTATTCAATTTCACATGTAGAACCAGTGTCAGCAATTTCAACCGAAACAGTTCTCGTGTCTAGTGAAATAAATTCCTGCGCTTTCCTTTAAGTGTGTCACCCTACGGTTCGCGAATAATGCAGACATGATCGATACCCCTCTCCAATCAATTATCAGCAGCGGGACCTGGAGATCCGTACTGACTCCCACACATTCAACGATGACTTATGTGATCGTGTGAAACTTTTATGCTAGTATCTTAATCCCTTTGTTTCATGACATATTACATGTCCGAGATTCGATCATCGGTATCTCCATACCTAGTTTGATCTCTTTGCCGACATGCACTCTTTTGTCGTTCCCGTGATATAACATTCTAGTGATCAAATCACTTGCTTGCAAGCTAATCAATGTGATATCACCGAGAGGGCCCAGAGTATATCTATCCGTCATCGGGATGAAAAAATTCCACTCTTGATCCATGAGTCTCAACATAACACTTTAGTAGTTTTGAAGCCATCTTTATAATCACCTAGTTACGGTGTGACGTTTGATGTCAACAAGAAACTCTTCCGGTGTTAGTGATTGACATGATCTCATGGTCTAAGGATTAGGATCACTTCGTAAGTTGTTAGAAATATAAACTCAATGACTTTGATCGTAATGCTATACTTCGGATGAATGTTCATCACATCATTACACTAATGTTGTGACCTCGTTATTAACAACATCCAATGTCCATGATCAGGAAACTTTGATCATCTTGTTAATCAACGAGCTAGTTTATAAGAGAGGCATAACTAGGAACTTCCTTTTTGTTTATTAAACACACATGTATTAACGTTTCCGTATTAATACAATTATAGCATGCAAAATAAAGATTTATCATAAATAAGGAATACGATAATAACCACTTTATTATTGCCTCTCGGGCATATTTCCTTCAACTGGTTTGGCCATGAGATAGTAAAATACAAGTGGTATGGATAATTATAAGTGGTAATGGTGCCAGAAAAGAGCTTCTGGCGGGGAGGAAAATACTAAAGGCAAAAAGATGGAAGCAAGCAAACATGTAATAGATCTAGTTGTAAACGGTGTTTCAATTCTTAGAAACAAGTCCTAGGGATCATACTTTCACTAGTGAACACTATCAATAAATATGTTCTCTTCATGATACTACCCTGAACTACTCTCAGGTTGGACAACCTAATCCATGGTAGGGTTGTAACAACACACCTCAAAGTCTGCCTTCCCCTTCTAGATAACCCCACTCTATCACCTTGAGTGCTAGATGGTTCCAACAAACACCACAATTTCATAGAGACATCCAACTCCAAATATAACTCACGATAAATATTTATGAACTCTAGCCTAAGTGCCACCACAACGTGCACGATGTCACTTTCACACACGTGGGGAGAGCAGAGATCTATTGAAGCACTTGAGTAGCAGATTAGATCTACTTGATTACAAAGCTCATGATCACAATATGATCATGCATAGAGAGAGAGGAACACATAGTTACCGGTAGAGCCCTTAGCCCCGAGGAAGAACTACTCCCTCATCATCATGGGAATCCGCAACAGCGATGGATATGGTGATGGAGATCAATGGAGATGGCTCCGGGGACACTTCCTCGTCCTAGCAGGGTGTCGAAGCAGAGACTTTTGTCCCTCTAATCTCCTTTTCGGTGGCGGTGGCGCTGCGGAACTCTTCATGGATGTATGATGGTTTATTTAGTGTTTCTGAGTCGGGATGCTTCTTATAGGCGCAGAGGCAAGGTCGATGGAGGGCCAGGGGGCACACCCCCTGGTGGCGCCACCAGGGTTGGCGCGCGCCACCCTATGGTGTGGCCACCCTGGTGTCCTCCTCCATTTATGCTTCGTGTTTCTGTATTGCTCCGGGAAAAATAGGAAGATTGGCTTTTGTCCCGTCCAATTCCGAGAATATTCATTTTTTAGCTTTTTTGAAACCAAAAACAACAGAAAATAGGCAACTAGCACTATGGCATATTGTCAATAGGTTAGTTCCAGAAAGTGTATAAAAATACCTCAAAGTGTAGACAAAACATAGCAAAGTTGATACTAAACAAGCATGGAGCATCAAAAATTATAGATACGTTTACGACGTATCACTTGTCCATGTCGGAACATGGTAAAGGGAATGAAGAACATTTTTTCAGAGGTCACCGAAGAGGACAAAAGGCCCCCACCTGAATTTTCTCGTTTTATCATAGGGATTTCTCTTTTCATGCCACTGGTTCCTTAGTTGTACTCACTTTTCCCCAACCGCTTAGCTTTTCCTCACTTTTCCCATCTCCTATTATGAAACTCTCTCACAGTCTAAAACTCGCCGCCCATCATCCTTGCCGTTACATGCTGACAAGTGTGGCTGCATTCAGTCGGGTCCCGTAGTGGACCCTCGCCATTACATGCTGGCAAGTGTGGCTATGGTCTATCAGGTCCCGTAGTGGTCCCTTGATGTTCCATGCTGACATGTGGTGCTGCGTTAAGTTTGTTCCCGTAGTGGACACCTCTCTCCACTTATCCAGATCAACATGGGACCCACGGCTTATCCACATGAGCATCGAACCACAGCTTATCCACGTGAGCCAGCCCGCGTCCGTGCCCGTGCCATTACCTCCCCTTTCTTCTTCTTCTTCTTCATCATCTTCTTCTTCTTCTTCTTCTTCTTCTTCTTCTTCTCTGGCAACATCGGCCCTTCTCCGGTGACGGTGGCCCTTTGTCGATCTTCAATTCGACCCCCTGTTCGTCCTGGACGCAGTATGGTGTGGTCCCGTTGACCTGTATGAAGGATAACAATGGCAACCGTGCGTAGAGAAGGTTAGATCTCGCAACCAAATGTTACGATTAGATGGGGGCGCTTGCTATGAGAATGGGGCCGGCGAGCCGTTCTGAGAATTTAATTGGTTTATCGAGTTAATGTCTCAGCTGCAATTAAGTGAAAGAGTGTTTATAATTAAAAATTAGGGAGATGGATGTATAATAAATAAGAAAATGAAACAAATCTTGAACACTTCCAAATTAAACAAATTATACAACTCTTAATGTACAAGAGTGTTTATAATTGACATGACTCTTGAACACTTTCAAATTAAAAAGTATACAACTCTTAATGTACAAGAGTGTTTATAATTGACACAACTCTTGAACACTTTCAAATTAAAAAAATTATACAACTCTTAATGTAAAAGAGTGTTTATAATTGACACAATTCTTGAACACATTCAAATTAAAAAAATTATACAACTCTTAATGTAAAAGAGTGTTTTTAATTGACACAACTCTTTATCACTTTCAGATTAAAAAAATATACATCTCTTAATGTAAAGACTATTTATAGTTGACAAAACACTTGAACACTTACAAATTAAAAAATTATGCTGCTCTTAATGTAAAAGAGTGTTTATAATTGACACAACTCTTGAACACTTTCAAATTAAAAAAATTATATAACTCTTAATGTGAAAGAGTGTTTATAATTGACACAACCCTTGAAAAATTTCAAATTGAAAAAATTATACAACTCTTAATGTAAAAGATTGTTTATAATTTACACAACTCTTGAACAGTTTCAAATTAAAAAATTATACAACTCTTAATGTAAAAGAGTATTTATAATTGACACAACTCTTGAACACTTTCAAATTAAAAAAAATTATACAAATATTAATGTAAAATAGTGTTTACAATTGACACAACTCTTGAACACTTTCAAATTGAAAAAATTATACAAACTCTTAATGTGGAGGAGTGTTTATAATTGACGCAACTCTTGAACACTTTCAAATTATAGCGTCCTAAGAAAATCTTGAGAACATGAAAATTGATCCTGAAACTTGCGTATACGAAAATTATAAACCTTTGAACATTGTGATATCGCACTTAATACATGATAATGATGTGCTAAGAAAATCTTGAGAGATTATCATTTTCATAGAATGTAATGCATAAACTTGCATATGGAAAAAATTATGCACCTTTGAACTCTTTGAAATCACACTTAGGACATGATAATGTTGTGCTAATAAAATCGTGATCATTTATCATTTTCATGGAGTGAAATATAATGCAAAAATTATACTCCTTTGAACACTTTCCCTTCAAATTATATTCAAAATCATCTGTTTATGGAGTTAAAACATTGGTGGCAAACTCGCTATTTTGCATGGATAGAGGGTGCCACTAACAGATACAAGGGTTATCATGTCCGCTAGATCACGGAGGATCAATCAGAGGATCAACGGTTGGTGGGTATGGTTAGTGTGACAACAATGTCGACCAATCAGAGCATATCAGTCAAGATGAGTACATGTGTGAGAATTTGTGACTAAGAGAGAGGGGAAAACTGAGAAGAACTTAAAAACCAAGGGAAAAACTAAGTAGAACTTAAAAACCAAGGGAAAAACTAACAAGGGGGTTCAAATAGAAAACAGAAAGAGATTTAAAAATGGAAAATACTTATTTTATACAATAAAATACATATTGGCATACATCAAACTATTTGCAATTAAAATATATATCAGTTTTACAATTATTGCCTCATTTAGACAAATAATGTTTTGGTAGGGATGTTTTGGGAAGAGGCTTGAGTATAAAGCCATGAACCGCCATAGATAGTAGGAGATTTTAGAAGTGGTGATTTAGGTTAAAACTTGACTTATATACATTTATTATGGTGGAAGGTCACATACTAAGACTCCGTGGGTAGATGCCACTATATTTTGATCTTTTTGAATTTGTTGTGCATAAAATGACTCAATTAGCTAGCTGTCACATCCCAAAATTTTCCAAATTTTGAAATTTGAAAAATAAATAAACAAAAGAAATAAATGTTGAAATTTAGGGTGAAAAGAAACTTTTTGGTTTTAATGGAAACATCAAAACCTTTCTTGAACAAATTTAAAGGAAAAGGGAATCCAACAAAATTTCAATCAAGTGAAATGCATTCATCAATGAATGTATCTTGAAATTTAAACACTTGGAAAAGTTAAACCAAAACCCTAAAACCCTAAGGAAAGAAAATCAACTCCAAGATCTCCCTAAGACTATGGATTTTATCCATATAAAAATTCAGCTACAAACATTTATAATGATCAAGAATGATAAATAAAAATATTATAAAACCATAGAAATAGGTTTCATTGAATTTGGAACCATGGATAAAAACTTATGAATTTAATAAGTTAAAAGGAAAATAATTTCCAAAGCTAATAAAGCTCCTATCTAAAATACATGCAAAATTATGAGAAAAATAATCCTAAAAGGATTTAAAAATATAAACAAATATTAAATAAAATCATCAAATTGGAATCACCAATTTTGGATCTATAAATAAAAAGATATGGATTTTATAAGGCAAAGGAAGAAAATAAATAAATAAGGAATATTTAAAAGCCAAATTAAATCTTGGCCAAATCCTTAGACAACTGAAATATTATTGAATAATAAAATGAGTAAAATATTATTTAAATAAAATCATAAGGATTGAACAATATTAAATTTTATTCAAATAGAGACAAATTGCCTCAGGAATAAATGCCAAGAAAATTATTTAGAAGTTAATTTAAAATATGGAATTAAATACATAAGCAAATGGAATAAAGATAATTCAAATCCAAATAAAGGGATAAATAATAATCAAATAAAAACATATGGGATTAAACCATATTCTAATTATAATTAAATGGAAGATAAAATCCCTAAATGATTAATTAAATCATGAGAAAATTATAAATTGGAATTTGCCAAAGTGGATTAAAAAGTTATCTAATTAACTTAAAAATTATTATTCAAATAAAATTTATATGGGTTTAAAAACATATTGGATTTTATTTGAATAAAGACAAATGCTCAATTTAAATGAATATTAAACCATATTAAAATATTTTAATAATTCAGAGTGAATTATTTAACACCCTATTGAATAAATAAAACCTACTAAAAAGGTTTGATAAACATTTGAATTCAAAACAGATGTTTAAATCATTTGAATTAAATAATATAGATTGGAAAACATATTTAAAATCCTATTTAAATGAAGACAAATGCCTATTATAAATAATTAATAAACCTAAAAGAATAAAGGAATTTTTTTAAAATGGACTTTAAATACATGTTTAAAACAGTATAGAAACTTACTGAAAAGTTTGGAAAAGATTTGAAATAAAAGAGGGTTTGAAATCATTTGAATAAAACCAAAACAGAAAATGAGAAAAGAAAAAGAAAATGGAAACAGAAAGAAAAAAAGAAAACAAACTAGCCCAAACTAACCTGCCTAGACCCCAGCCCATCTGGCCCGGCGAAGCCCACTCTCCCCTCCCCGAGTGAAAAATTTTCTTACTCAAACTCACACCCGCTCAGTCATTGAACGCGAGGCCCCACGTGCACCCCCTCTCTCGCTGACGACGCCGCCCCACTGCCCTGTCATCGTCTTCAACCCGCAGACCCCGCCCCCAATTCATCTCTGCCGTATCCGGCCGGGAGTTAATCGTTTGAATTCACGTTAATGATCCATCAATTCTACCCTGTGACCACGCTCTCTTAAGCACCCTTCTCCCCTCTATGTTTTCCCCTGTTTCCCCGCACACAATCTCCCCCAGGCTGAGCTAATTTCTCGCGACAACGCCTCTGCCTCCGACGAGCTTCCCGACCAATTCCGACGAGCACAACCTCTCCCACTGCCCCATCCCCACGCGCGTGTCCCCTAGTGTTCCCCGCATCTTCCCATACCATCCACTTGACCGCACATGCCCCTAGCATCGGCAACCTCAACGACAAAATGCCTCCGCCGTCTACCTCCACTCCGATGAGCTCTACTGGTGAGCCCTGACCTCCCCTTCCCCCCTCTTTGATGCTCCTGTGCACGTGACTCTCTTACGAACCTAACGGTTCCCTCCGTTTGTCTTAGCATGCCATAAATCTTTGCCTCCGTCGATGAACAGACGAGCCCGACGCCGTCGTGAACTCCGGCGAGCAATCCCCTTCGTTCTCGTGTGCTCCTTGGACAACTGCGACTACCTCGAGCATCAGCGCATTGCCGCGAACTTGGTAAGACCCATCCCCATCTCCTTTCTTCTTGGTTACGCCGGACCATCGCTGACAGAGCGCGCCGCCGCCGCCCACCACCGCCAGCACCGCCAGTATATGACCAGTAGATGCGAGCCGTTAGATCTTCATCGAAGGCGTGAGATTAGAACTTAATCGAAGGGGTATGCATCGATCTGTGCCGCATGATTTTCATTAGATCCAACACACCACATCGCTTGATCCACGCGAACCGGTACCGGCGAATAGGAAACAGACGCGTGGCACAGGTTTTGATTTAAAAACATAAACATTTCAATTAGATGTATGATTTTGTAATATTCATAACTTTAAAACCACACGTCTAAATTTTACAAATTTTATATCATTGGAATCAGGAAAAAGAATACTTTGAAACCATGCCCTTACTTTATTATTTTGCTTCTGTAAAATTGGTTTCTTTTGTAGAAACATGTTTAGGCTTATTTTGTTTATAAAATTTATTCTAAAAATGTTTTTAAGGTAAAATCTTTTGTAAATGGATTTTTTTGAACCTACTGACCATAAAAACCAACTTTTAGAATTAAAAACATATTTTGTGACACTAAGGAATTATTCCTTTGAATAAAGGCATTTCTAGTAAAATAAAAATGGTGCTTGTTTTAAAAATGGTTTTTGAGTGAAACCTTTTGTAAATAATTTTGTTTTTAAACACTTTGACCATAAACACTAACATTTGTGTTTAATAATATATTTTGCAAACATTATAAATTATTACTTTGATTTAAATCATTCTAGCAAAACAAAAATGATTTAAATGGCCATTTTCACTAACTTGTTTTCAAATGACCTTGCCACTTTTAAAAATGACAAATAGGTGTTTTAAAATGTTTATAGCCTATTAGAAACCACTTCTCCAATAAAACAATCTTTTGCCTGCTTGCATGCATTGTTTTGTTTTCTTTATTTTATGTGGTGAATTGTTTGAATGTTAGTTTAGAAATTGTGCCTTGCTTGATTGAATTGTAGTTATCTTTGAAGAGTGTGACCATTTCAAGATCAAGGATTGAATGTATATTCTCTACTAAAAAGGCAAGTGGTGATTCATACTTTTTTCCTCTTATTTTCACTATGCATTAATGATATTTCTAAGTAGGACTTGCATGGAATTTTCTATGTGTTAACTATGCCATGGGAAATCCTAATAGATGATGCCTTAGTAAAATTTTCCCTAAGTTAATGACTTGTGTTTTTATTAATAAAACAACTATTCATGATAATATCATGCTTAGCCTAGCTAGTAGAAACAAGGGTGGATTATATTCATGCTATGAAATATTTCTAAGTCAATGACTTGTGTTTTGATTAATAAAACAACTATGTGAATGAATCACCTAGGTGGAATGGTGTGAAAGGTTTATGTTGAGTGGTTACACAGGGCCCCATATTTATGGCCTAACCTAGTGTATCGTACTATTGGAAATCCAGCTAGGAACAAAGAGATTTGAGATGTCAAATGTTGAGAAGCTTCAAGTGCAGCCACATGGCAATATGGGCTCTGCCTGGATCATATAGGTTGTAATAACTTAGCCAGATGGACAGTTGGTGGTAGGGGGTGATAGGTTTGGGAACACGTCCATTTTGGTCTAAGGGAAAGCTTTTGAAAGATCTTGTCTTGATGCATGTCGAGTCTTGTGGGGAAAGTGCACCACCTCTCGAGAGAGTAAAATCTAAATACTTAGCCGTGTCCCCGGCAATGGAAAATTTGAGCATCAAGACAAGGAAGCTATCAAGGATCTCCTCATCCCAATTTCTAAAGTTAAAAACTTGTGGTTGAACAAGGGTAAAGGTTAACCAATATTCATTGGTTGTTCCTTGGGTGATTTGACAAACAAAAACTTAGTGTTTTCAAATGATAAGGAAAATATATTTTGTGCAAAGCAAGCCTAAGCTCCACTTAGCCAAATGCATATAGATGATAGATACCACTATTCTACCATAGTATCACTTGCCAATACAATTCAAATGTATTGACCCTTGTGGCTGTAACTTATTATGTTGCAGGTTTGTTTGATGTTAGTGAAGTGTGTTGAATAGGATTACAAGTCTACAACCAACATGATTGCCCGTGGCACTTTGAAGATGAAGGACTCCATGCTATATAGTTATTTCTGCTGCATTGTAATGTGATAGATAAATGAGCTATGTGAGATGTAATGAATTATTTTATTCCTGGTAATAAAGTTGTAATATGACCTTTGTTTCTTGATATTACATCGTAAACTATGGATGCTAGCTATTGATCTAGGGACTAGCATTGTAAACACAGGGATCCCCACCTTATCAGGTCGGGACCTCTACACTAGCTAAAACCCATTCGTTGACTCTCTGTTGACCAGCCAACAGAGGGTAAAAGTGAGTATATTGTACACGACAGTGTTAGTACTGGAGGGAAAAACTAAGTACAAACAAAATGTCAGTGTTACACTCGAGGGTATAACTGAGCACAACTAAGTGACCAATGTTAGACACGAGGGGGAAAACATGACGCACAGTATGCGTGTCGTGGTGCACGGGGCGGTAGCGGATGCGTGTGGCCATGCACGGTGTAGTAGCGTATGCGGTTACATGATGCATGGTGGTGCAACAAAACATCACCTCCCTTCACCTTTATAGAGGCCTCCTCACTCTCACTCATCACTCGCTCACTCACTCACGCAACCATCTCCACTATCCCATCACGTTCTGCAAAACCCCCAAGAAAACCCCAACCACTCTGGCGATAGAGAAGAATGGTGCGGTGGCCATCGTCGCCTCCAAGGACACCGACGTGGAGGCCCCCGTCCCCTAACAGGCCCCTGTAGAGGGATCGAAGGCAGCCGCCATCCCCGTCCAGACCCCCGTCCCTGCTTTTGACGTAGCCTCCGGCTGCAGCAATGTAACTTCTTTCATTTTGTTATCTATGTTGAACTTGTCCGCTGCTACTGAGCATCGTAATTGTTCAACCTCGTTTAAGTACCGTAAGATATATCCTATATTAACTGCTTTATCTACATCTTCTCTATTTATATATCCTATATTAGCTGATTTATCTGCATCTTCTCTGTTTATCTATATATTTATGGTGCTAGTTAGATTTGCTGCTCTAGATTTGCTACCAGATTGGCAAAATATGAGGGCCAAACGGAACCATGTATGAAGAGAGAAGATGTTGTAGATTCTCTACCTTTTTGGGAAAAAATTAACACGACTATTAGTGACATAAAGGGGAAAATGCGCTCTTAAAAAGACCAATCATAAAAATAACAAAAAAATAGAAATCTTCCAATTTAGGCTACAGGGCTAACGTAACTACCAAACGCGCTCCACATGGTCCCACACCACATCCCCCAAAACGCGTTCCCAAGAAGTCGGCGCCATGTAGTCCAACATGGGGGGGGGGGGCTACTACGGGAGCCAACTGAACGTGGCTCCACTTGTCAGTACATAACGGGACTGGGGAGGGCGGTCCTACTTGTCGACACATTACGGCGAGGGTCACTACAGGACCCACCTAAATGCGGCCCCACTTGTCAGCATGTAACAACGAGGGTCCACTAACAGGACCCGACGGAGAGCAAGTTTTAGATCGGTGCGAGAGTTTCATACAAGGAGCTGGGCAAAAGTGAGGAAAAGTTAAGCGGCCGGGGAAAAGTGAGTACATCTAATGAACCAGGGGCACGAAAATAGAAATTACTTTATCATAAAGAAGGGGAGACAAAACGGACGAAGCTTTAGTGACTTCGTGAACCCAGGTCTCACGGTGATTTGCCCCAAGATCCACCTTCCATCTTAGATTCAAGATATGACAGTAACTCATATTTTAAACTAAAAATTAAAACTATTCAAAAGAAATTGGTATAAAATTAGTAAATCGTAGGTGCCTAGGTTTGAATCCTGTGAAAGATTCATCCCATTCGGATCGCTAGTTTGTGATTAAATAGCTTTTATGTTCCCGGTACTAGTAGTTTAAACCAATATCCACTGATTCCAGAAAAACCCCAGAGCAGAATACATAAAAGAGGGAGGGAGTCAGGGACACAACATCCAATGCAGAACTTACAAAGAGGTCGATGAGTTATGAGCAGATGGAGTAGTTGCCGCCGAAGAATGATGAGCCACAACTGGAGATGCTG
Organism: Avena atlantica; assembly: GCA_910589765.1. NCBI lineage: Eukaryota > Viridiplantae > Streptophyta > Magnoliopsida > Poales > Poaceae > Avena > Avena atlantica. The sequence goes on along the minus strand of OU342733.1, from coordinate 105,935,183 downwards.
AAGAAGCACGACGATGAGTTGATGCTGAACAAACACGACCACGAGCTAACACATTCCTAGCATCCCACGCTGTCATCGCTTTCGCAGCGGCAACCAACATAGCCAAATTTGATCCAGGAGCAGCCGACGAGGATTTCGACTACTCCTCCACCGCTTTCCAAGCATCACTCAACACTTCGCAAGATTCCGATGCAGTACAAGCATTGGCCTCTGCATCCGCGTCACATGTATCTGCTTGTGCTTCTTCAGCATCCAACTCTGCTTTACAAGCATAATCCGACACAACAAAAGCATCCACCAATGCCAATTCCATTTCCTACAAAAGCCACTAGCTTATTTACTTTTCATTTCCCAAAATAAATGTATTATATCCATCAGAAAGAACGTAATCAATGGAGGTTGGGGACGTACGTACCAGCGATCGACGGTGTGGTGGTGCTCAATGGTGGAGCGGCAGGGACGGTCTGGTCGAGGGAGAGCAGCTAGGCGGGGAAGATGCCGATGCAATTGAGGGAGGGCTTTCTCAAAAATAAATTTCACCCCGCTATATATATTTTTTCGTGAAGCCTGCTTTTTAGTGGAAAAATCCCGCTGTACAACACGACTTAGGATCCCGCCTTGGCGTTGCTCAGTTTCCCGCCTATAGGCATCAAGTTTTGTATTCGTCTGATACAATGAATTGCTTGGTATAAAATATTCTAACAGGTAGAAGCCTGCCGTTAAATGACATCAAGTTCTAGATTTCAAACATCGACATGAAATTTCACAATCTACAACTAAAAGTTTTTCCTTATTACCAGATACATCCTTACAAAGCACTCGCAACTGGCATTAACATCATCATTAAAAGATCTCAAATGGGAAAAAATTGAAAGATAAAAACCACCACAAGTTAGAATAAGATGACTCCTATTGCCAAATATCATCACATAAAACCGGGTCCACTCCAACATATATTATGTCATAATAGTATATCAAATATATAGATTCGCCAGCACCACACACCAGTAGAGCAAAAAAACAAGTTTTAGTACTAACTCAACAAACTTCATCCTTACAGGAGATCCCAAACTCTTCCAAAATGAAAGTTGAGCGGTCAATATGGTTTACAGATTTCCTTATCTTTTGCAGGATCAGGATTGCATGGGCGTGTAGAATCTCCAATTTCAGTTAGGGTCTCATATGCTTCTAGAGCCGAATTGAAAATATTGTCATCTTAAATTTGCACCTGTTCCAAGATCTGGTGGTACGCCTGGACAATCAGGTTGTCATCATCCACATCAGGCGACTCAAGAACTAAGTTGTCAGCGACAAACTTTTAAAAATCAATAGCAGCATCATGTGCAACTAAAATTGATGTATTCCATCCTGCAGTCAAATCAGCTATCTGGTTAGTGGATGTCACCACTTCTTCTTTCAAGAGCCTAATCTGTTCCTCCTGGTGTTTCTCTCTCTCTTGAAGGCATGAAATCATGTGACTATGAGCTTCGTATTTTTCCCGGAGATGGATAATTTTCCAATCCTTGTAGTGACCAGCACCATTACGCCATGAGCGATATGAATAAGGTGGAAACGGAAGATAACAAATCCAAAATTAAACCAAATTCATGTTTCAAAAATAATAATCCAAATTCAGCTGCACACATCGTGCAAGATCCACAATGGTGCAGCAAAATGGAAAAGAACCAATGAGGCATATTGCCCAAACATGGGAAACAGAACCGACATGAGAAGATCCATACTTCAGGGTTTGCCTTCTTAGCTGGCACATGAGCAGTCCCGGCCTTAGTAAGTGGCAAGATATCAGAATTACTTCGTTTATGCAAATCATTATGCAACCAAAATGATCAATATATTCAGGGGACATTTTAAGGAATAAAGCACCCTTTATCAAAAAATGTTTTCAGGGACAAAGCATAGGTTACTGAAATTATATCAAAGAAGGTGCATACATCAAAACACTTGTCACTTGATAAACACGATTAAGGCATGTCTTCATGAAATGCCTCCTCCGCTGGTGGGACATGAGCATGATGCTAAATGAAATTCAGCAAAACCAGTAAATTTTAGGAAAGAACACATCAACTTCACAATGAAAAGAAGGATATGTGCATTAGTCTATTGTCGAGGATTTCACGTGTTCCCCTTAACCGGAAAATATAATTTAAAAAACTCAACAATGTAGGACACCATCGAACAAAAATTTGTTTATAAATGATATGCAGCAAATTACCTCTGCATTGTTTAGCAGAAGACCGCTTTATGAAATAAAGCCAGGGGCCAAGATCCCATCCTCATAAGACTCTTCCTGGCAGCATATACCTTCCTATTTCCATTATACCTTATAACTATTTCCTTGGCTACATCCATGGTGATCCTAGATTCCTAATGTGGCCTAAGGATCAACTATTTCAAACAGCAATCACCTAAACAACTATTCAGATGGTTGCAGACTCACCAAAGATTGTGATGATGCGATGGAGAGGTGGACGCTGCTAGGTAAATAAGGTGCACGATGGGGGAGGTGCACAAATGTGAAAAAATGTAACAATATTCATATATAGATAGAGATATCAGTAACCACAAACTCTAGAAAGGCTGTAAGCAGACTATCCACTACTCCCATCTTAATTAACCTAGTGTAATTTAAACTGGCAGTACTATGAGATGGTGAGTACTAGTAAAAAAAGGGATTACATAATTATTAGTTGAATCTACAACCAAGCACCAAAAGCATCATGAGCATGCTCAATATCTAGATTGAAGACCGTGATTGGTTAAGAACCTAATGTCCAGCTCTGATTACCCAAATATAAGAGCATCTATCCTATACACAACCGAGCAGAATGAGTTGGAGACATCCGCTAACTCTGCAGCCATATCCTCAGCATGCATCTGCTAGCATTCCTGCTCCTCCTCTTGAGCTTATCCTGGATTTCGAGCTGTAACCACATCGCCATCATCACGCGCTACAGAAAAAGTGAGTGCGGTAGATCGACCTAGTGGACGAACATGCAGTGCTCGCATTCGTAGTTGCAACCCAAGAACCTGCGGCCACAGTTCATTCCCTCGAACACTGTCAGGCGACGGGGCGCGCCAGGGTGCAAGTCACACTAGAGAGGGAGATCCATATCGGTAACGATGCCGTACCAATCCGCCTCTACCATCCATGCCAACATCTGAACCCAAAACATCGTCGATTGAGATGGGAAGAATAGAGAAAAACCCCAAAAAGCAAGAGAGACACCATAAGCTAAATTCGAGAGAATAAACTGAGACCGTGAACTCTGGCGAACTTACCCTAACCCGGCCGCCTTGCGCATCAAGATCCCCTATTGTTCGCTGGACCAACATGAATGAATCCGCTGACATTTCTCAGAAAATGCGCGCCTTCAAAGCCTAGCACAGAGGCTTCATGGAGAAGGAAGAGGTAGGTGAGCCGGTGCTCACATTCGCTCGCGATTAACTGGACCACTGACTAGGCCCACGGTAGAGAGCCTGTGGGCCCCAAACATCAGTGACCTTGTTTTATTTGCATTATTTTGGAAAACAGAGTAAAACTCAATAAATTAAACAAAGGCCCCTATCTCTCTTTTAGCAAAACCCCGCTACAAAATAGAGACGCTCACAAATGCGTAGACACACTCACCCCTATGAATGCAGGCACGCACAACCTACCATATAAGCACCTCGGAAATGTTGTCTCTTGAGACTGATCCAGGGGGATTAAGCTTGACGAAGTAACCATAGGCACCTCACTATATATAAACGGGAACTTCGCCTCCCATTGCCATCATAACCATCCTTCAAAGACAAGTGTCGAGGCTTCATGTAGAAGGAAGGGCTAGGGGATTCAAAGATCACATTCGCTAGCTGCTATAGGATATAATTGGACCACTAAGGGCAGCCACAATGTGCTATTGCCAAATCTGACACAGTACCATCATATGGCTGCGTTGCCACAATGTGCTATTGCCAATTCTAGAGATGGGACCCACTTCATGTAAGAAGTAAAGTAAATATCTCCATTCTCTCTCTTCTCTAGTGCCTTTCACCCTTCCACAACATGCAAAGAACTACTTGCTTATTCATTTTTCTCAATTTAGCATCGGAGAAAGTTCCTGCTACGGTTCCCTCTCCTTGTTGATTTGGAACTACCCTCACAATGGTAGGAACTAGTTCTAAAAGCCAAAACAGAAATTTGGAACTAGATTTAGCTACACATTGTGGGTGCTCTGATAACATGTACCCATGGTAGTGAGATGATAGGCCATAGACATCACTGACCAAGTTTGACTTGCACTAAAGGTACTTTTGTAAAACTAAGAAAAACTTAATAGAAACCAAAGTCCCCTCTCTCTATCTCTCTTTGTGAAAACACACTACAAAATGCAGACGCTCATAAATGCATGCACACAATCACCCCTATGAACGCAAGAACACACACCCTACCCCTATGAGCACCACCGAAAGATTATTTCTTGAGACTGATTTGAAGGGGCTTGAGATTGACGAAGTCACCATATATAGGCACCTCACTATCGATGATAACGTCACCTCCTACTACCTTTATAACCATCCTTCAAAGTCGAGCATCGAGGCTTCGTGGATAAGGAAGAGTTAGGGGAGTCAGAGCTCATATTCATTTGATGTTATACGATATAACCGGACCAATAATAATGGGATCCCACGATAGTTAGCCCATAGGCCCGATACATTAGAGCAAGAACAACGTGAGCCATTACTAGACGTGGCTAGAAATTTACTAGACTCGGTTATAAGAGAATAAAATCGCTGCCACAATTTAGACCAGACAGGGGATCCACTCATCTCAGTAGAAATTCCCAATAAAGAAAACCTGCGATTTGATTCCCGTAGACATGGGTCTTGTACTAGCTAGACCTAGGGTCGAGAAAAACGTACCTAGACTCGCCCTCTCAAGGCATCCACTATGTTTTCCATAATGAAAAAAGAAGTGGCGGCTATCAGTGAGCTAAAACCTTAATGGTGACCACCCTTAGCTTATGGGTAGTCCATAAGATTTAAAATATTTATATCTAGTACACATTGCAATAGAAAACAAATTTTAATCACAACACTATTAGAGGGTAGCTCTTAGGGAATCTGTAATGTATAAGGTGAATTTTTTTCATAAGGTAGGCCTAACATGGCTTATAGAAATTATCACAATATATAAGGTTAACATTTGCCATAAGGTAGGACCAACATAGCTTGTCATGTTGCTACATGCAAGCGAGGAGAGAGGGAAAATAATTTTATATTCTCTATGGGCAACCCACAAGCTTGAGGTGCACCTTAGTCTTAAGGACAACTTTATTTTCTTCACAATGTATAAGGTGAACTTTAAGGAATGCCACATAGGCCTTAAGGTGTGCTTTTTTACACATTGCGGATGCCCTTACGTGTTGGGTCCTATCTTATGGACAAGTTTAACTATATACATTGTGGTGCAATCAACAACCTTATGGTATAGCAAGTGGGTCCCACCTTAAAGATAGGTTTGTCCATATACATAGGTGATTCCCTCATGTTTTAGACCTAGGTCTAGGAAGAAAAATATTCTCTTTTAGACACCCCAAAATTCCAACGCTGCACATACTCTCAGTGACCTGGTTTGACGTGCATTATAGGTACTTATGGAAAAACGAGCAAAACTCAATAGAAACTAAAGGTTGAATGCACGCACGCACACCCTACAACCTCTATATATGACCACCTCTGAAATATTGTGTCTTGAGACTGCTCCGACGGGGCTTGAGCATGATGAAGTCAGCATACACGCCTCGCTGTAGACGGAAACATCACTTCCCACTACATAATATTCCACCTTATATGAGACACCAAAGTTCCAAACCCATGGTTTGGACTCTAGGGAGCTTGGGATACCACTTCTCCTGTATATAATAACCATCCAACCATGGGCGAGCTCTCCCTATCTATCCCTCTCTCTTGCACACTACATGGTACACAATAAATAACGAGCGTACCTGAAATTAGGTGAACACACTTTCTATGTTTGTTATTGTGACCAATCTTAATGAGTAGCTCAAGAAACTCTTTAACAATACTATTTAGTTCTTTAACATTAATGATAAAAAAATGTTGCTTACCTAAGTTCGTTTAGAAAACAAACCAATCTCAAACGAGTCGACTAGACGAGCGCTTATTAGTCTCGGTGCGCAAGCTTGGCACTGTCCCATTTTTAGACAAATGTTGACAATGGTTAAGAATAATTCTAAATATTTATGCAAGTTTTCTAGCTAGTTTTGACCATCGAAATGAATTTAGGTCGATTAGCGGAAAAACTAGTGAGAATTTGGAACGATTCATTTTCTTCCTAAGAATTTGCAAGTCGACCTTTTTTTGAAAATATGGAAAAAAATGAAGACATTTCGCATTCGATGCAATACCAAAAGTGAGCAACACGATGATTTCTTTTGTTAACCAAATGGTGCTAGACGAAGGGTATGGCTCAGCTTCTTGGTGGAGAAATAGCCAGACCCAACTGCTTTATCTTGCTTCATTACCTTCAGGGTCCTTTGTGCTAAATGTATGGATGATATCATTTTCATATTCTAAGGTCATAGATGCAACTTGTACTTCCACCGACCGTACACACACTACTCCTATGGGACCCACGTCGGTTATAAGAAAATGCCACCACCCCAACTTTCATACAAAGTGGACCATACTTTCTTACAATTCCCAAGTTTTTAGTTGACTTTATCAAGATTACTAGCTAACTTGGTACACTTAAATGATTTTTTGTCGATTTAATGAAATTAGGTCAAATTGTTCTTTTCTGTAAAGCAAAGAGCTCAAAATATAGGTGGAAATCGAAGAACAAGAAGAAATTATGCATGCACATTAATTGTGGAGTAACCTAATAGGGTGTCAAAGAGCAACTTACTTTTTGGCCTCTTTATATGGTTCTTGATAATTATTAATAGATTTCTCTTTACACTTTTGGGCAATATATTGGTCTTGAATTAATTGTCTTCTTGAAAGTAGATGGGTGCATGTTGTTTTTGTAACACCCCGGTTCTGAAAAGACCGTGGCCTCTATGTGACATGCCAATCCCTGGATCGGTTCATTGGCCCACAATAGAGTAAGATAGATAATCATAGCAAATAACCGTGTATCATGATCTACAAATATCCAGAGTACCATTATTACAATGAAAGCTTAGCATAAAGCTAGCTCAAATTATTCAGGTAGCGACATAAACATGTAAAACCTCCAATCTTCAAATTGCCCACAAGTGAACAAGTGCCGAGTGGAGTACCGTGGCCTATAACGATCAATCAGAATCGGAATAACCTGCAACATGAAACGTAGCAGCCCCGAAGGGTCAATACATGGAATGTATGGCAAGTAGAGCTAGTAAAGGAGACAATAGTACTAACATCTACATGCATATCTGGCAAGTGGAGCTGTGTCTGGCTTGCATTTGCAAATACATTTGTCCTACTTTCATAAACAGTTTTCGATTTTCTTTGAAAAGATCCCAATTAAGTTAACCCAACAATATTAAAACAATTATGAAATTAGAATGAGCGAGAAACATGTCATGGAATCAATATCTAGCAACTCAGATGTCCATAACCGGGGACACGGCTAATCGATTAGATTATACACTCTACAGAGGTTAGTACACTTTACCCATGTGACTTGGCCAGCCCATCTCGTACCATCGCTCTCATTTTGGGTGATGATAGGGAGAAGTCCAAGAAGAGACTGTTCGGGAAGTAGCTCCTCAATCCCGACGCGCACCGGTCCAACCTACCAAAACTTCTACATCTCTGGATACGCGGGTTCGAGTTACGACAACCTACTAAGTCCAACCAACCGCCCATTCCATTATTGGCACATGGTTGTACACGTAAGCTACAAAATAAAGAAGCCAATCATTCTCTCTTGATACCTGGGTGCCTTTCCGCAATGAAACCACCAAAATTTATCAATACCATCACACCCAGGGGGTTCATTAATTAAGTTGTTTTAGTTTTCACAAACCAATACTTTGAGAAAACAAGTATCAATGATGTAACCCAGCCCTCGTTCAACAAAGCATGGCTAAGCACATCTACCAACGGTGGTTCATCTACAAGGAAGGCCCTACCACATAATAGGACATAGCATAGCGATAGTATCATCCTACACATGCATCTACAAAATACACGACAATGCATTGAAAATAGTAGGACGATATCATGAACAAAGTAGCATCTACTTGCCTTGGTTGTAGCGGTCGGGAGCACAATCCTCACACGAGCAAGCGTTGAACTCAGCACAATCTACACGACAGTATTGCATTCATAAACAAACAATCCACAACATATGCAACAAATATGATGCATGAATGCAAGAACGGCAAGTGAATTGGTGCTACAGCTGCACCACATAATTCTAATCCATAATACTACCGAATACATGCATGGAAAAATAGATTTGGCGCTAGGAAAACTAATAGGCAAAGGTAATGCTCCAAACTAGAGCTAAAAATTAAATAAATCACTACCGGTAGTATACTGTTTGTAAAATCTTGGAAAAATTCTATCACATAGGCATCTCTGAATAGAAACAGCACCAATTAGAATTACTCAAAAAGCAATTATAGAACTCCCCGAGTAATTAAAACACTGCAGAAAGCCATTAGACAAATACTGCAGAAGTTTTTACTGTAAGCCTACCTTTTTAATTCACGATGAGATTCCCATCGTTCATACGAGTTCAGGGACATATCACACGCGATTTTTGGAGCTACGGATCTTTTTCTACAAATTTATTACTCCAAAAAGGCCACTAACTAGTTTGATTAAACTGTACTAAACCTGACAGTAAAAGTCTGAATCAAAGGTACAGCAAGATTCTACAGGACTCACTGAACCCGTACATATTTTATTTGCAATTTTTGGACAAGCGGTTGAATTTCTACGCAATTTGCAAGATTCTACCGAAATCTGCCAACAAAAGGGATTAGCGAAATTGACCCAGTCAACTGTGTCTGTTTGACTGGTCAACTCGTCTGCTGACTGGGCGCTGACTGGGCGTCTGACTAGTCAACGCCTGGGATGCTGACCAGTCAACGAACGATCTAAGCCGCTGATCTGAGATCTGATGGTGGTTGTTGTCTTACCGGAAACGGATGGCGAAACGGACTTCGGCGAGCTCCGAACAGCGGCGACGTTCACTTCCGGCGACGAGATCTTCCCTGCACGGGCGTACACACGGTCAACTACGGGTCGAGAAAAGTTACATCGCGCGTGCGAGGCGGCGCGTGCGTGCGTGTATGCGTGCACGTGTATGCATGCAATAACGCATGCGATGATGCGTGTGGGCGATCGCACGCGGAAGTGCAGCGAGCAGCGCGCAGCGAGCGCGGCAAGGCAGCGGCGGTGTCGCGCGCGCGGCGCGGTGGCGGCGCACGGCGGTGGGGCGCGGGTGTGGCGGCGCGGTGGAAAGCGGGCGGCGCTCGCGGGTAGGCGGCGACGGCGGCGCGGTGCAGGCGGCGCAGGCGGCGGCGCTGCGAGGCGGCGCGGCGGCGCGGGGCGATGGCGGCGGCGACGACGACGATCGGCGGCGCGGATGACGGGAATAGAAAGAGGAGGAGGAGGCGAACCCGGCGATGAAGGCGGTGACGGCCGGCGGCGGCGGGGTGGCCGGCAGCGGCGAGTGGCCGGGAGGCGGCGGCGATGGCGCCTGGGAGGCACGCGCGTGGGGAGTCGAGGCGGCGGGGTCGGCGCGTGGGGCAGGAGTCGCGGGCACGGAAAACGAGGGCTCAGGTGGGGTCCTTTAAATAGTACCCTGCGCGAATTCTACTCAGAATCGGTCTAGAAATTGACTCCAACTCGGAAATCGGTCCAGATTTTCGGAACGTTTTCCGGTGGTTTACTAAAATGTCCGAGTCTTTTGCATACGAACTCCGATTGGAGCGATTTTCACGCCTACGGGTTCATATTGTCGAGGGGAACAACCTTCAGTCAAAGTTTGAGTGAAAACTCGAACCTACAGGGGTGGTTGTTGCAAGTCCCTCTAAAGCTCCCCGTAGGAACCTCGTAGCAAACTAGAATAGGGATTTGAATATAGAGTTTCGCCGAACCTTTCTACTCGACGGTTTTGCATGGAAAGATATGATGCAATGCTGTGAATGATATGCAAGACCAAATCTAAAATTTGGGATGTGACAAGACTAACCCCCCTTAAGATTAATCTCTTCCTCGAGATTCGGCGCGGCTAGCAAATAGGTGTGGGTAGTCCTCTCGGATGTCATCTTCACGCTCCCAAGTGGCTTCCTCTTCTGTGTGGTGACTCCACTGCACCTTGCAAAACTTGATTGTCTTGGTACGGATAGTCCTTTCTGCTGTCTCCAGAATCTTGACTGGTTTATCCTCATAGGTCAAATCATTCTCCAGCTAAACCTCCTCTAGCGGTACGGTGTCTCTCAATGGTGTATCCACCATCTCCGGATGGCACTTCTTCAGCTGGGAAACGTGGAACACGTTGTGAACAGCAGACAGAGCCTCTGGCAACTCCAACTGATAAGCAACTTCTCCTTTGCGTGCTAAGACCCGATACGGTCCAATGAATTGTGGTGCCAGCTTACCCTTAATTCCAAATCTCTTGATTCCACGAAGCGGCGATACTCTGAGGTATGCTCTATCACCTATCTCATACACCACTTCCTTGCGCTTGGCGTCAGCGTAGCTCTTCTGCCTTGATTGTGCTACCTTCAGCCTATCCCTAATCAAGGCGACCTTCTCCTCAACGTCCTTGATCAAATCAGGTCCAAACAGCTGACGTTCTCCTACTCCATCCCATAGCAATGGTGTCCGGCACCGTTTCCCATATAGCACGTCGAACGGTGACGTCTTGATGCTGGTTTGATAGCTGTTGTTGTAGGAAAACTCTGCATACGGCAAATTCTCATCCCAACTAGAGCCATGAGCGAAGGCGCAAGCTCTCAGCATGTCCTCCAAAATCTGATTCACCCTCTTGGTCTGTCCATCAGTCTGTGGGTGAAACGCTGTGCTAAACTCCAATCTAGTACCAAGTGACTCGTGTATCTTGCGCCGGAAGTGTGAGGTAAATTGGGTGCCTCTATCAGATACGTTGCTCTTGGGAACTCCATGTAGGCACACAATCCTGTCCATGTAAATCTTGGCCAACTTTGCACTCGTATATGTCGTCTTTACTGGTATAAAGTGTGCTACCTTGGTCAAATGATCGACCACTACCCAAATAGAGTCATATCCTGACCTGGTCCTGGGCAGTCCTGTGATAAAATCCATTCCCACTCTATCCCACTTCCAATCCGGCACGGGCAATGGCTGTAGCAGCCCTGCTGGCTTCTGGTGTTCTGCCTTCACTCGGCTACATACATCACATAGGGCAATATGCTTGGCGATATCTCCCTTCATGTTGTTCCACCAAAATCTGCTCTTCAAATCCATATACATCTTTGTGTTGCCCGGATGTATGGAGTATGGCGAGTTATGAGCTTCCTGCAGTATCAACTCCCTTATCTCCGGGTCGCTGGGCACACACAAACGGTCTCCGTACCACAAGGTACCATGCTCATCCTCGCGAATATCCTTTTCCCGATTCTCCTTCATCTTTTCCTTTATCTCATCTATTTCCTTGTCTCCCACTTGAGCCTTTTTAATTCTGTCCTGCAGCGTTGGTTGGACTTCCATTGTTGCCAAGTATCCCTCAGACACTACTTCCAGTCTAAGGTCCTTGAATTGCTTGCACAAATCCTCAGGCAATTCACCAATTGTCAATCCATTGGCATAAACTTTCCGGCTCAGAGCATCTGCTACTACGTTGGCATTTACTTGGTGATATTGTAGATTCATATCATAGTCCTTGATAAGTTCCAACCATCTCCTTTGTCTCATGTTCAGTTCCTTCTGTGTAAATATGTACTTCAGGCTCTTGTGCTCGGTGTACACATCACAGTGTTTTCCCATTAAGTAATGCCTCCATACCTTGAGCGCATGAACCACTGACGCTAACTCCAAGTCGTGTGTGTGGTAATTCCGCTCATGGTGCTTGAGTTGTCGCGAGGCATATGACACTACTCTCCCATCTTGCATCAGCACACTCCCAAGTCCCTGTCGAGAGGCATCACAGTACACTTGGAAATCCTTCTGAAGATCTGGTAAACATAGAATAGGCGCGGTCACTAGTCGACGCTTCAGCTCCTGAAAGCTGGCTTCACATACGTCTGACCATTCAAACTTCCTCTCCTTCTTCAGAAGTTTAGTCATCGGCTTAGCAATCTTGGAAAAGTTTTCAATAAACCTCCTGTAATATCCAGCAAGTCCCAAAAAGCTTTGAATCTCTCCTGCATTCTTGGGCTCTTCCCACTCCGTTACTGCAGTCACTTTGTTTGGATCAACAACAATTCCTTCTCCCGACACTACGTGTCCAAGAAACCATTATTACAATGAAAGCTTAGCATAAAGCTAGCTCAAATTATTCAGGTAGCGACATAAACATGTAAAACCTCCAATCTTCAAATTGCCCACAAGTGAACAAGTGCCGAGTGGAGTACCGTGGCCTATAACGATCAATCAGAATCGGAATAACCTGCAACATGAAACGTAGCAGCCCCAAAGGGTCAATACATGGAATGTATGGCAAGTAGAGCTAGTAAAGGAGACAATAGTACTAACATCTACATGCATATCTGGCAAGTGGAGCTGTGTCTGGCTTGCATTTGCAAATACATTTGTCCTACTTTCATAAACAGTTTTCGATTTTCTTTGAAAAGATCCCAATTAAGTTAACCCAACAATATTAAAACAATTATGAAATTAGAATGAGCGAGAAACATGTCATGGAATCAATATCTAGCAACTCAGATGTCCATAACCGGGGACACGGCTAATCGATTAGATTATACACTCTACAGAGGTTAGTACACTTTACCCATGTGACTTGGCCAGCCTAGCTCGTACAATCGCTCTCATTTTGGGTGATGATAGGGAGAAGACCAAGAAGATACTGTTCGGGAAGTAGCTCCTCAATCCCGACGCGCACCGGTCCAACCTACCAAAACTTCTATATCTCTGGATACGCGGGTTCGAGTTACCACAACCTACTAAGTCCAACCAACCACGCATTCCATTATTGGCACATGGTTGTACACGTAAGCTACACAATAAAGAAGCCAATCATTCTCTCTTGATACCTGGGTGCCTTTCCGCAATGAAACCACCAAAATTTATCAATACCATCACACCCAGGGGGTTCATTGATTAAGTTGTTTTAGTTTTCACAAACCAATACTTTGAGAAAACAAGTATCAATGATGTAACCTAGCCCTCGTTCAACAAAGCATGGCTAAGCACATCTACCAACGGTGGTTCATCTACAAGGAAGGCCCTACCACATAATAGGACATAGCATAGCGATAGTATCATCCTACACATGCATCTACAAAATACACGACAATGCATTGAAAATAGTAGGACGATATCATGAACAAAGTAGCATATACTTGCCTTGGTTGTAGCGGTCGGGAGCACAATCCTCACACGAGCAAGCGTTGCACTCAGCACAATCTACACGACAGAATTGCATTCATAAACAAACAATCCACAACATATGCAACAAATATGATGCATGAATGCAACAACGGCAAGTGAATTGGTGCTACAGCTGCACCACATAATTCTAATCCATAATACTACCGAATACATGCATGGAAAAATAGATTTGGCGCTAGGAAAACTAATAGACAAAGGTAATGCTCCAAACTAGAGCTAGAACTTAAATAAATCACTACCGGTAGTATACTGTTTATAAAATCTTGGAAAAATTCTACAGCATAGGCATCGCTGAATAGAAACAGAACCAATTGGAATTACTCAAAAAGGAGTTATAAAACTCCTCGAGTAAATAAAACACTGCAGAAAGCCATTAGACAAATACTGCAGAAGTTTTTACTGTAAGCCTACTTTTTTAATTCACGATGAGATTCCCCTCGTTCATACGAGTTCAGGGACATATCACACGCGATTTTTGGAGTTACGGATCTTTTTCTACGAATTTATTACTCCGAAAAGGCCACTAACTAGTTTGATTAAACAGTACTATACCTGACAGTAAAAGTCTGAACCAAAGGTACAGGGAGCTTCTACACGACTCACTGAACCTATACATATTTTATTTGCAATTTTTGGCCAAGAGGTTTAATTTCTACGCAATTTACAAGATTCTACCGAAATCTGCCAATAAAAGGGATTAGCGAAATTGACCCAGTCAACTGTGTCTGTTTGACTGGTCAACTCGTCTGCTGACTGGGCGCTGACTGGGCGTCTGACTAGTCAACGCCTGGGATGCTGACCAGTCAACGAACGATCTAAGCTGCTGATCTGAGATCTGACGGTGGCTGCTGTCTTACCGGAAACGGATGAGCTCCGAACGGCGGCGACGTTCACTTCCGGCGACGAGATCTTCCCTGCACGGGCGTACACACGGTCAACTACGGGTCGAGAAAAGTTACATCGCGCGCGCGAGGCGGCGCGTGCATGCGTGTATGCGTGCGCGTGTATGCATGCAATAACGCATGCGATGATGCGTGTGGGCGATCGCACGCGGCAGCGCAGCGAGCGCGGCAAGGCAGCGGCGGCGGCGCAGCAGCGCAGCAAGGCGGCGGCGGCGGCGGTGTCACGCGCGCGGCGCGGTGGCGGCGCACGGCGGTGGGGCGCGGGTGTGGCGGCGCGGTGGAAGGCGGGCGGCGCTCGCGGGTAGGCGGCGACGGCGGCGCGGTGCAGGCGGCGCAGGCGGCGCAGGCGGCGGCGCTGCGAGGCGGCGCGGGGCGATGGCGGCGGCGACGGCGACGATCGGCGGCGCGGATGACGGGAATAGAAAGAGGAGGAGGAGGCGAACCCGGCGGTGAAGGCGGTGACGGCCGGCGGCGGTGAGTGGCCGGGAGGCGGCGGCGGCGATGGCGCCTGGGAGGCGCGCGCGTGGGGAGTCGAGGCGGCGGGGTCGGCGCGTGGGGCAGGAGTCGCGGGCACGGAAAACGAGGGCCCAGGTGGGGTCCTTTAAATAGTACCCTACGCGAATTCTACTCAGAATCGGTCCAGAAATTGACTTCAACTCGGATATCGGTCCAGATTTTCGGACCGTTTTCCGACGGTTTACTAAAACGTCCGAGTCTTTTGCATACGAACTCCGATTGGAGCGATTTTCACGCCTACGGGTTTGTATCGTCGAGGGGAACCACCTTCAGTCAAAGTTTGAGTGAAAACTCGAACCTACAGGGGTGGTTGTTGCAAGTCCCTCTAAAGCTCCCCGCAGGAACCTCGTAGCAAACTAGAATAGGGTTTTGAATATAGCATTTCGCCGAACCTTTCTACTCGACGGTTTTGCATGGAAAGATATGATGCAATGCTATGAATGATATGCAAGACCAAATCTAAAATTTGGGATGTGACAGTTTTAGTAAACAATGTCTCCGGTGTGAGTTTCCAACTATTAGAAAAGAACATTCTCAATTTTTCGAGTGATGTCGAGATTCTTCCTTTCCGTAAAGTAGGTATGAAGAATATAATATGAATCTGAATGCCACAAGCCAAGGTTTTAGTCATATATAGTGGACTGACATGTTGTGTACTACTTATATAATTACCATGTTTGAAAAGTTTCCAAACTTTGACCTAGTTAACTCTGCCCACTTGAATGGAGCTATGTCGATTTATCGAAATTAGGTCAAATTTAAACTACGAGTAAATTGTAGGTTGCATTGATAGTTTTTCAATTTGTTTTTTAGGTAACCATCGGGGGGTCATTTTTTATATATCATAAACCACCATCGGTAGTTTTGACAATAGGTTCAACTTCTTGCTAAGATTTTGCATCTTGACAACTTAACGAAATTAGGTCAAACTTGAGATATAAGTAAGCGCGATAGATTCCTCTTGAATTAATTATCTTTTCTTCAAAGATAGATGGGTGAATCATCTTTTAGTAAACGATGTCATCGGTGTGAGTTTCCAACTATCAGGAAATAACATTGTCAATTTTCCCATGTTTTGCGAATTTTAAAACTTCCTAGCTAACTTTGCTGACTTGAATTAGACTTTGTGCCGATTTACCAAACTTAGGAAAAATTTTAAATACAAGTAAATCATAGGTTGCTTTGAAAGTTTGACGAAAAATATTTTCGGTGGTTTTTGATATACTGAATTCCTGGTTGACTTCAAAACATTTTTTGAAAATTTTAAGAGCATACTTGTAGTAAAAATGCGACCTGGTCGGTGGGAGTACGATCAACATCGAATACCTCAAAAAAGACAAAATTACATAGAGGTCCCTAAATTTAGCACAAATGGTCCTAAATTTAAGCAAGGAAAAGCGGCCGGGCCCTTCTCGACTGAGCATCTGAGCCATACCCTTCGTACTACTGTACTTGCTTCAGACACACAATAAAGAACATTCTCAATTTTCCGAGAGATGATGAGAATGTTCATTTCTGTAAAGAAAGTATGAAGACTATGAATCTAAATGCCACCACCGAGAATTTTGACAAGAGGTTCAATTTCTTTCTAAGATTTTGCATCTTGACAACTTAACGAAATTAGGTCAAACTGAGGTTCCAGTAAGCACGATAGATTTCTCTTGAATTAATTGCCTTTTTGAAGGTCGATGGGTGCATCATCTTTGAGTAAACATTGTCGTTTGTGTGAGTTTCCAACTATTAGGAAAGAACATTCTTAATTTTCCGAGTGACATCGAGATTGTTCCTTTCTGTAAAGTAGGTCTGAAGAATATAATATGAATCTGAATGCCACAAGCCAAGATTTTTAGTCATATATATAGTGGATCGACATGTTGTGTTCTACTTATATGATTCCCATGTTTCAAAAGTTTTCAAACTTCGGTATAGCTAACTCTTCCCACTTGAATGGAGCTATGTCGATTTATCGAAATTAGGTTAAATTTGAACTATGAGTAAATTGTAGGTTGCGTTGAATGTTTTGCGATTTTATAGGTAACCATCAGGGGTTCATTTATATCACAAACCACCATCGAGAGTTTTCACAATAGGTTCAACTTCTTGCTAAGATTTTGCATCTTGACAACTTAACAAAATTAGGTCAAACATGAGCTACAAGTAAGCGCGATAGATTCCTCTCGAATTAATCGTATTTTCTTCAAAGGTAGATGGGTGCATCATATTTTAGTAAATGATGTCGTCGATGTGAGTTTCCTACTATCAGGAAAGAACATTCACAATTTTCCCATGTTTTGAAAATTTTAAAACATCCTAGCTAACTTTGCCGACTTGAATGAGACTTTATGCCGATTTATCGAAATTAGGTCAAATTTGAACTACAAGTAAATCGTAGGTTCTTTGGAAGTTTTATGAAAAAGGTTTTCGGTTGTTTTCGGCTTCAAAATATTTTTGAAAATTTTAAGAGCATACTTGTAGTAAAAATTTGACATGGTTGGTGGGAGTACAGTCTAAATCGAAGACCTTGAAAAAGAAAAAATTACATAGAGGCCCCTAAATTTAGGAAAAACAGGGCCCTAAAATTAAGCAAGGAAAAGCGGTCGGGCCCTTCTCGAGTGAGCAGCTGAGCCATACCCTTCGTACAACTGTACTTGCTTCACACACACACACAATAAAGAACATTCTCAATTTCCGAGTGATGATGAGATTTTTCCTTTTGATAAAGAAAGTATGAAGACTATGAATCTGAATGGCACAGGAAGAGCTTTCCAATATTTATAGTGGAGCGACATGTTGTACTTACGATTCCCATGTTTTATGATTTTTCAAGCTTCGGCCTAGCTAACTCTACCCACTTGAATGTGTTTATGCCGATTTTTCTAAATTAGGTCAAATATGAACTAGAAGAAAAATGTAGGCTGCTTTTCGTGATTTTCTTGGAGGTAACCATCGGGGGTCATATAATATAGCACAAACTACCACCGAGAGTTTGGAAAACAGGTTTGAGATCTTTGCTAAGATTTTGCATCTTGACAATTTAAGGAAATTTGGTCAAACTTGATCTACCCAAGAGAACAAAAGGGAGGCAGCACAAGAGAAGCGAAGAGAAGGAGGCGGCTCGATGTCAGAGCAAAGTTATGATGGATTCCTAACACGAGGTACTCCTCTTCTAGTAGTAAATTTCAGGACCTATGTACGCAAAAAAAATTGTGTGGTTTCTCTCTCCTTCACTGCCTCTCATCTCTCCCCACCCCTCTCCCCTCGCGCACCGGCCTGGCTGATCTCTCCCTCGTCCACAGCGTGGCGCTGTGGATGTGTGCCTTGGTAAGACGGCTCTGTTTCGTTTTTTGAGAGGGAGGATCTATTTATCTGGCGTGTTCGGTAGCCGCCTTGGTGTGGAGTAGGAGGAGTACATAGGAAGAAAAACACTTTGGTCGTTGGCGGCAAAAAAAATCAAACTTTTCCAATCTCGAAATTTTCACTTTCTTCCCAAACATTGGGAGGGAAATGTTATTCAAAAGACCGGCCATTCGTAGTAGTACTTATTATCTAATCTTTATCTTGTATTATCCCTTACAATACCATAGAACTATAGTATAGTGTACGGATAGCTTTGAACATTGACCGTTTGATCAAGACTAGCAAATACAAACATTGGTAGCCGTTGGATCTTCTTATTCATTCGTAGCATCCAGAAGATTCTATTGTTAGTCTTTAGCATATACAATGAACGCTAGTATGCGCAAACCTCAAAACACACTTCACTTTTTAGTTTCAGGGACCTTGTGCAAAATGCGGGGGAGTGCGTCGGCCTCCTCGTTTTTGCTCCTGTCCATCCACTCGACGGAGTAGCCGGCGAAGTGGCCCCCCAGCTGGTCCACCGCTTGGCGATATGCTGCCATGGTGGGGGAGATGGCATCACAGGTACCAGCTACTTGTGCAGTGACAAGGTCGGAGTCGCCGTAGCATCATAAGCGGTTGACGTTCATCTCCTTGGCGGACCGCATACCGTGAAGGAGGGCCTCGTATTCCGCCATATTGTTGGTGCAGGGCTTGAAGTCAAGGTGTAGCATGTAGCGAAGCTTCTAGCATTGGGGGAGGTGAGTACGATCCCAGCACCTGCACCGTCCATGTTCTTGTATCCGTCGAAGTGGAGTGACTAGTAATGGAGATATGGCAGCTTCTCTGGCTACTATGCTTCTTCCCAGTCAGCGAGGAAATCTGCCAAGGCTTGCGATTTGATAGCTTTGCGTGGCTTGTACTTGATGTTGTGGATGCCGATTTTGATGGCTCATTGGCGACTCGCCCAGTCGCATCGCGATTGCGAATGATGTCCTGTAGTGGAGCGGAGGAGACGACCATGATGGGGTGCTCCTGGAAGTAGTGTCGGAGCCGTCGCTAGGCTATGAAGACCATGTATACCAGTTTCTGGTATTGCGGGTAGCGCTATCGTGATTCTATCAGGAATTCGCTGATGTAGTAGACTGGGCGTTGAACAGGCCGTTCCTTGCCCTCCTCTGGTTGCTCGACGACTAGCACGGTGTTGACGACCCGTGTGGAGGCCACGATGTAGATGAGCATCGGCTCCTTGTCGATGGGGACGGCGAGTAGTGGTGCTGCGAGTAGCACTTCTTTGAGCGCTTTGAGCGTGTCATCCGTTTCTTTGCCCAACTGGAACGTGGGGTTCTTGCGCATTAGGCTGTAGAGAGGCATTGACTTCTTGCCGAGCCAGGGGATGAAGCGGCTGAGGGCCGAGACTAGCCAATTTTTGGACGTCGCGGAGACACTGTGGTTTTCCAGTCGTGCGATGGTGTCAATCTTAGTGGGGTTTTCTTCAATGCCTCGCTTGGATACCACGTACCCTAGGAGTTGTCTAGTGGGATTGGCGAAGGTGCACTTCCCTGGGTTGAGCTTGATCTTGTACCTCCACAAATTTGCGAAGGTTTCGGCCAGGTCGGCGAGCAGGTTGCTCTGGCGAAGGGATTTTACTACCACGTTGTCGATGTAGACGTGGATGTTGCGGCCAATTTGACTCGCAAGGCACTCCTACATGGGGATACTACTTTGTGGCCCAAAAGTTCGCAGGCGAAGGCAACGCGGGGCCCGAGTTGCATGTAATCACCGCGATTCGTAAATTTTGTAACAACCCTAGTTTATTTTAATGGTAATTTGGGATTGAATGTGCATTCATGAGCATCATCTTAAAAATGCATGCAAGAAATAATAGAAAAACCCTAACCCTAAATCCTTTCCTCTTTATTTGAAACACATTCAAAATGGTTTTGAATTTTGAAAACTACAAAAAAATTATGGAACCTAAATTGTTAGAAGTGTCCCTGCAATATTTGAATATTTGTAAAATATCTGGTATTTTAAAATGTATCAAAACAGATTTACAAATGAATATACAAAGAGAAAGTCAAAACATAAATAGAAAACATATTTCAGAAGACAAAAAACCTATTCCTAGCTCTACCTGGGCCGAAGCCCACCTTCCCTATCCCTCCCTGCCCCTAGCTGTGCAGCAGCCAGCGCCATCCCGGCCCAACGTGGCGCAGCCCAACTTACCCCTTCGCTCTCGTCGTCTTCGATGATGATGGGAAGCATCTCAGTGGAGCTTCCCCGGCCACCAGATGCTGCAGCGATGACCGCCGCCGCTTTCCACCCTCTGGGCGAGGATAAGGTCGCCCCGTGCTGTAGCTGTCTTCCCCTTGACCTCTCACCCTCCCCCAAGCTTGCTCCCTCTCTCTGTCGAGCTTCTTGAACCCTAGCCGCCATGGTTGTGACCATCTCGCCCGCCTCTATCATTTGCCCCGAAGCGCGCAAGCCGGCGAGCCTCCAATCGCCGTAATCGGCACCTCCTTCTCCATCACCGGCCTTCGGCCTCACCGTCGATTCTAGCGCCCTCCGACCTCTCTCAGACTCCTCGAGCCCTCCTCTGCATTATCGTTGATCTCACGGTCCGGAAGGACCTCTCCACTACCTCCCTTCCTCTTTGCATCGCGTCCGCACTATTCACCTATCGCCGCCACCGCTATCTGCCGTCGCTGGAGTCATTCCGGCGACCAAAACAGGATCCTGCTGCCACCAAATGGTTCCCCATGGTCGTCCTCGTCAAGCTCCCTCACTCGCTCGCCCGCTCGTGAGCTCCTACGCCCTCCCCGATGATCACCTGCTGCTCACGGCCGTGCTGGCATCACGCTGATGTCAGCATGATGTCAACGAGCACGGTCAGCCTGGTCAAACCGGCTGCAGGCCCCACTTTTTCCACATGGTAGCAGAAGTGGCACGGTGCCCCTCTGGCAGCCACTGTAGGTATGCACTTGCCCGGTGTAAAACAATCCCCACCTCTGTGCTGGTGTCAGCCTGAGGTAATATCTAGGTTTAAATAATTTCAGAAATCATTATAAACTTGTGTAATTTATATCTAATTATTTATAAATCATAAAAATATGAATAATATATCAAAATGTTCAGAAAAATGAGATCTACCTATTTAAGCTATAATCATGCATTGTTAATCAACTTTCATGACAATTTGAATTATAAGAACAAACTAACCCCTCATAGGTGATTCCGGAGTTCTTCCGAATTAGGGGTTGTACTCCTCGGAACCCCGATTAAATTGTCAAGCATGCCTTAGGGGTTTATTTTAATGCAACTTAACTTGTCATACCATCATTCTTGATTGATCATTGCATCGATTCCATGTGTCGATTGTTTCCTTTATTTCAAGTATTTGATTCCTCTCTGGTAGAGTATGATATCAAGATCGATATTGAAAATCGAGATCAACACCGTCGACGCTCGAAGACCAATACTTGACCAACTATAATCAAGTCAAGTACCAGAGGTCTGAAGCTCTGCTTTCTAGATATCAAATGGAAAAGGCAAGCGAAGCCCCACACGTACATATGAATCCTATGCTTTCAAAGTATTTCATTCTTGCCATGTGCACACGATTCCAAAGTCTTTTATCGATAGATGGAGTAATACTATCTGATGCATGTTATCTTCGAAGCCTATATTCCCTGATCCACTGCTCCTAGCATAACTAGGGTTTGTCTTGTGAAGCGTTGCTAGAGCTATTATCTTGTTTGTGATTAACCATGCTTAGCTATTATTGCTGGTCCATCTCGTTGATGAATCAGAGCTGCGAATGAACCTAGTATGACAAGATGACGTGGTAAGATCAGAGATGAAAGCTAAACATGCTAAGGCTTGTATGGGAGGCCATGGTGGGTTGTGGTTTTTGCAGTCCGATACTTGCCACTACTAGGACCTGAGTTCTTGCCTATGGACCAAGATGACCGTATAGCCACACGGGGGCCTGGAAACTCCCTCGACCAACTAACTTGCCTAATAGATTCCATGAGTCACATAGTTCGGGATTTCCATTTGAGATACGCATCTTGATTGTTCTTGAATGGAGGTGAAGGAGGTGCATTCATAACAGGTAGGTAAGCATGGTCGGGAACAAGAGATGCCCGACATCTGTAATCTTGAACCCTGTACACATAATTGGGGACCGGCTTTGGAACTCGACCTGTTATGGCGGCATCTCCTTAGTGCGTGAGTCATGGTCTCGGCGAAATCAAGGTAAAGTTTGTGGTCAACCACTCTCCGCCGGACTTCCAAGGAAGAGGGCTAATCTATAGTGGCATTAAGAATCGGTTGGCACATGTGGATAAAGTTGTACACCCCTGTAGGGTTAAATATTTTCGAAAAGCCGTGTCCACGGAAATGGACAACTTGGTAACCAGATTCTAAGATCATAGAGAAGAATAACCTAATTGTAAAATTGGCATGTAAAGTGTGCTTAAGTATGCTTCCTCATGGTTACGAGGGGATGATCCTACATAGGTTCAACTGATGATGAATCGGTGGATATCAAGAGATGATCAAAGCTAGAGATACCTCTCTCTTATCTCCTTTTAAAATATTCTGATTTGTCGAGATTCTTCTCCCTTTTGTTTTATTAAACAAAGATGGCTTCATGCAAAATAGCTCCCCTAGCCATAATTCTTGCAGTGTACACCCTGTACTCACTCTTGCTTCTTTGATACTTTTGCAGCAGAGTAAGTGTTACCATAGAAGATGTGTTCTTCACGGCATCGCCATCGACGAGTAGTTTGGAGTTCCCAGCCGACAGTCTGGGATCTATAGATTGGACGTCATCATTATGCTTCAGGCCTCTTAGACCATTTGTTAAGTTTGCTATACTTAATAGCATAATTTTCCTTCTATTGTTTTATGTTTGTGGTCAGTGACCTCTTCTTGTAATATTTTTGTTCTTTGCTCATTTATGATCTTGTTGTAATACATTTTGTGTCGTAGGATCACTATTGTGTTACCAATTTTTGTCTCTGTACGCTTTCAAGATTAGGTTAGGATTATGATCAGACGATGGTCTGGGATTTGTCTACCCTTAATCATGGGGGTGTCACAGGTTTTGGTATCGGAGCAGTACCGACTGTAGGAAACCCTTTCTACTAGTCGATGTTGAGTCCAGTGTTTGTGAAAACTATTTTAAAAGCTGAAAAGTATTTGCAAAAACTCTAGTATGATTCTTTTTCTTCTTATCTTGTTTCGCTCCAATTCTGGGTAATCCTAACTCGTGTTGATTTGGAAAAGTTTAGCTATCTCGTCTTGTCTTTCAAAGCTTAGGTGCCTTTCCAGGCATGTCGTTTCTAAACCATTTGACCTAGTATTAAGTTCTTCAGAGTCTGGTGTGTGTGTGCTCCTTGTTGCCTTTAATCCTATTCGTTTGAGACATTTCTTTCTATCAAGATCTCTCTACCTTAAGGGTCCACGACATCATGTTGATGGTTCCACAGTGATCTGTTCTAGGTCTCGAGGTTTCCTTTCGCCTCGTGATCCTCCTTTTCATTTGTCTAGGTACTTCAGAAGCCGTTTCTTCTTTTGGAAGCTACCTCGTGATTACTATCATGTAGTGTATGCTTTGTCACTCAAGTAGTAATTACTCCTTTCTCTTGGTTTTAACCCTTGGACTTGAACCTAAGATCCCCGATTGTGCTGGATTCTAGTGTTGTGAATCTTGTACATGAAGATGACCTTTAACACAAGAATTATACCTTTTACCCCTGTGGTGAATGTTCACACATTACCTTAGGATGGCTAGTACCTTATAGTATAGCCTTGAAGCTTGTGGATATTGTCGTTATTGAACAATGACGATAAAGGACTTCCCTTAGCACATGCAATGGGAGATGTTCTTCAATGGAACCAAATAGATCAAGAAAAGAGTACTCTTCGCGAGACTCGCATCTGTATTCGTGACTCTTCCACACCCTTCCCTCTCCTACATTAGTTTTTGGAAGATTGTTGACTTATGCATCCACATCTTGGGATTCTATCCTTAGCATGTTCCTTTCCTTGTTGTTTCCCGACCTTTGTCTACCAGTTGGTAGCCAAGTAGTAAGTGGGCATTGGTGTCTTCCGATGAAAGATATTCTTGTGGTTCGTCATGATAAACCATTTCAGGTTGTGTGGAGAAACAAACTCCATTACCTCGTAATTTCTAAGACCAGGTCAAAGTGTTGTAATACGTAGATCAATAAGCATTGATTAGTTTATGTTCTGTTCTACCTTGAAGTAGCATACCTTTTTATATTAAGAGGTCGTGGTGAGTCTCATGACCCTCTTAATGAAGTGATTCTTTTACACATTTTTACCCACCCTTCCTCTGAGCTATTCGTGCTCAGGAATGTTGTGTGTGCGTAATGATGTGGCTATCAAAGATTCTTAGCAATTTTTATTTCTTTGAACTCAAAGGACATTTGTATCATTCTTAGCGTGATGGATAATCTTATCACTAAGCCAAGGATGATTGTGCTGCCAAGTCCGTTCGTCTAGTGCACTCTCTTTAGTCAAAGAGTTAGGCTCATGCCGAAGCTCTAAGACTATGTCATCTTGCCTTACCAAGCAAGTTTCCTCTCAAACTAAGTGACATATCGGTGGTTCGTGATATTCTGGATGTCCTACTAGAAGTATCACCATGTTGCCACATGACCGTGTTGTCAAGTTTTTGAGCAAGCAAGTTCTCTAAACTTGTTTTTTTCCAAGGATCCATACTGGATACCCTGCACTAGTTGGTTGAGCTTAAACAACAACTTGGAGAGCTGTAAGACAAAAGTTCTATTCAACTCCGTTCCTTTGTGAAGGGATGTTTAGTTCTTCTCGTTCTGAAGTAAGATAGTATGTCCTTTGTGGATATGTTATCTTCCCTCCTTTTATTTGATTGGGAAATTGTCAAATCAAATCAGTTCCAAGGAAAATCTTGATGGAGTATTTACTTGTGATGTCTCACCTAAGTGCATGTTCATGTCCTTTGGTCTGACCAATAGTAGGCCTTGTTTATACAACATATGAGTCCATCTTCTTGGAGTGTCTCAATAAGTTTGTTGTTGAGCCAATTAATTACATCCTTATCTTCTCCACATTATATGAGATTCATATGGAACATTGGGCATTAATGTTGGAAACTTCTGAGAACCATATTCGTGTTATCTCGAAGTATGTGTTCTGAATGTTAGAAGTGACCTGCTTCGATTCACGTGCAACTCTTGAAAGATGTCTCCATGGATTTGAGTAGCGTTATCTTTGTTTCCTTGGGAATCATTCTAAGTTAGTCAAGCATGTGCAAAGAATTATTGATATGGTAGGTTGATAGCTTCACATATCGAGAAGATCCTCCAAGCACACCAATCCATTGATTGATTTGTTCACGGGAGATAAGAAGTCCAACAAAACTTCGATATCCTCCTAAATGTTGCCTAACAAGGATTCAGTTGTAATTGTTGTAAACAATTCATGTAGGTGCAATTACCCTTTGATAACTTGCTAATACATGGGGTTTGCAATCTAGCTCATCTTTCGGAGCTTAACGTTGAAGTTTATGTCTTGAGAATCAAGTAACTTTACCTTTGTGGTAAATGTTGCACACTTTCTATTCGGATATGCTGAGTCCCACGTATCCTTTCACCTAACCAAAGCTGAATATCAAGCAGCAATGATGGTTGGTGTCTCTCAAGGTTTTGACATATGTCTCTTTGTAAATCTGGCAAGATTGATGTAATGGTTGACACACTTAGCCGGAAAGACCTTTTGCCATATTCTCTTGAATCAGCAGAAACAACCACTCTTCATCAGAATTCTTCTATAATTTATTGTAGGAATCGTGCTTATGGTTTCCTTTGTAAACACACTCTGACCTCTACTTGATGACTGACTGAAGGCTTGTTAAAAGTTTCATATTGGTGCTTCAAACATCAAGGAGAACATTTAAAGTAATGTCGCTAAATGTCTATCGGTCAATCATCCAGACCCTTTTATGATGGCAAACGTCTTGTTATGCCAAGTACTTGGAGTCTAAGAATGAAGTTTCTTTCTTCTCGTGTCATCAGGAATCTTCTAAACTATTCATCTTGGTGGTGCAAAATGATATCATGATCTTGGAAAATATTTTGATAGTTCTGGATGAATAAATAGTTTCCTTCCCACTTTCTTAAACATGTTCGAAGAGCGACCATGATTTTGGTAATCAATAGTTTCTCTTGTTACATGTTCCTTGTCGCTCTTACGAGTCCTCTACACAAAAAATATTTCTGTCTTGGCCTTCTGTTGAACCAAAGAATGACCCTTCGGTGTCAAACGTAGTTCAACATCTTGGTTTTGTTGATATCTATCTATTCCACCTGTAAAGCTGTACTTAAGCTGTTTAGTACAGGTTTACCTCTCAAAGTCTACGTAACTTTCTCCATCTGTTGGAAGTCTCGTTCCCTCAAAAGTCAAAACTCTTATGCAAGCTCCATGGTCTCAATTCTTATGAAGACCAGTTATCTGTCAGCTTGAAGCCTTCTCCTTATGTTTCCTCCGTTACCTT
The DNA here is from genome assembly GCA_910589765.1 of Avena atlantica. NCBI lineage: Eukaryota > Viridiplantae > Streptophyta > Magnoliopsida > Poales > Poaceae > Avena > Avena atlantica. Next base: position 105,908,285 of record OU342733.1, on the reverse strand, counting down.
GGCGTGTTTCATGTCTGTTGGCTTTAGAGATGTTCGCGAAACATTTATCCATGAGTTGACCATGAGATACTCAGTTTGTGGTTCCGTGTCATTCCCTCTCTTTCGTAGTGTGAGTAGCCACCTCGAAGATTATGAAGCGCTTCGTCCATTCATCATGGTGGCATGGATCAACCTCTTTGAGAAGATCGTCGAAGTTCAGTGTAACCCTGTTCCTTCTATCTTCCTACCTAGGAATCTCAAGACGAGATTCTTTTAAGGGGGATATAATTGTAACAATCCTAGGTAATTAGGTTTTTAATGTGCATTCATGAGAATCACCTTAAAAATTCATGCAAGAAATAACAGCAAAACCCTAACCCTAAGTCCTTTCCTCTTTATTTGAAACACATTCGAAATGGTATTGAATTTTGAGAACTACAACAAAATTATGGAACCCAAATTGTTACAAGGGTCCCTGCAATATTTGAATATTTGTAAAATCTCTGGTATTTTAAAATGTATCAAAACATATTTACAAATGAATATACAAAGAGAAAGTCAAAAACAAAAATAGAAAAAAGATGTCAGAAAGAAAAAACCTATTCCTAGCTCTACGTGGGTTGAAGCCCACCTTCCCTATCCCTCCCTGCTGCCTAGCCGGGTAGTAGCCAGCGCCAGCATGGCCCAGCCCAACTTACCCCTTCTCTCTTGTCATCATCGATGACGACGGGAAGCAGCTCGGTGGAGCTTCCCCGGTCGCCCGATACCGCCGCGATGACCGCTGATGGGGATACGCCTACTGGGGTATACTCAGCAGGACGTTTCCGGCTGGCCCAAGGACTGGCGAGTGGGCCTGCAGAACGGCGAGTGGATCAAGGCCCAGCAAGGAACCAGGCGACTGGAAGTTGAAGGCCCAGGCGAGTAGATAGGCCCAGTCGGTCTAGGTTAAACGGTCGCCATGAGGTGTAACCGAATCGGTTGAGATATGTAAACCCTAGGGGAGGTAAGCCTATATAAACCTCCCTAAAGGGTGAGTAGAGACACGTTCCCTCATACACCCAAGCAACTCGCCGCCTAGTCGCCGAGTTCGCCCGTTGTAATCGCCTCCATAATACAATCTAGCAGGAGTAGGTCTTTACCCTCCGGGGGGCCGAACCTGGGTAAATCCCTGTGTCTTTGCCCTCATCTCGCACCGCAGATGGCTGGCCGCCCTTGCCCTTCGTTCTACTACTCGCTGCCGATTGCAGCATCTGCCGTGGTCATTCCCACGACAGTGGCGCCCACCGTGGGACCTGGCCGGTCTGGCCGGTGTTCTGCGGCGAGATCCAATCTGCCCATCAACGAGACGGTCGCCACCGGCCGCATGATAGCGATCGGCGAGATGCTCCAGATCTTGCCGAGCAGCTTCGTCTCGGCGGCACGACCCGTCACGCACAGCGTGATCCTGCCGATCGGCACGATCAGCCTCTTCGTCGGCCTCATCGACGTCATCACCTCGGAGGACTCGGCTCGCATTCGCGAGTCGCCACCACGCGATCGGCTCTCCGAGAGCCAGGTCCGCACGATCCACCGTCTCGCCTCCGAGTACAACTCAACCCACAGCAACGTGGCTGAGAACTCAGCGGCCGCAGAAGATGCGGCCCTCACCGACGAAGCCGACTCGTCGACCCCGGCGTCACTCGCCGGATCCATCACCGCGGCCTCGTCCGCGGGCTCCATCGCTCAGGTCTCCAACGCGGGAGATTTCGAGGACCCCTCCATCCTCGGGATCTTCGACTTCGACTCCGGGTCGGAAAACTCCGCCGACCCCCACGACGGAACCGGTCGCCACGCCGCGACCTACATGGCCACCGGCGCCGATCCGCCGGAGGATCCTTTCTCCACACCAATCCCTCCCAACTCCACGGCAACGGAGGTCGAGGAACTCCGCCTGAAATTGGCGGAGGCAGTACGCAAAGAGCAGGCCGAGCGCGAAAAATTTCGTCTCGAGCAAGTGACAGCGCAGGAACTGTCACGCTACCACCAGCAGCGGATCAGGTCACGCCTGAACCCCACCGTTCAGGGGCGCGCCCTGAACTTCGACGACGAGAACGACCCGGATCGCGTAGCCGAGCGCGCGATCTGCGAGAACGCGCCACCGGGAGGAAGCGCTCGGCCCCCGCCAGGATCAACGGCGATGGGCGCCCCACCACCACCCAATCGCACCCCTCCCAGGGACCAGCCGCGGATAGTCGTCTCCTCACGGGAGCGAGACGCGAACGGCCTCCCGCTGTTCTCCACCCCGATGGACAACCTCGTGGCAGGCCGAGCAGCAGCCGATAGCATCACGGCCACCGGCGACGGCGCCTTACAAATCCAGTACGTCAGGGCCCTGCTCGCAAAAGCCGTGGAACAGCAAAAAGCGGGCGCCGACTCGCAAGGGCGAGTGTACTCACGCTCCTCAGGAAGCAGGGCGGCCTCCAGCGGCCGCCCAGCGGCGGCAAACACCCTCAATTGCCCGCCGCCAGAACCACTGCAGCTCCAACGCCGACCCGCAAACGCGGCACTCTCCACCAACGATCCCAGGCCGGCGACCAACTTCGTCGCCGCTAACGGAGAACCCATCGACGCCCGCACTCACATCATCAACAACCAAAACTGGCGCGCACGCCAGCCCGACGACTTGCGGCACACCCTAGCTAATCGCCGCGATGGCGAGCCTATGGGGTCGCTCAGTCGACTAGGGCCCAAGTGCTTCGGACCAATGATCCGAGGCGAAAAGTACCCGCCAAACTTCAAGGCGCCAAAGGAGATAGAAAAGTACGACTCCTCGTACGACCCCGCAGTCTGGCTCGACACATACCTCATGGCAATGGGGATTGCGGGTCACACTGACCTACTCGCCGCCCGTTACCTCCCACTGATGATGGAGGGGACGTGCAGGCAATGGATCAACACGCTTCCCCAGGACAGTATCGACTCCTGGGAGGAAATGCGAGACGCCTTCGTCAGGCACTTCGAGTGCTCCTACACCCGCGCCACCACCATCGAGGACCTGGAACGATGCGTCCAGGGACCCCGCGAGTCGACCCGCAACTGGGTCCAACGGTGGCAAGAGCTCTGGTACAACGCGGTCGGCATCCACCCGGACACCGCGATCCATTGCTTCAAGACCTCGTGCCGCTACGAGCCTCTAGTCGCCAAGCTCAAGCGACACGCCCGCACACTCGACAACATCCCCGACCTCCTCGAGATCGCCAAACGGTACGCCGAGGAGGACCCCAACCAAGAAATCGACGACGAGTCAGGAGGGCAACGACGCGCGGGCGGCAATGACGGCGGACTCCGAACCGACCTACGCTACAGCGGCACCCGCCTCAAAGGCAAGCGCCGCAACGACGGGCGAGTCGACTTCGTCGCCAACGCTGGCCACGCGCAACGCGAGCCCAAAAGCTACCGCCGCGACGGAGGGCAACGGCGCGACGGCGGCAATTACAAGAACAAGCCAAGGTTTGATCCCGCGGCACTCCTTAACCAACCATGTGCGTTCCACAGCAGAGAAGGAAAGCCCGCAACGCACACCACCGCCGACTGCCACACCCTCAGGGAAATCGAGAAGGCACGGCACGCGCGGGAGGACACCGACAACGACCCGCCGAATGGCGGAAAATTCGGCAAAGTAGCCGGCTCGCTGCACACCTTCACGGGCTTCAACACGAAGCGTGAGAAGAAAGTCATCGCCCGCGCCGTCGCCGTCAACGCGGTGGCCCAAACAGACGTCCCCCAGTTCCTAAACTGGTCGGAACAACCCATCACCTGGAGCCGGCAAGACCACTCGCCACGCGTCGAGTACCCAGGCCGAGTCGCCCTGGTGGTCAAGCCCAAGGTTGGCGACTACTGGCTCCCCAAGACATTGATGGACGGCGGCAGTTCCATCAACATCCTCTACCTCGACACCTTCAGGAGGCTGCGGCTCCCGCAGTCGATGATCGAGACAACCCACACCACGTTCCACGGCATCGTCCCCGGTCGGAAGGCGTACCCGATCGGCAAAGTCACGCTACCAGTCACGTTCGGCACTCCGGCAAACTTCCGCACCGAGCGGATCGTCTTCGAGCTGGTGCCCTTCGACAGCCCTTACCACTGTGTCCTGGGGCGCCAGGCGTTCGCCAAATTCATGGCGGCGCCCCACTACGCGTACAACGCGATGAAGCTCCCCGGACCGTGCGGCGTCATCACCATCAACGGTGACCCCGACATGGCCGCCGAATGCGAGGCCAAAGGAGCCGAACTCGCCGACGCCGTCATCGCGGCAGAAGCCAATCACGCCGACGAGCTCGCCAAATACGCGAGCGGGGTCAACAATGACGACCCCACAATACTCAAGAAGCCCAACTCCGAGGGCACGAACACCTCAACCTTTGAGGCCACGACGCACACTCGCACCGTCGAGCTGGTCCCAGGCGACCCCAGCCAGACGGTGACGATCGGGACAGGCTTGAGCCCAGCATAGGAAGGCGCGCTCATCGAGTTCCTTCGTGAGAATAGGGACGTCTTCGCATGGAAACCCTCCGACATGCCTGGTGTCCCTAGGGAGCTCGCTGAGCACAAACTAAACGCCGACCCCAAAGTGCGACCAGTCAAGCAGTCGCTACGGCCCTTCAATGAAGAGCGCCGTCGAGCAATCGCCGAGGAAGTGCAGCGCCTGCTCGCCGCCGGCTTCATCCGGCCAATCAAATACTCCAAGTGGCTGGCAAACCCAGTCCTGGTCGAGAAGAAAAACGGGACCTGGAGAATGTGTATCGACTACACAAACCTGAACAGCGCCTGCCCAAAAGAGCAGTTCGTCCTCCCGCGGATCGATCAGATAATCGATTCAACCGCGGGCTCGGAGTCACTGTGTTTCCTCGACGCCTACTCCGGATACAATCAAATCAAAATGGCCGTCGAGGACGAGGAAAAGACGGCGTTCATCACGCCATTCGGAGCATTCTGCTACACTGCCATGACCTTCGGCCTCAAGAACGCCGGGGCGACTTACCAGCGGTGCATGCAAGAATGCCTCGCGAGCCAAATTGGCCGCAACATCCACGTCTACATCGACGACGTGGTCGTGAAATCCGCTCGCCAGGGAGACCTACTCGCCGACCTAGCGGAGACCTTCGCCAACCTGCGGAGGTACAAGATAAAGCTTAACCCAGGCAAGTGCACCTTCGGTGTACCCGCCGGGGAACTGCTGGGGTACGTCGTCTCCAAACGAGGGATCGAGGCAAACCCAATGAAGATCGACACGATCGCCCGGCTCGGCAAACCCGAGTGCCTGCGCGACGTCCAGAGGCTGGCCGGGCGTGTAGCGGCCCTCAGTCGATTCATCCCCCGCCTGGGCGAAAAGGCGATGCCCCTATACCGCCTGATGCGCAAGAATCCCACCTTCCAGTGGGACAAGGAGGCGGACGACGCGCTCCGCGACCTTAAAAAGGTGCTACTCGCCGCACCCGCTGACAAAGAACCCATGCTGGTTTACGTCGCGGCGTCCGAGCGCGTCGTCAGTGCCGTAATGGTTGTCGAGCGACCAGAGGAAGGAAAGGAGCGCCCGGTCCAACGGCCGGTGTACTATATCAGCGAGGTCCTCACCGAGTCGCGCCAGCGATACCCGCAGTACCAGAAGCTAGTATACGCGGTCTTCCGGGCCCAGCGGCGCCTGCCGCACTACTTTCAGGAGCACCCGATCACGGTCGTCTCCTCAGCACCACTACAAGACATCATCCGCAATCGCGAGGCGACCGGGCGGGTCGCCAAGTGGGCCGTCGATATCGGCGTCCACAACATTAAATACGAGCCACGAAGGGCGATTAAATCCCAGGCACTGGCAGAATTCATCGCCGACTGGGAGGAGGCCCAACAACCAGAAAAGCCGCCGTACCTCCATTACTGGAACCTGCACTTCGACGGGTCCAAGAATGCGGATGGTGCAGGCGCGGGGATAGTGTTGACTTCACCAAAGGGTGACAAGCTCCGCTACATCCTCCGCCTCGAATTCACGCCCTGCACCAACAACATGGCTGAATACGAGGCCCTACTCCACGGCATGCGAGCCGCAAAGGAGATGAGCGTCAATCGCCTTCGATGCTATGGAGACTCCGACCTCGTTGCGGGACAAGTCGCCGGCACCTGCGATGCCGTCTCCCCTACCATGGCGGCGTATCGCCAAGAGGTGGACAAGTTGGGCGGCCACTTCACCGGCTACTCCGTCGAGTGGATCGACAGGCGGAAAAACGAGGAGGCCGACGCCCTCTCTCGCATCGGGTCGGCTCGACTCACACCACCCGCCGGCGTGTTCCTCGACACAATCTCCAAACCATCAGTCTCTCCCCCGAGGGAGATCGACATCGGAGTCCCTCTCCAACCAGAGGCAGCCTTGGTCGCACTCATCACCGAGCCAGACGACTGGACCAAGCCCTACATAGCCTACCTGGAAACCGGAGCCCTGCCCGCAGACGAGACAAGCGCTCGAATGATCGTTCGCCGATGCAAGTCCTACACCATCATCGACGGCGAGCTACACAAGCGCAGCGTCACCGGCGTGTTCCAACGTTGCGTCCAACCGGCTGAAGGACGCAAAATCCTACACGACATCCACTCAGGCGACTGCGGCCACCACGCCTCCGCGCGCTCCCTGGTCGCCAAGGCTATGCGACACGGCTTCTACTGGCCTACCGCACACGCCGACGCTGTCGATATCGTCCAGCGATGCGCTGGGTGCCAGAAATACGCCAGCCAGACGCACGTACCAAGTTCGGCGCTCAAGACAATCCCCATCACCTGGCCATTCGCCGTGTGGGGCATGGACATGGTAGGCCCCTTCAAGAAGGCCCCCTCCGGTTACACCCACCTACTAGTCGCCGTCGACAAATTCACGAAGTGGGTCGAGGCCAAGCCAGTCCGGAAATGCGACGGGAAGACAGCCACTAAGTTCCTACGCGAGCTCATATACCGCTACGGGTTCCCCAACAGCATCATCACGGACAATGGCACAAACTTCGCCAAGGGAGCAATGGCCGAGTTCTGCGAAGAGCACCACATCCGGCTCGACCTCACGTCAGTCGCACATCCGGAATCCAACGGTCAGGCGGAACGAGCCAACCAAAGCATCCTCCACGGTCTGAAGCCGCGACTCCAAGTACCACTTGAGCGCACCGCTGGATGCTGGGTCGAAGAGCTACCCTCCGTCATCTGGGGAATCCGCACCTCGGTCAACAGGTCGACGGGATTCACCCCCTTCTTCATGGTCTACGGCGCCGAAGCGGTCATGCCCACCGACCTAGAACACGACTCGCCGCGGGTCGTCCACTATACGGAGGCCGCAAATGAGCTGGCCCGCCAAGATGGGCTCGACCAACTCGACGAAGCACGCGACCTCGCCCGATCGCGCACTGCCATTTATCAGCAAGGGCTCCGCCGCTACCACAGCCGACGGGTAAAAACCCGCACCTTTCAGGAAGGCGACTTGGTGTTACGCCTCATCCAGGACAAGAAGGGCATGCACAAGCTCTCCCCTCCGTGGGAAGGCCCGTTCGCTATCGGCCACGTACTCGGCAACGACGCCTACTACCTGGTCGACGTCCGCGGAGACGGCGAACTCGATGTCAAGCGACCATGGAATGTAAATCTCCTCCGGAAGTTCTACTCCTAGAACCCCACATATGTACTCTCCAGTCGCTATGAAATAAAAGAAACAGTTTCCGCAAAATTGCGTCTACTCTCCATGCCTTGTGCCACTCGCACTCGTAATAACAGCGTCATGCTAACATGCAGAAGTCAACCTTTGGTACAGCGACCGGCACGGCCAAGTAGTGCGATGTAAGAGCACTGAGTCATCTCAGGTCTTGCGTCGTCCACGAAAAACGCCAATCCGGAGCCCCATTGGAGTCGCCTAGCTCGACTGGTTTTGCAAACCAAGACAACTGCCCTCGCTTCTCACAACGGCCTTGGTCCTCCGCATCCTCGGCGTAGCGACTCGAACGACTAAGTACCACGCTCGGGGACTGAATACCAGTTCGTCGCGATCGGTCAGGGAAAACATCAAGTAAGAGAGCATGCCCAGGACTCGCCACGCGACTGACCCCCCGGGCCAGGCAGGAGTGACGCGCCCATACCAACGCGCTCAGTCCTCAACCACCCCCGAGTCGCGACTCGAAATACCAAGTACCACGCTCGGGGACTCGGCCACCCGACCCCGTTCGCGTCCGGGAAAACGGTAAAGTACAGAGCGCTCCAGGGAGTCGCCTTGCGACTGGCTCTACGAGCTCGGGCGAGTCGACTAAACTAACAAAACTCACGATAACAACAAACATCATATCCAAGGTGAACCCCACAAAAGGGCGGACGCGCTCGGGGACTCATCCAAAATCAATCCAAAACACGAAAATTATTAGCAAAGTGGACACAACATCCAATTCAATCGCACATCGCATTGTCTTACATTACAAATTATGCCTCTTCGGCAGAACTGCTGCTAACTTATCTAGAAACACTACACTACTCTGCAGGCTTTGACGACGACGCACCAGAATCCCGGCGCTTCCGGATGAACGCGGTGTACGGGTTCGACGGGTACGTTGTCAGCTCACCCGTCATCGCCGCGCGAAAAGGTTGTTCAACCTTGACGTCACGATGCGGTGGCTCGGGGTCGTTTGGCGCGACGACCGTTTCCTGGTAGGGGAGGAGGTCGCCCATCGCCCAGACGCGTTCCGAGTACGCGGCGGCACGTTCCTGCAACTTCAGGACTTCGGATAAATCCACCGCGCCAGTCGACGAAGGGTACCCACTCGTCACATCGTCGAGGTCGAAGTCCTCAGGGAAGTGGGCGAGCCCAAGGCTTAGCGCTGTAGACGCTCCGCGCCGAAACGCCGACCGCGTCATGAACTCTACGACCGCGGGCACCTTCTCCAAGTACTCCCACACCTCAACGAGGTCACTGGGAATAACCTCCGTGGGCGACATCTCTTGAAGGTAGGCGCGGATGCACGTCGCCGACAGCGTCGCCGAGTCGACGAGCATGCTCACGCACTCCTTCGCGCCAAGAGAGCTCGCTTCTTCGTGGCTACCTAGTATACGACCTGCTAGCAGGAGACAGTTATGAGTACCACAGAAACCACAAACAGTACAATTGAAAGACAGGGAAGAAGCACTCACCAAGTAACGGGCGGGCGAGTCCCGTGATGAAGCTTTGAAGCGACGTATGACCGTCTTGAAGCCCAACAATGAGGGCTTCCGACACCTTGCGGTCTTCTTCCGCGGCCGCAACGGCGGCCTTAGCTCGCCCATTCGCCGAATTTGCTTCTTCTTTCGCCTCCCGCAACTCGCGCTCGAGGTCGGCGACCCTCTACTCAGCAGCACTTAGCGCGGATCGCACCCCCACCAGCTCACCAGCAGGAATAAGCTCCTGGCGAGCTACCTCCGCCTGCGCAGCAGTAGCCTGAAGTTCCTTGTTTGCGTCCTGGAGAATGGCCAGCTCCTTCTCAGCACGCTGCTTCGCAGCCAATCGCTCTGCCGACTCCAGCTGCAGACCCTGTACACCATCAAAGTCAGTACACATGAAAACTACCAAGTGCCCACCCGCTAAAATTTAGCGAGTGCGCACTCGGGGACTGGCGACCATGAAAACTATTAAGTGCCCACCCGCTAAAATTTAGCGAGTGCGCACTCGGGGACTGGCAACCAATAAAATTACTCAGTTCCCACCCGCTAAAATTTAGCGAGTGCGCACTCGGGAAGTGGCGACCACGAAAATTCCTCAGTGCATACCCGCTAAAATTTAGCGCATATGCACTCGGGGACTGGATTCGAAAGTACAAAACGAGAAATTATAAGGACCAAGCCGCTGCTAAGCACCGACCTGATCCTCGGGGACTGGAGGTACCTGGATGGCCGCACCAAGCATGCCATGAAGCTGTACTGCGTCCACAGACGCGAGCAGCGCCGGCGTGTGCCCGCGACGCTGGTCGGATTCAGCATCGGCGGTCCCTGGAGTGAGGCTCGGAAGCGCAGCCCCGCTTGCCGTGACCGCCTTAGTCATGAAGCGCGGGAAGGTAGCAATCGAAGCACCCGCCCCAAAGGAACTCGCTTCCTCCGGCTTAGGCAAGGAAATGCCCTCCTTCGTGGACGCGGTTGCTTCCATTGCGGGTCCAGTCGGCGCAGTCGCCGCGTCATCAGAGACAGCGACGATGTCGTCGCCCTTGGCCTTCTTACTGCCCTCGGTGGGGACGGCGACCTCGTCCACCTTCCTCTTACGGGAAGGATCCTCCTCGCTAGCGGCGGAGGGTACCTTGGCCACCGTCGGGTGGCCCATCTTTTTCACTCCGGTCCTGCACGTCGAGTCGAATCAATAAGAGGCAATCGATGTAATAAAAGAAAAAATAGAGAAGGCCAAGTGCACTCACTTGGCGACTGGAATGAAACGCAGCCCTGTACGAAGGCTGGCCGGTTTCTCCAGCTCAGGGCCTAATCGGCGCCTGAGCCCCAGTTCCAGGACGTCAGGGGCCCAGGATACGGACGGCCTCCTTGACGTTGAGGTAGCGGTTGGCGCCTCCGGAACGCCTTCGGCGGAGGCCTCCTCGCGAAGTGGAGCTGCTACGGCCGGAGCCTCCTTGCAAGGCGAGACCGCCACGCTCGGGACCTCTTTGCGAGGCGAAGTCGCCATAGCCGGAGCCTTCCCTAGCCCGGAGACCGGTGCGAAGGGCGGAGGCATTGAAGCCAACGGCGCCTCCGTGGATGGCGCATCAAGCGCGGTTGTCACCGGGGCCGCGCCGTCACCGGACGAGCTATGAGCATCGGAGCTGTTCGCTGAATGCGGCGGTGAGGCCATCTTCGGCGGCTTCGCCTTCCTCCTCAGGGGGGCCCTCGCTTCCTTCTCCTTCTTCTTCTTCGCGGGAGTGGCCTGACGGCGCGAGGTGGTTTCTGGGAGTTCCTCGTCATCGTCATGACGTTCGAGGCTCCTGCTCGCTTCGATCTCGCGCTGACGTTGCCCGTGGGTCTTTCGGACCAGTGGGGCAATCTCCTCTTCGGACTCGTCTTCGTCGTCCTCGTTACCCTTGGCGGGTGGCGACTCGCTCGTGTCCTGGGCGGATGGCCCGGGGCTCTCGTCATCAGCGGGTGGTAGCCACCCTTCCACCACTTGGAACAGCTGCGTTAAACACGAAACAAAGTTAGAATTACCGCGACTGCACATGCTGCGACTGCGAACAAGATAAAAGGATTACCGTCGGAGCCGGACGCTTCGCGGTGTAGGGAGGGACCCCGGCCTGTGCATCCGTGTATGCCGCCTGGGTGATCTTCTTCAGCGCCGAGAGGTAGTCCTCCAGCTTCCACTCGGCGAGGCAGGCCTTCGTCGGGTCTCCTCGGCCCGTGTACTGGTACATGTAATGCTCGCGTTGGGCGAGCGGAACGAGCCGCCGCCCAAGCCAACAGTTGTACAAGTTCACCGTCTGGAGCCCCTTCTTCTTCAAACCACGGATGGTCTGGAGCATCTCATCGACGACCATCCGCTGGTCGTCGGGGAGCTTGCCGACCTGGAGATGGCGTGGCTCGGAACGGCTGGCCGAGTACCGCGGGATCGCCACCTCGTCCTCCGGAGTCGCCTCAGTCACGTAGAACCATGACTTTTTCCAGTCGCTCGCTGCTTTGGCCGGCAGCATCAGGTCGAAGAAGGAAGCTTTGGATTTGAGCTGGAAGGTTAAGCCGCCCGCGGCTAGCATTGGGCCGCCTGCCTCCTCGCGGCTGATCCGTCCGTGGAACAGATCTTGCCACAAGGGAAAGTAGGGCCGGCAGCCCAAGTAGCACTCGCAGAACGCCACGAAGATGGCGAGCTGCTCGATGCTATGGGGACCCAGATCTGAGGGTTGGATCCCGTAGTAGGCGCAGAAGCGCCGGAAGAACAAGGATGTGGGAAACCCTAACCCCCGTTCGAGGTGACTGGTGAAACAGATAAATTCTCTCTCTCGCGGGTTTGGGGTCGTTTCTCCGGCTGCGGGGATGCGCCAGCAGCCGGCCCGCAGGATTCCGGCCTCCTCGAAGGAGGCCAGCTGCGCCCTGGTGCATTTGGATCTACCCCAAGTTTCAGTGGAGAGGGCCATGGCTGAGGATTTGTTTGGAGGTCGGAGGATCGCGGGTCGATTGGATCGCGGAATTAAAGGAAGGAAGATGTGTGCGCTCGGAAGAAACGGTGGGCGGTTGGCTTTGCAATAGCCTACCATTCCTCTTATATAGCGGGAGTCGCCCGCCAAATTAGGGGGCCGTTACCGCGCAATGATTACGCCAAAAATTACCGTTGAGTTGCCTTAACGGCTAGTTTGACCACGCCCGACGGTCCACCTCCTGCCACTCGGCTCGCTAAGTCACTCGCCGAGACCGCGTCCTGTTGGCTCGACTCGCCCAAGATGCAACTCGGTTCGCTGGATTTATTACTTCACGCAGGAGCCCGCCGATGATTCGACTGGATGCCAACTTGAAGCCGTATACTCCGACTGCCAGCAGCCACTCACGCCTAATCAACGACGGCCTCGGGGACTACTGATGGGGATACGCCTACTGGGGTATACTCAGCAGGACGTTTCAGGCTGGCCCAAGGACTGGCGAGTGGGCCTGCAGAACGGCGAGTGGATCAAGGCCCAGCAAGGAACCAGGCGACTGGAAGTTGAAGGCCCAGGCAAGTAGATAGGCCCAGTCGGTCTAGGTTAAACGGTCGCCATGAGGTGTAACCGAATCGGTTGAGATATGTAAACCCTAGGGGAGGTAAGCCTATATAAACCTCCCTAAAGGGTGAGTAGAGACACGTTCCCTCATACACCCAAGCAACTCGCCGCCTAGTCGCCGAGTTCGCCCGTTGTAATCGCCTCCATAATACAATCTAGCAGGAGTAGGTCTTTACACTCCGGGGGGACGAACCTGGGTAAATCCCTGTGTCTTTGCCCTCATCTCGCACCGCAGATGGCTGGCCGCCCTTGCCCTTCGTTCTACTACTCGCTGCAGATTGCAGCATCTGCCGTGGTCATTCCCACGACAACCGCCGCCTCTCACCGCCCTCTGGGCGAGGATAAGGTCGCCCCGTGCCGTAGCCCTCTTCCCCTCGACCTCTCACTCTCCCCCAAGCTCGCTCCCTCTCTCTGTCTAGCTTCCCGAACCCTAGCCTCCACAGTTGCTCACCGATGCCACCGATTCCCGCATCCCCTCATTGTTCCGAGGTCGCGTTGTGACCACCTCGCCCGCCTCTGTCATTTGCCCCGAAGCGCGCAATCCGGCGAGCCTTCAATCTCCGCAATCGGTACCTCCTTCTCCATCACCGCCGTCGCCCTCACCGTCATTCTGGCGCCCTCCGACCTCACCCGGCCTCCTCGAGCCCTCCTCTGCACTCTCGGTATATTCACCGTCCGGAAGGACCTCTGCACTACCTCCCTTCCTATCTGCATTGCGGATGCACCGCTCACCTGTCACCGCCACCGCTCGTTGGAGTCATTCCGGCGACCAAACCAGGGCCCCGCCGCCACCAAATGGTTCCCCATGGTCGTCCGCGTCAAGCGCCCTCACTCGTGAGCTCTTGCACCCTCCCCGGTGATCACCTGCTGCTCACGGCCATATTGGCGTCACGCTGACGTCAACATGACAACAGTGAGTGCGATTAGCCCAGTCAAACCGGCTGCAGGCCCCACTTTGCCCACATGGTAGCAGAGGTGGCCAGGGGCCCCTCTGTCAGCCACTGTGGGTAGGCACTGGCCCACCTCTATGCTGATGTCAGCCTGAGGTAATATCTAGGTTTAAATAATTTCAAAAATTGTTATAAACTTGTAAAATTCATATCTAATTATTTATAAATCATAAAAAAATGAATAATATATCGAAATGTTCAGAAAAATGAGATCTACCTATTTAAGCTATAAACATGCATTGTTAATCAACTTTCATGACAAGTTCAATTAGAAGAACAAAGTAACCCCTCACAGGTGATTCTGGAGTTCTTCCGAATTAGGGTTTGTACACCTCGGAACCCCGATTAAATTGTCAAGCATGCCTTAGGGGTTTATTTCAATGCAACCTAACTTGTCATACAATCATTCTTGATTGATCATTGCATTGTTTCCTTTCTTTCTGGTATTTGGTTCTTCTCCGGTAGAGTATGATATCAAGAACGAGATTGAAGACCGAGATCAACACCGTTGAAGCTCGAAAACCAATACTTGACCAACTGTAATCAATTCAAGTACCATATGTCCGAAGGTCTATTTTCTGGATATCAACTGGCAAAGGCAAGCGAAGCCCCACACATACATATGAATCCTATGCTTTCAATGTATTTCATTCTTGCCATGTGCATACGATTCTTTTATTGATAGATGGAGTAATCCTATCTGATACATGTTATCTTTGAAGCCTATATTCCCTGATCCACTGCTCCTAGCATAACTAGGGTTTGGCTTCTGAAGCGTTGTTAGAGCTATTATCTCGGTTGTGATTAGCCATGCTTAGCTATTATCGCTGGTCCATCCCGTTGATGAATCAGAGCTGCGAATGAACCTAGTATGACTGGATGACGTGGTAAGACCATAGATGAAATCTAAACATGCTAAGGCTTGTATGTGAGGCCATGGTGGGTTGTGTTTTTTGCAGTCCCATACTTGCCACTACTAGGACCTGAGTTCTTGCCTATGGACCAACATGAGTGTATAGCCACACGGGGGCCTAGAAACCCCCTCGACCAACTAACTTGCCTAGTAGATTCCATGAGTCACATAGTTCGGTCTTTCCATTCGACATACGCATCTTGGTTGTTCTTGAATGGAGGTGAAGGAGGTGCATTCATAACAGGTAGGTAAGCGTGGCCGGGAATAAGATATGCCCGACATCTGTAATCTTCAACCATGTAGACATCATTGGGGACCGGCTTTGGAACTCAACTTATTATGGTGGCATGTCCTTAGTGCGTGACTCATGGTCTCGGCGAAAGAAAGCTAAAGGTCATGGTCAACCACTCTGCGCCGGCCTTCCAAGGAAGAGGGCTAATCTATAGTGGCATTAAGAATCGTTTGGCACGTGTGGGTAAAGTTGTACACCCCTGCAGGGTTAAATATTTTCGAAAAGCCTTGTTCACGGTTATGGATAACTTGGTAACCAGATTCTAAGATCATAGAGAAGAGTAAACTAATCGTAAAATTGGCAAGTAAAGTGTGCTTAAGGATGCTTCCTCATGGGTACGAGGGGGTGATCCTAGATAGGTTAACCTGATGATGATTCTGTGGATATCAAGATCTGATCAAAGATACAGATACCACTCTCTTATCCCCTTTTAAAATATTCTGATTAGTCGAGATTCTTCTCCCTTTTGTTTTATAAAACAAAGATGGCTTCATGCAAAATAGCTCCACCAGCCATAATTCTTGCGGAGTACACCCTGTACTCACCCTTGCTTCTTTGATACTTTTGCAACAGAGTAAGTGTTACCATAGAAGATGTGTTCTTCACGACATCAACATCGACCAGTAGTTTGGAGTTCCCAGCCGGCAGTTTGGGATCTATGGATTGGACGTCATCATTATGGTTCAGGCCTCTTAGACCATTTGTTAACTTTTCTATACTTAATAGCATAATTTGCCTTCTGTTGTTTGATGTTTGTGGTTAGTGACCTCTTCTTGTAATATTTTTGTTCTTTTCTCATTTATGAGCTTGTTGTAATACATTTTGTGTTGTAGGGTCACTATTGTGTTACCGATTTTCTCTCTGTAACCTTTCGAGATTAGGTTAGGATTATGATCAGATGATGGTCTGGGATTTGTATAGCCTTAATCATGGGGGTGTCACAGGTTTTGGTATCGGAGAAGTACCGACTGTAGGAAACCCTTTATACTAGTCGATGTTGAGTCTAGTGTTTGTGAAAACTATTTTGAAAGCTGAAAAGTATTTGCAAAAACTCTAGTATGCTTCTTTTTCGTCTTGTCATGTTTCGCTCCAATTCTGGGTCATCCTAACTCATGTTGATTTGGAAAAGTTTAGCTATCTCGTCTTGTCTTTCAAAGCTTAGGTGCCTTTCCAGGCATGTCGTTTCTCAACCAGTTGACCTAGTATTAAGTTCTTTAGAGTCTGGTGTGTGTGTGCTCCTTGTTCCCTTTGATCCTATTCATTTGAGAGATTTCTTTGTATCATGATCTCTCTACCTTAAGGGTCCACAATACCGTGTTGATGGTTCCACAGTGATCTGTTCTAGGTCTCGAGGTTTGCTTTCACCTCGTGATGCTCCTTTTCATTTGTTTCGGTACTTCAGAAGTCATTTTTTCTTTTGGAAGCTACCTCGTGATTACTATCTTGTAGTGTATGCTTTGTCACTCAAGTAGTAATTACTCCTTTCTCTTGGTTTTAACCCTTGGACTTGAACCTAAGATCCCCGATTGTGCTGGATTCTAGTGTTGTGAATCTTGTACATGAAGATGACCTTTAACACAAGATCTAGAACTTTTACCGATGTGGTGAATGTTTACACATTACCTCAGGATGGCTAGTACCTTATAGTATAGCCTTCAAGCTTGTGGATATTGTTGCTATTGAATAATGACGATAAAGGACTTCCATTACCACATGCTATGGCAGATGTTCTTCAATGGAACCAAATAGATCACGACAAGAGTACACTTCGCGAGACTCGCATATGTATTCGTGACTCTTCCACACCCTTCCCTTTTATGCATTGGTTTTCGGAATATTATTGACTTATGCATCCACATCTTGGGATTCTATCCTTAGCATCTTCCTTTCCTTGTTTCCCGACCTTTGTCTACCAGTTGTTAGCCAAGTAGTAAATGGGCATTGGTGTCTTCCGATGAAACATACTCTTGTGGTTCGTCATGATAAACCATTTCGGGTTGTCAGGAGAAACAAACTCCAGTACCTCGTCATTTCTAAGACCAGGTCAAAGTGTTGTAATCCGCAGATCAATAAGCATTGATTAGTTTATGTTCTGTTCTACCTTGAAGTATCACACCTTTTTATATTAAGAGGTTGTGGTGACTCTCATGACCCTCTTAATGAAGTGATTATCTTACACATTTTTACCCACCCTTCCTCTGAGCTATTCACGCTCAGGAATGTTGCGTGTGCGTAATGATGTGGCTATCAAAGATTCTTAGCAATTTTTATTGCTTTGAAGTCAAAGGACATTTGTATCATTCTTAGTGTGATGGATAATCTTATCACTAAGCCAAGGATGATTGTGCTACCAAGTCCCTTCATCTAGTGCACTCTCTTTAGTCAAAGAGTTAGGCTCATGCCAAAGCTCTAAGACTATGTCATCTTGCCTTACCAAGCAAGTTTCCTCTCAAACTAAGTGACATATCGGTGGTTCCTGATATTCTAGATGTCTTACTAGAAGTATGACCATGTTGCCACATGACCGTGTTGTCAGTTTTTGAGCAAGAAAGTTCTCTAAACTTCTTTTTTTCCAAGGATCCGTACTGGATACCCTGAACTAGTTGGTTGAGATTAAACAACAACTTGAAGAGTTGTAAGACAAAAGTTCTATTCAACTCAGTTCCTTTTTGAAGGGATGTCTAGTTATGCTCGTGCTGAAGTAAGATAGTATGTCCTTTGCGGATATGTTATCTTCCCTACTTTTATTTGATTGAGCAATTGTCAAATCAAACTCAGTTCCAAGGACAATATTGATGGAGTATTTACTTGTGATGTCTCACCGAAGTGCATCTTCATGTCCTTTGGTCTGACCAATAGTAGGCCTTGTTTATACAACATATGAGTCCATATTCTTGGAGTGTCTCAATAAGTTTGTTGTTGAGCCCATTAATGACATCCTTATCTTCTCCACATTATATGATATTCGTATGGAACATTGGGCATTAATGTTGGAAACTTATGAGAACCATCTTCATGTTATCTCTAAGTATGTGTTCTGAATGTTAGAAGTGACCTGCTCCGATTCACGTGCAACTCTTGAAAGATGTCGCCGTGGATTTGAGTAGCGTTATCTTTGTTTCCTTGGGAACCATTCGAAGTTAGTCAAGCATGTGCAAATAATTATTGATATGGTAGGTTGATAGCTTCACATATCGAGAATATCCTCCAAGCACACCAAGCCACTGATTGATTTGTTCACGGGAGATAAGAAGTCCAACAAAACTTCGATATCCTCCTAAATGTTACCTAACAAGGATTCAATTATAATTGTTGTAAACAATTTATGTAGGTGGAATTACCCTTTGATAACTTGCTAATACATGGGGTTCGCAATATAGCTCATCTTTCGGAGCTTAACATTGAAGTCTATGTCTTGAGAATCAAGTAACTTTACCTTTGTGGTAAATGTTGCACACTTTCTATTCGGATATGCTGAGTCCCAAGTATCTGTCCACCTAACAAAAGCTGAATATCAAGAAGCAATGATGGTTGGTGTCTCTCAAGGTTTTAACATAGGTCTCTTTGTAAATCTGGAAAGATTGATGTAATGGTTGACACACTTAGCCGGAAAGACCTTTTGCCATATTCTCTTGAATCAGCAGAAACAACCACTCTTCATCAGACTTCTTCTATAATTTATTATAGGAATTGTGCTTATGGTTTTCTTTGTAAACGAAGTTTGACCTCTACTTGATGACTGATTGAAGGCTTGTTAAAAGTTTGATATTGGTGTTTCAAACATCAATGAGAACATTTAAAGTAGTGTTGTTAAATGTCTATCGGTCAATCATCCAGACCCTTTTATGATGGCAAACATCTTGTTATGCCAAGTACTTGGAGTCTAAGAATGAAGTTTCTTTATTCTCGTGTCATCAGGAATCTTCTAAACTATTCATCTTGGTGGTGCAAAATGATATCATCATCTTGGCAAATATTTTGATAGTCCTAGAGGAATAAATAGTTTCCTTCCCACTTTCTTAAACATGTTCGAAGAGCGACCATGATTTTGGTAATAAATAGTTTCTCTTGTTACATGTTCCTTGTCTCTCTTACGAGTCCTCTACACAAAAAACCTTTCTGTCTTGGCCTTCTGTTGAACCAAAGAATGACCCTTTAGTGTCAAAAGTAGTTCAACATCTTGGTTTTGTTGATATCTATCTATTCCACCTGTAAAGCTCTACTTAAGATGTTTAGTACAGGTTTACCTCTCGAAGTCTGCGTAACTTTCTCCATCTGTTGGAAGTCTCCTTCCCTCAGAAGTCAAAACTCTTATGCAAGCTCCATGGTCTCAATTCTTATGAAGACCAGTTATCTGTCAGCTTGAAACCTTATCCTTATGTTTCGTCCGTTACCTTGGCGTGTTTCATGTATGTTGGCTTTAGAGATGTTCGCGAAACATTTATCCATGAGTTGACCATGAGATACTCAGTTTGTGGTTCCGTGTCATTCCCTCTCTTCCTTAGTGTGAGTAGCCACCTCGAAGATTATGAAGCGCTTTGTCCATTCGTCATGGTGGCATGGATCAACCTCTTTGAGAAGATCGTGGAAGTTCAGTGTAACCCTGTTCCTTCTATCTTCCTACCAAGGAATCTCAAGACGAGATTCTTTTAAGGGGGATATAATTGTAACAACCCTAGTTTATTTTAATGGTAATTAGGGTTTGAATGTGCATTCATGAGCATCACCTTAAAAAATCATGCAAGAAAAAACAGCAAAACCCCAACCCTAAAGCATTTCCTCTTTATTTGAAACACATTTGCATTGGATTTGAATTTTGAAAATTACAAAAAAATTATGGAACCCAAATTGTTACAAGGGTCCCTGCAATATTTGAATATTTTTAAAATCTCTGGTATTTTAAAATGTATCAAAACAGATTTACAAATTAATATACAAAGAGAAAGTCAAAAACAGAAATAGAAAAAAGATTTCAGAAAGAAAAAACCTATTCCTAGCTCTACATGGGCCAAAAACCACCTTCCCTGTCCCTCCCCGCCGCCTTGCCGGGCAGCAGCCAGCGCCAGCACGGCCCAACATGGCCCAGCCCAACTTACCCCTTCTCTCTTGTCATCTTCGACGATGACGGGAAGCAGCTCGGTGGAGCTTCCCTGGCCGCCCGATGCCGATGCGATGACCATCACTGCTCGCCGCCCTCTGGGCGATGATAAGGTCGCCCCGTGCCGTAGCCCTCTTCCCCTCGACCTCTCACTCACCCCCACGCTCGCTCCCTCTCTCTGCCCGAGCTTCTCGAACCCTAGCTGCCACGGTTGTTCATCGACGCTGCCGATTCCGGCATCCCCTCATTGTTCTAAGGTTGCTGTTGTGACCACCTCTCCCGCCTCTGTCATTTGCACCGAAGTGCGTAATACGGTGATCCTTCAATCGCCACAATCGGTACCTCCTTCTCCGTCACCGGCCGTCGCCCTCATCGTCGATTCTGGCGCCCTCTAACCTTGCACGGCCTCCTCGAGCCCTCCTCTGCACTCTCGGTAAGCTCACGGTCCGGAAGGACCTCTCCACTACCTCCCTTCCTCTCTGCATTGCGTCCACGCCGTTCACCTATCGCCGCCACCGCTCGCTGGAGTCATTTCGGCGACCAAACCAGGGCCCTGCCGCCACCAAATGGTTCCCCATGGTCGTCCGCATCAAGCGCCCTCACTCGCTCGCCCGCTCGTGAGCTCTTGCGCCCTTCCCGGTGATCACCTACTGCTCACGGCCGTATTAGCGTCATGCTGACGTCAGCATGACATTAGTGAGTGCGGTTAGCCCGGTCAAACTTGGCCGCAGGCCCCACTTTGCCCACATGGTAGCAGAGGTGGCCTGGGGCCCCTCTGTCAGCCACTATGGGTATGCACTGGCCCAACTCTGTGCTGATGTCAGCCTGAGGTAATACCTAAGTTTAAATAATTTCAGAAATTGTTATAAACTTGTAAAATTCATATCTAATTATTTATAAATCATAAAAATATGAATAATATATCAAAATGTTCAGAAAAATGAGATCTACCTATTTAATCTATAATCATGCATTTTTAATCAACTTTCATGACAAGTTCAATTAGAACAACAAAGTAACCCCTCATAGGTGATTCCGAAGTTCTTCCGAATTAGGGTTTGTACCCCTTGGAACCCCGATTAAATTGTCAAGCATGCCTTAGGGGTTTTTTCAATGCAACTTAACTTTTCATACCATCATTCTTGATTGAGCATTGCATCTATTCCATGTGTCGATTGTTTCCTTTCTTTCGTGTATTTGGTTCTTCTCCGGTAGAGTATGATATCAAGATCGATATTGAAGACCGATATCAACACCGTTGAAGCCCGAAGACCAATACTTGACCAAAAGTAATCAAGTCAAATATCAGATGTCCGAAGCTCTTCTTTCTGGATATCAACTGGCAAAGGCAAGCGAAGCCCCACACATACATATGAATCCTATGCTTTCAAAGTATTACATTCTTGCCATGTTCATACGATTCCAAAGTCTTTTATCGATAGATGGAGTAATCCTATCTGATACATGTTATCTTTGAAGCCTATATTCCCTGATCCACTACTCCTAGCATAACTAGGGTTTGGCTTGTGAAGCATTGCTAGAGCTATTATCTCGGTTGTGATTAGCCATGCTTAGCTATTATCGATGGTCCATCCCGTTGATGAATCAGAGCTGCGAATGAACCTAGTATGACATGATGACGTGGTAAGATTAGAGATGAAAGATAAACATGCTAAGGCTTGTATGAGAGTCCATGGTCGGTTGTGGGTTTTGCAGTCCCATACTTGCCACTACTAGGACCTGAGTTCTTGCCTATGGACCAAGATGAGCGTATAGCCACACGGGGGCCTGGAAACCCCCTCGACCAAATAACTTGCCTAGTAGATTCCATGAGTCACATAGTTCGGGCTTTCCATTCGACATACGCATCTTTGTTGTTCTTGAATGGAGGTGAAGGAGGTGCATTCATAATAGGTAGGTAAGCGTGGCCGGGAACAAGAGATGCCCGACATTTGTAATCTTGAACCCTGTACACATAATTGGGGACCGGCTTTGGAACTCGACCTATTATGGCGTCATCTCCATAGTGCGTGACTCATGGTCTCGGCGAAATCAAGGTAAAGGTCGTGGTCAACCACTCTCCGCCAGCCTTCCAAGGAAGAGGGCTAATCTATAGTGGCATTAAGAATCGGTGGGCACGTGTGGGTAAAGTTGTACACCCCTCCAAGGTTAAATCTTTTTGAAATGTTGTGTCCACGGTTATGGACTACTTGGTGACCAGATTTTAAGATCGTAGAGAAGAATAACCTAATCGTAAAATCTGCAAGTAAAGTGTTCTTAAGGATGCTTCCTCATGGGTACGCGGGGGTGATACTAGATAGGTTCAACTGATGATGATTCAGTGTATATCAAGAGATGATCAAATCTAGAGATACTACTCTTTTATCCCCTTTTAAAATATTCTGATTAGTCGAGATTCTTCTCCCTTTTGTTTTACAAAAAAATATGGCTTCATGCAAAATAGCTCCACCAGCCATAAGTCTTGCGGAGTACACCCTGTACTCACCCTTGCTTCGTTGATACTTTTGCAGTAGAGTAAGTGTTACCATAGAAGATAAGTTCTTCACGGCATCAACATCGACGAGTAGTTTGGAGTTCCCAGCCGGCAATCTGGGATCTATGGATTGGACGTCATCGTTATGCTTCAGGCCTCTTAGGCCATTTGTTTAGTTTGCATAATTTGCCTTCCGTTGTTTGATGTTTGTGGTCAGTGAACTCTGCTTGTAATATTTTGGTTCTTTGCTCATTGATGAGCTTGTTTTAAAACATTTTGTGTCGTAGGGTCACTATTGTATTATCGATTTTCTCTTTGTATGCTTTCAAGATTAGGTTAGGATTATGATCAGACGATGGTCTGGGATTTGTCTAGCCTTAATCCTGGGGGTGTCACAAAGTTCGAGGGGTAATTACCGAGATGGGCATTTCGAGTGAATGGTGGCCAAACCAAATATTTTCAAATCTTAGCCGTTATGTCAGGTTATTCTGTTACATTAGTACCTGATGTGCCCCTGTTGTTCCCCTTCTAAGTCACCATCCATGTGACACACAGGAAAATCCATTTATGTACTTACATAACCCCCGACACTGAATCTGGCGGCGGCGACGGTCCTTTTTCTCCCTCCCCCTACACTGAATCTGGTTTGGCAACGACGACGGTTGTTTTTCTCCCTGCCCTCTCCCCACCCACCCCCCCACACACACTAAATCCGGAGGCGACATGTCGAGCGAGGCCAAGGTGGTAGCTACATCAGCCACTGATTCGGCTTCATCGGAGCTAGAGTCTCGGGCACAACGCTAGACAAGCGAAGCAACGGAGCGGCTTGCAACACAGGTTAGCGAGGAGGTCAGCCAGAAGTTGGCTAACAGGGTACCTAGAAGCAGCGGGTTGAAGAGAAAAGCTAGGCCGGCGACGGAGTGTTCGGCTACAGTGCAGGGTCATGCAACTGAGATCTCGAAGAAATCCACCCGGGAGAAGAGCGAGAGGTGAATTTTTCTTATCTGTGCCTTGTCTTGCAAGTATATTAGTTACTGCAAAGTAGTGTCGAATGAACTGAAAGGTCCCCTTTTTAATCAAATTAGGAACAACTTCGATGCAGCGGACCTATATGAGTTCACGCTTCATGTCCTCCAGTACACTGCAAAACTAGATTTTGGTTGCGAAAGGGTTATGTTCGAGCAGGATGTGCGTCTGCTTGTCAACTACAAAGAGGTTGTGTCTATTTCGCAGCTGATAGATATGCTTCATTCTAGAATTCCTTGGGGATCCAAACAGAGGGAAAAATTGGTGTGGCATAACATGAGTGATACCTATGTGCAAATTGAGCACTCCCATGAGCTTCAGATGCTTTGGGAGTGTTGTGCAGCTGATCGTCATGTGAAAGTTGAAGCGATGATTGATGATATGTATACAGATACTGGAGATCTTGCTTCCAGAGCTTCTGCTGATCGAGTTTACGGACCACCAGATGCTGATCAAGCTAAGTTCAATATACACCTAGAGGTGGATTCATACACAACAAGACTTGATGGCGGAGTTAGTATGCAAATTTCGTCATGTACTTTGGAGATAGCCGTCAATTCCTAAAACATAACTCTTGTTGAACTAAGAGAGATGATTAGTAAGGAAATCATTATTGGCCCTAAACAGATGGCACGACTCCGGTGGTGGAATCATAAGAAGAAGGAGTTCATAGAGGTTTTGGATACCGATGATCTGATGCAGATTATGCGACGAAAGAAGCAAACTAGGAAGGTGTTCTTCCTGGCTGCCATTTCTGATGTTGCTAGACATGTTGTAGTGGATGCAGAGGCCCTTGTTGTGGATGAACAGAACGAGGCGATAGTCGTTGATCAGATCTGATGAGAGAGGCTACCCAGGGCTTGTCAGATAGACCGTAGGGCTCCCCTACCTGTATTTGTAACAAAGATTGTTGTTTCTTTGAAACTATGTTGATGTGGTCGTGTTTGTTTAGATATTGCAATCCGATGTTCTGTGAGATATTGAGATTTTCGGACATATCACTGGATGAAAGCATCGTTGTTGTAATAAGACACAAGTACATTGTATTTGACATGATTGTGTTTTCTGAGATGATGTGATAAATTGTTTCTGAGATTATAATTGTTGAGAGATTGTAATATAATGTGCTGTGAGCTGTTGGGATTTTGGGACATATCATTCATTGAAACCATCACTGAACAAGGTGATATATATAAGAACCTTGTAGTTGACATGATTATGATGTAATATAATGCTCCGTGGGATCAGTAATTTGACGAATCGCTCGATAACTATTTGTTACTTAGAAGGAAGTAATATCATGGATGAACGAGCGTAGGGTTTAGGAAAAAAACTTACTAAGTAGGAGTCAGTGATCTATTGGACGCACAGGTCTAGGATTTAGGAATAAGGGTTAAGGGGTTGGTACAATAAACAGTTCATTATACCCGAAACCATAAACCATAATCCTATATTGTTCGATACATAAGATTTTGTATGTTGCTATAAGTCAAACAAATTAGGAATTGATGGATAACTATATGTTACTTAGACCCGTCATCGCGCATTTCCGAACAACTTCCTTGCGTAGCATGGAACCGTGCCGTGGCAGTGGCAGATCCTTGCCTATGGCTAACCGTCCTGCGCCACCTGCTCATCGCGGCATCGGTTGTGCCCGCCAGCAGCCATCTGGGGCACCAAGACGTGTCCAACCGTGCCTGGATCCATAAACATCGATGCTCGAGGACACCGCTGAAGGGATACGGGTAGGCTACACTAGCGCAAATCAAAAAAATTCTACCGCGTATACCAGGATTACTGTTGTCATAGATCACGGGATTACCACTAGACGCGCAGTTGCGGAATTGATGAAGCACGTCGAGGCAGTGCAGACGTTACACGTCTCCTCCTTTTCCTCGCCCCACGAGCAGCTCCCCTTGCGCGGCTCGTCCAAGCGCTACAGATGCAGCTCCTCCGAGGTATCCACACGTACAGGGTGGAAGCGTCAGACGCCGGACTGCTAGGTCCGCGCATGCGACACAGGCGTGAGGAGTGGCGGCTGGGAATGATCTGAGGTCTCAGGTCTAACCCTGGTCAGCTCGCCCCACCCTCTCTTATATAGGCGTCCTTAGTGTGCTTCTACATTAGCAGCCCATTAGTACCCTAAGCCTGGTCTAATTCGGATCCAATCCTCATTAGGCTTCCAGCCCCTTAAGTGTGTGACCCTATAGGTTCATATGCGCATAGACATGACACGAATATACTTATTCTGTCAATAGTTGGTAGCGGCCTCTAGCAAGACGTGCCAACTCCTAAACACATACAAAGATCATATCGGACGAACCATCACAAGGTTTAGTACATGTCTTTCCCTTTGCCTCACGATATTTGGTATAGCTCCAAGCTGACCTCCCTTTCTCGATACCGTGATTCGGAATCCCTTTACTAGGTTAACTCTTAACCATAGGTAGCACGGCCATGCATTTCTGGATCCGATCACTCGAGGGGCCTAGAGATATCTTCTCAAGTAGAGCGGGGCAAATCCCATCTTGATTGACCATGCCTTGCAGCATGCTTCAGGACAAACCCGAAAGCTACCTTTATAACTACCCAGTTACGGTGCAGCGTTTGATAGCCCCAAAGTAGGTCGATCCACATCTCAAGTACATGCGACAATCTCAGGTCTAAGAACAAAACGTACACGATGTGTAGAGAGAGAACTACAACTAATTGCCAGTCTCAGGTTGGGTCAGTCCAACCCCATGTTCATAACATGTGTCCACATCATTGGTTTGACATCTCCATGTCTATGACTTGTGAAACATAGTCATCAACCAATCGATGTGCTAGTCTAATATTCAGGTGTGTCCTCACATGAACTCCGACTAGTGATAACTCTTAAATAACCATACAAGTATAGAGTTTCACAAACAATTCACGTAATTGCCAATCAATACAAGTTGCCTGATATGGATATTCAAGGAACATTACAATAACTCATGGATACATATGAAATACCATCATCTCTATGATTGCCTCTAGGGCATATTTCCTTCAGTCTCCCACTTGCACTAGAGTCAATCTAAAATGTATCTAATAGCAATTGCTCTTGTGTGCGCTTCATGCGCGGGCTGCGGGAGAGGCTTAGTCAAGGCATCGGCAACATTTGAGTCCATATGTATTTTGCATATCATGACACTACCATCCTCAACGAACTCTCGAATCTGATGGTAACGCATGCGAATATGTTTGTTCTTCTGGTGCTGTCTAGGTTCCTTGGCCTGTGCAATAGCACCATTGTTATCACAATAAACGTCCAAGGGATTAGACGTGCCCTGAACCACACCGAGAGCGATCAGGAAATTCCTAATCCAAACAGCTTCCTTTACAGCCTCCGAGGCAGCAATATATTCAGCTTCTGTTGAAGAGGAGGTCACCGTATCTTGCTTGGAACTTTTCCAGCTCACAGCACCACCATTCATGACAAACACATAACCTGATTGCGATTTCGAATTATCTGAGTCGCTAAGGTAACTCGCATCTGTGTAACCCCTTACACTGAGTTCATCCTCACCTCCATAAACTAGGAACACATCCTTAGTCCTTTTCAAGTACTTAAGGATGTTCTTTACCACTGTCCAGTGACCTTCACCTGGATCAGCCTGGTATCTGCTCGTAACACTTAGAGCATAGGAAACATCTGGGCGAGTACATATCATTGCATACATGATGGATCCAATAGTCGAAGCATATGGAACCCTACTCATGCGATCACGCTCATCAGTAGTGGAAGGACACTGAGTCTTGCTGAGTTTTATGCCGTGAGACATGGGCAAGAACCCCTTCTTAGCCTCTTCCAGGCTGAACCGTTTAAACACTTTGTCAATGTATGTACTCTGGCTTAATCCAATTAGCCTCCTTGATCTATCTCTATAGATCTTAATGCCTAGAATATATGCCGCTTCTCCTAAGTCCTTCATTGAAAAACTATTTTTCAATGAGGTCTTAACAAACTCGAGCATAGGAATGTCATTTCCAATCAGCAATATGTCATCTACATATAAGATTAGAAATACCAGCGCTCTCCCACTTTCCTTCTTGTAAACACAAGGTTCTTTTTCGTTTTTGATGAAGCTAAACTCCTTTACAACTTCATCAAATCGAATATTCCAACTCCGAGATGCTTCCTTCATCCCATAAATGGACTTCAGAAGTTTGCATACCTTTCCAGCATTGTTTGGATCGACAAAACCTTCGGGCTGCATCATATACACGTCCTCAGTTAGGATTCCATTTAGGAAAGCCGTCTTGACATCCATCTGCCATATTTCATAGTCGAAATGTGCAGCAATGGCTAGAATTATCCGTATAGATTTAAGCATCGCTACGGGCGAGAAAGTATCGTCGTAGTCAACTCCTTGAACTTGTCGAAAACCTTTTGCAACAAGTCGAGCTTTATGGATGTGAACATTTCCATCCATATCAATCTTCTTCTTATAGATCCATTTGCACTCGATGGCTTTAAAACCATCAGGCAGGTCAACCAAGTTCCAAACTTGATTGTCTCCCATGGACTCTATCTCGGATCTCATGGCGATCAGCCATTTCTCAGAGTCTGGGTCCACCATCGCTTCTGCATAGGTCGCAGGTTCATCATTGTCTAACAATAATAATTCCCGCGCTTCGCGGAGCCTCGCCGACCTTCGTGGTTGTGGTGCTTCTGTTGCCACGGGTTCCTCAACTTGTTATGCTACAATAGCATCACTCGTAGAAGCATCCCCAACTGGCTCATCTTGAACTTCTTCAAGTCGCACCGACCTTCCACTTGTTCCCTTTGTGAGAAACTCTTTCTCTAGGAAAACACCGCTATGAGCGACAAACACTTTGCCCTCCTCTCGGTTGTAGAAGTAATACCCTAAGGTTTCCCTCGGATATCCCACGAAAATGCACTTATCAGATTTGGGTGTTAGCTTGTCCGACTGAAGTCGCTTGACAAATGCATCACAACCCCAAATCTTTAGAAAAGACAAACTGGGATTCTTTCCAGTCCACATCTCATATGTTGTCTTAACTACGGATTTAGATGGTACCCTATTAAGTGTGAAAGCTGCCGTTTTTAGAGCGTAACCCCAAAATGACAATGGTAAATCCGACTGTCTCATCATAGATCGAACCATGTCCAACAAAGTTCGATTACGCCGTTCGGAGACCCCGTTCCTTTGAGGTGTTTCGGGCGGCATAAGTTGTGGAACAATTCCGCAACTCTTAAGATGATTGCTAAACTCGTGACTCAAATATTCACCTCCACGATCAGATCGCAATGCCTTTATTTTCTTGCCACGTTGATTCTCTACTTCACTCTGAAACTCTTCGAACTTTTCAAAAGTTTCAGACTTATGCCTCATCAAGTAGACATAACCATATCTACTGAAATCATCAGTGAAAGTAATGAAGTAGTGATATCCTCCTCTGGCTATCGTGCTCATTGGCCCACATACATCAGTATGTATGAGTTCCAACAAGTCTGTCGCTCTCTCGGGTAAACCCGAAAAAGGTGACTTGGTCATTTTTCCAAGTAAACAAGCCTGACATGTCTCATATGATTAAAAATCAAACGAAGTTAGAAGACCATCACCATGGAGCTTCTTCATGCGCTTTTCACTTATATGCCCCAAACGACAATGCCATAAATAGGTAGGACTCAAATCATTAGGCCGAAGCCTTTTAGCACTAATATTGTAAACAAATGCATCATCAAGGTTTAAAATAAATAACCCATTCACAATGGGAGCATTAGCCATAAACATATCATTCTTAGAGATTACACAACCATCGTTTGCAATCGCGAATGAATAACCATCCCTCATCAAACTGAAGGTGATAAAATGTTTCGACCCATACTTTGGAATGTAATAACAATTATTCAACTCCATAATAAATCCTGAAGGAAGGTGAAGTTGCATGATGCCGACGAACAATGCAGCAACCCTTGCTTTATTTCTGACGCGAAAATCCACTTCACCTTTCTGCAGTTCTCTAGTCCTTATTAGCCCCTGCATAGAATTGCAAATATGAGCAACCGATCCGGTATCAAATACCCAAGAGTTAACATAGGAATCAGAGAGAAGAATGTCCACAACATTTACAACAAACGTACCTGAGTTGGAAGTACTCTTACTTCCACTCTTCTTCAAAGAAGCCTGGTACTTGCTGCAGTTTCTCTTCCAGTGGCCATGTTCATGACAAAAGAAGCACTCAGTGTCTTCTACAGGTCCAGCCTTTTTCTTGGGTGCAGACTTAGGGATCGTATCCTTAGCCTTGCCCTTCTTCTTCCAAGAAGTACCCTTTTTCTTGAAGCTAGGCTTGTTCTGCACAACCATCACATGGCTATGCCCTGCACACTTCTTCATGTCACTTTCTGCTGTTTTAAGCATCCCACATAATTCATTAAGGCCCTTCTCCACCCCATGCATATGGTAGTTCAAAATGAACTACCCATAGTTGGATGGAAGAGACGCCAAAATGAAGTCAGTGGCCAACTCTTGGCCTAGTGGAAAACCAAGCTTTTCCAAAGTCTGACTGTAACCAACCATTTTGATCACATGGGGGCCTACAGCTGCTCCCTCTGCTAGCTTGCATTCGACAAAGGACTTGGCAACATTGTACCTCTCAGTCCTTTCCTGATCTTTGAACATGTCCTTAAGCGCAACGATCATATCGTACGCATCCTGATCCTCAAACTTCTTTTGAAGTTCAGGTTCCATGCATGCAAGCATAAGATAGCTAACCTCAAGAGAATCATCACATGCTCTCGTGTAGGCATTCTTTAGGGCAGCAGATGCATTATCAGCAGGTTCATCGGGGATTGGGGTATCCAGAACCGTTTCCTTTTTATTAGACCTGAGAACGATTCTCAGGTTACGGACCCAGTCCGAATAGTTTGTTCCATTTAATTTACCTTTGTCAAGAATCGAACGCAAAGAGAAAGGTGATGTAGTGTTCGGTGCCATTGATCTACAACAGAAAACATGCAAAATACTAAGCCATGTAACCATGAAAGAGTGAAACATATTAAACAATTTAATAGCATATACTCCCACTTAAATCAATATCCCTCTATTGATACTAAGTGATTCAACATCGACAATTAACAAGTCAACTAGTGAGCTTTAGCATCACTGCTAGAAGACAAGGTAAATCGGTAAGCAACACTTGCTAATCATATCACATATGACTCTTGTTGTTGGGTGACATCTCTATGTCAAAACTAGGCGCCCAACCTTTATGCCCCAAGGTCCTTAACTGTTAAGATGACCTTGTCAAGTTCACCAACCCTTATGCGTGTAGGTATCCGATACAAGCCCATCCAACCAAGGAAAACCGCGGCACCCTAATTTCATAGGCCCACCAACGATTGTACAGGGCATAGGATGGTGAAAGGTTTGGTTGGGAGGGCATGGTTTAACTTAAACTTTGTGAGGGATCATTCTACTTCTATCATCTAATCATGCATAGTAGTAAAACGCATAAAAATAACATTCACATGGATGTGACACAGTATGGCCCATTTTCTCATGGTGATCTCCATCGCCATAGAACCTGTCCACCATGATGATCTCCATCTTCATGTTCCATGTGAGCCATCCTCCAAGTGATGAGTCCTCCAAGAACTAATACAAGCTATTACTCCTAACAGCTAGTAATCAAAATTACATAGTATTGGGATCATCACAAGTTGGCACGCAGGCCATTACAATAAATGACAACACACATGGCTCCAGCCGTGTTGCCCTACTCACGACACGCATGTCATGCTAATTTTCATACATGCATCACATACATATATGGGCCATACTGATCACATACATCCTGCAAAAACAAGTTATGCATAGAATCGCATTCTACCGGATCATGTGACATCGTAGCACCTAGTTACCTTAACGAGATACAAAAGGGTCTACGATTAAGGGGGGTCTAGGGGGTCTCCCCCTGCGGGGTTCGAAGGGGCAGCGCCCCTCGCGGTATCTTCACAATTTTTCTTTGAGGATTTTGATTGGCAAATCAAATTTACCATAAACCGACTCCTGTCTCGATTCAATCAAACTCCTTTGATCACGGTACATCGATTTTAGATCTAGGTTCCATCACAAGGTTTAGTACATGTCTTTCCCTTTGCCTCACGATATTTGGTCTAGCTCCAAGCTGACCTCCCTTTCTCGATACTGTGATTCGGAATCCCTTTACTAGGTTAACTCTTAACCATAGGTAGCACGACCATGCATTTCTGGATCCGATCACTCGAGGGGCCCAGAGATATCTCTCTCAAGTAGAGAGGGGCAAATCCCATCTCGATTGACCATGCCTTGCAGCAAGCTTCAGGACAAACCCGAAAGCTACCTTTATAACTACCCAGTTATGGTGCAGCATTTGATAGCCCCAAAGTAGGTCGATCCACATCTCAAGTACATGCGACAATCTCAGGTCTAAGGACAAAACGTACACGATGGGTAGAGAGAGAACTACAACTAATTGCCAGTCTCAGGTTGGGTCAGTCCAACCCCATGTTCATAACATGTGTCCACATCATTGGTGACATCTCCATGTCTATGACTTGCGAAACATAGTCATCAACCAATCGATGTTCTAGTCTAATATTCAGGTGTGTCCTCACATGAACTCCGACTAGGGACAACTCTTAAATAACCATACAAGTATAGAGTTTCACAAACAATTCACGTAATTGCCAATCAATACAAGTTGCCTGATATGGATATTCAAGGAACATTACAATAACTCATGGATACATATGACATATCATCATCTCTATGATTGCCTATAGGGCATATTTCCTTCAACCGCGACGCTAAAGCTTGTCATACCCGCCGCACCCGAGAAGCGCCAAGCAGCAGCCAAGAAGGAGGAGCGCTGGAGGAAAGCATGCGCGGCCACCATGAAGAAGGGTAGGAGGAATAGAGGAGCCAGCGACGAGGATGACTCCGACTCGGGCAACAAGGAGGTGTTCATGGAGAAGTTGGAGGCAGAAGCGGAGGAGAGTGACGTTGACCTGTGGGACTACGAGGAGGAGGAGGAGGAGGTCTCCGACGAGGAGAGGGCGCGTATATACAAGGACGGAGTTACCGACGAGTCATCATAGGACACAGCCGCCGCCACTGACAACGACGACGAGTAATGTTATGTTGATAATATTGTTATTACATATTTAACTGCCATGTCCTGCATTGTAATTGTTGTAACTACCATGTCGTGTGTAATAATACTGGGATGTTGCTACTATAACAATTTCCTGTGGCCGCTATATCAAAGAGGATCAACGGTTAGCTGGCATGATCCGCGTGACAACTGTCTGACCAATCAGGGCGTGCTGGTTTCTGCGTGGCTATAGTAAGGGATTTTCTGAGTATTCATAACTAGCATAGAGGGAAAATCTGAGTTAACATGGCTTCCAACACTAGATTCCCCCCTTGCTTCCCAGAACATGGAACCACTCCATGGATTGAGCCCAAACCGGGCACCTAGCCCCCTCTCGGCATCGCAAGCGACTTCTCCAACTAGAGATTTCACGGTGGTTTGGAGAAATCTCTACTTTCCATTTTCTGAACCCAAAAAACCGGCGTTTTCCTAAAGGAGGTGCAAGATTAGGGCGTGCCCGTGGGCTCGAGGCAATTTCCACGCATGCTACACTAAGGTGCATGGCCATTCCCGGGAGGTAGGTATTTATCTCGTGGTGCAGGCATATACTATATTGTTTTTGAGTTACGGCACGGTAAATGCTGTTTCTAAATGTATGTACCCTATAAGACACTCTCAATTTTCACGGAAAAATGGTTTGGGGTGCCCCATGGGGTACCTAGGATGGATGCATGCCTGGGGCCAAGATTGCACCGATCGTCAAGTTGCCGTGGCCGCCGGCGGGTTTCACCATTTTCTTGGGCAGCACCAAAAAAATCTTAAAAAATAAAAAAACACATGAAAACGGCTCCTAGATCCCTTGCATGTGACCCACTGCCCTCATAAAATCATAGGCAGGGCATACCAGCTCCTTTGGCACCCAAGACACCACCAAGATGTCTATCGAGTGTGAGTTAACATGGCTTCTTGTAACACCCTCGGATCGGCCCTATGCAAGTTTTAGCGGTTCCCGCCAAACCCGCATAGAAACGATTCAGAGGTGCCCACCTGGCACTTGTGTGCGGGTGGAAAACGAAGTAATATCATTACACAATAGTCCACGATGGAACCCACAGAACATATATATACAACAACGACTCCATGAGTCAAGAATACAAACATACAATACAAAGGTCCAATTCACCTTGAAAACGATACAACGTACGATTACGGAGAAGATGCAAATGGGGCTAAGATCCCTGAAAAATAACCAATGGCGTCCATAGCCCTGCCGAGGCCAAGCCGGAAGGGTAACCCTGCTAACATCGTGGATCTCGAAACCTGCTAAAACAAAAGGGGTGCCCGCAAAGGGCAAAGGAAAAAGAGAGCGGTCAGTACTGAGGCCAGTACACAGGGAGACTTGAATTCGGCGGCTCTCGCCTACATAGGTATGGTGGACTGAAGCGGCGGCGCAGCGTGCACTAAACAACCTATAGAGACTCGATACAACTATCGGCTATTAGAGAGGGATAATAAAGACCTATTCGGATCCAAACTAATACTAACACCAATCATACCCATCCTGGTGTTTCCCCCTCGATACCAATCGAGGAAGTCGTACCGAGAAAACTCACACAGTTGGCAGTTTTATTCATTCCGTTATAGTTGTAGTAATTACTAGTCAGATATAGATAGCATCAGTCATCCTGATATAATATGCAGTGGGCAGTTTTAGTTAACCATTCCATTGTAGTTGTACTACTTACTAGTCAGATACATATAGCTTTGAGGCATCCCAAAACCCAGCAGTTGTTGGTAGTTTTATTTAGCCATTCCATTGTACTGAAGCTGATTACTAGTCATTTCAAAGTCAAATTTATAGCACAACTTTAGTTATAGTTGTCTATGATCGAGATACTGTGCTCCAAGTCATCCATCACCGCGGACACGGCTTTTAGAAAGTTTTACCCTGCAGGGGTGCACAAATAGCAACACACGCATGATCAACCTCGGGAAAAACCAAATGAAAACACAACGAGGCATCACGACAGAACATTCACAAGATTCATATTTGATTTCAGGGGGCCACCCCACCAAGCTACCCGCGACGAAGTTGGCCGGCTCCGAGACGGACCCAGAGGTTTGTGTCAATGGCTGTAAATGACTAGGAACCCAAAAGTGTGACTAGGCTTGTCGATACCGCAAAAACATTCCACTTACCTAAACAGTACAGGCACTCCACGCGCAATCGTACATAAAGCAGTAAAGCATGGCATAAGTACAGGATAGTAATAAATTCCCAAACTACTTTGTGGCCCCAAGGAATTAAATCCAACAACTGTGGAACTTGACGACACGCAACGGCACTTGTGCAAGCGACTACGACACGCAAGTCCAACTATCTACCAAAAAACGGATAATAGGATGTGTCCAAGTCAATATAAGGTTGCAAGGGATATCACGGGTACGAAAACTAGGGCATCGCAACATAGATAGCAATAGATCAACTGGAGGGAATAAATACTATAAATGTAAGATAGGTAGAAAGGGGAAATTGCTCGCCTAAAAACATTGCCAAAGGTTCATCCGAAGAACGGGTCGACACTCGCATCAACTCATCGGCCTAATCCGTGAAGAAGCAAAGCACTAGCAGAAACACTGGATGCAATATTTAATACTACGGCAGAAGATCGGGCATGATGCATGTATGATGTATGACATGGCAAGCATGCGATGCAATTAGGCCATGTTAAGCGGAACCGGGGTCCCGCCAATTATTAAGTTCATGTTGTTTAGATACCCCGCAATTTAAATGTTGCATTAAAAAGGCAAAAGATAGCACCGGTTTGCTACACAAATTTAAATGGGGCCAATATAAGACTAGATTTGCCCGCGTATGAACCCCATATTTAATTATGAGGTGAATCAGCATAATGCCCCCAAACCACAAGCATGTATGCAACATGAACATTTTAATGTGAGACAAGTATATGTCATTTATAAAAATAAGGGCTCGGAAAAGGGTCACACATCGGATTGACGATCTTGGGCTCTATGGGTTCGCCAGGGTTCGGTCTTCAGGGCCTCGAACATCGGGTCTGAGAAGGGGATCTTGTCGAGCTCTTGTCGCATCCATGACGAAGGCCTTGAAATTCCACCTCCAGGGAGGCTGGCAGACTTGATTCGAGCACCGAAAAAATTCGAGTTCTTGGATTCGGTTGTCGCTCTTGGTCCTTGGACATCAACGAAGCGACAAAGAGGATTACAGATACAACCAAAGCAAGGCTCACATGTTGTAGGACCAAACAACTGAACCGTAGAGGCAAGCTCCATCGCGAGAACAACCAGGCACCGAGGCAATCACGCAGAGGGAGCGATGCTAGGGGCGCGGTACTGCGAGACAGAGACGAAGGCGGCCGGCCGGAAGGAACAAGGAAGAAGGCATGAGGAGGCCTGAGAGGCAGCGTGCCTGCGACGAGGGGACCGAGGGCGGCGGCTCCCGGGCTCGAGAACGAGAGGCAGAGGAGGCAAAACACGGTGGCGGCCAGAGGAGACACACGAGGAGGAAGGAGCCGGCAGGGCTCGCTGGAGGCATGCGGGAGGAGGAGGTCGCGGTAGAGGGTCCTCGGGTTCCGGCAAGGCGGAGGCGGGCTCCTGGCGGCGCCTGGGGTCGATGACACGCGGCCGCAGGACCTGTTGACGGAGGCGGGAGGAGGGTCGCGGCCTCCGGGCGGCACTAGAGAGAGGCGGGGAGGTGGCTGGCGGAGGGGAGGAGCTCGAGCCAGGGCTAATGGAATGAGGCGGCGGCGGTGGTTATCGGGGCTAGAGAGAGGATCGCGGGGAGGGATGCGTGCGAGAGACGCAGCGAGTGGGTGGGTCCACTCGCGGGGCCAGGAGGTGGCCCAGGTGCGGTGTTGTGTGGTGTGCGTGATGTGTGTGTTGCGTGTGTGGGGCTGCTGGTTCGTGTCGTGTTGTTAGGAGAGTGGGGTAGCCGCGGGATGGCGGCTGAGTGGTGGACTGGGATAGCTAGGTTAGGGTTTGGGGTGGTCTAAGGTTTAGGGTTCCACCGACTGGTCCTTTTGGGCCTGGCCAGTTAGGTCTAGGTTTTATTTTTATTTAAACTATTTCATGTTTCTTTTCTTTTGTACATTATACATTTTGAAAATAACTTTACATGTTTTAAAATAGCAAAAAATATAGTTTGAATAAAGAACGAGATGTAACGCAGAAAACAATATAGCGTGTCATCAAAAATAGTTTTGAGGCAAAGTATGCAACAATGATGTCATGATGGTGCATAAATTCAAAACAACATGCAATTTCTAGTAGTGGTTTTACCCGGGGTGCTACACTTCTAACCCTAGATTCGTCCCCTCGTCACCCAAAACATGGAACTACTCCATGGATTGAGCCCAAACCCGGCACCTAGCTCCCTCTCGGCATCGCAAGCAACTTCTCCAACTAGGGATTAGGGATGCAAGATTAGGGATGCAACTTCTACAACTTTCCATTTTCTAAACCCGAAAAACCGGCGTTTTCCCAAAAGAGGTGCAAGATTAGGGATCGCCCATGGGCCCAAGGCAATTTCCACGAATGCTA
Organism: Avena atlantica; assembly: GCA_910589765.1. Taxonomy (NCBI): domain Eukaryota; kingdom Viridiplantae; phylum Streptophyta; class Magnoliopsida; order Poales; family Poaceae; genus Avena; species Avena atlantica. Next base: position 105,871,095 of record OU342733.1, on the reverse strand, counting down.
CACCATGGTGCATGGTCGTTCCTAGGAGGTGGGTATTTATCTCGTGGTGCAGGCATATACTGAATTTTTTGAGTTAAGACCCGGTAAATGCGGTTTCTAACTTTATGTACCCTATAAGACACTCTCAATTTTCGGGGAAAAATGGTTTGGGGTGCCCTAAGGGGTACCTAGGCTAGATGCATGCCTGGGTCCAAGATTGCATCGAACGTCGTGTTGCCGGGCCGGCGTCGTGTTTCTCCTTTTTCTTGTGCAGCCCCAAAAGAAGTCTAAAAAAACATGAAAACGGCTCCTGAATCCCTTCCATGTGACCCACTGCCCTCTTAAAATCATAGGCAGGGCATACTAGGTCCTTTGGCACCCAAGGCACCACGAGGATGTCTATCGAGTGTGAGTTAATATGGCTTCGAACCCTAGATTCCCCCTTGCTTTCCAGAACATGGAACCACTCCATGGATTGAGCCCAAACCCGACACCCTAGCTCCCTCTCAGCATCGCAAGCAACTTCTCCAACTAGAGATTTCATGGTGCTTTAGATAAATCTCGAATTTCCATTTTCTAAACCTGAAAAACCGGCGTTTTCCCAATGGGGGTGCAAGATTAGGGCACGCCCATGGGCCCGAGGAAATTTCCACGCATGCTACACCATGGTGCGTGGACATTCCCGAGAGGTGGTTATTTATTTCGTGGTGCAGGCATATACTGTATTTTTTTGAGTTACAGCTCGGAAAATGCGGTTTCTAACTGTATGTACACTCTCAATTTTCGGGGAAAATGGTTTGGGGTGCCCCATGAGGTACCTAGGCTGGATGCATGCCTGGGTCTAATATTGCACCGACCGTCGTGTTTCCGCGGCCACCGGCAGGTTCCTCCATTTACCAGGGAAGCACCAAACAAAATCTAAAAAATAAAAAAAATGAAAATGGCTCCTAGAGCACTTGCATGTGACCCAGTGCCCTCATAAAATCATAGGCAGGGCATACCAGGTCCTTTGGTACCCAAGGCACCACCAAGATGTCTATCGAGTGTGAGTTAACATGGCTTCCAACCATAGACCCCCCTCGCTGCCCAGAACATGGAACCACTCCATGGATTGAACCCAATCCCGGCACCTAGCTCCCTCTCGGCAGCGCAAGCGATTTATCCAACTAGAGATTTCGTGGTGCTTTGGAGAAATCTCGACTTTCCATTTTCTAAACCCGAAAAACCGGCGTTTTCCCAAAGGAGGTGCAAGATTAGGGCGCGCCCATGGGCCCGAGGCAATTTCCAGACATGCTACACCATGGTGCATGGCCATTCCCGGGAGTTGGGTATTTATCTCGTGGGGCAGGCATATACTGTTTTTTTTGAGTTACGGCCCGGTAAATGCGGTTTCTAACTGTATGTACCCTAGAAGAAACTCTCAATTTTCGCAGGAACATGGTTTGGGGGGCCCCATGGGGTACCTAGGCTGGATGCATGCCTAGGTTCAAGATTGCACCGACCGTCACGTTGTCGCGACCGCCCACAGGTTTCGTCGTTTTCTTGGACAGCACCAAACAAAATCTAAAAAAATTAAAAACAACATGAAAAGGCTCCTGGAGCCCTTGCATGTGACCCACTACCCTAATAAAATCATAGGCATGACATACTAGGTCCTTTGGCACCCAAGGCATCACTAGGATGTCTATCGAGTGTGAGTTAACATGGCTTCCAACCCTTGATTTCCCCCTTGCTGCCCAGAACATGGAACCACTTCATGGAATAGAGCCCAAACCTGGCACCTAGCTCTCTCTCGGCATCGCAAGTGACTTCTCCAACTAGAGATTTCGTGGTTCTTTGGAGAAATCTTGACTTTCCATTTTCTGAACCTGAAAAACTGGCATTTTCCCAAAGGATGTGCAAGATTAGGGTGCGCCCATGGGCCAAAGGCAATTTCCACGAATGCTACACCATGGTGCATGGCCGTTCCCGGGAGGTGGGTATTTATCTCGTGGTGCAGGCATATACTGTATTTTTTTTATGTACGACCCGGTAAATGTGGTTTCTAACTTTATGTAACCTATAAGACACTCTCAATTTTCGGGGAAAATGGTTTGGGGTGCCCTATGGGGTACCTAGGCTGGATGCATGTCTGGGTCCAAGATTACACCGACCGTCGTGTTGCCGCGGCCACCGGCGGGTTTTGCCGTTTTCTTGGGCAGCCCCAAACAAAATCTAAAAAAACAAAAAAAACATGAAAACGGCTCCTCGAGCCCTTGCATGTGACCCACTGCCCTCATAAAATCATAGGCAGGGCATACCAGGTCCTTGGCAACCAAGGAACGACAAGGATGTCTATCGAGTGTGAGTTAATATGGCTTCCAAGCCTAGATTCCACCTTGCTTTCCAGAACATGGAACCACTCCATGGATTGAGCCCAAACCCGGCACCTACCTCCCTCTCGGCATCGCAAGCAACTTCTCCAACTAGAGATGTCATGGTGATTTAGAGAAATCTCGACTTTCCATTTTCTAAACCTGATAATCCGGCGTTTCCCCAAAGGAGGTGCAAGATTAGGGCGCGCCCATGAGCCCGAGGAAATTTCCACGCATCCTACACCATGGTGCATGGCCATTTCCGAGAGGTGGTTATTTATCTCCTGGTGCAGGCATATACTGTATTTTTTTAGTTACAGTTCGGTAAATGCGGTTTCTAACTGTATGTACCCTATAAGACACTCTCAATTTTCGGGGAAAAATGGTTTGGGGTGCCCCATGGGGTACCTAGGCTTGATGCATGCCTGGGTCCAATATTGCACCGACCGTCGCGTTTCCGCGGCCACCGTCGGGTTCCTCTGTTTACTTGGGAAGCACCAAACAAAATCTAAAAAAACAAAAAAAAAGAAAACGCCTCCTAGAGCACTTGCATGTGACCCACTGCCCTCATAAAATCATAGGCAGGGCATACCAGGTCCTCCGATACACAAGGCAACACCAAGATGCATATCGAGTGTGAGTTAACATGGCTTCCAACCATAGATCCCCCTCGCTGCCCAGAACATGGAACCCCTTCATGGATTGAACACAATCCCGGCACCTAGATCCCTCTCGGCAGCACAAGCGATTTCTCCAACTAGAGATTTCGTGGTGCTTTGGAGAAATCTCGACTTTCCATTTTCTAAACCCGAAAAACCGGCGTTTTCCCAAAGGAGGTGCAAGATTAGGGCGCACCCATGGGCCCGAGGCAATTTCCATACATGCTACACCATGGTTCATGGCCATTCCCGGGAGGTGGGTATTTATCTCGTGGGGCAGGCATATACTGTATTTTTTGAGTTACGGCCCGGTAAATGCGGTTTCTAACTGTATGTATCCTATAAGACACTCAATTTCGTGGGAACATGGTTTGGGGTGCCCCATGGGGTACCTACGCTGGATGCATGCCTAGGTCCAAGATTGCACCGACCGTCGCGTTGTCGCGGCCGCCGGCGGGTTTCGCCGTTTTCTTGGACAACACCAAACAAAAACTAAAAAAATAAAAAAACATGAAAAGGGATCCTGGAGCCTTTGCATGTGACATACTGCCCTCACAAAATCATAGGAATGACGTACAAGGTACTTTGGCACCCAAGGAACCACCAGGATGTCTATCGAGTGTGAGTTAACATGGCTTCCAACCCTAGATTTCCCCCTCGCTGCCTAGAAAATGGAACCACTCCATGGATTGAGCTCAAACCCGGCACCTAGCTCTCTCTCGGCATCGCAAGCGACTTCTCTAACTAGAAATTTCGTTGTGCTTTGGAGAAATCTTGACATTCCATTTTCTGAACCTGAAAAACTGGCATTTTCCCAAAGGAGGTGCAAGATTAGGGCGCGCCCATGGGCCCGAGGAAATTTCCACACATGCTACACCATGGTGCATGGCCATTCCCGGGAGGTGGGTATTTATACCGTTGTGTAGGCATATACTGTATTTTTTTGAGTTACGACCCGGTAATGTGGTTTCTTACTGTATGTACCCTATAAGACACTCTCAATTTTTGGGGAAAAATGGTTTGGGTTTCCCAATGGGGTACCTAGGCTGGATGCATGTCTGGGTCCAAGATTGCGCCGACCGTCTCGTTGTCGCGGCCACCGGCGGTTTTCCCCGTTTTCTTGGGCAGCACCAAACAAAATCTAAAAAAGTAAAAATAAATGTGAAAACGGCTCTTGGAGCCCTTGCATGTGACCTGCTGCCCTCATAATATCATAGGCAAGGCATACTAGGTCATTTGGCACCCAAGGCACCACCAGAATGTCTATCGAGTGCGAGTTAACATGGCTTTTTCCAACCCTAGATTCCACCCCTTGCTTCCCAAAACATGGAACCACTCCATGGATTGATCCCAAACCCGGCACATAGCTCCCTCTCGGCATCGCAAGCAACTTATCGAACTAGAGATTTCGTGGTGCTTTGGAGAAATCTTGAATTTTCATTTTCTATACCCGAAAAACCGGCGTTTTCTCAAAGGAGGTGCAAGATTAGGGCGTGCCCATGGGCTCGAGGCAATTTCCACGCATGCTACACCATGTTGAATGGCCATTCCCGGGAGGTGGGTATTTATCTCGTGGTGCAGGCATATACTGTATTTTTTTGAGTTACGGCCCGGTAAATGCGGTTTCTAACTGTATGTACCCTATAAGACACTCTCAATTTTCAGGGAAAATGGTTTGGGATTCCCCATGAGGTACCTAGGCTGGATGCATGCCAGGGTCCAAGATTGCACCGACCGTCGCGTTGCCGCGGCCACCGGCGGGTTCCACCATTTACATGGGAAGCACCAAACAAAATCTAAAAAAATAAAAAAACGTGAAAATGGCTACTAGAGCCCTTGCATGTGACCCACTGCCCTCATAAAATCATAGGCAGGGCATACTAGGTCCTTTGGCACCCAAGGCACAACTAGGATGTCTATCAAGTGTTAGTTAACATGGCTTCCAACCATTGATCCCCCCTCGCTGCCCAAAACATGTAACCACTCCATGGATTGAACATAAACCTGGCACATAGCTCCCTCTTGGCATCGGAAGCGATTTCTCCAACTAGAGATTTGGTGGTGCTTTGGAGAAATCTCGACTTTGCATTTTCTGAACCCGAAAAACCAGCGTTTTCCCAAAAGAGGTGCAAGATTAGGGCGCGCCCATGGGCCCGAGGCAATTTCCACACATGTTACACCATGGTGCATGGCCATTCCCGGGAGGTGGGTATTTATCTAGTGGAGCAGGAATATACTGTATTTTCTTGAGTTACGGCCTGGTAAATGTGGTTTCTAACTGTATGTACGCTGTAAGACACTCTCAACTTTCGGGGGAAAATGGTTTGTGGTGCCCCATGGAGTACCTAGGAAGGATGTATGCCTGGGTCCAATATTGCACCGACCATCGCGTTGTCGCGGCCGCTGGCGGGTTTCACCTTTTTCTTGGGCAGAACCAAACAAAATCTAAAAAAACAAAAAAAAACATGAAAACCGCTCCTAGAGCCTTGGCATGTGACCCACTGCCCTCCTAAAATCATAGGTAGGGGATACCAGGTCCTTTGGAACCCAATGCACCACTAGGATGTCTCTCGAGTGCGACTTAATATGGCTTCCAACCAAAGATTCCACACTTTGCTGCCTAGAACATGCAACCACTCCATGGATTGAGCCCAAACCCGGCACCTACCTCCCTCTCGGCATCGCAAGCAACTTCTCCAACTAGAGATTTCGTGGTGCTTTGGAGAAATCTTCACTTTCCATTTTCTAAACCCGAAAACCAGCGTTTTCCCAAAGGAGGTGCATGATTAGGGCGTGCCCATGGGCCCGAGGAAATTTCCACGCATGCTATACCATGGTTCATGGCCATTCCCGGGAGGTGGGAATTTATCTCGTGGTGCAGTTATATACTGTATTTTCTTGACTTACGGACCGGTAAATGTGGTTTCTAACTGTACGTACCCTATAAGACATTCTCAATTCAAGGGGAAAATGGTTTGGGGTGCGCCGTGGGGTACCTAGGATGGATGCATGCCTAGGTCCAATATTGCACCGACCGTCGCGTTGCCGCGGCCGCCGGCAGGTTTCACGGTTTTCTTGGGCAGCACCAAACAAATTCTAAAAAAAATAAAAAAATGTGAAAACGGCTCCTGGAGCCCTTGCATGTGACCCACTGCCCTCATAAAATCATAGGCAGGGCATACCAGGTCCTTTGGCACCCAAGGCACCACCAGGATATCTATCGAGTGTGAGTTAACATGGCTTCCAACCATAGATTCCCCCCTTGCTACCCAGAACATGGAACCACTCCATGTATTGAGCCCAAACCCGGCACCTATCTCCCTATCGGCATCTCAAGCAACTTCTCCAACTAGAAATTTCGTGGTGCTTTGGAGAAATCTTGACTTTTCATTTTCTAAACCCGAAAAACCGGCGTTTTCTCAAAGGAGGTGCAAGATTAGGGCGCGCCCATGGGCTCGAGGCAATTTCCACACATGCTACACCATGTTGAATGGCCATTCCCGGGAGGTGGGTATTTATCTAGTGGAGCAGGAATATACTGTATTTTCTTGAGTTACGGCCTGGTAAATGTGGTTTCTAACTGTATGTACGCTGTAAGACACTCTCAACTTTCGGGGGAAAATGGTTTGTGGTGCCCCATGGAGTACCTAGGAAGGATGTATGCCTGGGTCCAATATTGCACCGACCATCGCGTTGTCGCGGCCGCTGGCGGGTTTCACCTTTTTCTTGGGCAGCACCAAACAAAATCTAAAAAAACAAAAAAAACATGAAAACCGCTCCTAGAGCCTTGGCATGTGACCCACTGCCCTCCTAAAATCATAGGTAGGGGATACCAGGTCCTTTGGAACCCAATGCACCACTAGGATGTCTCTCGAGTGCGACTTAATATGGCTTCCAACCAAAGATTCCACACTTTGCTGCCCAGAACATGCAACCACTCCATGGATTGAGCCCAAACCCGGCACCTACCTCCCTCTCGGCATCGCAAGCAACTTCTCCAACTAGAGATTTCGTGGTGCTTTGGAGAAATCTTCACTTTCCATTTTCTAAACCCGAAAACCAGCGTTTTCCCAAAGGAGGTGCATGATTAGGGCGTGCCCATGGGCCCGAGGAAATTTCCACGCATGCTATACCATGGTTCATGGCCATTCCCGGGAGGTGGGAATTTATCTCGTGGTGCAGTTATATACTGTATTTTCTTGACTTACGGACCGGTAAATGTGGTTTCTAACTGTACGTACCCTATAAGACATTCTCAATTCAAGGGGAAAATGGTTTGGGGTGCGCCGTGGGGTACCTAGGATGGATGCATGCCTAGGTCCAATATTGCACCGACCGTCGCGTTGCCGCGGCCGCCGGCAGGTTTCACGGTTTTCTTGGGCAGCACCAAACAAATTCTAAAAAAAATAAAAAAATGTGAAAACGGCTCCTGGAGCCCTTGCATGTGACCCACTGCCCTCATAAAATCATAGGCAGGGCATACCAGGTCCTTTGGCACCCAAGGCACCACCAGGATATCTATCGAGTGTGAGTTAACATGGCTTCCAACCATAGATTCCCCCCTTGCTACCCAGAACATGGAACCACTCCATGTATTGAGCCCAAACCCGGCACCTATCTCCCTATCGGCATCTCAAGCAACTTCTCCAACTAGAAATTTCGTGGTGCTTTGGAGAAATCTTGACTTTTCATTTTCTAAACCCGAAAAACCGGCGTTTTCTCAAAGGAGGTGCAAGATTAGGGCGTGCCCATGGGCTCGAGGCAATTTCCACACATGCTACACCATGTTGAATGGCCATTCCCGGGAGGTGGGTATTTATCTAGTGGAGCAGGAATATACTGTATTTTCTTGAGTTACGGCCTGGTAAATGTGGTTTCTAACTGTATGTACGCTGTAAGACACTCTCAACTTTCGGGGGAAAATGGTTTGTGGTGCCCCATGGAGTACCTAGGAAGGATGTATGCCTGGGTCCAATATTGCACCGACCATCGCGTTGTCGCGGCCGCTGGCGGGTTTCACCTTTTTCTTGGGCAGCACCAAACAAAATCTAAAAAAACAAAAAAAACATGAAAACCGCTCCTAGAGCCTTGGCATGTGACCCACTGCCCTCCTAAAATCATAGGTAGGGGATACCAGGTCCTTTGGAACCCAATGCACCACTAGGATGTCTCTCGAGTGCGACTTAATATGGCTTCCAACCAAAGATTCCACACTTTGCTGCCCAGAACATGCAACCACTCCATGGATTGAGCCCAAACCCGGCACCTACCTCCCTCTCGGCATCGCAAGCAACTTCTCCAACTAGAGATTTCGTGGTGCTTTGGAGAAATCTTCACTTTCCATTTTCTAAACCCGAAAACCAGCGTTTTCCCAAAGGAGGTGCATGATTAGGGCGTGCCCATGGGCCCGAGGAAATTTCCACGCATGCTATACCATGGTTCATGGCCATTCCCGGGAGGTGGGAATTTATCTCGTGGTGCAGTTATATACTGTATTTTCTTGACTTACGGACCGGTAAATGTGGTTTCTAACTGTATGTACCCTATAAGACATTCTCAATTCAAGGGGAAAATGGTTTGGGGTGCGTCGTGGGGTACCTAGGATGGATGCATGCCTAGGTCCAATATTGCACCGACCGTCGCGTTGCCGCGGCCGCCGGCAGGTTTCACGGTTTTCTTGGGCAGCACCAAACAAATTCTAAAAAGAATAAAAAAATGTGAAAACGGCTCCTGGAGCCCTTGCATGTGACCCACTGCCCTCATAAAATCATAGGCAGGGCATACCAGGTCCTTTGGCACCCAAGGCACCACCAGGATATCTATCGAGTGTGAGTTAACATGGCTTCCAACCATAGATTCCCCCCTTGCTACCCAGAACATGGAACCACTCCATGTATTGAGCCCAAACCCGGCACCTATCTCCCTATCGGCATCTCAAGCAACTTCTCCAACTAGAAATTTCGTGGTGCTTTGGAGAAATCTTGACTTTTCATTTTCAAAACCCGAAAAACCGGCGTTTTCTCAAAGGAGGTGCAAGATTAGGGCGTGCCCATGGGCTCGAGGCAATTTCCACACATGCTACACCATGTTGAATGGCCATTCCCGGGAGGTGGGTATTTATCTAGTGGAGCAGGAATATACTGTATTTTCTTGAGTTACGGCCTGGTAAATGTGGTTTCTAACTGTATGTACGCTGTAAGACACTCTCAACTTTCGGGGGAAAATGGTTTGTGGTGCCCCATGGAGTACCTAGGAAGGATGTATGCCTGGGTCCAATATTGCACCGACCATCGCGTTGTCGCGGCCGCTGGCGGGTTTCACCCATTTCTTGGGCAGCACCAAACAAAATCTAAAAAAACAAAAAAAACATGAAAACCGCTCCTAGAGCCTTGGCATGTGACCCACTGCCCTCCTAAAATCATAGGTAGGGGATACCAGGTCCTTTGGAACCCAATGCACCACTAGGATGTCTCTCGAGTGCGACTTAATATGGCTTCCAACCAAAGATTCCACACTTTGCTGCCCAGAACATGCAACCACTCCATGGATTGAGCCCAAACCCGGCACCTACCTCCCTCTCGGCATCGCAAGCAACTTCTCCAACTAGAGATTTCGTGGTGCTTTAGAGAAATCTTCACTTTCCATTTTCTAAACCCGAAAACCAGCGTTTTCCCAAAGGAGGTGCATGATTAGGGCGTGCCCATGGGCCCGAGGAAATTTCCACGCATGCTATACCATGGTTCATGGCCATTCCCGGGAGGTGGGAATTTATCTCGTGGTGCGGTTATATACTGTATTTTCTTGACTTACGGACCGGTAAATGTGGTTTCTAACTGTACGTACCCTATAAGACATTCTCAATTCAAGGGGAAAATGGTTTGGGGTGCGCCGTGGGATACCTAGGATGGATGCATGCCTAGGTCCAATATTGCACCGACCGTCGCGTTGCCGCGGCCGCCGGCAGGTTTCACGGTTTTCTTGCACAGCACCAAACAAATTCTAAAAAAAGTAAAAAAATGTGAAAACGGCTCCTGGAGCCCTTGCATGTGACCCACTGCCCTCATAAAATCATAGGCAGGGCATACCAGGTCCTTTGGCACCCAAGGCACCACCAGGATATCTATAGAGTGTGAGTTAACATGGCTTCCAATCATAGATTCCCCCCTTGCTACCCAGAACATGGAACCACTCCATGTATTGAGCCCAAACCCGGCACCTATCTCCCTATCGGCATCTCAAGCAACTTCTCCAACTAGAAATTTCGTGGTGCTTTGGAGAAATCTTGACTTTTCATTTTCTAAACCCGAAAAACCGGCGTTTTCTCAAAGGAGGTGCAAGATTAGGGCGTGCCCATGGGCTCGAGGCAATTTCCACACATGCTACACCATGTTGAATGGCCATTCCCGGGAGGTGGGTATTTATCTCGTGGTGCAGGCATATACTGTATTTTTTTGAGTTACGGCCCGGTAAATGCGGTTTCTAACTGTATGTACCCTATAAGACACTCTCAATTTTTAGGGAAAATGGTTTGGGGTTCCCCATGAGGTACCTAGGCTGGATGCATGCCAGGGTCCAAGATTGCACCGACCGTCGCGTTGCCGCGACCACCGGCGGGTTCCACCATTTACATGGGAAGCACCAAACAAAATCTAAAAAAATAAATAAACATGAAAATGGCTACTAGAGCCCTTGCATGTGACCCACTGCCCTCATAAAATCATAGGCAGGGCATACTAGGTCCTTTGGCACCCAAGGCACAACTAGGATGTCTATCAAGTGTTAGTTAACATGGCTTCCAACCATTGATCCCCCCTCGCTGCCCAAAACATGTAACCACTCCATGGATTGAACATAAACCTGGCACATAGCTCCCTCTTGGCATCGGAAGCGATTTCTCCAACTAGAGATTTCGTGGTGCTTTGGAGAAATCTCGACTTTGCATTTTCTGAACCCGAAAAACCAGCGTTTTCCCAAAAGAGGTGCAAGATTAGGGCGCGCCCATGGGCCCGAGGCAATTTCCACACATGTTACACCATGGTGCATGGCCATTCCCGGGAGGTGGGTATTTATCTCGTGGAGCAGGAATATACTGTATTTTCTTGAGTTACAGCCTGGTAAATGTGGTTTCTAACTGTATGTACGCTGTAAGACACTCTCAACTTTTGGGGGAAAATGGTTTGGGGTGCCCCATGGAGTACCTAGGCAGGATGCATGCCTGGGTCCAATATTGCACCGACCATCGCGTTGTCGCGGCCGCTGGCGGGTTTCACCTTTTTCTTGGGCAGCACCAAACAAAATCTAAAAAAACAAAAAAAATATGAAAACCGCTCCTAGAGCCTTGGCATGTGACCCACAGCCCTCCTAAAATCATAGGTAGGGGATACCAGGTCCTTTGGAACCCAATGCACCACTAGGATGTCTCTCGAGTGCGACTTAACATGGCTTCCAACCAAAGATTCCACACTTTGCTGCCCAGAACATGCAACCACTCCATGGATTGAGCCCAAACCCGGCACCTACCTCCCTCTCGGCATCGCAAGCAACTTCTCCAACTAGAGATTTCGTGGTGCTTTGGAGAAATCTTCACTTTCCATTTTCTAAACCCGAAAACCAGCGTTTTCCCAAAGGAGGTGCATGATTAGGGCGTGCCCATGGGCCCGAGGCAATTTCCACGCATGTTACACCATGGTGCGTGGAAATTCCCGAGAGGTGGTTATTTATTTCGTGGTGCAGGCATATACTGTATTTTTTTGAGTTACAACTCGGAAAATGCGGTTTCTAACTGTATGTACACTCTCAATTTTCGGGGAAAATGGTTTGGGGTGCCCCATGAGGTACCTAGGCTGGATGCATGCCTGGGTCTAATATTGCACCGACCGTCGTGTTTCCGCGGCCACCGGCAGGTTCCTCCATTTACCAGGGAAGCACCAAACAAAATCTAAAAAATAAAAAAAAATGAAAATGGCTCCTAGAGCACTTGCATGTGACCCAGTGCCCTCATAAAATCATAGGCAGGGCATACCAGGTCCTTTGGTACCCAAGGCACCACCAAGATGTCTATCGAGTGTGAGTTAACATGGCTTCCAACCATAGACCCCCCTCGCTGCCCAGAACATGGAACCACTCCATGGATTGAACCCAATCCCGGCACCTAGCTCCCTCTCGGCAGCGCAAGCGATTTATCCAACTAGAGATTTCGTGGTGCTTTGGAGAAATCTCGACTTTCCATTTTCTAAACCCGAAAAACTGGCGTTTTCCCAAAGGAGGTGCAAGATTAGGGCGCGCCCATGGGCCCGAGGCAATTTCCAGACATGCTACACCATGGTGCATGGCCACTCCCGGGAGTTGGGTATTTATCTCGTGGGGCAGGCATATACTGTTTTTTTTTAGTTACGGCCCGGTAAATGCGGTTTCTAACTGTATGTACCCTATAAGAAACTCTCAATTTTCGCAGGAACATGGTTTGGGGGGCCCCATGGGGTACCTAGGCTGGGTGCATGCCTAGGTTCAAGATTGCACCGACCGTCACGTTGTCGCGACCGCCCACAGGTTTCGTCATTTTCTTGGACAGCACCAAACAAAATCTAAAAAAATTAAAAACAACATGAAAAGGCTCCTGGAGCCCTTGCATGTGACCCACTACCCTAATAAAATCATAGGCATGACATACTAGGTCCTTTGGCACCCAAGGCATCACTAGGATGTCTATCGAGTGTGAGTTAACATGGCTTCCAACCCTTGATTTCCCCCTTGCTGCCCAGAACATGGAACCACTTCATGGAATAGAGCCCAAACCTGGCACCTAGCTCTCTCTCGGCATCACAAGTGACTTCTCCAACTAGAGATTTCGTGGTTCTTTGGAGAAATCTTGACTTTCCATTTTCTGAACCTGAAAAACTGGCATTTTCCCAAAGGATGTGCAAGATTAGGGTGCGCCCATGGGCCAAAGGCAATTTCCACGAATGCTACACCATGGTGCATGGCCGTTCCCGGGAGGTGGGTATTTATCTCGTGGTGCAGGCATATACTGTATTTTTTTTATGTACGACCCGGTAAATGTGGTTTCTAACTTTATGTAACCTATAAGACACTCTCAATTTTCGGGGAAAATGGTTTGGGGTGCCCTATGGGGTACCTAGGCTGGATGCATGTCTGGGTCCAAGATTACACCGACCGTCGTGTTGCCGCGGCCACCGGCGGGTTTTGCCGTTTTCTTGGGCATCCCCAAACAAAATCTAAAAATACAAAAAAAAACATGAAAACGGCTCCTCGAGCCCTTGCATGTGACCCACTGCCCTCATAAAATCATAGGCAGGGCATACCAGGTCCTTGGCAACCAAGGAACGACAAGGATGTCTATCGAGTGTGAGTTAATATGGCTTCCAAGCCTAGATTCCACCTTGCTTTCCAGAACATGGAACCACTCCATGGATTGAGCCCAAACCTGGCACCTAGCTCCCTCTCGGCATCGCAAGCAACTTCTCCAACTAGAGATGTCATGGTGATTTAGAGAAATCTCGACTTTCCATTTTCTAAACCTGATAATCCGGCGTTTCCCCAAAGGAGGTGCAAGATTAGGGCGCGCCCATGAGCCCGAGGAAATTTCCACGCATCCTACACCATGGTGCATGGCCATTTCCGAGAGGTGGTTATTTATCTCCTGGTGCAGGCATATACTGTATTTTTTTTAGTTACAGTTCGGTAAATGCGGTTTCTAACTGTATGTACCCTATAAGACACTCTCAATTTTCGGGGAAAAATGGTTTGGGGTGCCCCATGGGGTACCTAGGCTTGATGCATGCCTGGGTCCAATATTGCACCGACCGTCGCGTTTCCGCGGCCACCGTCGGGTTCCTCTGTTTACTTGGGAAGCACCAAACAAAATCTAAAAAAAGAAAAAAAAAAGAAAACGCCTCCTAGAGCACTTGCATGTGACCCACTGCCCTCATAAAATCATAGGCAGGGCATACCAGGTCCTCCGATACACAAGGCAACACCAAGATGCATATCGAGTGTGAGTTAACATGGCTTCCAACCATAGATCCCCCTCGCTGCCCAGAACATGGAACCCCTTCATGGATTGAACACAATCCCGGCACCTAGATCCCTCTCAGCAGCACAAGCGATTTCTCCAACTAGAGATTTCGTGGTGCTTTGGAGAAATCTCGACTTTCCATTTATAACCCGAAAAACCGGCGTTTTCCCAAAGGAGGTGCAAGATTAGGGCGCACCCATGGGCCCGAGGCAATTTCCACACATGCTACACCATGGTTCATGGCCATTCCCGGGAGGTGGGTATTTATCTCGTGGGGCAGGCATATACTGTATTTTTTTGAGTTACGGCCCGGTAAATGCGGTTTCTAACTATATGTATCCTATAAGACACTCAATTTCGTGGGAACATGGTTTGGGGTGCCCCATGGGGTACCTACGCTGGATGCATGCCTAGGTCCAAGATTGCACCGACCGTCGCGTTGTCGCGGCCGCCGGCGGGTTTCGCCGTTTTCTTGGACAACACCAAACAAAAACTAAAAAAATAAAAAAACATGAAAAGGGATCCTGGAGCCTTTGCATGTGACATACTTCCCTCACAAAATCATAGGAATGACGTACAAGGTACTTTGGCACCCAAGGAACCACCAGGATGTCTATCGAGTGTGAGTTAACATGGCTTCCAACCCTAGATTTCCCCCTCGCTGCCTAGAAAATGGAACCACTCCATGGATTGAGCTCAAACCCGGCACCTAGCTCTCTCTCGGCATCGCAAGCGACTTCTCTAACTAGAAATTTCGTTGTGCTTTGGAGAAATCTTGACATTCCATTTTCTGAACCTGAAAAACTGGCATTTTCCCAAAGGAGGTGCAAGATTAGGGCGCGCCCATGGGCCCGAGGAAATTTCCACACATGCTACACCATGGTGCATGGCCATTCCCGGGAGGTGGGTATTTATACCGTTGTGTAGGCATATACTGTATTTTTTTGAGTTACGACCCGGTAATGTGGTTTCTTACTGTATGTACCCTATAAGACACTCTCAATTTTTGGGGAAAAATGGTTTGGGTTTCCCAATGGGGTACCTAGGCTGGATGCATGTCTGGGTCCAAGATTGCACCGACCGTCTCGTTGTCGCGGCCACCGGCGGGTTTCCCCGTTTTCTTGGGCAGCACCAAACAAAATCTAAAAAAGTAAAAATAAATGTGAAAACGGCTCTTGGAGCCCTTGCATGTGACTTGCTGCCCTCATAAAATCATAGGCAAGGCATACTAGGTCATTTGGCACCCAAGGCACCACCAGAATGTCTATCGAGTGCGAGTTAACATGGCTTTTTCCAACCCTAGATTCCACCCCTTGCTTCCCAAAACATGGAACCACTCCATGGATTGATCCCAAACCCGGCACATAGCTCCCTCTCGGCATCGCAAGCAACTTATCGAACTAGAGATTTCGTGGTGCTTTGGAGAAATCTTGAATTTTCATTTTCTAAACCCGAAAAACCGGCGTTTTCTCAAAGGAGGTGCAAGATTAGGGCGTGCCCATGGGCTCGAGGCAATTTCCACACATGCTACACCATGTTGAATGGCCATTCCCGGGAGGTGGGTATTTATCTCGTGGTGCAGGCATATACTGTATTTTTTTGAGTTACGGCCCGGTAAATGCGGTTTCTAACTGTATGTACCCTATAAGACACTCTCAATTTTCAGGGAAAATGGTTTGGGGTTCCCCATGAGGTACCTAGGCTGGATGCATGCCAGGGTCCAAGATTGCACCGACCGTCGCGTTGCCGCGGCCACCGGCGGGTTCCACCATTTACATGGGAAGCACCAAACAAAATCTAAAAAAATAAATAAACGTGAAAATGGCTACTAGAGCCCTTGCATGTGACCCACTGCCCTCATAAAATCATAGGCAGGGCATACTAGGTCCTTTGGCACCCAAGGCACAACTAGGATGTCTATCAAGTGTTAGTTAACATGGCTTCCAACCATTGATCCCCCCTCGCTGCCCAAAACATGTAACCACTCCATGGATTGAACATAAACCTGGCACATAGCTCCCTCTTGGCATCGGAAGCGATTTCTCCAACTAGAGATTTCGTGGTGCTTTGGAGAAATCTCGACTTTGCATTTTCTGAACCCGAAAAACCAGCGTTTTCCCAAAAGAGGTGCAAGATTAGGGCGCGCCCATGGGCCCGAGGCAATTTCCACACATGTTACACCATGGTGCATGGCCATTCCCGGGAGGTGGGTATTTATCTAGTGGAGCAGGAATATACTGTATTTTCTTGAGTTACGGCCTGGTAAATGTGGTTTCTAACTGTATGTACGCTGTAAGACACTCTCAACTTTCGGGGGAAAATGGTTTGTGGTGCCCCATGGAGTACCTAGGAAGGATGTATGCCTGGGTCCAATATTGCACCGACCATCGCGTTGTCGCGGCCGCTGGCGGGTTTCACCTTTTTCTTGGGCAGCACCAAACAAAATCTAAAAAAACAAAAAAAAACATGAAAACCGCTCCTAGAGCCTTGGCATGTGACCCACTGCCCTCCTAAAATCATAGGTAGGGGATACCAGGTCCTTTGGAACCCAATGCACCACTAGGATGTCTCTCGAGTGCGACTTAATATGGCTTCCAACCAAAGATTCCACACTTTGCTGCCCAGAACATGCAACCACTCCATGGATTGAGCCCAAACAAGGCACCTACCTCCCTCTCGGCATCGCAAGCAACTTCTCCAACTAGAGATTTCGTGGTGCTTTGGAGAAATCTTCACTTTCCATTTTCTAAACCCGAAAACCAGCGTTTTCCCAAAGGAGGTGCATGATTAGGGCGTGCCCATGGGCCCGAGGAAATTTCCACGCATGCTATACCATGGTTCATGGCCATTCCCGGGAGGTGGGAATTTATGTCGTGGTGCAGTTATATACTGTATTTTCTTGACTTACGGACCGGTAAATGTGGTTTCTAACTGTACGTACCCTATAAGACATTCTCAATTCAAGGGGAAAATGGTTTGGGGTGCACCGTGGGGTACCTAGGATGGATGCATGCCTAGGTCCAATATTGCACCGACCGTCGCGTTGCCGCGGCCGCCGGCAGGTTTCACGGTTTTCTTGGGCAGCACCAAACAAATTCTAAAAAAAATAAAAAAATGTGAAAACGGCTCCTGGAGCCCTTGCATGTGACCCACTGCCCTCATAAAATCATAGGCAGGGCATACCAGGTCCTTTGGCACCCAAGGCACCACCAGGATATCTATCGAGTGTGAGTTAACATGGCTTCCAACCATAGATTCCCCCCTTGCTACCCAGAACATGGAACCACTCCATGTATTGAGCCCAAACCCGGCACCTATCTCCCTATCGGCATCTCAAGCAACTTCTCCAACTAGAAATTTCGTGGTGCTTTGGAGAAATCTTGACTTTTCATTTTCTAAACCCGAAAAACCGGCGTTTTCTCAAAGGAGGTGCAAGATTAGGGCGTGCCCATGGGCTCGAGGCAATTTCCACACATGCTACACCATGTTGAATGGCCATTCCCGGGAGGTGGGTATTTATCTCGTGGTGCAGGCATATACTGTATTTTTTTGAGTTACGGCCCGGTAAATGCGGTTTCTAACTGTATGTACCCTATAAGACACTCTCAATTTTCAGGGAAAATGGTTTGGGGTTCCCCATGAGGTACCTAGGCTGGATGCATGCCAGGGTCCAAGATTGCACCGACCGTCGCGTTGCCGCGGCCACCGGCGGGTTCCACCATTTACATGGGAAGCACCAAACAAAATCTAAAAAAATAAATAAACGTGAAAATGGCTACTAGAGCCCTTGCATGTGACCCACTGCCCTCATAAAATCATAGGCAGGGCATACTAGGTCCTTTGGCACCCAAGGCACAACTAGGATGTCTATCAAGTGTTAGTTAACATGGCTTCCAACCATTGATCCCCCCTCGCTGCCCAAAACATGTAACCACTCCATGGATTGAACATAAACCTGGCACATAGCTCCCTCTTGGCATCGGAAGCGATTTCTCCAACTAGAGATTTCGTGGTGCTTTGGAGAAATCTCGACTTTGCATTTTCTGAACCCGAAAAACCAGCGTTTTCCCAAAAGAGGTGCAAGATTAGGGCGCGCCCATGGGCCCGAGGCAATTTCCACACATGTTACACCATGGTGCATGGCCATTCCCGGGAGGTGGGTATTTATCTAGTGGAGCAGGAATATACTGTATTTTCTTGAGTTACGGCCTGGTAAATGTGGTTTCTAACTGTATGTACGCTGTAAGACACTCTCAACTTTCGGGGGAAAATGGTTTGTGGTGCCCCATGGAGTACCTAGGAAGGATGTATGCCTGGGTCCAATATTGCACCGACCATCGCGTTGTCGCGGCCGCTGGCGGGTTTCACCTTTTTCTTGGGCAGCACCAAACAAAATCTAAAAAAACAAAAAAAAACATGAAAACCGCTCCTAGAGCCTTGGCATGTGACCCACTGCCCTCCTAAAATCATAGGTAGGGGATACCAGGTCCTTTGGAACCCAATGCACCACTAGGATGTCTCTCGAGTGCGACTTAATATGGCTTCCAACCAAAGATTCCACACTTTGCTGCCCAGAACATGCAACCACTCCATGGATTGAGCCCAAACCCGGCACCTACCTCCCTCTCGGCATCGCAAGCAACTTCTCCAACTAGAGATTTCGTGGTGCTTTGGAGAAATCTTCACTTTCCATTTTCTAAACCCGAAAACCAGCGTTTTCCCAAAGGAGGTGCATGATTAGGGCGTGCCCATGGGCCCGAGGAAATTTCCACGCATGCTATACCATGGTTCATGGCCATTCCCGGGAGGTGGGAATTTATCTCGTGGTGCAGTTATATACTGTATTTTTTTGACTTACGGACCGGTAAATGTGGTTTCTAACTGTACGTACCCTATAAGACATTCTCAATTCTAGGGGAAAATCGTTTGGGGTGCGCCGTGGGGTACCTAGGATGGATGCATGCCTAGGTCCAAGATTGCACCGACCGTCGCGTTGCCGCGGCCGCCGGCAGGTTTCACGGTTTTCTTGGGCAGCACCAAACAAATTCTAAAAAAAATAAAAAATGTGAAAATGGCTCCTGGATCCCTTGCATGTGACCCACTGCCCTCATAAAATCATAGGCAGGGCATACCAGGTCCTTTGGCACCCAAGGCACCACCAGGATATCTATCGAGTGTGAGTTAACATGGCTTCCAACCCTAGATTTCCCCCCTTGCTACCCAGAACATGGAACCACTCCATGTATTGAGCCCAAACCCGGCACCTAGCTCCCTATCGGCATGTCAAGCAACTTCTCCAACTAGAAATTTCGTGGTGCTTTGGAGAAATCTTGACTTTTCATTTTCTAAACCCGAAAAACCGTTGTTTTCCTAACGTAGGTGCAATATTAGGGCACACCCATGGGCCCAAGGCAATTTCCATGCATGCTACACCATGGTTTATGGCCATTCCCGGGAGGTGGGTATTTATCTCGTGGTGTAGGCATATACTGTATTTTTTTGAGTTACGGCCCGGTAAATGCGGTTTCTAACTGTATATACCCTATAAGACACTCTCAATTTTTGGGGAAAATGGTTTGGGTGCACCGTGGGGTACCTAGGCTGGATGCATGCCTGGGTCCAAAATTGCACTGACCGTCGCGTTGCCGCGGCCGTTGGCGGGTTTCGCCGTTTTCTTGGGGAGCACCAAACAAAATATTTAAATAAAAAACGTGAAAATGACTCCTGGAGCCCTTGCATGTGACCCACTTCCCTCATAAAAACATAGGCAGGGCATACCAGATCCTTTGGCACCCAAGGGACCACCAGGATGTCTATCGAGTGTGAGTTAACATGGCTTCCAACCCTAGATTCCCCCTCGCTGCCCAGAAAATGGAACGACTCCATGGATTGAGCCCAAACCCGGCACCTAGCTCCCTCTCGGCATCGCAAGCGACTTATCCAACTAGAGATTTCTTGGTGCTTTGGAGAAATCTCGACTTTCCATTTTCTGAACCCGAAAAACTGGCGTTTTCCCAAATAAGGTGCAAGATTAGGGCCTTCTAGAAGCCCCCCACGAGGCCAGGTTAATTCTGCGTCCCAATTGTAAGGCACCGTTGGATTGGGGAGAATGGATGATAAGGATCGTCCTTTGCAATAGCGATCAGCGAGTAGGCATTTCTGCGTCCCTATTGGGCCTAGCAACCACATGTGGGCCTACCTCCTTGACTTTATAAATGCGACCATGTGGCCGAGGCTCAAACCCCGTTCACTCCCTACATCTCGCGTCAGCACAAGCGTCGAATCCTACCTGAAGAAATGACACCTCGACATGGAGAGGCCCCGTCTCAGCTTGCACAAGGCCAAGTTGTTCGCCCAGTATGACATACTCGCGCCACCGCTAGCGAGGCTACCGACCGGATACGAGCTCAGCTACGCCGGGGTGCCCGTGGGGCCGCTCCTGCGTGGCATCACGCTGTCAAGGCAGATTGAGGAGCGTCACCGCCAGCTACTGGAGCGGAAGAGGGCAATGGACTGATACGCGCACACCAGTGCGTACTGGCCAAGGTGCTTCAAGAAGGAGAGGGAGGTGTGGATTTGGATTTGCGGAGCTCACCGTTCTAAGATCCACCCAGATCTACGCAACCCCAAAGGGAGGCAACGCTTCTGGGAAGTGCCTGGGCGTACGCCCTCCACTGTTATTGATGTTGCGCGCCTTGCAGCACTCGTGAAGAGGAACGCCCCCGGGCTCGTCCTCATAGATTCAGACTCGGAATAGGTGGACGACAACGTGGAGGATGTCATGCACGACGAATACAGCGGGAGCGGCATAGTCGATTAGGGTCACTTGAGCCTAAATTTAATCTATGTATGGTAGCTTTAATGACCTCTTCGGATAGAATGGCCAAGTTTTAAGAGCGTATGCTCCGTTGTTTGAGTCTAGAAAAAATCTTAGACACGACTCTTACAGAGAGAAATATGCTACAGCGTTTAGACACACTGATTGGCCCCACTGTTAGAATAAAATACCTATTTAAAATATCTCTTTTGTTATTCTTTTCTTCTCGTGAAACCTCTTTTCTTGTACAGCATCCGTTGAGTCTAATGAAAAGCTTAGACACGAGTCTAGCAAAACTAAGTATTCAGCGTTTAGACACCGGTAGGCCCCTCTATTGGAATAAATAACCTATTTATGAAAATTCTTTTCTTATCCTTTTTTTCTTGCCAAAGATTTTTCCCTCTTATAGAGAATCAATGCCCCTGACGTTGCCGATATGACGTCGCTGACAAAGACGAGGCGAGGCTAATGGGATGGTACGATGTCTCTACTCCCAGCACTTCATGGCACAGTCATAATTTTGGTGTGCGTCAGAGGAGAAGGATACACGCGTATCCGCAAAAAAATCTTCTTCCCGTTTGCTAGTCCAGTCGGCGTCCTCGATACAGCTGCACACCACAGAAGACCGACGAGGCAACACACGTCATTAAACGGTAGCGCAATCAAGTTTGGAATAGGGTAGAGGGAGCGAAGGAAAAAATTCCATCATGCTGGTCCTGTGCCATCGATCCTTCGAGGCCAACACTACAGGAGGCGAGGCAACTTCATGGCACGGCCATAATTTTGGTCATTGAACTGTTACAAATCCATGATTATTGTTTATGGGTAATCAGTTTAAAAATTAATATACAATCTAACGACCTCGAATTAGGTCGACACCACACATCACATACCCGTTACAAGTACCAGATAGAAATAAATTTCAATGAAAATTCAAGAAACAACGTTATTGTGCCACCTTCTCTCTTCTCCTCTTATTACTGTTCAATCCCGCGCTGCACTAAACAACAGTTGATGAAGACAGAAACAAAAATGATCAAAATACCAAGTAAAACTCGTTTCAAGCTTAGCTTTCGTCTGGAGAATCGTACAAAGATGAAATTGACATGGATTTATTGTTTGTCCCGTAGTTAGCCGAAAGATCCTCAAGAACATCCTCAATTACCCCAACAACTTCTTCATATTCAAATTCAACTCCATTATTATCGTTTCCCTTCTTCTCCCTCTTACCCTATTGTTTCTTTTCGCCCCCTATCCCCACCGGCACGTCCACATCCTTATCCAATTGCAGCTTACCAACGTTTCCCTCCACGTGCGCATCACCGTTTTCCTTCACATGCAATACTTCCTCCATGTCATCTCGTTGCGCGTCGTCTAGTTCTGCCTGAGAAGCCTCATCTTGTTCCTCCGTGATGTCAACGGGGACAAGGTCAGCATCTCCGAAATTATGTGGAACTGGGTTTTTGTATAGCCTCTTGATATGGCCCAAACCTCCACACTGTTTTCACTTCCGCTTCCTTGCTCCTAGTCTCGAACCCTGGATCAAATATCTCCGAATCATTTTCTCTTATAGAGCATCAATACCCCTGACATTGCGGATGCGACGTCGCTGACAAAGACGAGGCAAGGCAGATGGGATGGTACGTTGTCTCTACTCCCAGCACTTGATGGCACAATCATAATTTTGGTGTGCGTCAGAGGAGAAGGATACACCCGTATCCGCAAAAAATCTGCTCCCCGCTTGCTAATCCAGTCGGCGTCCTCGATACAGCTGCGCACTGCAGAAGAATGATGAGGTAACACGCGTGATTAAATGGTAGCACAATCAAGCTCAGAACAGGGTAGAGGGAGCGAAGGAAAAAATTCCATCATGCTGATCCTGTGCCATCGATCCTTCCAGGCCAACACTGCAGGCGACGAGGCAACTCCATGGCACGGCCATAATTTTGGTCATTGAACTGTTACAAATCCATGATTATTGTTTATGGGTAATCAGTTTAAAAATTAATATACAATCTAACGACCTCGAATTAGGTCTACACCACACATCACATACCCGATACAAATAAATTTCAATGAAAATTCAAGAAACGACGTTATTGTGCCACCTTCTCTCTGCTCCTCTTATTACTGTTCAATCCCGCGCTGCACTAAACAACATTTGATGAGGACAGAAAAAAAAATGATCAAAATACCAAGTAAAACTCGTTTCAAGCTTACCTTTCGTTCGGAGAATCGTACAAAGATGAAATTGACATGGATTTATTGTTTTTCCCGTATTTAGCCGAAAGATCCTCAAGAACATCCTTAATTACCCCAAAAACTTCTTCATATTCAAACTCAACTCCATTATTATCGTTTCCCTTCCGCTCCCTCTTACCCTATTGTTTCTTTTCGCCCCCTATCCCCACCGGCACGTCCACGTCCTTATCCAATTGCAGCTTACCAACGTTTCCATCCATGTGCGCATCACCGTTTTCCTTCACATGAAGCACTTCCTCCAAGTCATTTCACTGCGTATCCTCTAGTTCTCCCTAAGAAGCCTCATCTTGTTCCTCTGTGATGTGAATGGGGACAAGGTCAGCATCTCCGAAATTATGTGGAACTGGCTTTTTGCATAGCCTCTTGATATGGCCCAACCCTCCACACCGTTTGCACTTCCGCTTCCTTGTTCCTAGTCCTGAACCTTTTGCGGTGAAGGCTTCGGTCCTTTCGTTTCTAGGCCTCCAAGCCTCCTAAGAACTGGTGGTTCGAGTGTGAACCCTGGATCGACTATATCCAAATCATTTTTATCAGCAATAGGTGGTACGTTTTCTGCCTAAGTTGCAGCAAACTTGTCCACGAAGAAATAGTTATGAACATAGTACTCTATTTCAGAACCTCCCTCTCAGCTTTAATATAAAGTGCAGTGCATGGTGGCATGGACGACCAGTAACCTGCCACTTCCTGTATGAACAAGTCTTGTCACCAATGTCTACAGTAAAGCTCCATTCAGTTCCGTGCTTGTCTTGTGCATAAACCTCAACCAATATACTAGAACTTCTGACCATCCTCGTCTTTATCGTTCTCATTGCCGTGGTTCTTGCATTCAGTAATAAAACCACTTTTGGAATTATTTTATGGCCTACAAATTTTCTCGCACAAATTCTCTGCCTAAAATCTATCTTCACCATTATACACTGTCTTATTGCATCTAACAAAATTACAATTGCAAGTGACTTCATGCTCCAAATCTTAGCATTGAACCTTTCTGTTAGATTATTGCAAACAAAATCCACTTTGCTTAACTCACCGAACTTGCTTCTGGCACATAACTTGTTATGATGTTTTTCGAGGTACTCTTTCAGCTTCGAGACAGTATACAAGTTCTGCATGTAAGTAGCATGCGTGCTTGGGGTGTACGTGTATGCTGATCGCCACAAGTTGTCTTCAAAAGTATTTCCTTTGAACTTCTTCATTAAGCTAGTATCAAGGTGCCGCATGCATTCCCTATGCTCAACGCTAGGAAACATAGCATCAACAGCATTCTGAAGCCCCTTGCATGCACCAATGTGTATCACCAAGCCTCTAGGGTGACCAATTAGTGCGCATCGTCTCTGCATGAACCATGTCTAGCTTTCAGTCGATTCACCCTCAAGAACAACATAGGCTACGGGAAAAAGCCAATTATGCGCGTCCATAGCACAAGCGGTAGCAAGATGTCCCCTAAACTTCCATGTTAAAGAAGTTGCATATGTTGCCAAATATGTCCTACAACCGTCTAGGAACCCCTTCCATCATGCGTTCAAGCAGACAAAACATCTCCTGAAGCATTTATTATCTGTCTGCTTATACTGGACCCCCCTTGAGATCTTTTCTCTTCCTTTCACAACCTCGTAATCAATGTTAACAACACTACCAGGTGATGTCTTCTCTACCTCAGCTTTGAAACTATACAACATGTGAATACTGTCAGTCCACTTGCCCTAAATGAAGTCTAGATCCATTTACTTCTCATCAAAGACTCTATGGTAAGGAATCAGAACATTAAATTTTCTCTAAGCTTAGTTCTGATTTCAGCAGGTCTAATGCTATGATCCTGCCTTACCAAGTCAAGTACCTTAACAGAAATCCACTTGGTTTTCGCCTGACTAACTTTATCACTTAAAGAAGTATTAGGGCAGTTGTGTTTCTTCGTGTTTACCTTGATCTGCATTCAATGGGAATAAAAATAAATCAGAGAACTCATCAGCAGAACAAATATGAGAAAGAACGAAACTAATGTAGCTATTGCAACCTGAAATGGGTGTCCACCCCGCATTGGAGATGCATGCAATCTCCATTTACACAACTTATATTCCTTACAATGCACCCTAAATCTCTTTTAGTCGCTCTTTTCAACGATAAATTCGAACCCATCTCTATTGCATAGGTAGCAACAGCATATCTGCATTCCTCCATAATATCAAACACAGTCCCCTCATCAATTGTAGGGTTGTCCCTATCAAAGTGTATCACTGGCCAGTCCTCGTCTTCGTCATCGTATCTTCATCCCATTTCCCCATCCTCACATTCCTCTTCCTCACCAGTCCCATAGTCAGGCTCATAGTTTGAATCAACCAAATATTCCCTACTCTCCATCCTATCAGGGACAGCAGCCACATCTGGATATGCTTTCTCATCATCAACATCATCATATCATCATCATCTTATTCGAGCACAAAATCACCCTGACTGCCACACATTTCGACGTCTTCATACTCAATGAAAGGCTAGTCAGTCATGCTCGGTATCGAAAACAGAGCCTGCTCTGTTCGCGTTCCACATGGCCCGGTATCATTCAAGACTGTCTCTTCCCCAGTATCTTTGTTAAGGATCTGCGAAAACATCAGCATAGTCCCCATGCCGAGGTGTTTACTCCACATCATGGCCAGAGCCTCATCAGTTCTAATGTTGCAGAAAGTCTGCGAATTTGTGTCGTATTACCTGATTACGAATTCATCATGCTGGCCAATGGAAAACTTGCCAAATTGCATGTGCAAGTCACTTAGAATTATGTCCTCAACGTCCACTGTCAGCTGATAATCAAATCCACTAGTAACTGCGATTCTACCGTCGGACAAGGTTTTAGTCCGACACCCATGCTAAATCTTCAAAATAAATCTAGATGAAGCAGACGTCATACGGTCACCAACACAGATCCTCTCGATCAACACACGACTAGAAACACTAATTGGGAGATGCAGAGATGTAATTGCAGTTCTTACCCTTCAGGGAGGATGTACGACATGTTCAATGGGCTCCAGAGCACCAAATCTTTGCACCCCGCGTCCTCTTCCCCTGTTTCTTGCTCCTCCATGTTCTCCAGCCTTGAAGGGTCCATCTCCTTGCTCTCTGTAACACCCTCAGAATCGGCCCTATGCAAGTTTTAGCGAAACCCGCCAAACCCGCATAGAAACGATTCAAAGGTGCCCACTAGGCACTTTCGTGTGGGTGGAAAACGAAGTAATATCATTACACAGTAGTCCACGATGGAACCCACAGAACAGATATATACAACACGACTCCAGGAGTCAAGAATGCAGATATACAGTACAAAGATCCAAATCACCTTGAAAACGATAGAGCGTCCGACTACGGACAAGATGCAAATGGGGCTAAGAGCCCTGAAGAATAACCAATGGCGTCCATAACCCTGCCTAGGCCAAGCCGGAAGGGTAACCCTGCTAACGACGTCGATCTCAAAACCTTCTTAAACAAAAGGGGTGCCGACAAAGGGCAAAGGAAAAAGAGAGAGCGGTCAGTACTGAGGCCAGTACACGGCGAGGCTAGAATTCGGCGGTCCTCGCCTACATAGGTATGGTGGACTGAGCGGCAGCGCGGCATGCACTAAACAACCTATAGAGACTCGATATAACTGTCGGCTACCAGAGAGGGATAAGAAAGTCCTATTCAGAACCATCTTGATACTACCACCAAACATACCCATCCTGGTGTTTCCCCCTCGAGACCAAACGAGGAAGTCAACCGAGGAACTCACACCGTTGGCAGTTTTATTTATTCAGTTATCGTTGCAGCAATTACTAGTCAGGTATAGATAGTCATCCTGATAGAATAAGCAGTGGGCACTTTTAGTTAACCATTCCGTTGTAGTTGCAACACTTACTAGTCAGATACAATTAGCATGAGATATCCCAAACCCAGCAGTTGTCGGTACTTTTATTTAGCCATTCCGTTGTAGTGAAGCTGATTACTAGTCATATCAGATACAAATCAAATTATAACAGTAAACTTTAGTTATGGTTGTCTATGATCGAGAACTGTGCTCCAAGTCGTCCATAACCGCGGACACGGCTTCTCGAAAAGATTTAACCCTGCAGGGTGCACCAAAGTTTCCACACGCACCTACACCCTTGTTGTCAGATCAGGTAGGTACAAGACACAAAACATACACCCAACGGTATGTCGACGGGGTTTCGGACACGACGTTTCCCAGACCCAAAGCAAGCACGGGGGGCCACCCCACTAAGCTACCCGCAACGAAGTCGGCCGGTCTCCGAGACGGACTCAGGGTTTGCGTCAGTGGCTGTAAACGACCGGGAACCCGAAAATGTGACTGGGCTTGTCGATACCGCGAAAACACTTCGCTTCCAAAACAGTACAGGTGCATTCCTCGCACAATCTTAAATTAAGCAGTAAAGCATGGCATAAGTACAGGATAGTAATAAAGCCCCAAACTACTTGTGGCCCCCAGTACAGTACTTGGAATCAGGTACTAAATCAATGGGGGTGCCCATACACCCCACCTGTGGTTAGCGCGCTCGATCTCGGAACAGGTGTCAAGAACTCGGGGTCCTACGGGACACAAGTGGACGGTTAACAACCAAATAACATCTATTGCCCACCTGTGCCTATGCATTTACCTACTTCAATTTTAGTTATTAAACAGTAATTAAAGTTATAATCATCTCCAACATTAGACATGCGGCAATACTCCAACAACTGTCGTACTTGACGACACGCAACAGCACTTGAGCAAGCGACTACGACGCGCAGGTCCAACTATCTACCAAACAACAGGTAATAGGATGTGTTCAAGGCAATATAAGGCTGCAAGGGATATCACGGGTACGAAAACTAGAGCAACGCAACACAGATAGCAATAGATCAACAGGAGGGAATAAATACTATAAAGTAAGATAGGTAGAAAGGGGGAGGTGCTCGCCTGAAAACATTGCCGAGGGTTCATCCGAAGATCGGGTCGACACTCGCATCAACTCATCGGCCTAGTTCGTGAAGAAGCAAAGCACTAGAAGAAACACCGGATGCAATATTTAATACTACGGTAGAAAATCGGGCATGATGCATGTATGATGTATGACATGGCAAAGGTGCAATGCAATTAGATCATATTAAGCGGAACCGGGGTCCCGACATTTAATTACTAAGTTCATATTGTTTAGATACCCCGCAATTTAAATGTTGTATTAACAAGGCAAAAGATAGCACCGGTTCGCTACACAAATTTAAATGGAGGCAATATAAGACTAGATTTGCCCGCATATGGGCCCCATATTTAATTATGAGGTGAATCGGCATAATTCCCCAAACCACATGAGATGTGTGCAAGCATGAATAATGTAAGATGCACAAGTTTATAACATTTTTATAAAATAGGCTCGAGAAGGGGATCACACATTATGGTCGAAGGTCTTGGTTCGGAGGGGTTCGAGGGATCGGTCTTCGAGGTCTCGGCGAGATTGGCCTTCGGACTCCGGGAAGGTGCACTTGGCGTGGCGCCGGGTACGGGATCGGTCTTCGGGGGTTTGCCAACGGATCCGTGTAGGAGGGCTCGAGGGCTTCGGGTTCGTGAAGGGGAACTTGACATCCATGTAGGCGATCTTGTCGGATCCTTTCAACTTGTTCTTGGTCGATCTTGTCTTTAGCGCCACACCGTATTCTTGTCTCCAGAGTACCACCACACAACAATACATGCAACAGGATTTGCACTGAACAGCGAAAGGCACCAGGGCACACACGCGGCTAGGAGAAGGACGGCCGGTCTTGACACGAGGGGAGGGCGTTGTGTCGCTGCAGGAACCCAACACGGACGAGCTCGCCTTGTAGGAGGCCACGCGCTACAGGGAGCACAACCGGAGGCGACCCATGGAGGGGCGATGCAGAGAGGCCACAGGGAGCAGCGGGCTTGAGCTCGAGGAGGAAGCTGGGACAGACGAGGGCGACGTGCGGCGGCGATGACGACCGGAAGGGGCGACGGCGGCGCCTCGGACGTTCGTGGTCAGAGCTACAGAGAGGCCGGGCGGAGCTCGGGTCGACGGCTGTGGAGTGCCTGGCGAAGCAGGGCTGCTGGCGGAGGAGATGGCCACGACAGGGAGAGGCAGAGGGCGCCGTCAGGCGGCAGGGCAGTGCCGGACGGAGGGGTCGCGGGCGAGGAGGCCACGCGGCTGCGACGGGGTGTTCAGGCGGGGTGGAGATCCTGCAGGCAGCCGGCGGGAGAGGACAGGGCGGACGGCGCGGGGCGGAGGTCACGGACGGCCAGCGGGGAGCTCGGGCCGGCGGTGGAAGGCGCTGAGGTCGAGGCCGAGGAGCCCCAGGGCGGGCTCGCCTGGCTCCCGGCGGTGGCGGAGCTGGAGATCCTCCTGGCCATCGCGGGGCACGCGGATGGCCAGGGACACGGCGAGCGGCGACGGGGAGGGCGCGCCGGCGGCGGAAGCTTTGCAAGGGGATAGGAAGATGGCGGCAAGGTCGCAGGATGGCTCGCAGGCGGCGGCGGGCGAGGCAGGGAGGCGTGAGGCGCTCGAGGAGAGAAGG
The DNA here is from genome assembly GCA_910589765.1 of Avena atlantica. Taxonomy (NCBI): domain Eukaryota; kingdom Viridiplantae; phylum Streptophyta; class Magnoliopsida; order Poales; family Poaceae; genus Avena; species Avena atlantica. The sequence goes on along the minus strand of OU342733.1, from coordinate 105,841,440 downwards.
ATCAGGGAGGGGATCATGGTTGGCGGGGTCGCTGTGGTGGGGTTGCAGGGCAGGAAGGAAGGGCGGCAGCGCCGTGCTGCATCAAGGGAGGGAGGAAGCGACGCAGTGAAGAGGACAGGGGCTCGTCGGGGTGGTCGTGGTGGGGCCAGGAGAGGGCGTGGGGAAACGGGCAGGTGGAGGTGGGGAGTTGGTGGGCGGCAGGTGGGGCTGGGGTGCGGCAGGTGGAGGCCAGGTGGCGCGCGGGAGTGTGGGTGGTGGGACCAGGCAGGTCAGCGCGACGACGTGGCGCGCTGCGAGTGGAGGAGGTGATGTGGCTGGTTGGTGGAGGAAGGCGGGTAGACTAGGTTTAGGTAGAAAAAGGGTTTGGGGTGGCTCTGGTTTTTGCACTGGGGGTGGTCGACTGGGTCGAATGCCCGGTACGGCTGCCCCCTGAAAAATAAAATAAATATTTTATTATTTAAAACGGGGCTTTTGAAATCCATTGGTAGACGAAACAAAATAATCCGGAGACCCGGGTTTTTAATTTGAAATAAAGATGGGGTGTTTAGAAAACAAAACCAGGCTTTTCGAAAATAGTTTCAGACAAACAAATGCATGATGATGACGATGCTCAAATGCAATGTGGCATGATGACATGAGCATGCGGTCATGATGATGCAATGCACAAAAATAACGCGATTTTCTAGTAGTGGTTTTTGCGGGGTGCTACACTCTCCATCTGGGAAGGACCCATCTTTGTGTTCTCCGGCCACGTAGGATCCATTTCCGTGCGAGATCCAGATCAAAGCCACAATCGTTGCGTGAGAACCTAGCGCCCACAAAACAATTTTCGTTCCTAGACGTGCCTGGGCGGCGACGGAGGCAAGGAGACAGGTCAAGGGGAAAGGCAGGGCGGGTAGGGCGGGTAGGGGATGACGGGAGGACGAGAGTGTTGTCGGAGGGGACGGAGTGGCGGCGTGCAAGACCAGAGCGGTGGAGCGGAGCCGAGCTGCGAGCTAGCGACAGAATGTGGAAAATCATAGAATAATGGGAAGAACTAATCCTCGAACCTAGGATGCACGCCGTCGACAGTCGAGGTTGCGTGTCCCACCAGTTAGTAAAACGCCATGTCATGTTCTCCTGTCTGTGATGGTGTTGTTACAATTCTATGATCTTAGTGGCACAGGAAAAATGGAACCGTTTCGCAGGAAAAAAGGACACACTCGTAAATATACTTAAAATGGAACCCTGACCTGGTACATTGCCCGATACGGTTGCTAGCCACGACCTGTATTTTTAATATCTTAGCACTCTTATGCTGAGAAAGGGAAATAAAGATTCATCAGTTAGTCAAACTAGTTTCGAATAAATAAGATACACTCTTAGGAAGCCTAGCTATGGCCCCGCCTAAGCAGAATCTGTCGCCGCCCCAGTCACCGCCGAAGCTTGGCTATTTGGCCCCTCTGAGGAAGGACATGCGGTCTTCGACTGCCATCTGAGATGGTTGATTTCACAGAATGTGCTGCATTTGTGACGGCGGCGGTGGCAACGGCGAAGGCTGCCGCAGAATCAAGATGGGCCAACCGAGCGTCGTAGAGAATGTGCATGGTGGCATTTTTCGTGTGCTCTACGCACAAGAAAGAAGGTACGTTCCGAAGCGTTCCTGCGAGCTTGCCGCCAAAGAAACAAACCCCCGAACAGGGCGGTGCCAAGGTCAACAAACTCTCGCGACCTTATCGTGGATCAATCTAGGAGCACGCCATCAGCGGCAAAGATGATCCATCCTATGCACCGTCGACGGCCACACCGCAGCGGCGTGGATCCATCTACACTCAGCTTGTTGGAGTGTTCGACAGCTAGAGTCGATGACGGGCAATAGCTCAGTGTCAGAATTTAGGTTCAGATTCATAGGTACCTATGATCCCTGCCACGAGAATCTGGAGTTCACCTTAGAAGAAATCGTCGCGGCGGCGCGACTATTCATACTGAACCAGGACTAGTTCAAGCGCATCAACTATTGCATGAACATTGCAGATCTCTTGAAGTTTGGCGGAAAGGAAAAAGATCAGTTGTGGTTGAACGATCGCTGAACTTACGGCCTATTAAGGAAATTGGCTAGCCAACTTTTATGGTGAAGATCTGTAGTTTCTTCAGTGTAGAACAGTTAAGTTTAGAGACCAACTCTGTAGAGTGCCTTTTGTAGAGGCAATAGCCACCTTTTGTGCAGCTATCCCATACTGTAGTATGAAACTAGTTTGGAAGTAACCAAATACTATCAAGATGTATATATTTATCCAATTACTACCGGTCGTTGAATACAGTTTACTGTCATACTTATCTGAGGCAGACAAGATTCAGACAACATTTTATGCACCGTCAGTGGCCAAGGTCAACAAACTCTCGCGACCTTACCGTGGGTCAATCTGGGCGCACGCCGTTAGCGTCAAAGACGATCCATCCTATGCACCGTCGTCGGCCACACCGTGGCGGCGTGCATCCGTCTACACTCAGTGTTGGGGATATGCTATATGGGTATCCTGATAGCATGTCTCCTATCCAGATAACCTGGGTGGCCCACAATTGGTAGCATGTCCTATGGCCTGCTGGGCGACCCAGTTAGATGGATCCAGAAGGGAGGCCCATGCCGGATAAATGAACTCTATGGAGGAGTCACCGACGTACGCAGAGCCTTGGAGTGCAAGACACGTTAGACTGACTGTATACTATGTAGGACTCTGTAACCTGTCCGGCTAGGACTTTCCCTATAACCCTAGGACCTGGCGACTATATAAGTCGGGCCTATGGGATCCATTAGGGCATCAATTAACTCATACCTCGCACAGTGAACAGATCCCTGTAACTCGGCGTATTGCCATTATAGTGATTTATAGCAGGAGTAGGATTCCGCCACCGTTGTGGGATCTGAACCTGGGTAAGCTGTGTTACCTCGTACCCGTCAACCGTCCGCCTTATCCCACGTCTCTAAACACGCACTGTGAGGATCCCTCCATTGCGTACTCATCGGCAATACCACGACGGTTGGCGCCCACCGTGAGGAAAGAGGCACTTCAGGCTCTACAGCAGGCGAGGTCCAAGATCTTCGCGGGAATCGGCATCGCGTTCTCTTCTCCGGCAACGTTCTGATCATCCCACCGGACGAGTTCTAGATCCCGGCGAAGAAGAACCCTACGTGGTGCTCGATCGTCCCCATCGGAGATATCCACCTCTTCATCGGCGAAACCGACTCAGGCACTAGTTCCCTGGGAGTCGGAGGAGCATCAATTCCCGCACGGACCGCCTACGGGCAGGATATGTTCGCGGAAGGATCGATGTCGGATCTCTCTTTGGAGTTTGTCGGCAAAGATCGGAAAAAATTCAAGGCCCACCCAAACAGCCCCTGTGCAGGATATAATGGTGGAAGATCGCTGCAAGTCCGCCGGCTTCGCCCGTGTGTCTGGACAGCACAGATCCAAGTTCGTCGGAGTGGTAACCATCTTCGATCTAGCGCGTTGCGTTCAGAGAGAGGGCGTAAACCCCCGCGATTACCTTTCTAGGTGGCGCATACGGGCCGATCTGGCTCATTACCCCAATGATGATGGTATGTATCACTTTTTGGCAGGACTGGACCAAGGTACGCTTCCCTGGCCTACGCTAAGGCGGCAACAGGCTTCAGGACGCCTCACTTTTGAAAGCATGGTGAACACCGTCAACAACTACACGGAGGCTCACGAGGAAGCTTAGACAGCTCTTGCTCTCCTTGATGGAGCCCCTCTGCCTCAGCCACCGCCACCACCGCCTCCGGTCGTTGTCGCTGCAGCTGCACCACTACCTCCAGTCATCATCGCTGCTATTGCACCTCCACCGCCCATCATAGAGGAAGCACCAGCATCCTGCGACTCCATTCTTGACGCGCTGACTCAGAGGCGATAGACTTCAGCCCGGAGGAGCTAGACTCTGCTATGCAGGAGATGGATGAGGGTTACAAGCGCGCCGAGCAGGCCAGCAATGCCGTCATGTCCCAAGAGGTGTTCGTCGCCATTGGGACGACGATGGATGAAGATCAAACCAGACGAGATCCGCCTACAGCGGTGGACAAGAGTATGGGGCCACCTGTTGCTGCCGACAATGATCGCGCAAAGGTAATGCTCCTCCGCCTAACCCAGTGCAGCAGCCGCAAGAACTCGGCACCGGTCCGAGCAACAACAACACCACAAACCCGCCGCCTCCAGCATCTACGTCTACTGCTGCCCAAGTCACTCTAGCTGATAGAGTGATGTAAGGCAACCTCCTCATTGAGCCTATGACCGTGGCTCATATTCGCAATGTAGTCCAGCTTGATGAAAAGCGCCAGCAGCTGCTCGAGGAAGCGCAGGCCATCGCGGAGCAAGGCGCCAACTCGATCGAGATCTGGCCAACGCGCAGAATTCAATAGAGAAAGCTAGAGCCATTGATGGGGATATGCCTACCGGGGTATACCTAGCAGGACGTTTCTGACTGGCCCAGATGCTGGCGAGTGGGCCTGCAGGACGGCGACTGGATCAAGGCCTGGCGTGGACTCAAGCGACTGGAAGCTGAAGGCCCAGAAGCGTAGATAGGCCCAGTCGGATTAGGTTAAACGTTCGCTGAAACCTTAACTGATTCGGTTGAGATCGGTAAACCCTAGGGGGTGAGTCTATATAAACCTCCCTAGAGGGCACCTATAGGACACGTTCCATCATCCACCCAAGCGACTCGCTGTCTAGCCGCCGAGCTCGCCCCATTGTACTTCCACCATAATACAATCTAGCCGAACCTGGGTAAATCCTTGTGTCTCCACCCTCATCTCGCACCGCAGATGGCTGGCCTCCCTTGCCCCATGTTCTACTACTCGCTGCCGATTGCAGCATCTGCCGTGGTCATTCCCACGATAGTGGCGCCCACCGGGGGGCCTGGCCGGTCTGGCCGATGTTCTGCAGCGAGATCCAATCTACCCATCAACGAGTCGATCGACACCAGCCGCATGATAGCGATCGGCAAGATACTCCAAATCTTGCCGAGCAGCTACGTCCCGGCGGCGCGACCCGTCACGCATAGCATGATCCTGCCGGTCGGCACGATCAGTCTCTTCATCAGCCTCACCGACGTCATCATTTCGGAGGACTCGGCTCGCATCCGAGAGTCGCCACCACGCGGCTGGCTCTCTGAGAGTCAAGTCCGCACGATCCACCGCCTCTCCTCCGAGTACGACTCAGCCCACAGCGACGTGGCTGAAACCACCGCGGCCGCGGAAGACGCGGCCCTCAACGACGACACTGACTCGGCGACCCCGACATCACTCGCCGGATCCATCGTCGCCGCGTCGCCCGCAGGCTCCATCACCCAGGTCTCCGACGTCGGAGACTTCGAGGATCCCTCCATCCTTAGGATCTTCGACTTCGACTCCGGGTCGGAGAATTCCGCCGATCTCCGTGACGGGACCGGCCGCCACGCCGCGACCTACATGGCGACTGGCGCCGACCCGCCGGAGGATCCATTCTCCACTCCGATCCCTCCCAACGCAACAGCAACGGAGGTCGAGGAACTTCTCCTGAAGCTGGCGGAAGGAGTCCGCAAGGAGCAAGCCGTGCGCGAAAAATTTCGCCTCGAGCAGGTGACGGTGCAGGAGCTGTCGCGCTACCACCAGCAACGAATCAGGTCACGCCTGAACCCCACCATCCAGGGATGCGCCCTGAATTTTGATGACTAGAGCGACCCGGCCCGCGCAGCGGAGCGCGCGATCTGCGAGAATGCGCCACCAGGAGGAAGCGCCTGGCCCCCACCAGGGTCGACGGCTAATGGCGCCCCACCACCACCCAACCGCGCACCCCCAGGGACCAGCCACGGATCCTGGTCTCCTCACGGGAGCGAGACGCGAACGGCCTACCACTGTTCTCCACCCCGATGGACAACCTCGTCGCGGGCCGAGCACCAGTCGACAACATCGCGGCCATCGGTCACGGCGCCCTACAGATCTAGTACATCAAAGGCCTTGCTCACAAAGGCGGTCGAGCAACAAAAGAGCATGCGTCGACTCACAGGGTCGGATGTACTCGTGTTCATCGGGCAGCAGAGCGGCCTCAAGCGGCCGCCCCTTGGCGGCAAACACCCTCAACTGCCTGCCACCCGAACCACTGCAACTCCAACACCGACCCACGAACGCGGCACTCTCCACCAACCACCCCCGGCCGGCGACCAATTTCGTCGCTGCCAACGGTCAGCCCGTCAACACTCGCACCCACATCATCAAAAACCAGAGCTGGTGCGCACGCCAGCCCGACGACCTGCGGCATACCCTAACCAACCGCCGCGACGGCGAGACGAGGGGGTCGCTTAGACGACTCGGGCCCCGGTGCTTCGGACCGATGATCCGAGGCGAAAGATACCCGGCGAACTTCAAAGCACCGAATGAAATAGAGAAGTACGACCCCTCGTACGATCCCTCTGTGTGGATGGATACTTACCTCATGGTAATGGGGATCACCGGCCACACTGATCTACTAGCCTCCCGCTACCTCCCCTTGATGATGGAGGGGGCATGCAGGCAATGGATCAACACTCTCCCCGCGAATAGCATCGACTCCTGGGAAGAGATGCGCGACGCCTTCGTCAGGCACTTAGAGGGTTCATACACCCGCACCACCACCATCGAGGACCTGGAACGATACATCCAGGGACCTCGCGAGTCAACCCGCAGCTGGGTCCAACGGTGGCAAGAACTGTGGTACAACGCGGTCGGTATCCACCCAGACACCACAATTCACTGCTTCAAGACCTCGTGTCGTTACGAGCCCCTGGTCGCCAAGCTCAAACGGGCATACCGCACACTCGACAACATACCGGATCTCCTAGAGATCGCCAAAAGATACGCGAAGGAAGACCCAAACCAAGAAACCGACGACGAGTCGGGAGGACAACGCCGCACGAGCGGCAACGACAATGGACGACGATCCGATCCATTCTACAGCAACACTCGCCTCACCGGAAAGCGCCGCAGTGACGGGCGAGTCGACTTCGTCGCCAACGCTGGGTACGCGCAGCGCGAGCCCAAGAGCTTCCGCCGCGACAGGGGGCAACGCCGCGATGGCGGAAACTACAAGGCGAAGCCAAGGTTCGACCCCACGGCCCTCCTTAACCAACCTTGTGTATTTCACAGCAGGGAAGGAAAGCCCGCTATGCACATGACGACCGACTTCCACTCTCTCAAGGAGATCGAGAAGGCACGACGAGCGCGGGAAGACCCCGACAACAACCTGCCAAACGGAGGAAATTCGGCAGCGTGGCCGGCTCGCTCCACACCTTCACAGGCTTCAACATGAAGCGTGATAAGAAGGTCATAGCCCACGCCATCGCCATGAATGCGGTGGCTCAGGTGGACGTTCCCTAGTTCCTCAACTGGTCGGAGAAACCAATCACTTGGATCCGCCAGGACCACTCGCCACGAATCGAGTACCCAGGCCGAGTCGCCCTGGTGGTCAAGCCCAAGGTAGGAGACTACTGGCTCCCCAAGACATTAATGGACGGCGGCAGCTCCATCAACATCCTGTACCTGGACACCTTCAGGCGACTGCGGCTCCCGCAGTCGATGGTCGAGACGACCTACACCACGTTCCACGACATCGTCCCCGGTCGAAAGGCGTACCCAATCGGCAAGGTCACGATGCCAGTCACCTTCGGCACACAAGCAAACTTCCGCACAGAGCGGATCGTCTTCGAGCTGGTGCCCTTCGACAGCCCCTACCACTGCGTCTTGGGGCGCCAGGCGTTCGCCAAGTTCATGGCGGCGCCCCAATACCCGTACAACACGATGAAGCTCCCCGGACCGCGTGACGTCCTCACCATCCACGGCGACCCTGACATGGCCGCCGAGTGCGAGGCCAAAGGAGCCAAACTCGCTGACGCCGTCATCGCGGCTGAGGCCAACCACGCCGACGAGCTCGCCAAATACGCGAGCGGGGTCAACAACGATGACCCCACTATACTCAAGAAGCCCAATTCGTAGGACGGCAACACCTCAGCCTTCGAGGCAATGACGCATACCCGCACCGTCGAGCTGGTCCCAGGCGACTCTAGCCAGACGGTGACGATCGGGACGGGCATGAGCCTAGCATAGGAAGGCGCGCTCATCGAGTTCCTCCGTGATAACAGGGACATCTTCGCATGGAAACCCTCTGACATGCCTGGTGTCCCTAGGGAACTCGCTGAGCACAAACTCAACGCCGACCCCAAAGTGCGACCTGTCAAGCAGTCGCTGCGGCCCTTTAATGAAGAGCGCCGCCGAGCAATCGCCGAGGAGGTGCAATGTTTACTCGCTGCAGGCCTCATCCGGCCAATCAAATACTCCAGGTGGTTGGCAAACCCAGTCCTAGTCGAGAAGAAAAATGGGACCTGGAGGATGTGTATCGATTACACAAACTTAAACATCGCCTGCCCAAAGGAGCAATTCGTCCTCCCGCGGATTGACCAAATAATCGATTCCACCGCGGGCTCGGAGTCTCTATGCTTCCTCGACGCCTACTCTAGGTACAACCAGATCAAAATGGACGTTGAGGACAAAGAGAAGACGGCGTTCATCACGCCATTCGGAGCCTTCTGCTACACCTCCATGAACTTCGGCCTCAAGAACGCCGGGGCGACCTACCAGCGGTGCATGCAGGAGTGCCTTGCGAGCCAAATTGGCCGCAATATCCACTTCTACATCGACGACGTGGTAGTAAAGTCCGCTCGCCAGAGAGACCTACTCGCCGACCTGGCGGAAACATTCGCCAACCTGCGGAAATACAAGATAAATCTAAACCCAGGCAAATGCACCTTCGGCGTACCAACAGGGCAGCTACTGGGATACGTCGTCTCCAAGCACGGGATCGAGGCGAATCCCACCAAGATCGACACGATCGCTCGACTCGGCAAACCCGAGTGCCTGCGCGACGTCCAGAAGCTGGTCGGGCGAGTCGCGGCTCTCAGTCGCTTCATCCCCCGATTGGGAGAAAAGGTGATGCCCCTATACCGCCTGATGCGCAAGAACCCCACCTTCCAGTGGGACAAGGACATGGACGATGCACTCCGCGAACTCAAGAAGGTGCTACTCGCAGCACCGCTACTCGCCGCCCCCGTCGACAAGGAACCCATGCTGGTCTACGTCGCGGCCTCCGAGCGCGTCGTCAGCGCCATCATGGTCATCGAGCGACCAGAGGAAGGAAAGGAGCGCCCAGTGCAGCGACCAGTGTACTATATCAGCGAGGTCCTCACCGAGTCGCGCCAGCGCTACCCGCAATACCAGAAACTGGTATACGCGGTCTTCAGAGCATAGCGCCGACTGCCACACTACTTCCAGGAGCACCCGATAACTGTCGTCTCCTCAGCACCGTTGCAGGACATCATCCGCAACCGTGAGGCGACCGAGAGAGTTGCCAAGTGGGCCGTCGAGATCGGCGTCCACAACATCAAGTATGAGCCGCACAAAGCGATCAAGTCACAGGCTCTCGCGGACTTCATCGCCGACTGGGAGGAGGCCCAGCAGCCAGAAATGCTGCCATACCTCCACTACTGGAGCTTACACTTCAACGGCTCCAAGAATGCGGACGGCGCAGGAGCAGGGATCGTGCTAACCTCTCCGAAGGGCGACAAGCTACACTACGTCCTCTTCCTCGACTTCACCCCCTGCACCAACAACATGGCCGAGTACGAGGCACTACTCCACGGCATGCGAGCCGCCAAGGAGATGAATGTCAACCCACTACGTTGCTACGGAGACTCCGACCTCGTCGCTGGGCAAGTCGCTGGCACCTACGACGCCGTCTCCCCCACCATGGCGACATACCGCCAAGCAGTGGACAAGCTGGGCGGACACTTCGCAGGCTAATCCGTCGAGTGGATCGACAGGCGGAAGAACGAGGAGGCCGACGCACTCTCTCGCATCAGCTCGGATCGACTCGCACCACCCTCCGGCATCTTCCTCGACACCATCACCAAGCCTTCCGTCTCTCCCCCAAGGGAGATCGACATCGGAGTCCCGCTGCAACCAGGGGCAGCCCTGGTCGCACTCATCGCCGAGCCAGAGGACTGTACTACGCCGTACATCGCCTACCTGGAGGGAGGAACCTTGCCAGCAGACGAAACAAATGCCCGGATGATTGCACGCCGCTGCAAGTCCTTCGTCATCATCGACGGCGAGCTCCACAAGCGCAGCGTGACCGGCGTGTTCCAACGCTGCGTCCAATCCGCTGAAGGACGCAAAATCCTCCACGACATCCACTCCGGCGACTGCGGCCACCACGTCGGCGCCCGCTCTCTGGTCGCAAAGGCTATGTGACATGGTTTCTACTGGCCCACCGCACACGCAGACGCTGTCGACATTGTCCAGCGGTGTGTCGGGTGCCAGAAGTACGCCAATCAGACCCACGTACCGATCTCGGCGCTCAAGACAATCCCCATCACCTGGCCGTTCGCCGTGTGGGGTATGGACATGGTAGGCCCTTTCAAAAAGGCCCCCTCCAGCTTCACCCACCTCCTGGTCGTAGTCGACAAATTCACAAAATGGGTGGAGGCCAAGCCAGTCTGGAAATGTGACAGGAAGACCGCCACCAAGTTCATACGCGAGCTCATCTATCTCTACGGGTTCCCAAACAGCATCATCACGGACAACGGCACCAACTTCGCCAAAGGATCCATGGACGAGTTTTGTGAGGAACATCACATCCGACTCGACCTCGCCTCAGTCGCTCACCCGGAGTCAAACGTCCAGGCGGAACGAGCCAACTAGAGCATCCTCCATGGCCTGAAGCCACGGCTCCAAGTACCACTCGAGCGCACCGCCGGCTGCAGGGTCGAGGAGCTACCCTCCGTCATCTGGGGCATCCGCACTTCCGTCAACAGGTCGATAGGGTTCACACCCTTCTTCATGGTATATGGCGCCAAGGCAGTCATGCCCACCGACCTAGAGCACAACTCGCCCAGGGTTGTCCACTACACGGAAGCCGCAAACGAACTCGCACGCCAGGATGGAGTCGACCAACTCGACGAAGCACGCGACCTAGCTCTCTCCCGCACCGCCATCTACCAACAAGGGCTCTGCCGCTACCATAGCCGGCGAGTAAGAACTCGCACTTTCCAGGAAGGCGATCTGGTGCTACGCCTCATCCAGTACAAGAAGGGCATGCACAAGCTATCCCCCCCTTGGGAGGGACCATTCGCCATCGGACAGTGAGTTCGTGGCCGCTGACGACGATGCTCGCGGCTCCCTTCCGGCAACGGCCGTTCCAACTCAAGCTCGGAGGAACATCAGCACCAAGCGGAAGATCCCGCCAGAAGAAAAGAAAACCTTAGACATGGTTGCTATGCCATTTGCCGAGGGAGAGGAGCTGGTCGAGGGCAGCAGTGAGGCAGTGAAACTACCTCGGCAGTGCTCCCCAAACCTACGAGGAGTCCCGTGATATGCCGTGCCTCATACACCATGACGTCAATAGCAAAGCCACTCACACCAATCACCATTGCAAGTTTGTCAACAATCTCAAGGAGGACCCGGAGTCCGGCTACAAGCGAAGTCAGAAGAACAAACCGCGAGGGAAGGGCAAGCGGAAGAAGAAGGAAGAGGAGTCCAAGGATTCAAGTGACATGGATGAGGATGTTGACCCCAAGCACGCCGCCAAGAGCGATGGAAAGGGCAAGAACACCTTCAAGAAGAAGGCGGCCGTTTTCCACACTTTCCTTGGCACCCCTATTGTCCAACAATAGAATACCTCTATGAGGATACTGATGGCCACTCTACCCCCAGTTCCCTAGTACCTGCGCTGGTCGGAGATTCCAATTACCTGGGACACGAACGATCACCCAGACCTCATCCCTACGGAGAACCAGTACGCCATGGTCATCAACCCCCTGATTGATGGCAATGAGTTCACCAAATGTATGATGGATAGTGAAAGCAGCATCAACATCATGTACCTGGATACACTACACAAGATGAACTTGACGGAGGCTAACCTAAGGTGGACCAGCCCCATCTTCCACGGCATAGTTCCTGGTCGGGAGGCTCGGTCCCTTGGGTGCATCACACTTCAGGTCACTTTTGGTGATGTTAATAATTACCGCCAAGAGCGCATGACCTTCGAGGTGGTCCCCTCCAAGAGCGTGTACCGCGTCATATTCGGCCGCGATATCTTCCATGCCTTCATGGCCAAATCATGCTTCGTGTACAACAAGCTCAAGATACTCGGACCGAACGGTGTCATCATCGTATCCGTAAGCTTTACCAAGGCAAGGGACTGCGAGATTGGAGAAGCATCCTTTGCGGAAGCTGTCCTCTATAGTGAAGAATTCAAGGAGATCCAGAGCAAGGTCGATGCCTCTTAGATGCCGACGTGGAAGAAGCAGATTTCTGACTAAGCCCCAGCTTTCAAGGCCGCCATCAAAACCAAGCCGGTGGAACTTGTGGTAGGCGATGCTTCCAAGACCACCGCCATTGGGACGAACCTGGATCCCAAATAAGAAAGCGCGCTCGTCAAGTTCCTCCATGAGAATAGGGACATCTTTGCCTGGCAACCTTCCGACATGAACGGTGTACCTAGGGAACTTGCCGAGCACATCTTGAATATTGATCCAAAATGCAAACCGGTGAAACAACCTCTATGATGCTTCGGAGATGAGAAGAGACGTACCATATGCAAGGATGTAGCTAGGTTACTTAAGGCTAGTTTTATTCGAGAAGTCCTTCACACCTGATGGGTGGCCAATCATGTACTTGTCCCCAAAAAGGGAACCACAGAATTAAGAATGTGCATTGATTACACCGACTTGAAAAAAGCGTGTCCCAAAGATCCGTTTGCTTTGCCTCGCATTGACCAATTCATTGAATCGATGGCTGGCTTGGAAATTTTGTGTTTTCTCAATGCATACTAAGGATACCACCAAATTAAGACAAGGAAGTCAGACCAATTTGCCACTTCGTTCACCACACCTTACGGCATGTTCTGCTATGTCATGATGCCCTTTGGGCTAAAAAAACCAGGTGCTATGTACCAGCGGACAATGCAGCATTTCCTACATGATCAAATTGGTCGGAACGTTCATGCCTATGTGGACGATATAGCACTGATGTCTAAAAGAAACCTTTGATAATCTCCAGAAATACAACAAGATGCTTAACCATAAGAAGTGCGTCTTCGGGGTTCTAGCCGGCAAATTTTTGGGCTTCATCGTTTCCCAGCGTGGAATCGAGGTCAACCCAGAGAAGATCAAGGACATCCTAAACATAAATCGTCCGACATGCCTAAAATACATAAAACGACTGATAGGTTTCATTGCAGCAGTTAGTCGGTTCGTCAGCCGACTTGGAGAGAAGGTTCTGCCGCTATACAAGTTGCTAAAGAAGGCGGGCAAATTTACATGGATGGACAAGGTAGATGTAGCACTGAAGCATCTAAAGGAGATACTATCCTCGGCTCCTATCCTTGCAGCACCAGAGCCTGGGGAGCCTATGTTAATCTACATGGCGGCCACCAACCGGGTAATCAGCATCGTCGTCGTGGTAGAGCGGAAAGAACCAGGGCATGAGTACGGAGTTCAAAGACCAGTTTACTATCTAAGCAAGGTATTGACGGAGTCCATGCAGCATTACCCGCACTACCAAAAGATAGATTATGGAGTGTTCCTTGGTTCTCGGAAGATAAGGCACTACTTCCAGGAGCACCCTATCATAGTGGTGAGCAAGGATCGACTGTCCGACATCATCAACAACAGGGACGCTACAGGAAGGGTCGCGAAGTGGGGCATTGAACTTGCCGCCTTCGAGTTCACCTACAAGAGACGCGACGCTATCAAGTCACAAGCCTTGGCGGATTTTATTGCAGATTGGACGGAGATGCCAGATGCTACCCCAATGCCAAAGCCAGAATACTTGGTGATGCACTTTGACGGATCAAAGCTACACAATGGCTCCGGGGCTGGTGTACTGTTACAGTCACCAATCGGGGAAAATCTACACTACATTCTGTAGATCCACTTCGAGGCTACAAACAACATCGCAGAGTATGAAGCACTCATTCACGGACTACGTGTAGCCAAGGATATTGGCATCAAGTGCATAGTTTGCTGTGGAGATTCCGACTTGGTTGCCCAGCAGGTAGCTGGCACCTGGAACGCGCGGAACCCTATGATGGCGGCATATCGAGACGAAGTGGACGATATAGCCAAGAGCTTCTTGGGCTACAAAGTCAAGTATGTACCTAGGGAGAAAAATGAGGCGGCTGATCTACTGTCTAAGCTTGGATCAGGGCGAAAACAAATTCCGCCTGGATTTTTCTTAGAGCATATACGGACACCATCCGTGAAGGGAGCAGACATTGACAACCCGGATATAGTTGACTCTTTTGTTCACACAGTGACAAAGGTCCCGCCGGCTTGGACACAACCGTTCATGGAATATCTCGTACACAGAACTTTGCCCGGCGACAAAGTCAAAAGACGGAAAATAGTACGTCGAGCAAAGGGCTATACCATAATCAATTGACAACTCTACCAAAGAAGCACCGCTGTTGTATACCTTAAGTGTGTTTCCCAGCAAGAAGTTATTGAAATCCTACGTGAGATCCATCTAGGAGATTGCGAGCATCCCGCCGCTCCTCGAACATTGGTCTCCAAAGCCTTCCAACAAGGATTCTACTGGCTAACCGCGAAGGCGGACGCCGACAAGCTGGTTGAGACGTGCATGGGATGCTAGTATTATGCCCGACAACCCCATGTTCCATCAAAAGAATTGCGAACAATACCAATAACTTGGCCGTTTGCAGTCTGGGGGCTAGACATGGTTGGTCCATTACAAACGGCACCATGTGGGTTTACGCATATGCTAGTAGCAGTTGATAAATTCACCAAATGGATAGAAGCTAAACCCATTAGAAATCTTGATGGGGCAACTGCCCTTAGGTTTGTCCAGGATCTAGTGGTGAGATTTGGTCTCCCACATAGCATTATCACCGACAATGAAAGCAATTTGTCACTTAGAGAAGTGGAAGCTTATTGTTGGGACTAGGGCATCCGACTTGACCTAACGTCTATGGCACACCCACAGTCCAATAGACAAGTTGAGCGATCTAATGGAATAATTCTGCAGGGAATCAAGCCACCTCTAGAAGCACCACTACACAAAGCAGCTAGAGCTTGGGCGGAAGAATTGCCATCTGTGATGTGGAGTTTATGAACTACACCCAACAGATCCACTGGCTACACCCCTTACTTCATGGTATATGGAGCATAAGCCATCCTGCCTTCCGACATCCTTCATGATTCACCAAGAGTTGCCGCCTACGACGAAGACGATGCTGAAGAATCCAAACGCCTAGATGTGGACCTTCTCGAGGAAGAGCGTGTTTTTGGCATGCCAAAGATCCGCCATCTACTAGCAGAAGCTACGTAGCAACCATAGTCGCCGTGTTCAGCATCGCTCATTTAAAGAGGGGAATCTAGTGCTCCGACTTAAACAGAAGAGGTCACACAAATTATCCCCGGCATGGGAAGGACCGTTCATCATAAGCAAGGCGCTGCTCAATGGGTCTTACTACCTTGTTGACAATCGTGAACTTGAGGATAGACCCATCGAAGATCATAAGCGTAAGCGACGTGACCCGGATGATGACTACCGGGAGCTTGATCGGCCATGGAACATAGCACAACTATGTCCTTTTTACACTTAGCATATTTTTCATCTATTGTGTACCTCTTATATGATCAATGAAATAAAGCTCTATGGTTCAATCATATCTCTGAGTATTTTACCTACTTTAGTGTTCATTTTTGGATCGTATAAAACGTTTATGCGCAAGTTTTGCATTTGCACTTGTGAAAATTCCGCCTACGGTTGTTAGCTTAAGTTTTCTGGTCTACACGTTCTTTGTTGTTTTTATGTGGATTCTGGAGTAGTAACTTTCGGCACTTGTTGTCGGCAATTTTGTGCTTAGGTTTTTGATGGTTCCATTGGGAATCATCACCTAAGCGCATGGTTCCGACTACGAGTCTTCCGACTCATGAAAGGTCAAGCATAAAAACTAGAGTAATTGATAAGCCAGCACTTGCTTAAAAAATAATTACATGCTGGAACCAGTTCTTGAGTAGCAGCAAATTACAACTGTTGTTCTTTCCACCTTAAGTTAACAGAGCAGTTTTTCCGCATACACAAATTCTAGAGGAAGTAAATATTACAGAGTGTTTTTTCATTCCTCTAGCGCAGGAGACTTGGAAGCAGCATCATCGGCAGCACGAGAGCCATCCTCTTCGAAGTCGGTGGTGTTGAGGGACTCGGAGGAGCTTTGATGATCGCAGTCAATGATATCGAGCGGCACGAAAACATTGTGGTCGACCAACTCGGCAACCCTTGTGTCATAGCCCCTGAGAGATTCCCAGATAGCCTTGTGGTCAATCTTCTGGCCATCATCATCTACGTCCGGAAGACCTGAGGTTACCACATTGAAGCTTTCCAGGTTACGATACGCTCGGGGGCTTGGTGCAAGATCTCCGAGAACTTCATCACGGATTTGATATGGATCTGGAGGGGCATGGCTATCTCCTTGGCTTGCCTGATGGCGGTGATGATAAAGTTGCTACGAGGACCATACATTCCTTGGGCGGAGGAGGTGACTGGGTTAAACAATTAGGAGCTGCAATTCTAACAAGGGAACACATGAGTTCAATAACACAAAAAGTTCAAAAGGACCTAACTTATAGAAGTACAAGACGGAGAATCACTTACCAAAGATGCTGGCCTCGGCTTTCTAGCGCGTCTCTACCATGGAGTCCCGTTCTTGTCGGAGGATCTTGTATGCTTCAGGATTGGGCTGATTTTGCTCATCGACAGCTTTGTTCTGCTCTTTCAGCATCACAATCTCCTCCTTCAAGCGGTTCATCTCCGTGTTGGCGAACTCCTGTAAGGCTTTCATGAGTCCTCGTGCATCTTCAAGGTATCAGTCCTCTCTTGCTTAAGGATCTTGTTTTCACTATCCAGCAACTCAATGTGCTTGGATTGCTCAACAATGTCCTTGGCCTTGGCGATGGCTTCTGCAAGTCGGAGAAAAAACAGTACATAGTGAGTAGTCGGATAGTGACGGCACAAGACCAAGTCGGAGTACGAAAACGAAAGGAAAAACGAACTCTTGCTCTTGGTGATTTGTTCCTTCAAGAAGGTAGTTTTACCCTTTTCGGCTTCCAGCTCTACACGCATCTTGTGGAACTTCTCGTTGGCGACACCTCTCCGAGCATTCTCATTCTGTGGAAAGAAGATCAGAACAACTTAGTTTACTTAGAGAATCTAGCCGGATAACTATCCACCTAGAGGCTTGGGGGCTATAGTGTGAAGTTTTAACTCGGAAGTTGCTTAGTATTTCTTTGAGAATCTAGTCGGAACTAATTTAGGTTTCAACTAGAAGCTTCGGGGCTAAAGTAAAAGTTTTTAATTCAGCAAGTATGCTTAGTCTCTGTTTAAGCATCTAGTCGGAACTAGTTCTGTTTTAACTAGAGGCTTGGGGGCTATAATATTGAAGTTTACAAACACTGCGTATGCTACTCCGAAAGTATCTAGTCGGAATAATTCATTCAAACTAAATACTTGGGGGCTACAGTGAGAAGTTTTTTAGCTTAGTCACTCTTAGAGCATTCAGATACAAAGACCTAGGGTTTTTCGTCTAAATCCTCGGGGGCTATAGTGGGATACTCATACGAAATGCAAAATTAAAATAAAACTTACAAGTGCGATTATCTTGAGGTTGGTAGCGCTCTCAGCAAAAAACTTGCTAAAGGAAAGGATGTTTCCTCGCAAGATATCTGCTTGTCGGAGAAGCTCCTCAAGACCGCAGGATGGAGATGTCGGTGCTGCACCAGGATCCAGAGTGGATCTACTCGGCATAAGCGCCGGGTAGATTATCTTTGGCAGCTCTATGGTTATCCTGGGTGCAGAGGCACCGCCATTGATGGACGTTCCACCTACCACCACCTCCTGGCCGCTATCGATGGCATCCTTAGCCGGAGCTTTAGCCATTTTGGTTGTGGTGCTTTCTTGTGTCTCCTGTTCACCGGCAACGACGAGATCCGTGGAGGCAGCTAAGTCCACTTCCATGGCGGAAGGGCCAGATGCATCCTTACCCGGAGTGCTTGTCAAAGCAGGTGTAGGCTGGGCGCTGGGAGTGACAGGGGCGATGGCAGGAGATGCATGGTGGGAAACATCGCGATGCAGCATATATTTAATGTTTTTATAAGCCCCCGATGTTTTGGAGGTCTTATTCAAACTGATACTGGTCTTCTTCCTGAAATGTGCAAAAAGTATAAGTATAGGAATAAGACGAGCAATGGACAATGTCGGAGGATGAGAGAATTACACAACTGTGGGTGCTTTGGTGAAAGGGATCCCGGGGATCTTTCTCTTCTCTGCCTGCAGGTCGGCGGAAGTCTTCTTGGAGGCTTCACCCTTCATCTTCCTCTTCTTTCCTTCGTCAGTAGCGTCAGAGGTGGAGCTCTTCCGCTTTCGCGCCAACGGGACATCGTCGTCGGACACGACAGTGACTTCCTTCATCTTTGGGTCATAAATTTGGACAACCATGTCGTCCTCCTTTAGACTCTTAAGCTGTTAAGTGAAATCACAAACTGTTAGATAAGATGGTAAAGGCAAGACGGAAGAACTGGAGCAAATGTCATACACGAAAAATAAACAGGTACCTCTGGGCACTTGCCCTCCTCCAACATGTCATAGGTGATGGTGAAGCCACGCTTCCTATCCTTCACCTTAACACTGTCCTTGAGGCGGAGCTTGACGGAGTCGCTGGAGAAGTTGTCCTCGGAGATGCGGAGGCTATCCTTCCTCTCCTTGGTATATTCATGCATCAACTTCGAGCGGTGCTGCAGAGGCTGGATCCTCCTGACGAACCAACACATTTCCAGGTCCAATCCGGTTAGACCCGTCTCTACGAACCACTCTATCCGCCTTATAGCGCGGGAAGAATCATTGTCAGAGGGGAGGGAGGCTTGGGATCTCCATGTCGGGGCTTCAGTGGCGTATCCATCGACGAAGTGTGGATACATTCCTTCTAGGATAGCCAAAGGGATATATGGACCGTAGAAGTACGTTCGTTGCCAATTCATCTAAGACTTGTGGCCGACGATGTCAGGGAACCGCCGGCCAGGCCGGATCTTATAACTAATTGTGCCACAATTCCTGAGCTCGTCCTTGCTCGCTCCGGCATCCCTCTTGATGGTGAAAAAGTATATAAACAGGTATAACCTAGGCCTAATCCCGTAGTAACCCTCGCAAAGCGCCGTGTAGTTACTAAGCGCGAGAATACTATTGGGGGAAAGGTTCTAAGGTTGAACCCGGTAATGGTTGAGGACATCTAGGATAAAATTGGAGATGGGTAGGGAAACTCCGCGTACCAACTGAGCTTTGAGGTACACCTTCTCTCCGGCTTGGGGATAAGGGGTGACCTCGCCGGCCGGACGCTGCCCGCTAGGAAAGCCCCTCCATCGTGGGGAGGTAGCCTTCAATGACCAGCTCCTTGATATCACTGTTTGTGATATCCGAGCCGCGACAATCCCCCTTGTGGGAATCTCCTTCTTGCTCCAGCAGCTCTAGCACCGCTGAAATTTGGTCGCCGCCGGTGGATTCGACCACCACGGACTTGGGTAGAAACAGGCCCTCTGGGGGCACGTGGACGGCGCTCGCTGGCTTCGCCGCAGTGTCGGCCGCTGCCGCAATGGATGCGCTAGTGCTACTGCTCGCCATTGGATGGAAGGGGAGGTGACTGGGGTGATTGGGAGGCTAGGGTTTTTCGTGTGTGCGCGGAGAGCTCCAGGAGATGCTCACAGGAGGAAGACAATGACGCGGGAGGAGAATGAGGTGAAAAGTAAAAAATCCACCGCATATGTAATTTATAACCTCTGGCATCAAGATTCGCGCAGAGTGATCGAATGGTCGGCGCGTGGACGACGTGTGCAGGTGCGTGCGCGGAAATTTTGCTGCGTTCCCAACTACCATCGCCAACGGTTCGCATCCTTCGCGTGGGAAAAACGGACATCATTGTGTTTTCTGCATGTGTGAGTTACAAGGCGCCGCTGACCTATGTTTGCATTGTTCTGGCTGACACGAGCAGGTGAACCATCACATTGGAATATTCTGGCATGGACGGATCTAGTCCGGCTACGAGAAGAGTACGATGGAAGATTCAGCATTTCTTCGACTTACAAGTTGAAGACGGAGAATATTGCAGGGTTCTTGGGAGGACTACAAGATATTGCTTGACGATTTGCCGACATCTATCTAGACGGAGCATTCAACCTGAAGAGGCAAGACGACACAAGCTGTCGGAGTTCTTCGGGGGTTACTGTTGGGGATATGCTATGTCGGTATCCTCATAGCATGTTTCCTATCCGGATAACCCAGGTGGCCCATAGTTCGTAGCATGGCCTATCGCCTTCTTGGAGGCCCAGTTAGATGGATCCAGAAGGGAGGCCCATACTGGATAAAGGAAAGCTACGGAGTAGTCACCGATGTACCTGGAGCTTTGGAGTGCAAGACACGTTAGACTGACTGTATATTGTGTAGGACTCTGTAACCTGTCTGGCTAGGACTTTCCGTGTAACCCTAGGACCTGGCAACTATATAAGTCAGGCCTATGGGAGCCTTTAGGGCACCAATTAACTCATACCTCGCACAGCGAACCGATCCCTGTAACTTGGCATATTCCCATTATAGTGATTTATAGCAGGAGTAGGATTTCGCCACCGTTGTGGGACCTGAACCTGGGTAAGTTGTGTTACCTCGTACCCATCAACCGCCCGCCTTATCCCACGTCTCTAAACACGCACTGTGAGGAGCCCTCCATGGTGTACTGGTCGGAAATACCACGACACTCAGCTTGTTGGAGTGTTCGTCAACTGGAGCCGACGACGGGCAACAGCTCAGCGCCAGAATTCAGGTTCAGATTCATAGGTACCTACGATCCCTGCCACGAGAAGCTGGAGTTCACCTTAGAAGAAATCGTTGCGGTGGCGCGGCTATTCGTACTGAACCGAGACTGGTTCAAGCGCGTCAACTAGTGCATGAACATTGCAGATCTCTTGAAGTTTGGCGGAAACAAAAAAGATCAGTTGTGGTTGAACGATCGCTGAACTTACGTCCTCCAAAGGCAATTGGCTAGCCAACTTTTATGATGGAGTTCTGCAGTTTCTTCATGGTATAACAGTTATGTTTGGAGACTAACTCTATAGAATCCCTTTTGTAGAGGCAATAGCCCCCTTTTGCGCAGCTATCCCATACTGTAGTATGGAACTAGTTCAGAAGTAACCAAATACTGTCAAGATGTATATATTTATTCAATTACTACCGGCGGTTGAATTCAGTTTACTATCATACTTATCCGAGGCAGACAAGATTCAGACAACATTTTATGAACTGATCTTGGGTGGTTTATTCATGCAATTTCCATGCAGAATCACGCACCAGCTCGAACAAGTATATGTAAAAATTGTTCGAGGCATACAAACCGGCAACATTTCGTTCCTTTCGGATTGCTCACCAATAGCATTTCCCGGCAATGGTGACATTGATCATTGCTAGCCCACCCTCTTTTCAGGAGGCTAATCTTGGTTATGCACACAACTTCATTAGCTACACATACGACAAATTAGTTAGCCACAAAAACTACAAATCATTAGCCACACGTACTACGAAATTATTAGCCACACAAACTACAAATCATTATCCACACATACTACGAATTCAGTAGCCACACATTAGAAATTAAGTATCCACACATACTACAGTAGCTCAAACTATTACATAAGGCATACTACGTGCTCGACTCTCAGTCAGCAATCTTTCAGATTCACTAAACCTCTATCTTCACTTGAGAGAAATCAGAACCACCAGCCTGTCCATGCCCGGTCACCCCACCGAAACCGTGTGCTCCGCCGTGGAACGGTGGTGGTCCTGTTCCATCGATCCTTCTAGGACAACACTGCAGGCGACGAGGATTCTTTCTGGACGCCTCGTCGGGGTTCTAAATTCCATGTACCAGATCTAGAACCTCCTGCAGGTGGATGATCATCAGGTGCTTCCAGCAAAGATGTCCTCTTGCCCTGCTTGGGATCTCGACATTGTACATTTTAGGAATGGTGTTTGGATCTTTCAGCCACGACTTTACCTCGATGATCCATCTGTCGCTCGATGGCACAATCTCCACCAGCTCTCCGCCAAGGCTACTGACAACGTTCTTGAGGGCCTTCGGTTCCCAAGCATGCAAAGGGAGGCCATCAAAGCCGAGTTTAGAGAAGAAATGAAGCTGCCCCAAGCGATCGTCCCACCCATAGGGGCGATGCCAATGCAGGATGCTCATTTTCTCCCCATAGAACTCGAAAGAATGGGAATAATGCAGAATACGCTCGATGTCTGAGCTGTTGGCGAACCGGACAAAGAAATTGAATGGCGGCGCGCATACCTCAAAATTGACTACTTTTCGTATGATCCCAAAATGAGACATAAAAGTCGACAACAAGTCTGCCGGCAACACGACGGGACTCGTGCCGAGCATGGTGGCCATGAGAGCGTTGTTGTTGAACTCCTCTGCCAGGGCTACCATGCCTGGGGTGCGCGATAGCACGCAATCGCCCGAGGCCGGTC
Source organism: Avena atlantica (assembly GCA_910589765.1). Classification (NCBI taxonomy): domain Eukaryota; kingdom Viridiplantae; phylum Streptophyta; class Magnoliopsida; order Poales; family Poaceae; genus Avena; species Avena atlantica. The sequence continues at coordinate 105,818,795 of OU342733.1, read as the reverse complement.
GCCAGTCTAGATTGCCTGGCTGGACACATTACATCGTGTGAGAAGGTCTATGCAACAGTGAGAGGTTACGCTGGGGATATGAAGCAACAACACACCGACTAGGTAAAATGAGGCGAGGTCGATGACGGCGAGCTTCGATTAAGGGCGTGGGAGGTTGACTGGCCATGGAGGGGACGTAATGAGAGAAACACGAGCTCCGATCTGGAAACCAGTAGCCAGAGCTAAGCAAGGTAATGGAGAGGGGAATAATAGGGGAGAAGAGCAGAGCAGAGAAGAAGATCTAGTACTTGCAGGGGTAAACCAGTCCACGAACGGAAAGGATAACGGGAAATACAAACGGGTCAATGCAAGAAGAGTTGACCTAACGGCGGGATTTGAGTTCAACCGTTTTTTGACTGGTGCAAACAATCATTTGTATTTACCCCCATTTGGCCCCTCACAAAAAATTTCAAAGCTACTACAGCCCTTCCGCGAGATTACACGCAACTTGGACCCCGTGTTTCCTTGGCATCAGAACTTTTGGGCCGCATATTAAAATTATCCTCCTGTATTCACCACTAGTAGGTTGGACCGGCGTTTTTAAGGCCAGACGTCATGGCGGTGTAGCAGTAGGCGCCGAATGGCGGGATGAACGCCATTTTCTCCTCATCCTCGACCGCCATATTGATCTGGTTGTAATCAAAGTTTGTATCGAGGAAGCATAGTGACTTCAATACCGTAGTCGGGTCGATGATCTGGTTGATGCGTGGTAGGACGAATTCCTCCTTCAGGCAAGCACTGTTGAGGTTGTTGTAGTCGAAACAAATTCTCCAGGTCTTGTTCTTCTTCACGACCAGGACTGGGTTTGCCAGCCACTTGGAGTACATGATGGGACGGATGAAGCCTGCGGCTCGTAGACGCTGCGCTTCTTTGGTGATTGCTCGGCGGTGCTCTTCATTGAAGGGCTGCAGCAACTGTTTTACAGGTCAGTCTTTGGGGTCGGCATTAATCTTGTGCTCAGTGATTTCCCTCGGGACACATGGCATGTCATATGGTTTCCATGCAAATATGTCACGATTCTCACAGAGAAAATTGATGAGCGCGCTTTCCAATGCGGGGCTCATGCCTGTCCTGATGGTGACAGTCTGGCTGGAGTCGCCCGGGACTAGCTTGATGATGCTTGTGTGCGTGGAAGCCTCGAACGCTGTCGACCCGGCGTTTTCTACGTTGGGTTTCTTTAGGATCGTGGGGTCGTCCTTGTCAACGACACTCGCATATTTGGCGAGTTCTTCAGTGTGGTTGGTTTCCGTGGCGATGACGGCATCCGTTAGTTCCGCGCCTTTTGCCTCGCATTCTATGGCCATGTTGGGGTCTCCGTGGACGGTTATGACTCCACACGGCCCTCGGAGCTTCATCATGTTGTACGCGTAATGCGGGCACACCATGAATTTGGCGAATGCTTGTCGCCTTAGGATGTAGTGATAGGGGCTATGGAAATTCACCAGCTCGAAGACGATCGACTCGGTGCGGAAGTTGGAGGTTGTGCTGAAGGTGTATGGTAGCGTCACCTTGGCAATCTTCTGAATGTATCCAGGTAGAGGATGTTGATGGATCTCCCGCCGTCCATCAGTGTCTTGGGGAGCCAATCGTCAGCCACTTTGGGCTTGACCACCAGGGCGACTCGCCCAGGGTACTCAATACGAGGCGTGCGGTCCTCGTGGCTCCAAGTGATGCGCTGCTCGGACCAGTTGAGGAAGCGGGGGATGTCGACTTGAGTCACCGCTTTCACGACGACTGCGCGGGCGAGCACCTTCTTCTTGCATTTGGTGCCGAGCCTGGTGATTGTATGCAGCGAGCCGACGTCATTGCCAAACCCACCAACATTGTCGTTGCCCCTTGGCTGGTTGTTGTTGGGGCCTTCTATTGCTCTCTTGGCCTTCTCGATCTCCTTCAGGGAGTGGCAGTTGGCGGTGGTGTGAGTGGCGGATTTCCCCTCCCTGCTGTGGTAGACACATGGCTGGTTAAGTAGGGCTTGCGCGGTAGTTTCCTCTATCGTGGTGGAAGTTCTTGGTGTCACGCATCCCATAGCCGGTGTTGGCAAAGAAATCGACTCGCCCGTCACCATGGAATTTGCCGGTGAGGCGAGTGTTGCTGTAGTGCATCTCGCACTGTCTCCCGTTGTTGTTGCCACTTGCGCGGCGTCTTCCTCCTGACTCGTCATCGGAGTCTTAGTTGGGTTCCTCCTCTGCGTAGCGCTTGGCGATCTCAAGGAGGTCAGGGATGTTGTCGAGAGTCTAGTAGACCCTCTTGATCTGAGGCTCATACCAACACGCGTTCTTGAAGCAGTGGATCACCATATTCGGGTGGATGCCGGAAGCGTTGATCTAGAGATCCTTCCACCTCTGTACCAAGCGGCGGGTCAACTCACACGGTCCCTAGATGCAGCCTCCAGGTCATCGGTGGTGGTGGCGCGGGTGTACGAGCCCTTGAAGTGCCTAGAGAACGACTCGTGCATGTCCTCCCACGAGTCGATGCTATCTGTAGGGAGGGTGTTGATCCATTGTCGGGTCGCTCCCTCCATCATCAGGGGGAGGTAGCGAGTGGCTAGCAAGTCGGTGTGGCCTGCGATTCCTATTACCATGAGGTATGTATCAAGCCACACCGCTAGATCGTACGTTGTTCGTACTTCTCGATCTCCTTTGGTGCCTGGAAGTTGGCAGGGTACTTTTTGCCTTAGATCATTGGTCCGAAGCACTATGGGCCAAGTCGACTGAGGGAACCCCTTGCCTTGGGATCACCGAGTTGGTGAGGGTGTGGCTCAGGTCGTTGGGCTGGCTTCCCCAACAAGCTTGATTGTTGATGATGTGCGTTTCTGTGTCGATCGGCTGACCGTTAGTGGTGACCGTGTTGTTTGCCGGCCACACCTTGTTGCTGGAGAGCGTAGGGTGCGTGGCCATTTTTGGAGCTATGGGGGCTCGGGTGGTGGGAAATTGAGGATGTTGGCGACCGTTGGGCGGCCGCTCAAGGCCGCCCTGCTTCCGGACGAGCGGGAGTACATCTGTCCCTAAGTGTCAACTCCCGCAGCTTTCTGCTCAACGACCCTGGCATGTAGGGCCTGGCCGTACTTGACCTACAGTGCGCCCTCTCCCGTGATGTTGAAAGTTGGCGATTGCGGCTTGCATCGTGATGAGATTATCCACCGGGTTGGATTACAGTGGGAGCCCGTTTGCATCGCAGGCTTGTGGAGAGATGATGAACCTTGGCTGGTCGGGGCGGAGGTGTGCGACCCAGGGGTGGCGGGGGAGCCCCAGTTGCTGGTGATCCAGGTGGTGGGGGATTGCTACCTCCCGGTGGCGCATTCTCGCAGATCTTGCGATCGGCTGCGCGATGTAACATCCAAAAAATGTTGAACAATGATTATCAAATTCCAATCACCAAAATTAGGGTTAACAAAAACTTTTGTTAATTCAAATCTTTATGAATGCATGTGTGTATGTGATGATTGCATGAATGAATGAATGGACTTGTGTGATTGATATAAATAGCAAGGAATGAATTAAATATGAAAAATACATCATCTAAAACATTTCCAAGCAGAAACAAATCAAGAGAAAATCAAAAAACAAAACAAATAAGCAAATGGCCATTTTTGCCAATCTTGCCCACTAGACCACTTTGAGTGTTTCTAGTCCAAGATTTCAAACATAAACTTATCCATTTCTTTTCACCCCTTGCTAGACCAAGTAAAAATGAATCAAAGCCAACCTTTCAAACTTGCAGAAACATTTGGCAACTTGATTCAAACCACATTTCAAAACTGAATATGATTAATATGTGAAGATCACCCCTTTTTCAAAAACCAACCAAAACAATTCCACTTGACCAATCCAACTAACCAGAGACTCCTTAGTATGTAACCAACACACCCACCAAGTTCGAATCCAAAATTCAAATTTGAATCTCTTGCGGCCATTTCATCAAACACCTTGTAATCAGCAAACAAACAAAGATCAAACACTATTAGGAGCAGTGATTTTCTCCAACCTTGTTCCCTCTCTAGCTCACCCTACACTATTAGTAGATGATCAAACTAAATTAACTAGCTTTAGGACCACTGTGAGCTTGCCATAGCCATCAATGGTGACCATGTCGATCCTAACTTGCCATCCCAATGTCGACAGCGAGCTAGGAGAAGCACCAAGCCTAGAAAGCATGTCCGGGACACTCTCCACCGTCCATCGCCACGCCCTGTCCAAGCCTCGAGTGTAGCCAGCCCCTGGACCACACAGCCCGAGCATGCCCAGCTTCTTTGCGAGCATGCCGAGAGCGCGCCAGAGCGTCGCCCGCGACACAAGCCCACAAACCGCACGCCACCCGCACCGCGTGCAAGCAGGATCGCCACCACCCCAGGAACACCCCAGACACGCCCGTTCGCCGCCGTGCGACCCGTATCACCTGTGCTCCATTAAAACCTTCGTCAGACTTTCCCAGAGCATCGACGTGTTCCAACCATCTCGCACCACCCCATGCCGCATAGCCATGCCGTTGAGCTTCGCCAGGGAGCACAGCACCGTCCCCTACCATTGCCCATGCCAGTAGCTCGCTATGACGACGACACCGACGAGCTCCGCCCGCGCCATTCGGTCCACTCGCTGCACTATAAAATAGAGGCCTTCCCAGCACGAATTCTTCACCCCATCTCACTCCCCTCTCTCTCAGAAGCACCCCACCTCACTCTCGAAGCAAGGCGAGCAGCACATCGCTGGAATTTTGCCGGAGCTTGCCCCTACTGGAGGAGAAGGGCGCCGTTGATTGGAGTCGCCCCAGGGCTGCCGGTACCAGGAGGATCGTCATCGTCGACTTCGTCGTTCACCCCCATCGCCGACCCTCGCCAGAGCCCCGGTGAGCCTCCCACGACCCCCACTAGCCACGCTAGGGTTCGACCTCGCCGCGTCCTATTCAGGCGTGGACGATGAACCACAACCGTTGGATTGTAGTTAGGTCATGCGGTTCACATCCTCCCATACCTCTTTGCCACTCTCTATCTCACTAACGAGTGGGGACAACCACTTAACCAGCCCATGCGCACGTTGTGCGTAGTGGGCCGGCCCAATTACCCTCCCGCGCAAACCATTAATTCAAATTTAGATTTATTATTTTAGTTTCAAACACAATTCTGTACCCAAATTCAAATTTAGATTTATGAACCACAACCAAAATGCATGAAACCAATGTTGTTAGAAAGGTACTGGAGTTCTTAATCCAAGCCCATTGGATTTAAACCATTTAGATTTGTAGATCACCCATGGTAAAAATAACAAGGCAGAAGCTTTTCTGCATTCAAATATTTTTCAAAATTCAACCATAAAATATTTTGAGTTGATTCCAACTCTCAAAAATCACATTTAACCATACATTTCAGAATATATAAAAATATATAGGTTTACTTGCAGAAATAATGATCAAGTAATAAAAGAATGCCCCATAGGCATTTCTAGTTACTTTAATTAATTAAAATAAAAGGGTAAAACCTTATTAAATTGTGACACCACTTTAAATCACATTCCCATGTACTGAAATATGTGGTGATGACATGTGTCAACATGATCCAATGTTTTATTTGGATAATATTAAATCTTAAGTAGTTCTTCAATGAGTAGAAATTACTTTTCTAAAATAAAGGGAAATAAAACTATTTTCCCTAATGGTTGCAATGCTTGTGATGATATTAGATCATCTAGTGAAAACCTTGGTGTGATAAATAGAAATATTTAAGAAATGTTTGGTGATTGTGTACCTCGTATTTATTTATAGACACTAGTACCGACCAAGGATACGAGGAGGAAGGAGGATACTATGAGGAAGAAGCCAAGGAGAACTTCAACCACTTCTCTGCACAAGGCGAGCCTTACTATACAAGTTGACTTACAAGCTATTAACTGAGCAAGCTAACACTTGCAACTTAGCAAGCCACTATCTTAGCAAGCTAAACCATGCAAGTTTTACTTGCAAGCTTACACCACTTGATACCCAATCCTAGTTTTATTTGCAAGCTTAGTTATTTTATGTCATAATAAAAGCTTTCTATTAGAGTTTACTTAGTGACTTGTAGATTTTAGAAAGATATCTGAAGGTAGCATAAAGAGCATAAAACTTGCCCTAAGTTAGATAATCTTGATGTCATCCTGAGGCATGAGATTGAACTTAGATAAAATACACTTGTTACCACCCCTCATTAGTGTTTACCCTCACGTGTAGATGCTATTGCTAAGCATAAAACTTGATCAACTTTACATGTGAATACATGGTGAAAATGGTTATGAAAACCTTAAAATGATGAGTCATTCTACTGAAATGTTTTGACATGTGTTCTTGAACACCATATGATTTTTTATGAGGAAAATGTTAAGGCATGAGCCTTAGCCCTTTATAAAACTGATGGTTGTCTGGATGCGATACCATTCCAATTTTATCGTACAACCACAATACCAGAAATTTGGGTAGGGCTTGACTAGAAATTTATATACCTTAGTATGGGTTCCCTTGCGGCCAAGGTTTGAGCTGAGGCTACCTTGTGAAGATTGTCCACCTACGCAGTACCCAAGATGACAGTTAATCATGGTTGTGAGGCCAAACTCACTAGAAAGGTGCCTATACTAGGGCATGTAATTGAAAGGTTAGGATTGATTATCCGCATACTGAGTATGGTGAATTCAGGATTGTTCCTGACGTATGTATCAAATGTTGTGGTGAAAGTGTACCACCTCTACAGAGTGTCAAACTATTCGAATAGTAGCGTCCGCAAGTATGGACAGTTGGAGTCGCCATACTTTTCCATCGTCAGATGTTTTCAAGATTTATAACTTTGACTTGACCACAACAGGGTTGTGATATGAAATTCAAGTTCCCACTTAGGTGTTATAAAGCTTTCAACTATCTTTCTTTGCTTCTGAACTCAGTAGAGATAAATCTGGATTTTTGCAAAATAACCATAGAGCTTAGTACTTCCTATTCCAAAACCACTTCACTTGTTAGTATTAGTTTGCGAGTACATAAAGAGTACTCATGGCTTTGTCCCTATCTATTCCCGTGGCCAGACTATGAAGAGGACTATCAAGAAGAAGGACAACAGGAAGGTTATGACAACTAGGATCATCTCCCATCGTCAGCATTGCCTATGACCATGAAGATGGAGCTTCGCCCATGCTACCGTTATTATTACGTTATTCCGCTGCTTGAATTGTATTAAGTCTGGATCATGTATTAAGACTGGATTATTTGTTTATGACCTTATGTATGGTTTGTAATGGATGATGTATTGTGATATCCAATTTGTTATGTCTCGCAAAAATGGTAATCCTGAGATTGCGATGTATGGCATAACAGGCATCTGGGATTAAAAATCCGGGTGTTGACAAGTTGGTATCAGAGCCATCTTGACCATAGGATACCCTAGTTTAGAATGGACGTTTGAATCAAAAACTTCGTTTCAAAACCAAGGAAGTAAGTATTTATGAAACCTTATTCTCATTCTTACCACTTGGATTCTTTCGTGAAAGTTCATGTTCCTCAAAAAATCTTCCAAACTTACATAAAATTTGACACACTTGATCACACTACTAACTTACTCATCCTATATTTTTATAGATGGACATGAAGTACAACAAGTTTTATCAGTTGGGGAATGGAGGAGACCTCATCTTTGAGCGTGACTTGGACCAGCTATTAGAGATGCTGGAGCGCCCGCACCCCGAGTTCTTCGGAGCTCAGCTGAATGACCAGGAAGGAGAGGATTTGCAGTAGCTAGTTGTTGCAAGCCTTCGGGGAAAAATTGAAGCCCCCATCTCAGAGGGAATCCAGTTCACCTTGAGAGAGAACAACTGGCTCGATGGACTTCCCAGGTGACGAGGTTTAATCTCGTCAATGCCCATTGTTATGGACTTGGGTTTTGGAGAAGATGGGGATGCTGGAGATTGCGGAATGGTTAGCAAAGAAGCAACACGGGGACACGAGGTTTACCCAGGTTCAGGCCCCCGGAGGGAAAACCCTACTCCTGCTTGTCTGCTCTTGATTATGGCGGAACCGAAGGTTACAGGGTGCACAAATGCAATCTGGCGTGGAGGTGTGTATGCGGTGGTGTGCGAGATATCATAAGAGAGCCTCCTCATCGTGCCCTCATGTCCTTTATATAGAGGTAGGCAGGTCCCATGCACAGATCGAGTCGGTTACAGGTTTTAGGGTTTACCCCTTTGAATTTTCTATCTACTCTAGTCTTGCTCTCCAAGGATCCGAAGGCGTCATGGGCCCTGGCCACCCGAAAGTCTCCATGGGCCGGTGTATATTTGTCATGGGCCTTACTTTGGCTAGACTAGGTATGCTAAGGTCGTGTACCCATAGGGTATAACCATGTCAGTAGCCCCCGAGTGTTCAGTCGAATCGTAGATTCGGCAGAGGAGTCTTCAATCCTTCGGGTGCAGCTATCTTTGTTTGTTTAGAGAATGTTTTGAGTTTGTAGGGATCGTTGCTGCATGTGCCTGACTCTCCCAACGGATAAGGGTCAGTAATCTGTCTTAGGACAAAACAACACGATCTTCTTCAGATTCGAGACCCTCGACTCGAACCCGGAACATATGTTGGCGTAATTTGACTCGGGCCGCGGAGGACTTACAGGAGTGGAATTCCACTGAATTTTAAATGATGTACCCAACGCGTCCGTCGGGATTTTTCATCGCACCTTCTGGCACAGATTTTTACTAGCAGAGCGCAGTCGTGTGCGTTACCATGCCATCAGATGGTATCTATAGGTCTTATCTTTGCGTCGTAGACGCAGCATCCGAATTTTTATCACCGCGGAGGTGTTTCGGGTGGCCAAGGAGAACGTTGCTCACTTAGCGTTAATTGGGGCAGAGTTGCCGTAAAGTTTTTTGCATACTGGTCTGAAGGATCACAGTCGAAGATTTCATAGGGTGCGCGACCATCGCTCCCTATGGGAGTAGCCCTCGAGTGTCTGTTCGAGTCGTAGACTCGAGCGGAGACTTTAGTTCAGTTGTTGCTTACTTTAGGTCCGTAGGACACAAATTTTTTCAGATGCTTGAATCAGTCCTCCCTATGGGAGTAGCCCCCGAGTCCGTAGTGGAGTCGTAGACTCGAAGTAGGACTCGAAGAAATAGTTTAGTGGTGTAGTACCTTAATCATACTTCGGGTGCGCGGCCAGCACTCCTGATAGGAGTAGCCCCCGAGTAGTTAATTGAATCGTAGATTCGAGTGAGTACTCTTAGCTGTGTAGCCGAAGAATTATAACCGTTGCTAGTATAGCTTTTCATGACGTTAGTGCTGACGATCGGTGACCTCAAACGTCTACGGTGCCAGAGATGGCTTGACTGGACAAACATGGGTCCCACCTTCTGACTTTGAGTTGATTGGTCACGCGCGACGTGGAGATAATTACGGCGTGTGATCGATTTCCGTGCGTAGTGGACGGCGTGTGATCAACGGTTCGCTGCTGTGGTGACACGTGGACGGCCAGATCTTGATGTTGGCTCTTGGTCTTCCCGATGGACGGTCGTCGTTCATCGTCCTCGTCCTTATAATCATTGGGGAAAGGTGAATTTGTTTTCACCGCAGCCATTCTTATTTCACTCCTCCCATCTTCTCTAAGCTTTCTCACCGCGCTGGAATTTCCCCGAGCTTTTCCTTCCTTGATCCTACGTGCTCTCCGCCGATGCCTCCACACTGCGATGGGGAAGCCTAAGAAGTCCTCCTCTTCAGTTGGCACCAGTGTTGCTGCTGGTGGCAAGAAGGGTTCCGCCGTTGCCCATGTCACCGATGGAGGCTGGCGGCGATCGGAGATCCATGAGAGTGATCTCCGCAAGCTCCGTTAGCGGGGCCTGATCCCGCAGGATAGGGAGGCCATCAAACTTCCCGGCACCGTGGTAATTCCCTGTCCTCCCGCTGGTTTTCGTTTTATGTTCGTCACCTTTGTCCTTCGGGGCTTTTCCTTCCCAATCCACGATTTCCTTCGTGGATAGCTTTTCCTTTATGGTATCCAGCTGCATCATCTTTCTCCCAACTCTCTTCTTCATGTCTCCTGTTTCGTCACTTTCTGCGAGTGCTGGCTCTGTATCGAGCCGCACTTTGGCCTCTTCCGGAAACTCTATTCCGTGAAGAGGCAATCTGGCTCCAATGGTGTTTATCCCATTGGGGGTTGGATCATTTCCCTCAAACCCAATCATCTTTTCTTCTCCTTTTCTATGTCCGAATCTGTCCAGTACTGGCGGAGGCGATGATTTTACATCCGCGACTCCACGGTGGCTGGGCAGGAATTTGGGCTTGCTCCTTTCGACCCCTCCCAAAAAATCGAGCCGAAAAGGTCCTGGAAGAACCAGATCTTGGATGGCAAGGTGGCGGAGATTGAGGGGCTCTATCTTCGAGTGGAGGATCTTCAGCTGATTCCAGATAAGGAGGTGAACGATGTGGATATAATCCGCACTTTTCTCAAACGTCGGGTGCAGCCGCTCCATGCTAGGGCGCACCCGATGTTTCTTTATTCTAGTCGCCGTGATCCGACTAGGGTTTCGACTGAGGAGTTCTCCAAGGGGGATCTCGATGGTATCCTTCACCCGCTGCTGAAATACAAGGCTGGGGAGGACATCCGGGGAAGTCGCTCACTTCTCCATTCTCCGCTTCTTGTCCGGTTCCGCAGGTGTAGATCTGGGACATGCGCGTAGCGCTATTTTCGACTGCGTTGTCCTTCCACCTTTTTGTGCTGAAATTTTTATTGTATTTTTGTGCAGGAATTCAAGGTGCCGGGCATGTCGCCTCCATTGCCCGAAGTATTCCCGGATGCACCGGACAATGAGGTAGTGGACTCCATGTCTGAACTTCCGTCGGCGCGATCGTCGGCTGAGGAGGCCAACGAGTCGAGCAAGGATCACACTCGTAAGCGGACACGAAGCTCCAGCGAATCGTTGGATGCTTCGACTCCGCTGACGCCTAGGAACCCGTTGTGCCTTGAGCGTCACAGTGGGGGTCATGGGGGCTCTTCCTCTCCTATTCCGTCCATGCCCGTGCGGGCTGTGGCACCGCACCCGCCGGCGAAGCGGAAGAAGGAAGAGAGGAAGGGTAGGAGGACCCCGCCTGTCTTTGACTTGAGCGATCTTGACTCATAAGTTTTCTTTGGTTGCTCTTTGCTTTCTCTTGTCTGTTTGCATTGTACTTAGCTGACTTTTTCTTTTGTAGTCATTCCACCGACGGTTCCTTCAGCGATGGCGCTCGGGAGATGGTGGGGGAGTCGAAGGTTATTCTTCCTCCTTCTCCTCAGATGGTGGCCACCTATGAGGGCGCTGCTTCGAACCCTTCTCCGCGGGAGGTTCGGCTGGTTGTCCCCCAAAAGACTACGACTGGACCTCCGGAGTCAATGTCTAATCATGTAAGTTTCTTTCTTTGTGCCACGAGAGGATCCCCCGGGCGTTTTTCGGGTGATCTGCTGATCGCTTTTGTTTTTTTCTTCTTGTCTCGGGGGAGCCCCTAAGTATCTGTAGGAAGATCTGCTGATCGCTTTTCTTTGAGTCCTGGGGGAGCCCCCGAGCGCTTTTTGTATGTGTAACTTGTTTTGCTCGTTTTTTGGGCGTAGCCCCCGAGCCTTTATTTGATGGGTAGTATCTTCTGCAGCCTTTTGTGCATGGCGCCAACCAGTTGGTGAAGCAGCACCTAGCGTTGGAAGCCAGCTTCAAACAGCTTCAAGGTGCGTATATGAGTTGATCTTTTTGCTTTCTCTTGTATTTCTTGTCCTGCGATTTGATAAGTGTTCTAATGATTGCAGAGGACAACAATACCACCCTCCGTGAGCTTGATGCTCTCAAAATGAGGCTCGGGCGAGCGGAGAAGAAGGCTGAGGACGCCGTTGCTGCGAAAGGGCGCCTTGAGCAGGAGCTAGTCAACGCAGCTGCGGCCAAGGAGCGCCTGCAGCAGGAAGCGACAGACCGCTAGGAGCAGCTCGCCACTGCCACAGCTTTGTGCGATAGAGAGGTAGCCGACAAGCTGATGGCGGCTGCCAAGGCTATTTCAGGTGAGTTGCTTCGTCTTCCCTTTTCGGCTTCCTTGTCTTTCCTTGTTGTGCTTTTATTTATGCTGCTTCTTTTGTTTCTTTAGATGCCGCGGGCATCAAGTTTTATCGCGGTGCTCTGGAGCACGAAAGTGCTCTGGATGATGCTGCCGTGACGGTCTAAGACCGCTGCAGTACCGTGGTCGGCTCGCTTGCAAAAGCCAAGGAGGTTCTCGGGCGCTTCGACAAGGAGCTCGTCCCCAAGGGCGTCGCCCTCGAGGATGTCGATGCCTTGGCCAATGCGCTGTTAGCCGAAGCGCCTGCGGCGTACAAGCGCAAGCATAAAGGCATTGGCGCGTTCGTCGGGCTGGCGATGGACCTGGCGTCTGGAGCGGAGCTGGATCTTCATCAGGTCACCTCCCGTATGCCGACGGCTGCTGACAGTTCCGAGGTAGCCTTCGCCCTCTATGCTGCCCGCTGTAAATGTTATGGGCCGAAGTTGATTGACTTGTTGGCTGAGTACGCGCTGAAGCAGCAGGAAGAGGCCAAGGGGAGGCAGTCTGGCTCCGAGGCTACTCAGGATCTAGCTTCTTAGGCCTTGTAGTTGTAGGATAGCTTTTTTTTCCTTTGTTGTAATTATATCTATGAACGGTCCTTGTGCCACGCGCTGGCTTTTTGCTGCACATAATGAATTTCCAAGTTTTGTGTCCCTTCGTCTGCTTGTTTATGTCCTTGTCTTCTTTTACTCTAGGGGCCTTCGGGTGATGATCTCGTTGACACTTCGTTTTCGCCGCAGTTGCGGCCATCCCTGGATGGTGCGTTGCAGCTTGTGTTTCTTCGAGACCGCATCCGTGGCCTTGAGAATGAGTTTCTTGGGGTGCGTGGCCACGCCGATGTTTGGAAATCGAAGGCAGATCGAGGCGCTTCCAGAGAGGAGTTTTTGATGGGGGAGTTGCGTCGTTTGTCCGAAAAGCTTCAGTGTGAGTTTTTCGAGCCGTTTCCCATTGCTTCGGATGCGCCCGTTGGCCTTTCATCTTACTTTTTGCGAGTATCGCAGGTGCTAACCTTGCTCCGAGGGAGGAAAAGGAGCGTGTTGCTGTTCGGATCAACTGCTTGACCCAACAGGACATGGAGGCCGACGGGTTCTTATGGATGGACCGTGATCGTGCCATGGTCCTTGCGATGGTGCAGGATCGTGTCCACCAGGTATCGCCGGTGCTGCGTCAGGTGAAGTCTTTGTTGGCGTCGGTTCTGCATGTGATGTTTCCGCTGGATGATGCGCCGTCGACTCTCTTTGGCCTGCTGGCGAAGTTTCAGAATGTGCATCGTGTCAGGGAACTGGTGCGACATCAGCTTGTCGCGGGGGTGAAGGCCGCGCTCTCCCTTGTGCGATTACATCGTCCTGATGTAGATCTGTCTGTTGTAGCGGCTGGGCTGCCTCTTCGTCCGGATGGTGGCGAGTGGGATATGTGTCCACATTATGCGGATGTAAGGCAGTATGCCGAACAAATTGTAGATCTGTTTGAGCAGCGTGCGCAGGTTATTCATCAGAATAGGTAGGACCTGTAAAAAAGATAGATGTAAAATTTGTATATATTTGACTGGGCGTGTTGTTCCCTTTGTTGTAAAGGTTTTGTTGTTGTTTAGCACGTAGTACTGTGTTTGTATATGTGCCCTTTTCGTTAGCCTGACGTGGTTAGATACTCAGGTGTACACGCGTTATCCTCAGTTGATGAAGTCGTGAGGTGGGGGGAGCCCCCGAGTGCGTTGTAACATGAAGTAAAATGCGAACAATAGACAATTTTTTTGGGGCGAGACACTTCGCTTTATTCATATCGTAATGGAGGAGGTACATTTTTCGGCTGAGTAGCCTTGGCTGAATAGACTTATTGAAAATAAAAGGGGGGGGGGTATCTAGGGGTAGAAGCGTCGCAGTTGTGCGACATTCCACGGGTTGGAGTATGCGACTCAAGACTCCACGTGTTTGAGGCGATAGGCGCCACCTGGGATGACTTCGGTGATGATGTAGGGTCCTTACCATGGTGACTCGAATTTCTTCGGTCGCTATTACTTGAGTCGCAAGACTAGGTCTCCTTCGACGAAGGACCTTGGGCGCAGCCGTCGGCTGTGGTAGTTGCGGAGGCTCTGTTGGTACACCGTCGATCGAGCTGCTGCTATATCACGCACCTCATCGAGTGTGTCGACAGCATCTTCGAGTGCGGCCGTCGATCCGGCTTTGCTGTAAGCGACGACCCGTGGGGCCTTGCGGCGTACCTCTGCTGGAAGCACGGCTTCGGCTCCGTGCACCATGAAGAAAGGCGTGTAGCCAGTTGAGCTATTTGGCGTTGTGCGCAGGATCCACAGGACAGAGGGAAGATCTTGTGTCCAAGCTCCTGCGAGTCGCTCGAGTGGGCTCATTAGGCGCTTCTTGATGCTAGCGCTGACGAGGCCGTTGGCCTTCTCGACCTGCCCGTTCTTTTGCGAGTGCGCCACGGAGGCGTATGTGATGTTGATTCCGAGATCTTCGCAATAGTCCTGGAATTCTTTGGAGATGAAGTTCGACCCATTGTCGGTGATGATGTTATGCGTCACGCCGAACCTCTAGACAATGGATTCAAAGAACTTGACGGCAGTTGTGCCCTTTTGGCTAGTGACGGGCATGGCCTCAATCCTATTGGTGAATTTGTCAACTTCGACCAGGAGGTAGACGTGACCTCCTTTCGAGGACCTTGGCAGTTTGCCGATCATGTCGAGGCCCCATTGGGCGAAGGGCCAGGCCCAAGGTATGGGCCTGAGCTCTGATACGGGTGCGTGTGGTTTATCTGCGAACCTTTGGCACCCGTTGCATCTTCGGATGATATCCTTGGCGTCGTTCATGGCCGTTGGCTAGTAGAATCCAGCTCGTAGAGCTTTGGCGACAAGGGCGCGACTGCCCACATGATGGCCGCAGATGCCCTCGTGGATGTCTTGGAGGATGGTTTTGCCGTCACCGATGATGACGCACCTTTGGAGTACACCCGAAATGCTGCGCTTGTACAGCTCTCCATTGATGATGGTGAAGGACTTGGACCGGCGAGATCTTGGCCATCTGCATTGTCGGGCATCTGTCGGGCTGTCAGGCAGCTCTCCGTCTATCAGATGTCAGAGGTATGGCCTTGTCCAAGTTTCTTCAACTGCCATGACCTGCATCAGGTTGACCACGGCGACCTCTGTGTCGAGCTTTTCGGGTCCTTCCTGTCCTTCGGGTAGCACAGCCCCATAGTGTTCTACTTCTTCATGTGATCCCTTGGGGAATTTCCTTTTGATGGACGGTACGCAGATCTGTTCGAGGAACACACCTGGTGGCACCCGTGCGCAGGTGGAGCCGATGTTGGCGAGTCTGGCGGCCTCTTCATTGCTTTCTCTTCCAACATGCGGAAGCTCGCAGCTGTCAAAGTCTCCTTTGAGTGCGTTGTAGAGTGTGCGGTAGGTAATCTTGTTGGCGGCGTGCGCGTCGCGCTCGTTCATCGTCTGCTGGACGACGAGGTTGGAGTCACCGTAGATGATGAGGCGCGTTGCACCGCAGATCTTGGCCATCTGCATGCCGTGGACGAGGGCCTCGTATTCGGCTTCATTGTTGGATGCTCGAAACTTCATCCGGAGGACATACTTCATCTTGTCGCCCTGTGGGGAGGTCAGTATGACCCCGGCTCCTATTCCGGCTTCGCGCTTGGAGCCGTCGAAGTGCATTGTCCACAATTGTGTCATGTCTGGGGTGTCTGGAAGATGCAGTTCCATCCAGTGTACGAGGAAGTCCGGGAGGACCTGAGATTTGATCGTGTGGGGCTTCTCATAGACAATGTCTAGAGGTGACAGCTCGATGCCACACATGGCCACGCGTCCTGTGGCCTCCGGATTGTTCAGGATGCTGTTCAGGGGTGCTTCGTTGACGACCATCACCTGGTGCTCCTGGAAGTAGTGGCTCAGCTGACGATCCGTCATGAACACGCCGTAGGCAAGTTTCTAGTAGTGAGGGTACCTCTGCTTTGTCGGCGTCAATACCTCGCTGAGGTAGTAGATTGGGCGTTGGAGCCCGTGGGTCTTGCCTTCTTTGGGTCGCTCGACCACCAGTACGGTGCTTACCACCTGGTGTGTGGCTGCTAAGTACAGCAGTAAAGGCTCGCGCTACTTTGGCGTGACCAAGACGGGCGAGGTAGAGAGAAACCACTTTAGATCTTCGAATGCGTCCGCTCGAATTTGTCTACCTTGTGGAGTAGTTGATAGAACGGCAGGGCTTTTTCGCCCATGCGGCTAATGAACCTGCTCAATGCCGCGATTCGCCCGGCAAGCTGCTGGACGCCCTTGAGGTTCTTCGGCTTCTCCATGGACATTATGGCCCGGATTTTCTTCGGGTCGCCTCGATCCCTCGCTGGGAGATGAAGTAGCCTAGTAGCTGACCATATGGGATGCCGAAGGCGCATTTTCTTGATCTTGTATCGATCGAGGTTATCGAACGTATCGCGGAGATCGTCGATGAGCGTCTTGGCCTCCCTTTTCTTGATGACTATGTCGTCGACATAGAATTTTATGTTGCGGCCGATCTGGTCCTTCAGGCATGCCTGCATGCACCGTTGGTACGTGGCGCCTGCGTTCTTCAGCCTGAAAGGCATTATGTTGTAGCAAAACACTCCGAACGGCGTGATGAACGTCGTTTTCTCCTGATCATCGAGCTTTAGTCGAATCTGGTTGTAGCCTGAGTAGGCGTCGAGGAAGGAGAGTTTTTTGCATCGTTCAGTCGAATCGATGATCTGATCGATCCGAGGGAGCGGGAAGTGATCCTTCGGGCAGTACTTGTTCAGCGATGTGAAGTTCACGCACATCCGCAGGATGTCCGTGTCCTTTTTGGGGACCATCACGGTGTTGGCGAGCCACTCGCTCTCCGTGATCTCCCTGATGAAGTTTGCGTCGAGTAGTTTGTTGACTTCGACTCCGATAGCTTCGGCCCGCGGCTCGAACAGTTGTCGGATGGACTGTTTGACAGGCTAGGTGTCTGGAAAGACATTGAGTGCATGCTCGGCGAATTCCCTGGGAACTCCTGGCATGTCCGCAGGACACCAGGCGAAGATTTCCTAGCACTCACGGAGGAATTCGACGAGCGCGCTTTACTATGCGGAGCTGGGATCGTTGGCGATCAGCACCGTCTTGGAGGCGTCCGTCGGGTGTACCTACACCTTATTTGTGTTGACGGTGGAGTCGAAGGACATCTCTGGTGCGTTCTATCTTGCGACTGGTGGTGCCCCATTGTCCGTCACTTCGCGGAGCCTTACGAGCTCCTCCTGCTTGCCGAAGGACTGGGAGATTCTGTTGAAGTCCCTGTCGCAGTGGTCCGATCGGGTGAAGCTTCCGTGGACCGTGATGACGCCCCTGGGTTGACGCCCCTGGGTCCTGGCATCTTAGTAGCATGTATGCTTAGTGTGGTACTGCCAGGAATCGTGCGAAAGCCATGCGCCCGAGGATGGCATGGTATTGTGATGGCCAGTCCACCACTTCGAACTCGAGTCGCTCGCATCGGAAGTTATCTGGCTTGCCGAAGATGACGTCGAGCCATATCTTTCCCAGGGGGAATACTCCCTTCCTTGGGACGGTGCCATGGAACGTTGTGTCATATTGTTCCAGGATTCACAGCGGGATCCGCATTGCTGCCATGGTGCTGGCGAAGATCAGATTGATGCCGCTGCCGCCTTCCGTGAAGACGCGGCTCATGTCGAACCCGACGATCTGCGCCTCGAGCACGAGGGCAGCATGACCTAGGCGAGGGACCTGGCAAGGGTGATCCGAACGGCTGAACGTGATATAGGATTCTAATCCGCTGAGGTACTTAGGGATGGCGGGTGGAGCGGTCACGGCCAGATTGATCTGACGGGTGATTTTCTTCTGCACCCTATTTGTTGGGCGCCCTTTTTGGATCATCAGCGATCCTTTAGGCGCCGGGTACCCGTGACCACCGTTATTCCGCGCGGGTGCGATTGGGTGGTTCGTAGGTACCGCAGGTGGTGCTGGAGGAGCTCCATGTGCGATCTCACCTGGCGCAGGTGCATTCCCGTATCCAGGGTTTGGGGCTTGCTACCTCATCTGCGCCATTCTTTCGCTGAGTTTCTGGAACTCGCGGCAGTCCTTGAGAATGTGTCTTGCCTTCTTCTTACCATCCTGCTTGTCGATGTAGAAGTGGATGCTGCATGGACCCGACAGTTTGTCGTATGATAAGGGTCCATCGTCACGGCCACGGCGTTGCCATGACTGCGTTGGGCGTCCTCCGTCGTGGAAGTTGCTTCCACGGTATCCGCCGTTGCTGCGGTTGCCATCGCTGCGGCGGTCAGCATAGCCAGCCGTGACCATGTCCGGTCCATCGCGGTAGACGCGCGATCTTCTCTTGGTATGGCGTTCACATCGCTGGTCGTAGTCGTCTTCCTCCTCCGAGTGCGGTTGGTGGACGGAGTCCTCGCCGTCGGTCCACCTATTGGCGATGTACATGAGGTGGTCTAGTGTCTTGGGCTTAACGCGCCCAAGTTCTTCTTTGAAGTCCTGGAGTTTGACGCCGTCCTTGAAGCCGTCGATAGCTCTCTCCTCAGAGACGTGCGCCGCGGAGTTCTTGGTGTTGGACCAACACGGTATGTACGAGCGAATGGATTCGCCCGTTCGTTGGGTGCAGGCCCGCAGCTCCTCGATCGAGGCGGGCCTCTTGCTGGTGCCTGGAAGTTTCGGACGAAACTGTATGCCAGATCCTCCCAGCTTCAGATGGATCGCTAGGATAGGCTGCTTAGCCAAATCCGAGCTGCGCCTGTCAGCTACAGCTAAAGGCATTGCATGGAGGTCTCCTTGTTTCTGTCATGCATCTTGACGGATGACAAGTGGTCGCTGAGCCACGCCTTGGGGTTTTGTGTGCCATCGAACTTCAGAGTGTCCAAAGGAAGCTTGAAGTTCCGCGGCATCCTTGGCCGCCGAACAGATCTACTGAAGCATCGAGCTCTGCAGAGTTATCCTTCGTCATCATCCTCCTTTGATTCAGACAAGCATACGCGTTTGGCGCATGCCTTGTCTATCTTGCTCTGGTTAGCTCGTTTCGAGCGTCGTAGTCGTGGATGCGACGACGCGAGCTCTTGTGCCTTCGAGGAAGGTCGTGCTTTTCATCTTCGGATGAGGGCATGGGACTGCGGTTGAACCTGACAGCAGCCTTCTTCTTTGGCTCTGCAGGAGCTTCTCCGTGGAGCGCATCTCCTACGAGTCCGATCTGGTAAGCACGGACTTATGCATGGCCCTTTTGGGGTCCCCCTCCGGAGGTGCGTGGGACGCGAGGTACGCGGTGGCCGCCATTATTGCCGCTTGCGGTGTCTTCAGGATGATGTTGCCGTCGGCGTCCATCTCCATGAAGGACGCGTTGAGGGCCCGAGTCACCTCACGACACTCCTTGGGGTCCATGTTCTCCATCCGAGAATGGTGATTGTTGCCATGGTTGCCATGCGAGCTGGAGCCAATGCCCATGGAGCAGAGTGCAGCTCGCCGCGCACTGGACTCCGAGGCTGCTTGCTTCAGCTTGTCAAGCACCTCCTGCATCTTCACCTGCTTCTTGTGCTCCTCGATTAGGAGCATTATGTCCTGTGAGGCCCCCACGGGCAGGATCTTGTTGCCTGCCACGACTTCGCGTGCTTGGGCCCATCCCTCCTCGCTGAGGTGGATGACCCGATCGATGTCGTCCCCGTTGGGTGGGGGGGGGGACTGGCTTCTTCTGTTCCGGTCGTTTCTGCCGTGTGGGTTAGGCGGCAGGTTTGGCGCATGGTGTTCTGCGTCACTATGGATGACTACGGCGCATTTGTAGCGCTCGTAGATTGGATCACTGCTGCCGCAGCTTTCGGATCCGGAACCGTAGGTCCCTTCATCCGATGGTAGATCGCACAGATCTGAGTTGCAGCTGCTGCTGTCATAGGACTCATCTGTCGATGGTGATGTGGGTGTGGGGCCCATGAAGCGGGCCTGATCGATGGCAGGGGCACCCTCTCTGGGAGGCGGAGGGTGCCGGTTTTCCCCAACTTGAAGCAGAAGCTCCCGAACAGGATCTCGATTCCGTCGCCAACGAGCTCGAAGTCCTTCACGGTGGCTGGTGAGTGGGCGGTGAAGTCGAAGGCGCAGAAGAGGAGATGACTCTCCGTCGCCGCGGAGTTGTAGATCTCTTTGGTTGGGACCGTCACGATCGTACAATCAGCGCCCCCAGTTCCCATGGACGGTGCCAATTGATGAGGTTTAATCTCGTCAATGCCCACTGTTATGGACTTGGGTTTTGGATAAGATGGGGATGCTAGAGATCGCGGAACGGTTATCAAACAAGAAACACGGGGACACGAGGTTTACCCAGGTTCAGGCCCCCGGAGGGAAAACCCTACTCCTGCTTGTCTGCTCTTGATTATGGCGGAACCGAAGGTTACAGGGTGCGCTGATGCAATCTGGCGTGGAGGTGTGTATGCGGTGGTGTGCGAGAGATCGTAAGAGAGCCTCCTCTTCGTACCCTCCTGGACTTTATATAGAGGTAGGCAGATCCCAGGCACAGATCGAGTCGGTTATAGGTTTTAGGGTTTACCCCTTTGAATTTTCTATCTACTCTAGTCTTGCTCTCCAAGGATCCGAAGGCGTCATGGGCCCTGGCCACCCGAAAGTCCCATGGGCCAGTGTATATTTGTCATGGGCCTTCCTTGGGTTTCACTAGGTATGCTAAGGTCATGTAACCGTAGGGTATAACCATGTCACCATGGCCATGAAGGAAGCTCTTGCCCATTTGTGTGGGCAGAGTATCAATCAGATCAAGGGTACCCGCTTTGAGTTCTACCCAAGGCGTGATTTTATGGGACAGCCACTGGAGGCCCCATACCACCATGAGATGAAGACTCAGTTGGACAACATCAGCTTCATGATGTATGACTGTCAGAAGGAGTTGGACAATGCCCGCTCCTACGCCAGCCACTAGTACGCCATCACCGCCAAGAAGGATAAGACCATCGCCATGATAGTTACGGATCGCTAGTCTCGTCGTCGTCAGCTCGACAAGAAGGAGCGTATCATCGCCCGGCTTCACCACCGGATCACAGATTTGGAGGAGACCATCCACGAGAGAGACATGCAGTTGGAGGAGAGGGAGAATGCAGGGGAAGACCTTCGTGGAGACCCCTACTCCTATCTCACTGACGATGATGGCTTTCTGGAGGATGAGGCCATGGACTTCTTCACCAATGAGGATGACTTCGCCTTCATCAATGATGATGATGAGGATGATGATGACACTAACTCCAAGGAGTAGTAGCACTTGAGCACTAGCGTTATTGTGTTGTATTCGGTCCCACTGTATCGTAGTTTCACAAAATGGTTCTTAAAACCATCTATTTTCCTTTGTTGTGTTGTGTGTTTGTATCGTCTGCTATGAATGAATGAATGAAAAGCAAGTTGCTAGAAAAATATGAGTCAAACATCAAAAAAAAACTTTCCAAAACCCCTGAACCTTAGAAATTTCCCTATTTTCTCATGATCTATCTCAATCTTCAGATGCCTCGCGGAGGAAGCAACTTATCCCCGGACCCAATGTTTCAAATCTTGCAAATGTTGGTTTGTGACCGTGAAGCTGAAAGAGCCGAACGTCAAGCCAACTTAGCCACCCTTCAATAGATAGCGTAGATGGACAACAACAATCAAGGCCATGGAAATCAGGACAACCATGGATGCAAGATCAAGAATTTCGAGAACACCAATCCACTTTTTTTCACTAAGTCTGAAGAGCCCCTAGATGCAAATGATTGGCTGAAAACCATGGAGAACAACCTGGAAGTTGAAGGAGTGGAAGCTAACGAGAAGGTACTATTTTCCACCCACTATCTGGCCGGAGATGCAAGATCATGGTGGAACAGCGTTCATGCCATGACAGGAGGTCAGATGACGACTTGGGAAGAGTTCAAAATCAGGTGCAGCAGAACCCATGTGCCACAGGGTTTGATCTAGAGGATGTGAGATGAATTTAGGGAATTGAAGCAAGGAAGGATGACCATTGTGGAGTACCGTGACAAATTTTTGTCATTGGCTAGGTATGCACCGAATGAGATAGACACTGAATCCAAGAAGAAGGAAAGATTCCTGAATGGTCTGTATGATGAGATGCAGACAGTGTTAGTCAATATCAACTTTGCTGATATTGAAGCCTTAGTGGACTCTGCTATTCAGATGGAAGGCAGGATCAACCAAGCTAATGAGAACCACAAGCATCGCATGATGCATCAACCAGGAACCCACCATACACCAAAGTATCGCCCCATGCCATCTCCAGTATTTTCCCCAAGAACCAACAGACCCCCGATGAACCGTCCGACCTATCCCAACCGTGGAAACCCAGGATCCGGAGGAAACCACAACAAACCCGACAACCCCATCAATTTCAACCGTGCACCACCTAAGTTACAAAACAACAATGCCGCCACCAACACCAACACTGCCCTGAGGACTGGAAGCAATAATGTTCCTGTTGCAGCAAAGGACAAGTATTAGGTGACTTGTTATGAGTGTGGAACCAAGGGTCACTATTCCAATGAGTGTCCCAATAAGATTGCAATTCAGAAGAAGGTTTGCCCCAGGGAATTCGCTCAACCGCAACGGTCGTCTCTTTCTCATGCATGCTAAAGAAGCACAAGAAGCGCCAGATGTTGTGTTGGGTATGTTTTTTGTTAACTCAGTACTTGCAAGAGTGTTGTTTGATTCCGGAGCATCACACTCATTTGTTAATGAAGAATTTGCATGAACTAGTAAGATTCAACCCACCAAATTGAAGCATGTTATGATTGTTCAAATACCTGGTTCAACCACCAAAGCTAGGCAAATTTGCAAGGCCGTGCCTATCCGAATCCATGGCATAGTTTTTTATGATAATCTAATAGTACTCGGAACTAAAGGGTTGGAAGTAGTACTAGGAATGGATTGGATGTCCAAACATAAAGGATTAATCGACAGTGCCAAGAAAGCCATAACCATGACCAGTACAACCAGAATATCAGTAGAGCATGTATCTGAAACCTTACCCCGTTAATTCAAGTGCAACAAGAGTATAGCCCACCCAACCATTGAGCAAGTCCGGATATTATTTGAATACTCCGATGTATTTCCAGATGTTTTTCCCGGTATGCCCAGATCGGGATATCGAGTTTATCATTGAACTAATCCCTGGAACCAGACCCATAGCCCAGAGACCATATAGTATGAACCCGTTTGAATTAGTGGAGCTGAAGAATCAACTGGATGCTATGATGGAGATCGGATTGATCCAATCAAGTGCATCGCCATGGAGATCACATGTGTTATTTGTGGACAAGAAGGGTGGAGGTAACCGTTTATGTACGGATTATCGGAAGTTGAATGATGTCACCATCAAGAACAAGTACCTATTGGCAAAGATAGATGACCTATTTGACCATTTGACGGGTGCCAAAGTGTTTTCTAAGATTGATCTTAGAACTGGTTATCATCAACTCAAGATTCATGCAGAGGATATTCCAAAGACTGCCTTTACCACCAGATATGGATTATATGAGTATACTGTCATGTATTTTGGATTAACCGATGCCCCCACTTATTTCATGAACCTCATGAATAAGATTTTTATGGACTTCCTGGATAAGTTTGTCCTTGTTTTCATCGATGAAATTCTGATTTATTCCAAATCAAAAGAAGAACATGAGCTACACCTAAGGACCGTTCTTGGAACCCTTAGAGAGCATCAGTTGTATGCCAAGTTTAGCAAATGTGAATTCTGGTTGCAGGAGGTAGGCTACCTCAGACATATTGTATCAGCCAGAGGAATTGCCGTTGACCCAGCAAAGGTGAAGGATGTTGAAGATTGGCAAGCCCCAACCACTCAAACCCAAGTTCGTGCATTTCTCGGATTAGCGGGATACTACCGCAAGTTCGTGGAAGGATTCTCAAGTATAGAAAGACCCAAGACGCTATTGTTGAAGAAGGATAAGAAGTTTGAATGGACTGAGAAATGTGAAGCGAGTTTTCAGGAACTCAAGAGGAGATCGATTTCAGCCCCAATCTTGATCATGCGGGATATCACAAATCCCTTTGATGTATATTGTGGAGCATCCAAGATTGGTCTCAGATGTGTGTTGATGCAAGAAGGCAAAGTTAGATCTTATTTGTCCCGACAACTGAAGGATCATGAACAGAATTATCCAACCCATGACCTTGAACTAGCAGCCGTAGTTCTAGCCCTAAAGACATGGAGGTATTATCTCATGGCAAACTGTTGTGATATTTATTCGGATCACAAGAGCCTGAAGTATATATTAACTCAGAAGGAGCTGAATATGAGGCAGAGAAGATGGATTGAGCTAATCAAGGACTATGATCTAGACATTCACTATCACCCCGGTAAAACCAATGTGGTAGCAGATGCCCTTAGTAGATCGCTGTGTCGCTTGAACTCCATGATTCTGAAGGAGCAACCAAGTTTGCACAAGGAGATGGAAGATTTCAGAATGTAATTAGTAAGTCAAGGATTTTTGGCTAGCATAGAACTTCAACCCACTTTGATCAGTCAGATCAAGGAGGCTTAGAAAGGAAATGCTAGTATCGATGGAATCAAACGTCGCATCGGTACAGGCAAAGTACCCGGATCCACCAAGGATGAAGAAGGAGTTCTGTGGTACACAAGATGTCTTTGTGTAACAGCAGATTCAGAGTTGAAAGAAGTTATTCTGAAGGAAGCCCATGATACTCTTTATTCTATCCACCCCGGAGGAACGAACATGTATCAGGATTTGAAGGAGCAATTTTGGTGGCATAAGATGAAGAGAGAAATCGAAAGCTATATCGCCAAGTGTGATATTTGTCAGAGAGTCAAGGCGCAACATCATAGACCCGCAGGACTGTTGCAACCCTTGCAAATTCCGGAATGGAATTGGGATTCAGATGGAATGGACTCTATCACCGGATTGCCTACTTCTAGTAGGGGAAATGACTCTATTTTTGTCATAGTTGACAGATTGTCCAAGGTACCCCATTTATTACCAGTCAAGACCACCTACCAGAGTTCGAAGCTGGCTGAGCTATATATTGCTAGAATCGTCAGTTTGCACGAAGTCCCCAAGAACATTGTATCAGATCGAGGAACCTAGTTTACCTCGAGATTCTGCAAGAAAGTCCAAGAAGGTTTAGGAACCCGACTAGATTTCAGCACAGCTTATCACCCTCAGACCGATGGACAAACGGAGCGAGTAAATAAAATACTCGAAGATATGTTAAGAGCATGTGTGCTAGAGTATGGATCTAAATGGGAATACTGTCTGTCGTTCGCAGAATTTTCTTACAACATTTATCAAGCTAGTTTTCAAACGGCCCCAGTTGAGTTCATGTATGGAAGGAAGTGTCGTACCCCTTTGAATTGGTCGGAAGTAGGAGAGAGTCTGATTTTTGGACCCGGCATCCTATGAGAACCAAAAGAGAAAGTTCAAAGATCCGTGAGCACCTCAAGACCGCCTAGTTAAGACAGAAGAGTTACGCCGACAAGAGAGGACGAGACCTCTCTTGCAATATTAGAGATTTTGTGTATCTCAAAGTGTCGCCTTTGAAGGGAATGCATCGTTTCCAGCTCAAAGGAAAGTTAGCCCCCAGATATATCGGACCTTTCAACATTCTGAATTGTCGAGGAGAAGTATCGTATCAATTGGAACTGCCAGAGGAGATGTCAGCAGTGCACAATGTGTTCCGTATATTGTTACTTCGCAAATGCCTTGAAGTCTCAGAGAAGACTGGAGTTTTTAAGAATATTGATCACCGCACCATAGATATCAACAATGACCTGACATATCCCGAAGTACCCATCCAAATTTTGGAGGAAGCTTTCAGGAAAAACAGGACCATAAGCATCAAGTTTCTCAAGATTGAGTGGAGTAACCACATTGAAGATGAAGCTACCTGGGAGCGAGAAGATCACATCAAGACGGAGTTTTCCGATCTTTTTAAATCCTAGTTTTATTCTTTCTTCTTTCTCAAATCACGGGATGATATTTTTTTAAGGAGGGAAGGTTTGTAACATCCCAAAAATGTTGAACAATGACTATAAAATTCCAATCACCAAAATTAGGGTTAACAAAAACTTTTTTATTTCAAATCTTTATGAATCCATGTGTGTATGTGATGTTGCATGAATGAATGAATGGACTTGTGTGATTGATCTAAATAGCAAGGAATGGATTAAAGATGAAAACAACATCATCTAAAACATTTCCAAGCAGAAACAAATCAAGAGAAAAAAACAAATAAACAAATGTTCATTTTTGCCAATCTTGCTCACTAGACCACTTTGAGTGTTTCTAGTCCAAGATTTCAAACAGAAACTTTTCCATTTCTTTTCACCCCTTGCTAGAACAAGTAAAAGTGAATCAAAGACCACCTTTCAAACTTGTAGAAACATTTGGCAACTTGATTCAAACCACATTTCAAAATTGAATATGATTCATATGTGAAGATCACCCCTTTTTCAAAAACCAACCAAACCAATTCCACTTGACCAATCCAACTAAAAAGAGACTCCCTAGTATGTAACCAACACACCCACCAAGTTTGAATCCAAAATTCAAATTTGAATCTCTTGCGGCCATTTCATCAAACACCTTATAATCAGCAAACAAACAAACATCAAACACTATTAGGATCAGTGATTTTGGCCAACCTTGTTCCCTCTCTAGCTCACCCTGTACTCTCAGTAGACAATCAAACTAAATTAACTAGATTTAGCACCACTGTGAGCTTGCCATAGCCATCAATGGTGATGTAGCACCCCGGATAAAACCACTACTAGAAAACCGCATCATGTTTTTCTTTGCACATCGTCATCACATCATCATGCATGTATATTGTTTACTCAAAGACTATTTTGCTATAAGTCCTATTTTGTTCTCTACATTAGCCCTCTCCTTAATATTCAAAGTGCAATTCCAGGTCTTCCTAGATATTTTGTATGTCTAAAAACAGTTTACCAAAGTCTTCTAAAATAATAATAAAACAACAAAACTTTTATATTATTTTTTTTGGAAGGCAGCCAAACCAGGCCAAACCCGGCCCAGCCGGCCACCTCCATTCTAGCCTAGACCGAACCCTAGCCCATCTACCCAACTAGTCAAACCCTAACCTACCCTATCCACACACCACTCCCCACCCTGCCGCCGCCAGCGGTCAGCACACCCCGACCCACTCGCACGCACGCTCCCGCTTGGCCCCACCCCGCGTCCCCCTCGATCCTCTCGCGAACCCCACCTCGCTCCGCTCCTTGCTCAATCCCATCGACCGCCTCCTCTCATCTTCCTCGCATCCCAGGCGAGCGCCGCCGCGCAACCCCGCTTCCCCCAGGTGCCACTCTCCATCCCCGAGCGCCCTTCCTCCTCTGCGACCGCCCCTCCTCTTCGGCTCTGCACCGCCACCGGCCACCTCGCCTCCACCTCGCCGGCCTGCTCTCCTCTGCAAGCTCTGCCTCTGGCCATGGCGCCGCCGTCCCCAGCCACCGGCCTCGCGGTTCCCTTCCCTCTGCAACCCGCGCGCCTCGGGGCTCTCTCGTCGGCGCCATGCCTCCCCGTGTGTGCCGCCGGGATCCTCCTCGCCATCGCCACCTTGTGCAGTGTCCCCGTGTGCCTCTGCTCGCCTTCGGCCGGCCGTCGTCTGCGCCTCAACCTCGTCTCCCGGGGGACGCTGTCGGACGCCCCTCTCTGCCCCTGTAGTACCGACCGCCCTTGGCCGTCCTCCTCGCCCTGAACCTCGCCGCCCTCTGCAACCGTGGAGCCGTCGCTGGTTGCGCCCGAGCTCGCCCGTGCCGCGTTGTGTTGCTGTTCCTCTGCAGTGAAGATGGCCCAACATTTGGTCTTGGTGATCCCCTATGTGCGCATGCAGGTTTTGTTTGTGCGCTTGTGGACGCCGCGCCGGTGCCGAACCAAGTCCATCGCAAGCGACCGAAGAAGGAACCTAAGGAGATGCCACCGAGATCAGAGGTCTTCGTACCGTATCGCCAAGGCCTTTGGCATGGGTCTGACAAGATCTTCATCCCGGACGCCAAGAACAACCACATGGAAACCGAAGCCCAATCCAAAGCTAGATCCGAAGACCGATCCGGAGATTCTCGAACCCCCTCTAAGCCCCCAAGATCGCCGAACCCATGTGTGATCCCCTTTTCGAGCCCTATTTTATAAATTGTAATATAATGTGCATCTTAAATTGACATGCTTGCATACATGTTTGATGGTTTGGGGGCATTATGCCGATTCACCTTATAATTAAATATGCAAACCATATGTGGGCTTTTCCAGTCTTATATGGGTCCCATTTAAAATTGTGTAGCGAACCGGTGACATATTTTGCCATGTTAAGACAAATTTTAAATTGCGGGGTAACTAAACAACTAGAACCATATAATTAAATGCCGGGACCCCGGTTCCGCTTGATATTTCCTAATTGCATTGCACCTTGCCATGTCATACATCATACATGCATCATGCCCGATCTTCTGTCGTAGTATTAAATATTGCATCTGGTGTTTCTGCTAGTGCTTTGTTTCTTCCCGGATTAGGCCGATGAGTTGATGCGAGTGTCGACCCGATCTTCGGATGAACCTTCGGCAATGTTTTCAGGCGAGCATCTCCCCCTTTCTACCTATCTTACTTTTATAGTATTTATTCCCTCCTGTTGATCTATTTCTATCCGTGTTGCGATGCTCTAGTTTTCTTACCCGTGATATCCCTTGCAGCCTTATATTGCCTTGGACACATCCTATTACCTGTTGTTTGGTAGATAGTTGGACTTGCGCATCGTAGTTGCTTGCGCAAGTGCTGTTGCGTGTCGTCCAGTACCTCAGCTGTTGGAAGCCTGCCATATGCTTTATGTTGGAGATGATCATGGATTTAATTATCGTTTAATAACTAAAATTGAAGTAGATAAATAATGCAGAGGCACAGGTGGGCAATAGATGTTATTTGGTTTTTAACCGTCCACTTGTGTCCCGTAGGACCCCGAGTACTTGATACATGTTCTTTTAATATTCGCACTATCCGCATGTGGGACCATGAATCCCCCTAGCCAGAGCTTGAGTCATATTTATTTCTTGGGGCCACAAAGTAGTTTGGGGTTTTATTACTATCATGTACTTATGCCATGCTTTACTGCTTTATTTACGATTGCGCGTGGAGCGCCTGTACTGTTTTGGATCGCGACACGATTACGCGGTATCGACAAGCCTAGTCACAGTTTTGGGTTCCCAGTCGTTTACAGACGTTCTCGCAAACCTCTGGGTCCGTCTCGGAGCCGGCCAACTTCGTAGCGGGTAGCTTGGTGGGGTGGCCCCCTGAAATCTATATGAATCTTGCAATTGCTCTGTCGTGATGCCTCGTTGGGTTTTTATTGGTTTTTCTCGAGGTTGATCGTGCGTGTGTTGCTATTTGTGCCCCCCTGCAGGGTAAAACTTTCTGAAAGCCGTGTCCGCGGTTATGGACGACTTGGAGCACAGTATCTCGATCATAGACAACTATAACTAAAGTAGTGCTATAAATTTGACTTTATAATGACTATTAATCAGCTTCACTATAATGGAATGGCTAAATAAAAGTGCCAACAATTGCTTGTTTGGGTTGACACCTGTTACCATTGTATCTGACTAGTAAGTATTGCAACTACAACGGAATGGCTAAATAAAACTTCCAACAACTGCTGGGTTTTGGGATGCCTCATGATATATGTATCGGACTAGTAAGTGTTGCAACTACAACGGAATGGTTACCTAAAAGTGCTCACTACTTATTATATGAGGATGACTATCTATACCTGACTAGTAATTGATGCAACGATAAGCGGATAAATAAAACTGCCAACTGTGTGAGTTCCTCGGTTGACTTCCTCGTTTGGTCTCGAGGGGGTTATACCAGGATGGGTATGTTTGGTGGTAGTATCAGGTTGGTTCCGAATAGGTCTTTCTTATCCCTCTCTGATAGCCGACAGTTATATTGAGTCTCTATAGGTTGTTTAGTGCATGCTGCGCTGCCGCTTCAGTCCACCATACCTATGTAGGCGAGGACCGCCGAATTCTAGTCTCGCCGTGTACTGGCCTCAGTACTGACCGCTCTCTTTTCCTTTGCCCTTTTTCGGCACCCCTTTTGTTTAAGCAGGTTTTGAGATCGACGTCGTTAGCAGGGTTACCCTTCCGGCTTGGCCTGGGCAGGGTTATGGACGCCATTGGTTATTCTTCAGGGCTCTTAGCTCAATTTTCATCTTGTCCGTACTCGGACGCTGTATCGTTTTAACGGTGATTTGGATCTTCGTATTGTATATCCGTATTCTTGACTCATTGAGTCGTTGTTGTATATATCTGTTTTGTGGGTTCCATCGAGGACTATTGTGTAATGATATTACTTCGTTTTCCACCCGCACGAAAGTGCCTGGTGGGCACCTTTGAATCTTTTCTATGCGGGTTTGGCGGGAAGCGCTGAAACTTGCATAGGGCCGATTCTGAGGGTGTTTTTAGAGTGGTATCAGAGCCAGCAGTTTCGATACCCCACTGGTCCAGCCTGTAGGATAACCTAGCTAACGGACGTTGTAGAGTGTCAAGACTATTTTGGAAAATCGGTTGGATTAGATCTGATTAGGTCTGCTTTTACTCCTTACCCCTTTGCTATTCTCCTCTTACCTATGCGTGTTTTGAATCTACCCTCTTACCTTTTCTTCGAGTCTAGGAATTCTCGTGGATGGGTTTCTGTCGTACCTTCAGGGTTTCGCTTCCAACCTCTTGTAACGGTGCTTTGACATCTGGTCTTCATGCTATCTGAGGAATCTTCCTCTGCTGTATCTTGTGGTGGACAGAAAATCCACTAAAATTTTCTTTGTATCTTCCGGTGTTTTCCTTCGCGACGACATCATCCGCATCAGATCCGATAAAGAGTCCGCGTCACTCCCTTTGTTTCCGAATCTCTCTTGTCGAGATCTTCAGTCTGATTCCGGGAGTTGGTTGCATAATTCTCCTATTCATGTGCAGAGTAATGCTTTGGGTGCGCGATGGACTGATCACCATCCGACTACTCTTAACATTCGCTCTTGTGCATTGAATCGGTGGATCATGCAATTTTACTCCTTCCACAGAAGTTAGGGGTGGCCTTATCTTTTGAGACCTCGACCTTCTTCTTTGTTTCTCCGGAGTGTTCTCTCGACGATCATGGACAACGATCCATTGTTAGTGGTGTCGCCGAATTCAAGACGGACAAAGAACCTTTGTTAGTGGTGTCGCGGAGATCTACACAAGGTGATAAGATTCAGATTGTCGGCCTTCTTTCCTGTACCATGAGGCGGATCTCGATGGCGAGATCCATTGTTAGTGGTGTCGAATTGTAGCACCCCGGATAAAACCACTACTAGAAAACCGCATCTTATTTTTCTTTGCGCATCGTCATCACATCATCATGCATGTATATTGTTTACTCAAAGACTATTTTGCTATAAGTCCTATTTTGGTCTCTACATTAGCCCTCTCCTTAATATTCAAAGTGCAATTCCAGGTCTTCCTAGATATTTTGTATGTCTAAAAACAGTTTACCAAAGTCTTCTAAAATAATAATAAAACAACAAAACTTTTATATTATTTTTTTTGGAAGGCAGCCAAACCAGGCCAAACCCGGCCCAGCCGGCCACCTCCATTCTAGCCTAGACTGAACCCTAGCCCATCTACCCAACTAGTCAAACCCTACCCTACCCTATCCCCACACCACTCCCCACCCCGCCGCCGCCAGCGGTCAGCACACCCCGACCCACTCGCACGCACGCTCCCGCTTGGCCCCACCCCGCGTCCCCCTCGATCCTCTCGTGAACCCCACCTCGCCCCGCTCCTTTCTCAATCCCATCGACCGCCTCCTCTCATCTTCCTCGCGTCCCAGGCGAGCTCCGCCGCGTAGCCCCGCTTCCCCCCGGTGCCACTCCCCATCCCCGAGCGCCCTTCCTCCTCTGCGACCGCCCCTCCTCTTCGGGTCTACACCGCCACCGGCCACCTCGCCTCCACCTCGGCGGCTTGCTCTCCTATGCAAGCTCCGCCTCTGGCCATGGCGCCGCCGTCCCCAGCCACCGGCCTCGCGGTTCCCTTCCCTCTGCAAGCCGCGCGCCTCGGGGCTCTCTCGTCGGTGCCATGCCTCCCCGCATCTGCCGCCGGGCTCCTCCTCGCCATCGCCACCTCGCGCAGCGTCCCCGTGTGCCTCTGCTCGCCTTCGGCCGGCCGGCGTATGCGCCTCAACCTCGTCTCCCCGGGGACGCTGTCGGATGCCCCTCTCTGCCCCTGTAGTACCGACCGCCCTTGGCCGTCCTCCTCGCCCTGAACCTCGCCGCCCTCTGCAATCGTGGAGCCGTCGCTGGTTGCGCCCGAGCTCGCCCGTGCCTCGTTGTGTTGCTGTTCCTCTGCAGTGAAGCTGGCCCAGCATTTGGTCTTGGTGATCCCCTATGTGCGCATGCAGGTTTTGTTTGTGCGCTTGTGGACGCCGCGCCGGTGCCGAACCAAGTCCATCGCAAGCGACCGAAGAAGGAACCTAAGGAGATGCCACCGAGATCAGAGGTCTTCGTACCGTATCGCCAAGGCCTTTGGCATGGGTCTGACAAGATCTTCATCCCGGACGCCAAGAACAACCACATGGAAACCGAAGCCCAATCCAAAGCTAGATCCGAAGACCGATCCGGAGATTGTCGAACCCCCTCTAAGCCCCCAAGATCGCCGAACCCATGTGTGATCCCCTTTTCGAGCCCTATTTTATAAATTGTAATATAATGTGCATCTTAAATTGACATGCTTGCATACATGTTTGATGGTTTGGGGGCATTATGCCGATTCACCTTATAATTAAATATGCAAACCATATGTGGGCTTTTCCAGTCTTATATGGGTCCCATTTAAAATTGTGTAGCGAACCGGTGACATATTTTTCCATGTTAAGACAACATTTAAATTGCGGGGTAACTAAACAACTAGAACCATATAATTAAATGTCAGGACCCCGGTTCCGCTTGATATTGCCTAATTGCATTGCACCTTGCCATGTCATACATCATACATGCATCATGCCCGATCTTATGTCGTAGTATTAAATATTGCATCTGGTGTTTCTGCTACTGCTTTGCTTCTTCCCGGATTAGGCCGATGAGTTGATGCGAGTGTCGACCCGATCTTCGGATGAACCTTCGGCAATGTTTTCAGGCGAGCATCTCCCCCTTTCTACCTATCTTAGTTTTTATAGTATTTATTCCCTCCTGTTGATCTATTGCTATCCGTGTTGCGATGCTCTAGTTTTCGTACCCGTGATATCCCTTGCAGCCTTATATTTCCTTGGACACATCCTATTACCTGTTGTTTGGTAGATAGTTGGACTTGCGCATCGTAGTTGCTTGCGCAAGTGCTGTTGCATGTCGTCCAGTACCTCAGCTGTTGGAAGCCTGCCATATGCTTTATGTTGGAGATGATCATGGATTTAATTATCGTTTAATAACTAAAATTGAAGTAGATAAATAATGCATAGGCACAGGTGGGCAATAGATGTTATTTGGTTTTTAACCGTCCACTTGTGTCCCGTAGGACCCCGAGTACTTGATACCTGTTCTTTGAATATTCGCACTATCCGCATGTGGGACCATGAATCCCCCTAGCCAGAGCTTGAGTCATATTTATTTATTGGGGCCACAAAGTAGTTTTATTACTATCATGTACTTATGCCATGCTTTACTGCTTTATCTACGATTGCGCGTGGAGCGCCTGTACTGTTTTGGATCGCGGAACGATTACGCGGTATCGACAAGCCTAGTCACACTTTTGGGTTCCCAGTCGTTTACAGCCTTTCTCGCAAACCTCTGGGTCCGTCTCGGAGCCGGCCAACTTCGTAGCGGGTAGCTTGGTGGGGTGGCCCCCTGAAATCTATATGAATCTTGCAATTGCTCTGTCGTGATGCCTCGTTGGGTTTTTATTGGTTTTTCTCAAGGTTGATCGTGCGTGTGTTGCTATTTGTGCCCCCTGCAGGGTAAAACTTTCTGAAAGCCGTGTCCGCGGTTATGGATGACTTGGAGCACAGTATCTCGATCATAGACAACTATAACTAAAGTAGTGCTATAAATTTGACTTTATAATGACTAGTAATCAGCTTCACTATAATGGAATGGCTAAATAAAAGTGCCAACAATTGCTTGTTTGGGTTGACACCTGTTACCATTGTATCTGACTAGTAAGTATTGCAACTACAACGGAATGGCTAAATAAAAGTGCCAACAACTGCTGGGTTTTGGGATGCCTCATGCTATATGTATCGGACTAGTAAGTGTTGCAACTACAACGGAATGGTTAACTAAAAGTGCTCACTGCTTATTATATCAGGATGACTATCTATACCTGACTAGTAATTGCTGCAACGATAACCGGATAAATAAAACTGCCAACTGTGTGAGTTCCTCGGTTGACTTCCTCGTTTGGTCTCGAGGGGGTTATACCAGGATGCGGATGCTTGGTGGTAGTATCAGGTTGGTTCCGAATAGGTCTTTCTTATCCCTCTCTGATAGCCGACAGTTATATTGAGTCTCTATAGGTTGTTTAGTGCATGATGCGCTGCCGCTTCAGTCCACCATACCTATGTAGGCGAGGACCGCCGAATTCTAGTCTCGCCGTGTACTGGCCTCAGTACTGACCGCTCTCTTTTCCTTTGCCCTTTATCGGCACCCCTTTTGTTTAAGCAGGTTTTGAGATCGACGTGGTTAGCAGGGTTACCCTTCCGGCTTGGCCTGGGCAGGGTTATGGACGCCATTGGTTATTCTTCAGGGCTCTTAGCTCAATTTGCATCTTGTCCGTACTCGGACGTTGTATCGTTTTAAAGGTGATTTGGATCTTCGTATTTTATATCCGTATTCTTGACTCATTGAGTCGTTGTTGTATATATCTGTTTTGTGGGTTCCATCGAGTACTATTATGTAATGATATTACTTCGTTTTCCACCCACACGAAAGTGCCTGGTGGGCACCTTTGAATCGTTTGTATGCGGGTTTGGCGGGAAGCGCTGAAACTTGCATAGGGCCTATTCTGAGGGTGTTACAGGTGACCATGCCGAGCCTAACTTGCCACCCCAATGTCGACAGCAAGCTAGGAGAAGAACCAAGCCTAGAGAGCATGTTTGGGACACTCTCCACCGTCCATCGCCACCCCCTGTCCACGCAGGATCGCCAGCACCCTAGGAACACCCCAGACACGCACGTTCGCCGTCGTGCTACCCGTATCACCAGTGCGCCATTAAAACCTTCCTCGGACCCGCCCAGAGCATAGATGTCTTCCGACCATCTCGCACCGCCCCACGCCGCATAGCCATGCCGTTGAGCTTCGCCAGGGAGCACAAAACCGTCCCCTACCATTGCCCATGCCAGTAGCTCACTGTACGATGACACCGACGAGCTCCGCCCGCGCCATTCGGTCCCCTCTTTGCACTATAAATAGAGGCCTTCCCATCATGAATTCTTCACACCATCTCACTCCCCTCTCTCTTAGAAGCACCCCACCTCACTCCCGGAGCTAGGCGAGCAGCGCATCGCTAGAATTTCGCCGGAGCATGCCGCTGCTGGAGGAGAAGGGCGTCATTGATTGGAGCCTCCCCAGGAGGAGCTGTCGGTACCAGCAGGATCGACGTCGTCGACTTCGTCGTTCGCCCCCATCGCCGACCCTCGCTTGAGCCCCGGTGAGCCTCCCATGACCCCCACTAGCCGTGATAGGGTTCGACCTCGCCACGTACTATTCAGGCGTGGACAATGAACCACAATTGTTGGATTAGATTTAGATCGTGCGGTTCACATCCCCCATACCGCTTCGCCACTCTTTGTCTCACAGATGAGTGGGGACAGCCACTTAACCAGCCACCGCGCGCGCTGTGCATAGTGGGCCAGCCCAGTTACCCTCCCTTGCAACCCATTAATTCAAATTTAGATTTACTCTTTTAGTTTCGAACTCAGTTATGTACCAAGATTCAAAAATCAACCCAGCTTGATTCACTAAACCAAAATGCATGAAACCAATTTTGTTAGAATGGTACTAGAGTGCTTAATCCAAGACCGTTGGATTTAAACCATTTAGATTTGTAGATCACCCATGGTAAAAATAACAAGGCAGAAGCTTTTCTGCATTCAATTTTTTTTCAAAATTCAACCATAAAAGCTTTTGAGTTGATTCCAACTCTCAAAATCACATTTAACAATACCTTTCAGAATATATAAAAATATATTGGTATACTTGCAAAAATAATGATCAAGTAATAAAATAATGCCCAGAGGCATTTCTAGTTACTTTAATTAATTAAAATAAAAGGGTTAAACCTTATTAAATTGTGACACCACTTTAAATCACATTCCCAAGTACTAAAATATGTGGTGCTGACATGTGTCAACATGATCCCATGTTTTAGTTGGAGAATATTAAATCTTAATTAGTTTTTCAATGAGTAGAAATTACTTTTATAAAATAAAGGGAAATAAAACTATTTGCCCTAATGGTTGCAATGCTTGCGATGATATTAGATCATCTAGTGAAAACCTTGGTGTGATAAATAGAAATAGTTAATCATTGTTTGGTCATTGTATACCTCGTATTTATTTATAGACGCTAGTACCGACCAAGGATACGAGGAGGAAGGAGGATACTACGAGGAAGAAGCCGAGGAGAACTTCAACCACTTCTCTACACAAGGCAATCCTTACTATACAAGTTGACTTAGCAAGCTATTAACTGAGCAAGCTAACACTTGCAACTTACCAAGCTACTATCTTAGCAAGCTAAACCATGCAAGTTTTACTTGCAAGCTTACACCACTTGATACCCAATCCTAGTTTTATCTGCAAGCTTAATTATTTTATTTCTTTATCAAAAGCTTTCTATTAGAATTTACTTAGTGACTTGTAGATTTTAGAAAGATATCTGAAGGTAGCATAAAGAGCATAAAACTTGGCCTAAGTTAGATAATCTTGATGTCATCCTGAGGCATGAGATTGAAATTAGATAAAATACACTTGTTACCGCCCCTCATTAGTGTTTACCCTCACATGTAGATTCTAGTGCTAAGCATAAAACTTGATCAACTTTAGATGTGAATACTTGGTGAAAATGGTTATGAAAACCATAGAATCATGAGTCATTCTACTAAAATGTTTTGACATGTGTTCTTGAACACCAGATGATTTTTGATGATGAAAATGTTAAGGCATGAGACTTAGCCCTTTATAAAACTGATGGTTGTCTGGATGCGATACCATTCCAATTTTACCGTACAACCACAATACCAGAAATTTGGGTAGGGCTTGACTGGACATTTATATACCTTAGTATGGGTTCCCTTGCGGCCAAGGTTTGAGCTGAGGCTACCTTGTGAAGATTGTCCACCTATGCAGTACCCAAGATGACAATTAGACATGGTTGGGAGGCCAAACACACTGGAGAGGTGACTATACTAGGGCGTGTAATTGAAAGGTTGGGATTGATTATCCGCATACTGAGTATGGTGAATTCAGGATTGTTCCTGACGGATGTATCGAATGTTGTGGTGAAAGTGTACCACCTCTGCAGAGTGTCAAACTATTCGAATAGCCGCATCCGCGGTTGTGGATAGTTGGAGTGGCCTACTATTCCGTCGTCAGATGTTTTCAAAACAACTTGTGAAATGATTTATGACTTTGACTTGAGCACAATAGGGTTGTGATATGAAATTCAAGTTCCCACTTAGGTGTTATAACACTTTCAACTAGCTTTCTTTGCTTCTCAACTCAGTAGAGATATATCCGGATTTTTGAAAAATAACCCTAGAGCTTAGTACTTCCTATTCCAAAACCACTTCACTTGTTAGTATTAGTTTGCGAATACTTAAAGAGTACTCATGGATTTGTCCCTGGCTATTCCCGTGGCCAGACTATGAAGAGGACTATCAGGAAGACGAACAGCAGGAAGGTTACGACCACTAGGATCATCTCCCATCGTTAGCATTTCCTGTGACCATGATGATGGAGCTTCGCCCATGCTACCGTTATTATTACATTATTCTGCTTCTTGAATTGTATTAAGACTGGATCATGAGATCCTTATTTGTGTAAGATCTTATGTATGGTTTGTAATGGATGATGTACTGTGATATCCAATCTGTAATGTCTCGCAAAAATGGTAATCCCGGGATTGCGATGTATGGCATAACAGGCATCTGGGATAAAAAGTCCGGGTGTTGACAAGTTGGTATCAGAGCCATCCTGACGATAGGAGACCCTAGTTTAGAATGGACGTTTGAATCAAAAACTTTGTTTCAAAACCAAGGAAGTAAGTATTTATGAAAACTTATTCTCATTCTTACCACTTGGATTCTTTCGTGAAAATTCATGTTCCTCAAAAACTATTGCAAACATACATAAAATTTGACACACTTGATCACTCTACTAACATACTCATCCTATATTCTTATAGATAGACATGAAGTACATCAAGTTTTATTAGCTGGGGAATGGAGGAGACCTCATCTTTGAGCGTGAGTTAGACCAGCTTTCAGAGATGCTAGAACGCCCGCATCCCGAGTTCTTCGGAGCTCAGCTCAATGACCAGGAAGGAGACGATTTGTAGCGGCTAGTTGTTGCAAGCCTCCGTGGAAAGATTAAAGCCCCCACCTCAGAGGGAATCCAGTTCACCTTGAGAGAGAACAAATGGCTCGATGGACTTGCCAGGGCCATGCAGGAAGCTCTTGCCCGTCTGTGTGGGCAGAGTATCAATAAGATCAAGGGTACCCACTTTGTGTTCTACCCAAGGCTTGATGTTATGGGACAGCCCCTGGAGGCCCCATACCTCCATGAGGTAAAGACTCAGTTGGACCACCTTAGCTTCATGATGTATGACCGTCAAAAGGAGTTGGACAATGCCCGCTCATACGCCAACCACAAGTACGCCATCGCCGCCAAGAAGGAACAGACAATCGCCATGCTAGTCAAGGATTGCTAGTCGCGTCGCCGTCAGCTCGACAAGAAGGAGCACATCATCGCCCGTCTTCGCCACCGGATCACAGATTTGGAGGAGACCATCCACGAGAGAGACATGTAGTTGGAGGAGAGGGAGAATGCAGGGGAAGACTTTCATGGAGACCCCTACTCCTATCTCAGTGACGATCATGACTTTCTGGAGGATCAGGCCATGGACTTCTTCACCGATGATGATGACTTCGCCTTCATCGATGATGATGATGAGG
Source organism: Avena atlantica (assembly GCA_910589765.1). Classification (NCBI taxonomy): domain Eukaryota; kingdom Viridiplantae; phylum Streptophyta; class Magnoliopsida; order Poales; family Poaceae; genus Avena; species Avena atlantica. Next base: position 105,779,480 of record OU342733.1, on the reverse strand, counting down.
ACACTGACTCCAAGGAGTAGTATCACTTGAGCACTAGTGTTAGTGTGTTGTATTTGGTCCCACTTTATCGTAGTTTCACAGACTAGTTCTTAAAACCATCTGTTTTCCTTTGTTGTGGTGTGCATTTGTATCGTGTGTTATGAATGAATGAATGAAAAGCAAGTTGGTAGAAAAATATTAGTCAAACTTCAAACAATTTTTTTTTCCAGAACCTTAGAAATTTCCCTCTTTTCTCATGATCTATCTCAATCTTCAGATGCCTCGCGGAGGAATCAACTCATCCCCAGACCCAATCTTGCAAATGTTGGTTTCTAACCGCGAAGCTGAAAGAGCCGAATGTCAAGACAACTTAGCCACCCTTCAACAGATAGCGCAGATGGCCAACAACAATCAAGGCCATGGAAATCAGGACAACCATGGATCCAAGCTCAAGAATTTCCAGAACACCAATCCACCCATTTTCACTAAGTCTGAAGATCCCCTAGATGCAGATGATTGGCTACAAACCATGGAGAACAACCTGGAAGTTGTAGGAGTGGAAGCTAACGAGAAGGTACTATTTGCTACCCACTATTTGGCCGGAGATGCAAGAGCATGGTGGAACAACGTTCGTGCCATGACAGGAGGTCAGATGATGACTTGGGAAGAGTTCAAAATCAAGTTCACCAGAACCCATGTGCCACCAGATTTGATCAAGAGGATGAGAGATGAATTCAGGGAATTGAAGCAAGGAATGATGACCATAGTGGAGTACCATGAATTTTTTTTGTCATTGGCTAGGTATGCACCGGATGAGATAGACACTGAAGCCAAGAAGAAGCAAAGATTCTTGAATGGTCTGGACGATGAGATGTAGACAGTGTTAGTCAATATGCCCTTTGATGATATTCAAGCATTAGTGGACTCTTCTATTCATATGGAAGGCAAGATAAACCAAGCTAATGATAACCGCAAGTGTCGCATGATGCATCAACCAGGAACCCACCATACACCAAAGTATCGCCCCAACCCATCTCCAGGATTTGCCCCAAGAACCAACAGACCCCCGATGAACCGTCCGACCTATCCCATCTATGGAAACCCAAGGACCGGAGGAAACCACAACAACCCCGACAACCCCAACAATTTCAACCGTGCACCTCCTAAGTTCAACAACAACAATGCCGCCACCGACACCAACACTGCCCCGAGTCCTTGAAGCAATGTTGTGCCTGTTGCAGCAAAGGACACGTCTAAGGTGACTTGTTATGAATGTGGAACCAAGGGTCACTATTCCAATGAGTGTCCCAAGAAGATTGCCTCGATCCCCAATGCAAATGCCCCAGCTTAGCAGCAGCGTCGTGTTCAGCCTGGAAGAAAGTTTTCCCTAGGGAATTCGCTCAATCGCAACAGCCGTCTCTTTCTCATGCATGATGAAGAAGCTCAAGAAGCACCAGATGTCGTGTTGGATATGTTTTCTGTTAACTCAATACTTCCAATAGTGTTGTTTTATTCAAGAGCATCACACTCATCTGTTACTGAAGAATCTGCATGCACTAGTAATATTCAACCCACCAAATTGAAGCATGTTATGAGTTTTCAAATACCTTGTTCAACCAACAAAGCTAGGCAAATTTGCAAGGCCGTGCCTATCCTAATCCATGGCATAGATTTTTAGGCTAATCTAATAGTACTCGGAACTACAGGTTTGGAACTAGTACTAGGAATGGATTGGATGTCCAAACAAAAAGGTTTAATCGACTGTGCCAACAAAGCCATAACCATGACCAGTACAACCAGAATATCAATAGAGCATGTATCTAAAACCTTGCCCCGTCAATTCAAGTGCAACAAGAGTATATCCCAGCCAACCATTGACCAAGTCCGGATAGTCTATGAATACCCCAATGTATTTCCAGATGTTTTTTCTAGTATGCCCCTAGATCGGGATAACGAGTTTATCATTGAACTAATCCCTGGAACCGGACCAATAGCCCAGAGACCATATAGTATGAACCCGTCTGTATTTAGTGGAGCTGAAGAAGCAACTGGATGCTATGCTGGAGATCGGATTGATCCAACCAAGTGCATCGCCATGGAGATCACTTGTGTTATTTGTGGACAAGAAGGATGGAGGTAACAGTTTATGTACGGATTATCAGAAGTTGAATGATGTCACCATCGAGAACAAGTACTCGTTGCCAAAGATAGAAGACCTGTTTGACCAGTTGACCGGTACCAAAGTGTTTTCTAAGATTGATCTTAGATCTGGTTATCATCAACTCAAGATTCGCGGAGAGGATATTCCAAAGACTTCCTTTACCACCGGATATGGATTATATGAGTATACTATCATGTCTTTTGGATTAACCAATGCCCCCGCTTATTTCATGAACCTCATGAATAAGATTTTTATGGACTTCCTGGATAAGTTTTTCGTTGTTTTCATCGATGACATTTTGATCTATTCCAAATCAGAAGAAGAACATGAGCTACACCTAAGGCCCATTCTTGGAACCCTTAGAGAGCATCAGTTGTATGCCAAGTTTAGCAAATGTGAATTATGGTTGAGGAGGTAGGATTCCTCGGACATATTGTATTAGTCGGAGGAATTGTCGTTGACCCTGCAAAGGTGAAGGATGTTTAAGATTGGCAAGCCCCAAATACTCAAACCCAAGTTCGTGCATTTCTCGGATTAGTGGGATACTACCGCAAGTTCGTAGAAGGATTCTCAAGTATAGCAAGACCTATGACCCAATTGCTGAAGAAGTATAAGAAGTTTGAATGGACAGAGAAATGTGAAGCGAGTTTTCAGGAACTCAAGAGGAGATTGATTTCAGCCCCAATCTTGATCATGCCGGATATCACAAAGCCCTTTGATGTGTGTTGTGACGCATCCAAGATCGGTCTCGGATGTGTGTTGATGCAAGTGGGCAAAGTTATATCTTATCTGTCCCGACAACTGAAGCAGCATGAACAGAGTTATCTAACCCATGATCTTGAACTAGTAGCCGTAGTTCTAGCCCTGAAGACAAGGAGGTATTATCTCATGGGAAACCGTTGTCAGAGTTATTCGGATCACAAGAGACTTAAGTATATATTCACTCAGAAGGAGCTGAATATGAGGAAGAGAAGATGGATTGAGCTAATCAAGGACTATGATCTAGACATTCACTATCACCCTGGTAAAGCCAATGTGGTAGCAGATGCCCTTAGCAGATTGCCGTGCCGCTTGAACTCCATGATTCTGAAGGAGTAACCAAGTTTGCACAAGGAGATGGAAGATTTCAGAATGGAATTAGGAAGTGAAGAATTTTTGGCTAGCATAGAAATTCAACCCACTTTGACCAGTCAGATCAAGGAGGCTTAGAAAGGAAATGCTTGTATCGACAGAATCAAACGTCGCATCGGTACAGGCAAAGTACCCGGATTCACCGAGGATGAAGAAGGAGTTTTGTGGTACAAAGGACATCTCTGTGTACCAGCAGATTCAGAGTTGAGAGAAGTTATTCTTAAGGAAGACCATGATACTCTTTATTCTATCCACCCTGGAGGAACGAATATCGTGGTGGTGGCACGGCAGATGCCATGGGTAGGCTAAAGTATGGGGCCAATGGAGGCTAGAGGGATCCGGGGAGGGAAGATGTAGTGATTTCTACACACCAATGATCAACAAGTAAATCTCTATTCTTCTACTCAATGAATACAAGTGCTGACGTGGCAAGCATATTCTTGGAATATGCTTGTCCCAATATGGTAACTCGGCGGCCTCCTTTCCGTGCCCCCCTTCTATCGGCGGCAATGTTCCAGAGACCTTCACATTCATGCCTCGGGCTTCCTGACTGTCACCTCCGTGACCTTCTTCTGCCCTTCTGCTGCTCTGCTTCTTGTCCTTTGTGCTTGGCTCTGTTTAGATTCCTCCTAGCCAGTGACTAGGGTTTGACTATAGGCACCTCCTTCTCCCTCAAGCTGCATGTTACTCGGACTTGTCTCGCATAACTCGGCTCGGCCTTCACCTGCATTCAAGTTAGTCAGACTCATTCGGCCGACTTAACTAATATGTCAGCCGGATAAGGCGTTACTCATTCTATATCTGTCATGGACTTGCTTATCTCGGCCGAATCTTATGTGACCCGGCCGACACAAACAGTAACTCGGCTCATGACAAGGGAGATTCCTTTTGTATTTTCCCCTGTCTTGACCCTACCCGGGGTCACCTCCCCAACATTAGTCCCCGAAGCTGGTGTGGTCCTGCCTGAAACCTCGGCTAGGCCACATCAGTTTCCCAACATACTTCTCTCTTTCTTTCCGAGTTACTTCCTTATGTTCGAGGTATCCGTGTAGCTTCCCGAGCACGCCTTTTCCTACATGTACCACTCATCATTGTTCTTCTAGTTTTTTGTTCCTCTACAGTATCCACTGACAAGCTACAGTGATTACTACGCCCGTCGCGTCAGCGCAGTGACGCCTCGAGTACCGCATCGGTCAGGAGGCCCGATCCCCTCCTGCGCCGTGTGCTCTTCGGTGTGGCTCCACTAGTTGCGAGCGGTTCCGCCACGTGCACGATTATGCGGTTATCGTGGCGCACCCACGATCCCACTACCGCTAATACTGCGCGGTTATAAAGAGGGGAGAGGGGCTAGACGATTTTACTTCCCCCGTTCGTTTTCCCTTCTTCTTCCTCCTCGCATCGGCGCCTCCGTTCCTGCTCTAGCGGCCGAGCCATCGTCGACCTCCTTGACATTCACGCTGCTATTCTCCTGCTCCGACGACCTCACCGTCGTGCCCTTCTCCGTCGCCTTCGCTGGTGAGTTATCCTACGACACCGCCGCTAGATTTCCGCCCTAGGCAACCCCTCTGTTTCCTAGATTCCTCGCGGCGGTTGTTCTTCGCTGCGCCGACGCGCTCGTTAGAACCACAACGGGGCCCTGTACTTCTAGGCATCTCCCCGCCACTAGTTTCTCTTTCGTTGATTCCTTCGACGAGCCCATGTCTAGCTCTGCCAGCGGAGCCCTCGTCGAGGAGGAAGATTTCGCGTCCGGTCCAGAACGGGGTTCTTGGCAGGGTTCCACCGTCACTCGCCGCGAGGTAGAGTGGTTAATCAAGACGCGTCGGATCCCTACCGAGGTAATCTATCGCTTTCCCGGCAAAGAATCCTCTCCAGTGCTCAACGAGGGAGAGTACATAGTATTCATGTCCCATTTTGCTCGTGGGTTTGGCCTCCCCCTTAGCGATTTTGCTAGGGGGTTCCTCGATTACTTCGTCCTCCAGCTGCATCATCTGCCGGACAATGCTATAGCCTCCTTGTCAGCTTTTATCTCGGCTTCGGAGGGATAATTTGGCCTTTGGCCCTCCGTACATGTCTGGTCCAAATTCTTCCAAATCCGATCTAATGTCGTGCCGGAAAAATCTCTTCACCCTTCCGAGAAATCTCTTACCCAATGCGGGGCTGTGTCCATTACACCTTGGAGGAACTCAGAGTTCCCACATGTCGCCCTCCTCGAGTCTTGTAAGAAATGGCATAAGTCATTTTTCTATGTCAAGAACACTAGGAAAGAGGATAAGATTCGGCTCCCCGCTTTTTCTATTTGCCCCCCTTCTAAGAAGAATTGGAACTACAATCCTAGGAAGAGCCATGCTTTGGCCGAGGCATTCGAGATTCGGCTCAAGGAGTTGATTCGGGCCGGGCTCCGTGGTGAAGATCTGATGACCGCATTCATCAGCAGCCGAATCTGCCCCTTTCAGCTTCGCTCTCACAAGCTTTGTTATATGAGTGGTCCTCTCGATCCTAACCGAGTTTCAACGGTTGAGCTCGATGACTATCACATTTATAAGCGTGTCCGGGCTATCTTCAAGACCGATATGCCAGAGGATTGGGCATGGGGACTAAAGCCCTTCACTCGCGGGAATCCCCCTCCTCAGGTAAATTTACGCATGGGTGTTTGCTTCCGAGTCGCACTCGTGCTTGTTCTTTTTCTAATACTACTTTGTTTCTTCCCTCGCAGAGGTTTCGGAGAAAAATACCGAGGATGCCGAGGTTCTGGATCTCCCATGGACTGCAGATCGGAATACCCCGGATAGCGGGGAACCTGACTTGGAAGAGTTTGTCCCTAAGTCGGATGTTGCTCCGGCTCGCGTCCGTGGCAAGACCTCGGCCCACGCGTATGAAGGTGACTTGGACGACGTCCAAATTCTTGAGGTAGTTGCCGTGGTGCCTATCTCTTACGCATTTTCGACTCCTACTTTCCCAGCTAATCCATCCGGTCAGGTGCACGACGTCGAGCCTCTTGCTTCTCAAGCTCCTGCTACCTCGAAGAAACACACCGCTCCGGCAGACCCCTCCGATGCTGCCCCCAAGAAGCGAGTGAATAAGTCTTCCCAGCATATTCCGAGGCGTTAGACCATGCCTGCGATTACTGGGTGAGTTTACTTTCATTCGTATTTCTTGTTTCTCTCTTTCTGTCTATTGACTCGACTTTTTGTCTTTCGCAGAGCTCCTCTCTCCGCAAAGCCTAGTGGTCCTAGTATGACGACCCATACTACTCGGCCGGCTTCTCCTCCTCCAGAGGATACTCGGGTTCCCAGTCCTCCTTATGTTGATTCTCCTACTGCGCCGACACATATGTCGCCTAGACGAGACTTGCCTATTGACCCCATCATTACAACAGACATAACTCCCACACCGGATCATCCGGTTGAGCCTGTTGCTCCTATCTTCACCAGCGAAGTTTCCCCCAATGATCCCTTGATCACCACAACTCCAACTGCTACTCCTATTCCATTCGAGGATATCACCACCTCGGCCCCCTTGGAGGTTTCAGTTCCTCCTGCCCCCCAGGACGTGATTCACAGTGCTGAAGTTGCTGCCCCTGCCGAAGTCTCTACTAAAAGTAGGAAGACTGTTGTTACTAAATCTTCGACATCTTAGAAAGGGCCAGCCTCCTCTTCTCAGCCCAACATAGCTGATGCACTTCGCAAGGGAGCTTCCTCCGCTAAGCCCGTTGACACACCCGCTGCCGGCACTCGACTTACTCTTCACAAGAGTCCGGCAACAGCGGTGGTCACACAACGGGCACCAGGAAAAGTGTTGACTCGCACTGAGAGTGGAAACAGCCTCGGCTCCTTGGTGGAATATGCCAATAACTAGAATGCCGCGGATCAACTTGAAGGCAATCCGAGTAGCCAACCATTCCAGCTTTACGACATCAGCAGTCAATTGCACATGGCTGCCAAAATGGTCCTTGATAGTGACAAGATGAATGAGGTAAGTGCTTTCGTTGATACTTTGTCTATTATTCAAATGGTATCATATACACACTAGTCCCCGAAGCTTGCAACCAGATAACTTGTTGCTCGTTTGGAAGCTTTGTCAAGCATCAAATGTCATGACTCGAATTAGCCATAATATCTGAATAAAGTTTTACTCAGTTCTGATTTTCTTTAGCTTTAATTATCTAGACACTTTGATACAAGTCAAGTTACACTTAGGTTGGGTATGTTTTAACTTTGAATATTCAGCCACCTAGATCCGAGTCAAATTTTATTTGGTTTGGATCTGCTTTAATTTTGAATATCCAACCACCTAGATCCGAGTCAAATTTTATTTGATTCGTATCTTATTTAAATTTGAATATCCAGCCACCTAGATCCGAGCCAAATTTTATTTGATTCGGATCTGCTTTAATTTTGAATATCCAGCCACCTAGATCCGAGTCAAAATTTATTTGTTTGGGATCTGCTTTAACTTTGAATATCCAGTTTCGTAACCTTCTATTATGTCTAGGTTGCTTATGATCGGCGGACTGCCGAATTTCAAAGGTTGCTCTTTGCCCACAAGAAACTGCAAGAAAAATTTGAGAAATTTGTTCCCGTAGTGAAGAAAACTGGTAATTTGGTAAATCTTTGTACTGTTCCTTAAGTTCGTAACATTTTAGGCTTGTCGTGCTAACTCACTCTCTGCTGGTGTGCAGCTAGTATCAATAATCTGAATACCCGCCTTACCAAGAAAGTTAACGATCTCGAAGGTTGGTTACTCTTTTTTTTTAATTTGTTAAATCCTGTCCAGGATAAATATTGAGTTTCTTACAGCTTTCCGGCTTTGCTATAGCCGAGTTACACACATTTGCAGCATCGCATCAAGAATGCATACCTATGCCTGATATGATGCTGCATTTTTTAGAGCAAGCTGCCACTCATTCGGCGCAACTCAAGGAAAAGGATGATGAAATAACCCGGCTGCGTGCCAAGGATGAGTCTCTCAAGCTTTCCCAGAAATTCGAATTGGAAAAAGTTGATCAGGAATTCTCTGAAGATAAGAATCGACAGAGCCTGCGGTTGCAGAAAAATAAGGAACTTCTTGACGCTGCCGAGCTGAAGACCCAGATGATGAGCGAGGAAATAACTCGGTTCGAGAAGAGTAGGGACAATTGGTCCCTGGATCTCCAGAAAATGTTGAGTTACATCCATCGTAAGTCTCCGCCTGTGGCCGAGTTATTTTCTTCTCTTTCTTATTTTTAACTGATATGTTTTCCTTTCGTGTAGATCATTTTTCGGAAGCAAAACCAGTGAGCACTAAGGCTGTGATTGCTGCTCGTGAGCGCCAAGGCGTTCCCGTTGCTCCGAGTCAAGAATATTCGACGGAAGACTTTATGATCGACGTCGGTGCTGCTATTGGACCAATGAAAATCATGGGAAGATATTTGGTGCAAGCAGCTATCCGTGCTTACCATGTTCTTTGGCCGAACACCTCTGGAACGCCTGATATTGACGAAGTTGAAGTGCTCGTGTCGAGGCTAATGGCATCTCAGACCCAACTTAATCTCTAGAGAGAATCTGCTGGGAGGGCTGGTGCCGACATGGCCCTGACGGTCGTGTTGTCTTGGTATGAAGATATTTCCCTTGATACTCTCATGCATCTAAGAACTGGATCTCCTTGGGTTGAAAATCCGTAGTTTATTGCTCGTCGCCAAGCTCGTGCCTTCCAACTTATCGAGTATGCTGACTTGCATAATTGGATCGAAGGGCCGAGTTTCCTTCCAAATCCGGCGGATGATGTTGAAGTTGAAGATGCATCGGGTGACAACTCGGCCGATCAAGATGACTCGGAGGGTGATTCGGATAAATCCCGTGATTCGGAGGACAGCTCAGGCGAGGATGGCCATGCGCGATCGTCCTCTAAAGGGACTGAAAACTCACGAGCTCAAACTGATGTCTCTTGGCAGCCGGGGCTTGCGCCCGAGGTTACCGTGGCTTCTGTCGAAGCCGAGGTAACTTCGGCTGGGGCAGCAGCTACCTCGGAGCACCTAGTTCCTAAGGATACCCTTCTGAAGGAGACTGAGGTCCCTCCGCCAGCGTACGAGATTCCCATTCCCGATGCTCCTGACAAAGCTACTGCCCCTTAAGGGTTGTTTGATCTCTTCTGGTGGTTAGTCTTGAAAAAATTCAATTTGATTTAAATCCCCGGCATGTCGGGCGTATGATTTTTGTGAAACAATTGTCCGTCTTTTGTGTGTGGTGTGAACCTTTCTGCCTTGCGCCGCTGAGGCATTGGTGATGGTAACTTTTGTCATTTCGTCTAAGTTAATCTTATCTGTTTCATATCTTTGCCTTGCCGAACTTTAATTTTGTAAGGCCAGATCGTATTCTCCCATGTAATTGATCTTCGGCCGACATTTATCTTGCTTGCCCTTTGTAAACTTGGTTGTATAGTTGTTGTTTTCACGATTTCTACCTCAAGTATAATGCTCCAACCTCATAGGTTGTTTCCTCTAGAAATCGTTAATTATTTTCTGCCTGTTGTTCCTTTGTCGACCGAGTCATGCTTATGTTGCATCTTATGAATTATGGGCAGCAAATTGGGGTAGTCCCCGAGTTTCTGTTGAAGCTATCGAGCTCTTATATGAATGGAAGAAATTAATTAGTGGTGTAATTCATCCCCGAGTTATCCCTTGGGTCGCTGAAGATTTATATTTGTTCCGGTAATATCGAATAACACGAAACAGTCCCCGAGTTGCAAACTAGGTTGCCGAAATATAATTCATAGCTCAATGTAGAGAATACCACGGGGCCGTCCCCGAGTCACTGCTCGAGGTTCCGAGGTTTAATACATATTCAAAACAAGAAACAATCATGGAGCAGTCCCCGAGTCGATGCTCGAGGTACCAAGGTGTAATGCATAATCCGATATAAGGGATAACACAGTGCAGTCCCCGAGTCACTACCCGAGGTGCCGAAATCTAATACATAATTCAAAATAGGAAATAATATGGTGCAGTCCCCGAGTCACTGCTCGAGGTGCCGAGGTTTACTACATAGTCTTAAAAAAACAGAAACAATATTGTGTAGTCCCCGAGTCGCTGCTCGAGGTGCCGAGGTTTAATACATGCTTGATACTCCAACTTGATGCGTCGCATCACGACGTACAACATATGGCTTCTAAGTGTAGAACGGGCGAAGTAAAGCTATGTTCCATGGTCTTTTTTATTCGTCTCCGTCCTTATTTGTTTTATTCTTCTCTGATGGTTGCGTGTCGATCAGGTAATATGCATCATTGTGCAATGCTTTACTCACAATGAATGGTCCTTCCCATGGAGGTGAGAGTTTGTGCATGCCGGCTGTGCGTTGCACTAGTGTAAGGACCAAGTCTCTTGGATTTACTTTTTTGCTATGGTATCATCTGAGGTTTTGCTGATAAACAACTGATCTTGATTACGCCAATTCCCTTGCTTCCTCTAGCAGATCCACATCGTCTTGCCGTGATACTTTGTTTACTTCGGCCATTGTGTATTGGATTACTCTTGGCGAGTCATGCATTATGTCGGCTGGAAGCACAACTTCTGCCCCGTATACCATAAAGAAAGGGGTATACCCTGTCGACCTATTTGGGGTGGACCTAAGGCTCCACAGTACTGTCGGAAGTTCCTCAATCCAGCATCCTACCGACCTTTGTAGTGGCTCGATAAGCCGGGGTTTTATTCCTAATAATACCAGTCCATTTGATCTTTCTACTTGCCCGTTTGAAGCCGGGTGAGCCACCGAGGCAACATCTAGTCTTATGTGCTTTTCTTTGCACAATCTAGCAAAGGCTCCTTCAGCAAAATTTGTGCCATTATCTGTGATATCACTGTGTGGATATCCATATCTCAAGATAATATCTTTTAGGAATTTTACTGCTGTTAGTCCATCACATTTTCTTATTGGTTTCACCTCGATCCACTTTGTGAACTTGTACACAATGACTAGAATGTGAGTCATTCTGCCTCGGGATGGTTTGAACGGTCCTACCATATCCAAACACCATACAAAAAAGGCCAAGTGATTGGTATTGTCTTTAACTCGAACAAGGGCAGATGTATCTTGCTGGCGTATCTCTGGCAACCATTACATTTTTCCACTAACTCTTTTGCCTCCTTTAATGCCGTTGGCCAATAAAACCCATGCCTGAATGCTTTGGCCACTAACGCTCTGGATGAGGCGTGATGCCCGCATTCTTCCTGATGTATATCCAGGAGTATTTCCTGTCCCTCTGCCGAGTCAACACATCTTTGTAGCACATACGTGACGCTTCTCTTATACAGCTCATTGTTTATGATCGTGTAAGCTTTTGCTCTTCTTACTATTTGTCCAGCCAATACTTCATTACTCGGCAAGATTGCCTCCTTAAGGAATGAGAATATGGGCTGTGCCCACATCGGCGTGATTTTCTCTAGGATAATTTCACTGTCGATTTCCATATTTTCTGCAAACATAACAACTTCGGATTTTCCTGTGTTCACTCGTGCGATGGCCGGGTTCACCTTCAGAAAATTCGGGTCACATTCTTTGTCGATTTCCATTGGCACATTCCCTTCTTTAAATTCAGCCGAGAGACAAATTGACTCAGACTCTGGTGATGCCGTAATCGATGGTTTTATCAGGTGCTCTAGGGCGATACCTAGGGGAATTGACTGCCTAGTTGAACCGAGTTTTGACAGTGTGTCTGGAGCGACATTTTCCGCCCGAGGTATATGATGAAACTCGCATCCATCAAAGTAACCACTGATTTTTTGCACATGAAATCTATATAGGGCCATATTCGCATCTAATGAGTCCTAATTGCTTGATACCTGCTGTACTACTAGATCTAAATCCCCGTAGCATAGGATCCGACGTATACCAATCTCTTTTGCCATTTTCAACCCATGGACGAGTGCTTCATACTCGGCTTCATTGTTTGATGTGGCGAAATGTACCTGCAGCACATAATTCAGCTGATCTTTTTTCGGCGAAGTTAACACTATCCCTGCCCCCAAGCCATTTCCCAGCTTGGATCCATCAAAATGCATTGTCCAATAATTCGGATCTGGTAGTGGCGGCTCATATTGTACCTCGGCCCAATCCACAAAGAAGTCGGACACTGCCTAAGATTTGATTGCATCTGGCCTATCGAACTGCGGAGCATAAGGTGATAACTCGATTGCCCATTTTTCTATTCGGCCAGTTTCATCTTTATTTCTCAATATCTCCGCTATGGGCGCTTCACAAATCACTTTTATCGGATGCTCTTTGAAGTAATGTTTAAGTTTTTTCGCCGACATGTATACTCCAGAAGCCATCTTCTGTAGTGTGGGTAGTTCTGTTTTGAGGCCGATAGTACCTCGCTTAGGTAATATACCGGCCTTTGTGTTGACTTATCCCCTTCATTCCGTTCCACGACAACCACCGCACTTACCACTCTGTTAGTGGCAGCTACATAAAGTAACATAGTCTCTTTTGACAGTGGAGAAGCCAAGATTGGTGTTGTGACCAACATCTTTTTCAACTCATGAAACGCATTATCTTCTTGCGGTGTCCAGATGAATTTATCAGACTTTTTCATTAGTTGATATAGAAGTAATGCCTTTTCCCCCAGCCGACATACGAATTTTTGTACATCATTTAGACACCTTGGTAGTTCCATTTTTTCAACTGCTTGGATTTTAGTTGGATTTGCCTCTATACCTCGGCTGGACACGAGGAAATCGAGTAATTTTCCAGTCGGCACACCGAAGGTACATTTTTCCGGGTTAAGCTTCATTCGGAATCTTCTCAATTTTGCGAATGTTTGCCGAATATCATCAAGGAGCGTTTTTCTCTCTTTGGTTTTTATAACAATAGCGTCTACATATACTTGTACATTTTTCCCTATCTGGTCATGTAGACACTTTTGCGTGAATCTTTGATATGTTGCTCCTGCATTACGCAGGCCGAATGGCATGGTGCGATAGCAATAAGCCCCGTACGGGGTGATAAACGCAGTCTTTACTTGATCGGCCGGATTTAACGGTATTTGGTGGAAACCAGAATACGCGTCTACAAATGACAATAACTCACAACCAGCGGTTGAATCAATGACTTGGTCTATCCTAGGTAAAGGAAAAGGATCTTTGGGACACGCCGTGTTTAGGTTCATGTAATCGATACACATTCGCCATACGACGGCTACATTTGGGTCATCCTTTTTCTTTTCCACTAACACCGGATTTGATTTCCAATCCGGATGAAGCACCTCCATGATGAACCCGGCTACAAGGAGCCGAGCTATCTCATCCCCTATTTTTTTTCTCCTGTCTTCGGCGAAGCTGCGGAGAGGTTGCTTCACCGGCCTTGCTCCTGGCCTTACATGCAAAGAGTGCTCAGCCAACTCCCTCGGCACACCTTGCAGGTCTTGAGTTGACCATGCAAAGATATCCCGATTCTCACGGAGGAAGTTGGTGAGCTCGCCTTCCTATTTGTCATCTAGGATGGCACCAATCGTGATGGTGTGCTCTGGGAACTTCTCATCTATCTGAATCTCTTTTGTCTCTTTAGTCGGCTCGAAAGAAACACTTCCATGGGGGTTGGCTAGTGCCGGCATATTCAACTGTGCCGACTGAGCCAGAGCTGCTACCTCCTGAATCCTTCTTTTTTCTCTTGCGATTACCAATGACTCTGCTAGGTTTGATCCGGCCGAAGCACACTCCATTGAATTTCTGTAATCTCCAGCTACTCTTATCACCCCTCGTGGCTCGGGTAACTTCATTTTCAGATAAGTAATATGACAGCTTCTCATGATTTTTGCCAGTGCTGGCCGTCCGAGTAAAGCATGATAGCAACTCTCTAGGTGTACCACTTCAAACTCCAAATTCTCCGCTCTGCAGTTCTCCCTTGTGCCGAATAACACATCTACTCGGACTTTCCCAATGGGTTCGCATGAAAGACCCGGCACTATTCCATGGAACGTCGTCCTTGTGGATTATAACATATTCTGTGTTATGCCAAGTTTGTGCATGTCTTTGTACATAATGTTTATACTGCTCCCATTATCAATGAGCACTTTTGAGAATTTGACGTTAATACTGGGTCCGACAAACGTCGGATCTAGTACCAGTGCATACGACCCTGGATTCAGCATTATCTTCGGGTGATATTTGATGCTCCAGGTTATTTCCTGATCGGACCAAGGCACGTATCTTGGTACTGCCGGCATAACAACATTCACTTCCATATGCCGGCGTTGTACACTTTGCCTGTCTTGCTATTTTGTTGTGAACACACAATATGATTGATGATGCTCCTTGTAATCATTACGACCGTTGTTTCCGGGGTCTGTCCTTCCATCCTGACCTTGATTTATCACTTGATGCACTGCATCTCTCCGGTTCGAGTTATCATACCTCGGAGGAGGTGGTGGTAACATTAGCTGTTGCGTATTTGCTCCAGTTAGTTGTGGCTGCTGCTGCTGGTGCGCTTGATGAGGGGGCACTTGCATGCCCGCCGGGTTCCCCATTGCATTTTTCATCCAAGCACATTGACGAGTTGTATGATTAGCTGGCTTGGCTGGGTTTGGAGTGTGGAATTTACATGGTTGATCCAGCATAGATTCAAACGTGTACTTTGCCCTCTCCTGCCATTGCTTCTTCTGTTCTGGCGTCCACTTCATTTTCCCTTCATTCCTCGGCGTCCATTGCTGAGGACTGTTCTTCTGTCGCTGACTGATTTCGTGACTCGGCTGGTCTTGTACTACCGCTGCCACCTGATTGGATGCATATCTGTAATCCGGTCTTTCCTCCCTTCTTCTACCTCGGAATTCGTTGCGCCTTGATGATCCGGCTGCATATCTTGCATATTGATCTTGGTGTTCCCGATGCGCTGCCGACATTAAGTCCGGTTGCGTCGGATCCCCTAATGCATACGAATCTGCTATCCTGACGGTCTCTGCCAAGGTGGTCGGCATATCTCTTTGCAGCCTCTGCCATAGTACACTCCCATATCGGCAGCCTTGAGAAAACCAAGCTATCGCTTGAGACTCTATGATCCCTTCACATAAGTTTCTGAGGTTACACCACCGAGTCAAGAATTCCCTATTTGTTTCATTCGGCTTCTGTGTACACATAGCGAGCTGTTGAGGCCTATTCGGCCTCTTATAAGTACTGGTGAAATTGCTGACAAACATTTCTTCAAAATCTAGCCAACAGTTGATACTACCTATCGGCAGATTGTTCAGCCATACTTTGGCTGGTCCTTCCAGCATTTGTGGGACGTATCTCACCGCCCATCTTAGGTTTCCACCAGCTATTTTTACTACAGTGGCATAGTCAATCAACCAATCTTGTGGTTTTGTGCTCCCATTGTATGTTTTTGTGCCCCTTGCCAATTGGAAATTCGGCACTGGTGGTTCGCCCATTATTCGAGGTCCGAAACATGCCGGACCTGGAGGACCATGTTCTTCCAATAACTCAGACCGATATAATCTATCTAGTTTTAATCTCGCGTCACTTGACGGCAAGTTTCTATAAAATATTCTCTCTTGTATTCCATAATGGTTATTCCCACCATGTCCTGCATGCTCCATATCCGAGTAACCATCATTCTACCTATAATTTGCCTGATTCTGGTGAGGTGGCCTCAATTCTCTCTCTTGCCGAGGTTCATACCTGGGCTGAGGATCTGGTGGAGGGTTTCTCCTTCCCTCCGCCGGGTTATTGTTCTCATGATCTCCTGTTCCGAGGTCTATATGCCCTTTGTTCATACGGCCGGGGTTTCTATCTCCACTGTTACCTCGATTGCCATTGCCTCTGTTATCATTGAACTTTCTGGCTACCGCCGGGTCATACGGAACAATTTGTTTATTTATTTTTCCTGAAGTCACCGCTCTATCTTTTCGCGCGTTGTTTCCGGGTGACGATGTTCCCACCGCAGATAGTGCGGGTGTTTCTCCAGCCGAATGAACCATACGCGAGGCTCCCGGTCTTGCCCGGTCAGCCCTAAGCATTTCTTCATTCTGCTGGTTCGCAATGCGTAACATCTCATTCACTCTTTCTTTCTGTTTCTGCCGGGATTTTCTGGTTAATCCTTCTAGCTCCAAAGCTATGGCATTTGCCGCTCTTAGGTTCTTTGCCGGGGTACTATACCTCGGCAAGCCTAGATCGACTGATTCACCTTCATGAGCTTCGTGCTCTTTGTTCATATCATTCATGAGGTTCTTTGCTCTCAATCTCAATTCATCTAACCGCTCGGGGGCCATATCCAGTTTGTTTGCCTTAGCATATTCTCGCAGGGTCCTATTCAAGGACTCCCGCAGGGCCGACACCTTTTTTGCGTCTACCAGTACTTTTTGTCTAGTCTCTTCTAACTCCGCCTGGGCGTTAGCCAGATCAAGTATCGGCGCCACTGGCGTTGTTAGATTATCTATAGTTGGCTGGAGAATATCCTCTGGTCTTTCCAGAGGCGGCCATCTTACCTTTGCTGCCTTTGGGGTTGTCTCCTGCACCTCAGCTGACTTGGCTGCTGACGGATCTACCTCGGTGGGCTGCGGAGCTGCGTGCTTCGTGGTCACCTGTCCTCCTGCCGCCGGTTCCTTGCTTGGTCCGGCGCCTGCTCCTGCCGCCTGCGCTGCGGCTGTCACCATCACCTCGATGCTGCCGACGGGATGTGCTCCACGCGGACCGTTGGCAGCATTGACGGGAGGCTCTCCTGCATCAATAACTCGGTGAGGATAAACGCAGGAAGTGTCGATGCCGACGTAGACCTTGTGCATGCCCAGGTTGATGAAGACGCCATTGCGTGGAGGCTCTTTCCTCCTCAAGCTGCCTGCGTTATCGCTGACATAGTCCCAAAGATCAAATCTCTGGACTAAGCAAGAGACAACACGCTCGCCGGAGTGGATGAAGTTTCCCGTCCAGATCTTGACTCCAGCTAGCACCGCTTCCTGCCCCACGATGGGCGCCAACTGTCGTGGTGGTGGCACGGCAACTGCTACGAGTAGGCAAAAGTATGGAGCCAATGGATGCTAGAGGGATCCGGGGAGGGAAGATGTAGTGATTTCTACACACCAATGATCAACAAGTAAATCTCTATTCTTCTACTCAATGAATACAAGTGCTCCAAGAGCTATCTCGTAGAGAGGAAGAACACTACTACACGAGCCTTACGGCGTGAAATGAATCGATCCCCCTCTCAGGAGCCATCATCCCCCCTTATAAAGGGATGCATTTGTTCCTTCTAGGGCTGAAGTGGCAAGCATATTCTTGGAATATGATTGTCCCAATATGGTAACTCGGCGGCCTCCTTTCCGTGCCCCCTTCTATCGGCGGCAATGTTCCAGAGACCTTCACATGCACGCCTCGGGCTTCCTGACTGTCACCTCCGTGACCTTCTACTGCGCTTCTGCTGCTCAGCTTCTTATCCTTTGTGCTTGGCTTTGTTTAGATTCCTCCTAGCCAGTGACTAGGGTTTGACTATAGGCACCTACTTCTCCCGCAAGCTTCGTGTTACTCGGCCTTGTCTCACATAACTCGGCTCGGCCTTCACCTGCATTCAAGTTAGTCAGACTCATTTGGCCGACTTAACTCATATGTCAGCAGGATAAGGCGTTACTCATTCTATATCTATCATGGCCTTGCTTATCTCGACCGACTCTTATATGACCAGGCCGACAAAAACAGTAACTCGGCTCATGACAAGGGAGATTCCTTTCATCTTTTCCCCTGTCTTGACCCTATCCGGGGTCACCTCCCCAACAACAAAGATGTATCAGGATTTGAAGGAGCAATTTTGGTGGCATAAGATGAAGAGAGAAATCGGAAGCTATATCGCCAAGTGTGCTATTTGTCAGAGAGTCAAGGCGGGACATCAGAGACCCGCAGGACTGTTGCAACCCTTGCAGATTCTGGAATGGAAATGGGATTCAGTTGGAATGGACTTTATCACCGTATTGTCTACTTCTAGTAGGGTAAATGACTCTTTTTGGATCATAGTTGACAGATTGTCCAAGGTAGCCCATTTCTTACCAGTCAAGACCACCTACCAGAGTTAGATGCTGGTTGAATTTTACATTGCTAGAATCATCAGTTTGCATGGAGTCCCCAAGAAGATTGTATCGGATCGAGGAACCTAGTTTACCTCGAGATTCTGGAAGAAAGTCCGAGAAGGTTTAGGAACCCAAATAGATTTCAGCACAACTTATCACCCTCAGACCGATGGAAAAACGGAGCGGGTAAATCGAATACTCGAAGATATGTTAAGAGCATGTGTGCTAGAGTATGGATCTAAATGGGAAGACTGTCTGTCGTTCGCAGAATTTTCTTACAACAAAAGTTATGAAGCTAGTTTGCAAATGGCTCCATTTGAGTTCATCTATGAAAGGAAGTGTCGTACCCCTTTGAATTGGTCAGAAGTAGGAGAGAGTCAGATTTTCGTACCTGACATCCTATGAGAAGCAGAAGAGAAATTTCAGAAGATCCGTGAGCACCTCAAGACCGCCCAGTCAAGAAAGAAGAGTTACACCGACAAGATACGTCGAGACTTCGCTTGCAATATCGGAGATTTTTTGTATCTCAAAGTGTCTCCTTTGAAGGGAATGCAGCGTTTCCAGCTCAAAGGAAAGTTATCCCCCAGATATATCGGACCTTTCAAGATTCTGAATCGTCGAGGAGAAGTATCATCTCAACTGGAACTGCTAGAGGAGATGTCAGCAGTGCACAATGTGTTCCATATATTGTTACTTCGCAAATTAAGACTGAAGTTTTCCAGAGGAGATGTCATCAGTGCACAATGTGTTCCAGATCAATTGGAACTGCCAGAGGAGATGCCGGAGAAGACTGAAGTTTTCAAGAATATTGATCACCGCACCATAGAGATCAACGATGATCTGACATATCCCAAAGTACCCATCCGAATTTTGGAGGAAGATTTTAGGACCACCAGGACCAGAAGCATCAAGTTTCTCAAGATTCAATGGAGTAACAACACTGAAGAAGAAGCTACCTGGGAGCGAGAAGATCACATCAAGACGGAGTTTCCCGATCTTTTTAAATCCTAGGTTTCTTATTTGTTCTTTCTCAAATCTCAGGACGAGATTTTGTTTAAGGAGGGAAGGTTTGTAACATCCCAAAAATGTTGAACAATGATTATAAAATTCCAATCACCAAAATTACGGTTAACAAAAACTTTTGTTAATTCAAATCTTTATGAATGCATGTGTGTATGTGATGATTGAATGAATGAATGAATGGACTTGTGTGATTGATCTAAATAGCAAGGAATGGATTAAAGATGAAAACAACATCATCTAAAACATTTCCAAGCAGAAACAAATCAAGAGAAAATCAAAAAACAAAAGAAATCAGCAAATGGTCATTTTTGCCAATCTTGCTCACTAGACCACTTTGAGTGTTTCTAGTCCAAGATTTCAAACAGAAACTTTTCCATTTATTTTCACCCCTTTCTAGACCAAGTAAAACTGAATCAAATCCCACCTTTCAAACTTTCAGAAATATTTGGCAACTTGATTCAAACCACATTTCAAAATTGAATCCGATTCATATGTGAAGATCACCCCTTTTTCAAAAACCAACCAAACTAATTCCACTTGACCAATCCAACTAACTACAGACTCCCTAGTATGTAACCAACAAACCCACCAAGTTTGAATGCAAAATTCAAATTTTAATCTCTTGCGGCCATTTCATCAAACACCTTGTAATCATCAAAGAAACAAATAAACATCACTATTAGGATCAGTGATTTTGGCCAACCTTGTTTCCTCTCTAGCTCACCCAACGCTCTCAGTAGATGATCAAACTAAATTAACTTGCTTTAGCACCATTGTGATCTTGCCATAGCCATCAATGGGGACCATGCCGAGCATAACTTTCCACCCCAATGTCGACAGCGAGCTAGGAGAAGCACCAAGCCAAGCAAGCATGTCTGGGACACTCTCCACCATCCACCGCCACCCCCTGTCCAAGCCTCGAGCGCAGCCAGCCCCTGGACCACTAATCCCGAGCATGCCCAGCTTCTCTGCGAGTGTGCCGAGAGCACGCCAGAGCGTCGCCCGCGACACAATCCCACAAACAGCGCGCCGCCCTCACCGCGTGCACGGAGGATCGCCACCACCCCAGCAACACCCCAGACACACCCTTTCGCCGCTGTGAGCGCCATTAAAACCTCTGTCGTGCCCGCCCAGAGCATCGACGTGTAGCGACCATCTCGCACCGCCCCACGCCAGGGAGCACAGTACCGTCCCCTTCCGTTTCCGATGTTAGTAGCTCAATGTGACGACGGCACCGACGAGCTCCGCCCGTGTCATTTTGTCCCCTCGCTGCACTATAAATAGAGGCCTTCCCAGCACGAATTCTTCACACCATCTCACTAACCTCTCTCTCAGAAGCACCCCACCTCAGTCCCGGAGCAAGTCGAGAAGCGCATCGCCAGAATTTCGCCGGAGCTTGCCGCTGCTGGAGGAGAAGGGCATCGTTGATTGGAGCTGCCCCAGGAGGAGCTGCCGGTACCAGGAGGATCGCCGTTGTTGACTTCGTCGTTCGCCCCCATTGCCGACACTCGCCTGAGCCCCAGTGAGCCTTCCACGACCCCCACTGTCCACGCTAGGGTTCGACCTCGCCGCATCAGGTTCAGGCATGGACGATGAACCACAGTCGTTGGATTAGAGTTAGATCGTGCGGTTCACATCCCGCATACCGCTTCACCACTCTCTGTCTCACTAACGAGTGGGGACAGCCACTTAACCATCCCATGTGCGTGCTATGCGTAGTGGGCCGACCCAGTTACCCTGCCACACAACCTATTAATTCGAATTTAGATTTATTATTTTAGTTTCAAACTCAGTTCTGTACCCAGATTCAAAAATCAACCCAGCTCGATTCACTTAACCAAAATGCATGAAACCAATTTTGTTTGAAAGGTACTGGAGTACTTAATCCAAGCCTGTTGGATTTAAACCATTTAGATTTGTAGATCACCCATGGTAAAAATAACAAGGCAGAAGCTTTTCTGCATTCAAACATTTTTCAAAATTCAACCATAAAAGCTTTTGAGTTGATTCCAACTCTCAAAAATCACATTTAACCATACCTTTCAGAATCTATAAAAATATATAGGTTTACTTGCAGAAATAATGATCAAGTAATTAAAGAATGCCACATAGGCATTTCTAGTTACTTTAATTAATTAAAATAAAAGGGTAAAACCTTATTAAATTGTGACACCACTTTAAATCACATTCCCAAGTACTGAAATATGTGGTGATGACATGTGTCAACATGATCCCATGTTTTAGTTGGAGAATATTAAATCTTAAGTAGTTTTTCAATGAGTAGAAATTACTTTTCTAAATAAAGGGAAATAAAACTATTTGCCCTAATGGTTGCAATGTTTGTGATGATATTAGCTCATCTAGTGAAAATCTTGGTGTGATAAATAGAAATAGTTAAGCATTGTTTGGTGATTGTCTACCTCGTATTTATTTATAGACACTAGTACTGACTAAGGATACGAGGAGAAAGGAGAATACTACGAGGAAGAAGCCGAGGAGAACTTCAACCACTACTCTACACAAGGCAAGCCTTACTATACAAGTTTACTTAGCAAGCTATTAACTGACAAATTTAACACTTGCAACTTAGCAAGCTACTATCTTAGCAAGCTAAACCATGCAAGTTTTACTTGCAAGCTTACACCACTTGATACCCAATCCTAGTTTTATTTGCAAGATTAGTAATTTTATTTCTTTATCAAAGCTTTCTATTATAGTTTACTTAGTGACTTGTAGATTTTAGAAAGATATCTGAAGGTAGCGTAAAGAGCATAAAACTTGGCCTAAGTTAGATAGTCTTGATGTCATCCTGAGGCATGAGATTGAACTTAGATAAAATACACTTGTTACTACCCCTCATTAGTGTTTACCCTCACTTGTAGATGCTAGTGCTAAGCATAAAACTTGATCAACTTTAGATGTGAATACTTGGTGAAAATGGTTATGAAAACCATAGAATGATGAGTCATTCTACTGAAATGTTTTGACATGTGTTCTTGAACACCAGATGATTTTTGATGATGAAAATGTTAAGGCATAAGCCTTAACCCTTTATAATACTGATGGTTGTCTGGATGCGATACCATTCCAATTTTACCGTACAACCACAATACCCAAAATTTGGGTAGGGCTTGACTGGAAATTTATATACCTTAGTATGGGTTCCATTGTGGCCACTGTTTGAGCTGAGGCTACCTTGTGAAGATTGTCCACCTGTGCAGTACCCAAGATGACAGTTAGTCATAGTTGAGAGGCCAAACTCACATGAGAGGTGCGTATACTAGGGTGTGTAGTTGAAAGGTTAGGATTGATTATCCACATACTGAGTATGGTGAATTCAGGATTGTTCCTGACGGATGTATCGAATGTTGTGGTGAAAGTGTACCACCTCTCTAGAGTGTCAAACTTTTCGAATAGCCACGTCCGCAGTTATGGACAGTGGAGTGGCCATACTGTTCCGCCGTCATATGTTTTCAAAACGACTTGTGAAATTATTTATGACTTTGACTTGACCACAAAAGGGTTGTGATATGAAATTCAAGTTCCCACTTAGGTTATATAAAACTTTCAACTAGCTTTCTTTGCTTCTGAAATCAGTAGAGATAAATATGGATTTTTGCAAAATAACCCTAGAGCTTAGTACTTCCTATTCCAAAACCACTTCACTTGTTAGTATTAGTTTGCGAGTACTTAAAGAGTACTCATGGCTTTTTCCCTGGCTATTCCCATGGCCAGACTATGAAGAGTACTATCAGGAAGATGGACAGCAGGAAGGTTACGACAACTAGGATCATCTCCCATCGTCAGGATTTCATGTGACTATGAAGATGGCGCTTCGCCCACGCTACCGTTATTATTACGCTATTCCACTGCTTGAATTGTATTAAGACTGGATCATGAGATCCTTATTTGTGTAAGACCTTATGTATGGTTTGTAATGGATGATGTACTGTGATATCCAATCTGTAATTTCTTTCAAAAATGGTAATCCTGGGATTGCGATGTATGGCATAACAGGCATCTGGGATTACAAATTCGGGTATTGACAAGCGGGATGCGTTGTTGCCATCGTGAAGTTCAGGGTGTGGCCCTGAACGTTGGAGTTTAGGCGGCTCCTGATGTGGCGCTGATGGTAGAGCGACATTTTGTGCGGCGTTTCCTGGTCGAGGTGGAATTTCTCGTGCTCGGCTTGCTCCTTGCATGCTGCCTCCACTAGTTGTAGCCTGCTCGACCTCCGTCGCCGTCGCGGTCAGTGGGATCAGAGCGAAGAAGGGGTCTGGCGGGGCGCTCGTGCTGCCCGCCATGTAGGTCGCGTTGAAGCGACTTGATCTGGCATTAAAGTCATCAGGGTACCTCAAATAGAAGTCGGAGTCGAAGATCTCATGGACGGAGTTCTCGAAATCCTCGGTGTTGGAGACTTGTGTGATGGAGCCTTCGTGCAATGCGGCGGTGATGGATCCGGCGACCAAGGAAGGGGTCGCCGAATAGGTGTCGTCGTGGAGGGCCGCGTCGTCCGTGGCCACGTCGGTGCCGGTCACGTTGCAGGTGGCCGAGTCGTACTCGGAGGCGAGGCAGGAGATGGTGCGGATCTGTCCTTCCGAGAGCTGATTGAGACGTGGTGGCGATCTACCAATGATCACCGTCTCTGCTGGGGCGACAGCGTTCGTGAAGCCGACGAACAAGTTGATGGTTCTTATAGGAATCACCTTGCTATGCCAGACCGGGCGCGACGTCGTGACGTAGCTGCTGGGCAGGATCTGAAGGATCTCACCGCATATGATCATGCGTCCGGTGGCAATCGACTAGTTGATTGGAGAATAGGGTCTCGCCGCAGAACTCAGGCCGGACCGTCCAGGCCCCAGGGTGGGCGCCACTATCGTGGGAATGGCCACGGCAGTTGCTACCGGGGGTAGCGAGTAGTAGGATTTGGGGCAAGAGCATGCAGCCATCTGCGGAGCGCGATGATGGCAAATACAAAGGGATTTACCTAGGTTCGGCCCCTAGAGGGTAAAGACCTACTCCTGGTAGATTGTATTATTGCTTGATTACAATGGTGGCGAGCCTGGCGGATAGGCAAGGAGTCGATGGGATGTATGATGGAA
The DNA here is from genome assembly GCA_910589765.1 of Avena atlantica. NCBI lineage: Eukaryota > Viridiplantae > Streptophyta > Magnoliopsida > Poales > Poaceae > Avena > Avena atlantica. Next base: position 105,755,069 of record OU342733.1, on the reverse strand, counting down.
CGTGAGTACAGAGAGTACTCTAGGGAGGTTTATATAGGGGGTACCTTGCTAGGGTTTACAGATATATAACCGAATCAATTAAGGACTCGGAGGATTTGACCTAATCTGACTGGGACTAAATACGCTTCTGGGCCCCAGCTTCCAATCGCTAGGGTCCATCTTCAGTCTCATTCCAATCGCCTATCATGTAGGCCCACTCGCAAAGGGCTTGGTCCAGACGGAAACGTCCTGTTGGGTATACCCCATTTGGCATATCCCCATAATGGACAGAAAAAACAAAATCTTGAAGCAGGAGAGGGATGATTCCTTGAAGATGCATGAAGAAGCGCTTGTTGCCATGCAAGAATCTGCAGACACGGAGATCAACCGCCATAAAGAGGATATTTTGATCCTCAAGGAGCAGAAGAAATCTGCCGACGAGTAAAATGCTCAGAACCTTGAGGCATAGAAAGATCCCTGAGAGGAATGGGACTCCATGGCGGAGGTTCTCTAGTAGGCTGAGAGCAGCATCTTTGGTAAGCTTTCTCCGTCTGATATGGCGAACTCATGCCTCCTTGTCGGAAATGCAACACCCATTGGGCTATCCAACAATGCTCCTCCGCCAAAATAATGCACGGTTCTTGCTGACAAGTTCATCGACAGTGCGATCACCCAGGCCAAGGAAATTTACAAGCCCCTGGACATCAACATCAAGGCAGTTGATTCCATCGTGAAGTTCTTAGAGATACTTCACCGAGCTCTCGAGCATATAATAAGCTGGAAAGCTTCATGTACCCAGGCTGGCGCTAGGATGTCCTTATCCATGGTCAAGGCCCACTATGACGATGCCGACATCGACATGGTGACCTCTGGCCTCCCCGACGTGAACAAAGACAAAGAAAAGATCGATAACTATGCAATCTGGTCTTCTATCACCGGATATGATGCCAGATTCACCCAATTAGTGAAGATAGACGTCTATGTTCCCCCCGAGGACATTGGCACTGACCAGGTAGCTCAGAATCCTTGAAGACCACCGACTGTGCCGATGACCAAGATGGCCCTCCTGTCACCGATGATGCAGCTTCAAAGTACCCTGCGCCAAAAGAATGAAAACATTTTGTAATACTTGTTTCTTCTGGTAATGTTATTTATGCGGAAAAACAATGTGGTTATCTTAAGGCGGAAAACTTGACTATAATTTTACAGCTACTCAGGAACAAGTTCCTGCATGTATGTTGTATATATTTTTAAGCAAGTGTTGGTTTATCCATTAATTCAGTTCGTATGTTTGACCTTTCATGAGCCGGAAAACCCTCAGTCAAAACCATGCTCTTAGGTGATGATGCCCAATGGCACCGCCAAAAACCTAAGCACAAAATCGCCAACTTGGAGTGCTGAAAGTCACTACTCCAGAATCCACATAAAAACAACGCATAACGCGTAGACTGGAAAACTTAAGATAATGCCCGTATGCGGAATTTTCACAAGTGTAAATGCAAAGATTGTGCATAAAGGTTTTATATGATCCAAAATGAACACTATAGGAGGTAAAATACTCAGGAATAGGAGTGAACCAATTAATTTATTTCCTCGATCATATAAGAGGCATATAATAGATAATAAAATATGCTGTGTAGAAAGTATGTAGCTGTGCTATGTTCCATGGACGATCAAGGTCTAGGTAGTCATCATCCGGGTCACGTCGCTTACGTATGATCCTCATTTGGCCTATCTTCCAACTCACGATTATCGATGGGGTCATAGGAACCATTGAGTAGCGCCTTGCTTATGATCAACGGTCCTTCCCATGGCAGGGATAATTTGTGTAACTTCTTCTACTTAATTCGGAGCACCAGATCCCCATCTTTAAACGAGGGATGCCAAACGCAGTGACTATGGTAGTTGCATAGCTTCTGCTAGTAGATGGCCAGTCTCTGGCATGCCAGCATGCGCTCTTCCTCAAGAAGGTCCACATCTAAGCGTCTGGATTCTTCAGCGTCATCTTCATTGTAGGAGGCAACTCTTGGTGAATCATGCAGGATGTCTAACGATAGGATTGCTTCTACTCCATATACCATGAAGAAGGGGGTGTAGCCGGTGGATCTGTGGGGAGTAGTTCGTAAACTCCACAAAACAGATGGAAATTCCTCTGCCCAGGCTCCAGCTGCTCTATGCAGCGGTGCCTCCAAGCGTGGCTTTATTCCCTACAGAATTAGTCCATTGGCCCATTCACCTTGACCATTAGACTGTGGATGAGCCACATATGCTGCATCAAGGCGGATGCCTTTCTCCCAACAATAAGCCTCCAATTCTCCGAGTGATAAGTTGCTACCATTATCGGTGATGATGCTATGTGGGAGACCAAATCTCACCACCAGATCCCAGACAAATCTAATAGAAGTTGTCCCATCGATCTTTCTAATGGGTTTAGCTTCTATACATTTTGTGAATTTGTTAACTGCTACTAGAAAATGCGTAAGCCCACAAGGTGCCATCTCCAAAGACCCAACCATGTCAAGCCCCTAGACTGCAAACGGCCAAGTTATAGGCATGGTTCGTAATTCTTGAGTTGGTACATGTGGTTGCCGAGCATAAAACTGACACCCAACGCATGTCTTAACCAGCTTGTTGGCGTCTGCTTCGCGCTTAGCCAGTAGAATCCTTGCTGGAAGGCTTTGGAGACCAAAGATCGAGGAGCGGCATGATGCCCGCAATCTCCGAGATGGATCTCACAAAGGATAGCAATACCTTCCTGCTGGGAAACACATTTTAGGTATACACCTATGGTGCTTCTTTTATAGAGCCGCCCATTAATTATGTTATAGCCCTTTACTCAACATACTATTTACCAAATTTCGACCTCGTCGATGGGAAAATTTCCGTGTATGAGATACTCCATGAACGGTTTTGTCCAGGCCATAGGGACTATTGTTACTACATTAACAAATGAGTCCACTCTATCCGGGTTCTCGAGGTTCGCTCCCTTCACGTATGGGGTCCGTAGATGCTCCAGAAAAACACCTGGCAGAATTTGTTTATGCCCTGATGCAAGCTTTGACAGCAGATCGGCCGCCTCATCCCCCTTGACCTACTTGACTTTGTAGCCTTCGAAGCACTTGGCTCTATCGTCTACTTCATCTCGATATGCCGCCATCATAGGGTTCCGCACGTTCCAGGTGCCAGCCACCTGCTGGGAAACTAAGTTAGAATTTCCACAGCAAACGATCCGCTTGATGCCAATATCCTTGGCTACGTGAAGTCCGTGAATGAGTGCTTCATATTCCTCCATGTTGTTCCTAGCCTCAAAGTGAATTTGTAGTACATAGTGCGGTTTTTCTCCTATTGGTGAATGTACCAGTACACCAGCCCACAAGCCATTGAGCAGCTTTGATCCGTCAATGTGCATCACCCAATACTCTGGTTTTGGTACATGAGTGTCATCCAGCATCTCCGTCCAATCTGCAATAAAATCCGCCAAGGCTTGACATTTGATAGCGTCGCGTCTCTTGTAGGTGATCTCGAAGGAGGCAAACTCAATGCCCCACTTGGCGACCCTTCCTATAGCATCGTTGTTGTTGATGATGTTGGACAGTGGATCCTTGCTCACTATTGTGATGGGGTGCTCCTGGAAGTAGTTCCTTAGTTTGCGAGAAGCAAGGAACACTCCATACGCTAGCTTCTGGTAGTGCGGGTAACACTGCTTGGACTCCGTCAAGACTATGCTTACATAGTAAACTGGTCGTTGCACTCTATACTCATGCGTTGGCTCCTTCCCCTCCACCACGACGATGATGTTGATAACCTGGTTGGTGGACGCCATGTACATCAACATGGGATCCATTGGCTCGGGTTCTGCAAGTACAGGGGCATAAGAGAGTATCCACTTTAACTCCTTAAGCATAGCGTCTGCCTCGTCTGTCCATACGAATTTGCCCGCCTTCTTTAGCAACTTGTATAGCAACAGAGCCTTCTCTCCAACTAGGCTGACGAACCGGCTTACTTCTGCAACGCAGCTTGTGAGCCGTTGAATGTCCTTTAGGCAGGTCGGACGATTAATGTTGAGGATGGCATTGATCTTCTCCGGGTTTACCTCAATTCCATGATGGGAAACGATGAATCCCAACAATTTCCCGGCCGGAACCCCGAAGACACACTTCTTAGGATTGAGAATCATTTTGTATTTCTAGAGATTATCGAAGGTTTACATTAAGTCAGAGATTAAGTCATTTGAATTTTTAGACATCAGCACGATATCGTCCATGTAGGCATGAACGTTCCGACCAATTTGGTCGTGTAGGCAACGTTGCATGGTCCACTAGTACGTAGCACCTGCGTTTTTCAGCCCCAAAGGGCACCATGACATATCAAAACGTGCCATAAGGTGCGGTGAACAGTTGATGATATGCCCTAGAGGCAATAATAAAAGTGGTTATTATTATATCTTTGTGTTTATGATAAATGTTTACATTCATGCTATAATAGTATTAACCGGAAACATTAATACTTGTGTGATTTGTAAACTAAATTATAGTCCCTGGTAAAGCCTCTTTATAATACTAGCTTGTTGATTAATAGATGATCATGGTTTCTCAATCATGAACATTGAGATGTTATTAATAACAAGATCATATCATTAGGAGAATGGTATGATGGACATACTTCTATAGATAAGCGTAGCATTAAGATCAAGTCATTTCAATAGTTCGTTTGCTATAAGCTTTCTGATACATAGTAACTTAATTCCTTCGACCATGAGATCATGTTAATCACCATCACCGGAAGGATGCTTTGATGACATCAAACACCACACCGTAACTGGGTGGCTATAAAGGTGGCATTGAGTGTTCGGAAAGTATGGGTTGAGGCACATGGATCAAGAGTGGGATTTGTCCATCCATATGATAGATAGATATACTATGGGCCCTCTCGGTGGAATGTCATCCAATTATCTTGCAAGCATGTGACTGGCTCACAAGGGATCACATATCACGCGAACGAGAAAAGAGTACTTATCGGTAACGAGGTTGAACTAGGTATGTAGAGATACCGACGATCAAAACCTCGGATAAGTAAACTATCATGAGACAAAGGGAAATTGGTATCGTATGTAAGTGGTTCATTCAATCGCAAAGTAATCGTAGAAATATGTGGGAGCCATATGAATTTCCAGATTCCTTTATTGGTTATTGATCGGAGAAGTGTCTTGGTCATGTCCGCATAATTCATGAACCGTAGGGAGACACACTTAAGGATTCGATGTTGTTTAGTAGATATGGAATGCTAGTAGGGATACTGAATGTTGTTCGGAGTCATGGATGGGATCCGGGATATCACGAGGAGATCCGGAATGGTCTGGAGAATAAGATTCATATAACGAAAGTCCTATTCGGAGTTCGGGAAAGTTTCCGATGTTTTCATCGGAGAGGTTCTAAAAGGGTCTAGAAGGTTCACCGGCCCGGAAGGAGAATGGTCCTTGAATGTGTCATGGGTAAGTGGAATGATTGGATCATATCCTAGGTCACTTGGTATGTGCATTTGCAAGAGAGAATTAAAGCTCTAAATTGAAAGTCAAACGGGAGTTTGAAAAGTCAAACTGGAACAATGGTTTCCTAGTGGGAGAAGAAACAAGTCCTTCTCTCAATCCAACTTGGGTTTGGGTTTGGATTCAAACCCACCCCTCCCATGGATTTGTTGGAGATATGCCCTAGAGGCAATAATAAATGTGGTTATTATTATATCTTTGTGTTTATGATAAATGTTTACATTCATGCTATAATAGTATTAACAAGGAAACATTGATACTTGTGTGATTTGTAAACTTAATTTGAAGTCCCTAGTATAGCCTCTATACTTCACTAGCTTGTTGGTTGATAGATGATTGTGGTTTCCCTATCATGAACATTGAGATGTTATCAACAACAAGATCATATCGTTAGGAGAATGATATGGTGGACATACTCCTATAGATAAGCGTAGCATAAAGATCAAGTCATTTCATTAGTTCAATTGCTATATGCTTTCTGATACATAGTAACCTAATTCCTTCGACCATGAGATCATGCATATCACCTTTACCAGATGGATGCTTTGATGACATCAAACACCACACCGTAACTGGGTGGTTATAAAGGTGGCATTGAGTGTTCGGAAAGTTTTGGTTGAGACACATGGATCAAGAGTGGGATTTGTCCATCCACATGACGGATAGATATACTCTGGGCCCTCTTGGTGGAATGTCATCCAATTAGCTTGCAAGCATGTGACTTGGTCACAAGGGATCACATATCACGGGAACGAGAAAAGAGTACTTATCAGTAACGAGGTTGAACTAGGTATGCAGAGATACCGACGATCATAACCTCGGATAAGTAACATATCGTGAGACAAAGGGAAATTGGTATCGTATGTAAGTGGTTCATTCGATCGCAAAGTAATCGTAGAAATATGTGGGAGCCATATGAATTTCCAGATTCCTCTATTGGTTATTGTTCGGAGAAGTGTCTCGATCATGTCCGCATAATTCACGAACCGTAGGGAGACACACTTAAGGATTCGACGTTGTTTGAGTAGTTATGGTGTTATGAGAAAGAGACCGAATGTTGTTCGGAGTCTCGTATGGGATCCGGGATATCACGAGGTGATCCGGAATGGTCCGGAGAATAAGATTCATATAAGGAAAGTCCCGTTTCGGAGTTCGGGAATGATTCCGGTGTTTTCATCGGGAACATTCTAGAAGGTTCCGGAAAGTCCGGCACTCCGGAGGGGGGAGGGGTACATGAATGTGTCATTACTTATTGGAATGATTGCATCATGTACTAAGTGTTCTTGCTGTCCCAAATAAAGGATTAAATTGAATCCTAAAACAGAAAAGTCAAATGTCCAGTTTGAAAGTCAAACTGCCAAAACAAGAAATTGTGGGAAACAAGCAAGAGGAGTTGGAGTCAACCTGGAGGAGGAGTAGGACTCCTCCAGGCCGGCGCCCAGCCCAAGGCCGAATTGGGGAGGGACTCCCTCCCTCCCCTGGCGCGCCAAGACCCCCCTCCCATAAAAGGAGGGGCAGGGCTCCTCCTAGAGACACACAACTTTCACCTCTAGATCTCCGGTTTAGAGCCGTTTTGGATTAGAGCTTCTAATTGCTTTAGCCAACGGTTTAGAGCCTTCTAATTGGTTTAGAGCCTTCTAATTGGTGTGTCTAATTACTAGACCACTAATAGCCTCTCTCATAAGCTCCACCATACTCGCACCGGCTTAAGGCGAAGCCCTGCGGGATCTCCCCTCTACTTCCGGTACCACGCCGTTGTGCTGCCGGAATCGCGAGGAGAGTGCTACAACCTCCGCTGCCTGCTGGAACAAGGGAGAGGAAGGTCTTCGTCGAGTACCGAACGTGTGACCGACTGCGGGAGCGCTGCCAGAACGTGGCGCTGGAAGGATCGTCTACACGATCTTGAGATCGGAAAGAGTACGACTACATCACCCACGAGAATCCGCTCTCGTTAAACGCTTTGGAATCTTCGAGGGTAAGTTATACCATCGACTCGTTGCTACAATCTAGTAGATAGATCTTGGCTTGTTTGTTTGTATGCGATAGAAAATTTTTGTTTTCCATGCTACGAACCCCTACAGTGGTATCAGAGCCGTGTCTATATGTAGATCTGTTGCACGAGTAGAACACAATGGTCATTGTGGGCGTTGATGCTTTTATTGTCGATTGCTTCTTGTGTACTTTGCATCTTGCGGTATGTTGGGATGAAGCGGCCCGGGCTAACCTTACATGACATCGTTCATGAGACTTGCTCCACGCTTGACATGCAACTTGTATTGCATAAGTGGCTTTGCGGGTGCCTGTTTCTCCTAGCATAGTAAAGATCCAATACACAACGGGTGATTAACAATACTTGTGTCAACGTTGTGGTTCATGTTCGTAAGTTAGAACGACACTTATTGAAAGCCCCAAACCACGTAAAATATGCAAAGAAAGTAGAGGCGTCTAACTTTGTTTTGCAGGGGTGTGCAGTGATGTGATATGGCCATGATTGTGATTATATTTGATGTATGCAATGTTCCTTATTGTAAGTCGGCAACCGGCAGGAGCCATATGGTTGTCTTTAATTTATGTTAAGACCCGCGTGTCTATTCAAAGTAGTTGTAATAGTTGAAGCCGGTGGACGACAACCATGGAGAGGCGTCATTGACCTTGATGCAATGCCGGTGATGATGGAGATCATGTTCGTGCTTGAAGATGGAGATCAAAGCACAAAGAAGAAAGGCCATATCATATCACATATATATTGAATTGCATGTGATGTTAATCCTTTATGCATCTTGTATTGCTTAGTAGACGACGGTAGCATTATAAGATGATCCCTCATGCACATGAATTTCAAGTCATAAAGTGTTCACCCTTAGTTAGCACCGTTGCTAAAGCTTGTTGTTTCGAAGCACCACGTGATGATCGGGTGTGTTAGATTCCGCAAGTGTATACAACGTGGGCAAGCCAGATTTGCTCATGCGGAAACTAAGGTTTGATCTTGACGAGCCTAGCATGTACAGACATGGTCTCGGAACACGGATCACCGAAAGGTAAAGCATGAATCATATAGTAGATATGATGAACATGACGATTGTTCGCCATTGAAACTATATCAACTCTCGTGATGATCGGTGTTGATGTGGTGGATTTGGTTCGTGTGATCACTAAAACAATGTGAGGGATGTTGTTTTGAGTGGGAGTTCACCTAGTTTAATTACATTAATTAATTTGAACTCAATTTATCATAAACTTAGTCTAAACTATTGCAAATATGTTGTAGATCAATGGCAGCCCCTACCATCAATTTTAATGCGTTCCTAGAGAAAGAAAAGTTGAAAAACAATGGAAGCAACTTCGCGGATTGGTTCCGCAATTTGAGGATTGTCCTCACAGCTGGTAATTTGACCTATGTGCTGGATGCACCGCTAGGTGACCCACCTGCAGCTGATGCTTCCGATGAAGTAAAGAATGTTTACCTTGCTCGGAAGAATCAGTACTCCATAGTTCAGTGTGCTATCTTGTATGGTTTGGAATCGGAGCTTCAGAAAAGGTTTGAGGATTCAGACCCATATGATATTGTCGAGGATCTCAAATTGATTTTTGAGACTCATGCGGCAATTGAAAGCTATGAGGCTTCTGAAAAGTTCTTTAACTGCAAGATGGAAGAAGGCAGCTCCATCAGTGAGCATGTGCTTAAGATGTCAGGGCACGCAAACAAACTTCAAAGCTTGGGTATAGTGATTCCTAATGCTTTGGGGATTTACCGTGTCCTCCAATCACTACCACCAAGTTACAAGAACTTTGTGATGAACTACAACATGCAGAACATGAACAAGACGTTGCCAGAACTCTTTGCCATGTTGAAATCTGCAGAAGTGGAGATTAAGAAAGAGAACCAAGTGTTGTTGGTCAATAAGACCACCAAATTCAAGAAAGGCAAGTCTAAGCAAAAGGGACACTTCAAGAAGGGTGGTAAGAAAGCTACCACGCCGACGAATAAGACCAGGGCTGGACCTAAGCCTGATACTGAGTGCTTTTACTGCAAGGGAGAAGGTCACTGGAAGCGGAATTGCCCAAAGTACTTGGCGGATTTGAAGAACGGCAACATCAAGAAGAAAGGTATATTTGATATACATGTTATTGATGTGTATCTCACTAGTACTCGTAGTAGTGCCTGGGTATTTGATACTGGTTCGGTTGCTCATATCTGTAACTCGAAACAGGTGCTGCAGAATAAACGGAAGCTAGCGAAGAACGAGGTGACGATGCGCGTGGGAAACGGATCAAAGGTTGATGTGATCGCGGTCGGCACGCTACCCCTTCATCTACCATCGGGATTAGTTTTATACTTAAATAATTGTTATTTGGTGCCTGCGTTGAGCATGAACATTATATCGGGATCTTGTTTATTGCGAGACGGTTACTTGTTTAAATCCGAGAATAATGGTTGTTCTATTTATATGAGTAATATGTTTTATGCACATGCACCTTTGATAGATGGTCTATTCTTATTGAATCTCGATAGTGGAAATACACATATCAACAACATTGAGGCTAAACGATTGAAATCAAGCGATAATTCGACCTATATGTGGCACTGTCGTCTTGGTCACATCGGAGTGAAACGTATGAAGAAACTCCATTCCGATGGACTTCTTGAATCACTTGATTTTGAATCACTTGAAAGATGCGAAGCATGTCTGATGGGAAAAATGACTAAGACTCCATTTTCTGGTATGATGGAGCGAGCTACAGACTTATTGGAAATCATACATACCGATGTGTGTGGTCCAATGAGTGTAGCATCGCGCAGTGGTTATCGTTATGTTCTTACCTTCACGGATGACTTGAGTAGATATGGGTATATCTATTTCATGAAACATAAGTCTGAAACTTTCGAGAAGTTTAAGGAGTTTCAAAGTGAGGTAGAGAATCAACGTAACAAGAAGATTAAATTTCTACGTTCTGATCGTGGAGGTGAATATCTAAGTTACGAGTTTGGCGAGCATTTGAAGAAATGCGGAATACTTTCACAATTGACACCGCCGGGAACACCACAGCGTAATGGTGTGTCCGAACGTCGTAATCGAACTCTCTTAGATATGGTTCGTTCTATGATGTCACTTACAGATTTACCGCTATCATTTTGGGGTTATGCATTAGAAACAGCCGCATTCACTTTAAATAGGGCACCGTCTAAATCCGTTGAAACGACACCGTATGAATTATGGTTTGGGAAGAAACCTAAATTGTCGTTCCTTAAAGTTTGGGGATGCGAAGCCTATGTAAAGAAGTTACAGCCGGACAAGCTTGAACCCAAAGCGGAAAAATGCGTCTTCATAGGATACCCGAAGGAAACTATTGGGTATACCTTCTATCATAGATCCGAAGGCAAAATCTTCGTTGCCAAGAATGGATCCTTTCTAGAGAAGGAATTTCTCTCGAAAGAATTGACTGGAAGGAAAGTAGAACTTGACGAGGTTGTCGAACCTTCTCTCGATATTGCGAGTAGCGCAGCACCGGAAGAAGTTCCTGTGGTGCCTGCACCAATAAGAGAGGAAGCTAATGATGGTGATCATGAAACTTCGGTTGAAGTTGCTACAGAGCCTCGGAGGTCGACGAGAACTCGTACCACTCCCGATTGGTATGATTCCGTTATGAATGTCATGGTGGTGGACAACACCGATGACCCCGAGACATATGAGGAAGCGATGATGAGCCCAGATTCCAATAAATGGCAAGAAGCCATGAAATCCGAGATTGGATCCATGTACGAAAACCAAGTATGGACTTTGGTGGACTTACCAGATGGCCGAAAGGCTGTCGAGAACAAATGGATTTTCAAGAAGAAAACAGATGCTGATGGTAATGTTACTGTCTATAAAGCTCGACTTGTCGCAAAAGGGTTTCGACAAATTCAAGGAGTTGACTACGATGAGACTTTCTCACCGGTAGCGAAGCTAAAGTCTGTGAGGATTATGTTAGCAATCGCTGCATATTATGATTATGAGATATGGCAGATGGATGTCAAAACAGCATTCCTCAATGGAGACATTGATGAAGAGTTGTATATGATGCAACCCAAAGGTTTTGTCGATCCTAAAGATGCTAACAAGGTATGCAAACTTCAACGGTCCATCTATGGATTGAAGCAAGCATCCCGAAGTTGGAATCAACGTTTTGATAAGGTAATCAAAAGTTTTGGTTTTATACAAACTTATGGAGAAGCTTGTATTTACAAGAAAGTGAGTGGGAGCTCTGTAGCGTTCTTAATACTATATGTGGATGACATATTGTTGATTGGGAATGATGTAGACCTTCTTAATAGTGTCAAGGAATATTTGAATAATAGTTTTTCAATGAAGGATCTTGGCGAAGCAGCTTACATATTAGGCATAAAGATTTATAGAGATAGATCGAAACGGCAAATATCATTGTCGCAGAGTACATATTTGGACAAAGTTCTAAAGAGGTTTGGAATGGAAGAAAGCAAGAAAGGGTTCTTGCCCATGTTGTCCAATACGACCTTGAGTAAAACTCAAAGTCCGACATCGGCAGAAGATAGAGAAAGGATGAGTAAGACTCCCTATGCCTCAGCCATAGGATCTCTAATGTATGCCATGCTATGTACTAGACCCGACATTGCATATGCTGTTAGTTTAACTAGCAGATATCAAAGTGATCCAGGAGTGGATCATTGGACAGCGGTCAAAAACATCCTTAAGTACTTGAGAAGAACTAAGGATATGGTTCTTTCTTATGGAGGTGATGAACAGCTCGTTGTTAATGGTTACACCGATGCTAGTTGGAACACAGATCCGGATGATTCTAAATCGCAATCCGGATACGTATTTATTTTGAATGGTGCAGCAGTTAGCTGGAGGAGTGCAAAGCAAAGCGTTGTGGCGAGATCTTCAACTGAATCGGAATACATGGCTGCTTCGGAGGCTTCACAAGAAGCGATATGGATGAAAGAGTTCATTACAGAGCTGGGTGTGGTTCCTAGTGCGCTGGACCCAATGTCTATCTACTGTGATAACATGGGCGCCATAGCCAATGCGCAAGAACCAAGGTCACACAAGAAGCTGAAGCATATCAAGCTGCGTTTTCACGCTATTCGAGAACATATCCAGGATGGGGATATAAAGATTTGCAAAGTACACACAGATCTGAATGTGGCGGATCCGTTGACTAAACCTCTCCCGAGGGCAAAACATGACCAACACCAAACTGCCATGGGTGTTCGGTATATTACCATGTAATCTAGATTAGATGACTCTAGTGCAAGTGGGAGACTGTTGGAGATATGCCCTAGAGGCAATAATAAATGTGGTTATTATTATATCTTTGTGTTTATGATAAATGTTTACATTCATGCTATAATAGTATTAACAAGGAAACATTGATACTTGTGTGATTTGTAAACTTAATTTGAAGTCCCTAGTATAGCCTCTATACTTCACTAGCTTGTTGGTTGATAGATGATTGTGGTTTCCCTATCATGAACATTGAGATGTTATCAACAACAAGATCATATCGTTAGGAGAATGATATGGTGGACATACTCCTATAGATAAGCGTAGCATAAAGATCAAGTCATTTCATTAGTTCAATTGCTATATGCTTTCTGATACATAGTAACCTAATTCCTTCGACCATGAGATCATGCATATCACCTTTACCGGATGGATGCTTTGATGACATCAAACACCACACCGTAACTGGGTGGTTATAAAGGTGGCATTGAGTGTTCGGAAAGTTTTGGTTGAGACACATGGATCAAGAGTGGGATTTGTCCATCCACATGACGGATAGATATACTCTGGGCCCTCTCGGTGGAATGTCATCCAATTAGCTTGCAAGCATGTGACTTGGTCACAAGGGATCACATATCACGGGAACGAGAAAAGAGTACTTATCAGTAACGAGGTTGAACTAGGTATGCAGAGATACCGACGATCATAACCTCGGATAAGTAACATATCATGAGACAAAGGGAAATTGGTATCGTATGTAAGTGGTTCATTCGATCGCAAAGTAATCGTAGAAATATGTGGGAGCCATATGAATTTCCAGATTCCTCTATTGGTTATTGTTCGGAGAAGTGTCTCGATCATGTCCGCATAATTCACGAACCGTAGGGAGACACACTTAAGGATTCGACGTTGTTTGAGTAGTTATGGTGTTATGAGAAAGAGACCGAATGTTGTTCGGAGTCTCGGATGGGATCCGGGATATCACGAGGTGATCCGGAATGGTCCGGAGAATAAGATTCATATAAGGAAAGTCCCGTTTCGGAGTTCGGGAATGATTCCGGTGTTTTCATCGGGAACATTCTAGAAGGTTCCGGAAAGTCCGGCACTCCGGAGGGGGAAGGGGTACATGAATGTGTCATTACTTATTGGAATGATTGCATCATGTACTAAGTGTTCTTGCTGTCCCAAATAAAGGATTAAATTGAATCCTAAAACAGAAAAGTCAAATGTCCAGTTTGAAAGTCAAACTGCCAAAACAAGAAACTGTGGGAAACAAGCAAGAGGAGTTGGAGTCAACCTGGAGGAGGAGTAGGACTCCTCCAGGCCGGCGCCCAGCCCAAGGCCGAGTTGGGGAGGGACTCCCTCCCTCCCCTGGCGCGCCAAGACCCCCCTCCCATAAAAGGAGGGGCAGGGCTCCTCCTAGAGACACACAACTTTCACCTCTAGATCTCCGGTTTAGAGCCGTTTTGGATTAGAGCTTCTAATTGCTTTAGCCAACGGTTTAGAGCCTTCTAATTGGTTTAGAGCCTTCTAATTGGTGTGTCTAATTACTAGACCACTAATAGCCTCTCTCATAAGCTCCACCATACTCGCACCGGCTTAAGGCGAAGCCCTGCGGGATCTCCCCTCTACTTCCGGTACCACGCCGTTGTGCTGCCGGAATCGCGAGGAGAGTGCTACAACCTCCGCTGCCTGCTGGAACAAGGGAGAGGAAGGTCTTCGTCGAGTACCGAACGTGTGACCGACTGCGGGAGCGCTGCCAGAACGTGGCGCTGGAAGGATCGTCTACACGATCTTGAGATCGGAAAGAGTACGACTACATCACCCACGAGAATCCGCTCTCGTTAAACGCTTTGGAATCTTCGAGGGTAAGTTATACCATCGACTCGTTGCTACAATCTAGTAGATAGATCTTGGCTTGTTTGTTTGTATGCGATAGAAAATTTTTGTTTTCCATGCTACGAACCCCTACAGGATTCCCCTCTCTCAACAATAGAGGGGGAGGGCTGCCCCAAAGCTCACAATCCCTAGCCCCTCTCCACCCGAGCCGCCACGCCGATGCCGCTGCCCTAGCCGCCGCCACGCCGATCGCGCGGTGGTTATTGTTATGTTCTTACCTTCACGGATGACTTGAGTAGATATGGGTATATCTATTTCATGAAACATAAGTCCGAAACTTTCGAGAAGTTTAAGGAATTTCAAAGTAAGGTTGAGAATCAACGTAACAAGAAGATTAAATTTCTACGATCTGATCACGGAGGTGAATATCTAAGTTACGAGTTTGGCGAGCATTTGAATAAAGGCGGAATACTTTCACAATTGACACCGCCGGGAACACCAGAGCATAATGGTGTGTCTGAACATCGTAATCAAACTCTCTTAGATATGGTTCGTTCTATGATGTCACTCATAGATTTACCGCTATCGTTTTGGGGTTATGCATTAGAAATAGCCTCATTCACTTTAAATAGGGCACCATCTAAATCCGTTGTAATGACACCGTATGAATTGTGGTTTGGGAAGAAACCTAAATTGTCGTTCCTTGAAGTTTGGGGTTGCGAAGCTTATGTAAAGAATTTACAGCCAGACAAGCTTGAACCCAAAGCAGAAAAATGCGTCTTCATAGGATACCCGAAGGAAACTATTGGGTATACCTTCTATCATAGATCCGACGGAAAAATCTTCGTCGCCAAGAATGGATCCTTTCTAGAGAAGGAGTTTCTCTCGAAAGAAGTGACTAGAAGGAAAGTAGAACTCGATGAGGTTGTTGAACCTTATCTCGAACTTGCGAGTAGCGCAGCACCGGAAGTAGTTCCCGTGGCACCTACACCAATAAGAGAGGAAGCTAATGATGTTGATCATGAAACTTCGGTTGAAGTTACTACAGAACCTCGCAGGTCAACGAGAACTCGTACCACTCCTGATTGGTATGATCCCGTTATGAGTGTCATGTTGGTGGACAACACCGATGACCCTGCGAAATATGAGGAAGCGATGATGAGACCAGATTCTAATAAATGGCAAGAAGCCATGAAATCCGAGATTAGATCAATGTACGAAAACCAAGTATGGACTTTGGTGGACTTACTGGATGGCCGGAAGGCTGTCGAGAACAAATGGATTTTCAAGAAGAAAACATATGCTAATGGTAATGTTACTGTCTATAAAGCTCGACTTGTCGCAAAAGGGTTTCGAAAAATTCAAGGAGTTGACTACGATGAGACTTTCTCACCAGTAGCGAAGCTAAAGTCTGTGAGGATTATGTTAGCAATTGCTACATATTATGATTATGAGATATGGCAGATGGATGTCAAAACGGCGTTCCTCAATGGAGACATTAATGAAGAGTTGTATATGATGCAACCCAAAGGTTTTGTCGATCCTAAAGATGCTAACAAGGTATGCAACCTTCAACGATCCATATATGGATTGAAAGCAAGCATCCCGAAGTTGGAATCAATGTTTTGATAAGGTAATCAAAAGTTTTGGTTTTTTTCAAACTTATGGAGAAGCTTGTATTTAGAAGAAAGTGAGTGGGAGCTCTGTAGCATTCTTAATACTATATTTATATGACATATTGTTGATTGGGAATGATGTAGACCTTCTTAATAGTGTCAAGGATTATTTGAATAATAGTTTTTCAATGAAAGATCTTGGCGAAGCAGCTTACATATTAGGCATAAAGATTTATAGAGATAGATCGAGACGCCTAATATCATTGTAACAAAGTACATATTTGGACAAAGTTCTAAAGAGGTTTGGAATGGAAGATAGCAAGAAAGGGTTCTTTCCCATGTTGCCCAATACGACCTTGAGTAAAACTCAAAATCCTGCAACGGCAGAAGATAGAGAAAGGATGAGTAAGACTCCCTATGCCTCAGCCATAGGATATCTTATGTATGCCATGCTATGTACTAGACCCGACATTGCATATGCTTGACTAGCAGATATCAAAGTGATCCAGGAGTGGATCATTCGACAGCGGTCAAAAACATCCTTAAGTACTTGAGAAGAACTAAGGATATGGTTCTTTCTTATGGAGGTGATGAACAGCTTGTTGTTAATGGTTACATCTATGCTACTTGGAACACCGATCCGGATGATTCTAAATCTCAATCTGGATATGTATTTACTTTGAATGGTGCAGCAGTTAGCTGGAGGAGTGCAAAGCAAAGTGTTGTGGCAAGATCTTCAACTGAATCAGAATAAATAGCTGCATCGGAGGCTTCGCAAGAGGAAATATTGATGAAGGAGTTCATTATAGAGCTCGGTGTGGATCCAAGTGCGCTGGACCCAATGTGTATCTACTGTGATAACATGGGCGCCATAGCCAATGCGCAAGAACCAAGGTCACACAAGAAGATGAAGCACATCAAGATACGTTTTCACGCTATTCGAGAGCATGTCCAAGATGGTGACATAAAGATTTGAAAAGTACACACAGATCTGAATGTGGCGGATCCGTTGACTAAACCTCTCCCGAGGGCAAAACATGACCAGCACCAAACCTCCATGGGTGTTCGGTATATTACCATGTAATCTATATTAGTTGACTCTAGTGCAAGTGGGAGACTGTCGGAGATATGCCCTAGAGGCAATAATAAAAGTGGTTATTATTATATCTTTGTGTTTATGATAAATGTATACATTCATGCTATAATCGTATTAACCGGAAACATTAATACTTGTGTGATTTGTAAACTAAATTAGAGTCCCTAGTAAAGCCTCTTTATAATACTAGCTTGTTGATTAATAGATGATCGTGGTTTCTCAATCATGAACATTGAGATGTTATTAATAACAAGATCATATCATTAGGGGAATGGTATGATGGACATACTCCTATAGATAAGCGTAGCATTAAGATCAAGTCATTTCAATAGTTCGTTTGCTATAAGCTTTCTGATACATAGTAACCTAATTCCTTCGACCATGAGATCATGTTAATCACCATCACCAGAAGGATGCTTTG
Organism: Avena atlantica; assembly: GCA_910589765.1. Classification (NCBI taxonomy): domain Eukaryota; kingdom Viridiplantae; phylum Streptophyta; class Magnoliopsida; order Poales; family Poaceae; genus Avena; species Avena atlantica. Next base: position 105,737,329 of record OU342733.1, on the reverse strand, counting down.
AAGACATCAAACACCACACCGTAACTGGGTGGCTATAAAGGTGGCATTGAGTGTTCGGAAAGTATGTGTTGAGGAACATGGATCAAGAGTGGTATTTGTCCATCCATATGATGGATAGAAATACTCTGGGCCCTCTCGGTGGAATGTCATCCAATTAGCTTGCAAGCATGTGACTGGCTCACAAGGGATCACATATTACAGGAACGAGAAAAGAGTAGTTATCGGTAACGAGGTTGATCTAGGTATGCAGAGATACCAACGATCAAAACCTCGGATAAGTAAACTATCGTGAGACAAAGGGAAATTGGTATCATATGTAAGTGGTTCATTCGATCACAAAGTAATCGTAGAAATATTTGGGAGCCATATGAATTTCCAAATTCCTCTATTGGTTATTAATCGGAGAAGTGTCATGGTCATGTCCGCATAATTCACGAACCGTAGGGAGACACACATAAGGATTCGATGTTGTTTAGTAGATATGGAATGCTAGTAGGGATACCGAATGTTGTTCGGAGTCTTGGATGGGATCCGGGATATCACGAGGAGATCCGGAATGGTCCGGAGAATAAGATTCATATAAGGAAAGTCCTATTTCGGAGTTCGGGAAAGTTTCTGATGTTTTCATCGGAGAGGTTCTAGAAGGGTCTAGAAGGTTCACCGGTCCGGAAGGAGAATGGTCCATGAATGTGTCATGGGTAAGTGGAATGATTGGATCATATCCTAGGTCACTTGGTGTGTGCATTTGCAAGAGAGAATTAAAGCTCTAAATTGAAAGTCAAACGGGAGTTTGAAAAGTCAAACTGGAACAATGGTTTCCTAGTGGGATAAGAAACAAGTCCTTCTCCCAATCCAACTTGGGTTTGGGTTTGGATTCAAACCCACCCCTCCCAAGGATGCCCCCCTCTCATAAATAGAGGGGAGGGCTGCCCCAAAGCACACAAGTCCTAGCCCCTCTCCACCCGATCCGCCGCCGCCAGTTCATCATCGCCGCCCTAGTCTCCGCCGACACCTCCTCTTCCTCCTGGTCATCTAAACCGTAGATCTCCGGGAAACCCTAATCCACCATAACTCGCACCGGCTTAGGCGAAGCCATGCGGGATCTTCCCTCTACTTCTGACACCATGCCGTCATGCTGCCGGAATCGCGAGGGGAGAACTACAACCTCTACTGTCTGCTGGAACAAGGGAGAGGAAGGTCTTCATCGAGTACCGAACGTGTGACCGACTGCGGAAGGGCTGCCGGAACGCAGCGCCGGAAGGATCGTCTACGCGATCTTGAGATCGGCAAGTGTACGACTACATCACCCATGAGAATCTGCTCTCGTTAACCGCTTTGGAATCTTCGAGGGTGGGTTCTTATATCGATTTGTTGCTACGATCTAGTAGATAGATCTTTGCTTGTTTGTATGCATGTGGTAGAAATTTTTTGTTTTCCATGCTACAAACTCCTACATGAACAAAGTGGCAAATTGGTCCGGCTTCCTCATCTTGATCTGGTGGTATCCCGAGTATGCATCTAGAAAACACAGAAGTTCGGAGCCAGGCGTCAAGTCAATGACTTGGACAATCCAAGGCAGAGCAAACTGATCCTTTGGACACACTTTGTTCAAGCCGGTGTAATCAATGCACATTCTTAATTCTTCGGTTCCCTTTTTCGGCACAAGTACAGGATTGGCCACCCATTGGGTTGTTTCACCAGTTTGCATTTTGGATCAATATTGAAGTTGTGCTCGGCAAGTTCCCTAGGTACACCTTTCATGTTAGCAGGTTGCCAGGCAAAGATGTCACTTTCTCACAGAGGAACTAGATGAGCGTGCTTTCCTATTTGGGATCTAGTGTAGAGGTCCCTACCCAATATGGTAGATCCCTCCTGTGTTTTACAATGCTAGTCCCTGGATCAATAGCTAGCATCCACAGTTAAGATGTAATATCAAGATACAAAGGTCATAACATAACTTTATAACCAGGAATAACATAATTTTATTACATCATACATAGCTCATTGGGCTATTACATTACATTGCAGCGGAATAACTATAGTCATGGGGTCCTTCATCTTCAAAGTGCCACAGGCAGATGTTGGTTGTAGACTTTGTAGTCCTAGTCAATCAAACAAACTTCATCTAACAAAACAATCAACCTGCAACATTACAAGTTACAGCCACAAGGGTCAATACATTTGAATTGTATTGGCAAGTTTCACTTTTATGTATAATATGGGTGGATCCTATCATTACATGCATATTTGGCTAAGTAGAGTTTAGGGCTTATTTGCATAAAACAACATTTATCCTATCTTTTAAAAAATTGGTTCTGGTCCTTTGTCAAAATCCTTTTTCCAAGATCCTTGAACTCCTTGGTAGAAACTCAAGTGTTCAAGTCCTTGTCAAAATCCCTTGAGCTTCTTGGTAACCCCAAGTGCTTCAAGTTTTATCAAAATCTCATGAGTTCCTTGGTAACCCCAAGTACATCATGCTCCTGAGCACCTTGGTAACCCCAAGTGCAACAAGCTTAACAAAATCTCTTTGAATTCCTTGGTACCCCCAAGTGCATCAAGTTTTTATATTAGAAGTTGGAATGTCGAGATCTCCCATGGTTCAAACTTTAGTTGCTCAGTATTGTCCATAACCGGGGACACGGCTAAGTACTTAGATTTTATTAACTTCTGCAGAAGGAGTACACTTTACCCACATGACACAATCCCATCTTGTTGCCACCAGTGGCCTACTGGATTAGTGCTCACCAAGATGGAGTACTGGCAGACTGAGAGTGTGACGAAGTCTTTCCAAAAGGTCCTCCCATACATCCTTGCTAGCTTGTCTTCAGCCCCCATGAAGCATTCCAGATCCCCATGTCCGGTAACTAAAGACAATGTATGGGTCTTCCTAAAGTAGTTGACTAAGCCAGAGCCATAATAGCATGTGGTTGTACACGAAAGCCACAATTGGAGAAACATGTTCAATCTCTAAGTTTCCTAGGTGGTTTTCATTTGGAGCACAACACAAAGTGATTGCCATAGACATGGTTCCCTTTTGTTGTCACCTTCTCCAAAACATAAAGTGTCCACCACCTAGGTGGTTCATTGAGTCCTTGTTTTATTATGTAAAAAAAACACAAGTCCTTTTCTCAATCTTTGTAAAATCTCAACATGTATCTCTTTTCAAAATATAGCATGGCTAAGCATGTACAACTTCAGTATTTTCACTAAGGAGTGTGTAGGGAATCCTATTAGGATTAGCATAGCATAAGTATAAAACATTTTCATGCATGTTTACAAAATCCACTAAGTATAATGAAAATAGTAGGACTTTTGTATGATAGTGTAACTTGCCTTTTTGGTAGGGAATGAGGATTTTACTCCTTGATCTTGCTAGTCTCACACTTGCTAAATCCACTACAATCATTCAAACAAGCATAGTATCAAGTAACATTCCAAACCAATATTCAAACAATATTTCACACACACAAAGCAATGGGTTCTAAGTCATGCATGGGAACATGCTTAAGATGGTTTTATTCACAAGGGAGGTATCCACTAGGCTTTTAACTTTGTAAGGTCCACATTGGTCATTTACCAAGATGGCAAAGTTATTTGCAAAAACATTTTATCTCAAAACTATTTTAAAACCCATTCATCATTTTATGTGATGAAATTATTTTCTTATCAAAGCAAAACTTTATGTTTTTCAACAAGTGAGTTGCCCTTGGCAAGGCTTGGTGTTTTGGGTCAGTAAGTTTGGTTCATAACATTTTCCCAAAGTTTTTGTTGCAAAAACATTTCCATAATAAAATCAATGAGTTTATTTGGCTAGAAAATGGTTAAGTTTAATAATTCAACTTAAATTTCACAAAAATCATTTTTTTAACACTAGGGGTTGGTTCCTAGGGTCAGTAAGGTCACACAAATCCATTTTGCCAAAGATTTAATCCTAGAATCAATTTTAAACAATTTTTATACTCTAAACAAGTACACAAATGTTTCTGTAAATTCAAACAAGCTAACAGATACTATTTTCAAAACTAAGGCCATGGTTAGCTAGGGCTTGTTCTCCTGAATCCATTGATATAAAATTTGTCAAATTTGGACGTGTGGATCAAAAGATATAAGGGTTTGAAAATGGCATCAAATTCTGATTTCAATTTCTGTTTTTAAACAGACAGGTGACACACGTCGAGATTCTATTGGACGGTACCGGTTCGCTGCGGATCACGCTCTGGTGCGTTGGATTAAGTCTAATCGTGCGGCTCTGGAGGCGTACCCCTTCGGCGTTTAAATGATCCTATCGTGCCCGCCCGATCTAGATCGAACGGTTGCGGCAGACTCGACCCAAAGTGGGCGGCGCTGCGGTGGCTAGCGGCGGCGGAGCTGTTGGTCGACGACGGTGCCGATGCTACAGGAGGTTAGGGAGAAAGGTAAAATGCTCACCAGGCTCAGGAGAACACGGCGAAGCTCAAGGTTCTCTAGAGATGGCAAGGGACGCACTGGTCTTGGCAGGATTTCTCGCCGGAGTGGGGAACGGCGTCGGGTGGCCTCAGTCGTGGTCGAAGACGACGTTGTAGATCGTCCTAGGACAAAACAGGGGCATGGTTAAGTGCGGGAGGTCACGGAGAGGTCAACTGCACGAACGAGAAGGTACGGGGCGGTCGGAATTAACCTGTGGGCGTCGTCGGAGTTGCGGCAGACGGCGGCGGTAATGCAGCTTGTTGTTGGCGAGGCTCAGGGGTGTCCGCGGTCGAGTTTGGTGCACTAGCAGATGCGCCTGAGAGTGGGGAAGCTGTGAGCTTGCTCGGGGAGGAGAGGGGGCGAGGTTTGGTCGGAATCGAAGATGGAAGCTCGTCGGAGCGGCGGCGGTATAGAGAGAAATGGAGGCAGCCTAGGGGCAGAGTGGAGGCGTCGTCTGGGGGAAATGACAGAGGAGAGGGAGGATTTTAAGGGAGCGTGGTCACTGCGAGTTAAGACGGCCGTGTTAAAGCGAATTGATGCCGCGAAATTTCAGCAGGAAACGACGACGAGGTGGGGAAGAAGAACAGGAGGTGTGGGGTCCAGCGTCAGTGAGAAAAGAAGAGGGAGAAGAGGGGGCCACCGGTCAGTCTCTGTCTGAGTAGGTTTTTGAGTAAGAAAAGAAACGCTTCGGGGGAGGGGAGGAGTCTGGGCTGGATTGGCTTAGTGGGCTAGGCCTTTGCACTATTTTTTTTCTGTCTGCTTTATTTTTCCTTTTCTAATTCTTTTCTGTTTTGAATTTCAAACAATTATTCACACATTCAAACAACACTCAAATCAATTCAAACAAGCACTCAACTTCACTTTGAATTTGGTTCTGTTTTCAACATAATCCATATCCAAAATAAAACAATATTTTTAAATCTTTTTAGGTTCCATTTATTAGGTTAAATAAAATGGACCATGGGTTATTAATAAAACAAGGTTTGGTTTATTTAATAAAATCTTTATTTGAATTCTAAAACACTTTCTTAATCTAATCAGTAGGTTTTATTTGGAAATAAAGAATAATTGAAACTTGTTTAAAATTAAAATAACATTTGTTATATAGGGTTCATTAATAATTAAATGAATAGACCTCATTCATTTAATTCCCATAGGATTTTGTTTCATTAAAATATTTATTTTGAATCTGAAATAAACCAAAACACTTCATTACGTTTTATTTGAGAATATAAATTATTTGGTAAACTCATTTGAAATAAATAAATAGGTTTTAGTGTTTATTTAAAATGGAAAAAGTCTTTACTTTAATAATGTTTGGATAATAAATCCTTATTATTTTATTTAAACAATCCTTTATTATTTTTAAATAAACCCTTGGCTACTTTACTTAAAATAAAGTGTTTTTAATTCCCAAAGTTTGGCCAAGGATTAATTTGGCTTTATAACAAAATCTTTATTTATACACTTCTATTTCATTTGAAAACAAATCTTTTCATTTGATTGTTTTAAGATAATAATTTCCAATTGTTTCCTTTTATGATATGTTTATCCTTTTAAATCCTTTTAGGATTTTATTTAATTCAATGGGTTTGAGGTTCCATTTTAAATTCAAAAAGTTTCTTCTGGCTCTGAAAATCAAACAAAGTTTTATTTTATTCATTTATTTTCACATTACAAGATTTGGAAAATCTTGGGATGTGACATCTAGCTTCGTCCAAATGGCGGTGATGTTGGAGGCATTGCCTACCACAATTTCACCGGCTTCGTTTCGATGGCGGCCTTGAAGGCAAGATCGGAGTCAGAAATCTGCTTCTTCGATGCATCTCCGTGGCGTCAACCTTGCTCTGGATCTCCTTGAATTCTTCGCTGTAGAGGATGGCTTCTACAAAGGCTTCTTATCCAATTTTGCAGTCCCTTGCCTTTGAAAAGCTTCCGAATACGATGATGAAACCATTTGGTTCGCGTATCTTGAGCTTGTTGTAGATGAAGCATGGCTTGGCCATGAAGGAGTGGACGATGTCGCGTCCGAATATGACGAGGTACACTTTGGTTTCATCCAAATGTTCGAGAGCAAAACTTGGGGGCTTACACCCTCTCTCTGAATGCAACACACCAGATATAAGATAGTCACTAGGCCGAAGAAGTGCGATCGCTGCCTTCCAGATGCATGGGCTAACCCAGCGGATTTGTATTGATCTTCCACCATTATATCCTGCACAGGGGCGGTTTGGGTGGGCCTTGATTTTTTTCGATCTAAGCTGGCAAACTTCAAAGAGAGATCCGACTTTGGTCCTTCCACGAACGTGTCCTACCTGTAGGGGGTCCGTGTGGACCTTGACAATCCTTCGACTTCCAGGAACTAGCACCCGAGTCGGTTTCGCGATGAAGAGGTGGATGTCCCCGATTGGAACGATCGAGCAGCGGGTGGGGTTTGTCTTTGCTGGGATCCATAACTCGTTGAGAGGGACGATCAAAACATTTCCGGAGAAGAGAACACGGTCGATGGCTATGGTTCCGCCGATTCGTGCGAAGAGCTTGGATCTTGCCCGTTGTAGAGCGTGAAGCGCCTCTTGCCCCACGGTGGGCGCCAACTGTCATGGTATTGGCGATGAATACGCCATGGAGGGGTCCTCATACTGTGTGTTTAGAGATGTGGGGTAAGGCGGAAGGTTGGTGGGTATAAGGTAACACAGCTGAAAGATCACAGATGCCTCCTAGAGGGGGGTGAATAGGCAGTTTAAAACTTTTACAAGATGGGCTTAACAATGGTGGAATAAAACTATCATTTTCTTTTGTTAAGCACAAATCCTATATACTAAGGTTCACCTATGTGCACCAACAACTTATGCTAAGTAACACAAGCAACAAACTGATAGCAAGATATATATTACTTCAAGCACGAAGGCTATCACAATGTATTGTGCATAAGTAAATATCTCGGGTATAGAGATAACCAAGGCACTTGGGGACGAAGATATTTTACCGAGTTCCTTTCACAATGGAAGTACGTCCCTTTGGAGGGGTGGGCGATACTAATACCACCAATGCCACAAGAGGCCTCACCCTATTCTTCGGAGCACCCGCCGCACGACAAGCACCCGATCCACTATGGGACACTTGAGGGCGGTCACCAAACCCGTAAAAAGATTGGGGTAATCTCCACAACTTAATTGGAGGCTCCCAATAAACGCCACCAAGTCCAAAACCCTGAGGAAGGCTCCACAACTTAATTGGAGGCCCCAAGAACACACCATCAAGGCCACACAACCGTCTAGGATTCCAAGAACCCAAGAGGGACAAGCTTCAATGATTATCACAAACCAAATCCTCCGAGGAGAACTCAAACCGATGCACCTAATGAAAATGTAAAGAACACCACAAAGATGCTCCAATCCCTCACTCTCAAGTTCCAACAAAGCTACTAAATAAATTATCGGAACAAGAGTGGAAGAATCAAAGAGGAACACAAAATCCCCCCAAGATCTAGATCCCAAAGATACACTCACAAAGAGGTGATATGGCTTGGTCAATTTATAGATCTAGATCTCCTCTATCTTCCCTTAAAATATGAGCAAGAATCATAGGGGAAAAAGAGAGTACTCAAGATTGAGAGATGTAGAGAGAATGGGGCAAAGCTTGAGCAAAAAGAAGGAAGAATAAGCAACTTGTCAAATAAGGGAAAGAGACTATTTACAGGGGGACCAAAAATTAGCCCGTTGGGGATGTTTTTCGGACTGGGCCGATACTACCGCCCGTCCACCCAGTAGTGCACATAGTGAGAAAGCCAACCAGCGGGAGCTAGGCGAACTGGCGACAAATGGAATAGCGTGCGCTGGCGAGCGAGAGCGAGCACATGAGGCGTTAGGGGATCGGCCAGCGCGCGTGCGGTCCAGCTAGCGAGGAGAGCCGGAAACAGAAGGGATAAAGTGGTATCGAGGGATCGCGCGGGCGTGGCCCAGGTGCAAGGCGATGGTGGTCAACACGGACGACGCGGGACTAGCGCGCGCGCGAGTGCAAGCGAACACGGGAGCGCTCGGCAAGGAGCAGCGCGACCAGCTAGGCCGGCCTGGGCCGACCGGTAGTATAGGCCCGCCCGTGCGATACTACCGGCTGGGCCCGGTACTGCCGGCCAGCGCACTGGGCCTGGCATAAGGGGAGTGGGTCGCACTGATGCGTCTGGTACTAGGCCCGGTAGTACCGGGCAGCCTAGAAGAAAGATTTTTCTTTTTATTTTTCAAATAAAATAAGGCAAACTTCAAACTGCGATAACTTTTTTTTGGGAACTCCGATTGACCCGAATCCAATTACATTGGAAAGAGGACGACATGATATACCCATAAAAGGTATACCACCAAGTGGGAATACTTTACTTCATGTATTATAAAGTGAGATACCCTCCTTGGTGATAATCCAAAAAATAGCCAAGATCCAAATCGCAACAAGATATAAAAGGGAGATCGGATCTTGATGAAAGGAGCTTGTTATGAAGACTATCGCAGATATAAAAGGGAGATCTATATGATCACATGGATAAGACCAAATAACAACAAAATACAATGATGCAAGTATGCAAAGGTTTGAGCTCTCTTCGAACGATATGATCGAGATACTCACTCGAGAGCCCCTCTTGATAGTATGACTATCTATCCTAAACTCGGTCTCCAATCTAACAACATGAGACCGTCAAAAGGGAAAACCTATACACATTATACCTTTGCCTTGAGCATTCCACTTGAGTGCGATGTTGACGAACTTGACCTTATCAAGATGGAACGCCTTTCTTGATTCATCTTCATCAATCTATGACCACCGAGGATGGCAATCATCAAACATGAGATCTTCTGGAGATAGCGCATTTTGAGCTTGCACAACAGATCTTCTTCATCTTCATTTCATTGACCTTTAAGCCAACACATGCTTCAAGAGATGCCAATGGACAAATCCTACAAGTGCAACTTAATACACACAATAGTCCATAAAGATTGTCATTAATTAACAAAACCACACATGGGGGCGCACATGCTCTTTCAATCTCCCCCATTTTGGTAATTGATGACAATCCCTTTAAGAGGGTTTATATAAGGAATATTAACGAATAAAATGGTAACACCAATATCAAATACTACACAAGTATGTGATATTGGTACCACCACCATATATAGAGCAAACTCCCCCACGATACTATGCATGTGTGATGAACTTGAATTTCATTGCATATATTGCCAATCATTATCATTGGTGGAGTTTCCACTATATAAACTACATGCTAAGCAACAACAAAGATGCAAGAGCATGAAAGGATAATGCTTAAGAACAAACTCAAAGCACAAACAAACTTACCTTAAACCCTCTAAAACGTCTCCCCCATTGGCATCGATTGCCGAAATGGGTGTCAAGTTCTAGAAGGCCAATATATTGATAATTCCTCCAAAGGTGTGCATTCGCACATATTCAATGATGAATACTTGGGAGGAAGTAGAACTATATTGAGGACCCAAAGATTGACAAAGAAATAAAATAAATGAAGAATCAACAAATTACGCAAGCAATCAGAAGATCTGACAAACTAATTGAAAACAACAAATGAATCCAAAAAGGAAACAACAATATATTATGATAAGAGCAAAAGAGTGTTTTAAATGAAAATAGTGAAGCTCCCCAATATTTGTGAACACTTTAGAATAATTGCATTAGCATACACAATGCGCAAACATGGAATCCTCGCTCCCCCAAGCATTTAAAACACAAAAAATGAGAAATAAGACAAATGAGCATTATTAAATGAATTAGATGAGCTCCCTAAAGATTATGCACCAATTATGATAATTGCATTTGGGAACAAAGTGCATAATCATGGAATCATCACTCATCCAAATTCATATAACAATACAAGGCATGAGAGACCCAATATGAGAGCCCGGAGATGCAAACAAAAGGAACAAGCACTCATGGGAAAATAAATTTGGAAGGCAGCAAAGAATCAAAAGGAATAAAAGGCGGTATCCAAGGAAATAAAAAAACTCAACTAAAATTATCTTCTCTTATGTGTATATGTTTCTAAGTGTAAAATATCACAAAGACATATGCCAATAAAGAAACATGCACACATAAACAAGATATACAATAAATCACATGAAAAGAAAAATGAAGTCATAACATATACCAATAAGATTTTTGCTTGAAAGCATGACCAAAGACACAAATTTTATCTTATTGTTCAATAATGAGCTTCAAACACCAACAAACTACATACATTACAACTATCACAAAGGGAAAAGGAGATAGTTGGAATGTATGGAGAAAGGCAACAAGTATCACAAGGGAAAAATCAACTAGCAAAATATCACTATTGCACATGAGAGAGTTGAGGAAAAGACAGACAATAACATTGCTAGATTGACATATCTGGGATTGGTGAATCATATGCATGATTTTTTATAGTCCCAATTATATGCACTCATCTCAACTTACACACATTTTGCAATAGGGAGTTCTCTTAAAATCAAAGCTAGAACCAAAACAAATAAAAAAACTAAAATTCATGCCAAGATGCAACCTACAAAAGGTTGGATGCAATATAAATATGCATGATAAAGAGATACATGTTACCGAGATATAATTGGTAGGATGTAGAGGATATGAATTCATTGATCATCCTATAGCTTGCCTCCAATTTTCATGTACTTGTTGCACTTCTTCAAGATTGAGAGACAAGCACCCAATATATCTCCAATGTACCTAAAAAACATTTAAGTACAAAATGGTCCCCAAACTTATTGGGTCCAAAGTAGTTAGTGCAACTAAAATACATAGGAGAGACTCCACATAAATATGTGCATATTTATATGAAATTAAATTTCATGCACAACTTAGCCAATGGGATTTGGTGGAGTTTCCCCTATATATTGGATCAAAGAAAGAAATCATGCCATAATATAAACATGTAGTAAATATGCATGCACAAGGTTTCAAGATCCAAAAAGGAGATACAATTTGAACAAAAACACCAAGTAAATCGAGATGGCACGCATTAGAGTGTGACACGACAAACGGTGTGCAAATTGTATCAAAGAACCAATTCAACACATGAAAGATCACAAGTTCAACAAATGAACTAGGAAAAAGCCAAAGAGCAAAAGATAGATAGAAACACAAATGCTCAAGGATTTATCTCATTATAAAATGGTTAAAGCATGAAACAAGGAATGATATAAAACCAAATCCCAAATAGAGCAAGGTTCCAACAAATAAACCAAACTCTCCTCACTTTTCATGATGGCACAAATACCAAAATGAAAAGATCGAACTTCCAAGCACATAAAACACGATATGGATCAAACAAAGAAGCATAAAAGGATTGTTCTAGGTAATATAGGAGAGTTCAATGATAAGTAGTACATTATATAGAATGTTGCTTTTGAATGCAAACTGCACACAAATGAGATCATAACTACTACCTAAATTAAATCAAACACAATTAGGATACCAATAAAATAAGAAGATCCAAAGAAGCAAGGAATACATGGGAGCAACAAAAAACATTTTCTTGGCCAAATATAGGACAAATTAAGCAAAGGACAAAGTGAATATGATCAATAAATCTACCATATATAGAGTACCAATTGTCCAAGGACAAGAAGTACTAGGGATAATCTTCCCGAGGTAGTTCATTTGGAAATCCAAGATTATATTCACACTAATAAGCATATGACAATGTATAAGAATTAAGATTTATGCTTTAAACAAGATTCTTGGTAGCTTCCAAAAGTCACACAATCACTAGTGATTATAGTAACTTGAAGATAATGGTTTCCATGAAGATATATAGGTCCAAATATGAGGAAACATATACCGAGAAACACTCTCACACACAAGATCCAAAATATGAGCAATAAAACCATTCAAACATTGAACCTTGTATGAGCAAATGTGTCACATAGGAGCTAGATAATTATTAATATCAATTCTAAGTGACACAACCTCAAATTTTAACATTTTTTAGGATCGTAATATGAACTGAACATATGACTCCCCCATAATGTGATATAACATTGAAACTCAACACGAGTCAAAGATCCAAATAGAGATAATTAATGGACATTATAGAACTAAAATTTCTAATGAGAATCATACCACATAGAGAGTAGATAATATTGAAATATCAATACTAGGTGGTATTTCTCATGTACACACATTTTTAGGATTGTAGAATGCCCAAGAATAACACTCCCCCAAAATGGGATAGTCCATTAATCTCTCACAAGAGCCAAATAAGATACCAAATATAATCAAGAAAGGCTCCAACACAAAAAACACACATGTATGTGATGTGCCACCTAATCATACACAAATATGTTTGATAACTCAAGATAATTAAGTGGAAAGCACCACATATACAAGAGAATGGAAGATGCAAAATCAACACATGCTCAAGGGGGCGAGTAACTTTCAATGTAATGAGTTAAGCATATGTTACCGCAAGGAGGAATATTGGAAATATGATAGATGCAATATAATCCGCAAGACTTGACTTAACAAATATAAAAGATGAAGATCCCTTAGTTCTTCATGATGTCGCCAAGTCTCCAATGTCCTCCAAAAACACCTATTAATCAAGTTTTGGCTTGTTGGTCCTCAAACAAGTTGGGTCCTAAGAGGTAAGTCGCAATAGGCTTGGCAACCCAAATGGTTTATTTCTTGACACCACATTGGGCACCAACAAATTTGGAAAACACATTTCCAACCTCATCGTTACAAAGGGAATAAACATAATCAATCATGATAGGGTTGGATGAGGAGATACCAATAGTGCATGAGGAAAAATGTGCCCTTTCTCGCGGCAAATGTAGCATGTTCTTCTCTTGAGATCTTTCTTCTTAGGTGATGCCACAACTCAAGCAAGAGTTCGAGTAGTCCTCTTAGGAAGAGGCCCATCTCTAACTTGAGGTAGAGCTTGAGGCCGCTTCCCTTGTTGCTTCACACTAAGAGGCTTCTTCTTCAATGGGCAAGATCTAACATGATGCCTTTCTTCCTTGCACTTGAAGCAAACAATGTTGGCCGGATTCTTGACTTGATATTCGCCATTCTTCTTGTTGTACTTGTGATTCTACGTGATAGTGGACTTGTTCTTGACATTGGAGTTGAATCCAAGCCCACTATTGTCATTGGGGAAAAGAGTGTAATCAAGATTGAGAGATGTAGAGAGAATGGGGCAAAGCTTGAGAAAAAAGAAGGAAGAAGAAGCAACTTGTCAAATAAGGGAAAGAGGCTATTTATAGGGGGACTAGAAATCAGCCGTTGGGGCTATTTTCCAGACTGGGATGGTAGTACCGAAATAGGACGGTACTACCGCCCATCCACCCAGCAGTGCACACAGCGAGCAAGCCAACCAGCGGGATCTAGGCGAACTGGTGACAAAGGGAATCGCACGTGCAGGCGAGTGATACCTTCGATCCAGATTAAGGATGTATTATAGATTTTTCCCTAGTAGACCTAGGTTTATCGAACCCTCAGCAAGCAGACAGCAAAGTGAGATTACTTAAACGGACCAACGAGAGTTTTACCATTCCTATTGCGTTTTCACCGGACCAAGAGTTTGCGATATTTTTTTTTGTTATTGACGATGGAGAGAGAGGGCCTAGGGTCTTCAGTTTTCACCAGTAGCTGTGCAAAACATCTAATGGGAATAATATATAATAATAAAGTATGCATGTAATCGTTAGAGCAAGATAATTATATGTGGGCAGCTCATCCATAAATGTTATCTGCTGTGCGACCGCTTATGGCAATAACCTACTAGTCTCATCCATAGAAGAAAGAGAACTAATGATATGCATCGTGATGTCACCGTTAATCCCAAGTAAAATCCTCATATACAGCCGTACTACCCATTTTGTCACTAGGGTTCCCATCCTGCAGGTCAGTCATTACTCACACTCCCTTTACCTGGATCAATCCTCGGGGTCTTGGGTACCTGACAAGTCCTTAGATTGAGGCAATAGAGGGTACTACAATCATCATGTCATATAAACTAATACATGATCCCATCCATGATAAATAACATGCACAAAATCTATATGGCTAGGCCGAAGCCCTTAGCCCAAGGAGAATAACTCACAATAGAGATAAAATCAACAATCATGAACATTGTAATTGAGATCATAAGTTTGATAGCAAATAGTCTTACAATGTCGCAAATTGGAGAAGAGATCTACTATTACAAGTGGTGGAAGATGGCTATGGTGGTGGAGAAGGGTTTAGAGGTATAGATCTAGATCTATTCCTCCAGTGTGGCGGCTTCTGGTGGCAGGGAGAGTTGAGGTCGAAAAGAAGCGTTGTTTCCCGTCACCCGAAGCATTTTTATATAGGGGTCCATTTATGAAAGTTCTTCTGTTTGACCTAATGAAGTCGGTGCAAACTATACGACCGGAACTATACTACCGGAATAAAATTCCCGCTGTATAGTTGGTCGTTAAAGCTTCAGCATTATGTTCATGGCTCCTGGTTTCTTTGACGTGTTGGAAATCTCGTATATTTGGTATTTATGTAGTGATTCCCATCATCATACGTCATTATATGCCCAGGGAAAAATAGCAAGAAAGGATTGCATACGCGTTTGTTCATTAGGAATTAGTGGTAGGATTTAGAGAGATATTTCATCAAATATATGAATAATATATAGTTTAAATGAGGATGTGGACCATCAACCTCCCCAAGCTTAAACTTGATCGTCCCCGTGCAAAAATACCAAAATCAAAAGTGAACTCAGCATTTAAACTGAAATAGCGAGATGATGATCTTACTCATGATTAGTAGTCTCATGTTTCCTCCACTTTATTAATCTGAAAAACTTCAGCATAGATAGAGTAATGGCAAGCATATTATACGGGTTTCATGAATCCTTATAGAGCAGCAAAATTATTGTAAGCATGGATGATTCAAAAGAGTAAACTTTATTCCATGTCATGTAATCAACTCATAGGCTTGCCTTTGAACAATAAAGTGTGATCATGTAAAATTGAGGGTGTGAGAGTTTGTCATGAAAATCATATACACTAAAGTATCTCAATTCTCCCACATCAATAAATCAAGACTTTTTAAGCACTACTTTTATATTCATTGTCCTTCAAGAATTTTAGTTCTTAAGTAATTGAGAGCATGCCAAAAGTTTCATTAGTTTATCGGGCTGTGATGGACACTCCTTGCCCCACTAAGTTTTTTGTTCCTTTTCCATAATGATTACTCATATCAGCCAGATGAGTGATTCCATCATGTTACAGCTACCTGTGAGTGCCAAGCATATTACCCATTATAGCATTTGTCACATACCAAAATTTTCCAAATTTTGAAATGTGAAAAATAAACAAACAAAATAAATAAAGGATGAAATTAGGGCGAAAATAAAAAAAATTCTTGTAATTGGAATCAAAAGCTTACTTAAAACAATTTTGAATGAGAAAGTGAAAAACAAGATTTCAAAAATTCAAATTCATGTCATGCATCATCATGTTTAAGTACTTGCATTTTACCTATAGAAAAAAATGATAAACTTAAAACCTAAACACTAATAAGAGAAATCGTCATCAAGTTCAATACAAGACTATGGCCATGTTCCATAACAAAATTTAGCAACATCATTCCTAATTGATCTATAATGGTAAGTAATGATATTAAAAAACAATAGGAATTGATTTCACCTTATTTGAATCCCTAGATAAAAAGTTGTGAACAATATAAGATAAAAAAATAAGAAAATATTCCCAAAGTCCATTTACGCTCATAGCAAAATCCATATTTGAATGGAACCAAAGTATTCTAAAATGATACGTAATAGTATTGAACAATTAAATTCTCAATAGATATGATTTATATAAGACAAGAAAAAGAAATAAGACATATTGGAAAGTCAGTTTAAGACATGGACGAAGTCCATAATTGAACGAACAAAAGTATAATTAAATGACATATAATAAAAATAATTATTTTATAAAACTTTACAAACCCGTTTGACCATTTTTGGAGCTCTAAATCAAAAGATATAAAATAAACAAAAATTAAGAAAATATACTATATAGGCCTACGGTGCCATGTTCAATTTCTAAATGAATTATATTTTATAAAAAAAATATTACAAATACTCTAATTAGACTAAATAACCAGCTTATATTTTATATAATTTTGTCTAAACATGTTTGATACAAATTTAAAGCAATTTGGATATACAAAATTAAGGATGCAAAAGAAATCATGATAATAAAAAGAAAAACAAACGAATTAAAAAAAGGGGGAACGACCAACCTGGGCCGACCCAACCTGGCCCATTTATACCATCGATCCTCTTCAACCTCCTCCTCACCTACATGAACCAGAGAGTCACATACCATGTTAGTACATCTTCTCCTCTCCTCCCCCATCAATTCAATGACCGTTTTTTCTCGACTTCAAAACGAAAAACGTTTGGAATTTAGTGGACGATCCATTCAGGGCATTAATTTCTTACTTTAGTGCATTAATCTCTGAAATCATTATCGTGAACCGAATATCATATGGTGTCATACACCCTCTGATCTCCCTCCCTAGTGCATACCAAGACGAACCGAGAGAACCAATGCGTACCTGTTGTCCTCCTCTGTCACTTTCGTTCCTAAACTTTTTAGAGAGGAGCTATGTAGATCATATACCGACCATGCCAAGAATATCCTAAAAACAGAGTTCATCGTCAGATCTTGTCTCCCTCGGTGAGTTCCTCGTCGATTCCTTCTAACAGAAAACTAGTCTTGATGTTGCCTACCTTCGGGACATGATGGTTTACCTTCTTGTTGTAGTTGGCCGTGCCACCAATGTCACGTGTTGCTCCAGCGAAGGATTTCTGCCTCTCTTGGATGCTATCGATGATGCCATGGTGTCCATCGTATTTGCCTCGTCATTCTTTGTGTCGTCCATGCCTTCATCGACTTCCGTCGACTTTCCTTGCAACGGGAACATCAACGCCAAGACCGTGCCCGCTATTTCAGCGATCTCTACGGTGAGATATTCTGGTGAGATCTTCTAATACGTCCGATCATCATCTAATGGTTGCAATCAGATCACTTAAACGAAGGGATACAGGCGAATAGAAATATGCCACTTGTCTTATAGAGTTCTATTTTCGGATTTTTAGACATAAGAACATAGAAACTTGCAAAAAACTTATCTTTAGTTGTGTTTATCCAAATTTAGCAAATAATATGTCTATGGAGTTACAAAAACGAGTAGAAAACATTGGAGCCACAATTTAGTATTTTCGACTCTGTTAAAATCAAGTTTTATACAGAACCATTTGTGCAGTATTTTGAGTATAAAAATTGTTGTGTAAATTATTTTTGAGTGAATCCTTTTGCAAATAGTTGTATATTGAACCCTCTGACTAGAAACATCAACATAAGAAATTAAACATATAATTTTACTATAGTAGCATTAATCCTATGAGTATAGCCTTTTTTAGTAATAGAAAATGCTAATAAATAATCTTTTTGCACAAAATGTTGGATTAGGCATCAAATCTATATAAAACGGTCACTAGAATATTTTTAGTGTTCAGAACATTGCTATAAAAATTTCTCAAATAAAATCATCTTGTTGCATGCTTGCATGCATTTCATTGTATTCTTGTGATTGTTTTGTGTTGTAGTTTTGAGTTTGTTCTTTCTGCTTGATTGTATTGTTGTAGACTTTGAGGAGTGTGATACTCGCAAGATCAAGGAGAGTATCTAAATATTCTACTATGAAGGCAAGTGATACTTTGGTCATCAAAAGTCCTATCTTTTCCATATTGCATTAGTTATGTTTTTGTAGTGTGCATGATAGGACTATTATGTATATTACTATGCTATGCTATTCCTATAGTATCTACCTTGGTAGTATTTCCTAAAGATAGGATACATCGCAAGATTAGAATGCTTAGTCTTGCTATATAGATTCATGGGTGGAAATCATGATATGATGTCTTATGGAAATATAATTATTATTTTTGACTAACAAAAACAACTAATGTTAATGAAACACCTGGGTGGAAATGGGACTTGTATGGATTATATTCCGTGGTCACTCAGGGACCATGTCTATGGTTTACCCTGGTTTATCGCACTTGTGGATGGCCACCAAGGAACAAAGAGATTGGAGACGTTCTTGTCGCGAAGCTTCCAGTGCAGCTACATGGCATATGGGTTCTGCCTTGACCGATTAAGTTGCGAGAACTCAGCCTGACGGACAAAGGGTGGTAGTGATGATAGGATGGAATGCGTCTGTGGTGGTCTGAGAGATTGCTTCTGAAAAGTCTCCTCTCGATGCATGTCGAGTCTTGTGGGGAAAGTGCACCACCTCTCGAGAGGGTAAAAACTAAGTACTTAGCCGTGTCCCTGGTTATGGACAACTTTTGAGTATCAAGACAATGAAGCTTAATCAGGAATCTCATCATTCTAACTTCTCTAAGTTAAAACTTATTGGGTGAACAAGGGAAGAACCTGGAGGGTATACAGAGTGTCAAGTTTGATAAAGTGTTGATGAAAAGAGAAAAACTATTTTACAATGGATAGGGAAAGTTTACTTTATGCAAAGGCCAGCCAAAACTCCACTCAGCCATATATTCATGTAGATGTTATGTTTTCTATATCAATATAGTATCACTTGCCAATACAATTCAAATGTATTGACCCTTGTGGCTGTAACTTATCATGTTGAAGGATTACTTGATGATAGTGAAGTTTAATGAGTAGGGATTACGAGTCTGCAACCAACATGTTTGCCTGTGGCACATGAAGATGAAGGACTCCATGTTTTATAGTTATATCTGCTGCTTTGTAATAAGATAGCCATATGATCTATGTAAGTTGTAACAAACTATTTTTATTCCTGGATATGTGATGTAATATGACTTTTTTCTTGATAGTACATCTTAACTGTGGGTGCTAGCTATTCGATCCAGGGACTATCACTATAAACATATCGATTCGAGCCTTATCGGGTTCGCACCGCTACAACATTGCTGCTACATATGTTTAATCAACTCACAGCCGAAATCTAGGATTTTCCTCCATAAAGATCGTTCATACGCTAGAGGAGTTGTTGGCATCCCATGAAGTTTCACACGCATAAAGCTATATCATTCTTATAATTCACAAGTCAAACTTTGTCATGCTCACAAAAACCGCTAAACATTAATTCAATTGAACAAATTCTTTCAAAGAGAGATATCAAGTCAATCATTGTTTTCTATGGTGTTGAGTGTCTCTAGGAATAAGCTTTCAATACTAAACACTACTACACCCAAGTCTTCAATTTGTGAGACTTTTTCTTGGTTAAATTTTTTAGCAAATTTTTAGGCAAGACTTGGTTAATTACAAGAGCTGGAACAAAACATACTCAATTAAATACCCATGCAAATAGATTTTTACTACAGTATAGAGACTCACTCCGCCGATATAATATCTCAACATTACTACTAACTAGCATGTGTTTCTCAAACTTCAAAAGTGGGGAGTCATAAAGCATACCTCTCATGTTTGGTTCCACTTCTCTCTTCCCTTTTTATTTGTTTCTTGATTACTCGAAGTCAATCACTCTCCTGCAAATTTACGAGAACTTCGAGGCGAAAAGAAAAAGAGAGAGGGAAAATCAAGATAAACTAAGAAATATATTTGTGGTTTTTGACAAGGGGAATTAAAGAATAGAAAATTGGCGGTAGAGCTTAGCTTGAAAATCTCATACAAAATAAATTAACTAAGATAAAGTTTTGGGGAAACCAACACGAGTGCTTATAAACTCAAAGTTCTTAGAAATCATGATATGTAGCAAACCGGTTCAGTGGCTGCTGCTCCTAATGAGGGACTTCTTTCTCCTCCTCTTGGTCCTCATCCTCTTTTGGAATCTCCTCCTGGGGTTGGTGTTGCTCAACCTGCAAGTCATGAAGCACACATCGTTCCTCGATAGAGAAAATATTATTAGACAAAGGAGCGGGGTAGAGACGCCTAGCTCCAGGAATATGCAGATAATAAACACCACCTCTCCTAGTAAGCATTCCACAAGCCCTCAAAGTAGAGAAACCAACACGTCAGTTGTAACTCACCTAGGTCGATGCCTAGGACATTGGCGAGCACAGTGATGACGCCTCCACAAGTGATTGGTCCTTGGCTTTGGTGGGATTGGCACTCCAAGTAGCGCACAAGAATTGTCTCCAAGTGAAGTGACAAGTTGTCATAGTTGAAAGTAACTTTTGTGAGGACTAAGATGTCCTCCTCATTGAGTCTTGTAAACCCATTGTGCGCCTGCAAGGTTTTAGCAATAACTTAGAACAAATAGTGAATAGCAGGATGTTGAATATTTTTCCCTTTTCTGACTCTAGAAGTAAAGCTCATTCTACAGAGTTTATGGGAAGGTTCCATGTCAGTAAAAGCTGCGCGCAGAGCATTAGGATCATTGTTGGGTAAACCAAAACAATTGCACAATTCATCAGGTGATAAAGAATAACTATTGTTCATGAGTCAGAAAGAAATTCTATCCACCCCATGCCATGCCTTAACGGTGCTTTTCATAGAACTAAGAAATTCAATGGTTAACCGGCGATAGGTTGGTGCATCATGAAATACAAATTTTTCTAGGCCAACTCTATTGCAAAGTAAAGTATAGTCATTAGAAATACTGAGTTGGTTCAATTTGATGGGGCAAGCCTACTTGGTTGCATTGACTTCTCGATTTTTGATCCTGTCGAAACGATCACCGTGGTATTCGTTCATGAATCGAATCCCCATGCGTTCCTGAGTTGTAGCCCGAACTAGCGGCAGCGAGAGCACGTGTCTGGATCCTCGTGTTCATCTTCTAAAAATAAACAAGAAAGACAATTATAAAACTTTTTGATCCAACAGTAATAGTCATAGCATATTCCTCATCATAGCACACTAAAGAATCTCCTCAACATAATAATCTAGGCAAGATAATCATGGCAAATAGTTCAAAATAAGTCTCACACTAGATTGATAATGACAATAGATCAGAGATGAATTTGTGAAAAGAAATTGGAGGATCGGACGAGAAACATACCGTAGATCACTTGTGTGTGAGGAAATCAAAAGAAATTGAGTAGGGGTGAAGATCCCTTGAGGTTTTGAGAGAGTTTGGAGGTAGAAGAGATAAAAAGGATTGATGTTTTATGTTTTGGGCACCTCCCCGTGCGTTTAAGTGGTTGGATGCAACTATACGATCGCAACTAAACGACCGGAACACTTGTTCTCGCCGTATAGTTGGTCTAACAATAAAATTTTAGGGTTTCTAGGGTTTCTTTCCTGGCGGCTGTAACTATACGACCAGAGCTATACGTCGGTAATTTTTATTCCCGCCATATAGTGTTTTGTCAAAGTTTCTGTACACATCAAAAAATTTCTATTTCTTCAAGACTGAAACTTAGTGAAACACCTTGTGTTGACAGAAAAATGATAGACTAAATTGTCGACCAACCTTGGCATGTATAAAACAGGAATTTTTAGTACCGTTGAATCTCTCCTTCTCACTGTAATTTTCTAGCACTCTTTATTCTATATAAAACTTAAAGTAAAACTTAAAAACTTTACTCAAACCTTTATTTCACATGGCTTGCCTCTCATGCAGCACTCTTTTATGGTCAATAGCTTGACCTTGTTATTGCTCACTTCGGCCATATGAGTGGAACACCCACTCCAAAATAGTTGGCCTTCAAAGTGATGGCCTCCTTACCATCTTTCTTGGCTTGATTTTTCCTGGGGAAATGAATAACAAAAGGATCCCGCGAAGGCAACTGGAGCTTCACGTTCCCTTCATCCAAATTTATTAAAGCCTTAATAGTTCTTACGAAAGGACGGCCTAGTATGATAGGACTAGTAGCATCTTTAGGCATGTCAACAATAATAAAATCAATGAGAGCGGGACATCCTTTAATATAAGCTACGGTATTTTTTTAATGCCTACTGCTTGTTTGTAAGTAGAATCTTCTAGATGTAAATTTAGTTTGGTGATTTTAAAAGATTCAAGATTTAACTTGTTAAAAAGACTCTTTGGAATTGTTCAAACACTTTCACCTAGATCACACAGTGCAACTATTTCATTAGTCCCAATTTTAATCTTAATAGTAGGCTCAAATATATCATCTAGCTTAACATGCAATTTTTCTGCAATTTTCTTATATTCTTCTTCAAGCTCACATACCTTTATTTCTCCTTGATTAACGAAGTGTTGATACATGGCTTCCTCATTTCCTTCACTTACTGGGATCTTGACATTGATACTTTTCACAAGATCTTCAACTGTGTAGTTCGGTGAAGGAGAATTGCTATAATCAAGTTCTTCTAGCTCCTCTATTTGGATTCTTATCATCTTGAGGTCTTCTACTGCATTGGGCTTAGCTTTACCTGCAAATTTAGCTAGAATGAGAGTCTGACTCTTGGTTATCTTACCTAGCTGTGCCTCAACAATCCGTTTTCTTTCTTGGAGGGCCTATAAATCATTCCTCAAACTAACAACTTGGTTAGATAATTTACCAAGCATAGCATCATGATTCTCCATAATTTTTACTAGAATATTGCTTTGATTATTTTGTGAGTCCATAAAAGATTAAGAGTTTCTTGGAGACTAGTATTACTTGATGGCATATTATTATTAGAGATACCTGTAGGACTAGAATAATGTTTCTGAAAATTTGGATTATAATTTTTCTTCCAAGTAGGATTTTAATCATTACGAGCTATGAAGTCTATTTCTTCAATAGTTGGTTCGGGAGTAGCTCTTACCTGGGTTTCTTTACCTTTAACGGCTAATATGATCTCATCCAACTTAGCATTGAGTTCTTCATTTTATTTAGGTGTGACAGAGTTCACCTTCTTTGTGTTTGATCTTTCCACATGTCATTCGGCATGGTTGTCTTGCATATTGTATAGCAGCTACTTTGCTTCGGTAATTTTCTTACCCATAAACGTTCCTCTAGCGCAGTATCTATCATAGACTTAGACACAGGGTTAAGAGCATTATAAAATAAATGCAGAATTAACCAATCTTCCATCCCATGGCTGGGACCATTTCTCATGCATTCTTTCATTCTCTCCCTTGCAAGTGCAAGGGATCACGCTCTTCGTGTCTAAAACCAGTAATATTAGATCTGAGTTGCATAGTCTTTGCAGGTGGAAAGAATTTAGTCATAAATAAATAAGTACATTCCACCCATGATGCAATAGTATTTCTAGGCAAACATAGCAATCATTCTTTTGCTCTTCCTCTAAGAGATAAAGGAAATAAGCGCAACTTGACCGCGTCGGGTTCAACATCTTTAATGCTCACCATATCACATATTTCAGTGAAATTATTTAAGTGCATACCTGCATCTTCTACAGCGGAGCCTCCAAATTGACTCTATTGAACAAAACTTAAATAGTGGGGATTAATTTCATAATCTTCAGCAGGAATTGTTGGCTGAGTAATAGGAGTACACAAATAGTCATTGTTAGGAGTTCAAACTCCCCTAGTTTATTTTCAGCCATACTACCTATGTTTTTGTATTTTCTTAAACAAGTACTAATGATGATCAAACGAAAATTAAAAGACTAACTATTTTTTTTGGTTTTTCATGTTGGGCCAAGTAGAGATAAAACAAAACTTTTTCCTCTAACGTGGTGATCCCAAGATCTAGCTGATGTAGAAGGCCATGAGGATTACCACTAGACGGGCAGTTGCGGATTACTGATGAAGCGCGTCATTTGAATGCAGTGCAGTCCTCAATATATGATCTGATCCGATCACGATCGTCCTGGTGCTAATCGTACAACACCTCTACTGGTATCCACACGTACAAGGGGGAGCAACGGCGGCAAACTGCTAGGTTCTTAATGACGGCTGGACTGCTATGGAGCTAGCCTTTCCAACGCATGGAATGACCTAACCGATCAACCCTCCTGGGTTTTTGTGCCCCACTATATATAGGGAGTGAACATGGGCTCCAATAACTCGTGGCCCATTCACTAAAGCCCATATTAGTCACCGTGAGTCTGACTCACTAACTCAGTCCAAATCTGGCTCGGTTCCAACCCAACCAAATTTCCTGTTCAGATCCAATCCGAACTTCCTCCCGCTCTTAAGTATGTGACCCTAGCAGAACGTGCCGAATCCCAAGTACCAAAGAGTCATGACGATTTCCCTTTCCAATGCGACTTGCGTCCGACTCCCTTTTGACTCACGATATATGTTGTCAGACTATAGGCAAATATTTGTCATCCCTTAAATAGTCTGACTCTCTTCTTGATCCGAGATAAGTGATTCATCTAACTAACTCTTAGTCGATCTACTTGGTTAACACTTAACCAAGTCGTGCATGGCCATGCTTTCCGAATCATATCATCTGAGAGGGCCTAGACAATATCTCTCCAAATGGAGAGGCAAAATCCCATCTTGGTTATTCACATCAGGCAGCTTGATGCTCAGTCGACCCGAAATCTTCCTTTATAACTGCCTAGTTACGAATCAATGTTTGATAGAACCTAAGTCGGTGATCCTCAACTCGGACTGTGCAATAACCTTAGGTCTAAGGATTACATTGATTGAGATATACAAATGACAACGTGTTCGATGTACCACAATATGGGTCAATCCAACTCGCCCTACTCTTTAGCCGAATCTGAGTAAGTCGGAATAGCATCTCCATGCGCATGACAAGTGGAACCGAGTCATCAGCCGACTTTCACATTGGTCTAAGTTGTGTGTCCAGCACAACCTCCATGACCAAGGATATTTAGTAAAAACAACATGAATGTATAGTTTCACAACTGAATCACATATTCAATGATACACATCAGATGTTTATACAAGGACAACTTAATATATTCATGAATACAATGGGAAATATCATCATACATGATTGTCTCTAGGGCATATTCCCAAAAGTATCCCACTTGCACTAGAGTAAATATTACAACATCACATGTCTAGGCATCTAATGCCCATAGCTCTTAGGTGCGCCTCATGCTTTGGCTGTGGTAGCGACTTTGTCAATGGATCCGCAATATTTGCATCCGTGTGTACCTTGCATAACTTGATATCACCTTCATCCACGAACTTCAAATCAGGTGGTACCACATGAGTATGCCTGTTCTTCTAGTGTTGTGTAGGTTCCTTGGCTTGTGCAATAGCACCATTGTTGTCACAATACACGTCTAACGAATTGCTAAACCACACCAAGACCCGTGAGGAAATTTCTCATCCAAACAACTTCCTTTGCTGCCTCCGAGGCGACAATATACTCAGCCTTTGTTGTAGATGCAGACATAGTCTCTTCCTTGGAACTCCTCTATCTCACAGCCCCTCCATTTATCACAAACACATACCCAGATTGCGAACGAGAATCATCAGAGTTGGTAAGATAACTCGCATCCGTGTAACCCTTTACATTGAGTCCATATTCACCTCAAAAACCAAAAACATATCCTTAGTCCTTCTCAAGTACTTTAGGATATTTTTAGCCGTTGTCCCGTGGATTTCTCCAGGATCAGCCTGGTATCTTCTCACAACACTTAGAGCATATGAAACATTCGGTCTAGTAAAAATCATGGCATACATGATGGATCCGACTGCCGAGGCATACGGAATCACACTCATCCCACTTCGCTCATCAGTTCTCGAAGGACACTGAGTCTTGCTAAGTTTTACACCATGGGACATCGGTAAGAGCCCCTTCTTAGAAGATTCCATGTTGAAATTCTTCAACACTTTTTCCAAATAAGTACTCTGACTCAATCGAATGAGCTATCTTGATCCATCTCTATAGATCCGGATTCTAAGAATATATGTTGCCTCACCCAAGTGTTTCATTGAGAAAGTCCTTTCCAATGATTCCTTGGTTTCTTGCAACATTTGGACATCATTTCCAATTAATAATATGTCATCCACATATAAGATTAGAAAGTTTACTTTGCTCCCACTAAACTTCTTGTATATACAAGAATCATGATCACTCTTGATGAAGCCAAATAATTTGAATACCTCATCAAAGCAAATATTCCCACTCTGAGATGCTTGCCTCAACCTATAAATGGATTTCTGAAGTTTGCACACTTTGTTAGCATTATCCGGATCGACAAAACCCTCGGGCTGTATCATATACACGTCCTAGTTAAATTTCTGTTAAGGAAAGACGTTTTGACATCCATCTGCCATATCTCATAGTCGAAATAGGCTGCTATAGCTAACATGGTCCAAACTGATTTAAGCATCACTACGGGAGGGAAGGTCTTGTCTTAATCAACTCCTTGAACTTGTCGAAACCCCTTCACGACAAGGCATTGACGGAAACATTTCCATCCATATCAGTTTTCTTCTTAAAGACCCATTTGCACTCAACGGTTCTTGCACCATCTGGAAGATTAACCAAGTTCCAAACTTGATTATCATCCATGTACTTTAACTCGGATCTCATGGCCCCAAGCCATGACTCAGAATCAGATCCCACCATCGCTTCCGAATAATTTGATGGCTCATCACTATCTAACAATAATATATCACGAACACTTTGTAATCTTGCTGATCTTCGTAGTACATGTGCTGCTTCTGGCTCAGCTACCATGACTGGCACAACCTCCAAGGTTGTTGCCGACTCACTACTAGCCGGTTCCTCTCGAACTTCTTCGAGCTGCACTGTGCTCCCACTTACTCCCTGACTTAGAAACTCTTTCTCGACAAACACTTTGCCCTCTTATCGGTTGTAGAAGTAGTAACCCAAGATTTCCCTCGGATACCCCATGAAAATACACTTATCCGACTTGGCCGTAAGCTTGTCCGAATGAAGTCGCTTGAAAAATGCTTCACAACCCCAAATATTAAGAAAGGACAGACTCGGCTTTTTGCCTGTCCACATCTCATGCGGTGTCTTCTCTACCGACTTTGATGGTACTCGGTTTAGTGTGAACACTGTTGTTTTTAAATAATAACACCAAAATGATATAGACAGATCTGTCCGACTCATTTTCGATCGTACCATGTCCAATAAGGTCAGATTCCGCCTTTCCGACACACCTTTCCTCTATGGCGTTCCCGATGGAGTAAGTTGGGGAACTATTCCACAACTCTTCAGATGGTCATCAAACGCGTGGCTCATCTACTTGCCTCCTTCGTCCAACCGATGAAACTTTATTTTCTTGCCGAGTTGATTGTGTACTTCATTCTGGAATTCTTTGAACTTTTTAAAGGCTTCGGACTTATGTTTCATCAAGTAGATATATCCATACCGACTCAAATCATCAGTGAGTGTAATGAAGTTGTCACATCCCAAGATTTTCCAAATCTTGTAATGTGAAAAATAAATGAATAAAATAAAACTTTGTTGATTTTCAGGGTGAGAAGAAACTTTTTGATTCCAATTGGAAACCTTCAAAACCTATTTGATCAAATAAAATCCTAAAGGAATTTAAAAAGATAAATAAACAATAAAGTTAAAAATATTTGGAATTACTATTTTGGATCTTTTAATAAAAAGATTTGGTTTTCAAATGAAAAGGTAGAAATATAAATAAGGATTATTTTACAAGCCAAATTAAAACTTGGCCAAGCCTTTGAAATAAAATATTTCTATTTGATAAAAATAGTAAAGGTTTATTTAAATAAAATAATAAGGATTTAATATCCAATTTTATTAGAAATAAAGGTTTTACTATATTAATTAAACATAAAAACCTTGTTAATTTATTTTAAACAAGTTTTCCAAGTATTTTATATTCTCAAATAAAACCTACTTAAGTGTTTTTGGTTTTATATTTAGATTTCAAAAATAAAGATTTTAATAAAACAAATCTCATTTGAATTAAATGATTAAGGTCTAGTCATTTAATTATTAATGGACCCTAAAATAAAAATATTATTTTATTTTTGGGACTTGGTTTTGTGTTATTAAACAGAACAAAACTCAATTGCAAAGTGTGGTGGAAGTTTGAACTGAATTAGTGTTTGCATTGTTTGATTGAAATTCAAAACAGAAAATCGAAATAGAAAAGATAAAACAATTAGAAAAAAAAATAGAATCAGACCTGACCCAACTCACCTGGCCCAGGAAGCCCAACTCCAGCCCAGCTACTTCCCACACGCACGAAACGTTTTTCACCCACAGACAGACCGACTCAGCGAGTGACTGGTTGACCCTCTCCCTATCTCACTCCCTCGCTGACGCCCAGACCCCACTACCACCTCAGCGTCGTCTTCAAACCCCAGACCCCGTCCTGCCATTGCAGACAAGAAATGCCGGCATTGATTACGCGTTTATGACCGCATTACTCCACCCCGCGACCACGCCCATTTAACCGCCCGCGTCTTACCTCTCTTTCCCCCAGACCCCGCACCACCGGAGCCACCGGGCTGCTCCCATTTTTCGTTGCACTACCGCTGTCTCCGGCGAGTTCCGCAAGCAATTCCGGCCAGTAGACACCTCCCCTTGCCTCCCTGAGCACATGGCCGTGATCCCCAGCCTCTGGCGCTTCTCCCAGTGCTTCCCGTTTGTCCGCGCTCGCCCCAGAGCCTCGGCTTCGACAACCTCTGAGCGCCGCCGCGTCTGCTTCTTTCTCCGGCGAACTCCCCTGGTAAGCTCAGACCGCCCCAGAGCCATTCTTTGATGCTCACATGTTTCCTGGTACTGTGCGCGTCTAATGCACCCCTATCTTGATCTGGCACGCCTTGTAGCCCCGCCTCCATTGACGATAGTACGAACCCGAGACGCCTTGTAGCCCCGCCTCCATTCCGATCACCTCCGTGCGCCCCTTCGCCAGCCAGTACCACCTCGAGCTTCAGCAAGTCTCTGCGAGTCTGGTAAGCCTCGCCAACCTCTTCCTCGCTTCCTCTAGCACCAACTCCGCCGTAGCCAGACACGCCGCCGCCGAAAGTCGTCGCCAGCGCCGCTCGAGTTTTGTCAATCATATTTACACCGTTAGATCTTGATCCTATGGCTAAGATTAGAACCTGAGCGAAAGGGTATGAGCACGCCTCAGCCGCGCGATCTGTTTAGATCCAACGCCTCACAGAGGCCGATCCGTGCGAACCGGTACCAACCAGTAGTATTGCGCCGCGTGGCCAGCCTTTGTTTTAAAATAGAAATTAGAATCTGATTTGTATGCAAATTTGTAAACCTTATAACTTTTGATCCACACGTCCAAAGTTTGCAAACTTTATATCAATGGAATCAGTGGAACAAGCCTAGCCAACCATGCAATTTGTTTAGTAAAAAGCTTCTGGTAAAATGTTTGTTTTTGCAGAAACATTTGTATGCTTGTTTAGGATATAAAATTTATTTCAAAATGATTTTGGGGTTGAAATCTTTGCACAATGGTTTAATGTGAACCTACTGACCCAAGAAACCAACTTATGGATTGAAAAATGTATTTGGCAAAGTTTAGGAATAAAAAATTGAATTAGCTCATTTCTAGTCAAATAAAAATGTTGATTTTGTTATGGAAATGATTTGTGAGAAAAACCTTAGAAAAATGTTTTGATTCAAACCTACTGACCCAAAACAACAAGTTTTGTGATTTAACAACTTATTTGGTGAACAATATAAAATTGTTGCTTTGCTAAAAACATTTTCCACCACATAAAATAATGATTTGATTTAAAAATGGTTTATAGATAAAATCCTTTTTCAAATGACTTTGCCACTTTAGAAAATGACCACTTTGAGCCTTACTATGTTTAGAGTCTAGTAGAAACCACCTTTGCAAATGAAACTAACTTTTGCATGCTAGCATGCATGACTTTGCTTCTATTATTTTTTATGTGTGTTAGATTGTTTGAATATTGGTTGGAATGCTAGTTGAATTTATGCTTGCTTGATTAATTTGTAGTGAAGTTGGAAGAGTGTGAGATTAGCAAGATCAAGAAGTGAACCAACATTCCCTACCAAAAAGGCAAGTGACACTATCATCCAAGACCTACTATTTTCATACTTAGTGGATTTTGAAACATGCATGAAAAGGATTTCTATACTTTATGCTATGCTAAATCCTAATAGGATACCCTTATATATTCCTTAGTGAAAACAATGTAGTTGTAAAATGCTTAGACATGCTAAATATTTTGAGAAGAGATACATGTTGTGATTTTGTGAAGTTGAGAAAAGACTTATGTTTTATATAATAAAACAAGTACTCAATGAACCACCTGGGTGGACAAGGATACACAAGTTTTGGAAAAGGTGGCAACAAGAGGAACCATGTTTATATGGCAATCTCTTTTTGTTGTGCACCAGATGAAAACCACCAGGGACTTAGAGATTGAACATGTTTCTCCAACAGTGGCTTCCGTGTACAGCCACATGCTAAATGGGCACTGGCATGGTCAACTACATTGGGAAGACCCATGCATTGGTCTTCAGGTTAACTGGAAATGAGGGAACTAGAAACCCTACATTGGTGCCTGAAGACAAGCTAGCATTGTGTATGGGAGGACCTATGGAAAGACTTCGTCACATTCTCAATCTTCCAGTATTCCATCTTGGTGAGTACTTATCCAGCGGCCACTGGTGGCAACAAGATGACATTGTGTCATGTGGGTAAAGTTTACAACTTCTGCAGAAGATAAATATCTAAGTACTTAGCCGTGTCCCCGGTTTTGGACAATACTAAGCAACTAAGGCCTGAAGCTATGGGAAATCTCGACATTCCAATTTCTAAAAGCAAAACTTTAAAGTGACAACAAAGACTTGAAGCACTTGGGGTGTACCAAGGAGCTCAAGAGATTTTGACTGAGACTTGAAGCACTTGGGGTGTACAAAGGAGCTCAAGAGATTTTGACAAAGACCTGAAGCACTTGGGGTTTACCAAGGAGCTCAGAAAGATTTTGACAAAAGATCAAAACTGTTTTGAAAAGATAGGATAAACTACTGCTTTCTGCAAATGAGGATAAAACTCTACTTAGCCAAATATGCATGTAATGTTAGGATCCACTTACTTCTACATAGTAGTGAAACTTGCCAATACAATTCAAATGTATTGACTCTTGTGGCTGCAACTTGTTATGTTGCAGGTTTGTTTGATGTTAAGTGTGTTGATTAGGATTACAAGTCTACAACCAACATGTTTGCCTGTGGCACTTTGAAGATGAAGGACCCCCTGCTTATAGATATTCTGCTGCAATGTAATGTAATAGCCAAATGAGCTATGTAAGATGTAATAAAATTATGTTATTCCTGGTTATAAAGTTGTATTATGACCTTTGTTTCTTGATATTACATCTTAACTGTGGATGCTAGCTATTGATCCAGGGACTAGCATTGTAAACACAGGGATCTCTTCCTTATTCAAGGTTGGGACCTCTACAGATGGTATCAGAGCATTGTGTTGCCTGTAGGATTTGTAAACCTAGGATTGGACAAAAACCCTTAGAAAAATAGGAGTTGTATTTGTTCCAAAACTTATTCACAAACAATCTTGTAAACTCTTTCCTCAACCATTTTGGTTTCAACTCTACATCTGTTCTACTTCAACTTGATGGAAAAACCTACCCTATTGCCAAAGACTTCACCATGAGCTAAGGACTTCATCAACTCTAATTACTTCAACTTCTTCAACTCTAATGACTTCAACATCTTCAGCATTTTCACCAAGGACCTCAACCTTGGATATCACTAAGGACAAGTGAGATAAGGAATCTTTCTCAAGATTTGGAGACTAAAGGAAACACAACTTAGAAAGAGCCATCATCAACTTTGAAGTTTTTATGACCAAGAGTTTTCCCAAGGAAACCATGATCTCATACAAGAAGAATCAACCAAGAAGGATGGAAAGATCACAAGTGAACCATATAGATGGACCACCATATTTAGTTTAAGCCAAACCCACCAACTTATGTGGTGTAACAAAAATATTTTTGGTTTGTAAGAATATGCTTGGGAACTTGTGTTTGAAAGGAATGTTTGTTTGTGATTGCTTGCACATTGCTTGTGTGAATTGAGATGTGTGTAATTAGAACCCTTACTTAGAAATCTTTTGCCTATTCTAATCTCCATTTAACCCAAACAGATGACTACTCCAAGAGACTCCAGCATCAAGGTTGATGACAACAACACCAACCAAGAGGACAATATGAGAGAACTCATAGCAACCCAAAACCAGTTGAACCAAATGACAGCTCAATTCATAGCCAACACCAGTGGGGAAGATCCAACCCTGCAAGGATTTTTGGAAACTCAAGCCCAAATGTTGCACAAGGTGACAGATCAAATGATCAACATGGAAGGCAACTCTTCCAAAGGAGTTTGTGACAACAAGGATGACAAAGATTTTATTCTAAAAGGAACCAAAGCTTGCAATATTTATGGAGACAAGGATCACACTTCCAAGGAGCATGGATATCAATGCCCCAACTGTGAAGAGAAACATTCAGTAGGCCAATGCCCCACCTCTCAAGCTACTTGCTACCTACGTGAAGGAAATAATCATGTCCCTATCCAATGCCCCATCTATTCCATAGTTGAACAAAGGAAATAAGGTGGAGTGCAACAACTGATTGCAAACTATCAAGAGGGAGCCAAGTCTACCAAGAAGGATGAGGACAAAGGGAAAGCTCCACTTATACGTCCATGCAATACAACCCAATTTAATGGACCAAAGAAGAGGCATATGAATTATCCAAGGAGCAATAGAAGGTCAAAGAAACCAGTAGACATTCCCACCTATGAGATAACATATGAACAACATGAACTAGATGCACTCCTAGCTTTGGAGAAACCCAATAAAAAGAAGGACAAAAGCCATGTGCAATGTCATCATTGTAAAGAAATGGGACACTATTCCAGTGAATGTCCAGAGAAACAGAAGTATAAAGAGATTGGCCAAGTATGGTGCAACAACTGCAAAGAGCTAGGCCATTATGCAGCAACATGTCCACAAGAGATACGTGAAGAACTCAAACTTATCACATGTTTCAATTGTGGTAACCAAGGACATTATGCAAGCAATTGTCCAGATAGGATGAAGCACAAGATAAACCAGCCTATGGAGGATCTCAGCCTTGTCACATGTATCAAGTGTGCAAACAAAGGACACTATGCAGATGATTGCCCAGAGAAGTTTCTCCAAGATCCCAAGCAAGACAAGATGTAATTTAGTTGGAAAATTTTTAGGTTGGTACTACCCTAGATTCTTTGAGCCTACTTGTAACCCTAGCCTTCCCAAATCTTGGGACGAGAATTATTTTAAGGGTGGTAGCCTGTCACATCCCAAGATTTTCCAAATCTCGTAATGTGAAAAATAAATGAATAAAATAAAACTTTGTTGATTTTCAGGGTGAGAAGAAACTTTTTGATTCCAATTGGAAACCTTCAAAACCTATTTGATCAAATAAACTCCTAAAGGAATTTAAAAAGATAAATAAACAATAAAGTTAAAAATATTTGGAATTACTATTTTGGATCTTTTAATAAAAAGATTTTGTTTTCAAATGAAAAGGTAGAAATATAAATAAGGATTATTTTACAAGCCAAATTAAAACTTGGCCAAGCCTTTGAAATAAAATATTTCTATTTGATAAAAATAGTAAAGGTTTATTTCAATAAAATAATAAGGATTTAATATGCAATTGTATTAGAAATAAAGGTTTTACTATATTAATTAAACATCAAAAACTTGTTAATTTATTTTAAACAAGTTTTCCAAGTATTTTATATTCTCAAATAAAACCTACTGAAGTGTTTTTGGTATTATATTTAGATTTCAAAAATAAAGATTTTAATAAAACAAATCCCATTTGAATTAAATGATTAAGGTCTAGTCATTTAATTATTAATGGACCCTAAAATAAAATATTATTTTATTTTTGAGACTTGGTTTGGTGTTATTAAACAGAACCAAACTCAATTGCAAAGTGTGGTGGAAGTTTGAATTGAATTAGTGTTTGAATTTTTTGATTGAAATTCAAAACAGAAAATCGAAATAGAAAAAGATAAAACATTTAGAAAAAAAAAATAGAATCAGACCTGACCCAACTCACCTGGCCCAGGAAGCCCAACTCCAGCCCAGCTACTTCCCACACGCACGAAACGTTTTTCACCCACAGACAGACCCACTCAGCGACTGAATGGTGGACCCTCTCCCTATCTCACTCCCTCGCTGACGCCCAGACCCCACAACCACCTCAGCGTCGTCTTCAACCCCCAGACCCCGCCCTGCCATTGCAGAAAAGAAACGTCGGCGTTGATTATGCGTTTATGGACGCATTACTCCACCCCGCGACCACGCGCATTTAACCGCCCGCGTCTTACCTCTCTTTCCCCCCAGACCCCGCACCACCGGAGCCACCGGGCTGCTCCCATTTTTCGTTGCACTACCGCTGTCTCCGGCGAGTTCCGCAAGCAATTCCGGCCAGTAGACACCGCCCCTTGCCTCCCTGAGTACACTGCCGCGATCCCCAGCCTCTGGCGCTTCTCCCAGTGCTTCCCCATTCGTCCGCGCTCGCCCCAGAGCCTCGGCTTCGACAACCTCTGAGCGCCGTCGCGTCTGCTTCTTTCTCCGGCGACCTCCCCTGGTAAGCTCAGACCGCCCCGAAGCTATTCTTTGATGCTCACATGTTTCCTGGTACCGTGCGCGTCTAACGCACCCCTTATCTTGATCTGGCATGCCTTGTAGCCCTGCCTCCGTCGATGACAGTACGAACCCGAGGCGCAGCTCCACTCCGGCGAGCGATTCCGATCACCTCCATGCGCCCCTTCTCCAGCCAGTACCACCTCGAGATTCAGCAAGTCTCTCCGAGTCTGGTAAGCCTTGCCAACCTCTTCGTCGCTTCCTCTAGCACCAACTCTGCCGTAGCCAGACACGCCGCCGCCAGCCGCCGTCAGCGCCGCTCAAGTTTGGTCAATCAGATTTACACCGTTAGATCTTGATCCTATGGCTAAGATTAGAACCTGAGCGAAAGGGTATGAGCACGTCTGAGCCGCGCGATCTGTTTAGATCCAACGCCTCACAGAGGCTGATCCGTGCGAACCGGTACCAACCAGTAGTATTGCGCCACGTGGCCAGCCTTTGTTTTAAAATAGAAATTAGAATCTAATTTGTATGCAAATTTGTAAACCTTATAACTTTTGATCCACACGTCCAAAATTTGCAAAATTTATATCAATGGAATTAGTGGAACAAGCCCTAGCCAACCATGCAATTTGTTTAGTAAAAAGATTCTGGTAAAATGTTTGTTTTTGCAGAAACATTTGTATGCTTGTTTAGGATATAAAATTTATTTCAAAATGATTTTGGTGTTGAAATATTTGCAAAATGGTTTAATGTGAACCTACTGACCCTAGGAAGCAACTTATGGATTGAAAAATGTATTTGGTGAAGTTTAGGAATAAAAACTTGAATTAGCTCATTTCTAGTCAAATAAAAATGTTGATTTTGTTATGGAAATGATTTGTGAGAAAAACCTTTGGAAAATGTTTTGATTCAAACCTACTGACCCAAAACACCAAGTTTTGTGATTTAACAACTTATTTGGTGAACAATATAAAATTGTTGCTTTGCTAAAAACATTTTCCACCACATAAAATAATTATTTGATTTAAAAATGGTTTATAGATAAAACCCTTTTTCCAATGACTTTGCCACTTTAGAAAATGACCACTTTGAGACTTAAAATGTTTAGAGTCTAGTAGAAACCACCTTTGCAAATGAAACTAACTTTTGCATGCTAGCATGCATGACTTTGCTTCTATTATTTTTTATGTTTGTTAGATTGTTTGAATAATGGTTGGAATTCTAGTTGAATTTGTGTTTACTTGATTGATTTGTAGTGAAGTTGGAAGAGTGTGAGATTAGCAAGATCAATAAGTGAACCAACATTCCCTACCAAAAAGGCAAGTGACACTATCATCCAAGACCTACTATTTTCATACTTAGTGGATTTTGAAACATGCATGAAAAGGATTTCTATACTTTATGCTATGATAAATCCTAATAGGATACCCTTATATATTCCTTAGTGAAAACAATGTAGTTGTAAAATTCTTAGCCATGCTAAATATTTTGAGAAGAGATACATTTTGTGATTTTGTGAAGTTGAGAAAAGACTTATGTTTTATATAATAAAACAAGTACTCAATGAACCACATGGGTGGACAAGGATACTCATGTTTTGGAAAAGGTGGCAACAAGAGGAACCATGTTTATATGGAAATCTCTTTTTGTTGTGCACCAGATGAAAACCACCCAGGGACTTAGAGATTGAACTTGTTTATCCAACAATGGCTTCTGTGTACAGCCACATGCTAAATGGGCACTAGCTTGGTCAACTACATTGGGAAGACCCATGCATTGGTCTTCAGGTTAACTGGAAATGAGGGAACTAGGAACCTACATTGGTGCCTGAAGACAAGCTAGCATTGTGTATGGGAGGACCCTATGGAAAGACT
The DNA here is from genome assembly GCA_910589765.1 of Avena atlantica. NCBI lineage: Eukaryota > Viridiplantae > Streptophyta > Magnoliopsida > Poales > Poaceae > Avena > Avena atlantica. The sequence goes on along the minus strand of OU342733.1, from coordinate 105,700,467 downwards.
TCATCACATTCTCAATCTGCCAGTATTCCATCTTGGTGAGTACTTATCCAGCGGCCACTGGTGGCAAAAAGATGAGATTGTGTCATGTGGGTAAAGTGTACAACTTCTGTAGAAGAGAAAAATCTAAGTACTTAGCCGTGTCCCCGGTTATGGACAATACTGAGCAACTAAGGCCTGAAGCTATGGGAAATCTCGACATTCCAATTTCTAAAAGCAAAACTTTAAAGTGACAACAAAGACTTGAAGCACTTGGGGTGTACCAAGGAGCTCAAGAGATTTTGACTGAGACTTGAAGCACTTGGGGTGTACCAAGGAGCTCAAGAGATTTTGACAAAGACCTGAAGCACTTGGGGTGTACCAAGGAGCTCAGAAAGTTTTTGACAAAAGATCAAAACTGTTTTGAAAAGATAGGATAAATTATTGCTTTCTGCAAATGAGCCTAAAACTCTACTTAGCCAAATATGCATGTGATGTTAGGATCCACTTACTTATACATAGTAGTGAAACTTGCCAATACAATTCAAATGTATTGACCCTTGTGGCTGCAACTTGTTATGTTGCAGGTTTGTTTGATGTTAAGTGTGTTGATTAGGATTACAATTCTACAACCAACATGTTTGCCTGTGGCACTTTGAACATGAAGGACCCCATGCTTATAGATATTCTACTGCAATGTAATGTAATAGCCAAATGAGCTATGTAAGATGTAATAAAATTATGTTATTCCTGGTTATAAAGTTGTATTATGACCTTTGTTTCTTGATATTACATCTTAACTATGGATGCTAGCTATTGATCCAGGGACTAGCATTGTAAACACAGGGATCTCTTCCTTATTCAAGGTTGGGACCTCTACAGAAGTACTCATAACCACCCCTGGTTGTCGTGCTCATTGGTCCACATACATCACAATTTACTAGTCCCAACAAGTCGGACGCCCTTTCGCAACTCTTTGCAAAAGGTGTCTTGGTCATTTTGCCGAGTAGGCAGGATTCGCATGTCTCGAACGAGTCCTAGTCGAAAGAAGTTAGGAGTCCATCATCATGGAGCTTATTCATGCATTTCCAACTTATATGACCAATTCGACAGTGCCAAAACTAAGTCATATTCAGATCATTTGGTTTCAACCTTTTAACATTTATGTTATAAACCGACTCACCATCGAGATTCAAAATTAATAACCCATCCTAGATGGGCGCAAAGCCATGAAACATATCATTCAAATATAAAGAACAACCATTATTCTTGATATTCGAGTCATAGCCTTGCCTCATCAAACATGAATAAGACATAATGTTTCAACTGAGAATTGGAACATAATAACAATTATTCAGTTCCATAATGAATCCGGAAGGTAAATGAAGTTGCATCGTGCTGACTTCCAACGTAGCGACTCTCGCTTTGTTGCCGACTCGAATATCAACCTCACCTCTCGCTACGCTCCTAGTTCTTATACCCAAGAACTATTAGGTGCATCAGCAAGATAAATGTCTATAACATTGCAAACAAGTGTACCTGAGTTGGAAGTCATGCCTCCACTCTTGGCTTTGTTGGCCAAATACTTGTTGCAGTTCCTCGAGCTCTTCGAGTGGCCATCCGCCTTGCAGTAGAAGCAAGTGGATCCGGCTGAAGGAGATGGCTTAGTCCCTGAGGAAGCGCTTGGGACCAGATCCTGAGCCTGCTTTCCTCCCGACTTAGTGATGGCCCACAAGTATAGGGGAGCGCAACAATCTTCGAGGGTAGTATTACCCAATTTATTGATTCGACACAAGGGGAGCCAAAGAATACTTATAAGCCTTAACAACTGAGTTGTCAATTCAGCTGCGCCTGGAAATAGTTCTTGCTCACAGAAGTTTATCAGTAGCAACAGTTTGTAGTAGAAATAGCAAAGCAACAACAACATCAAAATAAGAACAATAGTAATAGTAGTAGCAAACAGTAGGATATGAGCGCGGTAGGCGTAGGGATGGATGGACGAGCGTTGCATGGACGATTCTAAACATGTAACTTCAAGATCTAGGGCAATTGCAGATAAATAAGAATAAGCATCCAAGTACTAAACAATCATAAGCATGTGCTCCATATATAGTCATGCGTGCTCACAATGAGAACTTGCATAGCATCTTTTGTCCTGTCAACCCATTGTAGCGGGGCCCCAAGGGAACTACTGGAAATTAAGGTTCTCCTTTTAATAGAGCACCGGAGAAAATCATTAACACTCCATGAACACATGTGATCCTCACATCACAGCCATCCCCTCTGGTTGTCCCAATTTCTGTCACTTCGGGGCCTTTGGATCCGGACAATGATATGTGTACACAACTTGCAGATAAGGTCACAAACAATACTATCATAATGAATCAATAATAAGTTCAGATCTAAGATCATGGCACTCGGTCCCTAGTGACAAGCATTAAGGACAACAAGTTGCAACAAAGTCAAATAGCACTAGTAGAGATACTAGGCACCATGCCCTAACAATCTTATTCGATTACATGATAGAACTCATCCAATCCCTACCATCCCCATAGCCTATAGCGGGGGATTACTCACTCATGGATGAGGGAAACATGGATGGTTGATGGAGATGCGCTGGTGATGACGATGACGATGATCCTCTCCAAATTCCCCGTCTCGGCAGGGTGCCATAACGGAGTTTCTGGTTCCGAATCGTGGTTTCTGGTGGTGGCGGCGCAGCGGAACTCTTTCTGGAAAACATCAAACCCCCCTCGGTTTTGAGGTCAAGAGACATCTTATAGGCGAAGAGGGAGGCATCTTAGATGCAAAACCAATGGTTTTCCGTCTACATCCTCGGGGGCTACAGTGGTATACTCATACGAAATGCAAATGGTAAAGTAATACTTACAAGTGCGATGATCTTGAGGTTTATAGCGCTCTCGGCCAACAGCTTGCCAAAGGAAATGTTATTTCCTCGCAAGATGTCTGCTTGACGGAGTAGCTCCTCAAGAACGCACGTCAGAGATGACGACACTCGTCCAGGAACCATAGTTGTTTTACCCGGCGTAAGCACCGGGTAAAAAATGTTCGGCAACTCAAAGGGTTTCTGGGGAGCAGAGGCGCCGCCTTCGGAAGAAGTACCAACTCCCACCACCGCCTTGCCACTACCGATGGCATCCTTAGCCAGAGCTTCAGCCATTTTAAGAGCAGCACTCTCCTGCGTCGCCTGCTCGCCGACAACAGCAAGCTCGGTTGAGGCGCCAGAGTCCACTTCCATGGCGGAAGGGCCTGGTGCCTCCTGGACTTGGGAGCTTGTCGGAGTAGAGGAGGGCTTGACGGCAGGAGTAGCAGGGCGATGGCGGGAGAGGAGTCGCGATGCAGCATATCTTTAATATTTCTAGAAGGCCTGAGAGTCTTGGAGGACTTCTTGAGGCTGGTTGTGGCTTTCTTCCCGAAACGTGCAAAATTCATAAGTACAGGAATAAGACAGATAAAATAAGACAATGTCGGAGAATAAGAAGCTTACACTAGGGGGGGGGGGATTTGGCAAACATCCCGGTGGCTTTATTCTTTTCCGCCTCTAGGGCGGCAGTACTCTTTTTGGAGGCTCCACCCTCCGTCTTCTTTTTCTTGCCTCCGTCGGCAGCGTCAGAGGTGGAGCTCTTCCACTTTCGCGCCAACGGGGCATCATCGTCGGACATGACCGTGACTTCCTTCATCTTTGGATCATAGATTTGGGCAGCCAGGTTGCCCTCCTCTAGATCGCTAAGCTGTTAAGTGAGAAATCATCGTGTTAGACAAGATGGTATTGGCAAGACGGAAAAACTAGAGAAATGTCATACACGGAAAATAAATATCTACCTTTGGGCACTTTCCGTCTACGAACATGTCGTAGGTGAGGGTGAAGCCACGCTTCTTATCCTTCACCTTGACGATGTCCTTATGGCGGAACTTGACGGAGTCGCTCGAGAAGTTGTCCTCGGAGATCCAGAGGGTATCCCTTCGGTCGCCGGTGTACTCGTGAATATACTTCGTGCGGTGCTGCAGATGTTGGATCTGCCTGATGAACCAGCACATGGCTAGGTCCAAGCCGGTTAGACCCGTCTCTACGAACCACTTGATCCGCCTTATTGCGCGAGAAGCGTCGAGGTCGGAGGGAATGGAGGAATGGGACTGCCATGTGTAGACTTCAGCGGCGGCTCCATCCACGAAGTCCGGGTACGTTACTTCTCGGCCCGCCAAAGGAATGTCGGGGCCGTAGAAGTACGTTCGCTGCCAGTTCTTGCACAACTCGTGGCCGACGATGTCGGGGAACCGGCGGCCTGGACGGATCTTGAAGCTTATGGTGCCGCAGTTCCTAAGCTCCTCTATACTGTGGCCGAAGAAGTATACAAACAAGTCTAACCTAGGCCTAATCTCTAGGTAACCCTCACAAAGTGTCGCGAAGTTTCTAAGCACTAAGATACTATTGGGGGAGAGGTTGCGGGGTTGGACCTTGAAGTGATTCAAGACGGACAGAAAGAAGTGAGAGATGGGCAGAGAAACGCCACGTACCAATTGCGCCTTGAGGTATACTTTCTCTCCGGCTTGGGGAGAAGGGGTCACCTCGCCGGCCGGCGCCACCCGCCAGGCGAGCCCCTCCGTCGCGGGGAGGTAACCCTCAGCGGCCATCTATTGGATGTTGCAGCCGGTGATGTCCGAGTCGCGCCAGTCGCCTTTGTGCGAGTCTGGCTCCTCTTCTAGGGGCTCCAGCGCCGCCAGATTGTGGTCGCCGCCGGTGGTTTCAATCACTACCGATGCGGGGATGACCAGACCCTCTGGGGCACGACGACGGAGCTCGCCGGCTTCGCCGTGGCTTCGCTCGATGCCGCCATTGACGGGGATGAGCTGCTGCTAGCCATGGAGGAGGAAGAGAACGCGACTGGTGCAGAGAGAGAGACTAGGGTTTCTCGAGGTTTTCCGCGGAGAGCTCGAGGAGGCGTGCGGCTAGAGGAAGAAGATGATGACGCGAGAGAATGGGGTGAAAAAGTGGCAGGTGTCCCACGGCTACTATTTATCTTACTCTACGTCAAGGCTCATGCAGCTAATCGGACGGTTGCCGCGTAGGCGATGTGTTCGTGAACATGCGCGGTAATTTCGCCACGTCTCCAACCGTCGCCGCCAACGGTTCATATCGCTCGCGCGGGAAAATCGGATATGATTACGTTCTCTACATGTGTGAGTTACGAGGCGTCACTGACCTACAGCCTAAATCGCCATAACTGACATGGTAGATGAGCCGTCCCATCGAAGATTCCGGCATGAACAGATTTAATCCGACAACGGGAGCATACGATGGAAGATTCAGCATTTCTCCGACTTACTAATAGAAGACGGAGAAACCTTTGCAGGGTTCTTTGGGAGGACTACAAGATGTTGCTTGACGATTTGCCGACATCCATCTCGACGGAGCATTCCACGGGAAGAGGCAAGACGGCGCAAGATCTTGGAGTCCTCCGGGGGCTACTTGTCACATCCCAAGATTTTCCAAATCTTGTAATGTGAAAATAAATGAATAAAATAAAACTTTGTTTGATTTTCAGAGCCAGAAGAAACTTTTGAATTCAATTGGAACTTCAAACCCATTTGAATTAAATAAAAACCTAAAGGGATTTAAAAAGATAAACATTTAATCAAAGGAAAAATAAAAACATTTGGAAATACAATTTTGAAACAATTGAATGAAAAGATTTGTTTTCAAATGAAATAGAAGTTTATAAATAAAGAATATTTTATAAAGCCAAATTAAACCTTGGCCAAGCTTTGGAATTAAAACATTTTATTTTTAATAAAATTTGCAATGGTTTATTTAAATAAATTAATAAGGATTTAATATCCAACTTTATTTAAATAAAAGGTTTTACCAATTTTAATTAAAACATCAAAACCTATTATATTGTATAAAATAGGTTTTCCAAGTATTTTATATTCTCTAATAAAACCTACTAAAGTGTTTTGGCTTTATTTTAGATTCAAAATAAATATCTCAAATAAAATAAATCCTATTTGAAATAATAATGAAAGTCTATTATATATAATTATTAATGGACCCTAAAGTAAAAAGTTATTTTGTTTTAAACAAGTTTTCCAGATATTCTTTATTTCCAAATAAAACCTACTGATTTGGTTTTTGAAAATATTTGGATTTCAAATGGAGATTCTATTAATTAAATCAAACCCTACTTTATTAAATAACTAATGAACCATTTTATTTAATTAATGAATGATCCTAAAAAGAATAAAAATTATTTTATTTTTGGAATTTGGTTTATATTGATAAACAGAACCAAATTCATAATTGAAAAGCTTGATGATTGTTTGAATCATTTTGAATGTGTTTGGTTGTTTGAATTTCAAAACAAGAAAATGGAAATAGAAAAGGAAAAAGAATCAGACAGAAAAAAAAATAGGGAAATGGACTAACCCAACTGAGCCAGCCCAAACAGCCCATCTAGCCCAAACCCCACCCCACCGCAGCGAAACATTTCTCACCGTAGAAAGAACCCGCGGAGCAACAGACATGTGGACCCCTCCCCTTCTCCCTTTCTTTCACTGCCAGCGGACCCCACACCCTACTGTTCTTCGTCCTCACCCTCAGCGACCCGTTCTTCCCCGTTCTGCCGTTGAATCCTCCAGTTTAATTCACCTTAATGCTGCGAGTTAAACCTGCAGTGATCACGCACATTTAATCGTCTCCCTCTCCTCTCTGTTTCCCCTCTGCCTCCTTCCCCGAGCACGCCTCCAGGCCGTCGCAATTTGTCCTCGAACAGCTCCGTCTCCGACGAGCTTCCACCGACGAATACGGCCGAGCCATGCCACCTCCTGCCTCCCCGAACACACGAGCATGCTCACTGCATCCTGGCGCATCTTACCGTGCCAATCATTCATCCGCAGGCGCCCAGAGCATCGACTTCGACAACATCTGACCGCGCCGCCGCGTCTGCCTCACTCCGACGAAGTCCCATGGTAAACACCGACCGCCCTGTGCTCTCTCGTTCATGCTCCTACACTCGCCACACTCGACTGCGTCTAATCGTGTACTCGTTTTCCCTCGGGGCGAACCACAGCTCCACCCACGACGAGCTCCAGGACCATCTGACGCCGACCAAGTCTCCGGCGAGCAATTAATCACAACTTCGCATGTCCCTCGTCGAACAAGAAGTACCTTGAGCTTCGTCGTGTCCTCCTGAGCCTGGTGAGCATCTTCTTACCCTTTCTTGCTTCCTGCCTCGCCAGCGCCGCCGCCAACCGGCCGCTCCGCCGCTCGCCGTTGTCATCGCGCCGCCAGTCCTTGTCCAGGCAGCAGCAGCCGTCCGATCTTGATCCGGTGGATAGGATAGAGTAACTTAAACGCGAAAGGGTACGTCTCCAGAGCCGCACGATTTATTTAGATCTAACGCACAGCAGCACGTGATCTAGACGAACCGGTATCGGCCAATCACGACGTGACGCGTGGCCATGTTTTGATTTAAAACACAGATTTGAATCTGTTCTAGATTCAATTTTCAAACCTTTGTAACTTTCAAACCACACGTCCAAATTTTACATCAATGAATTCAGGAGAACAAGCCCTAGACAACCATGCCCTTAGTTTAGCAAATAGTAGCTGTTAGCTTGTTTGAAATTACAGAAACATTTGTATGCTTGTTAAGAATGTAAAAATTGTTTAAAATTGAATTTAGGGTTAAAATCTTTGGCAATTGGATTGATTTGAACCCACTGACCCTAGGAAACACTTTGTGGAAACAAAAATGTATTTGGAGAAATTAAGAAATAATTCTTTGATTTAAAAACCATTTCTAGTCAAATAGAAATGTAATTTATTTATTGAAAATAATTTTGAAGTAAAACCTTTGCAAATTGATTTTTTGTGACCCTACTGACCCTAGGAACCAACCCTTGGTGTTAAAAATAATTATGGAAAGATTTAGATTGGATTACTTGACTTAGTCATTTTCTAGCCAAATAAAAAGAATGGATTTAAAAATAGTTTTTGATGAACCAAAAACACCAAGCTTTGCAATAGCAACTCATTTGATGAACAACTTAAGAGTTTTGCCTTAATAAAAACATTTTTCACCACATGAAATGATGAATGGATTTAAAAATAGTTTTTGGACAAAACCCTCTTGCTAATGACTTTGCCACTTTGGTAAATGACCAATTTGGATCTTACAAAGTTTAGAAACCCCATAGAGACCCCTTTGCAAAATAAAACTATCTTGTGCATGCTCCCATGCATGAATTGATTTCCATAGTCTTGTGTGTGTGAAATTGTTTGAGTGATTATTGGTTTGGAATGTAAATTGAATGAGTGTTTGCTTGTTTGACTTGTAGTGAAGTGTGAGACTAACAAGATTAAGGAGTGAACTACCATTACCTTCCAAAAAGGCAAGTGATGCTTCATACTTTTTGTCCCATTACTTTTTCTATGCATTAGTAATTTTGCTAAGTAAACTTGCATGGATTTTGCTAAGTATAGATCTTGCTATAGGAAAACCTAGTAGATGAATCCTTAGTAGGATTTTCTAAGTTAAGTTTCCTATTACTACCAAGCTTAGCCTAGCTAATAGAAAACATGGGTGGAATATATATTCACACTATGGAAAAATATTCTAAGTCTGAGGACTTGTGATTTTGTCTAATAAAACAACTAAGTTAATGAACCTCCTGCGTGGAATGGAAGGATTGGGATATGTTGAGTGGTTACACAAGGACATGGACTTGGGTTGTGTATCACACTTGTGGAATGCCACCCAGGAAACAAAGGGATTTGAGATGTCAAATGTTGAGAAGCTTCAAGTGCAACCACTTGGCAATATGGGCTCTGCCAAGATCATATAGGTTGCAAGAACTTAGCCATATGGACAGTGGGTGGTAGTATTTGATAGGTTGGAGCGTGTCCATTTTGGTCTAAGGGAAGGCTTCTGAAAGATCTTGTCTTGGGAAACCAAGTCTTGTGGGGAAAGTGCACCACCTCTGCAGAGTGTAAAATCTAAGTACTTAGCCATGTCCCTGGTAAAGGACAAATTGAGCATCAAGACATGGAAGCAATCAAGAATCTCATCATTCCAATTTCTAAATTAAAATCTTGTGGTTTGAACAAGGGTTGTTTGAATTCCTTAATCATTGATGGAGAGATGGCTTGGTACAAGGATCTTGAAATCTTTGATTGAGAAAAATGATTCTGACAAGCAAAAAACTTAGTATTTTCAAAATGATAAGAAAAATCTATTTTGAGCAATGCAAGCCTCAACTCCACTTAGCCAAAAGCATATATATGATAGAATCCACCATAATACCATAGTATCACTTGCCAATACAATTCAAATGTATTGACCCTTTGTGGCTGTAACTTGTATGTTGCAGGTTTGATTGATTTTAGTGAAGATTGATTGATTAGGATTACAAAGTTTACAACCAACATCTGCCTATGGCACTTTGAAGATGATGGACCCCATGCTTATAGTTATTCCGCTGCAATGTAATGTAATAGCCTAATGAGCTATGTTTGATGTAATATAATTATGTTATTCCTGGTTATAAAGTTGTATTATGACCCTTGGTTCTTGATATTACATCTTAACTGTGGATGCTAGCTATTGATCCAGGGACTAGCATTGTAAACACAGGAGGCTCTATCTTATCTAAGATTGGGACCTCTACAGATGGTATCAGAGCATTGTGTTGCCTGTAGGATTTGTAAACCTAGGATTGGACAAAAACCCTTAGAAAAATAGGAGTTGTATTTGTTCAAAAACTTATTTACCAAAAACACTTGTAAACTCTTTCCTCAACCATTTTGATTTCAACTCTACTTCTCTTCTACTTCAACTTGATGGAAAAACCTACCCATGACCAAGGACTACACCATGTGCAAAGGATTTCTTCAACTTCTTCAACTCTAATGACTTCAACATCTTCAACTCTAATGACTTCAACATCTTCAGCATATTCCCTAAGGACTTCCAACTTGGATACCACTAAGGACTACAAGTGAAACAAGGAAATCTTACTCATGAATTAGAGACTGAGAGAATGCAAAATAAGAAGGAGCCATCCACAACTTTGAAGTATTGCAACCAAGAGTTTTTCTCAAGGAAACCATGATCCCATACAAGAAGAATCAACTAAGAAGGATGGAAGGATCACAAGTAAACCATATAGATGGACCACCATAATTTAGTTAAGTCAAACCACCAACTTATGTGGTGTAACAAAAATATTTTGTTGCCAAAGTATGTGCTTGAACTTTGTTGTTTGAGTGAAATGTTTGACTTGTGATTGCATGCACATTGTTTGTGTGAATTGTGATATGTGTGATTAGAAATAATTCCTTAGAAATATTTTGCCTATTCTAATCCAATCCAACCAAAACAGATGACTACTCCAAGAGACACCAACACCAACCAAGAAAACAACATGAGAGAACTTATAGTAACCCAAAACCAGTTGAGCCAAGAGACAACTCAGCTTTTAGCCAACAACAATGGACTAGACCCAGCCATACAAAGGATTTTGAAACTTCAATCCCAATTATTGCAAGGATTGGTTATTCAAGTGATCAACATGGGAGAAAACTTTTCCCAAAGAGCTAATGACAACAAGGATGACAAAGAGGTTATTCTAGAAGGAACCCAAGCTAGCAATGTTTTTAGAGACAAGGATCATGCATCCAAGGAACATGAAGATCAATGCCTCAAGAAGAGAGAAAGATCTCCCACCTATGAAGAACATGAACTAGAAGAACTCCTAGCTTTGGAGAGACCCAAGAAGAAGAAATTCCCCAACACTAGCAAGAAGGGTATTACACAAGTGCAATGTTTCAAATGCAAAGAGAAGGGACACTATGCCAGTGAATGCCCAGAAAAGAAGAAGAGACAAGAAGACAAACAAAAGCTAGTGAAACCCAAGATAAGGAAGGATTTTAGCCAAGTGATGTGCAAACACTGCAAAGAGTTAGGACATTATGCAAACTACTGTCCAGGAAAGATGAAGCATAAGATAAACCAGCCTATGAGGGATCTCAGCCTTGTCACATGTTCCAAATGCAAGGAACTAGGCCACTATGCAAACAATTGTCCAGAAAGGATGGAGAACAAGTTAAACAAGTCTATGAAGGAACTCAACCTTGGCCCATGAGTCAAGTATGGAAACCAAGGACACCATGCAAATGTTTGCTTAGAGAAATTTTCCCCAGGATCCCAAGAAGGACAATATGTAATTTTTGTCTGAAATTTTTTTTTAAGGGTAGTAGTACCCTAGTTGTTTTGAGCCTACTTTTAACCCTAACCTTCCCAAATCTCGGGACGAGATTTATTTTAAGGGTGGTAGCCTGTCACATCCCAAGATTTTCCAAATCTTGTAATGTGAAAATAAATGAATAAAATAAAACTTTGTTTGATTTTCAGAGCCAGAAGAAACTTTTGAATTGAATTGGAACTTCAAACCCATTTGAATTAAATAAAAACCTAAAGGGATTTAAAAAGATAAACATTTAATAAAAGGAAAAATAAAAACATTTGGAAATACTATTTTGAAACAATTGAATGAAAAGATTTGTTTTCAAATGAAATAGAAGTTTATAAATAAAGAATATTTTATAAAGCCAAATTAAACCTTGGCCAAGCTTTGGAATTAAAACATTTTATTTTTAATAAAATTTGCAAAGGTTTATTTAAATAAATTAATAAGGATTTAATATCCAACTTTATTTAAATAAAAGGTTTTACCAATTTTAATTAAAACATCAAAACCTATTAAATTGTTTTAAATAGGTTTTCTAAGTATTTTATATTCTCTAATAAAACCTACTAAAGTGTTTTGGCTTTATTTTAGATTCAAAATAAATATCTCAAATAAAATAAATCCTATTTGAAATAATAATGAAAGTCTATTATATATAATTATTAATGGACCCTAAAGTAAAAAGTTATTTTGTTTTAAACAAGTTTTCCAAATATTCTTTATTTCCAAATAAAACCTACTGATTTGGTTTTTGAAAATATTTGGATTTCAAATGGAGATTCTATTAATTAAATCAAACCCTACTTTATTAAATAACTAATGAACCATTTTATTTAATTAATGAATGATCTTAAGAAGAATAAAAATTATTTTATTTTTGGAATTTGGTTTATATTGATAAACAGAACCAAATTCATAATTGAAAAGCTTGATGATTGTTTGAATCATTTTGAATGTGTTTGGTTGTTTGAATTTCAAAATAGGAAAATGGAAATAGAAAAGGAAAAAGAATCAGACAGAAAAAAAAATAGGGAAATGGACTAACCCAACTGAGCCAGCCCAAACAGCCCATCTAGCCCAAACCCCACCCCACCGCAGTGAAACGTTTCTCACCGTAGAAAGAACCCGCGGAGCAACAGACATGTGGACCCCTTCCCTTCTCCCTTTCTTTCACTGCCAGCGGACCCCACACCCTACTGTACTTCGTCCTCACCCTCAGCGACCCGTTCTTCCCCGTTCTGCAGTTGAATCCTCCAGTTTAATTCACCTTAATGTCGCGAGTTAAACCTGCAGTGATCACGCACATTTAATAGTATCCCTCTCCTCTCCGTTTCCCCTCTGCCTCCTTCCCCGAGCACGCCTCCAGGCCGTCGCAATTTGTCCTCGAACAGCTCCGTCTCCGACGAGCTTCCACCGACGAATACGGCCGAGCCACGCCACCTCCTGCCTCCCCGAACACACGAGCACGCTCACCGCATCCTGGCGCATCTTACCGTGCCAATCATTCATCCGCAGGCGCCCAGAGCATCGACTTCGACAACATCTGACCGCGCCGCCGCGTCTTCCTCACTCCGACGAAGTACCATGGTAAACACCGACCGCCCCGTGCTCTCTCGTTCATGCTCCTACACTCGCCACACTCGACTGCGTCTAATCGTGTACTCGTTTTCCCTCGGGGCGAACCACAGCTCCACCCACGACGAGCTCCAGGACCATCTGACGCCGACCAAGTCTCCGGCGAGCAATTAATCACAACTTCGCGTGCCCCTCGTCGAACCAGCAGTACCTTGAGCTTCGCCGTGTCCTCGTGAGCCTGGTGAGCATCTTCTTACCCTTTCTTGCTTCCTGCCTCGCCAGCACCGCCGCCAACCGGCCGCTCCGCCGCTCGCCGTTGTCATCGCGCCGCCAGTCCTTGGCCAGGCAGCAGCAGCCGTCCGATCTTGATCCGGTGGATAGGATAGAGTAACTTAAACGCGAAAGGGTACGTCTCCAGAGCCGCACGATTTATTTAGATCTAACACACAGCAGCACGCGATCCAGACGAACCGGTATCGTCCAATCACGACGTGACGCGTGGCCATGTTTTGATTTAAAACACAGATTTGAATCTGTTCTAGATTCAATTTTCAAACCTTTGTAACTTTCAAACCACACGTCCAAATTTTACAAATTTTATATCAATGAATTCAGGAGAACAAGCCCTAGCCAACCATGCCCTTAGTTTAGCAAATAGTAGTTGTTAGCTTGTTTGAAATTATAGAAACATTTGTATGCTTGTTAAGAATGTAAAAATTGTTTAAAATTGAATTTAGGGTTAAAATCTTTGGCAATTGGATTGATTTGAACCCACTGACCCTAGGAAACACTTTGTGGACACAAAAATGTATTTGGAGAAATTAAGAAATAATTCTTTGATTTAAAAACCATTTCTAGTCAAATAGAAATGTAATTTATTTATTGAAAATAATTTTGAAGTAAAACCTTTGCAAATTGATTTGTTGTGACCCTACTGACCCTAGGAACCAACCCTTGGTGTTAAAAATAATTATTGAAAGATTTAGGTTGGATTACTTGACTTAGTCATTTTCTAGCCAAATAAAAAGAATGGTTTTTGTTATAAAAATGTTTATGGAAAGAGAACTTTAAGGAAATAGTTTGGACCAAACTTACTGACCCAAAAACACCAAGCTTTGCAATATCAAGTCATTTGATGAACAACTTAAGAGTTTTGCCTTAATAAAAACATTTTTCACCACATGAAATGATGAATGGATTTAAAAATAGTTGTTGGACAAAACCCTCTTGCTAATGACTTTGCCACTTTGGTAAATGACCAATTTGGATCTTACAAAGTTTAGAAACCCCATAGAGACCCCTTTGCAAAATAAAACTATCTTGTGCATGCTCCCATGCATGAATTGGTTTCCATAGTCTTGTGTGTGTGAAATTGTTTGAGTGATTATTGGTTTGGAATGTAAATTGAATGAGTGTTTGCTTGTTTGACTTGTAGTGAAGTGTGAGACTAACAAGATCAAGGAGTGAACTACCATTACCTTCCAAAAAGTAAAGTGATGCTTCATACTTTTTGTCCCATTACTTTTTCTATGCATTAGTAATTTTGCTAAGTAAACTTGCATGGATTTTGCTAAGTATATATCTTGCTATAGGAAAACCTAGTAGATGAATCCTTAGTAGGATTTTCTAAGTTAAGTTTCCTATTACTACCAAGCTTAGCCTAGCTAATAGAAAACATGGGTGGAATATATATTCACACTATGGAAAAATATTCTAAGTCTGAGGACTTGTGATTTTGTCTAATAAAACAACTAAGTTAATGAACCTCCTGGGTGGAATGGAAGGATTGGGATATGTTGAGTGGTTACACAAGGCCATGGACTTGGGTTGTGTATCACACTTGTGGAATGCCACCCAGGAAACAAAGGGATTTGAGATGTCAAATGTTGAGAAGCTTCAAGTGCAACCACTTGGCAATATGGGCTCTGCCATGATCATATAGGTTGCAAGAACTTAGCCATATGGACAGTGGGTGGTAGTGTTTGATAGGTTGGAGCGCGTCCATTTTGGTCTAAGGGAAGGCTTCTGAAAGATCTTGTCTTGGGAAACCAAGTCTTGTGGGGAAAGTGCACCATCTCTGCAGAGTGTAAAATCTAAGTACTTAGCCATGTCCCTGGTAAAGGACAAATTGAGCATCAAGACATGGAAGCAAACAAGAATCTCATCATTCCAATTTCAAAATTGAAATCTTGTGGTTTGAACAAGGGTTGTTTGAATTCCTTAATCATTGATGGAGAGATGGCTTGGTACAAGGATCTTGAAATCTTTGATTGACAAAAATGATTTTGACAAGCAAAAAACTTAGTATTTTCAAAATGATAAGAAAAATCTATTTTGAGAAATGCAAGCCTCAACTCCACTTAGCCAAAAGCATATAGATGATAGAATCCACCATAATACCATAGTATCACTTGCCAATACAATTCAAATGTATTGACCCTTTGTGGCTGTAACTTGTATGTTGCAGGTTTGATTGATTTTAGTGAAGATTGATTGATTAGGATTACAAAGTCTACAACCAACATCTGCCTATGGCACTTTGAAGATGATGGACCCCATGCTTATAGTTATTCCGCTGCAATGTAATGTAATAGCCTAATGAGCTATGTTTGATGTAATATAATTATGTTATTCCTGGTTATAAAGTTGTATTATGACCCTTGGTTTTTGATATTACATCTTAACTGTGGATGCTAGCTATTGATCCAGGGACTAGCATTGTAAACACAGGAGGCTCTATCTTATCTAAGATTGGGACCTCTAAAGATGGTATCAGAGCATTGTGTTGCCTGTAGGATTTGTAAACCTAGGATTGGACAAAAACCCTTAGAAAAATAGGAGTTGTATTTGTTCAAAAACTTATTTACCAAAAACACTTGTAAACTCTTTCCTCAACCATTTTGATTTCAACTCTACTTCTCTTCTACTTCAACTTGATGGAAAAACCTACCCATGACCAAGGACTACACCATGTGCAAAGGATTTCTTCAACTTCTTCAACTCTAATGACTTCAACATCTTCAACTCTAATGACTTCAACATCTTCAGCATATTCCCTAAGGACTTCCAACTTGGATACCACTAAGGACTACAAGTGAAACAAGGAAATCTTACTCAAGAATTAGAGACTGAGAGAATGCAAAATAAGAAGGAGCCATCCACAACTTTGAAGTATTGCAACCAAGAGTTTTTCTCACGGAAACCATGATCCCATACAAGAAGAATCAACTAAGATGGATGGAAGGATCACAAGTAAACCATATAGATGGACCACCATAATTTAGTTAAGTCAAACCACCAACTTATGTGGTGTAACAAAAATATTTTGTTGCCAAAGTATGTGCTTGAACTTTGTTGTTTGAGTGAAATGTTTGACTTGTGATTGCATGCACATTGTTTGTGTGAATTGTGATATGTGTGATTAGAAATAATTCCTTAGAAATATTTTGCCTATTCTAATCCAATCCAACCAAAACAGATGACTACTCCAAGAGACACCAACACCAACCAAGAAGACAACATGAGAGAACTTATAGTAACCCAAAACCAGTTGAGCCAAGAGACAACTCAGCTTTTAGCCAACAACAATGGACTAGACCCAGCCATACAAAGGATTTTGAAACTTCAATCCCAATTGTTGCAAGGATTGGTTATTCAAGTGATCAAAGAGCTAATGACAACAAGGATGACAAAGAGGTTATTCTAGAAGGAACCCAAGCTAGCAATGTTTTTAGAGACAAGGATCATGCATCCAAGGAACATGAAGATCAATGCCTCAAGAAGAGAGAAAGATCTCCCACCTATGAAGAACATGAACTAGAAGAACTCCTAGCTTTGGAGAGACCCAAGAAGAAGAAATTCCCCAACACTAGCAAGAAGGATATTACACAAGTGCAATGTTTCAAATGCAAAGAGATGGGACACTATGCCAGTGAATGCCCAGAAAAGAAGAAGAGACAAGAAGACAAACAAAAGCTAGTGAAACCCAAGATAAGGAAGGATTTTAGCCAAGTGATGTGCAAACACTGCAAAGAGTTAGGACATTATGCAAACTACTGTCCAGGAAAGATGAAGCATAAGATAAACCAGCCTATGAGGGATCTCAGCCTTGTCACATGTTTCAAATGCAAGGAACTAGGCCACTATGCAAACAATTGTCTAGAAAGGATGGAGAACAAGTTAAACAAGTCTATGAAGGAACTCAACCTTGGCCCATGAGTCAAGTATGGAAACCAAGGACACCATGCAAATGTTTGCTTAGAGAAATTTTCCCCAGGATCCCAAGAAGGACAATATGTAATTTTTGTCTGAATTTTTTTTAAGGGTGGTAGTACCCTAGTTGTTTTGAGCCTAATTTTAACCCTAACCTTCCCAAATCTCGGGACGAGATTTATTTTAAGGGTGGTAGCCTGTCACATCCCAAGATTTTCCAAATCTTGTAATGTGAAAATAAATGAATAAAATAAAACTTTGTTTGATTTTCAGAGCCAGAAGAAACTTTTGAATTCAATTGGAACTTCAAACCCATTTGAATTAAATAAAAACCTAAAGGGATTTAAAAAGATAAACATTTAATAAAAGGAAAAATAAAAACATTTGGAAATACTATTTTGAAACAATTGAATGAAAAGATTTGTTTTCAAATGAAATAGAAGTTTATAAATAAAGAATATTTTATAAAGCCAAATTAAACCTTGGCCAAGCTTTGGAATTAAAACATTTTTATTTTTAATAAAATTTGCAAAGGTTTATTTAAATAAATTAATAAGGATTTAATATCCAACTTTATTTAAATAAAAGGTTTTACCAATTTTAATTAAAACATCAAAACCTATTAAATTGTTTTAAATAGGTTTTCCAAGTATTTTATATTCTCTAATAAAACCTACTAAAGTGTTTTGGCTTTATTTTAGATTCAAAATAAATATATCAAATAAAATAAATCCTATTTGAAATAATAATGAAAGTCTATTATATATAATTATTAATGGACCCTAAAGTAAAAAGTTATTTTGTTTTAAACAAGTTTTCCAAATATTCTTTATTTCCAAATAAAACCTACTGATTTGGTTTTTGAAAATATTTGGATTTCAAATGGAGATTCTATTAATTAAATCAAACCCTATTTTATTAAATAACTAATGAACCATTTTATTTAATTAATGAATGATCCTAAAAAGAATAAAAATTATTTTATTTTTGGAATTTGGTTTATATTGATAAACATAACCAAATTCATAATTGAAAATCTTGATGATTGTTTGAATCATTTTGAATGTGTTTGGTTGTTTGAATTTCAAAACAGGAAAATGGAAATAGAAAAGGAAAAAGAATGAGACAGAAAAAATAATAGGGAAATGGACTAACCCAACTGAGCCAGCCCAAACAGCCCATCTAGCCCAAACCCCACCCGACCGCAGCGAAACGTTTCTCACCGTAGAAAGAACCCGCGGAGCAACAGACATGTGGACCCCTCCCCTTCTCCCTTTCTTTCACTGCCAGCAGACCCCACACCCTACTATTCTTCGTCCTCACCCTCAGCAACCCGTTCTTCCCCGTTCTGCCGTTGAATCCTCCAGTTTAATTCACCTTAATGCCGCGAGTTAAACCTACAGTGATCATGCACATTTAATCGTCTCCCTCTCCTCTCCGTTTCCCCTCTGCCTCCTTCCCCGAGCACGCCTCCAGGCCGTCGCAATTTGTCCTCGAACAGCTCCGTCTCCGACGAGCTTCCACCGACGAATACGGCCGAGCCACGCCACCTCCTGCCTCCCCGAACACACGAGCAAGCTCACCGCATCCTGGCGCATCTTACCATGCCAATCATTCATCCGCAGGCGCCCAGAGCATCAACTTCGACAACATCTGACCGCGCCGCCGCGTCTGCCTCACTCCGACGAAGTCCCATGGTAAACACCGACCGCCCCGTGCTCTCTCGTTCATGCTCCTACACTCGCCACACTCGACTGCGTCTAATCGTGTACTCGTTTTCCCTCGGGGCAAACCACAGCTCCACCCACGACGAGCTCCAGGACCATCTGACGCCGACCAAGTCTCCGGCGAGCAATTAATCACAACTTCGCGTGCCCCTCGTCGAACCAGCAGTACCTTGAGCTTCGCCGTGTCCTCCTGATCCTGGTGAGCATCTTCTTACCCTTTCTTGATTCCTGCCTCGCCAGCGCCGCCGCCAACCGGCCGCTCCGCCGCTCGCCATTGTCATCGCGCCGCCAGTCCTTGGCCAGGCAGCAGCAGCCGTCCGATCTTGATCCGGTGGATAGGATAGAGTAACTTAAACGCGAAAGGGTACGTCTCCAGAGCCGCACGATTTATTTAGATCTAACGCACAGCAGCACGCGATCCAGACGAACCGGTATCGTCCAATCACGAGGTGACGCGTGGCCATGTTTTGATTTAAAACACAGATTTGAATCTGTTCTAGATTCAATTTTCAAACCTTTGTAACTTTCAAACCACACGTCCAAATTTTACAAATTTTATATCAATGAATTCAGGAGAACAAGCCCTAGCCAACCATGCCCTTAGTTTAGCAAATAGTAGCTGTTAGCTTGTTTGAAATTACTGAAACATTTGTATGCTTGTTTAGAATGTAAAAATTGTTTAAAATTGAATTTAGGGTTAAAATCTTTGGCAATTGGATTGATTTGAACCCACTGACCCTAGGAAACACTTTGTGGACACAAAAATGTATTTGGAGAAATTAAGAAATAATTCTTTGATTTAAAAACCATTTCTAGTCAAATAGAAATGTAATTTATTTATTGAAAATAATTTTGAAGTAAAACCTTTGCAAATTGATTTGTTGTGACCCTACTGACCCTAGGAACCAACCCTTGGTGTTAAAAATAATTATGGAAAGATTTAGGTTGGATTACATGACTTAGTCATTTTCTAGCCAAATAAAAAGAATGGTTTTTGTTATAAAAATGTTTATGGAAAGAGAACTTTAAGGAATTAGTTTGGACCAAAATTACTGACCCAAAAACACCAAGCTTTGCAATAGCAACTCATTTGATGAACAACTTAAGAGTTTTGCCTTAATAAAAACATTTTTCACCACATGAAATGATGAATGGATTTAAAAATAGTTTTTGGAGAAAACCCTCTTGCTAATGACTTTGCCACTTTGGTAAATGACCAATTTGGATCTTTCAAAGTTTAGAAACCCCATAGAGACCCCTTTGCAAAATAAAACTATCTTGTGCATGCTCCCATGCATGAATTGGTTTCCATAGTCTTGTGTGTGTGAAATTGTTTGAGTGATTATTGGTTTGGAATGTAAATTGAATGAGTGTTTGCTTGTTTGACTTGTAGTGAAGTGTGAGACTAACAAGATCAAGGAGTGAACTACCATTACCTTCCAAAAAGGCAAGTGATGCTTCATACTTTTTGTCCCATTACTTTTTCTATGCATTAGTAATTTTGCTAAGTAAACTTGCATGGATTTTGCTAAGTATATATCTTGCTATAGGAAAACCTAGTAGATGAATCCTTAGTAGGATTTTCTAAGTTAAGTTTCCTATTACTACCAAGCTTAGCCTAGCTAATAGAAAGCATGGGTGGAATATATATTAACACTATGGAAAAATATTCTAAGTCTGAGGACTTGTGATTTTGTCTAATAAAACAACTAAGTTAATGAACCTCCTGGGTGGAATGGAAGGATTGGGATATGTTGAGTGGTTACACAAGGCCATGGACTTGGGTTGTGTATCACACTTGTGGAATGCCACCCAGGAAACAAAGGGATTTGAGATGTCAAATGTTGAGAAGCTTCAAGTGCAACCACTTGGCAATATGGGCTCTGCCATGATCATATAGGTTGCAAGAACTTAGCCATATGGACAGTGGGTGGTAGTGTTTGATAGGTTGGAGCGCGTCCATTTTGGTCTAAGGGAAGGCTTCTGAAAGATCTTGTCTTGGGAAACCAAGTCTTGTGGGGAAAGTGCACCACCTCTGCAGAGTGTAAAATCTAAGTACTTAGCCATGTCCCTGGTAAAGGACAAATTGAGCATCAAGACATGGAAGCAAACAAGAATCTCATCATTCCAATTTCAAAATTAAAATCTTGTGGTTTGAACAAGGGTTTTTTGAATTCCTTAATCATTGATGGAGAGATGGCTTGGTACAAGGATCTTGAAATCTTTGATTGAGAAAAATGATTTTGACAAGCAAAAAACTTAGTATTTTCAAAATGATAAGAAAAATCTATTTTGAGCAATGCAAGCCTCAACTCCACTTAGCCAAAAGCATATAGATGATAGAATCCACCATAATACCATAGTATCACTTGCCAATACAATTCAAATGTATTGACCCTTTGTGGCTGTAACTTGTATGTTGCAGGTTTGATTGATTTTAGTGAAGATTGATTGATTAGGATTACAAAGTCTACAACCAACATCTGCCTATGGCACTTTGAAGATGATGGACCCCATGCTTATAGTTATTCCGCTGCAATGTAATGTAATAGCCTAATGAGCTATGTTTGATGTAATATAATTATGTTATTCCTGGTTATAAAGTTGTATTATGACCCTTGGTTCTTGATATTACATCTTAACTGTGGATGCTAGCTATTGATCCAGGGACTAGCATTGTAAACACAGGAGGCTCTATCTTATCTAAGATTGGGACCTCTACACTACTGTTCGGGATATGCTATATGGGTATCCTCATAGCATGTCTCTTATCCGACTAACCCGGGTGGCCCATAGTCGGTAGCATGGCCTATGGCCTGCTGGGCGGCCCAGTTAGGTGGATCCATAAGGGAGGCCATGCCGGATAAAGGAAGGCTACGGTGGAGTCACCCGCGTACCCGGAGACTTGGAGTGTAAGATACATAAGACTAGTAATAGACGGTGTAGAACTCTGTAACCTGTCCGGCTAGGACTTTTCCCTGTAACCCTAGGACCTGGCGACTATATAAGTCGGGCCTATGGGAGCCTTTAGGGCATCATTTTACACACACCTCGCACAGCGAACCTATCTCTGTAACTCGACGTATTGCCATTATAGTGATTTATAGCAGGAGTAGGATTCCGCCACCGTTGTGGGATCTGAACCTGGGTAAGTTGTGTTACCTCGTACCTGTCAACTGTCTGCCTTACCCCACGTCTCTAAACACGCACTGTGAGGACCCCTCCATGGCGTACTCATCGGCAATACCACGACATCGACACAAGGGGAGCCAAAGAATACTTATAAGCCTTAACAACTGAGTTGTTAATTTAGCTGCACCTGGAAATAGGTATTGCTCATAGAAGTTTATTAGTAGCAACAATTTTTAGTAGCAATAGCCCAGAAACAGCAGCAAAACAAGAGAAATAGTAACAGTAGTAGCAAACAGTAGGATATGAGCGCGGTAGGCATAGGGATGGAGGGACGGGCGTTGCATGGACGAGTCTAAACATGTAACTTCAACATCTAGGGCAATTGCAGATAAATAGGAATAAGCATCCAAGTACTAAACAATCATAGGCATGTGCTCCATATATATTTATGCGTGCTCGCAATGAGAACTTGCACAACATCTTTTGTCCTGCCAGCCCTTTGTAGCGGGGCCTCAAGAGAACTATTGGAAATTAAGGTGCTCCTTTTAATAGAGCACCGAAGCAAAGCATTAACACTCCGTGAACACATGTGATCCTCACATCACAGCCATCCCCTCTAGTTGTCCCAATTTCTGTCACATCGGGGCCTTTGGATCCGGACAATGATATGTGTACACAACTTGCAGATAATATCACAAACAATACTATCATAATGATTCAATAATAAGTTTAGATCTGAGATCATGGCACTCGGGCCCTAGTAATAACCATTAAGCACAACAAGTTGCAACAAAGTGAAATAGCAATAATAGAGATAGTAGGCACCATGCCCTACCAATCTTATTCGATTACATGATAGAACTCATCCAATCCCTACCATCCCCATGGACTACATCGGGGGATTACTCACTCATGTATGAGGGAAACATGGATGGTTGATGGAGATGCGTTGGTGATGACGATGGCGATGATCCTCTCCAAATTCCCCGTCCCATCATGGTGGTAGAATGGATTTTCTTGTTACGAATCGCAGTTTGTGGTGGTGGCGGTGCAACGGAACTCTTTCTGGAAAACGTCAAACCCCCCTCGGTTTTTAGGTCAAGAGGCATCTTATAGGCGAAGAGGGAGGCTGAGGGGGTGCATGGGTGTAAGATCCCTCCCTTATAAAGGTAAGGATCCCTGTGATTGCAATGCTAGTCCCTGTATCAATAGCTAGCATCCACAGTTAAGATGTAATATCAAGAAACAAAGGTCATAATACAACTTTATAACCAGGAATAAAATATTTCATTACATCTTACATAGCTCATTTGGCTATCTCATTACAATGCAGCAGAAATAACTATAGCATGGAGTCCTTCATCTTCAAAGTGCCAATGGCAATCATGTTGGTTGTAGACTTGTAATCCTAATCAACACATTTCACTAACACCAAACAAACCTACAACATAATAAGTTATAGCCACAAAGGTCAATACATTTGAATTGTATTGGCAAGTGATACTATGGTAGTATAGTGGAGTCTATCATCTATATGCATTTGGCTAGGTGGAGCTTAGGATTTCTTTGCTCAAAATAGATTTTTCTTATCATTTAAAAACACTAAGCATTTTCTTGTCAAAATCACCCAAGGAACCACCAATAGAAATTGGTGAACCTTCACCCTTGTTCAACCACAAGATTTTAAATTAGAAATTGGGATGTGGAGATTATTGATTGCTTCCATGTCTTGATGCTCAAATTGTCCTTTGCCAGGGACATGGCCAAGTAATTAGATTTTACACTCTGCAGAGATGGTGCACTTTCCCCACAAGACATGGTTTCACCAAGACAAGATCTTTCAGAAGCCTTCCCTTAGACCAGAATGGGCGCGTTCCAACCTATCAATCCCCTACCACCAACTGTCCATTTGGCTAAATTATTGCAACCTATATGATCCAGGTAGAGCCCATAATGCCAAGTGGCTGGACTTGAAGCTTCTCAACATTTGACATCTCAAATCTCTTTGTTCCTGGGTGGCATTCCACAAGTGAGATACCAAGTTTTCCCCAGTATACTGGACTTGGTGATGCCCAAGTTTTCCCTAGCATACTGGACTTGCGTAACCACTCAACACAAACCATTCTTTCCATTCCACCCAAGTGGTTCATTCACTTAGTTGTTTTATTAAACAAAACACAAGTCCTTGACTTATAAATATTCCATGGCATGAATATAATCTACCCTTGTTTTCTACTAGCTAGGCTAAGCATGATAGTAGTAGGAATCTTAACTTAGGAAAAATTCTACTAAGGTTTCATCTACTAGGATTTCCCATGGCATAGTTTATACTTAGCAAAAATTCCATGCAAGTCCTACTTAGAAATATCACCAATGCATAGTGAAAGTAATGGGACAAAAGTATGAAGCATCACTTGGCTTTTTGGTGGAGAATTATAAGTTCACTCCTTGATCTTGCAATAGTCATACTCTTCAAATTCCACTACAATTCAATCAAGCAAGCAAATATTCAATCTACCATTCAAGCAATCATCACATAAAATAATAAAAACCAAGCAATGCATGCAAGCATGCCAAAGATTGTTTTATTTTGTAAAAGTGGTTTCTATAGGTTATAAACATCATAAAATATCTTTTGGTCATTTATAAAAGTGGCAAGGTCATTTATAAATGTGGCAAAACCATTTGATATCAACTTAGTAAAAACGGCCATTTGAAGTCATTTTTGTTTTGCTAGAAATGGTTCAAACCAAAGTAATATTTTCTAGTGTTTGACAAATACCTTTTTAAACACAAATTTTAGTGTTTTATGGTCAAGTGTTTAATATTGAAACCATTTGCAAAAGGTTTTACCTATAAACCATTTTTATACCAAATCAATATTTTATGTTGTTGGAAATGCCTTTAGCCAAGTAATAATTTTCATAGGGTTCACCAAATATATTTTTAAATCATAAAACTTTGTGTTTAGGGTCAGATGGTTTAACTCAAATCATTTCCCAAAGGTTTTTCTCCAAAAGCATTTTTAACATATAAACCATATTTTTATTTGACTAGAAATGTTCCAATTCAAAGATTTATTCTTTAAGTTCACAAAATATGTTTTTGAATCTACAAGTTGGTTTCTATGGTCAGTAGGTTCAAAACAATCCAATTTCCAAAGATTTTACCTTAAAAATATTTCTAGAATAATTTTTATATTCAAATTATGCCTACACAAGTTTCTGCAAAACCAAGCAATTTAACAGAAGCAATTTACTAAACAAAGTGCATGGTTGGAAAGTACTTGCTTTGCTTATTCAATTGATATAAAATTTACAAAATTTGGACGTGTGGATCAAAATTTTTGAATTATGCAAGTTTGAACATCTATTATAATAGTTTCTGTTTTTAAAACAAAAGGCTGGCCACACGTCTTGTCCTGATTGGTCCATACCGGTTTGTGTGGATCGTGCAACATGGGGCATTGGATTTTAAACAGATTGAGCGGCACATGATCACTCGTACCCCTTCGTTTAAGTTTCTATTGCATCCTTACGATCTTGATCCAACGGTCCTTAGTGCGTCGACCAATAAATAGCGGCGCTGGTGCGACGGTGAGCGGCGGCGCGCTCGGGCTACGGCGTAAAGGCGACAACAGGAAGCGATAGGAGGAGGGAAGAAGCTTACCAGAACCGCAGAATCCTGCTGATGCTCAACATGGTCGTCGAAAGGAAGGGGGCGCTCGAGGTCGACGATAATTCCTCGCCAGAGTAGTCTCTGTCGATGGGCGAGCTTGGCGACGTCCTTGGCGAGGCTGTGGTGCGCGCTAAGACAAGCCAGCGGTGCAGTTAGATGCACGCGAGAGAGTAGATCACAGGGGTTTCAACAAGAGAGGAGGGGACGGTCGGGTCTCACCGGTAATGCTCCTCGGAGCGGATGCAGACGACATCGAAGCTCAGACGTGGTCGTCGTTGAGCCTGCGGTGCTCGCGCGGGCGAGTGGCGGTTACAGACAGATGCATAGGGCTGTGGGGAGTAGTCTCATGAAGTCTGGGAGGAAAGGCGGTGGCTGGGTTCACTGGAATCGGCCAGAAACATCGTCGGAGACAGAGGTGGTCTCAGCTCGAATTAGAACGGCCTGGAGGCAGAGAGGGAGGGGCGAGTGAGGGAAAATGGGGAGGAGAGACAGGCGTTTAATCAAGCGTGGTCGCGGAGAGGTTTAGGCGAGGCATTGACGCGTATTCATGCGAGTTAAAACAAGAAGAAACGGCCGGCGAGGGGGGCGTGGTCACCGCGGGGTGAGGAAGAAGGGTCTGGCAGGTGGGGTTGGCTGGTCAGTGTGAGATAGAGAGAGAGAGAGGTGGGGACCAGAAGTCAGCGAGGGGCGGGTCTGTTCTGCGGTGTGAAACATTTTTCTACGGGGTAAGAGGGATGGGCTAGCTGGGCCTGGACTGGGCTGGCTTCGATTCATTTTTTCGTTCTGTTTTACTTTTCTATTTCCTTTTCTATTTACCTTTTTTTATTTTTATTCAAATAATTCAAACTCTGTTTAAATTCAAACCTTTACCAAACTTGAGTATATTTTTAATACTGTTTAATAACACATTCTAAAGTCCATTTTAGAATAATTCTTTTATTCTTTTAGGGTCTATTATTAATTTTAAAAATAGATATTTGTCTTTATTTCAAATAGGATTTAAATGTGTTTTAAAACTCTATTTGAATTACAAATCTTACCAAACCTTTTTCAGTAGGCTTTATTTATACAAAATAATTTCACTTTGAAATATTATTTAAAATACTTATTATGTTTTAATATTTATTTAAAATGGAAAATGCCTTTGCTTAAATAAAATTGGATATAATAAATCCTCATGATTGTATTTAAATAATCCTTTACTCTTGTTATCAAACAAAAATATTTTATTTTATTTGCTTTGTAAAGTTTTAATTTGGCTCTTTAAAATAGTCCTTGTGTAAAAACCATATTTTATTTAAAAATCCAAAAATGGTAATCCCAACTTGTATAATTTTATTTAATATTTGTTTTGTCCTTTTAATATCTTTAGGATTATTTACTCACCATGTGGTATGGATTTTTTAGATAGGAGCTTTATTAGCTTTGGAAATTTAATTTCCTTATCTTATTAAATTCATAAGATTTTATCTATGGCTATAAATTAAGTGAAACCAATTTCTATGGTTTTATAATATTTTCATTTATCATTCTTGATCATTTTTAAATGTTTGTTTGACAAATTTTTATGTGGACCAAATCATTAGGCTTAGAGATAACTTGGAAATGTTTTTCTTCCATTAGGGTTTTAGGGTTTGTGGCGCATACTATGGGCCAGGCACTGTGGGCCCGACACTCAGTGTTCTGTGGCGCATACTATGATTATGCGCCATAGAAGGTTAAACTTCTGTGGTGCATAGCTGACCTATGCGCCACAGAACATTGAGGGCACAAATCTGCACAAAATAAAGGTGGCAGATAGAGCTTTTTAATGACACCCCTCTATATATATGCCACACTCCTTCTCCAAAGCAACATACCTGCCCCTCATGTCTTCTTCCCACAACTCGTCGGAAGACTCGCTAGAGAGTACAACCCGCTCACGTTCCCTGCAGCCTACTCGCAGTGTAGGGGCAAGGTCGAGGGGCAGTGCTCGGAGTCAGCCGCCGCGGGATTCATAGGTCAACCTAATCGAGGAGGAGGCCAGACTGCGGCACGAGGACCTCTACAACAAGGCCATGAGGTTGTACACCGTGCTCGCCTCTGCGGAGGAGAGGGCGCGCATGGCGGAACCAATCGGGTGGCGGCCAGTGCTCGACCCCAATGTGTCCATGGAGGATCACGTCCGCAGGCTACAGGTGCGCGTGAACAGGGAGGTTTGGCATCTTCCACCGCCATCGCCCCCACCAGCTCTTTGAAGGGATTTGCAAGGTTGTAGTTTGTGTATTTACAATGATGTATGGCATTGTTGTTTTGCGCTGTTCAAGGCTATGCGCATGTGCATTTTTCAATGATGTATGCCACTTCACATGTCTATCTACTATATTGTCTATTATATTCTACCTATTCCACTACTAGTTGGGAAAAGCACAAGAGAAGTTTGTTCAAGGAAACACGAAGCATTCTATGGCGCATACTGGAGTAATGCGCCACAGAAGTTTGTTCTTCTGTGGCGCATATGCACAAATGCGCCACCGAAGCTTGTACATGGGTGTCCAGAGTGTAGGGCCCACATTATTATTCGGTGGCGCATATATCTTCTGTGGCGCATAATACTCTATGCGCCACAGAATTTTTGTCAGAGCACGGCCGTACCAAACTTCAGTGGCGCATACGGGTTGATGCGCCATAGAAGATTCATGGTCCAACCGCTGGTGCGGGTCCCACCATAATTCTATGGCGCATCACTCCGTAGGATGCGCCACAGAAGTTTGGTGGTTCTGTGGCGCATTTATCCTGATGCGCCACTGGATAACTTTTGTGGCCCATGGTCAGAACCATGCGCCACAGAAGGTATGTCTATCTATAGCTAGTTTCCTAGTAGTGGTTTCCCATCCTACAGATCAGTCATTACTCACACTACCTTTACCTAGATCAATCCTTGGGGTCTTGCATACCTGACAAGTCCTTAGATTGAGGCAAGATAGGGTACCACAATCAGCATGTCATACAAACTAAAACATGATCCCATCTATGATAAATAACATGCACAAAAGCTACATGGCTACGCCGAAGCCCTTAGCCCAAGAAGAATTACTCACACATAGAGATGAAATTGACAATCATAAACATTGTAACAGAGATCATAAGGTTGGTAGAAAATATTCTTACAATGTCGTCAATTGGAGAAGAGATCTACTATTACAAGTGCTGGAAGATGGCTATGGTGGTGGAGAAGGGTTTCGAGGTTTAGATCTAGATCTATTCCTCCGGTGTTGCGACTTCTGGTAGCAGGGACAGTTGAGGTTTAAAAGAAGCGTTGTTTCCCATCGCCCGAAGTCTCTTTATATAGGGGTCCCTTCACGAAAGTTGTTTTGTTTGAGGTAATGAATTCGGCGCAAACTATACGGCCGGAATAAAATTCCCGCCGTATAGTTGGTCGTTAAAGCTTCAGCATTAGCTTCACGGCTCCTGGATTCTTTGATGTGTTGGATATCTTGTATCTTTGGTATTTATGTAGTGATTCCATCACCATACGTCATTATCTGCAAAAGGAATTATAGCAAGAAAGGATTGCATACACCTATGATCATTAGGCATTAGTGGCATGATTTAGATAGATATTTCATCAAATATATAAATAATATATAGTTTAAATGCGGACGTGGATGGCTATACTTCACAGCCATCAGCAAGCAAGAGCAAGCACGCGAGGCGGAAGGGGATCGGGTAGCACGCGCACGTGAAAGCTGGCGAGACTAGCGGGAGACGGAACAGAAGCGAGCAGGAGCAAGGGATCGGGAGGGTGTGGTCCAGGAGCAAGGCGGCGGTCAACACGGGCGACACGGGACTAGTGCGCGCACGCGAGCGCAAGTGAACAGGGAGGGCGTGGCAGGGAGCAGCGCGACCAACTGGATCGGCCTGGGCCAACCGGTAGTACCGGTCCACCCATGAGGTACTACCGGCTAGGCCCGGTACTGCCGGCTAGCGCATCTGGGACAGTCTAAAGGGGAGTGGTACACACTGATGCGTCAGGTATTGGGCCAGTCTAAAGGGGAGCGGTACACACTGATGCGTCAGGTAACGGCCCAAAACAAAGATTTTTCTTTTTATTTTTCAAATAAAATTAGGCAAACTTCAAACTGCGATAACTTTTGTTTGGAAAGAGGACGACAAGAGATACCCAATAAAAGGTGAAAATATTGGATACCACCAAGTGGGAATACTTTACTTTGTGTATTATAAAGTGAGATACCCCCCTTGGTGAGAATCCATAAAACAGCCAAGATCAAAATCGCAACAATATATAAAACGGAGATCCGATTTTGATGAACAAGAGCTTGTTATGAAGATTACCACAAGCTCTATATCCTCACATGGATAAGACCAAATAACAACCGAATATGATGATGCAAGTATGCAAAGGTTTGAGCTATCTTCGAACGATATGATTGAGATACTCACTCAAGATCCCCTCTTTATAGTACGACTATCTATCCTAAACCCGGTCTCCAACTAACAACATAAAACTGGAAAAAGGGAAAACCTATCAAGATTATACCTTTGCCTTGAGCATTCCACTTGAGTGCTATGTACACGAACTTGACCTTCTCAATATGGAACACCTTTCTTGATTCCTCTTCATCGAGCCATGACCACCGAGGATGGAAAGTATCAAACATGAGATCTTTTAGAGATAGAGAATTTTGAGCTTGCACAACGCATCTTCTTCTTCAGTTCACCGGCCTTGAACCTAAAACATGCTTCAAGCGATGCCAATGGACAAATTCTACAAGTGCAACTTAATACAAACATTAGTCCATAAAGATTGTCATTAATTAACAAACCCATAGATGGGGGCCCACATGCTCTTTCAATAGCTTACCTAGGTTCAGGTTCCATAATGATGGCAGAACCCTAATCATGCTATAAATCACTATAAGGGTAATACGCAGAGTTACAGGGATTGGTTCTGTGTGCGATATGAGTTGTGTGTTGCCCTAAAGGATCCCATAGGTCCGACTTATAAAGGCGCTAGATCCTAGGGTTACATGGAAAAGTCCTTGCCGGACAGGTTATAGAGTCCTACGTAGAATACAACTAGTCTTACATGTCTTGTAGTCCAAGGCTCCGGGTACGTCGATGAATCCCTCGTAGCCTTCTTTTATCCGGCATGGGCCTCCCTTCTTGATCCATCTAACAGGGCCTCCCAGCAGGCCATGGGCCTTGCTACCAACTCTGGGCCACCCGGGTTTATCCGGATTAGAGACATGCAATGGTGATATCCATTTATCATATCCCCAACAAAAGGTTATTCAAAAGACCAGCCATTCACAGTAGTACTTCTTATCTCATCTTTATATTGTCTTATCCTATACAATACCATACCACTATAGTATTGTGTACGGATAGATTTGAACATTGACCGTTGGATCAAGACTGTAATCAAAATATTGGTAGCCTCTGGATCTCCTTTTCCATTCTTAGCATCCATAAGATTCTATTGTTAGTCTTTAGCATGTACAACGAACCCTAGTATGCGCAAACCTCAAAACACACTTCACTTCTTAGTTTCAGGGACCTTGTGAAAAATGCATGGACTAGGATGTAATTTTCCTTTTTATGAGGTCCTTGCTGTAACTTGTACTTCCACCAACCTTGTTAACTAAAGCACCTCGCTCGTACAGGACCTTCCATAGTTAGAAGAAAATGCCACTGCCCCATTTATCACACAAAGTGGACCATGGTTTCTTATAGTTCCATTTTTCAAGCTTCCTATCTAACTTCGCACACTTCACTCACTTATTGCCAATTTAACAAAATTAGGTCAAAATTGAGATACAAGTAAGCGCGATAGATTACTCTCGAATTAAATGTATTTTCGGATGTAGATGGGTGCATCTTCTTGTAGCAAACAACACCATCACTGTGAGTTTCCAACTATCGGGAAATAACATTCTAAATTTACTGAGTGATGACGAGATTGTTCCTTTTGGAAAGGAAAATCTGAAGAATATCGATCTGAATGCCACAAGCCAAGCTTTCAGACATATATTGTGGACCGGCATGTTGTACTTAAGATTCACATGTTTTATACGTTTTCAAACTTCGTCCTAGCTAACTCTATCCACTTGAATGACTTTATGTCGATTTATCGAAATTAGGTCAAATTTCAACTACAAGTATATTGTATATTGCGTTGAAAGTTTTACAAATTCTATTGGAGGTAACCATTGGGTGGGGGTCATTTAATATATCACAACCCACCACCGAGAATTTTGACAACTGGTTCAATTTCTTGCTAAGATTTTGCATCTTGTCAACTTAACAAAATTAGGTCAAACTGAGGTACCAATGATGGGGATATGCCTAGCGGGGTATACCCAACAGGACGTTTCCTACTGGCCCAAGCCGTCAGCGAGTGGGCCTGCAGGACGGCGACTGGATCAAGAATTGGCGTGGACTCAGGCGACTGGAAGCTGAAGGCCCAGAAGTGTAGCTAGGCCCAGCCGGACTAGGTCATAGAATCTCCGAATCCTTAACTAATTCGGTTGTGATCTGTAAACCCTAGCGACGTGAGTCTATATAAACCTCCCTAGGGGACGCATAGAGGATATGTTCCATCATACACCCAAGCGACTCGCCACCTAGCCGTCGAGATCGCCCCATTGTACTCTCACCATAATACAATCTAGCAGGAGTAGGTCATTACCCTCCGGGGGGCCGAACCTGGGTAAACCCTTGTGTCCCAGCCCTCATCTCGCGCACCCGAACCCTACCGTCCAGGGGCGCGGCCGAGCGTGCAATATACGAGAACGTGCCGCTTGGAGGAAGCACTCGACCCCCACCAGGGGCAACGGCCAATGGTGGTCCACCACCACCCTACCGCGCACCCCCCAGGGTCCATCCAAGGATCGTGGTCTCCTCACGTGAGAGAGACGCGAATGTCCTCCCGCTGTTCTCCACCCCAATAGACAACGTCGTCGCGGGACGAGCAGCAGTCGACAACATTGCAGCCACTGGGGAAGTCGCCCTGCAGATCAGTACGCCAGGGCTCTGCTCGCCGAAGCGGTCGAGCAACAAAACTCAGGCGTCGACTCACAGGGTCGAATGTACTCGCGTTCATCAGGCAGCAGAGCGGCCTCGAGCGGCCGCCCCATGGAGGCGAACACTCTCAACTGCCCGCCACCCGAACCCCTACAGCTCCAACACCGACCCGTGAACGCGACACTCTCCACCAACAACCCTCGGCCGGCAAACAACTTTGTCGCCGCCAACGGACAACCCGTCGACGCCCGCACCGACATCGTCAACAACCAGAGCTGGCGCGCGCGCCAGCCTGACGACCTGCGGCACACCCTCACCAACCGCCGCGACGGTGAACCAAGGGGATCACTGAGCCGAATCGGGCCCCAGTGCTTCGGACCGATAATCCGAGGCAAAATATACCCGGCGAACTTCAAAGCTCCGAAGGAAATCGAGAAGTACGACCCCTCGTACGATCCCTCCATGTGGCTGGATACCTACCTCATGGCGATGGGGATCGCCGGCCACAACGACCTACTCGCCGCCCGCTACCTCCCCCTGATGATGGAGGGGGCGTGCAGGCAATGGATTAACACCCTTCCCGCGGATAGCGTCGACTCCTGGGAGGAGATGCACGAGGCCTTCTTCAGGCACTTCAAGGGTTCATACACCCGCGCCACCACCATCGAGGACCTGGAACGGTGTTTCCAGGGACCCCGCGAGACGACCCGCAGCTGGGTCCAACGGTGGCAAGATCTGTGGTACAACGCGGTCGGAATCCACCCGGACACCGCGATCCACTGCTTCAAGACCTCGTGCCTCTACGAGCCCCTGGTCGTCAAGCTCAAACGAACGTACCGCACACTCGACAACATACCAGACCTCCTGGAGATCGCAAAGAGGTACGCAGAAGATGACCCAAACCAGGAAACTGACGATGAGTCGGGAGGACAACGTCGCACGAGCGGCCATGACAACGGGAGGCGGCCCGAGCTACGATACAACAACACTCGCCTCACCGGCAAACGCTACGGTGACGCGCGAGTCGACTTCGTCGCCAACGCCGGGTACGCGCAGCGTGAGCCCAAGAGCTTTCGCCGCGACGGCGACAACTACAAGGAAAAGCCGAGGTTCGATCCCACGGCCCTTCTCAACCAATACTGTGTGTTTCGTAGCAGGGAAGGAAAGCCCGCCACGCACACGACCGCCGAATGCCACTCTCTCAAGGAGATCGAGAAGGCACGACGCGCGCGGGAAGACCCTGACAACAACCCGCCAAACGGCGGAAAGTTCGGCAGCGTCGCCGGCTCGCTCCACACCTTCACCGGCTTCAACACGAACCGTGAGAAGAAGGTCACCGCCCGTGCCGTCGCCGTCAACGCGGTGTCCTAGATAGACGTCCCTCAGTTCCTCAACTGGTCCGAGCAACCAATCACCTAGAGACGTGAGGACCACTCGCCACGGATCGAGTATCCGGGCCGAGTCGCCCTGGTGGTCAAGCCAAAGGTGGGGGACTACTGGCTCCCCAAAACGCTGATGGACGACGGCAGCTCCATCAACATCCTGTACCTGGACACCTTCAGGCGACTGCGGCTCCCACAGTCGATGATCGAGATGACCTACACCACTTTCCATGGCAAGGTGACGCTGCCAGTCACCTTCGGCACACCAGCAAACTTCCGCACCGAGCGGATCGTCTTCGAGCTAGTGCCCTTCGACAGCCCCTACCACTGCGTCCTGGGGCGCCAGGAGTTCACCAAGTTCATGGCAGCATCCCACTACGCGTACAACGCGATGAAGCTACCCGGGCCGTGCGGTGTCATCACCATCCATGGCGACCCCGACATGGCCACAGAGTGCGAGGCCAAAGGGGCCGAACTCGCTGACGTCGTCATAGCGGCAGAGGCCAACCACGCCGAGGAGCTCGCCAAGTACGTGAGCAGGGTCAACAGCGACGACCCCACCATACTCAAGAAGCCCAACTCAGAGGGCAGCAACTCCACCGCCTTCGAGGCAATGACACACACCCGCACCGTCGAGCTGGTCCCAGGCGACTCCAGCTGGACGGTGACGATCGGGACGGGCATGAGCCCAACATAGGAAGGCGAGCTCATTGAGTTCCACCATGAGAACAGGGACATATTCGCATGGAAGCCATCCGACATGCCTGGTGTCCCGAGGGAACTCGCTGAGCACAAACTCAACGCCGACCCCAAAGTGCGACCTGTCAAGCAGTCGCTGCGGCCCTTCAATGAAGAGTGCCGTCAAGCCATCGCCGAGGAGGTGCAGCGTCTACTCGCTGCAGGCTTCATCCGGCCAATCAAGTACTCCAAGTGGCTGGCAAACACAGTCCTGGTCAAGAAGAAAAATGGGACCTAGAGAATGTGTATCGACTACACAAACTTAATCAGCGCCTGCCCTAAAGAGCAATTCGTCCTCCCGCGGATCGACCAAATCATCGATTCCAGCACGGGCTTAGAGGTTCTATGCTTCCTCGACGCCTACTCTGGGTACAACCAGATCAAAATGGTTGTAGAGGACAAAGAGAAGACGACATTCATCATGCCATTCAGAGCCTTCTGCTACACCGCCATGACCTTTGGCGTCAAAAACGCCGGGGCGACTTACCAGAGGTGCATGCAAGAGTGCCTTGCGAGCTAGATTGGCCGCAATATCCACGTCTACATTGACGACGTGGTTATTAAATCCGCTCGCCAGGGTGATCTACTCGCCGACCTGGTGGAAATGTTCGCCAACCTACGAAAGTACAAGATAAATCTAAACCCAGGAAAGTGCACCTTCGGTGTGCCAACTGGACAGCTACTGGGATACGTCGTCTCCAAGCGCGGGATTGAGGCAAACCCAGCCAAGATCAACACGATTGCTCGACTCGGCAGTCCCGAGTGCCTGCGCGACGTCCAGAAGTTGGTCGGGCGAGTCGCGCCTCTCAGTCGCTTCATCCCCCGGCTAGGCGAAAAGGCGATGCCCCTTTACCGCCTAATGCGCAAGAACCTCACCTTCCAGTGGGACAAGGAGGCAGACGACGCGCTCCACGCCCTCAAGGAGGTGCTACTCGCAGCACCTCTACTCGCCGTCCCTGCCGACAAGGAACCCATGTTAGTCTATGTCGCGGCTTCTGAACGCATCGTCAGCGCCGTCATGGTCGTCGAACGGCAAGAGGAAGGAAAGGAGTGCCCGGTGCAGCGACCAGTGTACTACATCAGCGAGTTCCTAACCGAGTCGCACCAGCGCTACCCGCAATACCAGAAATTGGTATACGCGGTCTTTAGAGCACAGTGGCGACTGCCGCACTACTTCCAGGAGCACCCGATAATGGTCGTCTCCTCAGCACTGTTGCAGGACATCATCCGCAACCGTGAGGCGACTGGGCGAGTCGCCAAGTGGGCCGTCAAGATCGGCGTCCACAACATCAAGTACAAGCCGCGCAAGGCGATGAAGTCATAGGCTCTCGCAGACTTCATCGCCGACTGGGAGGAGGCCCAACAGCCAGAGAAGCTGCCATATCTCCATTACTGGAGCTTACACTTCGACGGCTCCAAGAACGCGGACGGTGTAGGAGCAGGGATCGTGCTAACATCTCCTAAGGGAGACAAACTCCGCTACGTCCTCTACCTGGACTTCACCCCTGCACCAACAACATGGCCGAGTACGAAGCGCTACTCCATGGCATGCGAGCTGCCAAGGAGATGAACATCAATCGCCTGCGCTGCTAGGAAGACTCCGACCTCGTCGCTGGGAAAGTTGCCGGCACCTGCAACGACGTTTTCCCCACCATGGCGGCATATACCGCCAAGTAGTGGACCGGCTAGGTGGACACTTCACAGGCTACTCTGTCGAGTGGATCGACATGCGGAAGAATGAGGAGGCTGACGCACTCTCTCGCATCGGCTTGGCTCGACTCGCACCACCCTCTAGCGTCTTCCTCGACACCATCACCAAGCCTTCCATCTCTCCCCCAAGGGAGATCGACATTGGAATCCCGCTGCAACCAGAGGTAGACCTGGTCGCACTAATCGCCGAGCCATACGTCGCCTACTTGGAGGGAGGCACCTTTCCCGCGGATGAAACAGACGCCTGGATGATAGCACGCCGCTGCAAATCCTTCGTCATCATCAACGGTGAGCTCCACAAGCGCAGCGTGACCGGCGTGTTCCAACGCTGTGTTCAACCCGCTGAAGGACGCAAAATCCTCCAAGACATTCACTCCGGCGACTGCGGCCACCATGCCGGCGACCGCTCTCTGGTCGCAAAGGCTATGCTAAACGGCTTCTACTGGCTCACCGCACACGCAGACGCTGTCGACATCGTCCAGCGGTGCGTCGGATGCCAGAAATACGCCAACCAGACCCACGTGCCGAGCTCGACGATCAATACAATCCCCATCACCTGGCCGTTCGCTGTATGGGGCATGGACATGGTAGGCCCCTTCAAGAACGCCCCCTCCGTCTTCACCCACCTCCTAGTCGTAGTCGACAAATTCACAAAATGGGTGGAGGCCAAGCCAGTCCGCAAATGCAACGGGAAGACCGCCAGCAAGTTCCTACGCGAGCTCATCTATCGCTACGGGTTCCCAAACAGCATCATCACAGACAACAGCACCAACTTCTCCAAAGGAGCCATGGCCGAGTTCTGCGAGGAACACCACATTCGACTCGACCTCGCCTCAGTCGCCCACCCGTAGTCCAACGGCCAGGCGGAACGCGCCAATTAGAGCATCCTCCATGGCCTGAAGCCATGGCTCCAAGTCCCACTTGAGCGCACCGTCAGATGCTGGGTCGAGGAGCTACCCTCCGTCGTCTAGGGCATCCACACCTCCGTCAACAGGATTCACCCCCTTCTTAATGGTGTACGGCGCCTAGGCAGTCATGCCCACCGACCTCGAGCACGATTCACCAAGGATGGTCAACTACACGGAGGCTGCAAAAGAACTCGCACGACAAGACGGCGTCGACCAGCTCGACGAGGCACGTGATCTAGCTTGCTCCCGCACCGCCATCTACCAGCAAGGGCTCCGCCGCTACCATAGCCGGTGAGTAAGGACACGCACTTTCCAGGAAGGCGACCTGGTACTGCGCCTAATCCAGGACAAGAAGGGCATGCACAAGCTCTCCCCCTTGGGAGGGACCATTCGCCATCGGGCGAGTCATAGGCAACGACGCCTACTACCTCACCGACATCCGAGGAGACGGAAAACTCGACGTCAAGTGGCCATGGAATGTAAACCTCCTACGGAAGTTCTACTCCTAGAAATCCATACATGTACTCTCCACCCGCTATGAAATAAAACAGATCGGTTACCGAAAATTGTGTCTACTCTCCGTGTCTTGTGCCACTCGCACTCCTAATAATAGCATTATGCTATTCGCAGAAGTCAACCTCTGGTAAAGCGACCGGCACGACCAAGTAGTGCGGTACAAGGGCATTGGGAAACTCCGGGACTGACACCTAGCCAAATACCACGACCAAGGTCCTCGCATCCTCGGCACAGCGACCCGAACGGCCAAGTACCACGCTCCGGGACTGACACCTAGCCAAATACGAGCGAATAGGGGAAAACGCAAAGTATGAGAGCGCTCCCCGGACTCGCCACGCGACTGATCCTCCGAATCAGGCAGGAGAGACGCGCTAACAACGACGCACTTAGTCCTCACCTACCTTGGAGCTGCGACTAGAACCACCAAGTGCCACGTTCGGGGACTCGGCAACCCGACCTCGTTCGCGCCCGGGAAAACGGTCAAGTAAAGAGCACCCCTGGGAGTCGCCTTGCGACTGGCTTTCCTAGCCATGGCGAGTCGACCTCAACTCATTAAAAGTTAACAAACATATAACAAAAAGGTAAACCCCATACAAAGGGCGGACGCGCTTGGGGACTCGTTCAATCAAAATCCAAAATCACAAAACGAATGACAAAATAACACGAGTTTCCTTTATAGCACCACACAGTTGTTCCAAATACAAGGAAAGTTCATTAGTTATCTTGTACTAACGCCCAAGGGCACATACACTTCTACTCCATAGGTTTTGACGCAGACGCGCCACCGTCCCTGCGGCTATGGATGAAGGGCACATACGGGTTCGACGGGTACGTCGTCAGCTCGCCCTCCATCGCCGCACGGAATGGCTGCTCGACCTTGAAGTCCCGATGCTTTGGTTTAGGATCATTGGGGGCGACAATCGTCTCCTGATAGGGGATCAGGTCGCCCATCGCCCAAACGTGATCAGAGTACACCGCGGCCCGGTTGGTCCGCTTCAGCACCTCGTCAATCTCCACAGAGCCCATCGACGAGGAGTAGCCGCTCGTGAAATCGTCGAGGTCGAAATCCTCCAGGAAATGGGCAAGCCCAAGGCTGAGCGCCGTCGCCGCCCCACGCCGGAAGGCCGACCGCGTCATGAACTCGACAACTGACGGAGCCTTTTCCAAGTAGCGCCATACCTCGACAAGGTCGCTGGGGATTAATTCCGTGGGCGATATCTCCTGAAGATACGCTAGAAGGCAAGTCGCGGACAACGCGGCTGAATCGACCAGGGTGGCCACACATTGTCGCGCGTCGTACGACTGCGCCTCCTCCGTGTTATCAGTAATCCGACCTGCGGCACAGAAACAAGTAGTGAGCAAACCAAAAACATCACAATACAACTATTGCAGGTAGAGGGAAGAAGAAGGAAGGTTTACCAATTAACGGTCGGAAGAGGCCCGTGATGAAGCTTTGAAGAGAAGAGAAATCATTCTGCAGCCTAGCAACGAGCGCGTCAGACACTTTCCGCTCTTCAGCGGCAGAAGTAACAGCAGCCTTCGCTCGCCCTTCTGCCGAGCTAGCTTCTGACCTCGCCTCCTCAAGCTCACGCTCTAGGTCAACGACTCGTTTTTCGGCCGCACTCAGAGCGGACTGAGCCGCCATCAAATCACCCATCGGGACAAGGCCTCGGTGGGCCTCCTTCACCTCACCCGCAACCACTTGAAGCTCCTTGTTCGTCTCCTGGACGGCAATGAGCTCCTTCTCCAAGCGACACTTCGCAGCAAGCCGATCGGCCGATTCGCGCTGTAGGCCCTACGCACAAACTGCAGCATCAACGACAATGAAATTCCTATGTGCCCACCCGCTGAAATTCAGAGACTAGGCACTCGGGGACTGGACAGTGAAAATCCTCAGTGCCCACCCACTGAGATTCAGCGACTAGGCACTCGGGGACTGGATGATATAAAAACATTAAGAATCCAACCACTGAAATTCAGTGGCCCGATCCTCGGGGACTGGACATACCTGGATGGCAGTGCCTAGCATGTCGTGAAGCTCCTCAGCGCATCCACAGACGCAAGCACGACCGGAGTATGGCCGCGACCCTACTCAACCTCCACCTCGGGGACCCTAGGCATCCGGCTCGTCGGCGCCGAGGCACTCGCTGCGGCCGCCTTCGCCATGAAGCGAGCAAAGGTCGCCGCAGATGCGGCTGCGCCACTCGGAGTCGGCTCGGCCACGACGGGTGAGTCTGCGATCACCATATGCTGTGACCCAACACCCTCCTTGACCTTCGAGGCCACTTCCGCTGCGGTCGGAGGATCGCTAGGAGCAACCACCTGATCATTCGAGACTGTGACGACTTCGTCCTCCTTCGTCCTCTTGACGCCTTCGGCGAGAGCAGCGTCGTCACCGGCTTTCCTTTTCCATGAGGAATCGGCCGACACTTCGGAGGCGACTGGCGGAACCTTGGCCACAGAAGGATGGCCGATCTTTTTAACACCAGTCCTGCGAAACAGTTTGGCAAATGAGACCGTTTGATCAAAACATAGAACAATCAGATGAGTAAGGGACAGAGCAGCATTCACTTGGCAATTGGGAGGAACCGTAGACCGTTGCGGATACTGGACGGCTTCTCCAGCTCGGTCCCTAGCCTCCGAGTAAGGCCCGTCTCGAACACGTCGTGTGCCCAAGACACTGATGTCTTCTTCGAAGATGCAGCTGTGGTAGGAGCCTCCGTGGTAACAACCACTGGAGCACCCCTTGGTGGCGAGGCCCCTGCGGCCGGGGCAGCCCCCAAGCTAACAATTGGGGAGAATGGCAGTGGCAACGACGCCAGCGACGCCTCGTCCCTGGGGGTGGTAGCGCCTGTTTCCACGGTCGCGTGTGTCGCTGCGTCCTCAGCCGAGCTGGTGGCATCGGAGCTGCTCGCAGATCGGGGCGAAGATATCTTCCTCGTTGGCTTCGTCTTCTTCTTCGGCGGATCTTTCTTCTTCTTCTTCGACGGCGTGGCCTCACGATGTGAGGTGTGCTCGGGACGCTCATCGTCGTCGTAATCGTGGGGCTCGAGGATCTTGCTCGCTTCGAGCTCGCGCTGGTGTTGCCCGCAGGTTTTGCGAACCGTGGGGGCAGCAACCTCCACGGGCTCGTCTTCTCCATTGTCATCGTCGCCGCCCACGTCGCTCTCAGCATTATCTTTGGCGAGTGATGACTCGCTTCCGTCCTGGATGGACGAGCTCGAGTTATCATCATCCGCGGGTGGAAGCCACCCTTCCACCACTTGGAACAAATGCAACAAGAACAAACAAATTTAACACGACCGGGAATGCACAAGCCGCAACTGCGATTGTTAACGGAGTGACAGTTTACCGTGGGAGCTTGGCGCCTTGGAGTATAAGGGGCGACCGCGGCCTTTGTGTCAAGGTATACGACTAGGGTAATCTTCTTTAGGGCCTGCGTGTAGTCGTTGAGTCTCCACTCAACGAGGCAGGACTTCATCGGGTCTTTCTTACCCATATACTCATACATATAGTGGTCGCGACTGGCCAAGGGCACGAGCCGCCGCCCGAGCCAGCAGTTGTAGATGTTGATGGTCTCGAGGCCTTTCTTCTTTAGGCCGCGGATGGTTTGCAACATTTCGTCAACAACCATCCACTGATCCAGCGGGAGCTTGGCAACCTGGAGCCGACGCGGCTCGGGCCGGTCGACGGAGTATCTTGGAAGCGCCACTTCATCGCTTGGAGTCGACTCGGTGACATAGAACCAAAACTTCTTCCATTCATTCGCCGCCTTGGCAGGTAGCATCAGATCAAAGAACGAGGCCTTCGACTTTAGCTGGAACGTCAGGCCGCCCGCGGCTAGCATCGGACCGCCTGTATCCTCGCGGCTGATTCTCCCGTGGAACAAATCTTGCCACATGGGAAAATTGGGCCTACTGCCCAAATAGCACTCGCAGAACGCCACGAAAATGGCGAGCTGCTCAATACTATGCAGATCCAGAACTGATGGCTGGATTCTGTAGTAGGCGCAGAAACGTCGGAAGAAGAGGGAAGTTGGGAAGCCCAGCCCCCGCTCCAGGTGGCTGGTGAAGCAGATGAACTATCCCTCGCGTGGATCCAGAGTCACTTATCCGGCCGAGGGGATGCGCCATCTGCCGGCGCGGAGGATCCCAGCCTCCTCGAAGGATGCTAGTAGCGCCTTAGTGCACTTGGATCTGCCCCACGGCCGGGTGGAGGGGCCATCGGTTGGAAATTCGTGGAGGTCGAGGATCTCTGGATTGTTCTGATCGCTGCGCGGAATGGAGAAACAGAGATGGACGGAATTGGAGGAAGAAAGAAGAAGTGTTTCCCCGTTCGCCTTTCATCCTCCTTATATAGCGGTTGCTACCCGCCAGTTTCGGGGGCCGTTACTACGTGGTAATTACGCCGAAGTTACCGTTGGATTACCTAATGGCTAGTTTGACCCCAATTGACGGTCCAACTTCATCCATTCGACTCGTCGCTCCTAGCGACTCGACGACTCGCCGACCCGATCACTATAACAGTGACTAAGTATTCGCCGACCTGTTCGCCGAGCTGCGACACAATTGGTCGCCGTTATTGCGACCGAAATGACTAGTTCTTTCCTTTGTTTAGGAGTCCGCCGCCGATTCGACTAGGCGTCTGCATTGGCCCGTTTACTCTGAATGCCAGCAAACGCCTGCGCCAAATCAACGAAGGCCTCAGGGACTACTGATGGGGATATGCCTACCGGGGTATACCCAGCAGGACGTTTCCTACTGGCCCAAGCCGTCAGCGAGTGGGCCTGCAGGACGGCGACTGGATCAAGAATTGGCGTGGGCTCAGGCGACTGGAAGCTAAAGGCCCAGAAGCGTAGCTAGGCCCAGTCGGACTAGGTCATAGAATCTCCGAATCCTTAACTAATTCGGTTGTGATCTGTAAACCCTAGCGAGGTGAGTCTATATAAACCTCCCTAGGGGACGCATAGAGGATACGTTCCATCATACACCCAAGAGACTCGCCGCCTAGCCTTCGAGCTCGCCCCATTGTACTCTCACCATAATACAATCTAGCAGGAGTAGGTCTTTACCCTCCGGGGGGCCGAACCTGGGTAAACCCTTGTGTCTCAGCCCTCATCTCGCACCGCAGCTGGCTGGCCATCCTTGCCCCATGTTCTACTACTCGCTGTCTATTGCAGCATCTGCCGTGGTCATTCCCACGATAACCAGTAAGCGCGATAGATTGCTCCTACATTAATTGTCTTTTTGAAGGTAGATGAGTGCATATTATTATAGTAAACAATGTCGTTAGTGTGAGTTTCCAACTATAATGATCCAACTACATGCAAATAAGTGATGATGGGCCCTGACTCCATCAAATGGCTTGAAGCCATAGAATCCGTGATAGTTCCATATATGAGAGATCAAGCTTTGAACTTGAAAGACCCTCTGGAAAGGTACAAGACCTTATAGTCATATTTAGATCTATAAAGAAATAGACATGGATGTTTCACATCTATGAAATCATCGACATATCGGGAAAGAGTTCACGACAATGTTCAAAGAATTGACTATGACAAGATCTGATCTTTCATTAAGAGATATTTAGTCTAGACGTATTAATATAGCAACCATGACATATAATTTTGTTATGTGTTGAATAAACAAAACAAGCTTCTAATAGAATGGTTACCTAGGATGTGTGCATTACATAGTCCAAAGGGTTTTGCTAATTCAAAGGATGCTAAAAGCACATACAAACTTCAATCGTTGAAGTAAGCATCACGGAGTTGGAATCTTCACTATGATGAAACTGTCAAAATAGTTTAATTTCATCGGAGACGATGAAGAAGCATCACGGAGCTGGAATCTTCACATATTAAGAATTTCATCCTGATGAAAGACTTAGGCAAAAACCCAAATATTTGGCATCAATAGACGCTAATATGGTTTGGCCGAAAGTACATAGATGATGTACTGAATGAGTTCAATATATAAACTACAAGAAAGGTTCTTGTCGCACAGAATGTATTGAATGAGTTCAATATTGATGATATATTCAAGTGTATTGACACTTGGTAAGTGAAACAAAGATTCAAGTATAGATTGATACTTGATGTATGAAATCACAGGGAGTATTTATATCAATCATACTGTGATATGTACAAATCCAGATATGTCCTATGCTCTAAATGTTATGAGCATATACCAGAATGATTCATAAGATAATCAATAGACGATAGTAAGGATATTCTTATGATCTTTTGGAATAACTAAGAGTATATTATTTTGTAGAAGTGGCAAATAGATGGTTAGTTCATTGTAAAAGTACTACATTGATACTAGTTTTGTCACAAAGTACAAATTAAGTTTATCTCAATCTAAACTAAGGGTGGCACAATATAATGGAAAGTAAGTTCCATAATGGATTTGGATGAGTTCCAAAGTTAATACATTGTGACAGATACTACAACAAAAGGCTAAGTATATAATTGCTATTATAGCAGCAAAATAGGGCATTTGTGTCAAGTAGTTTGTTATCAAACTAGGTGTGGTTCACAGCAGGGATAATACTATGAAGATATATTGTACGACAATATTATCAATATGTTTTAACCCCAAAGAACTAAAGGTCTCACCAAAGG
Source organism: Avena atlantica (assembly GCA_910589765.1). Lineage (NCBI taxonomy): Eukaryota > Viridiplantae > Streptophyta > Magnoliopsida > Poales > Poaceae > Avena > Avena atlantica. The sequence goes on along the minus strand of OU342733.1, from coordinate 105,655,994 downwards.
ACCAAACTGATACAAAGCCATCTCATTAGAGAATGAGTGATGCGTAAAGACGCAAAGTCACGCAATTACACACAGACCTGGAAGTGTTAGATCCAGAGATTAGTTGACCACTAGCAATCGAGTACATACAACACTAGAAAGCCATAGGTGTTTAATACACAAAGGTTTGGAACTAGATTATTGACTCTAGTGCAAGTAGGAGACTGTTGGAGATATGCCCAAGAGGCAATAATAAAGTGGTTATTATCATATCTTCATGCTTATGATAAATGTTTACATATCATGCTATAATTGTATTAACCGGAAACATTAATACTTGTGTGATTTGTGAACATAAAAGAGTCCCTAGTAAAGCCTCTTGTTAAACTAGCTTGTTGGTTAATATATGATCATGGTTTCCTGATCATGAACATAGAGATGTTATTAACAACAGGGTCATATCATTACAAGAATGATGTGATGGACATACTCCTATAGTTAAGTGTAGCATAAAGATCAATTCATTTAATATAGTTCATTTGCTATAAGCTTTCTGATACATAGTAACCTAATTCCTTCGGTCATGAGATCATGTTAATCACCATCACCGGAAGGATGCTTTGATGACATCAAACACCTCACCATAACTGGGTGGCTATAAAGGTGGCATTCAGTGTTTGGAAAGTATGGGTTGAGGCACATGGATAAAGAGTGGGATTTGTCCATCCATATGACAGATAGATATACTCTGGGCCCTCTCGGTTGAATGTCATCCAATTGGCTTGCAAGCATGTGACTGGCTCACAAGGGATCACATATCACGGGAACGAGAAAAGAGTACTTATCAATAATGAGGTTTAACTAGGTATGCAGAGATACCGACGATCAAAACCTTAGATAAGTAAACTATCGTGAGACAAAGGGAAATTGGTATCGTATGTAAGTGGTTCATTCGATCGCAGAGTAATCCTAGAAATATGTGGGACCCATATGAATTTCCAGATTCCTCCTGCATTAATTGTCTTTTTGAAGGTAGATGAGTGCATATTATTTTGGTAAACAATGTCGTCGGTGTGAGTTTCCAACTATTAGGAAAGAACATTTTCTCAATTTTCTGAGTGATGACGACATTATTCCTTTCCGTAAAGTAGGTCTGAAGAATGTAATATGGCTTTGAATGCCGCAAGCTAAGATTTTTAGTTATATATAGAGTGGACCGACATGTTGTGTTCTACTGATATCATTCCCATGTTTCAAAAGTTTTCAAACTTTGACCTAGATAACTCTGCCCACTTGAATGGCGCTATGTCGATTTATCGAAATTAGGTCAAATTTGAACTATGAGTAAATTGTAGGTTGCGTTGATAGTTTTGTGATTTGTTTTTAGGTAACCATCAAGGGGTCATTTAATATATCAGAAACCACCATCGAGAGTTTTGACATAGGTTCAACTTCTTTCTTAGATTTTGCATATTGACAACTTAACGAAATTAGGTTGGTGTGAGTTTCCAACTATTAGGAAAGAACATTCTCAATTTTCCCATGTTTTGTGAATTTTAAAACTTCCTAGCTAACTTTGATGACTTGAATGAGTCTTTGTGCCAATTTATCGAAATTAGGTAAAATTTGAACTACAAGTAAATCGTAAGTTTCTTTGAAAGTTTTAAGAAAAAGATTTTAGGTGGTTTCGATATACCGAATTCCTGGTTGGCTTCAAAAGAGTTTTTGAAAATACAAAATTACATAGAGGTCCCTAAATTAAGCACAAAAGGCCCTAAAGTTAAGCAAGGAAAAGCGGTCAGGCCCTTCTCGAGTGAGAAGCTGAGCCACACCCTTCGTACTACTATACTTGCTTCACACACACACAATAAAGAACATTCCCAATTTCCCGAGTGATGATGAGATTGTTTCTTTCTGTAAAGAAAGTATGAAGACTATGAATCTGAATGCCACAAGGAGATATTTCAAATATTTATAGTGGATTGACATGTTGTACTTACGGTTCCCATGTTTAATGATTTTTCAAGCTTCGTCCTAGCTAACTCTGCCCACTTGAATGAATTTATGCCGATTTATCAAATTTAGGTCAAATATGAACTATAAGAAAAATGTAGGTTGCTTTGAAAGTTTCGTAATTTTTTTGGAGGTAACCATCCGGGGTCATTTAATATAGCACAAACTACTACCGAGAGTTTGGAGAACAGGTTCAATATTTTTCTAAGATTTTGCATCTTGCCAATTTAACGAAATTAGGTCAAACCTGAGCTACCACAGTAAGCGCGATAGATTGCTCTCGAATTAAATATCATTTCAGAGGTAGATGAGTGCATCTTGTTTTAGTAAACAGTGTCATCGGTAAGAGTTCCCAACTATCGGGGAAAGAACATTCTCAATTTTCCAAGTGATGGACTAGAGGATGTCTTTTTCATTTTCTAAGTTCCTTGATGCAACTTGTACTTCCACCAACGGTGTTAACTGAAGATCATTGCTCCTACGAGACCCACCCTAGTTAAAAGAAAATGCCAACGCCACAAATTCATACAAATTGGACCTTGCTTTATTTTCATACAAATTCCGATTTATTGAAATCTGGTAAAATTTGAACTACAAGTAAATTGTAGGTTGCTTTTTGATGGTTTTTGATATAATGAATTCCTGGTTGGCTTCAAAAGATTTTTTAAATTTTTTTTAGATAATACTTGTAGTTAAAATTAGACATGGTCGGTGGGAGTACGGTTTACATAGAAGACCTCGAAAAAGAAAAAATTACATGGAGGTCCCTAAATTTTGAACAAAAGGCCCTAAAGTTAGCCAAGGAAGAGCGGTCGGGCCCTTCTCGAGTGAGAATATGAGCTACACCCTTCGTACTACTATACTTGCTTCACACACACAGTAAAGAACATTCTTAATTTCCCGAGTGATGATGAGATTGTTCCTTTTGGTAGATAAAGTATGAAGACTATGAATCTGAATGCCACAAGGGGAGATTTCAAATATTTATAGTGGACCGACATGTTGTACTTACGGCTCCCATGTTTTATGATTTTTCAAGCTTCGGCCTAGCTAACTCTGCCCACTTAAATGATTTTATGCAAATTTATCGAAATTAGGTCAAATATGAACTATGATAAAAATGTAGATTGCTTTGAAAGTTTCATGATTTTTTGGAGGTAACCATCGGGGCTCACTTAATATAGAACAAACTACCACCGAGAGTTTGGACAACAGGTTCAACATCTTGCTAAGATTTTGCATCTTGACAATTTAACGAAATTAGTTCAAACCCGAGCTACCACAGTAAGCGCGATAGATTACTCTCGAATTAAATATCATTTCAGAGGTAGATGAGTTCATATTGTTTTAGTAAACAGTGTCGTCGGTAAGAGTTCCCAACTATCGGGAAAGAACATTCTCAATTTTCCAAGTGATGGACTAGAAGATGTATTTTTCATTTTCTAAGTTCCTTGATGCAACTTGTACTTCCACCAACGGTGTTAACTGAAGATCATTGCTCCTACGAGACCCACCCTAGTTAAAAGAAAATTCCAACGCCACAAATTTCATACAAATTTGACCTTGCTTTATTTTCATACAAATGTTGATTTATCGAAATCATGTCAAATTTGAAATACAAGTAAATTGTAGGTTGCTTTGAAAGTTCTATGAAAAAGCTTTTCGATGGTTTTTGATATAAAGAATTCCTGGTTGCCTTCAAAATATATTTTTTTAAAATTATGAGAATACTTGTAGTTAAAATTAAACATGGTCGATGGGAGTATGGTTTACATCGAAGACCTCAAAAACAAAAAATTACATAGAGGTCCCTAAATTTCACACAAAAGGACCTAAAGTTAGGCAAGAAAGAGCGGTCGAGCCCTTCTCGAGTTATTAGTTGAGCCATACCCTTCATACACGCGTGAAAAAAGCTCCTTACTTTAGAACCAGCATGTTGCCGATCGCAGGGTGTGAAATGGAACGACAAGGTAGGTCGACTCATATGCGCCACTGAAAGATTGGACAAAGGGTTTAAATTCTCGCTACAGTAAGATTTTGCATCTTAACAATGTAACGAAATTTAGTCAAACTTGAGCTACACAAGAGAACAAAAGGGAGGAAACGCGAGAGCAGCGAAGAGGAGGAGACGGTTTGATGTTAGAGCAAAGTTAAGATAGATTCCTGGCACGAGGTACTCATCTACTAGTAGTAAATTTCATGACCTATGTACGCAAAAAAATATGTGTTTTCTCTCTCCTTTGCTGCCTCTCATCTCTCCCCACCCCTCTCCCCTCGCGCATCGGCCCGGCCGATCTCTCCCTCGTCCACAGCTTGGCGCTGCGCACGTGTGCCTTGGTATGGCAACTCAGTTTCTTTTTTTGAGAGGGAGGCTCTATTTGTCTTGCATGTTCGGCAGCCGCCTTGGTTTGGAGTAGGGGGAGTACATAGGAAGGAAACCACTTTGGTCCATGCTGTCAAAACATATGAAACATTTCCAGTTTTGAAATTTTCACTTACTTCCCAAACATCTGTAGGAAAAGGTTATTCAAAAGACCGGCCATTCTCAGTAGTACTTCTTATATAATCTTTATCTTGTATTATCCCTTATAATACCATACCACTATAGTATAGTGTACAGACAGCTTTGAACATTGACCGTTGTATCAATACTGGCAAATCCAAACATTAGTAGTCGTTGGATCTTCTTTACCATTCTTAGCATCCAAAAGATTTTATTGTTCGTCTTTAGCATGTAAAATGAACCCTAGTATGCGCAAACCTCAAAACACACTTCACTTCTTATTTTCAGGGAACTTGTGCAAAATGCATAGACTTGGATGTAAGTTTCATTTTTATGAGGTCCTTGATGTAACTTGTACTTCCACCAACCGTGTTAACTGAAGCACCTCTCTCCTATAGGACCTTCCACATTTAGAAGAAAATTCCACTTCCCAATTATCACAAAAAGTGGACCATGGTTTCTTATAGTTCCATTTTCAAGCTTCCGATCTAACTTCACACACTTCACTCACTTCTTCCCGATTTAAACAAATTAGGTCAAGCTTGAGCTACAAGTAAGCGTGGTAGATTGCCCTTGAATTAAATGTCTTTTTGTATGTAGATTGGTGCATCTTCTTGTACTAAACAATGTCGTCGGTGTGACTTTCCAACAATCAGGAAAGAACATTCTCAATTCCCGAGTGAACTTATTGATAATAAGATTTTGCGTCTTGACAATTTAACGAAATTAGGTCAAACTGTTGGGGATATGCTATATGGGTATCCTCATAGCATGTCTCCTATCCGGATAACCCGGGTGGCCCATAGTTGGTAGCATGGCCCATGGCCTTCTGGGTGGCCCAGTTAGATGGATCCAGAAGGGAGGCCCATGCCGGATAAAGGAAGGCTATGGTGGAGTCACCAGCGTACCCAGAGCCTTGGAGTACAGGACACGCAAGACTAGTAATAGACGGTGTAGGACTCTGTAACCTGTCCGGCTAGGACTTTTCCTTGTAACCCTAGGACCTGGCGACTATATAAGTCGGGCCTATGGGATCCTTTAGGGCACAACTTCAGACAATCTGAGACAACCTCGCACATCGAACCTATCTCTGTATCTCGGCGTATAGCCATTATAGTGATTTATAGCAGGAGTAGGATTCGGCCACCGTTGTGGGATCTGAACCTGGGTAAGCTGTGTTACCTCGTACCTGTCAACCGTCCGCCTTCCCCCACGTCTCTAAACACGCACTGTGAGGACCCCTCCATGGCGTACTCGTCGGCAATACCACGACAGTTGGCGCCCACCGTGGGGCAAGAGGCGCTTCAGGCTCTTCAGCGAGCGAGGACCAAGATATTCACGGGAACCGACAAAACTGTAGCTATCGGTCGCGTTCTCTTCTCCGACAATGTTCTGATCGTCCCTACCGACGAGTTCTGGATCCCGGCAAAGACGAACCCTACGCGGAGTTCGATCGTTCCTATCGGAGACATCCACCTCTTCATTGGCGAAACCGACTCGGGCACTAGTTCCCTGGGAGTCGCAGGAGCATCAAGGCCCGCACGGACCGCCTACGGGAAGGATACGTTCGCGGAAGGATCGATGTCGGATCTCTCTTCGTAGTTCACCGACAAAAATCAAAAAAATTCAAGGCCCACCCAAACCGCCCTGGAAGATCACTACAAGTCCGCCGGATTCACCCGTGCCTCTGGACAACAGAGATCCAAGTTCGTTGGCGTGTTTACCATCTTTGATCTGGCGCGTTGCGTTCAGAGAGAGGGCAAAAACCCCCACGATTACCTGGCCAGGTGGTTCCGTATACGAGCCGATCTGGCCGACTACCCCAATGATGATGCTATGTATCACTTTGTGCAAGGACGGGACCAGGGAACGCTCCTCCGGCATTCTCTAAGGAGGCAGCAGGCTTCAGGACGTCTCACCTTCAAAATTATGGTGAACACCCTCAACAGCTACACGGAGGCCGAAGGGGCAGCTCTGGCGGATCTCGCACTCATTGGTGGAGCGCCGCCGCCTCAGCAGCCGCCTCCACCACCTCCAGCCGCCATCGCTGCAGCTTCGCCACCACCTCCAGTCATCGTCGCCCCTGTTGCACCTTCACCCCCCGTCATCGAGGAAGTCCTGGCACCCTCTGACTCTGTGATTGATGCGCTCTACACCGACTTCAGTGCAGACTCAGAGGAGATAGATTTCAGTCCAGAGGAACTAGACTCCGCCATGCAGGAGATGGAGGAGGAGTACACGCGCGACAAGCAAGCCAACAATGCCGTCACGTATCGAGAGGTGTTCATCACCATTGGGACGGCGCTGGATGAAGATCAACCCGGACAAGCTCCGCCTACAGTGTTGGACAAGGGTAAGGGACCACTTGTTAGTGACGACATTGATCGCATAATCCAGTGCAGCAGCTGCAGGAACTCAGCACCGGCCGGAGCAACAACAACACAGCAAACTTGTCGCCTCCGGCATTTACGTCTGTGGCTGCCCAAGTTACTCTAGCTAATAGAGTGATGTACGACAATCTCCTCGTTGAGCCACTGACCATAGCTCATATCCGGAACGTGACTCAGCTTGACGAGAAGCGCCAGCAGCTGCTAGAGGAAGCGCAGGCCATCGCGGAGCAAGGCGCTAAGCTAGATCGACATCTGGTAAACGCGCAGAAATCCATAGAAAAAGCTAGAGCAATGGAGGCAGAGTACAAGACTCTGCTGCAGCAGCAGAATGCCAAGAAAGCTCAGGCTCGTGTCATCAATGATCGTGGTGTACGGCGAAACCTAGGATGGGATCGCTCGAAACGGCACAGGCCAAGCCATACATTGACAGTGAAGGAAAACAGGTGATGCCCACTCCACTCCTCAACCTCGCCGTCGCCAAGACCCTTCTGGAGCAGGATAGATCGCCCGAGGCAGTGGAACAGGTCTATGACCTAGTGGACAAGGCGGTAAAACAGCAGGAAAAGGCCACCTCTCAGAGGCTTGAGTCTGACCCTGTGTTTTGCCAGTCTAGCCAGCATAAGCTGCCAAGGGACAGATCTCCTCTTGATGTCGGGTCCTATACGGGTTCATCAGAACAAAGACGGAGGGATGCGCGCAACAGGAAGGATGCTATCCCCATATCCTCCGACCACGGAGAAAAGGCCCGACCTCGTCGCCCATCGCCATCGCCCCGATCCCCCCGAGATCGCGAAGACCCCAAGGCTCACCATCGTACGGATATGCCCCCGCCAAGACAGTGCGGCATCGTCATCCGCGACAGCACGGAGCAGACCCATCATGATGGAGAGCCCAACCAAGGACACAAGAGAAGGTCACACCATGACCCGCCGCGTCCGGCAAGCAATCGCGACAAGCGTGAGGCATCACATGAGGGTAATAGCAAGAAGTCTAACCCACCGCCACCTCCGCCTCCGTCACCACCTAGCCGTCACCATGGCGGAGGGGCCCGCGTCATTCACGCAGGACATCCCCTGTTGAGAAGAATAAGAAAAACTCGGAGTCGTACGATGCATGTTCGCGGATCGATAAGATCCACGAGGCCCGGGAAGGACCATACCTGGGACCACGTTGCTTTGTACTTGTGATATGGTCCGCAACTTACCCCAAAGGTTTCCGGAATGACAAGACAATCAAGCCCTATGATGGCACTGCCAAGCTAGCTACATGGTTGCAAGATTACGGCAACACGGTGCAGATCGCCGGGGGTAACCCCAATGTCGCCGTCAAGTACCTCCGATTGATGTTAGCGGGCACAACCCGTCAATAGATTGATGACTTGCCAGAGAAATCCATATGCAATTGGTTGGACATGCAAGAAGCGTTCACCAAGGACTTCGAGGGTACGTACAAGCGTCCCTGCACTGTTGGCGATATACAGCGGCGCGTGCAAGAGAAAGACGAGACATCTCGCGCCTACCTCTCCCGCAGACTGGATATGAAGAATCCTGTGCAGGAATGCACGCTCAGACCGCCATGGACGCCTTCATCGATGGATTGGAAAGGGGCACATTGCTCCGAGATAAGCTAAAGCGCTTGTAGGACAATCACCAGCTTGACTTGAACCAGATGATTCAGTTGGCCAGTTAGTTCGCATCTGCCGACGACGATGCTCGCGGCTCCTTGCTGGCAACGTCCATTCCAACTCAAGCACGGAGGAACAACAACACAAAGCGAAAAAACGCTCCAGAAGAAAAGAAATCTCCCGACATGGTCGCCATGACCTTTGCAGGACGAGGTGATGGTGGACAACGTGGCCGAGGACGGGGAGCTGGTCGTGGGCAGCAGCGAGGAAGTGAAACTACCTCGGCACCGCTCCGTGTTCCCCAAACCTACGAAGAGTACCGCGATATGTCGTGCCTCGTACACCTCAATGTCCATGGCAAGGCCACCCATACCAATCGGCACTGCAAGTTCGTCAACGACCTCAAGGAAGACCCAGAGTCCGGCTACAAGCGAAGTCAGAAGAACAGACCGCAAGGCAAGGGCAAGGGGAAGAAGAAGGAGGAGGAGTCCAAGGATTCAAGTGACATGGACGAGGATGTTGACCCTAGGCACACCGCCAAGAGCGACGACAAGGGCAAGAACCCCTTCGTGAAGAAGGCGCCAGTCTACCACACTTTCCTTGGCACCCCCACCGTCTGACAATAGAAGATCTCTTTGAGGATACTGATGGCAACTCTACCCCTAGTTCCCCAATACCTGCGCTAGTCAGAAGTTCCAATTACCTGGGACAGGAAGGATCACCCATATCTCATCCCTACGGAGAACCAATACGCCATGGTCATCAACCCCTTGATTGATGGCGTGGAGTTCAGCAAATGTATGGTGGATAGTGGAAGTAGCATCAACATCATGTACCTGGATACACTGCAAAAGATGAACTTGACGGAGGCAAACCTAAGGCGGACCAACACCATCTTCCACGGCGTAGTTCCAGGTCGTGAGGCTCGGTCCCTTGGGTGCATCACACTTCAGGTTGCCTTTGGCGATGTTAATAATTACCGCCAAGAGCGCATGACCTTTGAGGTGGTCCCCTTCAAGAGAGTGTACCACGTCATATTCGGCCGCGACATATTCCACACCTTCATGGTCAAGCCATGCTTCGTCCACAACAATCTCAAGATACCCGGACCAAACGGTGTCATCACCGTATCCGGAAGCTTTACCAAGGCAAAGGACTGCGAGATTAATGAAGCAGCCTTCGCGTAAGCTGTCCTCTACAGCGAACAATTCAAAGAGATCCAGAGCAAGGTCGATGACTTAGAGATTCCCGCGTCGAAGAAGCAGATCTCCGACTCCGCTCTTGTATTCAAGGCCGCCATCGAGACCAAGCCGGTGAAACTTGTGGTAGGTGATGCCTCCAAGACCACCGCCATTGGGACGAACCTGGATCCCAAATAGGAAACCGCGCTTGTCGAGTTCCTCCGTGAGAACCGGGACATCTTTGTCTGGCAACCTGCCGACATGAAAGGTGTACCTAGCGAACTTGCCGAGCATAGCTTAAACATTGATCCAAAATGCAAACCAGTGAAAAAACCGCTACGACGCTTGGGAGACGAGAAGAGACGCGCCATTGGCAAAGAGATAGCTAGGTTACTTAAGGCAAGATTTATCCGAGAAGTCATTCACACCCGATGGGTGGCCAATCCTGTACTTGTCCCTAAAAAGGGAACCAAAGAATTAAGAATGTGCGTTGATTACACCGGCTTGAACAAAGCATGCCCCAAAGATCCATTTGCTTTGTCTCGCATTGACCAAGTCATTGACTCGACGGCTGTCTCGGAACTTTTGTGTTTTCTCGATGCATACTCAGGATACCAGCAGACCAAGATGAGGAAGTCGGACCAATTGGCCACTTCGTTCACTACCCCATACGGCACGTTTTTCTATGTCACGATGCCCTTTGGGCTGAAAAACGCAGGTGCTACGTACCAGTGGACAATGCAACGTTGCCTTCATGACCAAATTGGTCGGAACGTTCGAGCCTATGTGGACGATATAGCGGTGATGTTTAAAAAGTCAAATGACTTAATCTTCGACTTAAAAGAAACCTTTGATAATCTCTAGAAATACAACATGATGCTTAACCCTAAGAAGTGCGTCTTCGGGGTTCCAGTCAGCAAATTGTTGGGCTTCATCGTTTCCCAGCATGGAATCGAGGTCAACCCGGAGAAAATAAAGGCCATCTTAAACATAAACAAGTTGTGTTGCAGAAGTTAGTCGGTTCGTCAGTCGACTTGGAGAGAAGGCTCTGCCGCAATACAAGTTGCTGAAGAAGGCGGACAAATTCACATGGATGGACGAAGCAGATGCAGCATTGAAGCAGCTCAAGGAGACTCTTTCCTCAGCGCCCATCCTTGCAGCACCCGAGCCTGGAGAACCCATGCAACTATACATGGTGGCAACCAACCGGGCAATGAGCATCGTCGTCGTGGTAGAGCAGAAGGAACCAGGCTATGAGCACGGAGTTCAACGACCAGTTTACTATGTGAGCAAGGTCTTGACAGAGTCCAAGCAGCATTACCCGCACTACCAGAAGATAGCTTATGGAGTATTCCTTGCTTCTCGCAAGCTGAGGCATTACTCTCAGGAGCACCCAATCTCAATGGTGAGCAAGACTCCACTGTCCGACATTATCAACAACAACGACGCTACGGGAAGGGTCGCGAAGTGGGGCATTGAACTTGCCGCCTTCGAGATCACCTAAAAGAGACACGACGCTATCAAGTCACAAGCCTTGGCGGATTTTTTCGCAGATTGGATGGAGATGCCAGATGCTACTCCGTTGCCAGAACCAGAGTATTAGGTGATGCACTTTGACGGATCAAAGCTGCTCAACGGCTCGGGGGCTGGTGTATTGCTACAGTCACCAACAGGATAAAAACTACACTACGTTCTGTAGATCCACTTCGAGGCTAGGAACAACATGGCGGAGTATGAAGAACTCATTCATGGATTACGCGTATCCATGGATATTGGCATCAAGCGCATAGTTTGCTGTGGAGATTCTGACTTGGTTGCCCAGCAGGTGGCTGGCACCTAGAATGCGCGGAACCCTATGATGGCGGCATATCGAGACGAAGTGGACGAGATAGCCAAGAGCTTCTTGGGCTACGAAGTCAAGTATGAACCTAGGGAGCAAAACAAGGCGGCTGATCTGCTATCTAAGCTTGGATCAGGCCACAAACGAATTCCACTAGGAGGTTTCCTAGAGCATCTGCGAACACCATCCGTGAAGGGAGCCGACATCGACAACCCGCATAGAGTTGACGGTTTCGTCCACATGGTGGAAAAGGTCCCTACGGCTTGGACAAAATCGTTCATGGAATATCTCAAACACGGAACTTTGCCCAATGACGAGGTTGAAAGACGGCAAATAGTACGACGAGCAAAGGGTTATACCATAATCAATGGACAACTCTACAAAAGGAGCACTACTGGTGTATACCTTAAGTGTGTTTCCCAGCTAGAAGGTATTGAAATTCTACGCGAAATCCATCTCGGAGATTGCGGGCATCACGCCGCTCCTCGATTGTTGGTCACGAAAGCCTTCCGGCAAGGATTCTACTGGCCGACCGCGAAGGCGGACGCTGACAAGATGGTTGAAACATGCATGGGATGCCATTATTATGCCCGACAACCACATGTTTCTGCTAAAGAATTGTGAACAATACCAATAACTTGGCCGTTCGCAGTCTGGGGGCTAGACATGGTGGGACCGTTACAGATGGCACCATGTGAGTTTACGCATCTGCTAGTAGCAGTTGATAAATTCACTAAATGGATAGAAGCTAAAAATTAGAAAGCTTGATGGGGCAACTGCCCTCAGGTTTGTCCGGGATCTAGTGGTGAGATTTGGTCTCCCACATAGTATTGTCACTGACAACGGCAGCAACTTGTCACTCAGATAAGTGGAGGCTTATTGTTGGGAGAAGGGCATCCGACTTGACCTTGCATCTGTGGCACATCCACAATCCAATGGTCAGGTTGAGCGAGCCAATGGATTAATTCTGCAGGGAATCAAGCCACGTCTTGAGGCACCACTACATAGAGCAGCTGGATCTTGGGCGGAAGAATTGCCATCTGTGTTGTGGAGTTTACGAACTACACCCAACAGATCCACCGGCTACACCCCTTATTTCATGGTATATGGAGCAGAAGCCATCCTACCTTCCGACATACTTCACGATGCACCAAGAGTCGCCGCCTACGACGAAGATGACGCTGGAGAATCTAGACTCCTAGATGTGGACCTTCTCGAGGAGGAACGCGTTTTGGCATGCCAAAGATCCACCATCTACTAGCAGAATCTACGAAGATATCATAGTCGCCGCTTTCGGCTTTGCTCGTTTAAAGAGGGGGATTTGGTGCTCCGACTTAAGCATAAGAAGTCACACAAATTATCCCCGCCATGGGAAGAACCATTCATGATAATCAAGGTGCTACTAAATGGGTCTTATTACCTCGTTGACAATCGTGAACCGAAGGATAGACCCAACGAGGATCATAAGCGTAAGTGACGTGACCCGGATGATGACTACCCGGAGCTTGATCGGCCATGGAACGTAGCACAGCTACGTCCTTTTTACACTTAGCATTTTTTATCTAATTGTGTACCTTTTATATGATCAATGAAATAAATCTCTCTGGTTCACTCATATTTCTGAGTCTTTTACCTCCTTTAGTGTTCATTTTTGGATCACATAAAACCTTTATGCACACGCTTTGTGTTTGCACTTGTGAAAATTCCACCTACGGGCGTTAGCTTAAGTTTTCTGGTCTACACGTTCTTTGTCGTTTTTATGTGGATTCTGGAGTAGTGACTTTTGGCACTTATTATCAGCGATTTTGTGCTTAGGTTATTGATGGTGCCATTGGGAATCATCACCTGAGCGCATGGTTTCGACAACGAGTCTTCGGACTCACGAAAAGTCAAGCATAAGAACCAAAGTAATGGATAAGCCAGCACTTGCTTAAAAAGTATATACATGCTGGAAACTAGTTCTTAAGTAGCAGCACATACATCATTGTTTTCCGCCTTAAGTTTATACATAGTTTCTTCCGCATACGCATCAAAGATGAAACAAATATTACAAGTTGTTTTTCATTCCTTTGGCGTAGGCGACTTGGAAGCAGCGTCATCTGCAGCAGGAGAATCATCCTTGTAGTCGGCATTGTGAAGAGACTCGAAGGAGCTTTTGTTGCTGTCATCGATGGTATTCATCGGCACGAAGACGTTGACGTCGACTAACTCAGCAACTCTGGTGTCATAGACCGTGAGTGACGACAAGTTGGACTCATGGTTTATCTCCTTGCCATCATCATCTATGTCGGGAATGCCAGAGGTTACCGTGTCGATGTCCGCATCCTCGTAATGTTCCTTAACCATGGACAACGCCATCCTTGAACCGGCCCGTGCACATGAAGCTTTCCAGCTTGTGATACGCTCGAGGGCTCGGCGTAGGATCTCCGAGAACTTCTCCATAGAGTCCGAGGCCTTGATGTTGATCTGGAGGGCTTGGCAATCTCTTTGGCCTGCGCGATGGCGGTGTTGATGAAGTTGCCGGCAAGAAGCATGCATTCCTTTGCCGGATGAGCTGCAAATTCCGACAAGGAGCACATGAGTTCAAAAATTCAGAGTATCTAGACTTCATAAATCCAAGACGGAGAATCACTTACTGAAGATGCTAGCCTCAGCTTGCCAGAGGGTATCCGCTAAGGAGTCCCGTTCTTATTGGAGGAGCTTGTACGCTTCATGATGGCGTTGATTCTGCTCATCGGCAGCTTTCTTCTGATCTCTTAAGATCGAGATCTCCTCCTTCAAGCGGTTCATATCCTCGGTGTCGGAGTCCTGCAGGTCTTTCATTAATTCTTCATGCATCTTCAGCATGTCCTTCCTCTCCTTCTTAAGGATCTTGTTCTCGCTATCCATCTCTTGAATGTGCTTGGACTACTCGACAATGTCCTTATCCTTGGCAATGGTTTTTGCAAGTCGGAGAAAGCAAAGTACACAGTGAGTACTCGGAGAATACACAAGTTTAAGTCAGAATACAAAAAAGAAAGGAAAAATAGACGCTTTCTCTTGATGATCTGTTCCTTTAAGAAGGCAGTTTACCCTTTTCGGTTTCCAAGTCCGCGCGCATCTTCTGGTACTTGGCGTTGGCCATGCCCCTCTGAGCATTCTTGTTCTGTGGAAAAAAGAAAAATTAAACGTTGTTTGGTCTACTCTGAGCATCTAGCCGGAAAATTTCCACCTAGACACTCGGGGGCTACAGCGAGACTTTTTAACTTAGCAACATTCTTAGTCTTTCTTTAAGCATCTAGTCGGAACTAATTCAGATTTTGATTAGAAGCTTGGGGGATATAGTATAAATTTTTTAACTCGGATATATGCTTAGCTTCTCTTTAAGATTCTAGTCGGAACTAATTCAGTTACAACTAGAGGCTTGGGGGCTACAGTATTGAAATTTATAACCATTGTGTATCCTACTCTTAAAGCATCTAGTCGGAATAATTCATTCAAAATACATGCTTGGGGGCTACAGTGAGAAGTTTTCTACTTTAGTCACTCTTAGAGCATTTAGATGCAAAGACCTATGGTTTTCCGTCTAAATCCTCGGGGGCTATAGTGGGATACTCATATGAAATACAAAAGGCAAATAAAACTTAGAAGTGCAATGATCTTGAGTTTGGTAGCACTCTCAGCTAGCAGCTTGCCGAAGGATACACTGTTTCCTTGCAAGATCTCTGTTTTCCAGAGAAGCTCCTCTAGACCGCACGTCGGAGATGTTGGCGCCGCACCAGGAACCAGAGCAGTGCTACCCGGCATAAGTAACGGATAGACTATCTTTGGATACTCTATGTTTTTCTTGGGTGCGGTGGCGCTGCCTTCGGCAGAAGTACCAGCTTCCACCACCGCCTTACCGCAACCGATGTCATCCTTAGCCGGAGCTTCATCCATTTGGTGTGTGGCACTTTCCTGCGTCGCCTGCTCGCCGACAACAACAAGCTCGGTAGAGGCACCTGAATCCACTTCCATGGCGGAAGGGCCAGATGCTTCCTTAGCTTGTGACCTTGTCGGAGCGGAGGAAGGCTTGATGGTAGGGGTGACAGGGGCGATGGCGGGAGATGCGTCGTGATGCAGCATGTCCTTGATGGTTGAAGAAGCCCCCGATGTTTTGGAGGTCTTCTTCAAGTTGGTCGTGGCTTTCTTCCTGAAACGTGCAAAATGCATAAGTATGGGAGTAAGACAGACAAATAGACAATGTCGGAGAGAAAGAAGCTTACACAAGAGGGGGTTCTTTGGCAAAGGGGATCCCGGTAATCTTTCTTTTCTCCACCTCCAGGGCGGCGTTAGTCTTTTTGGAGGCTCCAGCCTCCGTCTTCTTTTTCTTGCCTCCGTCAGCAGCGTCAGAGATGGAGCTCTTCTGCTTTCGCGCCAACAGAGCATCGTCGTCGGACACGACGGTGACTTCCTTCATCTTTGGATCATAGATTTGAGGAGCCATGCTATCCTCATCTATGTCGCTAAGCTGTAAGGTGAAGAACCACCATGTTAGATGAGATGGAAATTGCTAGACGGAAGAACTGGAGTATATGTCTTACACGGAAAATAAACAGTTACCTTTGGGAACTTGCTCTCTACGAACATGTCATAGGTGATGGTGAAGCCACGCTTCTTGTACTTCACCTTGACGATGTCCTTGAGACGGAGCTTCACGGAGTCGCTCAAGAAATTGTCCACGGAGATGCGGAGGCTATCCCTTCTATCGCCGGTATACTCGTGCATCAGCTTCGAGCGGTGCTGCAGAGGCTAGATTCGCCTGATGAACCAGCACATGGCTAGGTGAAAGCCGGTCAAACCCGTCTCTATGAACCACTCTATCCGCCTTATGGCGTGGCAATCGTCGATGTCGGAGGGAAGGGAGGCCTAGGATCTACATGTGGAAGTTTCAGCGGCGGCTCCATCGACGAAGTCCGGGTACGTTACTTCTTTGCCGGCCAGAGGGATATATGGGCCATAGAAGTAAGTACGCTTCCAGTTCTTGCAGGACTCGTGGCCGACGATGTCGGGGAACCACCGACCAGGACGGATCTTGAAGCTAATGGTGCCACAATTTCTAAGTTCATCCTTGCTATCCCCGACTTCGCGCTTGATGGTGAAGAAATACACAAAGAGATCTAGCCTAGGCCTAACCCCTAGGTAACCTTCGCAAAACGCCGCGTAATTTCTAAGTGCTAGGATGCTGTTGGGAGAAAGGTTTTGGGGCAGTACTCGGTAGTGGTTCAAGACAGCAAGGAAGAAGTTAGAGATGGGCAGGGAGACGCCACGTACCGATTGTGCTTTGAGGTACACCTTTTCTCCGGATTGGGGAGAAGGTGTGACCTCGCCGGCCGGCGCCGCTCGCCAGGCGAGCCCCTGCGTCACGGGAAGGTAGCCCTGGACGATCAGCTCCTTGATGTCGCGGTCCATGATGTCCTAACCACGCCAATCGCCTTTGTGGGAGTCGTTGTCCTCCTCCAGCAGCTCCAGCGCCGCTAGATTGTGGTCGCCGCCGGTGGTCTCGTCCACCGCAGAGATGGGAATGACCAGCCCCTCTGGGGCACGACGACGGAGCTCGCCGGCTTCACCGCGGCTTTGCCCGACGCCGCCATCGAGGGAGTAGAACTGCTGCTGGCCATTGCGAGTGTTTGGAGGTGACTGGCGAGATTAGAGTTAGGGTTTTTTGAAAGTTGCGCAGAGAGCTCGAGAGGGCGCTCGCTGGAGGAAGAAGATGATGCGAGGATAGAATGAGGTGAAAACTAAAAATTCCACGTAGTTACTATTTATGATCTTTAGCATCAAGATTCGTGCAGCCTGATCGGACGGTTGCCGCGTAGGCGATATCTGCGCGAACTTGCGCGGAAATGTGGAAATGATTAAGTTATCTCCATGTGTGAGTTACGAGGCGTCGCTGACCTATGTCTGCATCACCCTAGCTGTCATAGGCAGATGAGCCATTACATCAGAAGATTCCGGCATGGACGGATCTAGTCCGGCTACGGAAGAGTATGATGGAAGATTTAGCAATTCTCCGTCTTACTAATTGAAGACGGAGAAAACCTTGCAGGGTTCTTTGGGAGGACTACAAGATGTTGCTTGACGATTTGCCGACATCCATCTAGACGGAGCATTCCACTTAAAGAGGCAAGACGGACAAAACCTTGCAGGGTTCTCTTGGTTATGGAAATCTTCTTGTCAGCAAAAGCATGAATTCTTCTTCTGGCTCTTACTACTTGATAGACTCAATACAAGAAACCTTCTGAAAAGGAAATGTTTTTCTCTGGCATCTTATGACAGTGTCTTCCAGGGCTGCAATAGAGAAGAAACCATCCTGCATTTGTTCTGGGAATGCCCCTTTGCAAGAGCCTGCTGGGCTGAAATTTCACAGGTCAATATGGCTGATCAAAATATCTTTGAAGTTTTATCTAGTATTAAAAAAGAACTCAATGTCCCTTTTGCAATGGAAATTCTGATACTTGGAACTTGGGGCATCTGGATTTGCAGAAATAATGAAATTTTCAATAATCAGCATGCGTCGATGGAGACCTGGAAGGCTATTGTAGCCCAGGAGTTAAGATGGGTCCTTTATAGAATTAAGAAGAAGTATTATCAGGGCCTTATGGTTTGGATTGAAACCAATTTAGACAGGAGATAGTTGATTAGAATGTTATCCCTCTCCTTTGAAGTGGAATGAGTTTGTAAATATTTTTTGTAACTCTCTATAATATATAAAAATTGCAGTGGGGTTTTTTGCCCTACTGTTTTACCCTCAAAAAAGAGGCAAGACGGCGCAAGATCTCAGAGTTCTCTGGGGGCTACTGTTGGGGATATTCTATATGGGTATCCTCATAGCATGTCTCCTATCTGGATAACTCGGGTGGCCCACAGTTGGTAGCATGGCCCATGTCCTGCTGGGCGGCCCAGTTAGAGGGATCCAAAAGGGAGGCCCATGCCGGATAAAGGAAGTCTATGGTGGAGTCACTAGCGTACCAGGAGCCTTGGATGTAACATCCCAAAAATATTAAACTAGAATCATCAAACTCTAATCACCAAATTTAGGGTTAACAAAAACTTTTCAAACTAAAAATATGAAAGCATTCATATGAGTGTGCATTAAAATTTGGATTCTTTTGAATTGCCATGATTATGTGTTTCTTTCCTTGTAAAATGATTCTTAGGCGAAATAAACATCATCTAAACAATCCCCAAACTTTTCCCAAATACAAACAAATCAAAATAAACAAATTAAGTGAATGGTCACTTTGGCCAATTTAACTCCCATGCCTACTTTGGCTATCTCTAACTTTCAGAACTTAACAGAAACATGTATGTATCTTTGCACCCCTTGATAGTACTCATGACAAGGTACCAAGGACCGCTTTGTGATCATCCAAAAACATTCAAATTCTTAGTTTAAATGACAGTTTAAAATTGAATCTATTTCACATGGGAAGATCCCACTTATTTCAAAAACCACTCAAACCAACTCAATTTTCAAAACCCAAGCATCTACAGACTCCCAAGTACATGCCTAGCACACCCACCAAAAATCTTTTCAAAATTCAAAATTTAAGTTCATGCGGCCATTTCATCAAACATGTTGCAGATGCAAATCAAACAAAATCAAAACACTATGTTGAGCAGTGTTTTGGGCCTAACTTGTTCCCTCTCTAGACACCACTAGCCTCAGTAGATCATCTAACAACCTTAAATAATCACTAGCACCACTGTAAGCTGGCCATTGTCATCAATGGTGAACAGGCCGAGAGCACCATTGCCACCCCATAGTCGAAACCAAGCTACGAGAAACACTAGCCTCGCCAACCTTGGCTGGGAGCAAGCTAGCACCCCACCGCCACTCTCTATCCCAGCCGCGAGCAATGCCAGCCACTGGACCACACGCCCAGGCCATGCCAACCTTCCCTGTAACCATGCCGAGAGCGCGCCCCGTGCGCCACGCTCGACACACGCCCACATACCGCGCGCCGCCCTTGCCGCATGCACGCGTGATCACCACCGTCCCAGAAACCCCGCAGACACGCCCGTTCGCCGCCTCGCGGACCACGCGCATTGTGCGCCATCAAAACTTCCGTCGGACCAGCGCAGAGAACCGTAGCATTCCGACCGATCAGCACCGTCCCACGCCTCGCCACCACGCCGTTGAGCTTCGCCAGGGAGCACAGCACCGCCCCCTACCGTCGCCCACGCCGATAGCCCTCTGTGCCGTCGACCACGACAAGCTCAGCTTGCGCCCTTCGGTCCCCTCTCGCCACTATAAATAGAGGCATCCCCCGCTCGAATTCTTCACACCATTCTACTCCCCTCTCACCCAGAACCACTCCACCTCATTCCCGGAGCAAGGCGAGCAGCGCATCGCCGGAATTTCACCAGAGTCCGTCGCTGCTAGAGAAGAAGGAAGCCATTGATTGGAGCCACCCCAGGAGAAGCTGCCGGTACCAGGAGGATCACCATCATCAACTTTGCCGTCCGCCCGCATCGCCGACCTTCGCCTGAGCCCCGGTGAGCCTCCCACGACCCCCACTGAGCCGCTAGGGTTCGAGCTCACTGGTGACTTGTTCATCGTCGACAACGACCCTCAGCCATCGATCTTCATTCTAATCCAACGCACCACATAGCCCCGTACCTCTTAGCCTTTAAAGAGTCACTGACCAGTATACCCCCCTATCAATTGCGCCCCTTCCCGCACTGCCCACTCGTTTGAATTCAGCTTTTTTTTAAGTTCAAACATAGTTATGTACCAGGTTTCAAAAATCAACCCAGCTCGATTCAGTCAACCAAATTGAATGAAACCAATTTTTTTAGAAAGATATTGAAATGCTTAATCCAAGCCCGTTGGATTCAAATCATTTGGGTCTATAGATCAACCTTGGTAAAAATAACAAGGCATAAGCCTTTCTGCATTCAAACATTTTTCAAATTTAAACCATAATAGATTTTGAGTTGATTCCAACTCTCAAAAATCATAATTGATCATACCTTTCAGAATATATAAAAACATATGGGTTTACTTACAGAAATAATGTTCAAGTAATAAAAGAATGACACATAGGCATTTCTAGTCACTTTATTTAATTGAAATAAAAGGTTAAACCATATTAAATTGTGACACCACTTTAAATCACATTCCCATGTACTGAAATATGTGGTGATGACATGTGTCAACATGAGCCCATGTTTGGTTTGGAGAATATTAAATCTTAAGTAGTTTTTAAATGAGTAGAAATTACTTTTCTAAAAATAAATAAATAATGCAAGTGCTTTAATCTTGAATGTTAGTGATGATGCTAGATCATCTATAGAACCCTTTTGTGTGATGATTGAAAGTAGTTAAGTATTGTTTGGTGATTGTGTACCTCGTATGTATTCATAGACGCTAGTACCGACCAAGGATACGAGGAGGAAGGAGGATACTACGAAGAAGAAGCCGAGGAGAACTTCAACCACTGCTCTGCACAAGGCAAGCCTAATACTACTAGTTGATTGAGCAAGCTAACACTTGCGAGATACCCTACTTATGCAATCTACTACTTGATTGTTACCATGCCAACCATATGCCTTAGGCATATGTGATCATACTCACTTGATAACCCAATCCTAGTTTTACTTGCAAGCTTTGTACTTTATTTCTTTATCAGCTCTTACTTAGAGTTTACTTGACTAAATTGTAGATACTAGAAAGATAATTGAAGGTTACATAAAGAGCATTAAATTTGGCCTAAGCTAGATAATCTTGATGTCATCTAAGGCATGATATTTAACTTAGCTAAACTCCACTAGTTTACCACCCCCCATTAGTACTCACTCCCATTTGTAGATGCTAGTACTAAGCATAAAACTTGATTAACTTTAGATGGGAATACTTGGTGAAAATGGTTATGAAAACCTTGGAATGATGGATCATTCTACTGAGATGTTTAGACATGTGTTTTCGAACACCAGATGGTTTTGGTGATGAAAATGTAGAGGCATGAGCCTTAGCCCTTTATAAAACTGATGGTTGTCTGGATGCGATACCATTCCAATTTTACCGTACAACCACAATACCTGAAGATTGGGTAGGGCTTGACTGGAAACTTATATACCTTAGTATTGGTTCCCTCGTGGCCAATAAATTGTGAAGATTGTCCACCTGTGCCGTACCCAAGATGACAGTTGGTCATGGTTAGGAGGCCAAACTCACA
Source organism: Avena atlantica (assembly GCA_910589765.1). Taxonomy (NCBI): domain Eukaryota; kingdom Viridiplantae; phylum Streptophyta; class Magnoliopsida; order Poales; family Poaceae; genus Avena; species Avena atlantica. The sequence continues at coordinate 105,634,262 of OU342733.1, read as the reverse complement.
GGAGAGGTGCCTTTACTAGGGCGTGTAATTGAAAGGTTAGGATTGATTATCCGCATACTAAGTATGGTGAATTCAGGATTTGTTCCTGACGGATGTATCGAATGTTGTGGTGAAAGTGTACAATCTCTGCAGAGTGTCAAACTATTCGAATAGCCGCGTCCGCGGTTATGGACAGTTGGAGTGGCCATACTGTTCCCCCGTTAGATGTTTTCAAAATGACTTGTGAAATGTATTGAGATTTTGACTTGACCACAACAGAGTTGTGATATGAAATACAAGTTCCCACTTAGGTGTTATAAAATTTCAACTAGATTTTCTTGCTTCTGAACTTAGTAGAGGTAAATCTTGCTGTTTGCAAAACAACCCTAGAGCTTAGTGTCCTACTACACCCCCCCTTTCACTTGTTAGTATTAGTTTGCAAGTACTTAAAGAGTACTCATGGCTTTGTCCCTGGCTATTCCCGTGGCCAGACTATGAATAGGAGTACCAGGAGGAAGGACCCCAGGAAGGTTACGACAACTAGGATCATCTCCCATCGTCAGCATTGCCTGTGATCCCGAAGATGGAGCTTCGCCTACGCTACCTTTATTACTACGTTATTTCGCTGCTTGAGTTGTAGAACTGGAGCATGAGATCCTTATTTGTGTAAGACCTTATTATGGTTTGTAATGGATGATGTACTATGGTTTCCAATTCTGTTATGTCTCGCAAAAATTGTTATCCTGGGATTGCGATGTATGGCATAATAGGCATCTGGGATTAAAAATCCGGGTGTTGACATTGGAGTACAGGACACGCAAGACTAGGAATAGACGGTGTACGACTGTAACCCGTCCGGCTAGGACTTTTTCCTGTAAACCTAGGACCTAGCGAATATATAGGTCGGGCCTATGGGAGCCTTTAGGGCACAACTTCAGACAATCTGAGACAACCTCGCACAGCGAACCTATCTCTGTAACTCGGCGTATTGCCATTATAGTGATTTGTAGCAGGAGTGGGATTCCGCCACCGTTGTGGGATCTAAACCAGGGTAAGCTATGTTACCTCGTACCTATCAACCATCCGCCTTCCCCCACGTCTCTAAACACGCACTGTGAGGACCCCTCCATGGCGTACTCGCCGGCAATACCACGACACAAACTTGAGATAAAAGTAAGCGTGATAGATTGCTCTCGAATTAAATGTATTTTTATAGGTAGATGAGTGCATCTTCTTGCAACAAACATCACCCTCACTGTGAGTTTCCAACTATCGGGAAATAACATTCTAAATTTTCTGAGTGATGACGAGATTGATCCTTTTTGAAAAGAAAGTCTGAAAGTATGGATCTGAATGCCACAAGCCAAGTTTTCAGATATATATAGTGTTGCGGCATGTTCTACTTAAGATTCACATTTTTATGAGTTTTCAAATTTTGTCCTAGCTAACTCTATCCACTTGAATGACTTTATGTCGATTTATCAAAATTAGGTCAAATTTCAACTACAAGTATATTCTAGATTGCCTTGAAAGTTTTACAAATTCTATTGGAGGTAACCATCGATAGGGGGGGTCATTTAATATATCACAACCCACCATCGATATTTTGACAACTGGTTCAATTTCTTGCTAAGATTTTGCATCTTGAGAACTTCACAAAATTAGGTCAAACCGAGGTACCAGTAAGCGCGATAGATTGCTCCTGAATTAATTGTCATTTTGAAGGTAGATGAGTGCATCTTAATATAGTAAACAATGTCGTCGGTTTGATTTTCCAACTATTAGGAAAGAACATTCTCAATTTTTTGAGTGATGACGAGATTGTTCCTTTCCGTAAAGTAGGTCTGGAGAATATAATATGGCTTTGAATGCCACGAGCCAAGCAGTCATACATATAGTGGACCGACATGTTGTGTACTACTTATATGATTCCCATGTTTCAAAAAATTTCAAACTTCGACCATGCTAACTCTTCCCACTTGAATGGCGCTATGTCGATTTATCGAAATTATGTCAAATTTGAACTACGAGTAAATTATAGGTTGCGTTGATAGTTTTGCGATTTGTTTTTTATCTAGCCATTGAGGGGTCATTTAATATATCACAAACCACGATCGAGAGTTTTGACAATAGGTTCAACTTATTGCTAAGATTTTGCATCTTGACAACTTAACAAAATTAGGTCAAACTTGAGCTACAAGTAAGCGCGATAGATTCCTCTCGAATTAATTGTCTTTTCTTCAAAGTTAGATGGGTGCATCATTTTTTAGTAAACAATGTCGTAGGTGCGAGTTTCCAACTATCAGGAAAGAACATTCTCAATTTCCCTTGTTTTGCGAATTTTAAAACTTCCTAGCTAACTTTGCCAATTTGAATGAGACATTGTGCCCGCTACTAGGAAAATGGACGTCCGTGGTGCACCAAAAAAGAACATCTCTAGTGCACTAGTAGTGCGCCACAATCCGCGCACTATGGCTAAGATTTACCCATAGCGCACTACCTGGTGCGTTACGGGTAAACAACTTACCCGTGGCACACCACCCAGTGCGCAACGGGAAGGGGTCCAGGTGCGCCATGACTATGTTTTTTGAAAAACAAAAAAAATGCAAAAAGCACCCTTGTTTTGAATGGCAAAACCAACCGGGTCCGCGCATCTCCGCTATCATGCCGCCTCGCCGGAGTATGGTGGTAGTGGCCGCGGCCACAACCTACCACCGCAGGGAGGTGCGGGAGGCCATGGTAGTGGCCGGGGCTGAGGAGGAGGAGGCGGCCGGAGGAGGAGAAGGTGGCGGTCAGAGGAGGAGGAGGAGGAGGTGGCGGTGGCGGCCTAAGGAGGAGGAGGAGGTTTCATCCGGAGGAGGATGTGGAGGTGGAAGCCGGAGGAGGAGGAGGAGGTGGCGGCCAGAGTAGGAGAAGGAGGAGGTGGTGGCCGAAGGAGGAGGTATCGGCGGCAGCTGGAGGAGGAGGTGGCGGCCATCGTTGTCACTTGAAAGAGGAGGAGGAGACCAGAAAGAAAGGAGAAGGAGGAGAAAGGGAAGAAGGAGAAGGAAAAGGAAAAGGAAGACAAGAAGAAGGAGAAGGAAAAGGAAGGAGAGGGAAAAGGAGAGGGGTAGGTGGCCGGGTGGTGATTAGAATTTTGAATCCCGCCCACTTACTCATGGCTCACTAGGGGTGGTGCGCCACGGGTAAGTGGCCTCCATTTTTTTCTGCAGGAAAAAAATAATCTTTTGATGGTAACTTTTTACACTTTTCGAATTTTGTAAATCTAAAAAATCTCTAAACAACCAGAGGTATATTAAACTTATTTATCGACCAGAGGTATATTACTCGTTCTCGTAATTTTGGTATATTAAATGTTTTGTTTCAACATTGTATGCAAAATTTACGGCCATTTTACCGTGGCGTGACTTTTTTTGCATAAAAAGTCAAAAAAATGTTTGTTAATTTTCCTACAAACTAGACCACTTTACCTCCCTACATGTGAAAATATTTTATTTTCAAAGTTTTTTCATTTTATTTTATTTTTTGAAAGGCTAAAAAGGCGATCCACAGGGGGTGGGTTGGTGCAGTCCACTTAGCCGTAGGGCACCACATAGTGGTTCGTCACGGGTAGGAAATATAGCCGTGGAATACCACTATATGGTGCCCTACAGCTGTTTGCCCACTTACACAACAGACTGCACCACAGCTACCCATAGCGCACTGCGCCATGTGTGCCACGGCTACCTTCCAAACACGTAGCGCACCATGCACAGGTGCGCTACGGCTAGGTGTTCTATGGCCGGCAGCCGTGGCACAACACTACTATATGCGCCTCAGTTATGCCAGTTAGTCGTAGAGTACATGTTAGCAGTACGCCACGACTATTTTACCCGTGGGGCACCATTGGCACGTGCGCCATGGATGTGTGGATTACCTATAGCCATTTTCCTAGTAGTGGCTAATTTACCAAAATTAGGTTAAATTTGAACCATAAGTAAATCGTAGGTTGATTTCAAAGTTTTGTGATTTTTTTGAGGTAACCATCAGGGGAAGGGGTTCATTTAATATATCACTAACCAGCACCGAGAGTTGAGAATAGATTCAACTTCTTTCTAACTCTTTGCATCTTGACCATTTAACGAAATTATATCAAACATGATATTCCAGTAACAATGATAGATTGCTCTCGAATTAAATATAATTTAATAGGTTTATGGGTTCACCTTCTTTTAGTAAATAGTGTGTCGATGTGATTTTCCAACTATCAGGAAAGAACACTCTCAATTTTCTAAGTGATGCACTACTAGGAAAACCTTAATCAGTGGCGCATCCTTTTTGGCCCTATGTGGCGCATATTAGATCCACCACTATTACGTCGCCACTGATGAGAACTTTTGTGGTGCATTTTGAAATGCGCCACAGAAGTCATGATACTTCTGTGGAGCATTCTGCCGCATGCGGCACAGGACGTTGTTCAGTGGCGCATTATGGACCATGCGCCACAGAAGTTGTATGCGCCACAGAAGGTTAAAAGGGATGCGCCACTGGTGTGTATTTTAGGTATTAAAAAAGAATAGTACTGGTCCATAATCAGGTGTTATACAGGTATTGTACACGTATTATACAAATAGTAGTAGAAACAGTATATTTCACTTAGTATATGAAAACAAATATAATACAAACACGAATATAGTGTCGTCAAACTACTTAGAGACCGATCGAGGTATACAAGTGGACATCATATTAAAATACAAGTGACAAGTGGCGAATATTTACACAAGTGTTTATACAAAGTGCACCATCTCACATTACAAATGAAGTGGTCACTTCCTACACTAGAATCAAACAGAATACAGCTGTGATGACAGTGAGCAAGAGCAAGAGCACTAGCAATATCTTCATCCAGTTCTCCTTCCACGGGTGGTTCCTCCACTTGGCTACCGCCTCCTCTTGAGTCTTGTATCATTTGTAGATGTTGTCGCTGAACTTGTTCACCTGTTTCTGACAGTCCTCCCACTCGTCGTAGGCTCCTGTAACACAACCCTTGTACACCACGTACCACTTCGTCATCTCTATAGATAAGGAATATTAGTAAATCATGCAACAGAAAGAACTAAATTGGTTAACATGTATATATGTTCATGTTGGAATTATGCCCTAGAGGCAATAATAAAGATGTTATTATTATAATTCTTGTTCATGATAAAGTTTATATTCCATGCTAGAATTGTATTAAGCGGAAACTTTGATACTTGTGTGGTTTATGAACAGCACCGTGTCCCTAGTACGCCTCTATGGACTAGCTCATTGATTAATGATGGTTAAGGTTTCCTAACCATAGACATCAGTTGTCGATTAATAATGAGATCATATCATTGGGAGAATGATATGATGGACAGGCCCAAATCAAGCAGATCAATTAGATCGTGTCATCGTGTTCATCTTTGAGAAGCTTTTTTATGTCAAATATTGTATTCCTTAGACCATGAGATAATGCAACTCCCTGGTATCAGAAGAAAGCTTTGAGGTCATCAAACGTCATCCTATGAGAGGGTGATCATAAAGGTGTCTCTCAGGTGATCGGAAAGTACTTGTTGGGTTGTATGTATCGAGATGGGATTTGTCCCTCCCAAGTCGGATAGATATACTTCGGGCCCACTCGGTAATCGATATCAACACCGCTTGCAAGCACGTGGTTAAGGAGTTAATCACAAAGTGATATCGTATTACGGAAGGAGTAAAGTACTTGCTGTGAACGAGATTGAACTAGGTATGCTGATACCAACGATCAAATCTCGGGCAAGTAAAATATCGTGTGACGAAGGGAATATATATATGGGATTAATTGAATCCTGGCATCGTGGATCATCCGATATGATCATCGATGAATATGTGGGACTCAATATGGGTTTCCAGATCCCGCTGTTGATTATTGATAGAAGATCATGTCCGCGTATTCTCGAACCTGTAGTGTCACACACTTATGCCTCGACGCTAGGATAATTGGTTTGTGAGTTTTTGTTCGGAGTCTTGGATGATATCCAGGACATCACGAGAGGTTCCGGAATGGTTCAAAGAATAAGATTCATATAAAGGAAAGCAGTTTTTGGATTTCGGAATTGTTTTGGAATGTTCGGTATTGTACTGGAAGGTTCTAGAAGCTTCCGGAGTGGGACCAGCGTGGCCCCACTTGTCGGATGGGGGCGTGGCCCTACGAGGGAGTGCCCTGGCCGCATTGGGCCAGGGGCACAAGGACCCATAGGCCGAGCCGGCCAAAACCCTAGGGGAAACCCTAGGGGATCTTCTAGAAGGGGGGAAGACTTGCCCCCCACTCCACCCTTGTGGCCGCCGGCCCTAGGGCTTGGAGGAGGGGCAAGGGGGGCGGCCAGCCCCCTATATAAGGTCGGCAGGGGGCGCACCCTCCCACCACCCCTAAAAAAACCCTAGCCGCCATACTGCTGCCCTCCTCTCTCTCTCCCCCGACTGCGCGTAGGCGAAGCCCCGCCGCATAAACTCTCCACCTTTGCACCACGCCGTCGTGTTGTAGATCCAATCTATCTCTCCACTCCACTTGCTTGACCGAGGAAGGAGGAGACGTCGCGGTGCCGTACATGTGCATCTCTCGGAGGCGTCGCCACTTGCGGCGTTGGATCGGATCAGATCGCGAGGAGGAGAAGGCTAGTACGACTACATCAACCACGTTCTGTTGAACGTTCCGCTGTGCGATTTCTTCAAGGGTATGAAGATCTCATCTATCCATCTCGTTGATTGCATCTCCTATATTAGATATTGGCTTTCCCGTTCGCATTCGTAGAATTTTTTTGATTTACTATGCTGCGCATCCCTTCAGTTCACATAAACTAAAGCAAAAGATCAGTAAACATAAAAGATAGCACATCGATCACAATCATAGAAGTTTGACGACAAAAACCACAATAGTGAAATTTACAACAAACGACCATAGTAGTATAGTTTGTGACACAACACTACACACATACATCTATGATAATTTTAGGCGCACACATGGATCATTGTTGAGAACTGCTAAAGCTTGGATTTGGGAATGGTAGATAGACATCCTTCGTCATCCACGTCCTCTTGTCAACCTTCTTATGAAGAATATTTTCAATCTCCCTCTTAGTCAACCCTCTGTTGTTTATTAGGACCCCTCCCCTTGTGTTGACATCTTCCACGATGATTTCCGATAACTTAACCTAGATGCGATGGAAGTGTTCTAAGATCATCATCGTTGCCTTGCGCCAAACTTTCAGCCCATGCTCGGAGACTAGATGGAAGAGTTAGGTTTTGTCAATCCCGGACAAACTCTTTAAGGTGATGCATGACATAGAAGGCCTCCTTGGCGCTGCCAGTGCCCGGCTCATTCACGCAGGGGGAACTCGAGCACGTGCTTGAACACGTGTTTGTCAACCTTGAAACATTCACCCTTGCTAACGAAGGGGCATCCCTTCTAGCATAGCCCTCGAGAGCCTCATTTACAACACCCCTTATTCTGGTGTAGTCTTTCTTCTTATTCATACTCCCCGAGTCGAAAAACATTTCTATCGAGTACATTGTGGAAATGACAATGAGTGTGCAGTATTTGTCACTGCACAACACGATTGAAACGGGATGTTGGAAAAGGGCAAAGGAATAAAGCTATAGGAAAGCCTAAGTTACCAATTCTAGCGGGTGTGTGTACTTACTCGGGAAACAAAGGAAAAAGAAATGTGGTCATCGTCTTGTGGTCCACCATGAACTTCTCGAGGTACACCATCACCATGGCACGCGTCTCTGATCCTTCCCTCAACTGGCTATCACATATGTAGTAGGGTTCCACTATCACGATGTAAGGGGTTTGCTCTCTCTTGGTCTTTATCGCCAGATTGAGCGCAAATAGGCAGACCATGTTATAGTACAGCCGTTTCGAGAGAAACAGCTTGAAGACGTCCTTGTACGCTATGAAGAAGACGTCCGCGGGGGGCTTCATGGATGAAGTCCACGTCCGATGGCACCTTGACAGTGAAAACCGGGTAATTTGGATCGTTGTCTTTAAGAATCATGCCCTCTACTATCTTGATACCATCATTCAAAGCATGCATATGTCCACGAGCAAGGAGAAGCAGCTATGGAGTCAGTATCGCTTCACCAGCTACATGCATCCTGGGCAAGCCATCCTCGCGGGATGGTACGACATCATCCTTAGCCTCGATCGTCTTAGGAGGAGGTTGGCTCTCTGATTTCTTACCTCTATTCCTATGCTTCTTCATCTTCTGAGCAGGCTCCTCCACTAGGGGTGCTAAGTGCTCAACAGCCACCTTTTGGAGTGTGCCAGGGCTAAACACGAATCCAGCAGGTTTCTCCTGTTGATCGGTGGTCGGAGGCTGTCTCTTGAGAAAAACCATGGAAGACTAGGCGTTGACGGTCGCGAGCGACGAAGGGTTCTTCATCCACAACAGGAATGTACAATCCTTTGTCAGCACCGGTGTTGATGAAGTCATCGACGTTGACAAATTCTTCATCATCTTTGTTCTTTCCACCATGTGGTGATGGTGGTGGCGGGGGCGACGGTGGTTGCATTGTGATGGCTTCGCCTTGGGGCAGCCAACGCGCTCCCAATAGTTGTTGGTGGCGACTGGTGGTGCTGACGACGACGGCTGGCTTCCGAGGTGGTGGCCGGACGATCGAGGTGGCGTCGGCGCGCCCCACAAGACGAATATGAGTCTTCGGTCATGTCAAGGGCCAGCCGTGGCATTCTGCAAGGGTCTTGTGTTTGTCGGCTCCCTGAGTTTCAATGGCGGAGTACTTGTCATCGCACCCTGGCATCACCCGAGCAATCCGGACCCTCATCACGGCATCGTCCATTGCATTGTTGTGCATTGTGCGGTTCGACGGTTGTATGATATTGCCCTTGGAAACTTCCGTCAACTTGCCGCCGACAACTTTGTGGAGTAGTACGAAAGCAGCGTCCTGAGTCAAAACACATATGTTCGGCATCATGATCGAGGTGGAAGTCACCAAAGGCGCATAAAGAAGATGAAGCGGTGTAACTAATTAGTTACCTTGGTGAGGGTGTTGAGCTTGACTAATGTCAACACACGGTCGGTCTCGGCAGTAGGCCTATCATCATCATTCTCCCACGACGGTGTTGTCGCCGGCTGCGGCTTGGTATTTTTGGCGGGAGCAGTAGGGGGCAGCTATGCGACGACTAGCTCTTGAGGCTGTGCCGCGGCGATGGTGGCCGCCGGGGTCACCAAGTCTAGAGACGCGTTAATGTTGATGCTCGAGTTGCTTCCTTTAAAGCTAGGCACATGTATCAGCCCCTGTCGACCTGCCGCATTCCAAACAGCTAGCCCCTCGAAAAACCCAAGGGGGTTGATCGCGCGGAGCTTCTCGTCAACTAACCTGTCCATTGTTTTCTCGTCCACTTTTTCCTCTAATGTCTTCATGTTCAACTTCAGCTCTTCAACCTCGACTTTATCTTTATCCGCCGACTGGTTCTTCCTGTCCCTCCTCTTCTTTCCGTCCTCTTTGTAGAACTCGGAAAACTTCATGCTCGTACCGAAGCCGGACACATGGACACCTGATTTTGGCGGCAAATTCTTGTCCCTATTTATTCGAGAGTTTGTCACCCTGTTGAAAAAAGTGTCCCACGGCTCCGCCGTCGAATCCTGGGACGACAAGTCACTAGTAGCGTTCAATTCCTTCTCCTGCAGAGAGACAAGGAGAGGTGAACCCATGCATTTAGATTCTTGGCTTAATTATTTTAATTAGAAACTCTTGAGAGATCCGCATTAAAGTCCTTACAAGCTAGTCCTCAAAGGCCGACACCTTCGGGTCATCGTTGACGAACTCCCCTATAATCGGGTCCAGGTAGTAGTCGTCCCGGACAAAGTTTCGGAGCTGCAGGTCCGTGATTTTATGCCATGGGTTCTCTTTATCCAGGTGTTCAAGCTCGGCGTCCTCCTTGTCCCAAATGGGCTATTTCCCTCTGTATCCGCCGCTTCCAAGCTGGTGGTTACCTATGTTTTTCTCTCGCATACTCTTTCCCCATGCATTCCATGGTTTAGAGTCAGCGGTAGCTAAGTCCGCCTTGAATATCTCCAACTCTTATTCGTCGAGCATAAGACTTTTCCTACTTATAATCTCCCACCTTTCACCTTTGTCATTGTTGTTCTTTACCCAGGTTTTCCAGCTGCTCAAGGCGTTGCTCATCTTTGTTAGTGCTAGTTTGTTAACCGGGTTCTTTCTCTCCAGGTTTTTGAACTTCTCTGGGAATGTGTATCGCTTTTGAAGCTTCTTAAGGAGGTTCTTGACCAAATACAGATTAGCAGCACTTCGGATGTACTTCGTGTTGATCGACATTCTTTCCCGGACGATGCACCCGAGTTGCATGCCGTACCCACAGGCAATTGACATAGGCGCAATTGGTTGGCCACTTTCTTTGACCTCGGTGAACTCATCACAGATGTTGGCGAGCACTTGTGGCTTTCGATCCTTAATCTCCTTCTTCTTATTCTTATTCTTATTCTTAATCTTCTTTTGCTGCTTCTTCTGCTTCTTCTGTATAGCGGCCGGGTTGCCGCTACCGCCATCCGTGCGCTCGCCACCATCGGTCGTGGTGTCACCCTCCTCTCCGCCTTCACTAGATCCATTGTAGACTTCATGGTCCCCCTCGTAATCTAGATCTCCCTTGTTGCCCCCGCCACCTTCGATGATGGTCGCCGGTGGTGGTGTCATATTCATCTCCTCCTCCTCATGCTATTGGTATGCCCCTAGAACGACATGTTGGCCTCTCGGGCTAGATCCTCGACGCTCATGTGCTTAGAAGGACCGGACTCATTGTTGGTCGACATGTTTGCGCTTTATTATTTAAAAAAGAGGCAAAAAATTAGCAAAAATATCGACCGAAAAATTCGGCATGACCTTTGCTAATTTTTGGACCTACGAGTGTCCATTCTCAACTAAAACGGAAGTGAATCAACACTTCGGGAGAAACGAGCAACTCAATTGAAATCCCTGCAAGAAAAAATAGCCCCACGACCCCATTGACAACCCCATTCACCCACCCATCATTCACACAGAAAGAAAATAGCCCCATCCATCATCGCCTCCTCCGTTTCCATCATCCATCATCAATCATTCACACAACAGTATTTAACAGATACATCATTTACACAGAAGTAACAGATACATAACCATACTCAAAGCACAGTAACCATTATTCAACAAGGACTCTTATTTTGGGCTGAAACTATTCGTCCTAACTGGCCAGAACCAATTTCATGTGTTTGCTAACCCCTGAATTCAAGCACAGGCAGACCAACAATCCAGAATTTGTGTGCTGTGTATAATACAAAGCAAGTTGTATATGATATGCTCCACTAAGTTCACGGTAAGAAATTTATATTTAGCATTTGCAGTTTGAAAACATCATTATCTAAATCTAATACCTCATATAGTACAATATTTCTTGCCACCAAAGTTATGTTAAGTGCATATAATGCTCTAACTAGGAGACCAAGAGTTAACCAGATTAGTTCTGTCAGGCCATGTTTGCGTCAAACATATATGTGTTCTTTCTACTCCACATTTGCAAAAACAAAGTGTTGTTTCCATTTTACATGATTAAAAAATCTGGAATTTTTCATGATCGCCGAACAGGGTAGCCTACTACTAGAAAACCACTTTCTAACCATTCATTTTAGCATAATTAAATAGTCTGAACCTTTCACTGAAACATAGTAATACAATACCCTTTTCTGATTCGACCCATTTATTGATATACAGTTGTAATACAATTATCCTCAAGAGTCTGAATCTATGGAGAGATAATGGTACACAAATAGAGATGTGGAGGATAAAAGTAAGTGCGTTTTAGATCTACAGGTTGGAGAAAGGCTTTCCCTAACAAATCTATCAACTATAGTAGGTTTAAATACAACAAAATTTCGAAAATTATGGGCACAATGAGTGGGAGAGAGGAGGAAGACGAGCTGGTAGGAGGGGGAAGAAGGATGTGAAATGGATGGTGGTAGATAGAGGGGAGCAAAGCTACCACCTTTTTGTACCGATCTGGACACAGGGTTATGTGGCGCATATGGATGATATGTGCCACAGGAGTTCAATCTTCTGTAGCACATATCACCCATATGCGCCACAGAACCTTGGCCATAGGTGGCCAGACTGTGGGCCCACATATCATCGGTTAGATCCCGGTCAAAAGCAGATCTGGACTCAGGGTTCTATGGCACATATGGGTGATATGCGCCACATAAGATATAACTTCTGTGGCGCATATAGGCCATATGCACCATAGAACCATACGTCCAGATCTACACAAAATTAAAGGTGGCAGTTAGCTGCTTTAATGACACCCTTCTATATATATACCACACTCCCTATCAAAAGCATCGTCCCTGTCCCTGATGGCTTCTCGGAGTGGAGGGGCGAGGTTGAGGGGAAGTGCTTGGAGTCAGCCACCGCATGATTCGGAGGTCAAACTAATCAAGGAGGAGGCCAGGCTGCGGCACAAGGCCCTCTACAAAAAGGCCATGAGGTTGTACGCCATGCTCGCGTCCTCGAAGGAGAGGGCGTGCATGGCTGAACCAATCGGGTGGCGGCTGATGCTCAACCCCAACGTGTCCATGGAGGAGCATGTCCGCAGGCTGCAAGCGCGCGTGAACAGGGAGTTCTGGCATCTTCCACCGCCATCGCCCCTAGCTCTGTGAAGGAATTTGCATTGTTTGTTTTAGTTTGTGCATTTGCAATGATGTATGCCATTGTTCTTTTGTTGTTCAAGGGATATGCTTAGCATGTGCATTTGCAATGATGTATGACACTTTCTATCTAGTAGATTGTCTAGTTTTATACCTATGCCACTAGTACTTGTTTAGTTGGGAAAAGCAAGAGGAAAATGTACTAGAGATTCTCAACATATTTTGAGTAGCACACACCATTCTATGGCGCATATTGTAGATATGCGTCGCAGAAGTTTGATCTTGTATGTTGCATATCTATATATGCGCCACAGAATCTTGGTCATAGGAGGCCAGACTATGGGTCCACATCCATGTTCTCCACAGAAGATATAAACTTCTATGGCGCATATAACCATATGCGCCACAGATGGTTGGTTAGAGAACGGCCAAATTCCTCCTGCTGTGGGTCCCACCTGATGTGGCGCATGGTCAGAACCATGCGCAACAGAAAGTCTGTCTATCTGTAGCTAGTTTCCTAGTAGTGATGGACTTGGATATCTTTTTCATTTTCCAAGGTCCTTGATGCAACTTGTACTTCCACCGACCGTGTTAACTGAAGCTAATTGCTCCTGCGAGACCCACTTTCTATACCAAGCTAGTTGATTGCACCATAATGTATCTAGTCAAACTTGTCCATAAGAAAGGACCCACATGTAAGATCTACCCTCTTGTAGTCTTGTGATAAAAATTTGTTTTCTACAACTATGTGTACTACTCCATATTTAATGTTTATGGACTACCCGTAAGGTTTTTAGCTTGTGGATATCTTCCACTATGTATATGGAAGTCCATCGGGACTATTTTTTTCCTTGATGGACAACATAGTCCATGCCCTTTTACTCGTAGTAGTATTTTTCTTTGCTTAGACATGTGGTCACCCCTGTCCACGCGATGTACATGGAGTGAGAATAAAACATAGGCAGGGGAAGAGGGCAGCAGCGAAGAGAGAAGAGAAGTTGAAGGCGGCTTGATGTCAAAGCACAGTTATGATGGGTTCATGACAAGAGGTACTGCTGCCGCCTTACAGTGTACACTCTACTAGTACTCCTATGCACGCAAAAAATGTGTGTTTTATCTCTCCTTCAGTGCCTCTCATCTCTCTGCCCCTCTCCCCTCGCGCAATGGCTCGACTAAAATCTCACTCGTCCACAGTGTGGCGCTGCGCACGTGTGCCTCGGTATGGCGGCTCTGTTTCTTTCTTTTTTTGAGGGGGAGGATCTATTTCTCTAGCGTGTTCGGCAACCGCGTTGGTGTGGAGTAGGAGGAATACATAGGAGGGAAACAACTTTGGCCCGGCTAAATGCATGGACTTGGATGTAATTTTCATTTTTTATGAGGTCCTTGATGTAACTTGTACTTCCACCGAGTGTGTTAATTGACGCACAAATTCCCTGAAAGATGACATCTAGACGATTCTATTGATAGTCATTAGCACAATGAACGCTAGTATGCTTAAACTCAAAACACACTTCACTGCTTACTATCAGGTACGTTGTGCTAAATGCAAGGACTTGGATGTAATTTTCATCTTTTATGTGGTACTTGATGTAAATTATACTTCCATCGACCGTGTTAACTTAAGCACCTCACCCCTACGGGACCTACCACAGTTAGAAGAAAATGCAACCCTCCCAATTATCACACAAAGTGGACCATGATTTTTGATAGTTTCATTTTTCAAGGTTTCTAGCTACCTTCACACACTTCACTAACTTCTTGTCGATTTAACAAAATTAGGTCAAACTTGAGCTAAAAGTCAGCGAGGTAGATTTATCTTGAATTAAATGTATTTATGGAGGTAGATTGGTGCATTTTCTTTTAGTAAACAATGTAGTCGTTGTGAGTTTCCAACTATCAGAAAAGAATATTCTCAATTTCTCGAGTAATGACGAGATTTTTTTCATAAAGAAAGTACGAAGAATATGTATCTGAATGCCACAAGCCAAGATTCCAGACATATTAAGTGCACCAACATGTTTTTCTTAATTAAGATTTCCATGTTTTATGAGTTTTCAAACTTCTTCATACCTAACTCTGCCTACTATAATGACTTTATACCGATTTATTGAAATTAGGTAAAATTTGAATTACAGGAAAATTGTAGGTGCTTTAAAAGTTTTGCGATATTTTGAATTATTGATTTTTTTTTGAAAATCATAAACCACCACGAAGATTTTTGACAACATGTTCCACTTTTTCCTAATATTTTCCATCTTTATAATTTAACAAAATTAGGTCAAACTTGAGATACAAGTAAGCGTGATAGATTGCTCTCGAATCAAATGCCATTTTAGAGGTACATGGGTGCATATTCTTGTAGTAAACGATATCGTCGGTGTGAGTTTCCAAATATCAGGAAATAACTATCTCAATTTTCCGAGTGATGACAAGATTTTTTCTGTAATGGAAGTTCGAAGAATATTGGTTCTAAATGCCACAATACAAGTTTTTAGACCTATATAGTGGACTGACATGTTGTATTAATTATCCCCATGTTTTATGAGTTTTCAAACTTTGTCCTAGCTAATTATCCCCATTGTATTGAAATTTAGTTTAATGAAAAAATATTTTGGAGGTACTCATGGGGTGCTCAATTTTTATATGAGAAACCACCGATAGTTTTGACGAATTGTCCGACTTCGTACAATGATTTTCATCTTTACAAATTTTAATCCATATGAAAATGATGACATCAAATAAAGGAAAAACGAAAGATTTACGCATGATGTCCTATCATCTCATGTGCACTACATGCCATGTAAACAGTAACCATGCAATTAGACATGTTTTGTAAAATGGTTTCATAATATTATTCTACAGTGTGTATAGACATGATTGGGTTAAACCGAATGACCAAGGTCATCAAGGACTGTCGTGGGAATGGCCACGGCAGACGATGCAATCGGCAGCGAGTAGTAGAACATGGGGCAAGGGCGGCCAGCCATCTGCGGTGCGAGATGAGGGCGGAGACACAAGGGTTTACCCAGGTTCGGCCCCCCGGAGGGTAAAGACCTACTCCTGCTAGATTGTATTATGGTGAGAGTACAAGGCGAGCTCAACAACAAGGCATGTCACTTGGGTGTATGATGGAACGTATCCTCTATGCGTACCCTAGGGAGGTTTATATAGGCTCACCTCGCTAGGGTTTACAGATCTACAACCGAATTAGTTAAGGATTCGGAGGGAATTTGACCTAGTCCGACTAGGCCTAGCTACGCTTCTGGGCCTCCAGCTTCCAGTCGCCTGAGTCCTCGCCAAGTATCGATCCAGTCGCCGTCCTGCAGGCCCACTCGCTGGCAGCTTGGGCCAATAGGAAACGTCCTACTGGGCATACCCCGATAGGCATATCCCCATCAGTAGTCCCCGAGGCCGTCATTGATTCGTCGCAGGTGTTCGTTAGCAGTCAGAGTATGCGGATCCAATGCGGACGCCCAGTCGAATCGGTGGTGGACTCCTGAACAAAGGAAAGAACTAGTCATTATAGTCTCAATAACGGCGACCAATTAGATCGCAGCTTGGCGAACGGTTCGGCGAATCATTGAGTGGCTGAAGACAGCGAGTCGAGTGGACGAAGTTGGATCGTTAACTTGGTCAAACTAGCCATTGGGTAATCCAACGGTAATATCGGCGTAATTACCGCGTGGTAACGGTTCCCCAAAAATGGCGGGTAACAACCACTATATAAGGAGAGTGACGGGTGAGGGGAAAGTGCTTCCCTCATTTCCTCCGAACTTGCGCATTCTCCTTCCTCCATTCCGCACAGCAACCAGAGCGACTCAGAGCGATTCGCATCCCTCGATCCCCTAGCCGATGGCCACTCCTGCGGAACCATGGAGCAGATATAAGTGCATGAAGGCGTTGTTGAGATCATTCGAGGAGGCAGGGATCCTCAGCGCCGGGAGATGGCGCATCCCCATGGCTGGAGAAGGGATTCCATATCCGCTCAAAGGGGAATTCGTCTGCTTCACCAGTCATCTGGAGTGGGGGCTCGGATTACCCACTTCCCTCTTCTTCCGGCGCTTATGTGCCTACTACGACATCCAGCCATCAGACCTGGGACCGCACAGCATCGAGCACCTCGCCATTTTTGTGGCATTCTGCGAGTGCTACCTGGGGTGCAGGCCCTGCTTTACCCTATGGCAAGATCTATTCCATGGGAGGATCAGTCGCGAAGAGGCAGGCGGCCCAATGCTAGCTGCGGGCGGCTTGACTTTCCAGCTGAAGTCGAAGGCATCATTCTTCGATCTGATGCTGCCTGCCAAAGCAGCGAACGAGTGGAAGAAGAGTTGGTTATACGGGACCGAGTCGACTCCGGGCGACGAGGTGGCGCTTCCAAGGGATCCGACGACCGGCCCCAGCCGCGTCGGCTCCAAGTTACCAAACTTCCGCTGGAACAACGGATGGTCGTCAACGAGATGCTGCAGACCATCCGCAACTTGAAGAAGAAAGGCCTCCAAACCATCAACCTCTACAATTTCTGGCTCGGGCGATGTCTCGGGCCCCTGGCCAGCCGTGCCCACTATATGTACGACTACATGGGCAAGGACGACCCGACGAAGTCCTGCCACGACGAGTGGACACTCAATGACTACACCCTGTCCCTGAAAAAGATCACCCAGGCGGTGTATCTTGACGCGAAGGCCGGGGTCGCACCTTACACCGCAAGGCGCCCAGCTCCAACGGTGAGTTGTTATTTCCTTTGCATTCGCAGTCGCAGTTTGTGCATTCGCGGTTGTTCTAATGTTGTTTGATTGTTGCAGTTATTTCAAGTGGTGGAAGGTTGGCTTCCACCCGTAGATGACGACGCCGAGGACGGGAGCGAGTAACTGCCTGACAAGGGCGATGCCAAGAGTGACGGGGGTGGCGACGGTGATGACGACGATGGAGACGAAGCGGTGGAGGTTGCTTACCCACGGTCTGCAAGACTCGCGGGCAACACCAACGCGAGCTCGAGGCCAGCAAAAGCCTCGATGCCCATGATGACAACGACGACGACGACGAGCTCTCTAAGCATACCTCACAGCGTGAGGCTACGCCGTCGAAGAAGAAGCAGCCGCCTCCCAAGAAGAAGGCGAAGCCGGCCAAGCCGGCGTCTCCGCCTCAGTCCGTGAGTAGCTCCGACGATACCAGCGCGGCCGAAGAAACAGCGGCGCACACGGCTGCAGCGACCGGTGCGACCGTCGTAGAGGACGAGGCGCCGCTGGAATTATTGCCGCCGTCGTTCGCCCCAGTCACCGGGTTGGTGGCCGCTCCAGCCGCAGGGGCCTCGCTGCTGAGAGGAGCTCCCGCAGCAATTGCCACTGAGCCCCCTGCCGCGGCTTCATCCTCGAAGAAGCCGTCCGTGTCTTGGGCACAGAGCATGTTTGAAACGGGCCTCAGTTGGAAACTGGGGCCAGAACTGGAAAATCCGACCAGTATTCGCACTGGCCTGCAATTTATTCTGGTCGCCAAGTGAGTATTCCTCATCCTTTCATCTGTCTGTTTGATTCATGTGCCAATTGGCAAATGTTATTAATGGAGTCATCCTCGAAGGACTGGAGTAAAGAAGATAGGTCACCCTTCGATGGCCAAGGTTCCATCAGTCGCCGTGGAGTTGACGGCTGACCCCTCGAAGAAGAGGAAGGGCGAATATACTGAGGCTTCCGCTAACGGCGCCAAGAGAACCAAAGGCGATGAAGTCGTCACGATCTCAGACGAGCCAGCGGCTGTCCCGAGCGAAGCCCCGATTGTGGTGGACGTAGCTCTGAAGGCGTCGGAAGACGCGGGGTCGTAGCAGGCAGGTCCCATGGTTTCGATTGAGGTGGCCGGGCCGCCTTCGGGTGGCGACGTTTCCTCGCTTTGTAGCGAGGGCCGCCACGACGAGTTCCTCAGTGTCATCAAGCCAATGCCCTGGGGCCGCAGGTATGGAGGTTGTGCAGCATCTCGGGCACACTCTGCTCGTGCTTTCGTCGATGGACGCGATGGATCTTCACGGCATGCTAGGTGCCGCCATCCAGGTATGTCTAGTCCTCGAGGATCTGGCCACTGAATTTCAGTGCTTGGATTCTTATATTTTTTTCGCCATCCAGTCCCCGAGTGCCTAGTCGCTGAATTTCAGTGGTTGGGCACTTAGGAATTTTGTTATCTAGTCCCCGAGTGCCTAGTCGCTGAATTTCAGCGGCTGGGCACTTAGGAATTTTGTCATCCAGTCCCCGAGTGCCTAGTCGCTGAATTTTAGCGGCTGGGCACTTAGGAATTTTTGATTGTTGACGTTGTGATTATTGCACAGGGCTTGTAGCGCGAGTCGGACGAGCGGCTTGCTGCCAAGTGCCGCGTGGAGAAGGAGCTTATCGCTATCCAGGAGATGAACGTGGAGCTTCGAGCGACTGCGGTTGAGTGTTTGGCTTGTTTGGCGCTTGTCGCGAACTTGTTGCGGTGTTGATCGCTTTGTTTTGGAAACAGAGAGTAGGGTGGCTGTAGTGAAGGAGGCTCGCCAAGGCCTTGTCCCGACGGGTGAGTTGACGACAGCTCAGTCCGCCTTGAGCGTAGCGGAGAAGAGAATCGCCGAACTGGAGCGTGAGCTTAAGTAGGCAAAGGCGGAAGCGAGATCGGCGGAAGGATGAGCCAAGGAAGCCATCACTTCTGTTGCTGAGGAGCGGAAGGTGTCAGACACACTCATCGCCGGGTTGCAGAATGACCTCTCGGCTCTTCAGAATTTCATCACGGACCTCTGCCGCCTGCTGATTGGTGAGTTTTCCTTCAGCCACTTTCCGAGCGCGCGTACCACATTGTTGTTTTGGTGCTTTGCTCACTGTTTGCTGGTGTGCTGCAGGCCGGATCACTAACAACGCCGAAGATGCGCAGTCGTACGACGCGCGGCAATGCGTGACCACCCTGGTCGACTCAGCCACACTATCAGTGACTTGTCTTCGGGCATATCTTGAGAAGATCTTGCCCACGGAGGTGATCCCCAGCGACCTCGTCGAGGTATGGTGCTATTTGGAGAAGGCCCCGTCGGTCGTGGAGTTCATGACGCAGTCGGCCTTCCGTCGTGGAGCGGCGACTGCGCTGAGCCTTGGGCTCGCACATTTTCTCGACGATTTCGACCTTGATGACGTCACGAGCAGGTACCCATCGTCAACGGGCTCGGGCAAGATTGCTGAGGTGTTGAAGCTGATGGACAGAGACGCGGTGTACTCCGACCCCATTTGGGCGACGGGCGACCTCATTACCTATCAGGAAACGGTCGTCGCCCCCAATGACCCTGAGCCGAAGCACCGCGACTTCAAGGTGGAGCAACCGTTTCGTGCGGAGATGGCGGGCGAGTTTACGATGTACCCGTCGAATCCCTGTGTGCCCTTTATCTGCTGACGAAGCGCTCGGAAGCCGCGACGTAGACCATCATGGGCTCCTTGTCGAGGGGGCGACGAGTAGCGGTGCTGTTTGCAGCACCTCCTTGAGAGCGTGGAGCGTGTCGTATGCCTCCTTGTCCTACTGGAAGGTGGGGTTCTTACGCATTAGGCGGTAGAGGGGCATCGCCTTCTCGCCTAGCCGGGGGATGAAGCGACTTAGAGCCGCGACTCACCCCGCCAACTTCTGGACATCGCGCAGGCACTCGGGTCTGCCGAGCCGGGCGATCGTGTTGATCTTGGCGGGGTTCTCCTTGATCCCGCGCTTGGAGACGACGTATCCCAGCAGCTATCCAGTAGGTACACCGAAGGTGCACTTTCCTGGGTTTAGCTTTATCTTGTACCTCCGCAGGTTGGTGAAGGTTTGCGCCAGGTCGGCGAGTAGATCGCCCTGACGAGTGGATTTTACCACCACTTCGTCGATGTAGATGTGGATGTTGCGGCAAATTTGGCTCGCAAGGCACTCCTGCATGCACCTCTGGTAGGTCACCCCGGCGTTCTTGAGGCCGAAGGTCATGGAAGTGTAGCAGAATGCTCGGAATGGCATGATGAACGCCGTCTTCTCTTCGTCCTCGACTGTCATTTTGATCTGGTTGTACCTAGAGTAGGCGTCAAGGAAGCATAGCGACTCCAAACCCGTTGTTGAGTCAATGATTTGGTCGATCCGCGGGAGGACGAACTACTCCTTGGGGCAGGCACTGTTGAGGTTTGTGTAGTCAATACACATTCTCAAGGTCCCGTGTTTCTTCTCGACCAGGACTGGGTTTGCCAGCCATTTGGAGTATTTCATTGGCCGGATGAAGCCTGCAGCGAGTAGACGCTGCACCTCCTCGGTGATTGCTCCGTGGCGCTCTTCATTGAAGGGCCGTAGAGACTGCTTGATAGGTCGCACTTTGGGGTCGGCGTTGAGTTTGTGCTCAGCGACTCCCTCGGGACACCAGGCATGTCAGATGGCTTCCATGCGAAGATGTCGTGATTTTCACATAGGAACTCGATGAGCACGCCTTCCTATGCTGGGCTCATGCCCGTCCCGATCGTCACCGTCTGGCTAGAGTCGCCTTGGACCAGCTCGACAGTGCGAGTGTTCGTCGTTTCCTTGAAGGCGGTGGAGCTGCCACCCTTCGAGTTGCGCTTCTTGAGTATGCTGGGGTCGTCATTGTTGACCCCACTCGCGTACTTGGCGAGCTCCTCGGCGTGGTTAGCCTCCGCCGCGATGACGGCGTCAGCGAGTTCGGCGCCTTTGGCCTCGCATTCTGCGGCCATCTCGGGATCGCCATGGACAGTGATGATGCCACACGGCCCGGGGAGCTTCATCGCGTTGTATGTGTAGTGGGGCGCTGCCATGAATTTGGCGAACACCTGGACCCCAGGACACAGTAGTAGGGGCTGTTGAACGGCACCATCTCGAAGACGATCCGCTCGGTACGGAAGTTTGCTGGTGTGCCGAAGGTGACTGGCAGCGTCACCTTGCCGATTGGGTACGCCTTCTGACCGGGGACGATGCCATGGAAGGTGGTGTAGGTCATCTCGATCATCGACTGCGGGAGACGCAGTCGCCTGAATGTGTCCATGTATAGGATGTTGATGGAGCTGCCGTCGTCCATCATCGTCTTGGGGAGCCAATAGTCTCCCACCTTGGGCTTGACCACCAAGGCGACTCAGCCCGGATATTCGATCCGTGGAGAGTGGTCCTCGCAGCTCTAGGTGATTGGTTGCTCGGACCAGTTGAGGAACTAGGGGACGTCTATCTGGGACACCGCGTTGACTGCGACAGCACGGGCGATGACCTTCTTCTCGCGCTTCATGTTGAAGCCTGTGAAGGTGTGGAGCGAGCCGGCGACGCTACCGAATTTTCCGCCGTTTGGCGGGTTGTTGTCGGGGTCTTCCTGTGTGCGCCATGCCTTCTCAATCTCCTTGAGGGAGTGGCAATCGGCGGTCGTATGCGTTGCGGGCTTCCCTTCCCTGTAGTGAAACACACAGGGTTGATTGAGGAGAGCCGTGGGGTCGAACCTTGGCTTCGCCTTGTAGTTGCCGCCGTCGCGGCGCTGGCCTCCGTCGCGGCGGAAGCTCTAGGGTTCGCGCGACGTGTATCCGGCGTTGGCGACGAAGTCGACTCACCCATCACCGCAACGCTTGCCGATGAGGCGAGTGTTGCTGTAGCGTAGCTCGGATCCCCTCCTGTTGTCGTGGCCGCTCGTGAGGCGATTTCCTCCCGACTCATCGTCGGTTTCTTGGTTTGGGTCTTCTTTCGTGTACTTCTTGGTGATCTCTAGGAGGTCCGGTATGTTGTCGAGTGTTCTGTACACTCGCTTGATCTTCGCGACCAGGGGCTCGTAGCGGCAAGAAGTCTTGAAGCAGTGGATCGCGGTGTCCGGGTGGATTCAGGCCGCGTTATACCACAGGTCTTGCCACCATTGGACCCAGCTGTGGGTCGACTCGCGGGGTCCCTAGACGCATCGCTCTAGGTCCTCGATGGTGGTGGCACGGGTGTAGGAACCCTCGAAGTTCCTAATGAGGGGGAGGTAGCAGGCGGCGAGTAGGTCGGTGTGGCCGGAAATTCCCATCGCCATGAGGTAGGTGTCCAGCCACATGGACGGGTCGTACGAGGGGTCGTATTTCTCGATCTCCTTCGGCGCTTTGAAGTTCACCGGGTATCTTTCGCCTCGGATCATTGGTTCGAAGCATTGGGGTCCGACTCGACTCAGCGATCCCCTTGGTTCGCCATCGTGGAGGTTGGTGAGGGTATGCCTCAGGTCGTCGGGATGGCGTGCGCGCTAGCTCTGGTTGTTGATGATGTGGGTGCTCGCGTCGACAGGCTACACGTTGGCGGCGACAAAGTTGTTCACCGGCCACGGGTCGTTGGTGGAGAGTGCCGCGTTCGCGGGTCGATGTTGGAGCTGCAGGGGCTTGGGTGGTGGGCAGTCGAGAGTATTCGCCACCATTGGGATGCCGATCGAGGCCGCCCTGCTTCCTGACGAACGCGAGTACATCCGACCCTATGAGTCGGCACCCGTGTTTTGTTGCTCGACGGCTTTGGCGAGCAGAGCCTTGGCATACTGGATCTGCAGGGCGCCTTCCCCGGTTACGTTTATGTTGTCGACCGCTGCTCGGCTCGCGACGACATTTTCTATCAAAGTGGAGAACAGCGGGAAGGACATTTGCATCTCGCTCCCGCGAGGATACCATGATTCTTGGTTGGTCCCTGGGGGGCATGCGGTTGGGTGGTGGTGGGGCGCCGTTGGCCGTCGCGCCTGGTGGGGGCCGGGAGCTCCCTCCTGGCGGCGTGTTCTCGCAGATCGCACGCTCGGTCCCACGAGCCGGGTCGTTCTCGTCGTCGAAGTTCACGGCGCGCCCCTGAATGGTGGGGTTCAGGCGTGACCTGATTCGGAGTTGGTCGTAATGCGAGATCTCCTGCGCTATCACCTGCTCGAGGCGAAAATTTTCGTGCTCGCCTTGTTCTTTGCGGACCGCCTCCTCTAGCCACAGGCGGAGTTCCTCGACCTCCGTTGTCGTTGCGTTAAGTGGGATCGGCGTGGAGAAGGGGTCTTGCCGGGAGTCGGCGCCAGTCGCCATGTAGGTCGCGACGTGGCGACCTGTCCTGTTGTGGACGTCGGCGGAGTTCTCCGACCCGGAGTCGAAGTCGAAGATCCCAAGGATGGAGGGGTCCTCGAAGTCTCCCACGTTGGAGACCTAGGTGATGGATCCCGAGGGCGATGCGGTGATGATGGATCCGACAGCCGATGTCGGGGTCGCCGAGTCGGCGTCGTCGTTGAGGGCCGCATCATCCGCAGCCATGGCGGTTTCGGCCACGTTGCTGTGGGCCGAGTCGTACTCGTAGGCGCGGTGGATCGTGCGGACCTGGCTATCAGAGAGCTGGTCGCATGGCGGCGACTCGCGGATGCGGGACGAGTCCTCCAGAACAATGACGTCGGTGAGGCCAACGAAGAGGCTGATCATGCCGACCGGCAAGATCATGCTGTGCGTGACGGGGCGTGCCGCTGGGACGTAGCTGCTCGGCAAGATCTGGAGGATCTCCCCGATCGCGATCATGCAGCCGGTGGCGATCGTATCGTTCATGGGCATATTGGATCTCGCCGCAGAACACCGGCCTGACCGGCCAGGCCCCACGGTGGGCGCCACTGTCGTGGGAATGGCCACAGCAGACGCTGCAATCGGCAGCGAGTATTAGAACATGGGGCAAGGGCGGCCAGCCATCTGCAGTGCGAGATGAGGGCGGAGACACAAGGGTTTACCCAGGTTCGGCTCCCCGCAGGGTAAAGACCTACTCCTGCTAGATTGTATTATGGTGAGAGTACAAGGGCGAGCTCGACAACAAGGCGGCGAGTCGCTTGGGTGTATGATGGAATGTATCCTCTATGCGTACCCTAGGTAGGTTTATATAGGCTCACCTCGCTAGGGTTTACAGATCTACAACCGAATTAGTTAAATTCAGAGGGTCTTTGACCTAGTCCGACTGGGCCTAGCTATGCTTCTGGGCCTCCAGCTTCCAGTCGCCTGAGTCCTCGCCAAGTCTAGATCCAGTCGCCATCCTGCAGGCCCACTCGCTGGCAGCTTGGGCCAATAGGAAATGTCCTGTTGGACATACCCCGATAGGCATATCCCCATCAAGGACATATGTACATCATAGTTTACGGTCTGATATATAGAGTTATTACATTAGTTTGGTAGATGGGTGCATCTTGGCATAGTAATCATTATTTCTTGTGGGAGTCCCCAGCAATTAGGAAAAAATATATTCAATTTTCCCTAGCGACGATGGTGATAGTTTTTCTATTCAGAAAGTCCAAATAATATGGTTCAGAATGACACAACCCAATAGTTTCACACATAGTGCATCATGCTTCCTATGTGAATTCCGCACTTAAATGGCTTTATGTGGATTCATTGAAATTAGGTCAAATTAATTCGAAGTACAAGTAAATGGTAGATTCCTCTTAATATTTTACATAGGGATTTTGAAGGTATTGTACCCATTAGGAAATCAATATACGGGAACATACAAGATTTTCAAAAGATTCAACTTCTTGCTAATCATTTGCTTGACTCTACTTTGAAATTAATAGGAAAAAATGAAAAATCCTAAAAACAAATACTTACTCATGGCGTCCTTTTGCGTGTATTACCTACCATGAAAAATGGTAAACATGACTCTTGATAACTTTGGAAAAACTTACCTTAACAAAATTGTCCTAGCATATATGTGAACATATTTCAAGCCGAAAGACCAAGGTCATGGCCATATCCAACATCATGTTTATGATAATTTCCCCATATATAGTAGATTGGTGCATCTTGTCATGGTAAACAATGTTGCCAAGGGGAGTTTCCAACAAGTATTAGGAAAAGAAAAAATCTAAATTTCCTAGCGAGAGGAATGTTTTTGTGTAAATCAAGTAGGAGTAGTACTAGTACTACGAATAATATGGTTCGAAATGGAAGGGAAAATCGAAGAGCGAGAAGAGAACCTGATCGCAGAGGAATGCTTTTTCTATAAAAACATTTTCTTCACAATATAACCAGCGATGTGTTAACATACTTGAGTTTCAAGCTAAATAATGACCAAGGTCATAGCCATTATCTACACAGTTTATAATAATGCATCCATTTCTGCTAGATGGGTGCATCTTAGCATGACATACTAATGTTGTTAATGTGACTTTTCAACTTTTATGGATTCAAACATTTTCAAATATTTTTAGAAGTGTCCATATAAATGTTTTTAAAGATAGTGCAAAGATTATGGCTCTGAATGCCACAACATACTAAATTTCACAAATAATAGAGTATATTTTATGGTTAACATGTTTCATGAATTTTCAAGCTTTCTATCTAATTTCTCATACTTAGATGACTTTTTGTTAATTGACCAAAGTAGGTTAAATTTAGAGTACAAGTGCATGATATATTGCTTGTAAATTTGTCCAAAATTCATATATAATTATTATACCCACGCGATGATACTGAAAAACAATGACTGTTTTGAAATATACAACTTTTTTGAAAGAATTTTCATGCTTACACATGTGACCATGTTTAAAAAAGTCAAAGAAAATATAGAAAAATTGCAAAAATGAGCAAAGGCCGTTTTTTCTTTTCTTTCGAAGAGGTGGAGTAGAACCCCCGCCTCTGCATCGGTTGATACACACAGCCTTTTATTAAAATTTCATAGTAAGATAGTAAAAATGATGTTGTTAAACGTTCAATATAAGGGACCTGGTGTCGGGGACATAACCCCCGGTAGGGTCATAAGGGGCATAACATTGCCTAGCTTGGCTTAGGCTGAGTCAAAGAGAACACCAGTCGGGTCTTAACCGCTGCTATATGGAGCATGTGTAAGGCTGACATAAGAAGTATTTAGGCCCGCACAGTACAAAGATAATTACCTTGCAGGTAACGATAAGACGAGTCTCACGAGGGAAGGCCAGGTCAGCAAGGACGTGTGGATGCTTTCCGAGTAAGATCGAGGAGGGACCACGGTAAAGCATGGTCAAAAGAGAAGAGCGCCATCGGGTGAAGGTAAAGGAGTCGGGTGACGCCCAAAAGCAAGGAGAAACGTATAAATCACCGTATGACGCCATGAAGATGGCGTCTACGTACGGAAGGACCGTAGGCTATACAACTTTGTGGACTGGGTCAACAGCCAAGGGTTGGCCCATGACATTGCACGTAAAGAAAGGAAAAAGATCCAAACAGTAAATCCTAGGGCCCAAAGTTGTAACCTAGCTACCCCATCGCCTATATAAGGAGGGGAATAGCTAGGGTTTAGAGAGGTTTGAACAAGTAGTGAACTAGTGCCCTGAGGCTATGCTTGAACAGCTGTAGGAGCGTTCGTAAACATCAAGGAGGAATAAAAATCATAAGTCTGGAGAGTTCATCGTGTTCACCGTGCACGGCTAGACCGTGCACTACCTCCCCGGTTACCACAAGCGTCCATTCAGCCGCCAACTTAAGCCTACCCATGGCATCTACCATGACATCACCACGACAGTTGGCGCCCACCATGGGACAGAAGCAGGGTCTTGCTAGAGTTTTCATCTGGACGGGAAACATCATCGCCACAACGGGCAATCGCGTCTACTCCGACCTCATCCAGAGGTTTGGAGCGCTCAACTTTGTGAGCGACAACGCGGGCTTCTTGGGTACCAAGCCGTTCCCTAGGGGCGGTCGCTTCATCAAGTTCGACGAGCACCAAGTCTACATCGCACTGTGCGTGGAACGCGCGTACCCATAGAGCGTCGTCTTGGCGCCGGATCCACCTACGGTTCACGCCACACAAAAGCTTCATCAGCTCATCTCTGCCGATGTAATGATGACTGCCCCTGATCCATCGCATCCCCCAGCAGCTCCAGTAGCTCCTGTTGTGAATGAGAATGCTAAGGAAGAAAACCCAGACGCAACTCCAAGGGCAGTGAGAATTGCGAAGGCACCGCTCGAGAAGCCATAGAACATAGCTAGGAGTAAAAGAGCCAAGGAGTTGCAAGAATCAATAGGAAAGTTAGCAGAGCCAGTGGCATCAGCAGCTTACCCGGCAAGTATGCAAGCCAAGTTAGAGGACACTAGGAAAAGAGTGCTGGAAAAGGCGAAGGAGTTAGCCTAGCTACAACAGGATATGGATATCACAATCTGAGAATATAACTCGGCAAACCGAGTCAAGGGCGCTAAGACCTGACTTGAGGCAACAAGGATAAGAGGAAGGAACTGCAATGAAGAGCTGGTTGATTCTACGTCCAAAGTAACCCAAGAGTGCAGCAACAAAACATCCATTCGGTTGACATACAATACGGCAGCAGTAAACATGAGATCCACAGAGGAAGCAAAGGCCGAGTTACCCCACTTGACGGGTGAAGCAAAGAAAAAGAAATAGGAACGAGTAAACGAATTGGTGAGAGCAGCAGGAAAGCTAAATGAAGCGTACTACAAGGCAAATCCAGGTATAGATGGAAGGTCACAGCTCGTTCACTCGACAACACGAATCCTGGCCAGGTCTGCAGGCCATACAGCCTCCTCGCCAAGGGATGCGTCGAGACAGAGAAAAGAGAAATGTGTAGACTCAGGAAAAACAAGCAGATGGTTGCATATGATCCGGCAGTGGCTCAAGGGAACCCGGCTCGTGCCTAGGGCACGAGAAGAAATGCTGGTCCAGGAAACGAAAACCAAGAAAACGCTGGCCGAGAAAGGCAAGGAGGATAAAGAAATGATATTGGAGGCCAGAACTTCGCACCTCAGCCTAGGCATGGAGCTCACTCGGCAGGAGGAGGAATCTCAGTTCCAAATCCTCCACTATCCCAGCCCGAAAGAAGACAGGAAAGTGCGGGAAAGGCAGTGCAGCAACCTGCAGACCCAAATGCCAACAGGTACAATGACGATTCCTCGGCAATGGTGAACGACGGGTATGAAATGCCGGATCACGTGTATCAAGCGATGGGATCTAGGCTAGGAGACAGAAATCTCCAACTAGATGATGCAAGGCTAAAGCTTGACGAATAAAAATGATGGAGCTTGTCGAGTCTCAAGGTCTGCAGGGTCCACCATGTTTTGGCCTGAGGATCATGTGAGAGACGCCAGTGCCCAACTTTCAGCTGGAAAGAGGAACAAAAACATATGATGGAAGTACCAAGCCAGAAGATTGGCTTATTGTTTACGGGACTGCGGTAAAAATCGTGCAGCGTAATCTAAGATGGGAAGTGAGGTGCATGTCGTAGATGCTAGAGGGACCAGCCCGGGTCTGGTTGAACAAATTGCCACCCGGAAGCAGTTGGATTGATTTCCAAGGAGATTTTGTGAGCAATTTCACAAGCACCTACAAGAGGCCGAATCACCCACAGCAGCTAGCTATGTGCAAACAGAGGCCAATGAAATAGATAGAGAATTTATCACTAGATGGTGCACTATGCGCAATTCTTGTGAAGGAGTAATCGAATCCCAGGCCATTGCATGGTTTGCACAAGGATGCAGACACGGGATTGTGCTAAGGCAGAGTTTACAAAGAGAGGTGCAGGAAAGTTTATCCAAAACGATAAGAATTGCCGACTCGTATGCGTTGGGAGATCCAACTCAGCCTCTGCTCATGTCGGCATACGGGATCACTGAGATTCAGATCTACGACGTAGCCGGGTCACAAAGGCGCCATGAGAGAGGTGAGTATAGGAGCAAAAGACGAGATGAGAGACCAGATTACAGGTATGGTTCGACTTAGGTCGCAGCCGTAAGTCAAGATCCTCCTATTGCTGGAAGAAGCCAGCGTCAAAGGACAAGTGGGAAATAGCAATGGGTACCAAAGAACAATGGCAAAATTCCATATGAACAGAGAAAGACATATCAAGAAAGGCATAAGTACACTTATAAGATGATGTTGGACCAAACCTGCAAATTTAACACGCCGAGTCCAAGTAAGCCGGAAAATCACACAACTAGACAATGCACTTGGTTCCAGAAGGGTGACAGAGTAGACTCGCCAACTCAACAGCTACCACCACGTCCCCCACCACCACTTATAGGAGGAAATGCTCAAGTTGTTGGAACCGAGCATAGATATGAGAACTGACAGCCGAGATATCATAACCAAGAAAGAAGAGGAGCTGTGCATCAAGTGCAGGACCCAAGGAATGATGGCGCCCATATCAGCCATGGAACCAGAAACGAGTCGAGAGAGCATCAC
This sequence comes from Avena atlantica, assembly GCA_910589765.1. Lineage (NCBI taxonomy): Eukaryota > Viridiplantae > Streptophyta > Magnoliopsida > Poales > Poaceae > Avena > Avena atlantica. Next base: position 105,604,476 of record OU342733.1, on the reverse strand, counting down.
CAGAGATATCTCGTGTTTGTCACGGAGTCAACTGACAAGAAAAATCAACAGAGACGGATGATGGAAGTAAACGCCACAATGCCAGCGATATCAAAATACATGCATTGGTCTGAGCAGGAGATAATGTGGATCATAAAGGATCACCCCAGGATCATGCCAATGCCAGGAGCATATGCTTTGGTACTAGATCCAACTTTCATGGGCGTAGATATCAATGTGAAGTTCTCTAAGGTACTGATAGATGATGGCAGTAGCATCAACATCATGTACAAGGATACTATTCTCAAGCTGGGCATCACCATGAATATGCTAGAGCCAACTAAGACAACTTTTCATGGCATTGTGCCAAGATTGTCATGTGAGCCAATTGGGAAGATCTGGGTTGACATCTTATTCGGCAACAGGGAGAATTGTCGCACTAAATCCATAGAGTTTGAGGTAGTAGACCTTGTCAGCTCGTATCATATATTACTCGGCAGACCAGCTATGGCAAAGTTTATGGCCACTCCTCACATTACTTACCTAAAGATTAAACTGCCAGGTCCATGTGGAGTTATTATAGTGAAAGGTGGCTACAAGAGATCTATCGCATGCGCCTCAGCCGTGTCTTCTCTGGCCGAGTCACTAGTAATAGCACATGAAAAGCAGCAAATGATGGAGGTTGTGGCATTGGCTAAGGCACCACAGATGTACTGGCACTCTCGAACCGCATGGCAGTGTATCTTTCCAAGCTACTAAGGAGAAACATAGATATAGATTGATGAGGCTTTCCCGGAGCACACAGTGACTATTGGCGCCGGGTTATCTGACAAATAGGAAAGCGAGCTCACTAACTTCCTCTGTGAGAATCGGGATATCTTTGCATGGTCCACACAGGATTTGTAGGGAGTTCCGAGGGAGTTGGATGAGCACTCTCTGCATGTAAGGCCAGAACCAAGCCGGTGAAGCAACCCCTCCGCCTCTTCGCCGAAGATAGGAGGAAAGTAATAGTTGCCGAGATAGCTAGGCTCTTGGTTGCTGGGTTTATCATGGAAGTACTGCATCCAGATTGGTTGTCGAATCTAGTCCTGGTCAAGAAGAAAAAGGATGACCCGAACGTGGCAGTGGTGTGGCGCATGTGCATTGATTACACGAACCTTAACAAGGCGTGTCCAAAAGATCCATTTCCATTACCACGGATCGATCGGGTCATTGATTCTACTGCCGGGTGTGAGTTGTTGTCATTCGTAGATGCGTATTCCACTAGATACCAATAAATCCGAGTGATCAAATAAAGATAGCCTTTATCACCATGTATGGGCTTATTGCTACCATACTATGTCGTTCGGGTTAAGAAATGCAGGTGCAACATATCAAAGATGCATGCAAAAATGTTTGCAAGATCAGCTTGACAAAAACATTCAAGTGTATGTCGATGATGTGGTAATAAAACCAAACAAAGTCATACTCTAATCGAGGACTTTCATCAAACATTCGCAAACTTAAAAAGATTCTGGATGAAACTTAACTTGGAAAAATTCACCTTTGTTGTCCCGACTAGCAAATTACTCGGATTCCTTGTATTCAGCGAAGGAATTGAAGCTAACCCGACAAAGATCAGGGCCATTGAAAGAATGGAATTTCCAAAAACCCTCAATGATATCCAAACGTTCATAGGGTGCCTGGCCTCATTGAGCAGGTTTGTAAGTCGACTAGGCGAAAAATCCTTACCATTATATCAACTGATGAAAAAAAACAGAGAAATTTACATGGACATAGAAATATGATAGCGCTTTCCATGAACTTCAAAAGATGTTGGCAACAGAACCAATATTAGCCTCACCACTATCAAAAGAGTCAATGTTGCTCTATGTCGCAGCAACTAATCAGTTGTCTGTATGGTGATTATGGTAGAGCGCCAAGAAGAGGGCAAATCAGTCCAAAGACAAGTTTATTGCTTGAGCGAAGTGCTCTCCACATCGAAACAAAACTACCGCTACTATCAAAAAATGACATATGGGGTATATATGGAAGCAAAGAAGCTGAAGCATTATTTTTAGGAACACCCAATCAGGGTAATATGCGAGGCACCTATCTCGGACTTATTGGGAAGTAAAGATGCCAGCGGCCGAGTGGCAAAATGGGCCATAGAGCTAGCACCATATACTCCACAATATGATAGGCAAGATGCAATTAAATCTCAAGTTGTGGCAGATTTTTTCATGGATTGGATGGAGATGCAGTACGGGACGCCATTGCCAGACCCGGATTACTGGAAAATGCACTTTGACGGGTCCAAGACAAACATGTGTTTGGGTGCCATGATAGTTCTTACTTCACCAAAGAAGGATCAGCTCCAATATGTGTTGCATATCCACTTCGCTGCATCCAACAATGTTGACAAGTATGAAGCACTTGTCCATGGGATGAAAGTGTCTAAAGAGATTGGAATCAAGAGGATCATGTGCTTTGGCGACTCAGACCATGTACTCCACAATACGATGGGCGATATGCAATTAAATCACAAGTTGTGGCAGATTTTTTCGTGGATTGGATGGAGATGCAGTACGAGCCGCCATTGCTAGACCCGAATTACTTGAAAATGCGTTTGAATGGTCCAAGACAAAAATCGGTTTGGGTTCCGTGATAGTTCTTACTTCACCAAAGAAGGATCAGCTCAAATATGCGTTACAAATCCACTTCACTGAATCCAACAATGTTACCGAGTATGAAGCACTTGTACATGGGATAAAAGTGGCTAAAGAGATTCGCATCAAGAGGATAATGTTCTTTGGCGACTCAGACTTAGTTATCCAGCAAGTATCTAGGCATATCTGGGCACTGAGACACACTGGATGCAAATATGGCACTCTATTGTTTCCATGTGCAGCAGATTTCGGGGTACTTTGATGGTTGTGAGTTTCATCACATACACAAAGTAGAAAACGAGGCAGCCGATGTGTTATCCAAGTTAGGCTCATCTCGGCAAGCAATACCACCAGGAGTAGCACTGGAACATCTCAGAAATCCATCAATCAAGCCATCACCTGAATCCGAGCCAGGAGTCAGATGCTATGCAAATGGACATTGACACAGGGGCAGGTTTGAGTAACCCGGGGACTGCCGAATCATACTCCAGGAATCCGTAGGTTATGTCTGCTGAAACTATGTCGGCTTAGCCAATGGAAGTTGATGGAGAAACAGATCCAGCGCCAGCGATACCAATTTGGGCACAGCCAATATTCAATTACTTAAAGGATGGAACTTTTGCTAATAATGAGATATTGGCAATACAAATAGAAATAAGAGCAAAAGCATACACCATAATTAACAAGGAGTTGTACAAGAGGAGTGTGACAAGTGTGTTACAACGCTGTATTAGCTCAGAGCAAGGCCAAGAGATACTATTGGATATTCACCAAGGAGAATGTGGGCATCATGCCTCGTCAAGAGCATTGGTAGACAAGGCATTCCAACATGGATTCTATTGGCCAAGTGCACTAGTGGAAGCACAAGACCTAGTAAGGAAATACAATGGATGTCAATGGTACACGGCAAAATCACATTGGCCTGCATCAGAGCTAAAGACCATACCAATCACTTGGCCATTTGCGGTATGGTGACTGGATATGGTAGCACCATTCAAACCAACAAGTCGCGGCATGACACACATACTAGTGATGGTGACAAGTTCACAAAATACATAGAAGTGAAGCCCGTAAAAAATCTTGATGGAAAAACAGCTGTCACATTCCTAAAGGATATAATCCTAAGATATGGTCATCTACATAGAGTGATCACAGACAATGGCGCAAACTTTGCTGAAGGATATTTTGCTCGATTTGCAGGGAAAGTCGAATAAGACTCGACGTAGCATCAGTTGCTCACCTAGAATCCACCGGGCAAGTTGAACGAGCTAATGCCTTAGTCCTATCCGTGATAAAACCTCGGCTAATGGAAGCACTCCAGTGATAACCTGGGTATTGGGTAGAGGAATTACCCTCAGTACTATGGAGCTTAAGAACAACTCTGAATCGATCAACTGGATATACGCCATTCTTCGTTGTGTATGGGGCAGAAGCAGTTTTGCCTGCCGACATAGAACATGACTTGCAAAGAGTAAGGCAATACTCGGAAGGCGAGGTAAGAGCGACATAGAACATGATTTACTCGAAGAAGCTCGAGAACTGGCACTGTCCAGATCCGCCATATACTAACAAAACCTCCGACGCTATCATAGCCGGAAAGTTCAACCTCGTGTTTTTTCCAAGAACGGGATTTGGTGCTCAGATTAGTGCAATGCACAGCTGGGATGCACAAGTTATCACCCCCATGGGAGTGTCCGTTCATTGTAAGCAAAGAATTGCACAATGATTCATATTATATGATAGATGCTCATGAAGCACAAAAGAACAAGGCAGACTGGTCGGGTTATGAAACCAAAAGGCCATGGAATGTGGCATTGCTTCGTCCTTTCCATACCTAGGGAAAGCAATATATGTATCTCTCAAACTCTCATATGTCGAAAGCTTATGCCGGCTATGTGCTAATAATAAAATGGTATGACTCGAAAAACTGACTCGGGGACTCCCTCTAATGTTTACTCTTACTTAGTTTATGTCGTCTAGCGTTGTCGCCTAAACTTATCTCGGATTAGTAACGTATACACGTATGAGGTCAACTCTTCGACTATGCTGTTGTCCGAAAACACGGCTTCATGGCAAGAAAGAGAAGAAGGCCAAGGACGGGTAAACATGAACAGCGTGTAAGCAAAGGAAAAAATGTGAGTCGACCCTATGTATATTTATAACTAACTCATTGCAAGATATGTCGGCCTGTATGTCGAATGACCGTTGGTCAAGTTGCCTAGTTTCATACTCGCTAACTTAATCCTTAGAACTTTGAGACTCTAATGTCGAATGCCAAAAAAGGTAGACAAGAGCCAAATTCAAGGATAGGGAAATGGCAAATGAAACTCGGGGACTTGCCCCTGAGTTATACACATTTAATCTAGAATAAAAGTTTAAGCCTTCACTAAGGCACATACCCAAAAGAACTATAGTGTTTCTTACATCTACACTCGGCATACCGGGGATCTCATGAAATAGAAGTGTTTTTAACCAGCCTAAGAGGCAGCTAGACTCGAAGGAGCATTAGTAGGCTTGGGGATTGGTGCATCATCATGTTCGGCTGAATCATGAGTGTCGTTAGAGGCAGCCACATCTGACTCAGTGGCCTCGCTGTGAGCGACATCATCTTCGGCAGTCTCGGCAGCAGGCTCAGCGGCATCAAGGAAACTTGGCCCGTCGCACCAGGCATGGACCAGAGCATACTCCACCATCGCGTAGGCTCGCTCTTGGCGCCACTTGATGAGCTCTGGATCATGGTTCCACTTGCCTTCAGCCCTAATATGCTGAAGAACATCAAGATTGATGTATTCATACCAGGAAAGCACGAAGGACAAGACCCTATCTGCGGCAGCGCGGCCAGTAGACTCGCTCCATTCATCGAGACTTTCCTCATCAAGCAAGAGATTAGTCGACAGAGGTTAAACAAGTGCAGGAGAATATTTGTCTGGCCAGAGCATCCTGAATGCATGGATTCTCGACTTAAGAATATTGACACCGCCGGATTTCAGCATAGTTACACACTCTGTGAGGGCATCCAGATGCTTTTTCGATGGTAGCCTCGAAATCTGCCGGGTCGCCAAACTCGGACTGCACTTTCTTCATGCATCTCAAGGCGAACATGTTGGCCTTAGTAAAGTTCTCTGCAAGAAGAAAGGGGGTCATCAAAAAATAGTGAAAGTGATTAAAAAGTAAGAACAAGAGCATAGAGAAAAGGGTAATAACTCACTACCGATGAAAGAGTTAATCATCCCAAGCTTGGTTTGCCAGATCTTTGCCTTAGCCTGAAGTGCATCCAAGTATTGATGAGACGAGTCCACCGCTGATTCGGCCTCCTTGAGCAGCTGAGCCAAAATGAGATTCAGAAATATCAAGATAGCCTCGGCGAAGATCGAGATAAGTCCAAATGGGATATTCTGCATATAAAATACTTGAAAATCAACATTAGACTTAGAAGCTTCATGGGGTCTGGTCTCGCCATTTTGCAATTTAAGCCAAACAAAATACAGTACAGTAGGATAAGTTCCAGTTAAATTAAAGTAACCTGGAGACACCTAACAGCGAAAAATGCTAGGCCTCACCAGCTTCGGGGACTAATGTCGGGGGGATAACCCCCGGTAGGGTCATAAGGGGCATAACATTGCCCAGCTTGGCTTAGGCTATGTCAAAGAGAACACCAATCAGGTCTTAACCGCTGGGATATGGAGCCTTTTTAAGGCTGACAATAAGAAGTATTTCAGACCGCGCAGGACAAAGATACTTACCTTGCAGGTAACGACAAGTCGATTCTCACGAGGGAATGCCGGGTCAGCAAGAAGGTGTGGCTTCCTTCCGAGTAAGATCGAGGAGGGATCACGGTAAAGCAAGGTCAAAAGAGAAGAGCGTCGTCGGATGACGGTAAAGGAGCCAGGTGACGCCCAAAAGCAAGGAGAGACGTATAAATCACCGTATGATGCCATGAGGATGTCGTCTACGTACGGAAGGACCGTTGGCTGTACAGCTTTGTCGACTGGGTCAACAGCCAAGGGCTGGCCCATGACACGGCCCGTAAAGAAAGGACAAAGATCCAAACAGTAAACCCTAGGGCCCAAAGTTGTAACCTAGCTACCCCATCACCTATATAAGGAGGGGCATATCTAGGGTTTAAAGAGGTTTGACCAAGTAGTGAACTAGTGCCCTGAGGCTAAGCTTGAACAGCTCTAGGAGCACTTGTAAACGTCCAGGAGGAATAAAAATCATAAGTCTAGAGAGTTCATCGTGTTCATCGTGCGCGGCTAGACCGTGCACTCCCTCCCAGTTACCACAAGCATCCATTCGGCCCCCAACTTAAGCCTACCCATGGCATCTTCCATGACACCACCACGAAACCTGGGCACCTTCACCGGACCTCCATAATTAACATTTCTTCCTCTTCTCCACCCCCTGTTCCTTTATGACTTTGCAGTTATGGCTCGAAGACCGGAGCTCCAATGGTGAAGAAGAAGAATATCCAGGTGGCGGCGACAAAGGCCGTGGAGAAAAACAAGACATGTCACCGGCTTCCGAATTCTTTTATGGTCACTCAAAGGTAGCATTCTCCCACCAGGCAGGCAAAGGAAGAAGCATGTGACGAGGTCTGTCAAGGCCAGACTGCATTTCCACGTCAGCCGGATCGGGTGCTACCTCAAGGAGGGTCTGTACTCCCAGCGCATTGGCTTCGGGAAGCTAGTCTACCTCACGGCAGTTCTCGAGTACCTCACCGACGAGGTGCTACAGCTCGCCAGGAAAGCCTCCAAGGACATCAAGAAGATTCGCATCATCCCGAGGCACGTGATGCTCGGCTTCATGCACGACAAGGAGCTGAGAAAACTGTTGGCCGGCATCACCATTGAGCACGGCGGCGTGCTACCCAACATACACGACTCGCTTCTTGGGGATGGTACCATGGAGGACGTAGTCAAGTTGCATGCGGAGGATGCTCCCAAGTCGCCCGAGAAGACCGCGGAGTACCCCTACAAGTCATTATGTTGTACTGTACTACGTATGATGTTGGGTTTGTTATGCTTGTAGTTTGGCTAATCATCGGTGTCAATGTAATGTTCGGATCATGGTCTAAGAAAAATCCTGAGGGTTCTAAAAAAATGTTATTTTCCAAATCTTATCATATACTCCCTCTGTTTAATATTACCCCCTCCGCCACAAGCCAAGCTTTCAGACATATATAGTGGACCAACATTTGGATGAATCTAGACACTATTTAGCATATACTCACTCCTTTTCAAAATATAAGATTTTTAGCTTTGTGAAGATAATGTATCTAAACTCCTTTTATTATGTAGATTTGGAGAGGCCCAGAGTGATCCTAAACACTAAAAGGGGTCTAGATTCATTAACATCTTAAATTTTGAAACGGAGGGAATAGATTCATCCAAAATTTGAAAACTCTGAGACATCTATTTTGAGACGGAGGAAGTAGTAAATAATGCCGTAGATGTGAGTGTCCCACTATCATGAAAAAATTCTCAATTTTCCGAGTGATGATGGGATTATTATTTTTTCGCAAAGAAAGCCTGAAGAATAATGTATTTGAGTGCCACAAGCCATGTTTTCAGACATATTTAGTGGGTCAACATGTTGTACTTATGATTTCCATGTTTTATGAGTTTTCAAGCTTCCTATCTAACTCTACCACTTGAATGTCTTTATGTTGATGTATAGAAATTAGGTCAAATTTGAACTACATGTAAATTGTAGGTTGCTTTGAAACTTTTATGAAAGAGCTTTTGGAGGTACCCATCGGTAGGGCAATTAATATATACAGTATCATAAATCACCATAAGTTTTGACAACATGTTCAACTTATTTCTATAAGATTTTGCATCTTGACAATTTAACGAAACTAGGTCAAACTTGAGCTACAAGTAAGCGCAAAGACGTGGTTTAGGGCATGTTTTGTTTTTGGGAGGTTTAGGGCTTGTTTGCTGGGCCGCATCTGTGTTGCACTAGCGGGCCTATTTGTGTTGCACGCGTGGAGAAGAGTTGGGGGCTCAGGATGCATCGGGAAGGAGCACTAGAAATCCTCTCACCGTAAAAAGTGGCATCTTGACGCAGGACTATGTTATCATGACGCGTGCACCATTGTATCCACGCGAAGTGCCATTATTAATAAAATAAATTGTATGACTAACTGTGTGATCCAAGGCAGGACTATGTCATCATGATGCGTGTAGGCTGGATGCATGTACCATTGTATCAGCACCAAAGTGTCATTGAATTGAGCATCCAATCGGTCGCATCATTGCAGTTCTCCGTTTATTCTCTACCACGTGTGTGCAGCACTTCTCCTAAAGGGTATATAGCATGGTGGATACCGCTGGAGATTGTAGGGGAGATGACCTTGGTGTTCCTAGCCTTGGACTATCTAACTCCACTAGTCACTAGGTGCTCTCCTCCCTTTCTTCTTCCTCATTCTCATCCCGCTCCTGGTCCCTCCCTCTACGCAGCCATGGCTCCCTCTCGGAAGCGTTTAGTGGAAACTTTGCGCGAGGAGATAAATAAAGAGTTTGCCATGATGGTTTACGCACTACAGAGTCAAAATATATGATCATGAAGGTTGTGCCCGCAGGCGAGGGGTCCTCCGGGTAGGTCTTTTAATTCTTCTCCTTAATTGTGTTCTATAGCATTGTTCTTCTCCTTCATCATCATCTTCTTCTCCTTGTTCAGAGCCGGCAGTTCACCGGCAGACCTGTTCGCCCCAGTTCCCTGGGTCATCAAGGTAAGCATTGTAGACTAGGTATTTTACGACTAGGAATCGAGATTTCCGGATCTTTTCCGCACTGCCCAGTCTTGCATAAAGCTTGGTGTTATAACTTCAGATATTGTTTTCCTTGTTCTATGATAGGGCTGAAACCACGTTTTCTTTGTCCCAGCGGTATGGTGACTGGATATGGTAGGACCATTCAAACCAGCACGTCGCGGCATGACACACATACTAGTGATGGTGACAAGTTCACAAAATGCATAGAAGTGAAGCCCGTCAAAAAGCTTGATGGAAAAACAGCTGTCACATTCCTAAAGGATATAATCCTAAGATATGGTCAGCTACATAGAGTGATCACAGACAATGGCGCAAACTTTTCCGAAGGTGATTTTGCTCGATTTGCAGGGAAAGTCGAATAAGACTCGACGTAGCATCAGTTTCTCACCTAGAATCCACCGGGCAAGTTGAACGAGCTAATGCCTTAGTCCTATCCGTGATAAAACCTCGGCTAATGGAACCACTCCAGTGATAACCTGGGAATTGGGTAGAGGGATTACCCTCAGTACTATGGAGCTTAAGAACAACTCCGAATCGATCAACTGGCTATACGCCATTCTTCGTTGTGTATGGGGCAGAAGCAGTTTTGCCTGCCGACATAGAACATTACTTGCCAAGAGTAAGCCAATACTCGGAAGCCGACGTAAAAGCGGCAAAACTCGGAAGCCGAGGAAAAAGCGGCAATACTCGGAAGCCGAGGTAAAAGCGACATAGAACATGATTTACTCGAAGAAGCTCGAGAACTGGCACTGTCCAGATCCGCCATATACTAACAAAACCTCCGACGCTATCATAGCCGGAAAGTTCAAACTCGTGTTTTTTTCCAAGAAGGGGATTTGGTGCTCAGACTAGTGCAACGCACAGCTGGGATGCACAAGTTATCACCCCCATGGGAGGGTCCGCTCATTGTAAGCAAAGAATTGCACAATGATTCATATTATATGATAGATGCTCATGAAGCACAAAAGAACAAGGCAGACTGGTCGGGTGATGAAACCAAAAGGCCATGGAATGTGGCATTGCTTCGTCCTTTCCATACCTAGGGAAAGAAATATATGTATCTCTCAAACTCACATATGTCGAAAGTTTATGCCGGCTATGTGCTAATAATAAAATGGTATGACTCGAAAACTGACTCGGGGACTCCCTCTAATGTTTACTCTTACTTAGTTTATGTCGTCTAGCGTTGTCGCCTAAACTTATCTCGGATTAGTAAAGTATACACGTATGAGGTCAACTCTTCGACTGTGCTGTTGTCCGAAAACACGGCTTCATGGCAAGAAAGAGAAAAAGGCCAAGGACGGGTAAACATGAACAGCGGGTAAGCAAAGGAAAAAATGTGAGTCGACCCTATGTATATTTATAACTAACTCATTGCAAGATATGTCGTCCTGTATGTCGAATGACCCTAGGTCAAGTTGGCTAGTTTCATACTCGCTAACTTAATCCTTAGAACATTGAGACTCTAATGTCGAATGCCAAAAAAGGTAGACAAGAGCCAAATTCAAGGATAGGGAAATGGCAAATGAAACTCGAGGACTTGCCCCTGAGTTATACGCATTTAATCGAGAATAAAAGTTTAACCCTTCACTAAGGTACATACCCAAAAGAACTACAGTATTTCTTACATCTACACTGGGCATACCGGGGATCTCATGAAATTGAAGTGTTTTTTAACCAGCCTAAGAGGCAGCTAGACTCGAAGGAGCATTAGTAGGCTTGGAGATTGGTGCATCATCATGTGCGGCTGAATCATGAGTGTCGTCTGAGGCAGCCACATCTGACTCGGTGGCCTCGCTGTCAGCGACATCATCTTTGGCAGTCACGTCAGCAGGCTCAGCGGCATCAAGGAAACTTGGCCCGTCGCACCAGGCATGGACCAGAGCATACTCCACCATCGCGTAGGCTCCCTCTTGGCGCCTCTTGATGAGCTATGGATCATGGTTCCACTTGCCTTCAGCCCTAATATGCTGAAGAACATCAAGATTGATGTCTTCATACCAGGAAAGCACAAAGGTAAAGGCCTTATCTGCGGCAGCGCGGCCAGTAGACTTGCGCCATTCATCGAGACTTTCCTCATCAAGCAAGAGCTTAGCCGACAGAGGTTCAACAAGTGCAGTAGAATCTTTGTCTGGCCAGAGCATCCTGAATGCATGGATTGTCGACTTAAGAATATTGACACCGCGGGATTTTAGCATAGTTACGCGCTCTGTGAGGGCATCCAGGTGCTTTTCGATGGTAGCCTCGAAATCTGCCGGGTCGCCAAACTCGGACTGGACTTTCTTCATGCATCTCAAGGCAAACATGTTGGCCTTAGGAAAGTTCTCTGCAAGAAGAAAGGGGGTCATCAAAAAACAGTGAAAGAGATTAAAAAGTAAGAACAAGAGCATAGAGAAAAGGGTAATAACTCACTACCGATGAAAGAGTTAATCATCCCAAGCTTGGTTTGCCAGATCTTTGCCTTAGCCTGAAGCGCATCCAAGTATTGATGAGCCGAGTCCACTGCTGATTCGGCCTCCTTGAGTAGTTGAGCCAAAATGAGATTCGGAAATATCAAGATAGACTCGGCGAAGATCGAGATAAGTCCAAATGGGCCATTCTGCATATAAAATACTTGCAAATCAACATTAGACTTAGAATCTTCATGGGTTCTGGTCTCGCCATTTTGCAATTTAAGCCAAACAAAATACAGTATAGTAGGATAAGTTCCAGTTAAATTAAAGGAACCTGGAAACACCTAACAGCGAAAACTGCTAGGCCTCACCAGCTTTGGGGACTAATGTTAGAGGGATAACCCCCGGTAGGGTCATAAGGGGCATAACATTCCCCAGCTTGGCTTAGGTTGTGTCAAATAGAACACCAATCGGGTCTTAACCGCTGGGATATGGAGCTTGTTTAGGGCTGACAAAAGAAGTATTTCGGCTCGCACAGGACTAAGATACTTACCTTGCAGGTAACGACAAGTCGAGTCTCACGAGGGAAGACCGGGTCAGCAAGAACGTGTGGCTTCTTTCCGAGTAATATCGAGGAGGGACCACGGTAAAGCAAGGTCAAAAGAGAAGAGCGTCGTCGGGTGACGGTAAAGGAGCCAGGTGACGCCCAAAAGCAAGGAGAGACGTTTAAATCACCGTATGATGCCATGAAGATGTCGTCTACGTACGGAAGGACCGTTGGCTGTACAGCTTTGTGGACTGGGTCAACAGCCAAGGGCTGGACCGTGACACGGCCCGTAAAGAAAGGACAAAGATCCAAACAGTAAACTCTAGGGCCCAAAGTTGTAACCTAGCTACCCCATCACCTATATAAGGAGGGGCATACATAGGGTTTAGAGAGGTTTGACCAAGTAGTGAACTAGTTCCCTGAGGCTAAGATTGAACAGCTCTAGGAGCACTTGTAAACGTCAAGGAGGAATAAAAATTATAAGTCTGGAGAGTTCATCATGTTCATCGTGCGCGACTAGACCGTGCACTCCCTCCCCAGTTACCACAAGTGTCCATTCGCCCCCCAACTTAAGACTACCCATGGCATCTTCCATGACACCACCAAGAAACCTTGGCACCTTCACCGGACCTCCACAATTAACATTTCTTCCTCTTCTTCATCCCATGTTCCTTTATGACTTTGTAGTTATGGCTCGAAGACCGGAGCTCCAATGGTGAAGAAGAAGAATATCCAGGTGGCGGCGACAAAGGCCATGGAGAAAAAGAAGACATGTCACCGGCTTCTTAATTCTTTTATGGTCACTCCAGGTAGCATTCTCCCACCAGGCAGGCAAAGGAAGAAGCATGTGACGAGGTCTGTCAAGGCCTGACTGCATTTCCACGTCAGCCGGATCGGGTGCTACCTCAAGGAGGGTATGTACTCCCAGCGCATTGGCTTCAGGAAGCTAGTGTACCTCATGGCCGTTCTCGAGTACCTCACCAACGAGGTGCTGCAGCTCGCTAGGCAAGCCTCCAAGGACATCAAGAAGATTCGCATCATCCCGAGGCACGTGATGCTCAGCGTCATGCACTACAAGGAGCTGAGAAAACTGTTGGCCGACATCACCATTGCGCACGGCGGCGTGCTACCCAACATACACGGCACGCTTCTTGGCGATGATACCATGGAGGACGTAGTCAAGTTGCATGCGGAGGATGCTCCCAAGTCGCCCGAGAAGACCGCGGAGTACCCCTACAAGTCATTAAGTTGTACTGTACTCCGTATGACGTTGGGTTTGTTATGCTTGTAGTTTGGCTAATCATCGGTGTCAATGTAATGTTCGGATCATGGTCTAAGAAAAAGCTTGAGGGTTCTAAAAAAATGTTGTTATCCAAATCTTATCCTATACTCCCTCTGTTTAACATTACCCCCTCCGCCACAAGCCAAGCTTTCAGACATATATAGTGGACCAACATTTGGATTAATCTAGACACTATTTAGCATATACTCACTCCGTTTCAAAATATAAGATGTTTTAGCTTTGTGAAGATAATGTATCTAAACTCCTTTTAGTATGTAGATTCGTAGAGGCCTAGAGTGATCCTACACACTAAAAGGGGTCTAGATTCATTAGCTTCACAAAGCTAAAACATCTTATATTTTGAAATGGAGGGAATAGATTCATCCAAAATTTGAAAAGTCTGAGACATCTATTTTGAGACGGAGGAAGTACTAAATAATGCCGTAGATGTGAGTGTCCAACTATCATGAAAAAATTCTCAATTTTCCAAGTGATAATGAGATTATTATTTTTCGCAAAGAAAGCCTGAAGAATAATGTATTTGAGTGCCACAAGCCATGTTTTCAAACATATTTAGTGGGTCAACATGTTGTACTTACGATTTCCATGTTTTATGAGTTTTGAAGCTTCCTATCTAACTCCGCCCACTTGAATCTTTATGTCGATGTATAGAAATTAGGTCAAATTTGAACTACATGTAAATTGTAGGTTGCTTTGAAACTATTATGAAAGAGATTTTGGAGGTACCCATCAGTAGGGAAATTAATATACAGTATCATAAATCACCATAAGTTTTGACAACATGTTCAACTTATTTCTATAAGATTTTGCATCTTGACAATTTAACGAAACTAGGTTAAACTTGAGCTACAAGTAAGCGCAAAGACGTGGTTTAGGGCAAGTTTTGTTTTTAGGAGGTTTAGGGCTTGTTTGCTGGGCCGCATCTGTGTTGCACTAGCGGACCTATTTGTGTTGCACGCGTGGAGAAGAGTTGTGGGCTCGGGATGCATCGGGAAGGAGCACTAGAAATCCTCGCACCATAAAAAGTGGCATCTTGACGCAGGACTATGTTATCATGACGCGTGCACCATTGTATCCACGTGAAGTGCCATTATTAATAAAATAAATTGTATGACTAATTGTGTGATCCAAGGCAGGACTGTGTCATCATGACGCGTGTAGGCTGGATGCATGTACCATTGTATCAGCACCAAAGTGTCATTGAATTGAGCATCCAATCGGTCATATCATTGTAGTTCTCCGTTTATTATCTACCACGTGTGCGCAGCACTTCTCCTAAAGGGTATATAGCATGGTGGATACCGCTGGAGATAGTAGGGGAGATGACCTTGGTGTGCCTAGCCTTGGACTATCTAACTCCACTAGTCACTAGGTGCTCTCCTCCCTTTCTTATTCCTCATGCTCATCCCGCTCCTGGTCCCTCCCTCTACGCATCCATGGCTCCCTCTCGGAAGCGTTTAGTGGCAACATTGTGCGAGGAGATATATAAAGAGTTTGCCATGATGGTTTACGCACTACAGAGTCAACATATATGATCATGAAGGTTGTGCCCGCAGGCGAGGGGTCCTCCGGGTAGGTCTTGTACTTCTTCTCCTTAATCGTGTTCTCTAGCTTTTTTCTTCTCCTTCATCATCATCTTCTTCTCCTTATTCAGAGCCGGAAGTTCACCGGCAGACCTGTTCGCCCCAGTTCCCTGGGTCATCAAGGTAAGCATTGTAGACTAGGGTTTTTACGACTAGGAATCGGGATTTCTTGATCTTTTCCGCACTGCCGAGTCTTGCATAAAGCTCGGTGTTATAATTTCAGATATTGTTTTCCTCGTTCTGCGATAGGGCTGAAACCACGTCTTCTTTGTCCCAACAAAAGAAGCCACAACTCAACACTTAAGAAGATGCTTGGCTCAGTGCACAGATACACAGCCACATGGAGAAAATACAAACTCAAAAACTGGAATTAGAACCAGCTGTTAAGACACAGTCTAAGGAGTGCGACCAGCTGAAAAGAGATAATACTTCCTGGGAGAAACTACATAAGAAGATCCAAGCCTCGACCTGATGGAATACAGCCATCATCGAGGGGCTCTCGTAGGATAATGCGAGGCTAACAAATGCTAATGTCAATTTCCATGTCAACAACATGAACCTTCTTCGGAAGCTCCAAGAATCACTCAATGAGAAGGTCAATATCAAGAAGGACATGCTCGTATGTCGCCTACTACTTGAAGAGAAGGAGGAGGAAAATAAGCAGCTCCTCGCTAGGCTTTCCTCAGTGCGGATCTCCTGAACTGAACTACTATGTGTTTCTATTTTGCAATGGTAAACTGAAATATCCGAACTATATGAGTTGCAATGGGAGACACCTTTTGCGTAGTCCAAAACCTATCTGCTTTCATGTTGTTTCTATCTATTTATTCAGAGTTACAGATGCTATAACATCCCAAAAATATTAAATATGGATCATCAAATGATAATTATCAAAATTAGGGTTAACAAAAACTTTCCTATATAAAAATATGAGAGCATTCATATGTATGTGTATTTAAAATTAGGATTCTTTTGAATTGCCATGGTTATGTGTTTCTTTGCTTGTAAAATGATTCTTAGGTGAAATAAACATCATTTAAATCAATCCCAAACTTTTCCCAAAGACAAACAACTCAAAATGAACAAATGAAGTGAATGGTCACTTTGGCCAAATTAACTCTCATGCCTACTTTGGCTATTCCAAGCACTCAAAACTTAACAGAAACATTTGTGAAATAAATCTTTGCACCCCTTGTTAGTACTCATAATGAGGTACCAAGGCCCACTTTGTGATCTTCCAAAAACATTCAAATGCTAAGTTTAAATGACAGTTTAAAATTGAATCTATCTCATATGGGAAGATCCCACTATTTCAAAAACCACTCAAACAAGCTCAATTTTCAAAACCCAAGCAACCACAGAGTCTCCATCACATGCCTAGCACACCCACCAAAAATCTTTTCAAAATTCAAAATTCAAGTTCTTGCAGCCATTTCATCAAACACCTTGCAGATTAAATCAAACAAACAACAAAAACTATTTTGAGCAATGATTTGGCCAACCTTGTCCCCTCTCTAGCTCACAGCAAACCTTTAGTAGATCATCTAGCTTAGTTAGTAACCTCTAGCACCACTGTGAGCTTGCCATTGCCATCAATGGTGAGCAGGCCGAGCCTCACCATGTCACCCCAGTGTGGACAACAAGCTAGAGGAAGAACTAGTTGCGCCCACCTTGTCAAGCATGCTGCCCATGCCTCACCGCCCTCTCTTGACCAGCCCTAGCTCAAAGACAGAGACAAGAACCGCTAGGAACGTCGTGCCCACGCCGCTGTTGACCATGCCGATGCGCACCACCGTGCACGCGTCGTTCCCAGTCAACCCGACCACCTCGAGCCCTTGCCGCCTGCCAGCAAGAACCCCACCGTCCCAGGAGACCACTAGACAAGATCGTTTCCTCGCCCGTACCCCGTAGGCACCGCACGCCGTGGAGTTCGCCGTCGGTACCGCGCAGAGCACCGCACATTCCCGACCGTTTGCCACCAACCCTAAGAGCCGCATTCAAGTCCTAGAGCATCGCCAGGAGACCGCGCGTCGATCGCCAACCTTAGCCATGCCGCTAGGCGCCCATAGCCATGTCGCCACCGTCGCCTGCCCATCCCTCTCGGTATCACCGTCGAGCCTATAAATGGAGGCCACCCCCATCCGTTTGAAGCACACCATTCCACTCCCATCACCTCACTGATCGTTCCACCCTCTAGCCGGAGCATGAGGAGCAGCAGCTCGCCGGTATTGCACCGAAGCAGGCCGCCTCTGGAGGAGAAGGGGGCCTTTGATTTCGACCACCCCCGGAGCTGCCTCGACCGTCCCTGAGCTCGCCGTCAACCACTCGTTCATTTGCCCGCCTCACCATCGTAGCTGGAGCCCTGGTATCACTACTAGGAAAACGGCTTTAGGTAATCCACACTTTTGTGGCGCACTTGCTAGTGGTGCCCCACGGGTAAAATAGGCGTGGCGCACTGCCCACAGGTGCCCTACGGATAACTGTCATAAGCGCGGCGCACATGAGGGTGGTGCGCCACGGCTATGTGTGGGCCAGGGCACATGTGGCCACATCACACATACCCGTAGCGCACTAGGTCAAGGTGCGCTAAGGATGTTTCACTTATCCGTAGGGCACCTTGACCTAGTGCGCTACGGGCATGTTTGCTGCTGCAGCTGGGTCAACTTAGCCGTAGGGCACTCTGCCCTAGTGCCCTACGGCTAAGTGGCATGCACCAACTCCAACCCCCCCTCCCCCCCCCCCCCCCCCGTGGATCGCCTTTTTAGGGTTTGCAAAAAATAAAAGAAAATGATAAACACTTCAAAAAATTAAATCCTTTCATATTTAGGTAGGTAATGTGGTATAGCTTCTAGTAAAATTAACAAAAATGAGTTTCGACTTTATTTTTAAAAAAACGTCATGCCACGGTAAAAAGGCCGTAACTTTTGCATACTATATCGAAAAAAATCGTATAATATACCAAAATGACGAGAACGAGATTTCGCATTTTGGTATATTATACGATTTTTTTCGATATCGTATGCAAAAGTTACGGCCTTTTTACTATGGCATGACTTTTTTTTGCAAATAAAGTCGAAACTCATGTTTGTTAATTTTACTAGAAGCTATACCACATTACCTACCTAAATATGAAAGGATTTAATTTTTTGAAGTGTTTATCATTTTCTTTTATTTTTTGCAAACCCTAAAAAGGCGATGCACGGGGGGGGGGAGGGGGGGCGGGGGTGGAGTTGGTGCAGGATAGTTAGGCGTAGGGCACTAGGGCAAGGTGTCCTACTACTAAGTTTATACATCCGTGGCGCACATGCCATAGTGCGCCACAGATGTGTCTGGCTGTTTCACAGCAGAGAGGGGCATGCGCTTAGGCGTAGCACACCCCCTCCATGTGCGCCACGGTTGACACTAACAACCGTAGCGCACCTACCCTATGTACGCTACGGATGTTTGGCGTGCGTCCAACAGGGCCCTGAGCCACACATATCTGTGGCGCACTATGGTCATGTGCGCCACGGTTGTTCTAGTTACTAGTAGGGCACTGCCCATAGGTGAGCCATGCCTGTTTTAGCCGTGGGGCACTTCAACCATGTGAGCCACGGATGTGCTGATTACCTATAGAAATTTTCCTAGTAGTGTGAGCCGCTAGGGTTCGAGCTCGCCGGTGACATTCTCATCGTCGACGACGATCCCCAGCCGTCGATCTCCCTTCTAATCCAACGACCCACATAGCCATGTACCGCTTCACGTGTTATGAGCCGCTGACTGGTAGACCCCCCTGTCAGCTGAGCCACGCGCTGCGGAGTGACACTGGGCCATCCCATTAACCTCTCCCGCGCAACCCAACCGTTTGAATTTAGATTTTTCTATTTTAATTCAAACTCAGTTATGTACATAGATTCAAAAATCAACCCAGCTCGATCCAATAAACCAAATTGCATGAAACCAATTTTATTAGAAAGGTACTAAAATTCTTAATCCAAGCCCGTTGGATTCAAATCATTTGGATATGTAGATCAACCTTGGTAAAAATAACAAGTCAGAAGCTTTTCTGCAATCAATTGTTTTTCAAAATTCAACCATAAGATCTTTTGAGTTGATTTCAACTCTCAAAAATCACGTTTTATCATACCATTCAGAATATAAAAAAACATTTGGGTTTACTTACAGAAATAATGTTCAAGTAACAAAATAATGCCACATAGGCATTTCTAGTCACTTTATTTATTTAAAATAAAAGGTTAAACCTTATTAAATTGTGACACCACTTTAAATCACATTCCCATGTACTGAAATACATGGTGATGACATGTGTCAACATGATCCCATGTTTGAGTTGGAGAATATTAAATCCTAAGTAGTTTTTCAATGAGTAGAAATTACTTTTCTCAAATTAAAATAAACAAGACAAATGCTTTAATCTTGTAATGATAGGTGATGATGCTAGATCATCTATAGTACACCTTTGTGTGATGAGTGAAAATAGTTAAGTATTGTTTGGTGATTGTGTACCTCGTATTTATTTATAGACGCTAGTACCGACCAAGGATACGAGGAGGAAGGATGTAACTACCTCGGTGAATTACGCTCCTAGTTACAAGCCTGGATGAGCGGAAATGGTTAAAATAGTACGGTGGGGCCCAAATGCCACTCATAGGTAGACCTTTCGGCCGTCCTAACCATTTCCAAACATCGGGACAAGAACGGGCGGCGTAATCGGCAGGCGAAGGGATCAACTACAAACACAAATGAGTATGTATGAAAGCCACCATACAACAGTCCTCAGAGCCATTCCATCTAAAAGAAATAGAAATATTGCAACACCATACGGCAAGATCCAAATGTCCTAGATAGATATAATAGTTTAGGATATCTCCTCATACATCAAACATCAGAGTATCAGGCGGAAGCGGCAAACAAGATCCGAGTACGGATAAGAAGCAAATCGGCATAAGATGCCCCATAATAAACACATCCCGCCCACAGATCTCACGGATCCCCGTTCCCGGAATCTCTACACCGAATGATCGTTGCCCACATCGTCCGTCTCCTCCACCCAGTATCCATCTTGTGAGTGTACCTGTTCATCTGAATCAAATAATTTATCGTGTGAGACCCTAGGGGTACTCAGCAAGTCTTTATGCCTCTAAAGGGGACACAACCTAGGTGACGCAATTGCAGCAAAAGATAATACCTAACAATTCTATAGATACTCGCTAACCATCCGCCTAACCATAGATAGACGGATGTCCGTGAATTAATAACAACAGTTATAACAGTAATATTAACAGATCCATCCTCCTCCCCGCTTACCAACGAGGAAGCGGACGAACAACCCCCCCATCCGTTGGCAGTTTTATTATCCATTCCATGAGTGTTGCACTATTTACTAGTCAGTTACTTAGTCAAATTAAAAGCGGTACTTTAGTTATACTTGTCTATGATCGAGAAACTGTGCTCCAAGTCGTCCATAACCACGGACACGGCTTTCAGAAATTTTTACCCTGCAGGGGTGCACAAATAGCAACACACACTCGATCAACCTCGGAAAAACCAAATCAAAACCCAACGAGGCATTCATGACAAAGCGATCACAGGATTCAGAAATATTTCAGGGGGGCACCCCATTAAGCTACCCGCAACGAAGTTGGCCGGCTCCGAGATGGACTCAAGGTTTGTGTGGACGGCTGTAAACGACTGGGAACCCAAAAGTGTGACTGGGCTTGTCGATACAGCGAAAACGTGTCACGATCCTAAACAGTACAGGTGCTCCTCGCACAATCGTAAATAAAGCAGTAAAGCATGGCATAAGTACAGGATAGTAATAAAGCCCCAAACTACTTTGTGGCCCTAAGAAATAAGAATGAATCAAGCTCTGGCTCAGGGGGGTCCATAAGCCTCCCGGATGTGGATAGCGCGAATATTCAAGGAACAGGAATCAAGTACTCGGGGTCCTACGGGACACAAGTGAGCATGAAAAACCAAATAACAAATATTGCTCACCGATGCCACTTTCATTAGTTATCCCATTAGTACTCAGGTTAAGTTGTTTAGGTACCTCGTTATCCATCAGACACTCACATACCCTACACATGCTGTTCTACGACCCGCATGGCTCAAACAACTCCTGTAGTAATGGCTCATGGGATGGAGGAACAAGCTTCGGTGGGGTTTAAAAGTAAAGGCTATGCAGTACTTGGGATTCAGTTTAATGCGATCGCGACTAAATGATGCAAGACTAAGATAGAGGCAATAGGTACTGTATGTATGCAAGCATGTGTTAGTGTGTAACACCCCGGTTCTGATAAGACCGTGGCCTCTATTTGACATGCCAATCCCTGGATCGGGTCATTGGCCCACAATAGAGTAAGATAGATAATCATAGCAAATAACCGTGTATCATGATCTACAAAGATCCAGAGTACCATTATTACAATGTAAAAGCATAGCATAAAGCTAGCTCAAATTGTTCAGGTAGCAACAAAAACAAGTAAACCCTCCATTCTTCAAATTGCCCACAAGTGAACAAGTGCCAAGTGGAGTACCGTGGCCTATAACGATCAATCAGAATCGGAATAACCTGCAACATGAAACGTAGAAGCCCCGAAGGGTCAATACATGGAATGTATGGCAAGTAGAGCTAGTAAAGGAGACAATAGTACTAACATCTACATGCATATTTGGCAAGTGGAGCTATGTCTGGCTTGCATTTGCAAATACATTTGTCCTACTTTCATAAACAGTTTTTGATTTTCTTTGAAAAGATCCCAATTAAGTTAACCCAACAATATTAAAACAATTATGAAGTTAGAATGAGCGAGAAACATGTCATGGAATCAATATCTAGCCACTCAGATGTCCATAACCGGGGACACGGCTAATCGATTAGATTATACACTCTGCAGAGGTTAGTACACTTTACCCATGTGACTTGGCCAGACCATCTCGTACCATCACTCTCATTTTGGGTGATGATAGGGAGAAGACCAAGAAGAGACTGTTCGGGAAGTAGCTCCTCAATCCCGACGCGCACCGGTCCAACCTACCAAAATTCTACATCTCTGGATACGCGGGTTCGAGTTACCACAACCTACTAAGTCCAACCAACCGCCCATTTCATTATTGGCACATGGTTGTACACGTAAGCTACACAATAAAGAAGCCAATCATTCTCTCTTGGTACCTGGGTGCCTTTCCGCAATGAAACCACCAAAATTTATCAATACCATCACACCCAGGGGGTTCATTGATTAAGTTGTTTTAGTTTTCACGAACCAATACTTTGAGAAAACAAGTATCATTGATGTAACCCAGCCCTCGTTCAACATAGCATGGCTAAGCTCATCTACCAACGGTGGTTCATCTACAAAGAGGGTCCTACCACATAATAGGACATAGCATAGCGATAGTATCATCCTACTCATGCATCTACAAAATACACGACAATGCATAGAAAGTAGTAGGACGATATCATGAACAAAGTAGCATCCACTTGCCTTGGTTGTAGCGGTCTGGAGCACAATCCTCACACGAGCAAGCGTTGCACTCAACACAATCTACACGACACAATTGCATTCATAAACAAACAATCCACAACATATGCAACAAGTATGATGCATGAATGCAAGAACGGCAAGTGAATTGGTGCTACAGCTGCACCACATAATTCTAATCCATTATACTACCGAATACATGCATGGAAAAATAGATTTGGCGCTAGGAAAACTACTAGACAAAAGTAATGCTCCAAACTAGAGCTAGAACTTAAATAATTCACTACCGGTAGTATATTGTTCGTAAAATCTTGGGAAAAATCTACCGCATAGGCATTGCTGATAAGAAACAGTACCTATTGGAATTACTCGAAAAGGAATTATAAAACTCCCCGAGTAATTAAAACACTGCAGAAAGCCATTAGACAAATACTGCAGAAGTTTTTCTGTAATCCTACCTTTTTAATACACGATGAGATTCCCCTCGTTCATACGAGCTCAGGGACATAGCACACGCGATTTTTGGAGCTACGGATCTTTTTCTACGAATTTATTACTCTAAAAAGGCCATTAACTAGTTTGATTAAACTGTACTAAACCTGACAATAAAAGTATGAACCAAAGCTACAGCGAGATTCTACACGACTCACTGAACTCGTACAAATTTTATTTGCAAGTTTTGGCCAAGCGGTTGAATTTCTACGCAATTTACAAGATTCTACCGAAATCTGCCAACAAAAGGGATTAACGAAATTGACCCAGTCAACTGTGTCTGTTTGACTGGGCGCTGACTGGGTGTCTGACTAGTCAACGCCTGGGATGCTGACTAGTCAACAAACGATCTAGGCCGCTGATCTGAGATCTGACGGTGGCTGCTGTCTTACCGGAAACGGATGGCGAAACGGACTCCGGGAGGTGCGGCGAGCTCCGGACGGCGGTGGCGATCTCTTCCCTCGGCGAGGTTCTTCCTGCACGGACATACATGCGGTCAACTATGGTCCGACAAATAATTTAAGCGCGAGACGGCGCGCGTACGTGCATGTACATGCATGCATGCAAACGTGCGCGTGCGCGCGTGCACGCGGATCGAGGCAGCGGCTAGCGCGCGCAGCGAGGCGGCGCAGCAAGGCGGCGGTGGTGCGGTGGCGGCAGCAGCAGCAGCATGCGGCGGCGGCGGCTGCGGTCGCGGCAGCGAGGCGGCGGCGAGGCGCGGCAGCGGCGCAAGGCGGTGGCGGTGGCGCACGGCGGCGGCGGCGCGCGGGGTGGAGGCGCGGCGCGGCGGCGGTGATGGCGGCGTGTGGCGGCCGGTGACGCGGGGCGACGGCGGCGATGCGCGGCGTCGGCGGCGGTGGGAGGCGGCGACGGCGGCGATAGCCGTGGCGGCGGAGCGGCGCGGATGGCGGCGTGGCCGCGGCGGCGGAAGGCGGCGGCGTCGGCAGGAATAGAGAGAGCAGAGGGAGAGAAGGCGGCGGCCGGCGGCGAACCTGGCAGCGGCGAGGCGGGTGGCCGGCGGCGGCGAGGGCAGAGCCCGGCGGCGGCGGCGTGACCTCCTCGGGAGGCGCGCGCGAGGCAGGGGCGGTCGAGGCGGCGGGGTCGATCGCGTGGGGCAGGTTGCGGGCACAGAAATCGAGGCCAGGTGGGCCTCCTCAAATAGTACCCTGGCGTGGAAACCTAAACTGAAACGGCGCGGAACTGGACTCCGATTCGGAAATCGGTCCAGATTTTCGGACCGTTTTCCGGCGAATTACTAAAACGTCCGAGTCTTTTGCATCAAAACTCCGATTGGAGCGATTCTCGCGCCTACGGGTTTGTATCGTCGATACGCACAACCTTCAGTCGAATTTTGAGTGAAAACTCGAACCTACAGGGGTGGTTGTTGCAACTCTCTCTAAAGCCTCCCGCAGGAAACTCGTAGCGAAACAAAATAGGGTTTTGAGGATGGCGTTTCGCCGAACCTTTCTACTCGACGATTTTGCATGGAAAGATATGATGCAATGATATGAATGATATGCAAGACCAAACCAAAAAATTGGGATGTGACAAGACTAACCCCCTTAAGATGAATCTCGTCCTCGAGATTCGGCGCGGCTAGAAAAAAGGTGTGGGTAGTCCTCTCGGATGTCATCCTCACGCTCCCAAGTGGCTTCCTCTTCGGTGCGGTGGCTCCACTGTACTTTGCAAAACTTGATTGTCTTGGTACGGGTAGTCCTTTCTGCTGTCTCCAGAATCTTGACCGGTTTCTCCTCATAGGTCAAGTCATTCTCCAGCTGAACCTCCTCTAGCGGTACGGTGTCTCTCAATGGTGTATCCACCATCTCCGGATGGCACTTCGTCAGCTGTGACACGTGGAACACATTGTGAACAGCAGACAGAGCCTCTGGCAACTCTAACTGATAAGCAACTTCTCCTTTGCGTGCTAAGACCCTGTATGGTCCAATGAATCGAGGTGCCAGCTTACCCTTAATTCCAAATCTCTTGATTCCACGAAGTGGCGATACTCTGAGGTATGCTCTATCACCTATCTCGTACACCACTTCCTTGCGCTTGGCGTCAGCGTAGCTCTTCTGCCTTGATTGTGCTACCTTCAGCCTATCTCTAATCAAGGCAACCTTCTCCTCAGCGTCCTTGATCAAATCAGGTCCAAACAGCTGACGTTCTCCTACTCCATCCCATAGCAATGGTGTTCGGCACCGTTTCCCATACAGCACATCGAACGGTGACGTCTTGATGCTGGTTTGATAGCTGTTGTTGTAGGAAAACTCCGCATACGGCAAATTCTCATCCCAACTAGAACCATGAGCCAAAGCGCAAGCTCTCAACATGTCCTCCAAAATCTGATTCACCCTCTCGGTCTGTCCATCAGTCTGTGGGTGAAACACTGTGCTAAACTCCAATCTAGTACCAAGTGACTCGTGTAGCTGGCGCCATAAGTGTGAGGTAAATTGGGTGCCTCTATCAGATACGATACTCTTGGGAACTCCATGTAGGCACACAATTTTGTCCATGTAGATCTTAGCTAACTTTGCACTCGTATAGGTCGTCTTTACCGGTATGAAGTGGGCTACCTTGGTCAAATGGTCGACCACTACCCAAATGGAGTCATACCCAGACCTGCTCCTGGGCAATCCTGTGATAAAATCCATTCCCACTCTATCCCACTTCCAATCCGGCACGGGCAATGGCTGTAGCAGTCCTGCTGGCTTCTGGTGTTCTGCCTTCACTCGGCTACATACATCACATAGGGCAATATGCTCTGCGATGTCTCCCTTCAAGTTGTTCCACTAGAATCTGTCCTTTAGGTCCATATACACTTCGTATTGCCCGGATGTATGGAATACGGCGAGTCATGGGCTTCCTGCAGAATCAACTTCCTTATCTCGGGATCGTTGGGAACGCACAAACGATCTCCGTACCACAGGGTTCCTTGCTCATCCTCGCGGAATTCCCTTGCTCGACCTTCCTTCATCTCTTCCTTAACTTCATCTATCTCTTTGTCTCCCACTTGAGCCTTCCTAATTCTGTCCTGTAGCGTTGGTTGGACTTCCATTGTTGCTAAGTACCCTTCAGATACTACCTCCAGTCTAAGGTCCTTGAATTGCTTGCACAAGTCCTCAGGCAATTCACCAATTGTGAATCCATTGGCATAAACCTTCCGGCTCAGAGCATCAGCTACTACATTGGCCTTTCCTGGGTGGTACTGTAGATTCATATCATAATCCTTGATAAGCTCCAACCATCTCCTTTGTCTCATGTTCAGTTCCTTCTGTGTAAATATGTACTTCAGGCTCTTGTGGTCGGTGTACACATCACAGTGTTTTCCCATTAAGTAATGCCTCCATACCTTGAGCGCATGAACCACTAACGCTAACTCCAAGTCGTGTGTGGGGTAATTCCGCTCATGGTGCTTGAGTTGTCGCGAGGCATAAGACACTACTCTCCCATCTTGCATCAGCACACTCCCAAGTCCCTGTCGTGAAGCATCACAGTACTCTTGGAAATCCTTCTGAAGATCTGGTAAACATAGAACAGGTGCGGTCACTAGTCGACGCTTCAGTTCCTGAAAGCTGGTTTCACATACGTCTGACCATTCAAACTTCCTCTCCTTCTTCAGAAGTTCAGTCATTGGCTTAGCAATCTTGGAAAAGTTTTCAATGAACCTCCTGTAATATCCAGCAAGTCCCAAAAAGCTTCGAATCTCTCCTGCATTCTTGGGTGCTTCCCACTCTGTTGCTGCAGCCACTTTGTTTGGATCAACAGCAATTCCTTCTCCTGACACCACGTGTCCAAGAAATCCAACAGTGTTAAACCAGAATTCGCACTTACTGAATTTGGCATATAGCTTGTGTTCCCTCAGCTTCTCCATAATCATCCTCAGATGTTTCTCATGCTCGGCATCATCCTTGGAATATATCAGTATGTCATCAATAAACACCACCACGAACTTGTCCAAATACTCCATAAATACCTTGTTCATCATGGTCATGAAGTATGCTGGGGCATTCGTTAGTCCAAAAGACATAACCTTATACTCATATAAACCATACCTAGTGGTGAAGGCGGTTTTTGGTACATCCTCCTCTCGGATCTTCAATTGGAAATAGCCTGATCGAAGATCAATCTTGCTGAACACCTTCGCTCCTTCCAGTTGATCAAACAAGTCATTTATGTTCGGCAGAGGGTACTTGTTCTTGATGGTTACTTCATTCAGCGAGCGATAGTCTACCACTAATCTCTTGGTGCTATCTTTGTTCTCCACAAACAGAACAGGTGCTCCCCATGACGATGCACTAGGCTGAATGAATCCCTTTTCCAGCTGTTCCTTCAACTGCTTCTTCAATTCTTTCAGCTCATCCACATCCATCTTATATGGCTTCTTTGCTATAGGTCCTGTTCCCGGCATTAGGTCGATAAGGAACTCCACATCCCTGTCAGGTGGCATCCCTGGCAGCTCTTCCGGAAACACGTCGGGGTAATCCCTAATCACTAGCACAGTATCCATGCTAACCCCCTTAAGAGAATTCAACTTACACCTTCTCGGTCGTGCAGCCGACTTGAATCTAATCCTCTTACCATCCGGGGTTTTGAGTGAAATAGATCGTTGTGCATAATCTATGTGTCCCCCATGCATGGACATCCAATCCATACCCAGAATGACATCTAGTCCCTGTGAATCCAACACTACCAAATGTGCAATGAAGTTGTGTGCTCCAATCCTCACAGTCAAGTCGCGGCATCCCGCACTAGCTATCATATCTCCTCCAGGTGAACTCACTCTAATAGACCTTTTCATAGACTCAGTAGGTAACTTATACTTATCCACAAATGCCCTTGATATGAATGAATGCGATGCACCAGTATCGAAAAGTATAATTGTAGGGTAAGTGTTGATTGGGAACTTACCAATCACAAGGTTAGGCTCATTTGGAATCTCCTCCACATTCATGTGGTTCACTGTGGCCTTCTCGCCGTTGGTTGGCTTGAGTCCTTTCCTCTCCGGACAGTTGTCAGCATAGTGTCCCTTCTGCTTGCACTTGAAGCACGTCACCTCACTCAGATCCTTCTTCACGAAGTTGCGATCACGGTTGCGGTCATGTCCACCGTGTCCTCTAGAGTGGTGAGAGTGTCCTCCCTTGTGGTTGTGGTGGCTGCTCCTATGGTTGTCATGACGATGCCCATCGCGACGGACATGGCTCCCATGGTCACTTCCTCCATGCTTGGAATACCCATCATATGAAGTGCGAGACTTGTGGTGAGAACCAAAGTGATCAGTACTGCTCTTTCTCTTGCGGTTCTCCACCTGCTTGTGCTTCCCTTCCAAGATCCTGGCTTTGTCCATAAGCTCCTGGAAAGTGGGGCAATAAACCACAAGTAGCTGTACTGAAAGCTCATCACTGAGGCCATCCAGGAATCTCTCCCTCCTTTTTGCATCAGTGTCAACATCCTCAGGTGCATAACGGGACAGGTTGTTGAACTCCTCAATATACTCGGCCACGGTGCGATTGGTTTGGCGCAAGTTGCGGAACTCCTTCCTCTTCAGGCTCAGAACTCCTGAAGACACGTGGTTGGTCCTGAAACCTTCCTCAAACATTGCCCAAGTCACGGTATCCAGCGGGTGGGTGATCTGAAATGTGTCCCACCAAGAAGCGGTTGGTCCCTCCAGTAGGTGAGCGGCAAACCTCACCTTCTCAACATCAGTGCATCCGATAGTTACTAGATCCTTGTTGACTGAACGCAACCAGTCGAGAGCAACCATTGGTTCCGTTGCTGTAGAGAACTTAGCTGGCCTTAACCTCAGAAATCTGGTGAGAGGATCTCCCTGAGGCTGATTGTTTCCATTGTTGTTGTTCTGATTCGCCATAAACTGAGTCATCACTTGGGTAAGCTGTGCCTGAGCTGCCATGAGCTGCTCCATCTTAGTGGGTTGGCGACGGGGAGGCATCTGCGGTTCAGCATAGGTAAGTTTAGAAAGAATCAACTACGACAACAGGATTCTACCCATGCATATGATCAAACATCAACAAACAATAGCAGACAATCACAAGCAAGCGACACATCAACAAACAAGCGATCCAGCAACATCCCAGGTGTTAACCTAGCAGTATATAACTACTGAAATAGTTTTGCAAGAGTTGGCAATGGTTAACTAAACAATAGACCAACTATTCAACAAAACAGCAATTCTGCCAGAACAGTCCAGCAGCATTCACGAATTTTTCCACCTGACTTAAGCTCGTCAGAAAATTAAGACAATTTTTGTGCATATAGCACAGAGAGTTTCGCATCAGCCCAATTTTTTTCAGATTTTTCTGAGTTACTAGAAAAATATGAAAAATCGCGCAGTACTGCTGTATCAGCAGAAAAACTGCAGCGAAAAACACACAGATGATAACCAAATTGCCATAACTCTTTCATTAAAATTCGCACAAATAAATCCTGGGATATTGGAGTACACAAATAAGCAACTAAACACTTTTAAACTAACTCGAACTAAGCTTCACAACGATCGAGACTAATCCTAACGAATTCGCCTAACGTGGACTAATTGGTGGACTTCTATCTACTTCTTGAAGAGATTGAGGTAGGTCCTTGCGGTCATGCGTTGGCTCTTCGGCTCGCGGTACAACCATGGCGGCGGAGTGTACACCTCTCCTGAACCATCACTTGAGACTTCATACTCCACCTCTTCTGGATCCTCCTCTTCCTCTTCATTCTCAGCTGCAATAGCAACAGCTTCATCTCCACCACCATCATCGTCTCCATCATCATCATCCTCGTCCTCATCATCATCATCGTCTCCACTGTCATCATCAGAGGGTGGATTCAGCTGTTCTTGTAGAGCGGCGATCTGGGCTGTCATTGCTTCAATGGTTTGGTTCCTTTCCTGGACGGTCCCTTGCAATTGATGTATGTTCTGGGCGTTCTCCTGCACAGTACCATGAAGATGGGCTATGGTCTCATCTCTGGCTATCAGGGCAGTCTCCATAACTCCCACTGCTTCATGCAGAGTGTCTATCTCCTGTCCTTGGACCACCATTCCATTGCTAGTGAAGTCTGCAATCTCCTTCAACATCCTCACCTTCTCTGCTAGAGCTCCATTCTCTCTCTCCATGTCCTCTATGTGCCTCCGACGGGGCGGCATGTTGTTCCTGTCGCCTGGGGTAATCACAATGTTCCCTTCTTCATCACGCCTTCCATAGTCACGGTAGGGTGAATCTGCAGGCAGTAGGAGTCGGACATAGTGGCACTGGCGAGACAGGGCTTCATGTACGGCCAAGTTGATCCCAAGTCCCCAGTTGCATTATATCTTGGTGTAGACCAAGTGCGCGGGGTTTGGCAAGGCGGCATCTCTGAATATGAAGGTAGTGATCTCCCATGCATCCTCTCCATATCCATAAGTGTACAGCCTTCTTCCCTTGAACATAGGAAGCGGCAATCCCAATGACTGAGAGAGCTGAGCTAACTGCCTTGCAAAGGGCCTTGGTGACTCCATGGTGACATACTCAGTCCTGACGTCTCCCATCTATCAAGTAAAAGAGGAAAGTGTGAGAATAGCATATGGTAAGAATATACGAGGGTGAAAGGCATAAGAGGAAAGACAGAGTTAATATAAGCTTAATAATTCTATGGCTTCCTAATCCAATCCTAGGTCACGATCCTACAGTCGACACACGGTCTCTGATACCATCCTGTAACACCCCGATTCTGATAAGACCGTGGCCTCTATATGACATGCCAATCCCTGGATCAGTTCATTGGCCCACAATAGAGTAAGATAGATAATCATAGCAAATAACCGTGTATCATGATCTACAAAGATCCAGAGTACCATTATTACAATGTAAAAGCTTAGAATAAAGCTAGCTCAAATTGTTCAGGTAGCAACAAAAACAAGTAAACCCTCCATTCTTCAAATTTCCCACAAGTGAACAAGTGCCGAGTGGAGTACCGTGGCCTATAACGATCAATCAGAATCGGAATAACCTGCAACATGAAACGTAGCAGCCCCGAAGGGTCAATACATGGAATGTATGGCAAGTAGAGCTAGTAAAGGAGACAATAGTACTAACATCTACATGCATATTTGGCAAGTGGAGCTGTGTCTGGCTTGCATTTGCAAATACATTTGTCCTACTTTCATAAACAATTTTTGATTTTCTTTGAAAAGATCCCAATTAAGTTACCCAACAATATTAAAACAATTATGAAGTTAGAATGAGCGAGAAACATGTCATGGAATCAATATCTAGCCACTCAGATGTCCATAACCGGGGACACGGCTAATCGATTAGATTATACACTCTGCAGAGGTTAGTACACTTTACCCATGTGACTTGGCCAGCCCAGCTCGTACCATCACTCTCATTTTGGGTGATGATAGGGAGAAGACCAAGAAGAGACTGTTCGGGAAGTAGCTCCTCAATCCCGACGCGCACCGGTCCAACCTACCAAAATTCTACATCTCTGGATACGCGGGTTCGAGTTACCACAACCTACTAAGTCCAACCAACCGCCCATTTCATTATTGGCACATGGTTGTACACGTAAGCTACACAATAAAGAAGCCAATCATTCTCTCTTGATACCTGGGTGCCTTTCCGCAATGAAACCACCAAAATTTATCAATACCATCACACCCAGGGGGTTCATTGATTAAGTTGTTTTAGTTTTCACGAACCAATACTGAAAACAATTATCATTGATGTAACCCAGCGGTCGTTCAACATAGCATGGCTAAGCTCATCTACCAACGGTGGTTCATCTACAAAGAGGGTCCTACCACATAATAGGACATAGCATAGCGATAGTATCATCCTACTCATGCATCTACAAAATACACGACAATGCATAGAAAGTAGTAGGACAATATCATGAACAAAGTAGCATCTACTTGCCTTGGTTGTAGCGGTCTGGAGCACAATCCTCACACGAGCAAGCGTTGCACTCAACACAATCTACACGACACAATTGCATTCATAAACAAACAATCCACAACATATGCAACAAGTATGATCCATGAATGCAAGAACGGCAAGTGAATTGGTGCTACAGCTGCACCACATAATTCTAATCCATTATACTACCGAATACATGCATGGAAAAATAGATTTGGCGCTAGGAAAACTACTAGACAAAAGTAATGCTCCAAACTAGAGCTTGAACTTAAATAATTCACTACCAGTAGTATACTGTTCGTAAAATCTTGGGAAAAATCTACCACATAGGCATCGCTGATTAGAAACAGTACCAATTGGAATTACTCGAAAAGGAATTATAAAACTCCCCGAATAATTAAAACACTGCAGAAATACATTACACAAATACTGCAGAAGTTTGTCCTGTAAGCCTACCTTTTTAATACACGATGAGATTCCCCTCGTTCATACGAGCTCAGGGACATAGCACACGCGATTTTTGGAGCTACGGATCTTTTTCTATAAATTTATTACTCCCAAAAGGCCATTAACTAGTTTGATTAAACTGTACTAAACCTGACAGTAAAAGTCTGAACCAAAGCTACAGCGAGATTCTACACGACTCACTGAACTCGTACATATTTTATTTGCAATTTTTGGCCAAGCGGTTGAATTTCTACGCAATTTACAAGATTCTACCGAAATCTGCCAACAAAAGAGATTAACGAAATTGACCCAGTCAACTGTGTCTGTTTGACTGGGCGCTGACTGGGCGTCTGACTAGTCAACACCTGGGATGCTGACCAGTCAACGAACGATCTAGGCCGCTGATCTGAGATCTGACGGTGGCTGCTGTCTTACCGGAAACGGATGGCGAAACGGACTCCGGGAGGTGCGGCGAGCTCCGGACGGCGGTGGTGATCTCTTCCGACGGCGAGGTTCTTCATGCACGGACGTACACGCGGTCAACTATGGTCCGACAAATAATTTACGCGCGAGACGGCGCGCGTACGTGCATATACATGCATGCATGCATACGTGCGTGTGCGCGCGTGCACGCGGATCGAGGCAGCGGCTAGCGCGCAGCGAGGCGGCGCAGCAAGGCGGCGGCGGTGCGGTGGCCGGCGGCGGCAGCAGCAGCAGCATGCGGCGGCGGCTCGGCGCGGCAGCGGCGCAAGGCGGTGGTGGTGGCGCACGGCGGCGGCGGCGATGCAGGCGGGCGGCGGCGCGCGGGGTGGAGGAGCGGCGCGGCGGCGGTGATGGCGGCGTGCGGCGGCCGGTGGTGCGGGGCGACGGCGGCGATGCGCGACGCGGATGGCGGCGTGGCCGCGGCGGCGGAAGGCGGCGGCCGGCGGCGAACCTAGCGGCGGCGAGGCGGGTGGCCGGCGGCGGCGAGGGCAGAGCCCGGCGGCGGCGGCGGCGTGACCTCCTCGGGAACCTAAACTGAAACGGCGCAGAACTGGACTCCGATTCGGAAATCGGTCCAGATTTTCGGACCGTTTTCCGGCGGATTACTAAAACGTCCGAGTCTTTTGCATACGAACTCCGATTGGAGCGATTCTCGCGCCTACGGGTTCGTATCGCTGATACGCACAACCTTAAGTCGAAGTTTGAGTGAAAACTCGAACCTACAGGGGTGGTTGTTGCAACTCTCTCTAAAGCCTCCTGCAGGAAACTCGTAGCGAAACAAAATAGGTATTGAGGATGGCGTTTCGCCGAACCTTTCAACTCGACGATTTTGCATGGAAAGATATGATGCAATGATATGAATGATATGCAAGACCAAACCAAAAATTTGGGATGTGACATAGTGCTTGCCTGGCAGCTCAGTGGAAGCGAGAGAAGATCTGAGTAGTGCTCCTGGGTTTCTTGATATATCCCTTGCTCAGCGTCTATTCGAAGAAGAACCAAACAAACAAGGGCCAACATAAATAAAGTGCACAACCATAAGAATAAAATGCGACAAGCAAACAATCATGCCATGATGAATGATGCATAATTTGCATGGCAATAAAGTAGCATGGCATGGGTGTGGTGTGGAATACAAGAAATAAGCATTTTATTGAGTTTTGGTCACATTTTATTCTTGAATAAGTTGATGTATACTTTATATTTATATGATGCATGCTGCAATACAGAACATGGAATGCATAAACAGAAAGGTCTCGTCGAGCTAATCATTTTAGACATATTATTTGTCAAATTTGGAGTTATAAAACAAAAGTTATTAATTAATTAAGGCAAAAGGGCATTTTATTGTAATTTTAATCAACTCGCAAATTAAAGTGTCCAAGATATATTTTGGTGGGCATATTTGAATTCCTCACATTTTTCTGATTTCAAAACATATATTATATGTATTATTTTGATTTATAAATTAAAAGTAATTAAAAACAGAATTAAATTCATATTTAAACATTTCTGGAAAACGTTTTATCTAAACAGAAAAACATACAGACTTTTTATACCCAGAGGCAGCTAGCCCCAGAATGTGACGGGTGGGACCAGTGCTGACTGGGCGGAACTGCGCGCTAGGGCTTTTCTCACCGCGAGCTACTCTAGCCGCAGAGGTTGACAGGTGGGCCTCTAGGCGGCGGGGCCACAACGCGCGCGCGGCCAGCGGGCAGCTGACACGTGGGCGATCCAGGGCGTGGGGGAGGGGTCTGTCCGTGATGTCCAGGATTTTCCGGGGGGTTTTTCTTGCAAGAATGTTCCGGGGCTGACAGGTGGGGCTCCTGGGACGGCGGGTTCAGGCGGGAAAAAGGGCAGGGGCTCAAGCGCAAAAAGGACATCGGCTGCTGCACGCTGACGGACAAGGTGTTGCCGGCGGCGGAAAAACTGGCCGTCTTCCGACGACGATGGCGACGCATACGCTGGATGAATTGTGCGGCCACAAAAACGAAAAACGAAGAGAGGACGTAGGGCTACAACTTTCGCGCAGGGAGCAACTACGGGGGTGGGCTGTGCTGGCCGGGCTTCGACGAGGAACAGAGGGCCAGGGGAACCTGGGGCTGCGGCTGCCCGCCCGCGCACGGTACGCGGCGCGCGCAGAGCGCTCGACGGAAGGCGGCGGAGGTACGGCGCAGGAGGAAGAAGGGGGTCATTTCTGGGAGGCGCAGGGGCTCACCATGGTGTCACCGGCGTGGTAGTTCGTGCGGAGGTGGAGGGGATCTAGTGCAGGGCTCGTGGACGACTTCATCGGCTCCCTCTCGGCATGGTGGCGACGACGACGCTCCGGCGAGGCCCAGGCACGGCTGCAGGTCCAGGGCGACGGTGAGGTAGCGGGGAAAGGTACTGGTACTCCTAGATCGGCTTGACGTCCACCGGAACAGCGAAGGACAGAGGGAGTCGTGGCTAGGGTTTAGGAGGAGGAGATGGCCATGGCGGCTTGGGAGGAAGAAGGGGAAGGGGTGAGGGGCTTGGGCGCCTCCTGGATGGGATCTGGGTGGGTGAGGCGGCAGAGAGGAAAGGGAGCACATGGGGTGGTGGTGGCTTTGCAAAAAGTGAGGAGGAGGGTGATCGGGTAGGTATTCTCTCCCTCCTTCTTCTCTTTGTCTTGAAGCCAAAGAAAGGAGTGGGGAGGGCAGATGAGGGGTGAGACGTGGAGGGGCCTGCCTGGTAGGGAGAGAGGGGGAAGCCGAGAGAGAGAGGGTGAGGTGAGGTTTTGTGTGAGGGTGGATTAGAGCTAGGGTAAGGAGAGAGGACAAGAGAGAGAGGTTGATGTGGTGGTGGCTTTTTGGCAAGACCAAACTAGATCAAGCAAAAGGAGTGGGGAGAGAGATGAGAGGAGATCCACTCAAGAAAAGAACCAAATAAAATCCAAAAGACTAGAATGTGGTGGTTCTTGCATGGCCCATGCAGAATAATTAATGCCATGCTTATTCTTGTGAAAACAATAATATTTGCATGGAATTATTCTTATGCATTCCCAATAGCCAAGCAAAATAATTTAAATGAAAGCTCCAAGTGGAGTAGATGGAGATGATCATATTTGATTATAATTGGGACTTGCTAGTGTGTATATTCCACTATATGTTTAATAGTCCCAAAAATATCCCAACATGAGCATAATTCCATAATAATCCATATGAAAGCTAGGAAAAAGGTTCCACTCACAAGGCATGCAAAGGTGGTTCCACCTATCACTAATGTGAAGACAACATGATGCTAATATGAGAGCATGTGGAAATAGAATTGGATCCATCCCAACCCACATGAGCTAGAGGTGAAACCAAATAAGGTGCAAAGCTCATATTTAGTTGGATGGTGGAATTATAAGGTGGTGGCAGAGAAAGGTGATGGAGTTGAATAAAAGATATGCCCCCAACTCAACTTGGGCATTTAAACAATATATCAATAACGAAATACAATATCAAGAGGCAAATACAATTAACAATGCATATGAGAGAAGAACCAAACCAAAAAGGGTTTTATACAATGCTCAAATGCAAGGTCGCATGATGACATGAGCATGATATAATTATGATGCAACAATTATATATAGGAAGTAGCATTTATATAGACTAGGCTAGTAGCATTGAAATTGTTAGACAATTGGGATGCTACAAAGGAGGATACTACGAGGAAGAAGTCGAGGAGAACTTCAACCACTGCTCTTCACAAGGGAAGCTTATACTGATACCTATGCAAGCAAATATTTGCTTGTTACCATGCCAACTATATGCCTTAAGCATATGTGATCATACCCACTTGATAACCCAATCCTAGTTTTATTTGCAAGCTTTATACTTTATTTCTTTATAAAATCTTTCTCTTAGAGTTTACATACTGAATTGTAGATACTAGAAATATAATGGAAGGTTGCATAAAGAGCATTAAATTTAGCCTAAGTTAGATACTCTTAATGTCATCCTAAGGCATGAGATTGAACTTAGCTAACCTCCACTTGTTTACCACCCCTCATTAGTACTTACCCCCACTTGTAGATGCTAGTGCTAAGCATAAGACTTGATCAACTTTATATGGGAATACTTGGTGAAAATGGTTATGAAAACCATGGAATGATGAGTCATTCTACTGAAATGTTTTGACATGTGTTTCCGAACACCAGATGATTTTGATGATGAAAATGTTGAGGTATGAGCCTTAGCCCTTTATAAAACTGATGGTTGCCTGGATGCGATACCATTCCAATTTTACCATACAACCACAATACCCGAAAATTGGGTAGGGCTTGACGGGAAACTTATATACCTTAGTATGGGTTCCCTCACGGCCAAGGTCTGAGCTGAGGCTACCTTGTGAAGATTGTCCACCTGTGCAGTACCCAAGATGACAGTTGGTCATGGTTGGGAGGCCAAACTCACAGGAGAGGTGCCTATACTAGGGCTTGTAATTGAAAGGTTAGGATTGACTATCCGTATACTGTGTATGGTGAATTCAGGATTTGTTCCTGACGGATGTCTCGAATGTTGCGGTGAAAGTGTATAATCTCTCCAGAGTGTCAAACTATTCGAATAGCCGTGTCTGCGTTTATGGACAGTTGGAGTGGCCATACTGTTTCCCCGTCAGATGTTTTCAAAATGACTTGTGAAATGAATTATGACTCTGATTTGACCACAACAAGGTTGTGATATGAAATTCAAGTTCCCACTTAGGTGCTATAAAACTTTCAACTAGCTTTCTTTGCTTCTGAACTTAGTAGAGGTAAATCTGGCTTTTTGCAAAACAACCCTAGAGCTTAGTGTCCTACTACAAAACCCCCTTAACTTGTTAGTGTTAGTTTGCGAGTACTTAAAGAGTACTCATGGGTTTGTCCCTGGCTATTCCCGTGCCCAGACTATGAAGAGGAGTACCAGGATGATGGACCGCAGGAAGGTTATGACAACTAGGATCATCTCCCATCGTCAGCATTGCCTGTGACCCCGAAGATGGAGCTTCGCCTACGCTATCTTTACTATTACGTTATTCTGCTGCTTGAGTTGTATTAAGTACTGGATCATGAGATCCTTATTTGTGTAAGACCTTATGTATGGTTTGTAATGGATGATGTATTGTGATATCCAAATCTGTTATGTCGTGCAAAATGGTAATCCTGGGATTGTGATGTATGGCCTAACAGGCATCTGGGATTAAAAATCTGGGTGTTGACAAGTTGGTATCAGAGCCATCCTGACCATAGGAGACCCTAGTTAGACTGGACCCTTAAATCAAAATCTTAGTTTCAAAACCAAAGGAAGTGAGTATTTACAAAAACTTATTCCCATTCTTAAAACTTTGATTCTTTCATAAAAATTCTTGTTCCTAAAAAACTCTTGCAAAATACGTAAAATTTGACACACTTGATCACTCTACTAACTTACTCATCCTATATTCTTATCACTCTTGCAAAACTCTTACAGCAAGTTTTATCAGTTGGGGAATGGAGGAGACCTCATCTTTGAGCGTGACCTAGACCAGCTTTCGGAACTTCTGGAGCGTCCGCACCCCGAGTTCTTCGGAGCTCAGCTCAATGATCAGGAAGGAGAAGATCGTCAGTGGCTAGTTGTTGCAAGTCTTAGAGGAAATATTGAACCTCCCACTGCTGAGGAAATTCAGTTCACCTTAAGAGAGAACAACTGGCTCGATGGACTTGCCAGGGCCATGCAGGAAGCTCTTGCCCGTCTATGTGGGCAGAGTATCAACCAGATCAAGGGTACCCGCTTTGATTTTTGTCCAAGGCGTGATGCTATGGGACAGCCTATAGAAGCCCCATACCACCACGAGCTGAAGACTGAGTTGGACCACCTTAGCTTCATGATGTATGATCGTCAGCAGGAACTGGACAATGCCCGTGACTACTCCAACCACAAGTCCGCCATCAAGACGAAGGATTAGACCATCGCCATGCTAGTGAAAGATCACAAGTCTTGTCGCTGTCAGATCAATAAGAAGGAGCGCATCATTCCCCGTCTTCGCCACCGTATCACGGATTTGGAGGATACCATCCACAAGAGAGACATGCGGTTGTAAGAAAGGGAGAATGACGGAGAAGATCTTCGTGGAGATCCCTACTCTTATCTCAACAATGATGATGACTTTCTAGAGGATCAGGCCATGGACTTCTTCACCGATGAGGAGGATTTCACCTTCATCGATGACAATGAGGATGATGATTACACCGACTCCGAGGAGTAGTAGCACTTGAGCACTAGCGTAGTGAGTTGTATTCGGTCCCACTGTAGCGTAGTGAGTTGTATTCGGTCCCACTGTATAGTAGTTTCCAGAATGGTTCTTAAAACCATCTGTTTTTCCTTTGTTGTGGTGTGTGTTGTATCGTGTGCTATGAAGGAATGAATGAAAAGCAAGTTGCTAGAAAATCTGAGTCAAACTTTAAAAACTTTTCAAAGTCCCTGAACCTTAGAAATTTCCCTCTTTTCTCATGATCTATCTCAATCTTCAGATGCCTCGCGGAGGAAGTGGTTCATCCCCGGACCCGATGTTGCAGATCCTGCAAATGTTGGTTTCTGACCGCGAAGCTGAAAGAGCCGAACGTCAAGCCAACTTAGTCACCCTTTAGCACATAGCTCAGATGCCAACAACAATCAAGGCCAAGGAAATCATGACAACCATGGATCTAAGCTCAAGAATTTCCAGAACACCAACCCACCTGTTTTCACTAAGTCGGAAGAGCCCCTAGATGCAGATGATTGGCTGCAAACCATGGAAAACAACCTGGAAGTCGCCGGAGTGGAAGCTAACGAGAAAGTTCTGTTCGCCACCCACTATGTAGCCGGAGATGCAAGAGCATGGTGGAACAGCGTTCGTGCAGTGACCAGAGGACAGATGATGACCTGGGAGGAATTCAAGGTCAAGTTCAGCAAAACCCATGTGCCAACGGGTTTGATCAAGAGAATGAGAAATGAATTCAGAGAACTGAAGCAAGGAAGGATGACCGTGGTGGAATACCGTGACAAATTCTTGTCATTAGCTAGGTATGCCCCGGATGAGATCGACACTGAAGCCAAGAAGAAAGAAAGATTCTTGAATGGTCTGCATGATGAGATGCACACGGTGTTGGTCAATATCCCCTTTGCCGATATTGAAGCCCTCATCGACTCTGCCATTCAGATGGAAGGAAAGATCAACCAAGCAAATGAGAACCGCAAGCGCCGCATGATGCATCAGCCAAGAACCCATCATGCCCCAAAGTATCGCCCCAACCCATCTCCAAGATTTGCCCTGAGAACCAACAGACCCCCGATGAACCGTCCGACCTATCCCAACCGTGGAAACCCAAGGCCCGGAGTAAATCACAAAAACCCTAGCAACTCTAGCAATTTTAACCGTGCACCACCCAGTTCAACAACAACAATGCTGCCACCAACACCAACACTGCCCCGAGGACTCGAAGCAATGTTGTGCCTGTTGCAGCAAAGGACAAGTCACAAGTGACTTGTTATGACTGTGGAAATAAGGGTCACTACTCCAATCAGTGCCCCAATATGAATGCCGCGGCCCCCAATGCAAATGCCCTAGCTCAGCAGCAGCGTCGTGTTCAGCCCGGAAGAAGGTTTGCCCCAGGGAATTCGCTCAACCGCAATGGCCGTCTTTTTCTCATGCATGCTGAAGAAGCCCAGGAAGCCTAGATGTCGTGCTGGGTATGTTTTCTGTTAATTCAGTACTTGCGAGAGTGTTATTTGATTCTGGTGCGTCGCACTCATTTGTCACCAAATAATTTGCATGCACTAGTAAGATTCAACCAACCAAACTGAAGCATGTTATGATTGTTCAAATCCCCGGTTCAACCACCAAAGCTAGGAAAATTTGCAAAGCCGTGCCTATCCGAATCCATGGCATAGATTTTTATGTTAATATGATAGTACTCGTAACTAAAGGTTTGGAAGTAGTACTAGGAATGGATTGGATGTCCAAACATAAAGGATTAATTGACTGTGCCAAGAAAGCCATAACCATGGACAGTACAGCTGGAGTATCAGTCGAGCATGTATCTGAAACCTTACTGTCATGGTATTGCCAACGAGTACGCCATGGAGGGGTCCTCACAGTGCGTGTTTAGAGACGTGGGGTAAGGCGAATGGTTGACGGGTACGAGGTAACACAGCTTACCCAGGTTTAGATCCCACGAAGGTGGCGGAATCCTACTCCATCTATAAATCACTATAATGGTAATACGCCGAGTTACAGAGATAGGTGCGCTGTGCGAGGTTGTGTGAAGTTGTCTATGATCATTCCCTAAAGGCTCCAGTAGGCCCGACTTATATAGTCGCCAGGTCCTAGGGTTACAGGGAAAAGTCCTATCCGGACAGGTTACAGAGTCCTACACTGTCTATTACTAGTCTTGTGTATCTTGCACTCCAAGGATTCGGGTACGTTGGTGACTCCACCATAGACTTCCTTTATCCGGCATGGGCCTCTCTTCTGGATCCACCTAACTGGGCCGCCCAGCAGGCCATAGGCCATGCTACCGACTATGGGCCACCCGGGTTAGCCGGATAAGAGACATGCTATAAGGATACCCATATAGCATATCCCCAAAACTAGCCCCCGGAGAACTCCGAGATCTTGCGCCGTCTTGCCTCTTCACGTGAAATGCTCCGTCTAGATGGGTGTTGGCAAATCGTCAAGCAACATCTTTTAGTCCTCCCAAAGAACCCTGCAAGGTTTTTCTCCGTCTTCGACTTGTAAGCCGGAGAAATGCTGAATCTTCTATTGTACTCTTCCGTAGTCGGATTAAATCCGTCTATGCCGGAATCTTCAATGTGATGGCTCATCTACCCATGTCATCTAGGACGACGTAGGCTTAGGTCAGCGACGCCTCGTAACTCACACATGCAGAGAACGCAATCATATACGATTTTCCCGCGCGAGCGATATGAACTGTTGGCGGCGACGGTTGCAGACGTGGTGAAATTTCCGCGCACGTTCGCGAACACGTCGTCTACGCGGCAACCGTCCGATTAAGATGCAGGAATCTTGACGCGGAGGATGATAAATAGTAACCGTTGGGCATTTTCCACTTTTTACCTTATTCTCCTCGCATCATCGTCTTCCTATAGCCGTGCGCCTCCTCGAGCTCTCCGCGAGAAACCTCGAGAAAACCCTAGCTTCCATATGCACCAATCGCGTTCATCCTTCACTCCATGGCGAGCAGCAGGACATCCCCATCCATGGCGGCGTCGAGAGAAGCCACGGCGAAGCCGGCGAGCTCTGTCCTCGTGCCCCAGAGGGCTTGGTCATCCCTGCATCGGCGGTGATCGAGTCCACCGGCGGCGACCAAAATCTGGCGGCACTAGAGCCACTGGAGGAAGAGCCAGACTCGCATAAGGGCGATTGGCGCGGCTTGGACATCACCGAACGCGACATCCAAGAGATGGTCGCCGAAGGCTACCTCCCCGCGACGGAGGGGCTCTGTGGCATCCCGCAAAACCACTACTAGAAAATCGCGTTGATTTTGTGCATTGCATCATCATGACCGCATGCTCATGTCATCATGCCACATTGCATTTGAGCATCGCCATTATCTTGCATTTGTTCGTATAAAACTATTTTCGAAAAGACTAGTTTTGTTTTCTAAACACCCCGTCTTTATTTCAAATCCAAAACCTGGGTCTCCGGAATATTTCGTTTTGTCTACCCACGGTTTGCAAAAGCCCCGTTTTAAATAAATAAAATGTTTAATTATTTTTAGGGGCAGGCGTACCGGGCCGATCCGACCTAGTCGGCCACCCCCAGTACAAAACCAGCCTGTCCTAAACCCTTTTTCCTACCCTATCCTAATCTACCCAAACCCCCTCCAC
The DNA here is from genome assembly GCA_910589765.1 of Avena atlantica. NCBI lineage: Eukaryota > Viridiplantae > Streptophyta > Magnoliopsida > Poales > Poaceae > Avena > Avena atlantica. The sequence continues at coordinate 105,561,588 of OU342733.1, read as the reverse complement.
CTCACCCCAGCCACTCACGGCTCGCCACATCCCCCTGGCCCAAACCCCACCCAATCAGTGCCTGCCACCTCACCCCTAACCCCCCAGCCGCCACACGTGGCCACCCCGACCCCACCTGCCGTTTCCCACCCCGTCCCCGGTTCCACCGCCCCTGGACACGCCTCTCCACCCCGTCCAACAACCGCCCACCCCACGTGCGTCCACTCCCCTGGCCCCACCCCGCGAGCCCCACTCCCGTGCCTCTCTCCTCGCGTCCCCACCGGGCCCTCCTTCCTCGCTCACCCCGCCGCCTGGCCTCGAGTCGCCGCCGCCCCGCGAAGCTCGCCACAGGCCCGCTTCGCCGGCCCCCTCCCTGCCTTGGCTGCCTCCCTCGTGAGCTTCCTCGGCCGCGAGCTCCACCGTCGAGCACTCCCTCTGCCACGCGCCAACGCCTCTCCATCCCATGCCGGTGCCCCTCGCCTCACCTCGATTGGCCCCGCCGCCTCTCCGGAGCTCCGCGTCACCCAGGCCGTGTGCCTCCTGTGCGCCATGTCGCTCGGCTCAAGCCACCTCGCCGCCGCAGAGCTCCTCTCCCGCCGCACGTCTGCCTCGCCTCGATCCGCGGGCACCAGTCGCCGTTCCCACCTCGCACGCCCCGTGCAGCCCCTCGTTGTCGTTCCCCTGTCCCCGGCCGCCTCCTGCGGGTCCTCGCCTTCGCCGGCCGCCGTCTCCCCATTTTGCGTCCCCGAGGCCGCCAAGCTCCGTCAGGGCTGATGCTCCTGGCCCGTGGGCTTCCTCTCGCCGGCCCTCTGATCGTCCCGCGCGCCTTCCTCGCCGCGAGCTCGCCGATTCTGCCCCGCCGCTCGAGTCTCTCGTCGGCGCTGCCCCGTCCCCCACCTCTCACCGCCTCCTCTCCCTCGTCCAGCCCGTGCGGATCCGCCCTACCCCGACGCCGGCGCCCTCCTCGAGCCGGCCCTGCTGCCAGAGCTCCTCCCGGCGAGCCCCGCCATCACCGTGTCCGCCTCCGGCGACAGGCTCCTCTGCCTCTGTTGTGCTGCGGCCGAGCACCCTGCAAGCTCGCCATGCCCATCTCGTCGGGCTCATGCCGTCGCCTGCGTCTCGTCCACGCGTCACCAGCATCCTACCGGCCTCGATGACCCCTGTCTTGCCTCGGTGATGCTCTTCTCTGGTCCTTCAAACCCGCGTCGGCCCTGTACCCTGCTTCCCCCTGGTGACGACCTGCCATATGAGAGATATCGGCCTCCCCAAGATCGACCGATGTACAGATCCCAGCGGCGAAGTAAAAGTGCATCCGAAGACCACGGCGCCGGAACCGAAAACCGAACCTCGACACGCCAAGTTCGCCGAGACCCCGTACCCGAGGGCCTTCGACGCGGAACCCCAAGATCTTCTCCTGGGGCGACAAGGTCTTCTTCACGGAACGCCAAGACTAGCTACCGCAGATCACGGACCCAGAGAATCCCCGGACGATGAGCTCTCCTACCTGAACCCGAAGACCGCAGATGCGACAAGTACTTCTTCCCGGATCTGATGCCCGAGAACCCGGACGCCCAGGTCGTCGACACGGATACGCCAAGTACTTCCTCGAGGACGCCAAGTTCTTCTTCCCGAATGCCAAGACCGATCTCATCGAACCGAACCTTGCCTTCACGTCGAACCCTGAGACAGATCCATCGAACCCCAAGCTCGCCGAACCCTAATGTGTGACCCCTTTCTCGAGCCCTATTTTATAAATGTAATATCAAATTGTTGCATATTAAATTGTTCATCTTGCATGCATACTTGTCTGTGGTTTGGGGGCATTATGCCGATTCACCTCATAATTATATATGGAGTTGATATGCGGGATATCTTGGTCTTATTCCAGACTTCATTTAAATTGGCATAGCGAACCGAAGCCATGTTTGGTCTTGCTAATCCAACATTTAATTTGTGGGGTGTCTAAACAACATGAACCATCTGAATAAATGTCGGGACCTCGGTTTCGCTTAATATGGCCTAATTGCATCGCATCCTTGCCATGCCATACATCATACATGCATCATGCCCGATCTTTTGCCGTAGTATTAAATAGTGCATCCGGTGTTTCTTCTAGTGCTTTGCTTCTTCACGGATTAGGCCGTTGAGTTGATGCGAGTGTCGACCCGATCTTCGGATGAACCTTCGGCAATGTTTTCAGGCGAGCAATCTCCCCCTTTCTACCTATCTTACATTTATAGTATTTATTCCCCCCTGTTGATCTATTGCTATCTGTGTTGCGATGCTCTAGTTTTCGTACTCGTGATATACCTTGCAGCCCTATATTGCCTTGGACACATCCTATTACCTGTTGTTTGGTAGATAGTTGGACCTGCGCGTCGTAGTCGCTTGCTCAAGTGCTGTTGCGTGTCGTCAAGTGCCACAGTTGTTGGAGTATTGCCGCATGTTTAATGTTGGAGATGATCATGGCTTTAATTATCGTTTAATTTACTTACGGTTTAATAACTAAAATTGAAGTAGGTAAATAATGCAGAGGCACAGGTGGGCAATAGATGTTATTTGGTTGTTAACCGTCCACTTGTGTCCCGTAGGACACCGAGTTCTTGACACCTGTTCCGAGATCGAGCGCGCTAACCACAGGTGGGGTGTATGGGCACCCCCATCGATTTAGTACCTGATTCCAAGTACTGTACTGGGGGCCACAAACTAGTTTGAGGTTTTATTTACTATCATGTACTTATGCTATGCTTTACTGCTTTATTTAAAATTGTGCGAGGTGCTGCACCTGTACTGTTTAGGATCGGGACACGATTTCGCGGTATCGACAAGCCCAGTCACACTTTCGGGTTCCCAGTCGTTTACCGCCGTCCACCCAAACCCTGAGTCCGTCCTGGAGACCGGCCGACTTTGTTGCGGGTAGCTTAGTGGGGTGGCCCCCCGTGCTTGCTTTGGGTCTGGGAAACTTCGTGTCCGAAACCCCGTCGACATACCGTTGGGTGTATGTTTTGTGATCTTGTACCTACCTGATCTGACAACAAGGGTGTAGGTGCGTGTGGGAACTTTGGTGCACCCCTGCAGGGTTAAATCTTTTCGAGAAGCCGTGTCCGCGGTTATGGACGACTTGGAGCATAGTTCTCGATCATAGACAACTATAACTAAAGTTTACTGCTATAATTTGACTTGTATCCGATATGACTAGTAATCAGCTTCACTGCAACGGAATGGCTAAATAAAAGTACCAACAACTGCTGGGTTTGTGGATATCTCATGCTAATTGTATCTGACTAGTAAGTGTTGCAACTACAACGGAATGATTAACTAAAAGTGCCCACTGCTTATTATATCAGGATGACTATCTATACCTGACTAGTAATTGCTGCAACGATAACTGAATAAATAAAACTGCCAACAGTGTGAGTTCCTCGGTTGACTTCCTCGTTTGGTCTCGAGGGGGAAATACCAGGATGTGTATGTTTGGTGGTAGTATCAGGTTGGTTCCGAATAGGTCTTTCTTACCCCTATCTGATAGCCGCTAGTTGTACCGAGTCTCTATAGGTTGTTTAGTGCATGCCGCGCCGCCGCTTCAGTCCACCATACCTATGTAGGCGAGGACCGCCGAATTCTACCCTCGCCGTGTACTGGCCTCAGTACTGAACGCTCTCTTTTTCCTTTGCCCTTTGTCGGCACCCCTTTTTTTTGTTTAAGCAGGTTTTGAGATCGACGTTGTTAGCAGGGTTACCCTTCCGGCTTGGCCTGGGCAGGGTTATGGACGCCATTGGTTATTCTTCAGGGCTCTTATCTCAATTTGCATCTTGTCCGTACTCGGACGCTATATCGTTTTAAAGGTGATTTGGATCTTTGTATTGTGTATATGTATTCTTGACTCTTTGAGTCACTGTTGTATATATCTGTTCTGTGGGTTCCATCGTGGACTATTGTGTAATGGTATAACTTCGTTTTCCACCCGCACGAAAGTGCCTGGTGGGCACCCTTGAATCGTTTCTATGCGGGTTTTGGCGGGAAGCGCTGAAACTTGAATAGGGCCGATTCTGAGGGTGTTACAGGCTCGCCTGGCGGGCGGCGCCGGCCAGCGAGGTGACACCTTCTCCACAAGTTGGAGAAAAGGTGTACCTTAAAGGTCAACTGGTACGCGGCGTTTCTCTGCCCAACTCCCACTTCTTCCTCTTCGTCTTAAACCACTACAAGGTCCAGCCCCATAACCTCTCCCCCGATAGCAGCCTAGTGCTTAGCAACTTCGCGGCACTTTGCAAGGGTTATCTAGGGATAACGCCTAGGTTAGACTTGTTCGTGTACTTCTTCACCATCAAACGTGAAGCCGGACATAGTAAGGAGGAGCATTGGAACTGCGGCACCATAATCTTCAAGATTCGACCTGGCCGGCATTTCCCCGACATTGTCGGCCACAAGTCCTGCAAAAATTGGCAGCGGACGTACTTATACTTCCCCGACATTCCTCTGGCGGGGCGAGAAGTGACTTACCCGGACTTCGCGGATGGAGCTGCCGCTGAAGTTTGCACATGGAGATCCCAAGCCTCCGTTCCTTCCGACCTCGACGCTTCCCGTGCTATAAGGCGGATCGAATGGTTCATAGAAACGGATTTATCCGGCTTGGACCTATCCATGTGCTGGTTCATCAGGCGAACCAACCTCTGCAGCACCGCGCGAAGTATATGCACGAGTATACCAGTGATCGAAGGGATAGCCTCTGGATCTCCGTGGATAACTTCTCGAGCGACTCCGTCAAGCTCCACCTAAAGGACATCGTCAAGGTGAAGGATAAGAAGCGTGGCTTCACCATCACCTACGACATGTTCGTAGACGACAAGTGCACAAAGGTAGGTATTTATTTTCCGTGTACGACATATGCTCCAGTTTGTCCATCTTGCCAATACATCTTATCTAACACGGTGATTTCTCACTTAACAGCTAGCGATCTAGATGAGGGCAACCTGGCTGCCCAAATCTACGATCCAAAGATGAAGGAAGTCACGGTCGTGTCCGACGACGATGTCCCATTGGCGTGAAAGCAGAAGAGCTCCACCTCTGACGCTGCCGACGAAGGCAAGAAGAAGAAGACGGACGATGGAGCCTCCAAAAAGACTACTGCCGCCCTAGAGGCGTAAAAGAGAAAAGCCACCGGGATTTTTGCCAAAGCACCCCCCTAGTGTAAGCTTCTCATTCTCCGACATTGTCTATCTGTCTGTCTTGTTCCTGTACTTATGCATTTGCACGTTTCAGAAAGAAAGCCACGACCAGCCTCAAGAAAACCTCCAAAACTTTGGGGGCTTCTCGAAATATCAAGGATATGCTACATCGCGACGCCTCCCGCGCCATCGCCCATGCTACTCCTGCCGTCAAGCCCTCGTCCGCCCCAACAAGCTCACAAGCTAAGGAGGCACCAGGTCCTTCCGTCATGGAAGTGGATTCTGGCGCCTGTACCGAACTTGCTGTTGTCGGCGAGCAGGCAACGTAGGAGACCACCGTTCAACAAATGGCTGAAGCTCTGGCTAAGGATGATATCGGTGGCGGCAAGGAGGTGGTGGAAGCTGGTACTTCTGCCGAATGCAGTGCCCTTGCTCCCCAGAAACCCTTTGAGTTTCCGAAGATAGTTTACCCGGTGCTCACACCGCGCGAATAACACAACTCTGGTTCCTGGAGGAGTACCGTCATCTCCGACGTGTGGTCTTGAGGAGCTCCTCCGACAAGCGGACATCTTTCAAGGAAATAGCATCTCCTTTGGCAAGCTGCTAGCCGAGAGCGCTACAAACCTCAAGATCATTGCACTTGTAAGTTTTACTTTGCCTTTTGTATTTCATATGAGCATCCCACTGTAGCCCCCGAGGATGTAGACGGAAAACCATAGGTTTTGCATCTATATGCTCTAAGAGTGACTAAGTTAGAAAAAACTCTCACTGTAGCCCCCAATCATTTAGATGGAACAAACTATTTCGACTAATGCTTTAGGAGTAGCATACTCAGTGTTTATAATTTTCAATACTGTAGCCCCCAAGCATCTAGTTGTAACTAAATTAGTTCCGACTAGATGCTTAAAGAAAAGCTAAGCATTTTCCGAGTTAAAAACTTTATACTCTAGCCCCCAAGATTCTAATCGAGAACTGAATTAGCTCCAACCAGATGCTTAAAGACAAGCTAAGCATATTGCTAAGTAAAAAACTCTCGCTGTAGCCCCCGAGCGCCTAGGTGGAAAATTTCCGACTAGATGCTCCAAGCAGACTAAACAACGGTTTACCTTTTTTTCTTTTTTCCATAGAACGAGAATGCTCGGAGGGGCATGGCCAATGACAAGTACCAGAAGATGCGTGCAGATCTTGAAGCCGAAAAGGGTAAAACTGCCATCTTGAAGGAACAGATCATCAAAAACAAGAGTCTGTTTTCTTTTTTCGCATTCCGTCTTGTTTTTGTGCCCACATTCTCTGAGTACTCACTGTGTATTTTGTTTTCTCCGACTTGCAGAACATGTCGCCAAGGCCAAGGACATTGTCGAGCAGTCCAAGCACATCCAGCAGCTGGACAACGAGAACAAGATCCTTAAGGAGGAGAGGAAGGAAATGCTGAAAATGCATGAAGATTCCATGAAGGCCCTGCAAGACTCCGCCTCCGCGGAAATCAATCGCTTGAAGGAGGAGCTTGCGATCTTAAAATATCAGAAGCAAGCTGCTGATGAGCAAAACAAACGCCACAGCGAGGCGTTTAAGCTCCTCCAACAAGAGTAAGAATCCCTAGCGGACGCCCTCTGGTAGGCTAAGGCCAGCATCTTCAGTAAGTTTCCTCCGACTTGTTTTTCTGTGGTCTGGATTCTTTGAATTTATTGAACTCATGCGCACCTTGTCGGAATTTGCAGCTCCTATGGGTTTAACCCGCTCGCCTCCTTCGGACAAGGAATGCATGGTTCTTGCCGGCAACTTTATCAACACCGCCATCACCCAAGCCAAAGATATTGCCAAGTCCCTCCAGATATACATCAAGGCCTCTGACTCCGTGACGAAGTACTCGGAGATTCTGCGCCGAGCCCCCGAGCGTGTCACAAGCTAGATAGCTTCATGTGCACGGGCTGGCGCAAGTATGGCGCTGTCAATGGTGAAGGAACACTATGAAGGTGCCAACAACGACACGGTGACCTCTGGCATTCCCAACGTCGACGATGATGGCAAAGATATTGATCATGAAGCCATCATGTCGTCCCTCGCGGGCTATGACACCAGAGTTGCCGAGTTGGTGGACATCGACGTCTTCGTTCCCATGAACACCATCGACAACGTCAACCAAGATTCCTCTGAGTCCGACCATGGTGTTGATGTTGAGGGTGATTCTCCGGCTGGTGACGATGCTGCTTCCAAGTCTCCTGCGCCAAAGGAATGAAAAACAACTTTGTAATATTTGTTTCACCGTTGGTGTGTGGGGGGAAAAACTTGGTGATGTAACTTAAGGCGGAAAACAATGGTTGTTATTTCCTGCTACTTAAGAACTAATTTCCAGCATGTATATATTTTTAGCAAGTGCTGGCTTATCCATTACTTTGGTTTTTATGCTTGACTTTTCGTGAGTCGGAAGACTCGTTGTCGGAACCATGTGTTTAAGTGATGATGCCCAATTGCACCGTCAATAACCCGAGCACAAAATCGCCGACAATAAGTGCTGAAAGTCACTAATCTAGAATCCACATAAAAACGACAAAGAACGTGTAGACCATAAAACTTAAGCTAACGCCCGTAGGCGAAATTTTCACAAGTGCAAACGCAATACTTGTGCATAAAGGTTTTACATGATCCAAAAATGAACACTAAAGGAGGTAAAAGACTCAGAAATATAAGTGAACCAAAGAGCTTTATTTCATTGATCATATAAGAGGTACACAATTAGATAAAAAATGCTAAGTGTAAAAAGGACGTAGATGTGCTATGTTCCATGGTCGATCAAGCACCGGGTAGTCATCATCCGGGTCACGTCGCTTACGCTTATGATCCTCGCTAGGTCTATCCTTTAGTTCACGATTGTCAACAAGGTAGTAAGACCCATTGAGAAGCGCCTTGCTTATGATGGACGGTCCTTCCCATGGCAGGGATAATTTGTGTGACTTCTTCTGCTTAAGTCGGAGCACCAAATCCCCCTCTTTAAACGAGCGATGCCGAACGCGGCGACTATGGTAGCTGTGTAGCTTCTGCTGGTAGATGGAGAATCTTTGGCATGCCAAAACGCGCTCCTCCTCGAGAAGGTCCACATCTAGGCGTCTGGATTCTTCAGCATCATCCTCGTCGTAGGCAACAACTCTTGGTGCATCGTGGAGGATGTCGGAAGGCAAGATGGCTTCTGCTCCATATACCATGAAGTAAGGGGTGTAGCCGGTGGATCTGTTGGGTGTAGTTCGTAAACTCCACAGCATAGATGGAAATTCTTCCGCCCAGGCTCTAGCTGCTCTATGTAGCGGCACCTCAAGATGTGGCTTGATTCCCTGCAGAATTAATCCATTGGCTCGCTCAACCTGACCATTGGATTGTGGGTGTGCCACATATGCAAGGTCAAGTCGGATGCCTTTCTCCCAGCAATAAGCCTCCACTTATCCGAGTGACAAGTTGCTTCCGTTGTCGGTGATAATGCTATGTGGGAGACCAAATCTCACCACTAAATCCCGGACAAACCTGAGGGCAGTTGCCCCATCAAGCTTTCTAATGGGTTTAGCTTCTATCCATTTGGTGAATTTATCAACTACTACAAGCAGATGCGTAAACCCACAAGGTGTCATCTGTAACGGTCCCACCATGGCTAGCCCCCAGACTGCAAACGGCCAAGTTATTGGTATTGTTCGCAATTCTTCAGCAGGAACATGTGGTTGTCGGGCATAATACTGGCATACCATGCATGTCTCAACCAGCTTGTCGGCGTCCGCCTTCGCGGTCAACCAGTAGAATCCTTGCTGGAAGGCTTTCGCGACCAATGACTGAGGAGCGGCGTGATGCCCGCAATCTCCGAGATGGATTTCACGCAGGATTTCCATACCTTCTAGCTGGGAAACACACTTTAGGTATACACCAGTAGTGCTCCTTTTATAGAGTTTCCCATTGATTATGGTATAACCCTTTGCTCGCCGTACTATTTGCCTTCTTTCGACTTCTTCATCGGGCAAAGTTCCGTGTTCGAGATACTCCATGAACGGTTTTGTCCAAGCCGGAGGGACCTTGGTCACCATGTTGACGAAAGAGTCGGCTCTATCCGGGTTGTCGATGTCGGATCCCTTCACGGATGGTGTGCGCAGGTGCTCTAGGAAAACTCCTGGTGGAATTCTCTTGCACCCTGATCCAAGCTTAGACAGCAGATCAGCCGCCTCGTTTTGTTCCCTAGGTACATACTTGACTTCGTAGCCCAAGAAGCTCTTGGCTATCTCGTCCACTTCGTCTCGATATGCCGCCATCATAGGGTTCTGCGGATTCCAGGTGCCAGCCACCTGCTGGGCAACCAAGTTGGAATCTCCACAGAAAACTATGCGCTTGATGCCAATATCCTTGGCTACACGTAGTCCGTGAATGAGTGCTTCATACTCCGCCATGTTGTTTGTAGCCTCGAAGTGGATCTGCAGAACGTAGTGTTGCTTGTCTCCTGTTTGTGACTATAGCAATACACCAGCCCCCGAGCCGTTGAGCATCTTTGATCCGTCAAAGTGCATCACCCAGTACTCTGGTTCTGGCAACGGAGTAGCGTCTGGCATCTCCGTCCAATCTGCAACAAAATCCTCCAAGGCTTGTGACTTGATAGCGTCGCGTCTCTTGTAGGTGATTTCGAAGGCGGCAAGTTCAATGCCCCACTTTGCGACCCTTCCTGTAGCGTCGATGTTATTGATAATGTCGGACAGTGGAGTCTTGCTCACCATTGTGATTGGGTGCTCCTGAAAGTAATGCCTCATCTTGGGAGAAGCAAGGAATACTCCATAAGATATCTTTTGGTAGTGTGGGTAATGCTTCTTGGACTCCGTCAAGACCTTGCTCATGTAGTAAACTGGTCATTGAAATCCGTGCTCATAGCCTGGTTCCTTCATCTCTACCAGGACGACGATGCTGATAACCCGGTTGGTTGCCGCCATGTAAATTAATAGGGCCTCTCCAGGATTGGGTGCTGCAAGGATGGGCGTTGAGGAAAGAATCTCCTTGAGCTTCTTCAATGCTGTATCTGCTTCGTCCATTCACGTGAATTTGTCCGCCTTCTTCAGCAAATTGTACAGCGGCAGAGCCTTCTCTCCAAGCCGGCTGACGAACCGACTAACTGCTGCAACACAACCTGTTAGTCGTTGAATGTCCTTCAGGCATGTCGGATGGTTTATGTTTAAGATGGCCTTGATTTTCTCTGGGTTGAAGTCGATTCCATGTTGGGAAACGATGAAGCCCAACAATTTGCCGGCTGGAACCCCGAAGACACACTTCTTAGGGTTAAGCATCATGTTGTATTTCCGGAGATTATCAAAGGTTTCTTTTAAGTCGGAGATTAAGTCGTTTGACTTTTTAGACATCACCGCGATATCGTCCACATAGGCGTGAATGTTCCGACCAATTTGGTCGTGAAGGCAACGTTGCATTGTCCGCAGGTAGGTAGCACCTGCGTTTTTCAGAGCAAAGGGCATCGTGACATAGCAAAACGTGTCGTATGGGGTAGTGAACGAAGTGGCCAATTGGTCCGACTTCCTCATCTTGATCTGTTGGTATCCTGAGTATGCATCGAGAAAACACAAAAGTTTCGAGCCAGCCGTCGATTCAATGACTTGGTCAATGCGAGGCAAAGCAAACGGATCTTTGGGACATGCTTTGTTCAAGCCGGTGTAATCAATGAACATTCTTAATTCATTGGTTCCCTTTTTGGGTACAAGTACAGGATTGGCCACCCATTGGGTGTGAAGGACTTCACGGATAAATCTAGCCTTAAGTAAAATAGCTATCTCTTTGCCAATGGCGCGTCTCTTCTCATCTCCAAAGCGTCGTAGAGGTTGTTTCACTGGTTTGCATTTTGGATCAATGTTTAAGCTGTGCTCGGCAAGTTCCCTAGGTACACCTTTCATGTCGGCAGGTTGCCAGGCAAATATGTCCCTATTCTCACGGAGGAACTCGACGAGCGCGCTTTCCTATTTGGGATCCAGGTTCGTCCCAATGGCAACGGTCTTGGAGGAATCGCCTACCACAAGTTCCACCGTCTTGGTCTCGATGGTGGCCTTGAACGCAGGAGCGGAGTCGGAGATATGCTTCTTCGACGCGGGCATCTCTGAGTCATTGACCTTGCTCTGGATCTCTTTAAATTCTTCGATGTAGAGGACAGCTTCTGCAACGGCTGCTTCATTAATCTCGCAGTCCCTTGCTTTGGTAAAGCTACCGGATACGGTGATGATACCGTTTGGTCCGGGTATCTTGAGTTTGTTGTAGACGAAGCATGGCTTGGACATGAACGTGTGGAATATGTCGCGGCATAATATGACGTGATACATGCTCTTGAAGGGGACCACCTCGAAGGTCATGTGCTCTTGGCGGTAATTATTAACATTACCAAAGGCAACCTGAAGTGTAATGCACCCAAGGGACCGAGCCTCCCGACCAGGAACTACGCCGTGGAAAATGGTGTTGGTCCGCCTTAGATTTGCCTCCGTCAAGTTCATCTTCTGCAGTGTATCCAGGTACATGATGTTGATTCTGCTTCCACTATCCACCACACTTGGTGAACTCCACGCCGTCAATCAAGGGGTTGATGACCATGGCGTACTGGTTCTCCGTGGGATAAGGTCTGGGTGGTCCGACCTGTCCCAAGTTATTGGAACCTCCGACCAGCGCAGCTACTGGGGAACTGGGGGGAGAGTGTCCATCAGGATCCTTAGAGAGGTCTTCTGTTGTCAGATGGTGGAGGTGCCAAGGAAAGTGTGGTAGACTGGAGCTTCTTTGCGAATGGGTTCTTGCCCTTGTCGTCGCCCTTGGTGGAGTGCCTGGGGTCAATGTCTTCGTCCATGTCACTTGAATCCTTAGACTCCTCCTCCTTCTTCTTCCCCTTGCCCTTGCCTCGCGGTCTGTTCTTCCGACTACGCTTGTAGCCGGACTCCGGGTCTTCCTTGAGGTCGTTGACGAACTTGCAGTGTCGATTGGTGTGGGTGGCCTTGCCGTTGGCGTCGAGGTGTACGAGGCACGGCACCGAGGTGGCCTTGCCGTTGGGGAACGCGGAGCGGCGCCGAGGTGGTTTCACTTCCTCGCTGCTGCCCACGACCAGCTCCCCTTCCTCGGACACGTTGTCCGCCTTCTCCTCGTCCTGCAAAAGTCATAGCGACAATGTCGGTAGATTGCTTTTCTTCTGGAGCAGTTTTCCACTTTGCACTGTTGTTCCTCCGAGCCTGAGTTGGAATGGCTGTTGCAGGCAGGGAGCCGCGAGCGTCATCGTCGGCAGCTGCGAACTCACTAGCCAACTGAATCATCTGGTTCAAGTCAAGCTGGTGATTGTCCTGCAAGCGCTTCAGCTTATGTCGGAGAAGCATGCCCCTTTCCAACCCATCGATGAACGCGGCCATGGCGGTTTGAGCGTGCACTCCTGCGCAGGAATTCTTCATATCCAGCCAGCGGGAGAGGTAGGCGCGAGATGTATCGTCTTTCTCTTGCACGCACCGCTGTAGATCGCCTACGGTGCAGGGTGTATGTACCCTCAAAGTTCTTGGTGAACGCTTCTTGCATGTCCAGCCAGTTGTAGATAGAGTTTTCCGGCAAGTCGTCGATCCATTGACGGGCCGTGCCTGCAAACATTAATGGGAAGTACTTGACGGTGATGTTGGGGTTGTCTCCGGCACTCTCCACCGCGTTGTCGTAGTCCTGCAACCATGTGGCTGGTTTGGCGGTGCCGTCATAGGGTTTGATGGTATTATCAATCCGGAAACCGTTGGGGTAAGTTGCGGACCGTATTGCAGGTCCAAAGCAATGTGGTCCCAGGTATGGTCCTTCCCGGGCCTCGTGGATCTTATCGATCCGCGAACGTGCATCGTATGGCTCCGGTTTCTTCTTCTTTTTGTCAACAGGGGATGGGCTGCGTGAACGATGCGGGCCTCCTCCGCCATGGTGACTGCTTGGTGGTGATGGAGGCGGAGGTGGCGGTGGGTTAGCCTTCTTGTTGTAACCCTCCTGCGACGCCTCACGCCTGTCACAGTTTCTTGTCGGACATGGAGGGTCTTGGCGTGACCTTCTCTTGTGTCCTTGGTTGCGCTCTCCGTCATGACGGGTCTGCTCTGCTTTGGTGGGGGCATATCCGTACGATGGTGAGCCTTGTAATCTTCGTGATGAAAGGGAGATCGGGGTGGTGGCGATGGGCGACGAGGTCGGGCTTTTTCTCCGTGGTTGGAGGATATGGGGATGGCATCCTTCTTGTTGCGCACATCCCTCTGTCTTTGTTCTGATGAACCCGTCTGGGATCCGACATCAAGAGGAGATCTGTTACTTGGCGGTTTGTACTTGCTAGATTGGCAGAGCACTGGGTCAGACTCAAGCCTCTGAGAGGTGGCCTTTTCCTGCTGCTTCACCGCATTGGCCACTAGGTAATAGACTTGTTCCACTCCCTCGGGCGATCTATCCTGCTCTAGAAGGGTCTTGGCGATGGCGAGGTTAAGGAGTGGGGTGGGCATCACCTGCTTGCCTTCACTTTCAATGTATGGTTTGGCCTGTGCCGGCTTCGAGGGAACCCATCCTAGGTTGCGCTGTACGCCAGGATCGTTGATGATGCGAGTCGGAGCTTTCTTAGCCTTCTGCTGCAGCAGCAAAGTCTTGTACTCGGCCTCCATTGCTCTAGATTTCTCTATGGACTTTTGTGCGTTGACCAGATCTCGATCTAGTTGAGCGCCTTGCTCCGCGATGGCTTGCGCTTCCTCTAGTAGCTGTTGGCGCTTCTCGTCAAGCTGGGTCACGTGCCGGATATGAGCAATGGTCAGTGGCTCGACGAGGAGATTGTCGTACATCACTCTATCAGCTGGAGTAACTTGGGCTGCTGCCGACATAGATGCTGAAGGCGGCAAGTTTGCGGTGTTTTTGTTGCTCGGGCCGGTGCCAAGTTCCTGTGGCTGCTGCACTGGGTTAGGCGGAGGATGCATGACTTTTGCGCGATCATCATCAGCAGCAATAAGTGGCCCCTTCCCCTTTTCCAGCACCGTAGGCGGAGCTCGTCCGGGTTGATCTTCATCCATCGCCATCCCAATGGTGATGAACACCCCTCGGGACGTGACAGCGTTGTTGCCTTGCTCGCCACGCGAGTACTCCTCCTCCATCTCCTGCAGAGCGGAGTCTAGCTCTTCTGGGCTAAAGTCTATCTCCTCTGAATCTGCACTGAAATCAGCATAAAGCGCATCAATGACAGAGTCGGAGGGTGCCAGGACTTCCTCGATGACGGGCGGTTGAGGTGCAATGGCCTCGACGATGAGTAGAGGTGGTGGTGCTGCTGCGACGATGGCGGCTGGGGGCGGTGGTGGTGGTGGCTGAATCGGAGGGGCTCTGACAATGATCTCAAGCGCTGTCTGAGCTGCCGCTTCGGCCTCCGCGTAGTTGATCACGGTGTTCACCATGCCTTCGAAAGTAAGGCGTCCTGACGCCTGTTGCCGTCTTAGAGAATGTCGGAGAAGCGTGCCATGGTCCAATCCTTCCACAAAGTGATAGATAACATCATCATTGGGGTAGTGGGCCAGGTTGGCTCGTGTACGAAGCCACCTGGCCAGGTAATTGCGGGGGTTTTCGCCCTCTCTCTGAACGCAGCGCACCAGATCGAAGATTGTAACTACGCCAACGAACTTGGATCTCTGTTGTCTAGACGCACGGACGAAGCCGGTGGATTTGTAGTTATCTTCCACCTTTATATCTTGCACAGGGGCGGTTTGGGTGGGCCTTGAATTTTTCCGATCTTTGCCGGCAAACTCTGAGGAGAGATCCGACATCGATCCTTCCGCGAGTGTATACTGCTCGTAGGCGGTCCGTGCGGATCTTGATGCTTTCCGATCTTTGCCGGCAAACTCTGAAGAGAGATCCCACATCGATCCTTCCGCGAACATATCCTGCTCGTAGGCGGTCCGTGCGGGTCTTGATGCTCCTCTGACTCCCAGGGAACTAGTGCCCGAATCGGTTTCACCGATGAAGGGTTCGTCTTCGCCGGGATCCAGAACTCGTCAGGAGGGACGATCGGAACGTTGCCGGAGAAGAGAACGCGACCGATGGCTACGGTTTCGCCGATTCCAGCGAAGATGATGGTCCTCACCCGCTGAAGAGCCTGAAGCGCCTCTTGCCCCATGGTGGGCGCCAACTGTCGTGGTATTGCCGACGAGTACGCCATGGAGGGGTCCTCACAGTGCGTGTTTAGAGACGTGGGGTAAGGCGGACGGTTGACGGGTACGAGGTAACACAGCTTACCCAGGTTCAGATCCCACGACGGTGGCGGAATCCTAGTCCTGCTATAAATCACTATAATGGCAATACTCCGAGTTACAGAGATAGGTGCGATGTGCGAGGTTGTGTGAAGTTGTCTATGATCGTGCCCTAAAGGCTCCCGTAGGCCCGACTTATATAGTCGCCAGGTCCTAGGGTTACAGGGAAAAGTCCTAGCCGGACAGGTTACAGAGTCCTACACCGTTTATTACTAGTCTTGTGTATCTTGCACTCCAAGGCTCCGGGTACGTTGGTGACTACACCGTAGCCTTCCTTTATCCGGCATGGGCCTCCCTTCTGGATCCACCTAACTGGGCCGCCCAGCAGGCCATAGGCCATGCTACCGACTATGGGCCACCCGGGTTAGCCGGATAAGAGACATGCTATAAGGATACCCATATAGCATATCCCCAACACTTACCTCGTCAATTAAAGTGCAACAAGAGTATAGCCCAACCTACCCTTGACCAAGTCCAGATAGTTTGTGAATACCCCGATGTATTTCCAGATGTTTTTCCCGGTATGCCCCCAGATCGGGATATCGAGTTTATCATTGAACTAATCCCTGGAACAGGACCCATAGCCCAGAGACCATATAGTATGAACCCGTCTGAACTAGTAGAACTGAAGAAGCAACTGGATGCCATTCTAGAAATTGGATTGATTCAACCAAGTGCGTAACCATGGAGATCACCTGTCTTGTTTGTGGACAAGAAGGATGGAGGTAACCGTTTGTGTACGGATTATCGGAAGTTGAATGATGTCACTATCAAGAACAAGTACCCATTGCCCAAGATAGAAGATTTGTTTGATCAGTTGACTGGTGCCAAAGTGTTTTCTAAGATTGATCTTAGAACTGGTTATCATCAACTCAAGATTCGTGCAGAGGATATTCCCACCAGATATGGATTATACGAGTATACTGTCTTGTCTTTTGGATTAACCAATGCCCCCGCTTATTTCATGAATCTCATGAATAAGATTATTATGGACTTCCTGGATAATTGTGTCGTTGTTTTCATCGATGACATTCTAATTTATTCCAAATCAGAAGAAGAACATGAGCTACACCTAAGGACCATCCTTGGAACCCTTAGAGAGCATCAGCTGTATGCCAAGTTTAGCAAATGTGAATTCTGGTTATAGGAGGTAGGATTCCTCTGCCACATTGTATCAGCCGGAGGAATTGCCGTTGACCCTGCAAAGGTGAAAGATGTCGAAGATTGGCAAGCCCCAACCACCCAAACCCAAGTTCGCGCATTTCTCGGATTAGCGGGATACTACCGCAAGTTCGTAGAAGGATTCTCGAGTATCGCCAGACCCATGACCCAATTGCTGAAGAAGGACAAGAAGTTTGAATGGACGGACAAATGTCAAGCGAGTTTTCAAGAACTCTAGAGAAGATTGATTTCAGCCTCAATCTTAATCATGCCGGATATCATGAAGTCCTTTGACGTGTATTGTGACGCATCCAAGATCGGTCTCGGATGTGTGCTAATGCAAGAAGGCAAAGTTATATCATATCTATCTCGACAACTGAAACCGCATGAGCAAAACTACCCAACCCATGACCTCGAGCTCGCAGCCGTAGTTCTAGCCCTGAAGACATGGAGACATTACCTGATGGGAAATCGCCGACGACGATCCCCAGCCGTCGATCTCCCTTCTAATCCAACGACCCACATAGCCATGTACCGCTTTGCGTGTTATGAGCCGCTGACTGGTAGACCCCCCTGTCAGCTGAGCCCCCGCGATGCGGAGTGACACTGGGCCGGCCCATTAACCTCTCCTTCGCAACCCAACCGTTTGAATTTAGATTTTTCTATTTTAATTCAAACTCAGTTCTGTACATAGATTCAAAAATCAACCCAGCTCGATCCAATGAACCAAATTGCATGAAACCAATTTTTTTAGAAAGGTACTGAAATTCTTAATCCAATTCTGTTGGATTCAAATCATTTGGATCTGTAGATCAACCTTGGTAAAAATAACAACTCAGAACCTTTTCTGCATTCAAACATTTTTCAAAATTCAACCATAAGAGCTTTTGAGTTGATTTCAACTCTCAAAAATCACATTTTATCATACCTTTCAGAATATAAAAAAACATTTGGGTTTACTTACAGAAATAATGTTCAAGTAACAAAAGAATGCCACATAGACATTTCTAGTCACTTTATTTATTTAAAATAAACGATTAAACCTTATTAAATTGTGACAGCACTTTAAATCACATTCCCATGTACTGAAATATGTGGTGATGACATGTGTCAACATGATCCCATGTTTGAGTTTGAGAATATTAAATCCTAAGTAGTTTTTCAATGAGTACAAATTACTTTTCTCAAATTAAAATAAACAAGACAAATTCTTTCATCTTGTCATGATATGTGATGATGCTAGATCATCTATAGTACACCTTTGTGTGATGAGTCCAAATATTTAAGTATTGTTTGATGATTGTGTACCTCGTATTTATTTATAGACGATAGTACCGACCAGGGATACGGGGAGGAAGGAGGATACTACGAGGAAGAAGCCGAGGAGAACTTCAACCACTGATCTGCACAAGGCAAGCTTATATTGATACCTATGCAAGAAAATACTTGCTTGTTACCATGCTAACTATATTCCTTAAGCATATGTGATCATACCCACTTGATAACCCGATCCTAGTTTTATTTGCAAGCTTTATACTTTATTTGTTTATGAAAGCTTTCTCTTAGAGTTTACATAGTGAATTGTAGATACTAGAAATATAATGGAAGGTTGAATAAAGAGCATTAAATTTGGCCTAAGTTAGATACTCTTGATGTCATCCTAAGGCATGAGATTGAACTTAAATAACCTCCACTTGTTTACCACCCCTCATTAGTACTGTAACACCCTCAGAATCGGACCTATGCAAGTTTGAACAAATTTCGCCAAACCCGCATAGAAACGATTCCAAGGTGCCCACCAGGCACTTTCGTGCGGGTGGAAAACGAAGTAATAACATTACACAACAGTCCTCGATGGGACCCACAGAACAGATATATATATAACAGCGACTCAAAGAGTCAAGAATACAGATATAATATACAAAGATCCAAATCACCTTGAAAACGATATAGCGTCCAGCTACGGACAAGACGCAAATGGGGCTAAGAGCCCTGAAGAATAACCAATGGCGTCCATAACCCTGCCCAGGCCAAGCCGGAAGGGTAACCCTGCTAACGGCGTCGATCTCATAACCTGCTTAAACAAAAGGGGTGCCGACAAAGGGCAAAGGAAAAAGAGGAGCGTCAGTACTGAGGCCAGTACACGGCGAGGCTAGAATTCGGCGGTCCTCGCCTACATAGGTGTGGTGGACTGAGCGGCAGCGGCAGCGGCAGCATGCACTAAACAACCTATAGAGACTCGATACATCTGGCGGTTATCAGAGAGGGGTAAGAATGACCTATCCGGATCCAACCTGAAACTAACACCAAACAAACCCATCCTGGTGTTTCCCCCTCGAGACCAAACGAGGAAGTCAACCGAGGAACTCACACAGTTGGCAGTTTTATTTATTCAGTTATCGTTGCAATAATTACTAGTCAGGTATAGATAATCATCCTGATAAAATAAGCAGTGGACACTTTTAGTTAACCATTCCGTGATAGTTGCAACAATTACTAATTCAGGTACAGATAGCAGGAGATAAACCCAAAACCCAGTAGTTGTTGGTACTTTTAATCAGCCATTTCGTTGTAGTTGCAATACTTACTAGTCAGGTACAATTGTCGCAAGCGACAATTCAAACAAGCAATTGTGGGCAGTATTAATTAGCCATTCCGTTGTAGTGGAGCTGATTACTAGTCATTATAAGTCAAATTTATAGCAGTAAACTTTAGTTATGCTTGTCTATGATCGAGATACTGTGCTCCAAGTCGTCCATATCCGCGGACACGGCTTTCAGAAAGTCTTACCCGGCCGGGGTGCACCAATAGCAACACACACTCGATCAACCTCGGAAAAACCAAATCAAAACCCAACGAGGCTTTCACGACAAAGCAATCACAAGATTCAGAAATATTTCAGGGGGCCACCCCTTAAGTAGATCCCGCAACGGAGTAAGCAAGCTCCGAGACGGCCTCAAGGTCTGTGGGGACGGCTGTGAACGACTGGGAACCCCAAACGGGGCTTGTCGACACCGCGTAATCGTGCCACTATCCAAAACAGTAAAGTGTGCTATCTGTCGCACAATCGTAAATAAAGCAGTAGCATGGCATAAGTACAGGATCGTAATAAAACCTCGAACTAGTTTGTGGCCCCAAGAAATAAGACGGAATCAAGCTCTGGCTCAAGGGGGTCCCATATACCTCCCGGATGTGGATAGCGCGATAAATCAAGGAACAGGTATCAAGTACTCGGGGTCTTACGGGACACAAGTGGGCGTTCGGAAACCAAATATTATCTATCACCCACCGATGCCTCTGCTTAATCACTTTTAGTTGTTAAACAGAAATTAAAGTGACGATAAGTAAAGCTAGAATCATCTCCAACAACAACATGCGGCAAAACATCAACAACTGTGGCATTTGACAACACGCAACATTACTTGAACAAGCGACTACGACGCGCAAGTCCAACTATCTACCAAACAACAGGTAATAGGATGAGTCCAAGGCAATATAGGGCTGCACGGTAGATCACGGGTACGGAAACTAAAGCATCGCAACACAGATAGCAATAGATCAACAGGAGGGAAGTAAATACTATAAAAGTAAGATAGGCAGAAAGGGGGAGATGCTCGCCTGAAAACATTGTCGAAGGGTCCAACCGAAGATCGGGGCGAAGCTCACATCAACTCAACGGCCTTATCCGCGAAGAAGCAAAACACTAGAAGGAACACCGGATGCAATATTTAATACACGGCACAAGATCGGCATGATGCATGTATGATGCATGACATGGCAAAGGTGCGACGCAATTAGGTCATATTAAGCGGAACCGGGGTCCCGACAGATAGCACACTGTTGATCTTTGCTTTTCAGGCGAGCATCTCCCCCTTTCTACCTATCTTACTTTTCTAGTATTTATTCCCTCCTGTTGATCTTTGCTATCTGTGTTGCGATGCTCTAGATTTCGTACCCGTGATATCCCTTGCAGCCATATATAGCCTTGGACACATCCTATCACCTGTTGTTTGGTAGATAGTTGGACCGCGTGTCGTAGTCGCTTGCTCAAATGTTTTGCTTGTCGTCAAGTACCACAATTGTTGGAGGATGGCCGCATGTTGACGTTGGAGAAGATCATGGCTTCAATTATTGTTTCACTTTAATTCCTGTTTAACAACTAAAATTGAATTAAGCAGAGGCATCGGTGGGTGATAGGTAAGATTTGGTTTCCGACCGCCCACTTGTGTCCCGTAGGACCCGAGTTCTTGACACCTGTTCCGAGATCGAGCGCGCTAACCACAGGTGGGGAGATATGGGCCCCCCATTGATAATTACCTGATTTCAAAGTACTGTACTGGGGGCCACAAAGTAGTTTGGGGCTTTATTACTATCCTGTACTTATGCCATGTTTACTGCTTTATTTACGATTGTGCGAGGTACTGCACACTGTACTGTTTAGGATCGGGACACGTTTTCGCGGTGTCGACAGTCCCCGTTTGGGGATCTGCTGTCGCTCACTGCCGTCTACCCAAACCCTGAGTCCGTCTCGGAGACCGGCCGACTCCGTTGCGGGTGTCGACTCGGTGGGGTGGCCCCCATGTACTTGCTTTGTGTCTGGGAACGTCGTGACTTAGGCCCCGCCGACATACCGATGGGTGTATGTTAACTGATCTGGCAAAAAGGGTCGAAGTGCCTGTGGATACTTTGGTGCACCCCTGCAGGGTTAAATCTTTTCGAGAAGCCGTGTCCGCGGTTATGGACGACTTGGAGCACAGTGTCTGATCATAGACAACTATAACTAAAGTTTACTGTTTTAAAGTGACTTGTTTCCGATATGATTAGTAATCAGCTTCACTACAACGGAATGGCTAAATAACAGTACCACAACTGCTGGGTTTTGGGGTTATCTCATGATAATTGTATCTGACTAGTAAGTGACGCCACTATAACGGAATGACTAACTAAAAGTGCCCACTGCTTACTTTATCAGGACGATTATTTAAACCTGACTAGTAATTGCTGCAACGATAACTGAATAAGTAAAACTGCCAACTGTGTGCGTTCCTCGGATGACTTCCTCGTTTGGTCTCGAGGGGGAAACGCCAGGATGGGTTTGATTGATGATAGTATCAGGTTGGATCCGAATAGGTTCTTCTCACCCCTCCCTGATAGCTAACACCCTCAGAATCGGACCTATGCAAGTTTGAACAAATTTCGCCAAACCCGCATAGAAACGATTCAAAGGTGCCCACCAGGCACTTTCGTGCGGGTGGAAAACGAAGTAATAACATTACACAACAGTCCTCGATGGGACCCACAGAACAGATATATATAACAGCGACTCAAAGAGTCAAGAATACAGATATTATATACAAAGATCCAAATCACCTTGAAAACGATATAGCGTCCAGCTACGGACAAGACGCAAATGGGGCTAAGAGCCCTGAAGAATAACCAATGGCGTCCATAACCCTGCCCAGGCCAAGCCGGAAGGGTAACCCTGCTAACGGCGTCGATCTCATAACCTGCTTAAACAAAAGGGGTGCCGACAAAGGGCAAAGGAAAAAGAGGAGCGTCAGTACTGAGGCCAGTACACGGCGAGGCTAGAATTCGGCGGTCCTCGCCTACATAGGTGTGGTGGACTGAGCGGCAGCGGCAGCGGCAGCATGCACTAAACAACCTATAGAGACTCGATACATCTGGCGGTTATCAGAGAGGGGTAAGAATGACCTATCCGGATCCAACCTGAAACTAACACCAAACAAACCCATCC
This sequence comes from Avena atlantica, assembly GCA_910589765.1. Taxonomy (NCBI): domain Eukaryota; kingdom Viridiplantae; phylum Streptophyta; class Magnoliopsida; order Poales; family Poaceae; genus Avena; species Avena atlantica. The sequence goes on along the minus strand of OU342733.1, from coordinate 105,539,254 downwards.
TGGTGTTTCCCCCTCGAGACCAAACGAGGAAGTCAACCGAGGAACTCACACAGTTGGCAGTTTTATTTATGCAGTTATCGTTGCAATAATTACTAGTCAGGTATAGATAATCATCCTGATAAAATAAGCAGTGGACACTTTAGGTTAACCATTCCGTGATAGTTGCAACAATTACTAATTCAGGTACAGATAGCAGGAGATAAACCCAAAACCCAGCAGTTGTTGGTACTTTTAATCAGCCATTTCGTTGTAGTTGCAATACTTACTAGTCAGGTACAATTGTCGCAAGAGACAATTCAAACAAGCAATTGTGGGCAGTATTAATTAGCCATTCCGTTGTAGTGGAGCTGATTACTAGTCATTATAAGTCAAATTTATAGCAGTAAACTTTAGTTATGCTTGTCTATGATCGAGATACTGTGCTCCAAGTCGTCCATATCCGCGGACACGGCTTTCAGAAAGTTTTACCCGGCCGGGGTGCACCAATAGCAACACACACTCGATCAACCTCGGAAAAACCAAATCAAAACCCAACGAGGCTTTCACGACAAAGCAATCACAAGATTCAGAAATATTTCAGGGGGCCACCCCTTAAGTAGATCCCGCAACGGAGTAAGCAAGCTCCGAGACGGCCTCAAGGTCTGTGGGGACGGCTGTGAACGACTGGGAACCCCAAACGGGGCTTGTCGACACCGCGGAATCGTGCCACTATCCAAAACAGTACAGTGTGCTATCTGTCGCACAATCGTAAATAAAGCAGTAGCATGGCATAAGTACAGGATCGTAATAAAACCTCGAACTAGTTTGTGGCCCCAAGAAATAAGACGGAATCAAGCTCTGGCTCAGGGGGGTCCCATATACCTCCCGGATGTGGATAGCGCGATAAATCAAGGAACAGGTATCAAGTACTCGGGGTCTTACGGGACACAAGTGGGCGTTCGGAAACCAAATATTATCTATCACCCACCGATGCCTCTGCTTAATCACTTTTAGTTGTTAAACAGAAATTAAAGTGACGATAAGTAAAGCTAGAATCATCTCCAACAACAACATGCGGCAAAACATCAACAACTGTGGCATTTGACAACACGCAACATTACTTGAACAAGCGACTACGACGCGCAAGTCCAACTATCTACCAAACAACAGGTAATAGGATGAGTCCAAGGCAATATAGGGCTGCACGGTAGATCACGGGTACGGAAACTAAAGCATCGCAACACAGATAGCAATAGATCAACAGGAGGGAAGTAAATACTATAAAAGTAAGATAGGTAGAAAGGGGGAGATGCTCGCCTGAAAACATTGTCGAAGGGTCCAACCGAAGATCGGGGCGAAGCTCACATCAACTCAACGGCCTTATCCGCGAAGAAGCAAAACACTAGAAGGAACACCGGATGCAATATTTAATACACGGCAGAAGATCGGCATGATGCATGTATGATGCATGACATGGCAAAGGTGCGACGCAATTAGGTCATATTAAGCGGAACCGGGGTCCCGACAATTAGTTAGATGGTTCAGTTGTTTAGCTACCCCGCAATTTAAATGTTGTTTTAGCAAGACAGAATATATCACCGATTCGCTACACAAGTTTAAATGAGGCCGATATGAGACTAGATTTGCCCGCATATGGGCCCCGTATTTAATTATTAGGTGAATCGGCATAAGGCCCCCAAACCACATGATATGCATGCGAGATGAATGATTTGATGTGCAACAATTGATATGTTATAAAATAGGGTTCGAGGAAAAGGGTTCACACATCATAGGGGGCTCGACGATCTTGGGTTCCGGGGTTCGGGGTCGGTCTCAGGGTTCGACGGATTGGTCTCGGCGGGAACGTTCTCGGTGTTCCGCGTCGGTATCCTTATCGTCCGGGTACGGAAACGGTCTTCGGGGTTCGCCATCGGATCCGTGTAGTAGGGCTCGAGGGCGTCGGCTCAGGGTCGCCGTCGACTCCGCGGATCAGGGTCTTCGGATTCCGTGAGGAAGAGCTTGTAGTTCCAGGATCTTCGGGCCTCGAACCTCGGAATCCGTGAAGGAGGCCTTGGCGTCCGGGCAGTTCTTGGCGTCCGTGGGTTCAGTCCAATCTCGACCATCGGGTCCACGATGGCATCATCGCCGAGGCGAAGGCAAGGGGGTTCCCGTGACGAAGATCTTGGGACCCGGTCTCCGGGGTTATCTTGGCGAAGGGGACTTGGGGTTTGCGGGCTCGCGGTGGTCCTGGCGAGGTGGGCCCCGACGGAGAGGGGCCAGCGCGGGGTCCGGCGCGGCGAGGTTCGGCGCAGGCGGGCGGGTTGAGGCGCGACGGCGCGGCCGGGACCGGCACTGTAGGCGGCGGCGCATCGGCGGAACACCAGAGGAAGGCGACCGCGGAGGCGAACTTGGGGGCCGGCGAGCACGGAGGCGGGGCGCGGTCCGACGGAGACGCGGCACCGGCGGGGAGGGCAGGCGGAGCCGCGTCCGGAGGAGGATGCTGGGATCGCAGGGCACGCGCCGGGGCGGAAGGTCGCCGGAGGGAAACGGGGAGGCGTCGGCGAGCTCGGGTAGGAGGAGCCGGCGACGAGGGGGCGACGGGGCGGCGCAGCGACGCGGAGGCGGAGAGGCGCGGCGGCGACGCGGGCTTGGCGGCGGCGCGCGCGCGGCTGCCTGGGGCCGGCGAGGCGGCGGCAGGGGCGCACGGCGGCGGCGGCTGGTGGGAGCGGCCGGGGCCGGAGCTAGCGCGGAGGAGGCGGGCCGGCTCGGGGCGGAGCGCGAGCGTGGCGGGCGGTGACGGGCGATGGGGAGGTCCCGCGAGGCCGCGGCGGCGCGCTGAGGACGCGGCGGCGGGGCAGGCGGGGTCCGGGAGCGGGGCGGTTGCGTGCGGGGTGGGCGCGGGCTGCTGCGCGAGGGGAGAGAGGGGATGGTGAACAGGGCCGGCACGCGGGGTAGGTGGGGCCGGGGCGTGCCCCACGGGACAGGGGGTGTGGGCGAGGGCGGTGTGCGTGGCGTGGCCGTGTGTGGCCCTGTGCGAGTGGGGGTCGCTGCGGGGTGGCCCAGGGGAGGGGTTGCGGTCCAGGCTGGCGGGGGTGGGACCCGAGGGCAGTGGGTGGAGGGTTGGCAGGCGTGTGGGTGTAGGCGTGTGTGGGGAGCATGCTAGCCGCGTGCTGGCGCGTGCCAGGCGTGTGCCAGGCGCGTGCTGGCGCGTGCGGCTGCCGCGCGCGGGACCAGGTGGGGCCACGCGGCAGGGAGAGAAGGGATGGGGACAGGCGGGCCAGGGCGTGCTGCGGGCCAGGGGGTAGAGAGGGTGGGTAAGAGTGGCCTGGGTGAGAAAGAGGGGGAGAGGGGCTGGATTGCTGAGGTGGCAGGTGGGTAGGTTTTAGGTGAGAGAGAGGAGGTGGCATGATTTGGTTGGTGGGTAGACAGGATTTGGGTGGGAAAAGGTTTAGGGTAGGGCTGGTTGGGGTGGACCGTTTTAAAATCTGGGGCGGTCGTTCGGGTCGGGTTGGCCCGTTCGACTGCCCCTACTAAAATAAAATAAATCTTTTATTTAATTGGGCCGTTTGCAACCCGATAGCAACAAAACAAAATAATCCGGAGACCCGGGGTTTGAATAAGATGGGCGTTTAGAAAACAAAGACGGGTTTTGCAAACATAGTTTTATGCAAACAATGCCTGATGATGACGATGCAATGCACAAATTCACGCGATTTTCTAGTAGTGGTTTTGCGGGATGCCACAAGTACTTACCCCCACTTGTAGATGCTAGTGCTAAGCATAAAACTTGATCAACTTTAGATGGGAATACTTGGTGAAAATGGTTATGAAAACCTTGGAATGATGAGTCATTCTACTGAAATGTTTTTACATGTGTTTCCAAACACCAGATGATTTGATGATGAAAATGTTGAGGCATGAGCCTTAGCCCTTTATAAAACTAATGGTTGTCTGGATGCGATACCATACCAATTTACCGTACAACCACAATAGCCAAAAATTGGGTAGGGCTTGACTGGAAACTTATATACCTTAGTATGGGTACATTGTGAAGATTGTCCACCTATGTAGTACCCAAGATGACAGTTGGTCATGGTTGGGAGGCCAAACTCATAGGAGAGGTGCCTATACTAGGGCATGTAATTGAAAAGTTAGGATTGATTATCCGCATACTGAGTATGGTGAATTCAGGATTTGTTCCTGACGGATGTATCAAATGTTGCGGTGAAAGTGTACAATCTCTGCAGAGTGCCAAACTATTCGAATAGCCGCGTCCGCGGTTATGGACAGTTGGAGTGGCCATACTGTTTCCCCGTCAGATGTTTTCAAAATGACTTGTGAAATGAATTATGACTTTGACTTGACCACAACAAGGTTGTGATATTAAATTCAAGTTCCCACTTAGGTGCTATAAAACTTTCAACTAGCTTTCTTTGCTTCTGAACTTAGTAGAGGTAAATCTGGCTTTTTGCAAAACAACCCTAGAGCTTAGTATCCTACTACAAAACCCCCTTAACTTGTTAATGTTAGTTTGCGAGTACTTAAAGAGTACTCGTGGCTTTGTCCCTGGCTATTCCCGTGGCCAGACTATGAAGAGGAGTACCTGGATGACGGACCGCACGAAGGTTACGACAACTAGGATCATCTCCCATCGTTAGCATTGCCTGTGACCCCGCCTATGCTATCTTTACTATTACGTTATTCCGCTGCTTGAGTTGTATTAAGAACTGGATCATGAGATCCTTATTTGTGTAAGACCTTATGTATGCTTTGTAATGGATGATGTATTGTGATATCCAAATCTGTCATGTCTCACAAAAATGGTAATCATGGGATTATGATGTATGGCATAACAGGCATCTGGGATTAAAAATCCGGGTGTTGACAGTTGCTCAAGAAAGCTTCAGAGTTACAGTGTGAGAACTCTGCTCCGGATGACCAGATATTACTAGTGCCATCCTGCATACCAAATGTGCATAGTGTGGACTATGTGGCCCTATTACATCCCGTTCGATCCAGTTCATCATTCCATCGCAATAATGGTTCAAACGGCGACCTAAACAAGTGCTGCATGAAACTGAACGAAACAAGTGCAGAGTTTTCAGGTGCTAACTGAAACTGAACGAAATCTAGAGGCTGTTGACAATAGCCTGACGGCAATAGTAACCTGTCAAAAGTAAACATTAGAAGATCCATAAGATTTATTCAATATAGCATAGAATCCAACATTAACTAAAGGTTCACCTCATAAAAAAATTCTTATCATGTTCCTAATGCTTTGCAGTATGCACTATATAAATTAAATGTGCATTCAGGCAATTGAATCTTCAAAACAGCAAGAACCCACCAATAATATACACCTACTATCATTATAAGTTTAAGTAGATGAACCATCACAATATTTGGAATACAGATTCATGCTAAGTTCAGGAAGTATCTACAATAAATCAAACAAAGTAACATACTCACCATAATAAAAGGTACATCAGCTTGCAGATGAACATCTGCTGATGCTCAACCATGGAGTGTAGAGAAAGTGAATGGAATATCCTACATGAGTTTTAAAGCCAACTAGGTGGGATCATCTTGGCTAAGTGTTTACTCACACAACCAATAGTTGATGATGGTGTTTCTAGCCAACCTAGAGAGGTCTATAGCCCATGCAATGTTGGCATGGGCCCATATCTACCACAAAAAATTTCATCATATCTTGGCATAGCAAAATTATACTTAGATCTATCAAGTAGGTAGGATCATGTCGTCCAAGTGATCCTGACATCTTCTCAATGTCGCTCAGAAGGGTTGATGGTACAAGACCTTCTCCTGTTCGTGATGGTGGCCACAACTTCTATGGCTTAATGGGTCGGTTTGGGGGTCTGATTCTGCATAATTTCAGATAAGGCATTTGGTACTACATTTGGTACTGAGTCTGCTCCAGTCTGTATGTGAAATGAACAAGTCAAGCTCTAATGTTCTGACAGTGATGTGCTAGTGTACAAATTGGTTGTATTATTCTGACTATGAACTAAATGTGCGAATTGTTTGGCTTTTTGCATGATGACAATGCCACATGTTGGCGCTAATTGTGGCATCTATTAATTTGATCGTACTGAAGCATAAAACTTTGAGTGATCATTATAAGCTGGTGCTTACCCGATCTATCTGAAGCTAGGCAAGTCAAGGACACTGTGTATCTATCACCTACAAATTAAATGGCATGATTACATGGTTTTGAGTACATCAAATTGATTGGGCAGATTCAAAGCCTCCGAAACATCTCGAAATATAACCTTTGCTGAAAAGATGATCTTGCGCTATAAGACTTGATATGACAGGATTTTATGTCAATCAGTCAAACTCCCTCCAGTACTTTCCATGTTCGAATGTTGTGCTGCCAAAATTATTTGCTAGATAGGTCATATCAAGTCTTACAATATCGTTCAATTTTGTCCTTTTCCAACTTCATTCTTTTGGATGCGGCATAGGTATATCCAGTTCAGTTGGACCATTGACCTTCAGTACAATGTATTTTCACAACTGAGCCTATGGAAATGAATTTTTCAAACACACTTCAGATGAAAAACTTCCCATAATATTGTTTCATAAAAACTTCCCTTAGTTAGCCTTTGGTGGTGAGCAGAGCCGCCAAACCCCAGTATATTTTACCAACTAAATCGAATTTTCAATAAGGAGCTAACGAAAAGATTGGACATCCGACCCAAGTCTGGCACAAAAGATTGCAAATTCAGTGAGGATCTCATTAGAAAATAGTACATTTGACCCAACTCTAGCCCAAAATCTCGTGAATTTGTCCTTCTTGGGTCAGTTCGGTCGTGGGCCGCCAAGCCTCAACACATTTTTACCTTTTTTAAGCATGAAGCACACTGACGAAGTTTCACTAAGAAGCCCACGATAATAAGACCATTTGTTCACAAGTTTGGACCCAAATTATATTTTATATCGCCCAAAATCTTCTTAATTTAGCATTTTCCATGCCATTCTGATTAAGTATAGTGCAAGCTTTGCCTACCCAAGTTTTATTTATGCTGACCATGTAGCATTTTGAATGGCAATCTTCATCGCTGACTTTTCATTTTAAGTGATATCAACATTTCTAAACCTAATATTTTATGAGTAGGATAGTTGGTTCTAGCATAGTGGAAGCGCACGCAATTGCCATTTGTTGAAGTCTTGAGTTCGATTCGAACCCTAGGGTTATCAACATATATAATCTATGTCATACTTGTACATTTGTTCCAACATAAACACGTTTCTTGCATAGAGAAGGCTGGCATCTAGGACCCAGCAACGTCACCAAGCTCAAATTGGGGGAGGCGACCGAAAAAAATGTCCAACATACACATGTGTCCTCTACAAAGGAGGATGTCATGTGGGACCCACTAGAGAGACAAAATACAGAGGAGGAATCGAGTAACGTTGCCAAGTTCGAAACAGGGAGGCGCGAGCGAGAAAAAAGTCCAGCATGCAGACGTCTCTTCTAATGAGGGGCTGACATTAGGGACCCACTAGCATGTATAAATGGCTGGTGCATCGAGCAATGTTGCCAAGTTTGAAACAGGGAGACGCGAGCATGAAAAAGTCCAGCATGCACACGTTTCTTCTAATGATAGGCTGGCACGGGGATCCATAATCATGTATAAACTGATGGATCGAGCAAGTTGCCAAGTTCGAAACACGGAAGCGCGAGCGAGAAAAAATGTCCAACATGCACACATTTCTTCTAATGAGATGATGTCATGTTGGACGCAAAAGCCTGTATAAATGGCTAATGCATCAAGCAACATTGCCAAGTTCGAAACATGGAGGCACAAGCAAGAAAAAATTCCAACATATGCACACGTTTCTTCTAATGAGATGCTAATATGTGGGACCCATCAGCCTGTATAAACGTCTGGTCATGCACCGAGCAACGTTGCCAAGTATGGAACACGGAGGCGCGAGCGAGAAAAAAGTCCCACGAGTTCTTCTAATGAAATGCTGACATATGAGACCCAGCTGCGTGACCAAACGACAGATTCACCGAGCTAGGAATAGGGTAGTGCTAGAGACACTATAAAAAAATGTCCTTTTACAACAGACGATTTTTGTGGTTGAACGCCCATTTTTCGTGACTGAAGAATCTTCTACGACGGATTCGCTATGTGGTAAAATCCCTATCATAAATGAATCTACCACGGTTTTTTTCGACCGTGGTGTATCACACCCTTTAGCCACTAAAAGTCATTATGTCGTAGATGTGTTCGCCATCCATGTTGACTGCTGACATCATACAAAATTCCACGTGGTGAGCACTGTTAACGGCCAGCTGTCAATGAAACCATGGTAGAAGCCAGGTCCAGCCAAGGCCTGGTAATTATTAAGTGGGCCGGCCCATTAAGGAAGACCAACAGGATTGTGGCCTGATACGTCCAATTTCCATCACCACTCTATATCATAATTTGCCTCTATTCATTGATATATTTCATATTAAGAGGTGTTACTTATGTCTTTTCATCTGTTTTTGCATGTTGGATGATTCATGGAGGATGAACTACCAGAGTTAGGATTCTGATGGAAAAAGCGGTGTTTTGATGCAATTTTGCGAAGATCAGAAAAATACCTGAAAAACTAAAGAAACCCCTATTTTCCCAGAAGACGAAGAATGCCAGAAGGGGAGGCGGAGTTGGGCACAAGGGGCTCACACCCCCCAGGAGAGGTCCACCCTAGGTCGCGCCTACAGGTGGTGTGGCCACCCTAGCCCACCTCTGCCTCCGCCCATTCGCCTATATCTTCTCTCGAAACCCTAATACACGGGAGGCAACCACAGAAAGATTCCGTCGCCTCTACGGGGAGGAAAACACTAAGAGAGAAAGAGCTCTCCGGCAGACAGATTTCTGTCAGGGAAATTCCTTCCTGGAGAGGGGAGATCGTCGCTATCAAAACCATCATCAAGCTAGACTTCATCGGGATCATCATCATCCACACCATCATCTCCACTAGAACCATCATCACCACTACATCCCGATGTAACAATTGTGTTGAATCTTGCATAGTTCTTAGGGGAAACTTTCCCGGTGTTGATTACTATTGTAGTTGATGCTTATGAGTGGAACCATTGAATTATTTTTTATGTTCAGATTGTTATCCATTACCATATCACCTTTGATCTTGATCCATATGATGTCTCATGAGTAGTTTGTTTAGTTCTTGAGGACATGGGAGAAGTCATGTTGGTAGTAGTGGATTTGTGTTGAGATATTACTCAATGGTTTTGTATTTAAGTTGTGGTGCTATTCTTCTAGTGGTGTCATGTGAACATCGACTACATGATACTTCACCATTTATGGGCCTAGGGGAATGCATTGTGTATTTGGCTACTAATTGTGGGGTTGCTGGAGTGACAGAAACCTGAACCCCCGTTAGGATACCATTGCACAAGGGAGTGTAGGATCTCAGAGTTTAAGGCTGTGGTTAGGTTTATATCTTAATTGTTTTCTTGTATTTGTGGATGCTTGCAAGGGGTTTAATCACAAGTATGTATTAGTCCAAGTAAGGTCAGTACATTAGCACAAGTTCACCCACACAACACTTACAAAACCAAAGAAGACTACTTATCTATATGAAGCGAAAGCACTTGACAGTATTCCCATGTGTGCTCGAGAACGTTCACTACTCATTAGTATTTCCACTGGCTTGTCCTTTGGTACGAAAGGATTGGGCCACTTGCTGCAATTATTCATCGTTATAATTACTTGCACTTTATTTCCTTGCTCTATCAAAAAACCCATAAAAATCCGTTTGCTAAGTATTTATAGAGATTTTCTGCTTCATACCACTAGTCAACACCTTCTGCTCCTCGTTGGGATCGACACGCCTATTTATAAAAAGTACTACGATACACCCCTATACTTGTGGGTCATCAAGACTATTTTCCGACACCGTTGCCAGGGAGTGAAGCGCTATTGAAGAGTGGAACTGGTAAAGGAAACTTCTACTATGAGTATTGCTTTTTATTTATGTTTGTTACTTTGTTTCCAATAAGGATAACCCACTTGGTTTTCTGTTTGGAAAAACTACGACCACTATTAGGGTAGTAGATGAACCACCGCCAGTTGAGATAGATCCTTTTAAGATACCTACAAGTATTGTTGATCATGATATGGAAAATTATTATTTAGGGGATGGAACTGTCCACCCTGGTGATCACTTGCTTTTTATCCATGAATTATGCGGGTTTTGTAAGTGTGCAGGTATCACAACTGAACAGGTGAAGAACAAGTTCCTCTTTATATCATTGAAAGGAAGAGCTGAAGAATGGTATAAGCTCGTAAAGACTGGATAATCCATGGTATTGGAGGAAATAGTACCTCTCTTTTATTCAAAATTATATCCTCCCAGTGAGATTCATAAGGATAGGAATCTAATATATAAATTTTTTCCTCGTGATGGAGAGAGTACAGCTCAAGCTTGTGGGAGATTAAAGTTACTAATGCTTAAATGTCCTATTCATGAACTCCCTAACAATATTATTATCAATAACTTTTATGCAAGGCTTTATCTTCATGATAAAGATTTACTACATGCTTCTTGTGCTGGATCATTCACACGTATGAAGGAAGATGCTAAATGGGATCTCCTAGACCGTATTCAAGAGAACACTAAAGCATGGGAGAATGACAAAGGAAGAAAGTCAGGTATAAATTATGATTATGAATGCATTAAATCCTTTATAGGAACTGATGACTTCCGTGATATTAGTACTGAGTATGGTCTTAATTCCCAGAGTATTTCCAATTGATTTAAGGATTTTGCCTCTTACATAGAAATTCCTAAAAAGAAGTGGAATAAGTACCATGACCTTATAAAGATGTTGTTAATCATGTTCCTGCTAGAAGCACTGAAGTTTGTACTATTGATCGTATTTTTCCTAAATCTTATGTTGAGAAAACACCTTTCCCAGCCAAGGTAAAGGAGTACTCTGTGATTATTAGTGCGGTTAACAAAGGTGTAAAGTGAAGGAAATATGCCCTAGAGGCAATCATAGAGATGATTATATTTCATATATATCCATGAGTTATTGTAATGTTCCTTGTATATCCATATCAGGCAAATTGTATTGATTGGCAATTATGTGAATTGTTTGAGAAACTCTTTACTTGTATGGTTATCTAATAGTTGTCCCTAGTCGGATTTCATGTGAGTACACATGTGAATATTAGACTAGCACATTGATTGGTTGATGACTATGTTTCGCAAGTCCTATACATGGAGATGTCAAACCAATTATGTGGACGCATGTTGCGAACATGGGTTTGGACTGACCCAACTTGAGACTGGAAATTAGACTTGAAGCTCTCCCTACACATCGTGTATGTTGTGTCCTTAGACCTAAGATTGTCGCATGTACTTCAGATGTTGATCGACCTACTTTAGGGCTATCAGCCACTACTCTGTAACTGGGTAGTCATAAAGGTAGCTTTCGGGTTTGTCCTAAAGCATGCTGAAAGGCATTGGTCAATCAAGATGGGATTTGCCCCTCTCTACTTGAGAGAGATATCTATGGGCCCCTTGAGTTATCGGTTCGAGAAATGCAATGCCGTGCTACATATGGTTAAGAGTTAACCTTAATTGGATTCTGAATCATAGTATTGAGAAAGAGAGGTCAGCTTGGAGCTAAACCAAATATCGTGAGGCAAAGGGAAAGACATGTACTAAACCTTGTGATGGTTCGTCCGATATGTTGTTTGTATACGTTTAGGAGTTGGCACGTCTTGTTAGAGGCCGCTACCAACTATTGACAAAATAAGTGTATTCGTGTCATGTCTATATGTATATGAACCTATAGGGTCACACACTTAAGGGGCTGGCAGCCTAATGACGATTAGATCCGAGTTAGACCAGGCTTAGGCTACTAATGGGCTGCTAATGTAAAAGCCCACCAGGGACGCCTATATAAGGGAGGGTGGGGCGAGCTGACTAGGGTTAGAGCATTCCACCCAGCCGCCACTCCTCACGCCTATGTTGCACGCGTGGACCTAGCAGTCCATCATCTGACACTTCCACCCCGCACGTGTGGATACCTCGGAGGTGCTTCATCTGTGGCACTTGGACGAGGCGCGCAAGAGGAGCTACTCATGGGACAAGGACGAGGAGGATATGCAGAACATCTACACTACCTCGACGCGCTTCATCAAGTTCCACAACCGCGCATCTAGTGGTAATCCCGTGATCTATGACAATAGTAATCCTGGTTTACACGATAGAAAATTTTGATTTGCGCTAGTGTAGCCTACCCGCATCTCTTTATGAAGAAAGCTATTGAACCTGATGAGCAAGTAATTATTGAACCTGTAGTAGCCATTGAGAAAGATATTGTCACTAAAAAATAGAAGTTGGGCCCATTGTCTTCTATGAAGAGCTTCTAATATTGTTTCTCATCCTAGTAAAGCTAGAAAAGCTAGTGTCCCTGTGCTTTCTGTTAGAATTGGTGATCATTGCTATTATGGTATATGTGACATTGGTGCTAGTTCTAGTGCTATTCCTTATGAGATTTACAGGGAAATTATGCATAAAATTGGTCCTTGTGAACTTGAGGACATTGATGTGGTTATTCACCTTGCTAATAGAGAGACAGTTTGTCCAATTGGCATTGTAAGAGATGTGGAGGTCCTTTGCGGTAAGATTAAGTATCCTGCTGATTTTCTAATGCTTAGTTCAGCAGCTAGTAAAACTTGTCCTATCATTTTTGGTAGACCTTTCCTAAACACTTATGGAGATATTATAGATTGTAAAAAGGAGAAAGTTTTAACTAGGTTTGATGGAGATTATTATGAGTATAACTTTTCCAAATTTTCTAAAGCTCCTTATGAAAATAGTTTGCCTAATGAAGATTTCAGGGTTGAACAACTTGCTTCTATTTATCCAGTTTATGACCTTGGACCTCTTTTTGTTGATTGTAAGTATGCTCATTCTGATGATAAAGTTATTTCTTGTGACAGTTATATTGTCAACTTTATTCAAAGTGCTACTGAAAGTTATTATGAGAGAGGGAAACATGGTTTATGCATCTCAATAATACAAAGTTTCCCCGTTTTATGTTGAAAGCTTTGAAGTTGCATTTGTTTTATCTTCTTATGCTAGTGGCCTTTTGCTTAAATAATTTGTTTTCTCATGAGACTACCTTGCATAGGAAGTGGGATAGACTTAAATGTGTTGGATATTTGCTTCTTGAAGTTGTCTTTCACTTCAAATCTATATCCCCTATGTGAGCATCTTTGAAGTTATCAAGCCTAACTTAAAGGCATTAAAGAAAAGTACTTCTTGGGAGATAACCCAATAGTTTTGTTGAGTCTTGGAAGTTATTACCTCAGTAATAACCGCTCCTTATCCTTTTTATTTTGGTTTTTGTGTCAAGATCAACTCCTTTTGAGAAGTAGAGGAGTTGTGAAAAGTGGTTGTCCTGGGACAGATTTTTGTGCAGCATTGTAAAAATTCTTGAAGGAGCTCAGTACATCGGATGGAGCTGTAATTCTCTGTACTTTTTCTCCAAGTTGTTATCCAACTTTCATTAGTTTTGCACTTTTTGATTTGAGCAACAGAAGTTTTTCAAAAATATTCATCTTTACCTGCTGGTCAGTTTTGACAGATTTCTGCATCATTTGCATTTGCCTCTTATATTGATTCTCTTACAGATTCTTTTTAGGCTTTTGGAAATGAGTTGCTACAATAGCTTTTGTTCTGATGGATTTCAGTTGAAGTGTGTACCTAAAGGTTTATTGTTTTTTCATACACTAACGTTGCCAATGAGGTTCGTGTGAGGCTTTGTATGAAAGGAATTTTCAGGAGATGGAGAAAAGGAATCTGCAAAGTTCGTCTTTTAGTAGGTAAAAGTGATGCAAACTGAAGGTTCGTGAAAACCTTATCTTTTTATATTTTTGATGTTTTTATTACATACGGAAGGTTACGAGGCGAAACAGAGGAGGAAACGGAGGCCGGGTGGGCCACACCCACCATAGGCACGGGCCCCAGCTGGCCGCGCCTACAAGGGGTGTGAGCCCCCTGGAGTCCGTCTCCGCCTCGTTTTCGCACAATACCTTCCTTATATCATGAAACTTTGTAATATATAACCCCATGGATCCCCCGAGGTTCGTATATCGTGTTCTCGTCGTGTTTTCATTTCGATCTGTTTTTGTCAGGAAATCTTCTCAAGTTTAGAGCACCATGGTCTCCGCCAACGAAAAAGGCAAGAAGTCCGTGGAAGATGATCCTCGAAACCCCCCAGGAGGAGGAGATCTTGGTTGGGAATGAAGAAGACATGAAGGAGGAAGAGCATCCGGACACCCGCGTTGACGGTGCTGACGTGGAGCACTTCGTTGGAAACCCCAAGAGAAAGGTGTGATGAGCACAGCAGCAAGTCTTGCCTCATTAGAGACCAAGGTTATCGAACCAGAACAAAGAAGGAAACGTCACACAGGTGTTGCAAGTAACGCGGAAACCTACACAACACAAACTCAAGACTTTGCCCCAACAAATCAGTGAGGTTGTCAAGCTCAACGGTTTGCTGTAACAAAGGATTAAACATATGGTGTGGAAGGTAGTGGTTTGCATTAAGTAAACAAGTAACAGTGGAAGATGTACCAATGGTAAAGATTGGACCGGGGTCCATAGTTCACTAGAGGTTCTCTCCTTAGATAAACAACATGGCATGAAGGGTAAACAAATTATAGCAGGGCAATTGAGAAGAACTGAGCAAGGAATAACAATGCAATTACTAGTCAGAAAGATCCTATGAGATTCGATTGGGCAATACAACACGATACATAGAACGTCATCCAACTCTATCTATGACTAGAAGTACACCTTCGGGTTATCATCTGAACCCCCTCCAGTATTAAGTTGCAAGCAACAGACAATTGCTTTAAGCAAAGTGTGTAAGGTAAACAGTCCACATGTTCCATGAAAAAGAGACCGTTGTTTTCTCCCTAGTAGCAACATAACATCTACAACCGAAGAGATTTCTATCACTTCCCTTGGAAACTAGAGGCATGAACCCACTATCGAGCATAAATACCCACTCTTGGAGTCACTAGCAACTACTTGGCCAAGATAGCTACTAACAATGGAGAGCATGCAAGATCACAATCAACACAGACATGATAGAATCATAAAGACAAAACCATTAATCAAACCAACATAATAATCTCAATATCCATCGGATCCCCACAAAAACAACATGCATGATTACAAATAGATTAGATCTTTATCATGAACGGAGCTCACAAGATCTATACATGAAAGCACAAAGGAAGAGATACAACCATCTAGCTACTACATGGACCCATAGTCCAAGGTGGAACTACTCACGCATCATACCGGAGAGAAGGCCTCAGGGATGATATCCCCTCCGGCAGGGTGCCGAGAAGAACTTTAGATCCCCCCCCCCCGATCTAGGGACGCTGGTGGCAGCGGCTACAAAGGGTTTCGTGGAGATTTGATCAGGTGCTTAGGTTTTTTGCATCGCGGGATTCTTATAGGCGACGGGGGAGGTCGAGGAGGCGACCAGGGGTGCCAAAACCTAGCCAGGCGCGGGCCCACCCCTGGCCACGCCTGGGGGGGTCTGGCTGCCCTGGCCCGCTTCCTTGTCCCCCCTCTGGACTTCTTGTTCCCGACGGAAAGTAATTGACTTTGATGTTTGTCCCGTCCAATTCCGAGAATATTTCTTTACTAACTTTTCTAAAACCAAAAACAGTAGACATCTGGCACTATTGCAACTTGGTAATAGGTTAGTACCAGAAAACATGTAAAAAGCACCTCAAAGTGTAGACAAGTAAAGAAAAGTAGATACTAAACAAGCATAGAGCATAAAAAATTATAGATATGTTTCCGACGTATCACGCGCTACCATTGCAAGCATTGTTGTGGTGGCAAACCCTATCAAGCTTAGGAGGACAGCACAGATGTCTACGGGAGGGAAACCTCCGCGCCATTGCCTCGCTCCGCGATCACTTCCTCCACATACCAATAATCCCTTACATACTCTCATATTTGAGCAACAATACCAAATTGTGCCCCAAGGGAATTTGCCTTCTATTTGGGATTTGCCTTGTTCTAACCATGCAGGGAAGGAACATACTAAGAAGGAAGAGTGGGAAAAGAATAACAAGGACTGGGATTCTCGGGCCGACATGATCATGAACCGCATTGAGCATAATTCAAAGTTGATTCGCACTCTAACCTTCGAGATTGAGGATTTGAGGGAACTGATTGAAGAGCTTATCAATAAAACACCACCACCACCGAAGGATTAATTCGTCATCAGGTTTGGCATCCCCTTGGCTTGTTCCAAGCTTGGGAGAGTGCCTCGGTATCATATCATTATATTTTACCTTTTTAGTAGTTTGATATCTTGGGTAGAGAAGTTATCTTATATGTCGGTTTGCATTGCGGAAGTATCTCTCCTTTAGTTGGTTATCTATGTATCCTTTGGTGTGAGTGCCTTTATGGAATATTAATGACAAGTTTCATCTTTTACTTTTTGCACTTCTTATTTTAGTTTGCAATCTCTATTATATGATTGATCTTCTTGATCAGTATCGGTATCACTTTGGGAGCAGCAAGTAGATCTAAATTGGTTTTTGCAAACCGAGCTCTGGTCAGTAGCAACACTTTTTGACGTTTGAAAGGAAAAGAGAAAAAGCTTACAGGTATTTTGTATCATTTATTTTCTGTCTTGGTTGGCTCATAAGCTTAGTATTATTTATTTAAGGTCTTTTGTGTCTTCAAGTAATATTGCATGTTTGGATTTATTACTTGTATGTTTGCTTGTTTCCTTTAACTCCTTTGCTTGCTACCCAGCCTTGCTAGCCAAAAACCTGTTTTGAGAATGCATACTTCTCATGCATCCAACCCCTTTAAACCAAAACCTATGCCATTTGTGTCCACCATATCTATCTATTAGAATTATTGCTATTCCAAGTAAATTCTCAAGCTTCATCTATCTTTCAAAATAAAAACTATTTTGTTATGTGAAAACTAGTCAGTAAATCTCTCACGAACTTGATGGCACACCTTATTTTCTTGCCGCTAATAACTTGAACCCTTGTGTCATCAAAGTTTTATATTCTTGCACCTATACGTTGGAATTAGCAGAACCGTGCTGTCACCGGGAACGCTTTCAACATTGCACTTATACATTGTATACAGGTGATATCATGATCTTTTGTTTGCGGATGTCGTCGGTGTGAAATAAAAAGGGAGCTTGTAAGTCCATGGAGTTATGTATGTGTGTTAGAGAAATTCCTAGGCCGCTAGCCTAATCCATTCCTAATCAGGGTGGAAACTTGCAGCATAACCATAGTGAGCTATCTCTGAATCATCCTCAATAAAAACTATGCAAATAGCAAATAAAAAGATCGCTGAGATGCTCACTGTCTCCTTGCCTTGTCATTTTGATTATGGGATAGCTCCTGTATCATGTGCAAGGGGTACCCTGTTGGCGGTTCTCTATGATAACCATGTAGTTACTATGACAAGAACTTACCGGTAACTAAAGTTGAGTAGCATGAGGAGTGGCCCTCTCACTCAAGGGACATGAGATTGCCATCTTATATTTTGTCAAGCATATACTCCATCTTTGTTCACTTTAACCTTAATCACCTAAAGATTCTTATGATATGAGCAATGAGAGCTCAAAGCTAGTAAGTACCATAATGTTTTGGAAGCTCTTTATGAATTTGAAACCCCTGCTTCCCTCTATGAAGGGCCTTTCTTCTACTTCTAAGTTGAGTCAGTAAACCTATTCCTCCTATCTCCAGCAAGCATTTGAGTTGTTATGTTTCAAGCATTCATATGATGATTTATCAATCATGTTCTTTATCTTCATTGTTTGCCCGTTCCATTGTGAAAACCTTTTATGTTTGAACAAAGAGTACTCCTATTGTAGAACTTCTTTACAAAAGCTTTGTTTTAAAACTGTTTGCCAACTGTTCTCTGACCAAGAACAAAGTTTGTCAATCCCAATTATGATTTGTCTTTATGCATCTCTATTGTGACTCTTATACTTGTTGCGAGCTAAGTTATATAGTGGCCAGTTGCTTTCTTCTATGAGTTGTGTATTGGTAAGTGTGATGCTTCTTGTCTGTATTATTTTTTATCGAAACTTCACTCCATAAACTTGTGGACATGTTTACTGAGCTCAGTATTCACTTGGGGACAAGCGAGGTCTAAGCTTGGGGGGAGTTGATACGTCCAATTTGCATCACCATTCTATATCATAATTTGCCTCTATTCATTGATATATTTCATATTAATAGGTGTTACTTATGTCTTTTCATCTGTTTTTTCCTGTTGGATGATTCTTGGAGGATGATCTGCTGGAGTCAGGATTCTGATGGAAAAAGTGGTGTTTTGATGCAATTTCGCGAAGATCAGAAAAATACTAGAAAAATTACGGAAAATCCTATTTTCCCAGAAGACGAAGAATGCCAGAAGGGTAGGTGGAGTTGGGCCACAGGGGTCCCACACACCCTAGGCACGGGCCACCCTGGGCCACGCCTACAGGGGGTGTGGCCACCCTGGCCCACATCTGGCTCCGCCCTCTTGCCTATATCTTCTCCTCTAAACCCTAATACACGGGGGTGGGCATAGAAAGATTCCGCCGCCTCTGCGGGGTAGAAAACACCGACATAGAAAGAGCTCTCCGGCAGACATATTTCTGCCGGGGAAATTCCTTCCCGGAGAGGGGAGATCGTCGCCATCAACACCATCATCCAGCTATACTTCATCGGGATCATCATCATCCACGCCATCATCTCCACAGCACCATCATCACCAATCCATCCCGATGTAACAACTGTGTTGAATCTTGCATAGTTCTTAGGCGAAACTTTCTCGGTGT
Source organism: Avena atlantica (assembly GCA_910589765.1). Classification (NCBI taxonomy): domain Eukaryota; kingdom Viridiplantae; phylum Streptophyta; class Magnoliopsida; order Poales; family Poaceae; genus Avena; species Avena atlantica. The sequence continues at coordinate 105,520,380 of OU342733.1, read as the reverse complement.
TGATTACTATTGTAGTTGATGCTTGTGAGTGGAACCATTGAATTATTGTTTATGTTCAGATTGTTATCCATTACCATATCACCTTTGATCTTGATCCATATGATGTCTCGTGAGTAGTTTGTTTAGTTATTGAGTACATGGGAGAAGTCTTGTTGTTAGTAGTGGATTTGTGTCGAGATATTATTCAATGGTTTAGTATTTAAGTTGTGGTGCTATTATTCTAATGGTGTCATGTGAACGTCGACTACATGATACTTCACCATTTATGGGCCTAGGGGAATGCATTGTGTATTTGGCTCCTAATTGTGGGGTTGCCGGAGTGACATAAACCTGAACCCCCGTTAGGACACCATTGCGCAAGGGAGTGTAGGATCTCAGAGTTTAAGGTTGCGGTTAGGTTTATATGTTAATTGCTTTCTTGTAGTTGCGGATGCTTGCAAGGGGTTTAATGTGAAGTATGTATTAGTCCAATTAAGGTCGGTACATTAGCACAGGTTCACCCACACAACACTTACAAAACCAAAGAAGACTACTCAGCTATATGAACCGAAAGAACTTGAAAATATTCCTTTGTGTCCTCGAGAACGTTTGGTCCTCATTAGTATTTCCACAAGCTTGTCCTTTGTTAAGAAAGGATTGGTCCACTTGCTGCAATTGTTCTTCGTCTTTATTACTTGCACTTTATTTCCTTGCTTTATCAGAAAACCCCTAAAAATCCCTTTGCTAAGTATTAGAGAGATTTCCTGCTCCATACCACTAGTCAACACCTTTTTCTCCTCGTTGGGATTGACACTCCTATTTATCGAAAGTACTACGATACACCCCCTATACTTGTGGGTCATCATGGACCATTACTTTTTCGACATGCACTGTTACAAATGGGCCCACTGGTGCAGCCTTAGGCAGACTGTAAACTTTCTGGCCCGTTACTGTTTTCACATACACTATTTGAATTGGCCCGTTTGTGTGGTCCACAAGAGATCGGGCCCGTTAGTGTTCCGCCCTGCACTGTTCTAATTGGCCCCCCTTAGGACATCCCGCTTTTTGTCCTGTTACTATACATTGCTACACTGTTGGAAGTGGGCCCATTTATGTAGCCCATGGTGGCCCATAGACTTTCAGTCTTGCTACTGTTCCCGCCTAAAGAAGGCCAATCTATGCACACTAGCGGTCCGTTGCATTTTGGGCTTTCACTCTTCTGGACTTTTACTCTTGTGGCCTTTTACTGTTCTGGCCATTTACTATTCTGGCCATTTACTATTCTAGCCATTTACTATTTTGGACATTTACTGTTTTGGCCTTTTACTGTTTTTATTTTTACTATTCTGGCCTTTTACTGTTCTAGCCTTTCACTATTTTAGCCTTTTACTGTTTCGTGCGTACAGGTTAAACGGCCTACTACCACATGGTGGAACGAAATGCCCGTCACTGTTGAATGGCGGCCCATCAAAGGATGGTACAAAACTAAGCAAATTGGGGACATATTCTCAGTACTAGATTATCTACAGTCCTAAAAGAATTCTAGAACTGTGGAAGAAAAACTTATAACTATAAAAATATTAAATTATTACAGTCCAGAAAAAATCTGTAGCTGAAATAGCATCATCATAGTACAACGCAACTGATAAACACCCAGAATCTCTATTTAAAAAAAGTTACTTTTAGGAAGCTCGCATCGCCTCACATGTAACGACGGGCTTACCACAGGACTTCCTGAGGAGATTATTGAGTACTTTCGAAGATTACTGAGTAGTTTCTCCATCAAAGCTTGTCTATTCTTCAAGTTAGATAACTCATTACATGCTATGGAGACTACTGCATCTATTCTGTTGGCTTCCTATCCAACTACATCAAGTGCATCTCGGAGTGTAGCTTCAAAAAAATCTTTCTGCTAGAATGTATGGAACAGTCGACATCATGTACATACGTGAGCAATACGTACTGTCATTGTTGCTCTGTGCAAAGAGATATACACTTGAAGTAGTTGTTTTATGTTCTTCCTTCATATTTATATTTGCAATGAAACAAAAATAAATATCTTATATCATCATTAACAAGGAAAAGAAAAAAATTCAAATCAGTTAACTAGTAGCAATAGGGCCTCATACATTTCATCTTCTGGAATAACTGGAACAATCTACTTCATAGAGGGATGAGATCGTGTGCAACTATCACTTCTTCTCTGTGAAATGACTTCTCTACTTGATGAAGGCTGAAACTAAGATAAAAAAGTTACAATATCATAGGAAGGAACAAAACTACCAATTCATTCTCAAAAGATTATTTTGGTCTAATATAGCAATGTAAGCACTCAACCTAAGCACCTCAAGCAAACTGATCATTGTAGAATGCGTGATTTACGAATATAATGAATCCATTGACTGAGAACTCCTTAAACTAATAGAGAAGCATTTACCGAAGAATAAAATAAGCATTTAACCATTGTGGCTGATATTAACTAGTCTACTCAATGCATAGTTGGATCTGAATCTTAGGTAGGTGGAATTATTGTAATCATCGACAAAGTACTAGAAAAATTATGCGCCTATAATAGACTAACCAGATCATTACAGAGAAATGGTGAAACAATCTATCAAACATTTTGATACATAAACATTCAGATTTAAATTTTTTGATTGTCTGCCCAAAGACCAATTGAACTACAGTGTACCTCATGTTGAAATAGCCAGACAAGTGGCAGATAACAGAGTGAGATTTGAAGTGAATGGTTGATTATGATCCTTCTCTTTCTGTTATATTGGATTACATTGCAAATCTGTCCTTGTTCTAATCATCCTAGTGCCTCCGACAAAAATAAAACTCAACTAGACTAAATGACGTGAAACGAGGGGACTTAAACCTTAAAAACTGTGTGTGGGGGTGTGGGGAGGAGTGCACACAGTAGCTCTATGTAGAGTCTCACGATTTCTTATCTGGTTACAGGTATGTTCGTTGACGATGTCCGCTGCATCATGTAATTCGACTGGTGGTCTCCATACTTTAGTGTTGGGCCTCTGTATAAAGGTGCAGCAGATAGTAAACACAAAAAGGTTCCAATCTGATAGATGTTAGCATGAAGTGATAGGAAAGGAATAGATACTTACTAGATTATAGGGGCCCTTTATTCTATGATTTCTATTGTAAATTGCACCTATTCATTGTGTAACAACACCAAACTGTTAGGAATCATGGGGTAAGAAGAATCAAATAAACCCGACCTATTACTGGAAGTAGTATAACGAATACAAACGTGTACTGCACAGATAAGAGAACAACATTAGGTAGTAAATAACAGTTAGTTCTATAGCCTATGCCATAATAGAGATAAATTACAATGGAATCACTTATGGGCGGGCACTTTAATAAAGGATATAATGGAAACAAATGTGTTCACCGTTCGCTGGCTCATATTTCTCCATGACTAGTTAGTGTGCACGTGCAACGCACATCTCCATAATACAATATTCCGTTATACCCTCTATTACATCTGTCTCCGAAATACGCTATCACATATTCTTATTTTTCCTTTCTTTCTCTTGATCAATTTCATATTTCAACTTTAGTCAAAAATACATGTATAGTTGTATAAGAACTTTAGTAAAATTTAAGAGAAACTGTTTAATTATTCTTATTATTCAGATAACGAATAGTCTAAATTGCATTAAAAAAGAGAAGTTTTTCATATTGATGTTCATCAATAAATTCTTTTGAACTTGAAAATAGCCGATGCACGAAATGGACGATGTAGATATCTTGATTTTCTGCACCCCAAAACCAGGTATCCAAGTTAAGCTTCCCCAAGAGAATTTTCATCACCTTCCAAGAGGGTCGCACACTTGCTGCTACAAGAATGTGCACAAGAATCTAAGGAATTAAACTACAATTGGTTAATTAATATTTTGATGCTACAGCTGCATCGTAGAAGAATTGATATCACTAGTAGAAAACGGGCCCCTCGCTGGACGGCCCGAGCCACCCAGAACCATAGGTCCCGACCCGTTAGACCTCGTTAGTCTCGGTCTGAAACTCAAACCGGGATTAAAGGGCCCTGGCCCTGCCGCTCGCTGGGGGCACCCCCTTTAGTCGCGGTTTGTATCTCCAACCGGGACTAGTGGTCTGGCCCTATATATACGCACAGCCCCCTCCTCCTCTCAACTATTTTTTTTCCTGGTGGGAGAGAGTGTTGTTGTGCTATTTTTTTTCTTGTTCATACATATGCACTAGAGGTGTTCGGTGAAATGTCCATCAAAGCGATGCGAGTTTAGGTTACACAAGACATACATGATATGAGGTGCCCGAGCCACATTTAAGTTTTCTCATCTTTGTTTCCAAGTGTAATAAAAGTTTAGCTACTATTTTCTCATTTAGACCATCGTGCGGTACTAATTTTAGCCTAGTGATTGCGTTTGACATATATTTGTATCATACAGATGAGCCATCCATGGATGTACGGTGACCGACGCTCTGCCGCTTTCAGAGAAGGCGTGTGTTCTTTTTGAGTCGTGTCCAAGGAGAACAAGCAACGAGATGGTTTTATGTGTTGTCCATGTGTTGACTGTAGGAATGAGAAGGCTCACACTTCCGCAAGAGTCATTTAGAGCCACCTGCTTTGGTCTGTTTTATGTCCGGCTATAATGTTTGGACCAAACACGGAGAAAGAGGGGTTGTGATGGAAGATGGCGATGAAGAAGAGAACGATGATGACAACTACCGATCTATGTTCCCTGGATACGCTGATACCACAATGGAAGACAATGAAGAAGAAGGAGGTGAAGAACGGGACCCAGACCGGCTAATGATCTTGGTCGGGTCATTTCTGATGCAAAGCGAGACTGCGACATAGAAAAGGAGAGGTTGCAGTTTGAGCAGATGTTACAGGACCACAACAAATTGTTGTACCCAACTTGTGAAGATGGCCAGAAGAAGCTGGGTAGCACACTGGAATTGCTGAAGTGGAAGGAAGAGACCGGTGTGACTGACTCGGGATTTGAGAAGTCGTTTGTACTCATGAAGAGGTTCCTTCCAAGAAATAACGAATTGTCGCCAGTACATACAAAGCAAAGAAGCTCGTCTGCCCTCTAGGATTAGATGTGCAGAAGATACATGCATGCCCTAATGACTGCATCCTCTACCGCGGTGAGAAGTACGAGAATTTGGATAAATTCCAGGTATGCACTGCATTGCGGTATAAGATCAGAAAAGATGTCCCTGGTGATGTTGATGGCAAGCCACCCAGGAATAGGGTTCCTGCCAAGGTGATGTGGTATGCTCCTATAATACCACGATTGAAACGTTTTTTCAGAAACAAAGAGCATGCCAAGTTGTTGCGATGGCACATGGAAGAACGTAAGAAAGACGGGATGTTGAGGCATCCCGCTGATGGACGATAGTGGATAAAAATTGAGAGAGACTTCCGGGACTTTGCTGGTGATGCAAGAAACTTATGGTTTGGTCTAAGTACAGATGGAATGAATCCTTTTGGGGAGCAGAGCTGCAGTCACAGCACCTGGCCCTTCACTCTATGTATCTACAACCTTCCTCCTTGGTTGTGCATGAAACGAAAGTTCATTATGATGCTAGTGCTCATCCAAGGCCCGAAGCAACCCGACAACGACATTGATCTGTACCTAAGGCCATTAGTTGATGAACTTTTATAGTTATGGGCAGAACTAGGTTTACGTGTGTGGGATGAGCACAAACAGGAGCCATGCGACCTACGATTGTTGCTGTTCGTAACCATCAATGATTAGCCTGCTCTTAGTAACATCTCAGGATAGACGAACAAGGGATATAATGCATGCACACACTGTTTAAATGATACTGAAAGTATATATCTGGATAAATCTAGAAAGAATGTGTACCCGTACAATCGTTGTTTTCTTCCACCCAGACACCCCTTAAGGAAAAAAGGCAAGCATTTCGATGGCGAGGCAGATCACCGGAAGAAGCCCGCCCCCCGTACTGGTGATGATGTATTTGGAATGATCAAGGATTTAAATGTAATATTTGGAAAGGGTCCCGGAGGACAACCTGTTCCGAAAGACGCCGACGGACGAGCACCCATGTGGAAGAAGAAATTTATATTTTGGGAGCTACCCTATTGGGAAGTCCATGAGGTCCGCTCTACAATCGAAGTGATGCACCTGACAAAGAATGTTTGCGTCAATATTCTAGGCTTCTTGGGCTTTTATGGGAAGTCAAAAGATACACCGGAAGCACGGGAGGACCAGCAATGTCATAAAGGATGAGACGGCGAGCATCCAGGGCAGTTTCAAGGGCCTGCCAGCTATGCTCTTACCAAGGAAGAGAATGAAATCTTTTTTGAAGTCCTTTTCAGTATCAAGGTCCTGTCTGGCTTCTCGTCTAACATAAAGGGATTAGTAAATATGAAAGAGAAAAAATTCCAAAACCTAAAGTCCCATGACTGCCACGTGCTTATGATGCAATTTCTTCCGGTTGCATTGAGAGGGATTCTACAGGAAAATGTTCGGCTGGCCATTGTGAAGGTATGTGCATTCCTCAATGTAATTTCTCAGAAGGTAATTGATCTAGAAAGTATATCAGGGTTACAGATTGATGTGGTCCAATGTTTGGTCAGCTTCGAGTTGTTGTACCCTCCATCTTTCTTCAATATTATGACGCACCTCCTAGTTCACCTAGTCGAAGAGATTAGAATTCTCGGTCCTGTGTTTCTACACAATATGTTCCCCTTCGAAATGTTCATGGGATTCTTAAAGAAATATGTTCGTAACCATGCTAGTCCAGAAGGAAGCATCTCCAAGGGCTATGGAACAGAGGAGGTCATTGAGTTTTGTGTTGACTTTCTTCCTGACCTTAAGCCGATTGGTGTTCCTGAATTTCGGTATGAGGGGAGGCTGACTGGAAAAGGCACACTAGGAAGGAAAACAATGGTATGTCTGGACAGGGATTCTTTCAATAAAGCACACTACACAGTTCTACACAATTCCACATTGGTGGATCTGTATATCGAGAAACACAAGATTATTGTACGCTCGGAAAACCCGGGGATGCCTGACTCGATTAAAGTGGAACACGAGGACACTTTGGGCAGTTGGTTGCAGAAACATCTCATGAATAACAACATTGTTGAAGATCAGCTGTACTTGTTGGCACGGTTACCATCTTCGACTATATGTACTTTCCAAGGGTACGAGATAAATGGTAATACATTTTACACGATCGCCCAAGATAAAAAGAGCACCAACCAAAACAGTGGTGTCCGCTTTGATGCAACAGATGACAATGGGCAGAAGGACACATACTATGGGTACATAGAGGACATATGGGAACTTGAGTATGGACCTACTTTTAAGGTCCCTGTGGCATCCCGCAAAACCACTACTAGAAAATCGCGTTGAATTTGTGCATTGCATCGTCATCTTCATGCATTGTTTGACTGCATTATTTGAAAGGCCTAGTTTTGATTTATACAAACACCCCTCTTGCTTGTTAAACACAAAACCCCGATCGCATCGGAGATTTTATTTGTCTAAAAACTATTGTGCAAAGTGTCTTTGTTTTAATTTGAACAGAAACAAACAAACACAAAACTAAAACAGTCCCACCTAAATCCTAGTCTCACCCAATCTATTCCTACCCACCAGTCCCAGGCTGCCACCTCCCCCTCTCACCCAAAACCTACCCACCTGCCACCTCACCAATCCCTCTCCTCTTCCCACCTCTCTCCTTTCTCACCCAACCCTCTTCTACCCTCTCTCCCCCTCTCTCCCTGCCGCGGGACCCACCCAGGACCCCACTCCCTCACCCATCCAACCACACACACCCTACACTACACGCACACCACGCACACTCCACACGCAGCACCCGCGACCGCCCCTGGCCGCTGGGCCCGACCCCCACTCCCGTGTGGCCCCTGCCCCTGGTCCCGCCTGCCCGACCCCACCCCGCGGCCTCCTCCCTCTCTCCCTTCTTCTTCCTCTCTTCCGCTCGCGCGCGCACGCGACCTCCCGCCGCTGGCTTCTCCCTCTCTCCCCCTCCGGCGGTTCCCCTCGCCGCCGGCGACCTGCCTCACCGCCGCCGCTCACCTCCCCGGTCCCCAGCCTCCCCGCCGGACCCGCTCCGTCCCACCTCGCCTCCAGGCCGCCTCTGCCGCCGCGCGCCTCTGCCGGACCCGCCGCCGCGCCGGCGACAGCGTCCCCCTCCGCCTGCAGCGCTCCGCCGCGAACCCCGCTCCCCGCGCGCGGAGCCCCGCCTCGCCGCATCTGCCCCTCCGCCACCGCCTGGCCCCGGTCCTCCCCGCCCCAACCTGTGCTCCGGCGACCCCCCTCCCCCCCCGTTCTCCCCGTGCTCGCCCCGGCCGTCTCCGCGCCCCCGGCCGCCTCCGACGACCCGCGCCCCGGCCGCATCGAGCTCGCCGCCGCAGACCCCCGGCAGCACCGCGCGCCGGCCGCCTCCGCGCCTCGCCAACCACCTCCGCCTCTCCTCTCCGCCCGCGGCCCGCACACCCCGCGTCGCCCCCGACCTCGCCGCCTCGACCTCCGCTCGCCGGCCCGCGTCCCCGTCGGCTCCTCCCCAGCCGCGTCCGCCCTGGTGCCGCCTTGCTCCGGCCATCCGCGCCGCCTCGCCGCCAGGGCCCGCGCAGGCTACCCCTCTGCGTGTCGTCGGTCGTCACCCTGCGCCTCCTCCGAGTCTGTCCTCGCCGCGCTGCTGCGACAGTCCCAGTTCCCGAGCCGCTGGCTTTCCTCCGCGGCCGGCCGTGGGGCTCGTCCTTGACCCTGCTCCCTGACGTCTGTTTTTGTGCGCGTTCTGTTCTGGTTGCTGGCCCGCATGTGATGCAAACGTGGGGTGCGGTTGTAACCCGAGCTTCGTGTGTCGGCAAGGGCAACCTCAAACCGCAAACCCCTTGTGTCGAAACCAAGTCCGTCAACGACCCGAGAAGTCACAAGCCAAAGAGGATGTTCTCAAACTCCGAAGACCGCTCCATCGGCACGCCACGACCTGCCTCACGGGGAAACCTCAAGATCTTCATCGCGGATCCGATGTCCGAGATCCCGGAGCCCGATCCGAAGACCACATGGGCGACAAGTTCACCTTCCCGGAGTCAGACCCGAAGACGCCGTGACCCGGACGCCGAAACCACCGACCAGATCTCCACGGACCCGACAAGACCTCGCAACGGCAAGATCGACCCCCAGAACCCAAGATCTGCCCGACGACAAGAACGACAGCAACCAGGACGGTACCGATGCCCCGACGCCAGGCCAAGTACTTCTTCATGGAACGCCGAGACCCCCGAACCCGAAAGAATCCGATGCGCCCCGGCGCCGAACCAAGCCCTGCTTTCCGGATGCGGAGGACACCGACACAGAACAACAAGATCTACTTCGCGGGCACCATGCGACAAGACCTACCCCGACGGTCGAGAATGTTACGCCAAGATCTACCCCAGAAACCCGAGAACGCTTCCGCCGAGAACGTTTCCGTCGAACCCTGAACCCCGAGACCGGACCCCGGACCCTGAGACCGACCCCGAACCCCGGAACCCAAGATCGTCGAGACCCCTAATGTGTGACCCCTTTTTCCGAGCCCTATTTTATAAATGCTAAACATAAAACTTGTTGCATATTTAATTGTCATCTTGCATGCATCCTTGTCATGTGGTTTGGGGGCCTTATGCCGATTCACCTGATGATTAAATATGGGGCCCATATGCGGCCAAATCTAGTCTCATATTGGCATCATTTAAATTTGTGTAGCGAACCGGTATCTTAACTTGCCTTGTGGTAACAACATTTAATTTGCGGGGCTTCTAAATAACATGAACCACCTAACTAAATGTCGGGACCCCGGTTCCGCTTAATATGACCTAATCACATCGCATCTTTGCCATGTCATACATCATACATGCATCATGCCGATCTTTTGCCGTAGTATTAAATACTACATCCGGTGTTTCTTATAGTGTTTTGGTTCTTCGCGGATAAGGCCGTTGAGTTGATGTGAGCCTCGCCCCGATCTTCGGTTGAACCTTCGACAATGTTTTCAGGCGAGCATCTCCCCCTTTCTACCTATCTTACTTTTATAGTGTTTTACTCCTTCCTGTTGATCTATTGCTATCTGTGTTGCGATGCTCTAGTTTTCGTACCCGTGATATCCCTTGCAGCCGTATATTGCCTTGGACACACCCTATGCCCTGTTGTTTGGTAGATAGTTGGACTTGCGCGTCGTAGTCGCTTGCTCAAGTGCTGTTGTGTGTCGTCATATGCCACAGTTGCTGATGTATTGCCGCATGTTGATGTTGGAGATGATTCTAGTTTTACTTATCGTCACTTTAATTTCTGTTTAACAACTAAAATTGGAATAAGCAGAGGCATCGGTGGGTGATAGAAAATATTTGGTTTCCGAACGCCCACTTGTGTCCCGTAAGACCCCGAGTACTTGATACCTGTTCCTTGATTTATCGCGCTATCCACATCCGGGAGGTATATGGGACCCCCCTTAGCCAGAGCTTGATTCCGTCTTATTTCTTGGGGCCACAAACTAGTTTGAGGTTTTATTTACGATCCTGTACTTATGCCATGCTTTACTGCTTTATTTACGATTGTGCGAGGTACTGCACACTGTACTGTTTTGGAAGCGGAATGTTTACGCGGTATCGACAAGCCCAGCCACACTTTCGGGTTCCCAGTCGTTTACAGCCATTGTCGCAGACCTTGAGGCCGTCTCGGAGCTTGCTTACTCCGTTGCGGGATCTACTTAAGGGGTGGCCCCCTGAAATATTTCTGAATCTTGTGATTGCTTTGTCGTGAAGGCCTCGTTGGGTTTTGATTTGGTTTTTCCGAGGTTGATCGAGTGTGTGTTGCTATTGGTGCACCCCGGCCGGGTAAAACTTTCTGAAAGCCGTGTCCGCGGATATGGACGACTTGGAGCACAGTTTCTCGATCATAGACAAGCATAACTAAAGTTTACTGCTATAAATTTGACTTATAATGACTAGTAATCAGCTTCACTATAATGGAATGGCTAATTAATACTGCCCACAATTGCTTGTTTGGTTGTCGCTTGCGACAATTGTATCTGACTAGTAAGTATTGCAACTACAACGGAATGGCTGAATAAAAGTACCAACAACTGCTGGGTTTTGGGTTTATCTCATGCTATCTGTACCTGATTAGTAATTGCTGCTACTACAACGGAATGAATAACTAAAAGGGCCCACTGCTTCCTTTATCAGGACAATTACCTATATCTGACTAGTAAAGTGCCGCAACTATAACTGAATAAGTAAAACTGCCAACTGGGTGAGTTCCTCGGTTGACTTCCTCGTTTGGTCTCGAGGGGGAAACACCAGGATGGGTTTGTTTGGTGTTAGCTTCAGGTTGGATCCGGATAGGTCACTCTTACCCCTCTCTGATAATCGCCAGTTGTATCGAGTCTCTATAGGTTGTTTAGTGCATGCTGCCGCTGCCGCTCAGTCCACCATACCTATGTAGGCGAGGACCGCCGAATTCTAGCCTCGCCGTGTACTGGCCTCAGTACTGACGCTCCTTCTTTGTTTTTCTGCTTTGCCCTTTGTCGGCACCCCTTTTGTTAAGCAGGTTTTGAGATCGACGCCGTTATCAGGGTTACCCTTCCGGCTTGGCCTGGGCAGGGTTATGGACGCCATTGGTTATTCTTCAGGGCTCTTAGCCCCATTTGCATCTTGTCCGTAGCTGGACGCTTTATCGTTTTCAAGGTGATTTGGATCTTTGTACATTATATTTGTATTCTTGACTCTTTGAGTCGCTGTTGTATATGTATCTGTTCTGTGGGTCCCATCGAGGACTGTTGTGTAATGTTATTACTTCGTTTTCCACCCGCACGAAAGTGCCTGGTAGGCACCTTTGAATCGTTTCTATGCGGGTTTGGCGAATTTTGCTCAAACTTGCATAGGTCCGATTCTGAGGGTGTTACAGAGTGGTATCAGAGCTCAGCAGTTGCGATACCCCACAAGTCCAGCCTGTAGGATAACCTAGCTAACGACCGAAGTAGAGTGTCAAAACTATTTTTGAAAATCGGTTGGATAGTTCTGATTAGGTCTGATTTTTACTCCTTACCCCTCTGTTATTCTCCTCTCATCTTTACGCGTTTTGAATCCGCTCTCATCTCTCTCTTCGAGTCCAGGATTTCTCGTGGTTGGGTTTCCGTCGTACCTTCAGGGTTTCGCTTTCTCCCTTTTGTAACGGAGGTGCTACGATCATCAATCTGCAACTTGTCTGTTGTACCCTTCCTCCAATCTTTTGTTCTTGACCTCTTTCTCCATGTGTGTTCCTTGCTGGATAACAGTGTCGTTGGAAAACATATGAGAAGGACGAGCGTTGGTGAAGTTGGGGTTAACCTTGAGCATGTGTTGTTCATGCCAATGGAACCATCGCGGAACCTAATCATTGTGTCTTTCACACGATTTCTGCTGGCAGCATCCCTTTGTTCCGGATACCGCCTATGAAGATCTTCAGTCCAAATCTCGAGAGTTGAGTTGCCTGATTCTCCTACCCAGGTATAGAGTTGATAGTTGGGTCCGGGATGGACTGATCACCCTACCCGACTCTTACTGTTCGCTCTGTACATCGAACTGGTGGATCAATGTGACTTTTCCCTCTTCTAATGGAAGTTAGAGGTGGCCTTATCGTTTGATACATCTACCTTCGTCCTTTGTTCTCCGGAGTGTTCTCTCGACGATCAGGAGCAACGAACCTTTGTTGGTGGAGTCGCCGTTTTCAAGTTGGAAGATGAACCCTTGTTAGTGGTGTCGCGAGGATCTACCCGAAGCGAGAAGACGCAGACCGCCGGCTTTCTTCCGGTACCATGAGGCGGATCTCGAGGGCGAGATCCATTGTTAGTGGTGTCGAATTGTGGCATCCCGCAAAACCACTACTAGAAAATCGCGTTGAATTTGTGCATTGCATCGTCATCTTCATGCATTGTTTGACTGCATTATTTGAAAGGCCTAGTTTTGATTTATACAAACACCCCTCTTGCTTGTTAAACACAAAACCCCGATCGCATTGGAGATTTTATTTGTCTAAAAACTATTGTGCAAAGTGTCTTTGTTTTAATTTGAACAGAAACAAACAAACAAACACAAAACTAAAACAGTCCCACCTAAATCCTAGTCTCACCCAATCTATTCCTACCCACCAGTCCCAGGCTGCCACCTCCCCCTCTCACCCAAAACCTACCCACCTGCCACCTCACCAATCCCTCTCCTCTTCCCACCTCTCTCCTTTCTCACCCAACCCTCTTCTACCCTCTCTCCCCCTCTCTCCCTGCCGCGGGACCCACCCAGGACCCCACTCCCTCACCCATCCAACCACACACACCCTACACTACACGCACACCACGCACACTCCACACGCAGCACCCGCGACCGCCCCTGGCCGCTGGGCCCGACCCCCACTCCCGTGTGGCCCCTGCCCCTGGTCCCGCCTGCCCGACCCCACCCCGCGGCCTCCTCCCTCTCTCCCTTCTTCTTCCTCTCTTCCGCTCGCGTGCGCACGCGACCTCCCGCCGCTGGCTTCTCCCTCTCTCCCCCTCCGGCGGTTCCCCTCGCCGCCGGCGACCTGCCTCACCGCCGCCGCTCACCTCCCCGGTCCCCAGCCTCCCCGCCGGACCCGCTCCGTCCCACCTCGCCTCCAGGCCGCCTCTGCCGCCGCGCGCCTCTGCCGGACCCGCCTCCGCGCCGGCGACAGCGTCCCCCTCCGCCTGCAGCGCTCCGCCGCGAACCCCGCTCCCCGCGCGCGGAGCCCCGCCTCGCCGCATCTGCCCCTCCGCCACCGCCTGGCCCCGGTCCTCCCCGCCCCAACCTGTGCTCCGGCGACCCCCCCCCCCCCCGTTCTCCCCGTGCTCGCCCCGGCCGTCTCCGCGCCCCCGGCCGCCTCCGACGACCCGCGCCCCGGCCGCATCGAGCTCGCCGCCGCAGACCCCCGGCAGCACCGAGCGCCGGCCGCCTCCGCGCCTCGCCAACCACCTCCGCCTCTCCTCTCCGCCCGCGGCCCGCACACCCCGCGTCGCCCCCGACCTCGCCGCCTCGACCTCCGCTCGCCGGCCCGCGTCCCCGTCGGCTCCTCCCCAGCCGCGTCCGCCCTGGTGCCGCCTTGCTCCGGCCATCCGCGCCGCCTCGCCGCCAGGGCCCGCGCAGGCTACCCCTCTGCGTGTCGTCGGTCGTCACCCTGCGCCTCCTCCGAGTCTGTCCTCGCCGCGCCGCTGCGACAGTCCCAGTTCCCGAGCCGCTGGCTTTCCTCCGCGGCCGGCCGTGGGGCTCGTCCTTGACCCTGCTCCCTGACGTCTGTTTTTGTGCGCGTTCTGTTCTGGTTGCTGGCCCGCATGTGATGCAAACGTGGGGTGCGGTTGTATCCCGAGCTTCGTGTGTCGGCAAGGGCAACCTCAAACCGCAAACCCCTTGTGTCGAAACCAAGTCCGTCAACGACCCGAGAAGTCACAAGCCGAAGAGGATGTTCTCAAACTCCGAAGACCGCTCCATCGGCACGCCACGACCTGCGTCACGGGGAAACCTCAAGATCTTCATCGCGGATCCGATGTCCGAGATCCCGGAGCCCGATCCGAAGACCACATGGGCGACAAGTTCACCTTCCCGGAGTCGGACCCGAAGACGCCGTGACCCGGACGCCGAAACCACCGACCAGATCTCCACGGACCCGACAAGACCTCGCAACGGCAAGATCGACCCCCAGAACCCAAGATCTGCCCGACGACAAGAACGACAGCAACCAGGACGGTACCGATGCCCCGATGCCAGGCCAAGTACTTCTTCATGGAACGCCGAGACCCCCGAACCCGGAAGAATCTGATGCGCCCCGGCGCCGAACCAAGCCCTGCTTTCCGGATGCCGAGGACACCGACACAGAACAACAAGATCTACTTCGTGGGCACCATGCGACAAGACCTACCCCGACGGTCGAGAATGTTACGCCAAGATCTACCCCAGAAACCCGAGAACGCTTCCGCCGAGAACGTTTCCGTCGAACCCTGAACCCCGAGACCGGACCCCGGACCCTGAGACCGACCCCGAACCCCGGAACCCAAGATCGTCGAGACCCCTAATGTGTGACCCCTTTTTCCGAGCCCTATTTTATAAATGCTAAACATAAAACTTGTTGCATATTTAATTGTCATCTTGCATGCATCCTTGTCATGTGGTTTGGGGGCCTTATGCCGATTCACCTGATGATTAAATATGGGGCCCATATGCGGCCAAATCTAGTCTCATATTGGCCTCATTTAAATTTGTGTAGCGAACCGGTATCTTATCTTGCCTTGTGGTAACAACATTTAATTTGCGGGGCTTCTAAATAACATGAACCACCTAACTAAATGTCGGGACCCCGGTTCCGCTTAATATGACCTAATCACATCGCATCTTTGCCATGTCATACATCATACATGCATCATGCCGATCTTTTGCCGTAGTATTAAATACTACATCCGGTGTTTCTTCTAGTGTTTTGGTTCTTCGCGGATAAGGCCGTTGAGTTGATGTGAGCCTCGCCCCGATCTTCGGTTGAACCTTCGACAATGTTTTCAGGCGAGCATCTCCCCCTTTCTACCTATCTTACTTTTATAGTGTTTTACTCCTTCCTGTTGATCTATTGCTATCTGTGTTGCGATGCTCTAGTTTTCGTACCCGTGATATCCCTTGCAGCCGTATATTGCCTTGGACACACCCTATGCCCTGTTGTTTGGTAGATAGTTGGACTTGCGCGTCGTAGTCGCTTGCTCAAGTGCTGTTGTGTGTCGTCATATGCCACAGTTGCTGATGTATTGCCGCATGTTGATGTTGGAGATGATTCTAGTTTTACTTATCGTCACTTTAATTTCTGTTTAACAACTAAAATTGGAATAAGCAGAGGCATCGGTGGGTGATAGAAAATATTTGGTTTCCGAACGCCCACTTGTGTCCCGTAAGACCCCGAGTACTTGATACCTGTTCCTTGATTTATCGCGCTATCCACATCCGGGAGGTATATGGGACCCCCCTTAGCCAGAGCTTGATTCCGTCTTATTTCTTGGGGCCACAAACTAGTTTGAGGTTTTATTTACGATCCTGTACTTATGCCATGCTTTACTGCTTTATTTACGATTGTGCGAGGTACTGCACACTGTACTGTTTTGGAAGCGGAATGTTTACGCGGTATCGACAAGCCCAGCCACACTTTCGGGTTCCCAGTCGTTTACAGCCATTGTCGCAGACCTTGAGGCCGTCTCGGAGCTTGCTTACTCCGTTGCGGGATCTACTTAAGGGGTGGCCCCCTGAAATATTTCTGAATCTTGTGATTGCTTTGTCGTGAAGGCCTCGTTGGGTTTTGATTTGGTTTTTCCGAGGTTGATCGAGTGTGTTTTGCTATTGGTGCACCCCGGCCGGGTAAAACTTTCTGAAAGCCGTGTCCGCGGATATGGACGACTTGGAGCACAGTTTCTCGATCATAGACAAGCATAACTAAAGTTTACTGCTATAAATTTGACTTATAATGACTAGTAATCAGCTTCACTATAATGGAATGGCTAATTAATACTGCCCACAATTGCTTGTTTGGTTGTCGCTTGCGACAATTGTATCTGACTAGTAAGTATTGCAACTACAACGGAATGGCTGAATAAAAGTACCAACAACTGCTGGGTTTTGGGTTTATCTCATGCTATCTGTACCTGATTAGTAATTGCTTCTACTACAA
Source organism: Avena atlantica (assembly GCA_910589765.1). Lineage (NCBI taxonomy): Eukaryota > Viridiplantae > Streptophyta > Magnoliopsida > Poales > Poaceae > Avena > Avena atlantica. The sequence continues at coordinate 105,503,671 of OU342733.1, read as the reverse complement.
CGGAATGAATAACTAAAAGGGCCCACTGCTTCCTTTATCAGGACAATTACCTATATCTGACTAGTAAAGTGCCGCAACTATAACTGAATAAGTAAAACTGCCAACTGGGTGAGTTCCTCGGTTGACTTCCTCGTTTGGTCTCGAGGGGGAAACACCAGGATGGGTTTGTTTGGTGTTAGCTTCAGGTTGGATCCGGATAGGTCACTCTTACCCCTCTCTGATAATCGCCAGTTGTATCGAGTCTCTATAGGTTGTTTAGTGCATGCTGCCGCTGCCGCTCAGTCCACCATACCTATGTAGGCGAGGACCGCCGAATTCTAGCCTCGTCGTGTACTGGCCTCAGTACTGACGCTCCTTCTTTGTTTTTCTGCTTTGCCCTTTGTCGGCACCCCTTTTGTTAAGCAGGTTTTGAGATCGACGCCGTTATCAGGGTTACCCTTCCGGCTTGGCCTGGGCAGGGTTATGGACGCCATTGGTTATTCTTCAGGGCTCTTAGCCCCATTTGCATCTTGTCCGTAGCTGGACGCTTTATCGTTTTCAAGGTGATTTGGATCTTTGTACATTATATTTGTATTCTTGACTCTTTGAGTCGCTGTTGTATATGTATCTGTTCTGTGGGTCCCATCGAGGACTGTTGTGTAATGTTATTACTTCGTTTTCCACCCGCACGAAAGTGCCTGGTGGGCACCTTTGAATCGTTTCTATGCGGGTTTGGCGAATTTTGCTCAAACTTGCATAGGTCCGATTCTGAGGGTGTTACAGTCCCTTTGTTTCGGTGCAAATGGGTCAAGATGACACTAGGAGGGGTACATATAGACGAAAAGTATGGCATGAAAGCAGTGGATCTCAACAATCTTGCGTACATGGACGAACCATTCGCCCTAGCCAATGATGTGGCTCAGGTTTTCTATGTGAAGGACATGTCTACGAAACTGAGAAAAAGAAATCAGCAAAAGAATACATCGTCCGATGAGCCAAAGCGCCACATAGTTATTTCAGGGAAAAGAAACATCGTGGGAGTGTATGACAAGATAGATATGTCAGAAGATAATAATAAGTTTCATGAAATCCCGCCCTTTAAAGTGAAAACTGACCCAAGCCTCCTATTAAATGATGAAGATTCTCCATGGCTACGGTGCAGAAGAAAACAACAACACTAGATAGGGATGTTGGTGTAATATATTAAACCTTTTATGTAATCATATTGTTAAATGATGAAGATTCTCCATGACCATGACAGTCGCACTATAAATAGAGGGAAAGGGCGGTGCAGGCTGGGCCAGGCAGCACTAATAATAGGGGTTGAACCTTTAGTCCCGGTTGGAGAAACCAACCGCGATGGAAGGGATTGCGGCAGGCTAGGCCAGGCAACACCAATAATAGAGGTTGAACCTTTAGTCTCGGTTGGAGAAACCAACCGCGACTAAAGGGATTACGGCAGGCTGGGCCAGGCAGCACTAATAATAGAGGTTGAACCTTTAGTCCCGGTTGGATAAACCAACCACGACTGAAGGGATTATGGCAGGCTGGGCTAGGCAGCACTAATAATAGGGGTTGAACCTTTAGTCCCGGTTGGATGAACCTTTAGTCCCGGTTGGGCACACCAACCGGGACAAAACACGAGTGAGCACTCCGGAATCAGGACTAAAGGCCCCCTTTAGTCCCGGTCCAGCCACAAACCAGGACTAACACTCAATACATTTATTAATATTAAACACCGGGACAAACCGGGACTAGCTAACACTCAGGACTAAAGCCGCCCCCTTTAGTCATAATCATGCCTCGTCCTATAGTACATAGCTTTAGGGTCTTCTTCGTCATCGTCATCATCATCGTCATCGTCACCTGCCACTCCGGGGATCTTGAGCCCAGCCATGGCATATACCGAGGGCACCTGCCACTCCGGCCTCAGATTCACGGCGGGCGGATGGACTTGTGGGCATCGCAGGCGAGGATGGTCTCCCCCGGCGATGTAGCGCATCATGCCCATGATAGTACGGTTCGCCCACCACAGACGGCGGCCGTCTTCATTGTGGTTCACTGGGGGCGGGCCATCACCATCGTACCTAGCGAGCTCCCTTTCTTGCCGGTTAGCGAAGAAGGCATTCCAGGTGTCGTAGTTGTCGGGATCCCACTGGGGATCCATCCGCTGGTCCGAAGTGAGCTCGTGGTAGAAGTGGTTCGTTATGGCCACCTGTCGGGCGGAGCCTTGAGGCACAGGAGGGTAAGAAACACCTACAGCGCTCAGCATCCAGCCGGCGGGTGGCAGGTATCCTGGTCGGCAAGTGTAGCTTGAGGCGCACAGCGCCTCCCTCTCCTCGAGGGTTAGAATGGCCCAGTAGGCGCTGTCCATTTCTGTGAGAGAGGAAGGTGTGGATGTGTGCATAACCATGGCATGGTTGGCCTATATATAGATGGAAAGCGCGAGAAAACATGGCGAGATGCAGTGAGAAATGGCGGGAAATATCTTTACTCCCTGTTAGTGGCTACAACCGGGACTAAAAGCTCGGTTTAGAGGAAAGGGCAGAAAAACTTGGCGGGAAGCGGTGAGAAATGGCGTGAAAAATCTTTAGTCCCTGTTAGTGGATACATCCGAGACTAAAGCTTATTCAGAAAATGGATTTGGATTAATTATTCAAATCCAAGAACTTTTCATGTTGAAAGTTTAGTGAGATTCAAAAATATGCAAAAAATAATAGTTAATGCATTTTTAAATTGATAATGGCAAAATGGGCAATAATTTTACTATTTAAGATACACAGAAAATGGATTTGGATTAATTGTGCAAATTCAAGAACTTTTCATGTTGAAAGTTTAATGAGATTCAAAAATATGCAAAAAATAATAGTTAATGCATTTTTAAATTGATAATGGCAAAATGGTTAATAATTTGACTATTTAAATAATTATTTGATAAAACAGAAAATGGATTTGGATTAATTATTCAAATTCAAGAACTTTTCATGTTGAAAGTTTTGTAAAATTCAAAAGTATGCAAAAAAATCATAGTTAATGCATTTTTAAATTGATAATGGCAAAATGGTTAATAATTTGACTATTTAAAATAATTATTTGATAAAATAGAAAATGAATTAGGATTAATTATTCAAATTCAAGAACTTTTCATGATGAAAGTTTTGTCAAATCCAAAAATAGCAAAAAATAATAGTTAATGCATTTTTAAATTGATATAATGGAAAAATGGTTAATAATTTGACTATTTAAATAATTATTTGATAAAACAGAAACTTTGAAAAAAAACACAGCGCGCGCTGGGGTTTTTGGCCCAGCGCGCGCAAATTTGGGCCTTTAGTCTCGATCATGTTTACCAGCTGGGACTAAAGGTCTGGCCCCAGCGCGCAAAAACGAAACGTCCCCCTCCTCTAGTCCCGGTGCGTCGCACCTGCCGGGACTAGAGACCACCCTTTAGTCCCGGCTGGTGCCACGTACTCTGACTAGAGGAGGGTATAAAAGAAGCCCTTATCCCCCGGTGTGTTCCACGCACCGGGAGAAGTGGAGGCCAGCACACGACGTACGCCGCGAGGCTGCCCCCGTGAAACTCCGACGAGGAAACGGTCGCGCCTCCCTCTCTCCGCCGCCCTTCCGCCCACCGCCGAGCCCGCCGCGCCCCGCTCTCGCGCCCGCCCCCGCGCGCCTCCCGAGCTCGGCTGCGCCACCGCCGCCACTCTGACGAAGCGCCGGCCGCGAGGCTGCCCGCCGCCACCTCCCGCGCCCGCGCCTGCCGCCAGCGCCACCGCTGGCCGCCGCCACCTCCGGTGAGTAGTGTTAGGGTTGGGATTAGGATTAGTTAGGATTTGAATTTAGGATTAATTTTTTAGTTTAATGTATATAGTTTATTAGGATTATAATGTATATAGTGTATATAGTGTATGTAGTTTAGGATTAGGATTAGTGTATATAGTGTATGTAGTTTAGGATTAGGATTAGTACATAGTGTATGTTCTTTTTTTGTGTATATAGTGTATATAATGTATGTAGTTTAGGATTAGGATTAGTGTATATAGTGTATGTAGTTTAGGATTAGGATGTATGTATATAGTGTATTTAGTTTAGGATTAGTTTATTATTTTTAGGGTATGAGATTTATAATATTGTAAGTTATGTTTATAATAGGTTTTAGGGTGGTTGTTCTCGCGGGAAGCCGCTTAGTGTTAGGGTTTAGGGCGGTGGTCCTCACGGGTTTAAGGTGGTGACCGGAGTTAGGGTTAGGGTGGTGGTTCTCGCGGGAAGCCGCTTAGTCGCCCGCCTCTCCCGCGCCACCATCACCGGCCACCGCCACCGCACCTCCGAGTTTAGGGTTTAGGGTGGTGACCGGAGTTAGGGTTAGGGTGGTGGTTCTCGCAGGAAGCCTCTTAGTCGCCCGCCTCTCCCGCGGCCACCATCACCGACCACCGCCACAGCACCTCCGGGTTTAGGGTTTAGGTATTATTTTGTTAAGTTCAAATAAATATTGTGTGCATTTTGCAGGAACTATGGATCCACCTAGACCAGTCTGCAGAGACCAGGATTCTGAACACTTCCTCGAGGATATGATTCACGATGCCGATGAGGGATCTCCCTCGAGGTATCTGAACTCATCCGGTGAGGGACAGGAGGCCAACAAACAAGAGGAAGAACCCATGGACGCGTAACGCAGACCTACGAGGTATATATATGATGTCCGATGATCGTCACTAGATGTACCTAGTTGTATATATTATGTTGAGGAATGTTTCTTCTCTTAGGCCTCTACATCGAGCAAGAAAACCAAGCGCGGCCTAGCCAAAAAGTTGCCCCAGGGTACTGTTTATGAAATTACAGAGGTTTCAGGAGATGGCGAACCATTGTAACTAAAGAAAACAAAACAACTATTTGTACAAAAATGAGGAGTTGTTGCTAGAGATCGCACCCTGATCATTGTTCGGGAGTGGAATAAGCCCAAAGAGGCGGAATGGAGTGATGTTTATATCAACGTTAGGTTCAAAGAGGAACTTTTCAATGACCTAATGGCACATTTCAAGCTGCCAGAATGTGACACTGAGGACGAGACGACTGAAATGAGAAAGAAAGTCAAGCATTTTGCACTGAAGAAGATGGCCGAACTATTCAAGAACTGGAAGAAGTCATTATGGCAATAGTATCAGAAGGACAAGAAAACCCAGTTATTCAAAGGCTATCTAGCGAAGTAGTATCCTTACTGGGATGCATTTGTGCTATATAGGGGGTCAGGAGTTGCAGAGAAAAAGTCAGAAAAAAACAAGATAAATGCTGCGAAGAAGAAATATCACCATAACATGGGGCTAGGGGGATATGTGGCTGCCATGCCTAAGTGGGATGCAAAAGAGAAAGATCTTCATGATAAAGGGATCATTCCAGAACCAATTCGCGAAGAATGGGATTTGAGGGAAAGAAATTAGTTCCTTGGGCATGGGAGGACATATGACGAACTTACAGGGGACCTTGTTTTGCAGTGACGGGATAAAGGTACCGAGGACTGCATGGCTAAAAGTGGTCAAAGATATTAAAGATGGAATAAAACAGTTTCATCCCGATAGAGAGAAAGACTTGCAGACCTTGGTCATCGGGAATCGCGAACATACATGACGAGTCCGAGGCCTTGACGGGAGTTTCACGTGGGAGACTGGGTTTCTAAGGACCAAGGTACCTATAAAAGCCGAGCAAGATCAAAGGAACGACAGGAGGAGGAGGAGGCAGACAAGTTCAAACAGCTGCTAGGAAGACTTGACAAGCAGCAACAGCAGATCGACGAACTTAGAGGAATAGCGCGCTTGCAGGAAGATCCTCCACTCGATATTTCCGCCAACCCATCTCAGCGGAGAAGCAGCATCGCTGAATCGGAGGTCTCTTCTAACGATGCATCCTATACAGATGGCAGTCCCGGCTACCCCGTGGATGGAATTAAGGAGAAGATACCTTGTGAGCTCCATAATAAATTGTAGAACGTATCTGTGAAGGTGGCGGTCGGATCGGCTTTGCCTTGTACGCCTGACGCACGTTGGCATGGCCATGAGATTCCACCTGGCTATGCTAAAGTCGGGGTGGATCAAATCGTAAAGGAGTGGGAGTCAATGGAGCTTGACATCCCTGGCCCTAAAGGTGAGATCATACTCGGAGAAGTACTTGGTCGGATCATTCTCTGGGAAAAGAACAACATACGGTTTCCAGACTCAGCTCCAAGGATAACACTAGCGCCTCTGAGTCGTCGCAGGTCTCCTTCACATCCACCTACACCTCCATCACCTCCAAGAAGTCCACCCCATTATGACTACGACCACCACACCCCGAGTCCATCTCGATCTCCACTGCAGGCCCAGCAGTCTTCGCCGCCCGCTAAGGATAATAAGCGGAAGCGTGCTCCGTCAGTGAGTACTAAAGGACGCGACAGCCCAAAATGGAAAATGTCGCCCCTCCCAACAGTGCCTCATCAGAATCTTCCCATCGGAACTTACGATCGTACTGATGCGGCGCCCATTTTGAGAAGAAGAAACCCGAGCCCGCTTCGGTATACACCGATAAACAAAAGGCATACACACTTGATTTTCTGAACACACCATTGCAATATGAGTTGCACCATAAGCCAGATGACTATCTACAAACACTTCAGAAAGAAGTGGTGAAGAGCAAATCAAGCAAACCAAGTGCAACGGTAAAATATCAGCAAGCACAAGTCCAAGCGGGACTAAAACTGCAATTAGTAAAAAATCAGACGTTCCCCTTCTCGGACAACATGACAAAAAAACGATCGCACCCCTCAAGGTGGTTTCACAAAATGTTCCACTCCTCGCACAATAGCCATTAGATATGTCAATAGCTGCGGAGTTGGCGGCTAGCATGGAAATTACTCTTGATGAACTGTTAGGCCCCCAACTCGACCATCTACCCAAGATGCCACTAGCCCCTAAATATGTCGCAGGTGAGGATTTGGTCAACAAGAGAGTCTGAAAGAACTGCCAAGACAAATGCGGAATCTCCATCAATGGTACTCGGCGGTCATAAAGAAGGGGAGAATATTTATCATAGCCAATGTCCCACGTGAGTACTACTTGAGAACCGAAGAGGTCCATATTCAGTTTCTAGAACTGTTTCAATTATACCATCTCGACACCCTGGACAAATCCATCCTCAACTACTATTGTCTGTAAGTTGTTGAACTCATTGTCTACATATTCTGTTTTTCAGTTGTTCAGTTCAGAACATGTAATTATCCTTATTATGCAGAATGAAGATGTTGGAATGTAAAATAAAAAGAATCTATAATATCGGTTCATTGACCCAGATAAAGTGCATATAACCACGCTAAGGGATAACCCCGAGGAGACGGAGGAAAACCTTCTAAGGTTTCTACTGGAACAAAATTTCTCTGACCATATACTGTTTCCTTACAAATTCAGGTGAGGGTCTTACTCTGTTGTACACATTCACTTTTGATTAGTCGATGCTAATAAGTGTAACTGATGAGGTACTGATGTATATATAAATGTTTGCAGCTTCCACTGGGTTATGCTAGACATTCAACTTGATAAGGGAAGAGTTGATGTCATGGACCCATCAAAGAGAAACTTAGAAGATTTCTGCAGCATGCAGGACATGCTACAGAAGTAAGTTTCGCGCTATATCTGTCTCTTTCGTTGATTTCCTGAGATATAAGGTAATGAATAACTCATTCATTCATTTTCTTCGTCGGACGGGGTTTGGATCCGGTTCAAACGCGAGGTTACGAGTGTATTTAGTGAGAAGCTGACGTTTAAGGCGCTCTTGATAAGTAGCACGTGATATGTCCGCGCATCTCTTTACTTCTAGTTTCAATACAATAATGATGGTCTAGATTATTATTTTAATTGAATTCTATTCTCGTAAAGTGCGCGAGGCAGCCACGGAGGTCTAATCTATGTGGATTCTACTTTGCGAGTCCATTTGCATGTTTACCACCAAACACAACGATTATAGATTCGACGTAAGCAATGCATTCACACAATCATTTTATTGCCGTCACATTTTGTTATCATGATTGATGTTAATATTGATCTCCTTTTTCTTATATATAGTTCGAGAGAATGCGGGATCAACTACTACCAAAGCAACGCGTACTAGCAATTGCAGAGGAGCTGGCGGGATTTATTTTCAAAGAGATCGTAGACGATGCCGGAGAATTTAGTGTGAATAGGCGCTTCTGATCTCCATTTAATCGAACTATTTTGTGCTCTAGTCCCGGTATTTTGTGATCTCCATATAACTATGTAAATTGCATATATTTGTATGCTCGATTTCGTAATACAAGTTATCTTATATATATACAGGAACGTGTACGATATGTGGTGGAGTACAAATATTCAAAAACCATTTTGAAATGAAAAATAAATAAATAAACAATACAAAATGAAATGTCTGCCATGGCAGAGAAAGGGCACAAAATGCTGCCGCAGCAGAGAAATCACTAGTCCAAGGTAATGCTTTGCCGCGACAGAGAAAATGCACAAAATGCTGCCACGACAAAGACCCACTAGTCTCGGTCCATAACACCAACCGGGACTAGTGGGGGTGCACCCTGAGCGCGCAGGGGCAGCCAGTGGACACCCACTAGTCCCAGCTGGTAACTAGGCCGGAACTAGTGTTGGACCTCTAGTCCCGCTTGATTAGTCCCGGTTTAAAAACCGGGACTAACGACCCAGGACTAGAGCCGTCCACTAGTGTATGTTAGAAAAGATATACACGAGGAACAGATTGACGTTTTTTTATAAAGAAAGAAATACATTGAACACTAACTGCAAGACAGAGGACACTTATGCTTCAGATATAGTTGTTGATATGCTTCGTAAATATTTTTGCTATGCATACCAGAACATATGGTCATATGGCGGTATCCTCACATTAAACTTACCATCGAGCTATCAACCTACATGGCAATGGCAATACATATATACTAGTTGGAAACACGCGCTTCGCCGCGCCACCTACATTTCGTTCTGACATATTGTGACCAGCACCGTAGTATTGCAGAAATACACTTGAAGGACATAGGGAAAAATTAGAAATGGAAAACGCTGTTGGCCTCAACGAAGTTGTCCCACCCGAAGCACAACTCAAACCTTGTATATGTAAAACATGCTCCAGTACAACAATGCTGATGTAACTCGCCAAATTTTCTCTCTATGAATGTAACATATTTACTATCTACCGAAATCTAACACTTAATCCAACAACTACTAAAACAGAAAATAAAATCCTTATTCTGAAACACGTGTATCACACAACAAACACAAAACTTATCTTATGAACCAGAGAATATTTACCTTTAGGAAATAAAACGACAAATGCTTAACCGTCTAACTATATCTAGAGAAAATTCCTTATTTGACACTACTTCCCAATATGTTTTCTTATTTGACACTAAAAAAATTTCACTTCCTTCTGTGACTATTTGTGTAATTTCTTTGCCTTATATGACACTACCATCAGTTCCATTCAAAAATTCCGTTAATTTTTTTGTGGCCGGACCCAAATGCCCCTGATTCAATCGTACGCACCGTGAAATCCGGCCTGGGTTGCCGCCGTAAGAGCACGAGATTGAGAACTGGATATGCAGGAAGGTTGAGGAGAAATCATGTGCATATTTCAGTATGCTTCGACGAGCTGCTTGCTAGGAGCAGTTGCTGCCATACATACCACTATGTAAAACTACCCGGTTGTCAAAGTTGTTTCATCGTGTTAGCTATCGACCTACCAGAGTTGAACAGCAGCTTGATATGGGCCTGGATGGAATGTCCAGTTGCGTGATAAGCAGAAGACACAGTAAAGACAGTAGTGTAACATTGCATTAAGGCAAACTGACAAACTTGTATGTAGCGCTGCTACAAGAGCTACACTATGTCAAATGAACTTCACTCAGAATCTGCTGCTAGCCTAACCTGATGCCCATAGCTATTTTGCTAAGTGCTATTAAATTTTTCTTGGAGCCGCATTCCTGTGCATTACGGTTGTCTCATTGCGCTCCGCCCCGCAAGTCTCAAAGTAATCGGTTCCATCACACGTAAACAGCATGACAACATATGCTTTGAATTATAATTGGTTCCATCACACACAACATTTCTTTAATTTTGGCACATTATGCACCAGGGGCAATAACGTCTTTGTATGTCCCTAGTTAACTCCGTTAGCTCTTAAAATACACTAGAGTGTCATATAAGGCAAAAAAAATCACACAAGTGGTTAAATAAGGAACTAAAAAAGTTAGTGTCAAATAAGGAATAATATTGGGAAGTAGTGTCAAATAAGGAATTCTCTCCTATATCTAGCACAATATTTTGCAGAACTTCCTATATCGCCCAAAGTTTTTGTCGGAGCCAATAAACTTGGTTTAAATTTCTAGCCTACATATATCTTAAGCTCCACAAATCTAAAATATCAACCCAATTGAAATAATACCATAAATGAACTTTGTCAAGATCTCCCTATGTGAGTCGACCATTCACGACGATCCAACCATATCATCATGTAAGCTCCATGCTGAGACTTCTGTATATCAGCCCATCCTGTAAAACTGAACAGCATAAAATAAAATAAGCACAGGTACGATCAGTTGACCATCCTTCCAAGACCTCCCTTGGCAGCCCCCTATTCTAAAACTCAACAATATACCAAGCTACAAAACAAACTCAGGTCAATCAGTCAACATAGACCACAAAATTACATGTAAAAGTTGCAGAGAGGTAAACAAATATGACTATAAGAGCACATACATGTATGTCTAAGTCCAAAATTGCTACCATCCTTCACCTCACCACACAAATCAGCAGGCTTAATCTTAAAAAATCTTTAAATAATAACCAGAGCGCATCATGAGTTGATCTGAAGTTAGTATGTAGTATGCTGGAGCCTCCGTTACCTGATGGGAATATTTTTTTCGCATATCAGCTTGACTGAACAAATGATACGTCAAATAATTAGCCTCAAGACGTGAGTACACATTGAAGATTATTTGTTGGTTAACCGACCATGTCACAAAACAAGGATTTGTATGCACATACATTAGTGGAACTAAAAACAATAATACTCTAACATGGTCACTTTGTCCCAAGGCGTAGAAAAAACATGAGTATTGCCCATTTTCTTTCTCCCCGTCTGGCAACCATATTTACATGGAAAGAGAAACAAACAAGTTGTTGAAAGAACATGATATTACACTTTTTTTCCCCTCTCCGACTGACAAATATATTTACATGAAGAGACAAACACATACTGCAAACTCATGGGATTAGGATTTGTAAGAAAACTATCTTGAGAAATCACGCTCAACTTGATATCACCCGCCATAAGTGCAGCAAGATCAGAAGCAACATGCAAAGAATTAAATATTATCACTGCCCTCACCACCTAATAATTGTATGGCAAGCTGTGGAGTTGTCGAGCCATCCGAAAACCTCACTAAAGGTTCTCAACATTGAGTATACCACTAGGAAACATGCTTGTGTGTTGCACCGGGAAAGACTAAAATCAACTTTCGAAAGAAAAACGTTAGCACAATCCAAATTTTGCCCCCAACTGGATCACCCCGCTAAACCGTAGCTTCGTTATACCCATGTGTTTAATAATCATCTTACATGTTTTTCTTTAATAATTGTATATGCAAGTGATGTACCCTTTTTTCTTTAAGAATTGTATACCATTAGAAGTATGCAGGGTTTCACCCAAATTTTAGTCATCTTACATGTTTCACTATACAACAATTCCTCGGAGTTAAAAAAAAACATACCACTTGCTTCGACCTTCTGCGTTTGCATCACGGATATCCAAATATATAAAAAATATCATGCAAAGTTATTATCATTAAATAACATGGGTGTTTAAGAAAAACATGGAAGAACACCGGAAATCCACTTTGGCTATACGTATAGATGCCCCATTGTTTAAAATACATATTTCGAGAGATCGAAAATTTCAGAAAAAATTCCCCATGTACGCAGAGAACATTAAATAAAATAAATCATGTTGAACCAAAGAAAATTTGCTCACAGGGAAAATCATTGCTCTTCTCAACAGGATTTACATAAGAAAATGCTTATCCAATTGACCTAGACAGATGATTTCTTTCTACGTCCATGATTGTACATCTAAGCATAGGAGCTACCGAGCAGAAAATATTTCTCATATACATACCACGTAAATAAATTTTCATATAGACATTTACTACACAAACACCTTGCAACTACCTAGTGTCGTTAGAGCTGAGATGTTGGCTTCAAATTGAGAAGTACCTTCAGGAACAGTACCTCCACCTCCAGCGTATTTTCTGCCCCACCGCAACTCCATATTATCAGAGTTCAGAATCACCAAATTTGTAGGCAGACTTAATTCAAATTAGAATGAAGAGAAGGAAATCAAAATTTAAATCTCTACATCTCACTTGCATAAGTTATTGTGATAATTTCTCAGCTTGATGCAGTCTAGGAACAATAGCAGTTGCCATCAAGCACCACGCAAACATTCTGTGAATAAATAGCAAAGGACAAGAGTGATGGTGAGGACCTCGAGATTGGAGGCAGAGGGCGAGTAGGTTGTGAGTGTTCTAGCGCCAGTAGCAGCTTATCGACGTCCATGTCGGTCGAGATCGGATCGAGCCGCCAAGGCCGTCGCATCCCCGTCGGCCATGCGGGTAGAGATCAGATCGATCAGCTCCGGCTCGGCCACCTCACAAAGGTAGGATTCCTTACCATCATAATCAGTACTGAGAAACATCCAGTCTGTTTGAAAAATAATACATCCAACGCCTACCTTCTCTCCACCACCCAGCGTCCGCACAGGGAGGAGCCATGGACAACGCTGCGCAGGGAGGATGGCTCTCGATGTTGACGATGGTGGGGGGAGGGTAGCCGCGGGGAGGAGATGCACGGAGGAACGCGGGGCGGCGGCTGGAAACCCCAGAACGCGGCGCACGCGAGGAAGAGAAAAAAAAACACAAGGGAGAAGAAATAGAAGAGCGTTTGGGCTGCGGGGCTGGGTTTGGGGGAGAGGAAATCCGAGATTGAATTAATGTACGAAAACCAAGTATGGACTTTGGTGGATTTACCGGATGGCCGGAAGGCTGTCGAAAACAAATGGATTTTTAAGAAGAAAACAAATGTTGATGGTAATGTTACTGTCTATAAAGCTCGACTTGTCGCAAAGGGGTTTCGACAAATTCAAGGAGTTGACTACGATGAGACTTCCTCACCAGTAGCGAAGCTAAAGTCTGTGAGGATTATGTTAGCAATCGCTGCATATTATGATTATGAGATATGGCAGATGGATGTCAAAACAGCATTCCTCAATGGAGACATTGATGAAGAGTTGTATATGATGCAACCCAAAGGTTTGTCGATCCTAAAGATGCTAACAAGGTATGCAAACTTCAACGGTCCATCTATGGATTGAAGCAAGCATCCCGAAGTTGGAATCAACGTTTTGATAAAGTAATCAAAAGTTTTGGTTTTATACAAATTTATGGAGAAGCTTGTATTTACAAAAAAGTGAGTGGGAGGTCTGTAGCATTCTTAATACTATATGTAGAGGACATATTGTTGATTGGGAATGATGTAGACCTTCTTAATAGTGTCAAGGAATATTTGAATAATAGTTTTTCAATGAAGGATCTTGGCGAAGCAGCTTACATATTAGGCATAAAGATTTATAGAGATAGACCGAAACGTCAAATATCATTGTCACAAAGTACATATCTGGACAAAGTTCTAAAGAGGTTTGGAATGGAAGAAAGCAAGAAAGGGTTCTTGCCCATGTTGCCCAATACGACCTTGAGTAAAACTCAAAGTCCGACATCGGCAGAAGATAGAGAAAGGATGAGTAAGACTCCCTATGCCTCAGCCATAGGATCTCTAATGTATGCCATGCTATGTACTAGACCCGACATTTCATATGCTGTTAGTTTAACTAGCAGATATCAAAGTGATCCAGGAGTGGATCATTGGACAGCGGTCAAAAACATCCTGAAGTACTTGAGAAGAACTAAGGATATGGTTCTTTCTTATGGAGGTGATGAACAGCTCGTTGTTAATGGTTACACCGATGCTAGTTGGAACACCGATCCGGATGATTCTAAATCACAATCTGGATACGTATTTATTTTGAATGGTGCAGCAGTTAGCTGGAGGAGTGCAAAGCAAAGCGTTGTGGCGAGATCTTCAACTGAATCGGAATACATGGCTGCTTCGGAGGATTCACAAGAAGCGATATGGATGAAAGAGTTCATTACAGAGCTGGGTGTGGTTCCTAGTGCGCTGGACCCAATGTCTATCTACTGTGATAACATGGGCGCCATAGCCAATGCGCAAGAACCAAGGTCACACAAGAAGCTGAAGCACATCAAGCTACGTTTTCATGCTATTCGAGAACATATCCAAGATGGGGATATAAAGATTTGCAAAGTACACACAGATCTGAATGTGGCGGATCCGTTGACTAAACCTCTCCTGAGGGCAAAACATGACCAGCACCAAACTGCCATGGGTGTTCGGTATATTACCATGTAATCTAGATTAGATGACTCTAGTGCAAGTGGGAGACTGTTGGAGATATGCCCTAGAGGCAATAATAAATATAGTTATTATTATATCTTTGTGTTTATGATAAATGTTTACATTCATGCTATAATAGTATTAACAAGGAAACATTAATACTTGTGTGATTTGTAGACTAAAATAAGAGTCCCTAGTAAAGCCTCTATATAATACTAGCTTGTTGGTCAATAGATGATTGTGGTTTTCCTTATCATGAACATTGCGATGTTATTAACAACAAGATCATATCGTTAGGAGAATGATATGGTGGACATACTCCTATAGATAAGTGTAGCATAAAGATCAAGTCATTTTAATAGTTCAATTGCTATATGCTTTCTGATACATAGTAATCTAATTCCTTCGACCATGAGATCATGCATATCACCTTTACCGGATGGATGCTTTGATGACATCAAACACCACACCGTAACTGGGTGGCTATAAAGGTGGCATTGAGTGTTCGGAAAGTATTGGTTGAAACACATGGATCAAGAGTGGGATTTGTCCATCCATATGACGGATAGATATACTCTGGGCCCTCTCGGTGGAATGTCATCCAATTAGCTTGCAAGCATGTGACTGGCTCACAAGGGATCACATATCACGGGAACGAGAAAAGAGTACTTATCGGTAACGAGGTTGAACTAGGTATGTAGAGATACCGTCGATCGTAACCTCGGATAAGTAAACTATCGTGAGACAAAGGGAAATTGATATCGTATGTAAGTGGTTCATTCGATCGCAAAGTAATCGTAGAAATATGTGGGAGCCATATGAATTTCCAGATTCCTCTATTGGTTATTGTTCGGAGAAGTGTCTCGATCATGTCCGCATAATTCACGAACCGTAGGGAGACACACTTAAGGATTCGACGTTGTTTGAGTAGTTATGGAATGATGAGAAAGAGTCTGAATGTTGTTCGGAGTCTCGAATGGGATTCGGGATATCACGAGGATATCCGGAATAGTCCGGAGAATAAGATTCATATAAGGAAATTCCCGTTTCGGAGTTGGAGAATGGTTCCGGTGTTTTCATCGGGAATGTTCTAGAAGGTTCCGGAATGTCCGGCACTCCGGGGGGAAGGGTACATGAATGTGTTATATCAAGTTGATATGATTGCATCATGTACTCGGTGTCATCGCTGAACAAAAATAGAGGGTTTATTCAAATCCTAGTTTGAAAACTCAAACGGCTAGTTTGAAAGTCAAACGACAGTTTTTGGAAAGAGGAGGAGGAGTGGGAAACCGAGTTGGGGAGGAGTTCCCTCCTCCTACCACCGGCCCACCTCCAAGCCGAGTTGGGGAGGGACTCCTCTCCCTCCCCTTGGCCGGCCGGCCCCTCCACCTATATAAGGAGGGGCAGGGCTCCCTCCTAGACACACACAAGATCCTCTCCTCCAAACCCTAGTACCAAGCCGCCGCCGCCTCCATAGCCGCCGCCGGCCCTAGGGCACTCGCCGCCGCCGCCTGGGTGAAACCCTAGACGCCGGCCTAGCCCCCTCCTCGGCGTGTCTAAACCCTAGATCGTCGAGGGACTCTCTCATACTCCACCATACTCGCTCCGGCTTAAGGCAAAACCCTGCGAGATCTCCCCTCTACTTCCGGTACCACGCCGTTGTGCTGCCGGAATCACGAGGAGAGTGCTACAACCTCCGCTGCCTGCTGGAACAAGGGAGAGGAAGGTCTTCGTCGAGTACCGAACGTGTGACCGACTGCGGGAGCGCTGCCGGAACGCAGCGCCGGAAGGATCGTCTACGCGATCCTGAGATCGGGAAGAGTACGACTACATCACCCACGAGAATCCGCTCTCGTTAAACACTTTGGAATCTTCAAGGGTGAGTTATTCCATCGACTCGTTGCTACAATCTAGTAGATAGATCTTAGCTTGTTTGTTTGTATGCGGTAGAAAAATTTTGTTTTCCATGCTACGAAACCCTACAGTGGTATCAGAGCTGTGTCTATATGTAGATCTGCTGCACGAGTAGAACACAATGGTCATTGTGGGTGTTGATGCTTTTATTGTCGATTGCTTTTTGTGTACTTTCCATCTTGCGGGATGTTGGGATGAAGCAGCCCGGGCTAACCTTACATGACATCGTTCATGAGACTTGATCCACGCTTGACATGCAACTTGTATTGCATAAGTGGCTTTGCGGGTGCCTGTTTCTCCTAGCATAGTTAAGATTCAATTTACAACGGGTGATTAACAATACTAGTATCAATGTTGTGGTTCATGTTCGTAAGTTAGAACGACACTTATTGAAAGCCCCAAACCACGTAAAACATGCAAAGAAAGTAGAGGCGTCTAACTTTGTTTTGCAGGGGTGTGCAGTGATGTGATATGGCCATGATTGTGATTATATTTGATGTATGCAATGTTCCTTATTGTAAGTTGGCAACCGGCAGGAGCCATATGGTTGTCTTTAATTTATGTTAAGACCCGCGTGTCTATTCAAAGTAGTTGTAATAGTTGAAGCCGGTGGAAGACAACCATGGAGAAGCGTCATTGACCTTGATGCGATGCCGGTGATGATGGAGATCATGTTCATGCTAGAAGATGGAGATCGGAAGCACAGAGAAGAAAGGCCATATCATATCACATATTATGAATTGCATGTGATGTTAATCCTTTATGCATCTTGTATTGCTTAGTAGATGACGGTAGCATTATAAGATGATCCCTCATGCACATGAATTTCAAGTCATAACGCGTTCACCCTTAGTTAGCACCGTTGCTAAAGCTTGTTGTTTCGAAGAATCACGTGATGATCGGGTGTGTTAGATTACGCAAGTGTATACAACGTGAGCAAGCCAGATTTGCTCATGCGGAAACTAAGGTTTGATCTTGACGAGCCTAGCATGTACAGACATGGTCTCGGAACACGGATAACCGAAAGGTAAAGCATGAATCATATAGTAGATATGATGAACATGTCGATTGTTCGCCATTGAAACTATATCAACTCTCGTGATGATCGGTGTTGATGTGGTGGATTTGGTTCGTGTGATCACTAAAACAATGTGAGGGATATTGTTTTGAGTGGGAGTTCACCTAGATTAATTTTATTATTAATTTGAACTCAATTTGTCATAAACTTAGTCTAAACTATTGCAAATATGTTGTAGATCAATGGCAGCCCCTACCATCAATTTTAATGCGTTCCTAGAGAAAGAAAAGTTGAAAAACAATGGAAGCAACTTCGCGGATTGGTTCCGCGATTTGAGGATTGTCCTCACAGCTGGTAATTTGACCTATGTGCTCGATGCACCGCTGGGTGACCCACCTGCAGCTAATGCTGCCGATGAAGTAAAGAATGTTTACCTCACTCGGAAGACTCAGTACTCCACAGTTCAGTGTGCTATCTTGTATGGTTTAGAATTGGAGCTTCAGAAAAGGTTTGATAATTCAGACCCATATGATATTGTCGAGGATCTCAAATTTATCTTTGAGACTCATGCGGCAATTGAAAGTTATGAGGCTTCTGAAAAATTCTTTAACTGCAAGATGGAAGAGGGCAGCTCCGTCAGTGAGCATGTGCTTAAGATGTCTGGGCATGCAAACAAACTTCAAAGCTTGGGTATAGTGATTCCTAATGCTTTGGGGATTTACCGTGTCCTCCAATCACTACCACCAAGTTACAAGAACTTTGTGATGAACTACAACATGCAGAACATGAACAAGACGTTGCCAGAACTGTTTGCCATGTTGAAATCTGCAGAAGTGGAGATCAAGAAAGAGCACCAAGTGTTGTTGGTCAATAAGACAACCAAATTCAAGAAAGGCAAGTCTAAGCAGAAGGGACACTTCAAGAAGGGTGGTAAGAAAGTTGCCACGCCGACAAAGAAGACCAAGGCTGGACCTAAGACTGATACTGAGTGATTTTACTGCAAGGGAGAAGGTCAATGGAAGCGGAATTGCCCAAAGTACTTGGCGGATTTGAAGAACAGCAACATCAAGAAGAAAGGTATATCTGATATACATGTTATTGATGTGTATCTCACTAGTACACGTAGTAGTGCCTGGGTATTTGATACTGGTTCGGTTGCTCATATTTGTAACTCGAAACAGGTGCTGCAGAATAAACGGAAGCTAGCGAAGAACGAGGTGACGATGCGCGTAGGAAACGGATCAAAGGTTGATGTGATTGCGGTCGGCACGCTACCTCTTCATCTACCATCGGGATTAGTTTTATACTAAAATAATTGTTATTTGGTGCCTGCGTTGAGCATGAACATTATATCGTGATCTTGTTTATTGTGAGACGGTTACTTGTTTAAGTCCGAGAATAATGGTTGTTCGATTTATATGAGTAATATGTTTTATGCACATGCACCTTTGATAGATGGTCTATTCTTGTTGAATCTCGATAGTGGAAATACACATATTAATAACATTGACGTCAAACGTTTGAAATCGAGCGATAACTCGACCTATATGTGGCACTGTCGTCTTGGTCACATTGGAGTGAAGCGTATGAAGAAACTCCATTCCGATGGACTTCTTGAATCACTTGATTTTGAATCACTTTAAAGATGCGAAGCATGTCTGATGGGTAAAATGACTAAGACTCCATTCTCTGGTATGATGGAGCAAGCTACAGACTTGTTGGAAATCATACATACCGATGTGTGTGGTCCAATAAGTGTAGCATCGCGCGGTGGTTATCGTTATGTTCTTACCTTCACGGATGAATTGAGTAGATATGGGTATATCTATTTCATGAAACATAAGTCCGAAACTTTCGAGAAGTTTAAGGAATTTCAAAGTGAGGTAGAGAATCAACATAACAAGAAGATTAAATTTCTATGTTCTGATAGTGGAGGTGAATATCTAAGTTACGAGTTTGGCGAGCATTTGAAGAAATGCGGAGTACTTTCACAATTGACACCGATGGGAACACCACAACGTAATGGTGTGTCCGAACGTCGTAATCGAACTCTCTTAGATATGGTTCGCTCTATGATGTCACTTATTGATTTACCGCTATCATTTTGGGGTTATGCATTAGAAACATTCGCATTCACTTTAAATAGGGCACCATCTAAATCCTTTGAAACGACACCGTATGAATTATGGTTTGGGAAGAAACCTAGATTGTCGTTCCTTAAAGTTTGGGGATGCGAAGCCTATGTAAAGAAGTTACAGCCGGACAAGCTTGAACCCAAAGCGGAAAAATGCGTCTTCATTGGATACCCGAAGGAAACTATTGGGTATACCTTCTATCATGGATCCGAAGGCAAAATCTTCGTTGCCAAGAATGGATCCTTTCTAGAGAAGGAATTTCTCTCGAAAGAAGTGACTGGAAGGAAAGTAGAACTCGACGAGGTTGTCGAACCTTCTCTCGAAATTGCGAGTAGTGCAGCACCGGAAGAAGTTCCTGTGGTGCCTGCACCAGTTAGAGAGGAAGCTAATGATGATGATCATGAAACTTCGGTTGAAGTTTCTACAGAGCCTCGCAGGTCAACAAGAACTCGTACCACTCCAGATTGGTATGATCCTGTTATGAGTGTCATGTTGGTGGACAACACCGATGACCCTGAGACATATGAGGAAGCGATGATGAGCCCAGATTCCAATAAATGGCAAGAAGCCATGAAATCCGAGATTGGATCCATGTACGAAAACCAAGTATGGACTTTGGTGGACTTACCGGATGGCCGGAAGGCTGTCGAGAACAAATGGATTTTCAAGAAGAAAACAGATGCTGAGGATTATGTTAGCAATCGCTGCATATTATGATTATGAGATATGGCAGATGGATGTCAAAACAGCATTCCTCAGTGGAGACATTGATGAAGAGTTGTATATCATGCAACCCAAAGGTTTTGTCGATCCTAAAGATGCTAACAAGGTATGCAAACTTCAATGGTCCATCTATGGATTGAAGCAAGCATCCCGAAGTTGGAATCAACGTTTTGATAAAGTAATCAAAAGTTTTGGTTTTATACAAACTTATGGAGAAGCTTGTATTTACAAAAAAGTGAGTGGGAGCTCTGTAGCATTCTTAATACTATATGTAGAGGACATATTGTTGATTGGGAATGATGTAGACCTTCTTAATAGTGTCAAGGAATATTTGAATAATAGTTTTTCAATGAAGGATCTTGGCGAAGCAGCTTACATATTAGGCATAAAGATTTATAGAGATAGACCGAAACGCCAAATATCATTGTCACAAAGTACATATCTGGACAAAGTTCTAAAGAGGTTTGGAATGGAAGAAAGCAAGAAAGGGTTCTTGCCCATGTTGCCCAATACGACCTTGAGTAAAACTCAAAGTCCGACATCGGCAGAAGATAGAGAAAGGATGAGTAAGACTCCCTATGCCTCAGCCATAGGATCTCTAATGTATGCCATGCTATGTACTAGACCCGACATTGCATATGCTGTTAGTTTAACTAGCAGATATCAAAGTGATCCAGGAGTGGATCATTGGACAGCGGTCAAAAACATCCTGAAGTACTTGAGAAGAACTAAGGATATGGTTCTTTCTTATGGAGGTGATGAACAGCTCGTTGTTAATGGTTACACCGATGCTAGTTGGAACACCGATCCAGATGATTCTAAATCACAATCTGGATACGTATTTATTTTGAATGGTGCAGCAGTTAGCTGGAGGAGTGCAAAGCAAAGCGTTGTGGCGAGATCTTCAACTGAATCGGAATACATGGCTGCTTCGGAGGATTCACAAGAAGCGATATGGATGAAAGAGTTCATTACAGAGCTGGGTGTGGTTCCTAGTGCGCTGGACCCAATGTCTATCTACTGTGATAACATGGGCGCCATAGCCAATGCGCAAGAACCAAGGTCACACAAGAAGCTGAAGCACATCAAGCTACGTTTTCATGCTATTCGAGAACATATCCAAGATGGGGATATAAAGATTTGCAAAGTACACATAGATCTGAATGTGGCGGATCCGTTGACTAAACCTCTCCCGAGGGCAAAACATGACCAGCACCAAACTGCCATGGGTGTTCGGTATATTACCATGTCATCTAGATTAGATGACTCTAGTGCAAGTGGGAGACTGTTGGAGATATGCCCTAGAGGCAATAATAAATATAGTTATTATTATATCTTTGTGTTTATGATAAATGTTTACAAGGAAACATTAATACTTGTGTGATTTGTAGACTAAAATAAGAGTCCCTAGTAAATCCTCTATATAATACTAGCTTGTTGGTCAATAGATGATTGTGGTTTTCCTTATCATGAACATTGAGATGTTATTAACAACAAGATCATATCGTTAGGAGAATGATATGGTGGACATACTCCTATAGATAAGCGTAGCATAAAGATCAAGTCATTTTAATAGTTCAATTGCTATATGCTTTCTGATACATAGTAATCTAATTCCTTCGACCATGAGATCATGCATATCACCTTTACCGGATGGATGCTTTGATGACATCAAACACCACACCGTAACTGGGTGGATATAAAGGTGGCATTGAGTGTTCAGAAAGTATTGGTTGAAACACATGGATCAAGAGTGGGATTTGTCCATCCATATGACGAATAGATATACTCTGGGCCCTCCCGGTGGAATGTCATCCAATTAGCTTGCAAGCATGTGACTGGATCACAAGGGATCACATATCACGGGAACGAGAAAAGAGTACTTATCGGTAACGAGGTTGAACTAGGTATGTAGAGATACCGACGATCGTAACCTCGGATAAGTAAACTATCGTGAGACAAAGGGAAATTGATATCGTATGTAAGTGGTTCATTCGATCGCAAAGTAATCGTAGAAATATGTGGAAGCCATATGAATTTCCAGATTCCTCTATTGGTTATTGTTCGGAGAAGTGTCTCGATCATGTCCGCATAATTCACGAACCATAGGGAGACACACTTAAGGATTCGACGTTGTTTGAGTAGTTATGGAATGATGAGAAAGAGTCTGAATGTTGTTCGGAGTCTCGAATGGGATTCGGGATATCACGAGGAGATCAGGAATAGTCCGGAGAATAATATTCATATAAGGAAAGCCCCGTTTCGGAGTTGGAGAATGGTTCCGGTGTTTTCATCGGGAATGTTCTAGAAGGTTCCGGAATGTCCGGCACTCCGGGGGGAAGGGTACATGAATGTGTTATATCAAGTTGGTATGATTGCATCATGTACTCGCTGTCATCGCTAAACAAAAATAGAGGGTTTATTCAAATCCTAGTTTGAAAACTCAAACGGCTAGTTTGAAAGTCAAACGGCAGTTTTTGGAAAGAGGAGGAGGAGTGGGAAACCGAGTTGGGGACGAGTTCCCTCCTCCAACCGCCGGCCCACCTCCAAGCGGAGTTGGGGAGGGACTCCTCTCCCTCCCCTTGGCCGGCCGGCCCCTCCACCTATATAAGGAGGGGCAGGGCTCCCTCCTAGACACACACAAGATCCTCTCCTCCAAACCCTAGTACCAAGCCGCCGCCGCCTCCATAGCCGCCGCCGGCCCTGGGGCACTCCCCGCCGCCACCTGGGTGAAACCCTAGCCGCCGTCCTAGCCCCCTCCTCGGCGTGTCTAAACCCTAGATCGTCGAGGGACTCTCTCATACTCCACCATACTTGCTCCGGCTTAAGGCAAAGCCCTGCGAGATCTCCCCTCTACTTCCGGTACCACGTCGTTGTGCTGCCGGAATCACGAGGAGAGTGCTACAACCTCCGCTGTATGCTGGAACAAGGGAGAGGAAGGTCTTCGTCGAGTACCGAACGTGTGACCGACTGCGGGAGCGCTGCCGGAACGCAGCGCCGGAAGGATCGTCTACGCGATCTTGAGATCGGGAAGAGTACGACTACATCACCCACGAGAATCCGCTCTCGTTAAACACTTTGGAATCTTCAAGGGTGAGTTATTCCATTGACTCGTTGCTACAATCTAGTAGATAGATCTTGGCTTGTTTGTTTGTATGCGGTAGAAAATTTTTGTTTTCCATGCTACGAAACCCTACAGTCATGCGAAACAATCTGGGAGAACTGAAGAGAGGTCAAGCTATCTAGTATGGTGCTGCTGCTAATGCTATTACCATGGAGACTCTAGCAGTTCGGGATGGGGTTAAACTCGCGTGTGAATTGGGACTTTCGAAGGTTGAAGTGGAAACCGATGCACGTGTGGTTGTTAATCTATGGAAGAGGCGAGATGATGAAAGGTCTGAAGTGGCTTCGATCCTTAGGGAGATCCAGGAGCTGGCCTACAATTTCGATATGTTTCAACTGAGGTATGTTGGAAGGGATTCTAATGTTGGAGCACACTTATGTGCGAAGCAAGCTTCTGCCAGTCGTCGTAGATGCTTGTGGATAAATTATGTTCCTTCCTTCTTAGAGCAATGTTTGCTGAATGATTGTAATCCTTGTGATTGATGAATGAAAGTTGTTGATTCGCAAAAAAAAAAGTTAACATAGAGAGACTGATCAGTGGACAAGCATTTTACAGAAACAGCGACAAACATGTAAAAATCTGATCAAAGAGTAGAGAAAGGTCCGATGGGGCCAGCTAAACATACGGCTTGGATCGATTTCTGCCGAGAATCCGACAGTCCTAAACATACGCGCTGCAGGAGTAGTCTGAGGAGACTGGGTCGACACCACGCTTAAGCTTTAGATTAATACATTGAATCATCCATTCAACCTATCCAAAATAAAGTAGGAAGATCATTCATAAATTTGCAAAGGAATCTAGAGGACATTTAAGAAGAATAAAAGGCGTGAGCAAACATGTTTATGTGACTAAAATAAAAAATCAGCAAGGCGACAAGCCGAAGAGATTTAAAGCCAAACCCTTGTCAAGCTGACAGCTGTATTACCATTATGGAGTGAACATCTCTGTCCTCTAGGAAGAACCTAGAATACATGCATATCTATGTCCAATTGTCATATATCTAGAACCTAGAAAACATGCATATCTATGTATAATTGTCATATATCTCTAGATCGAAACAAGCAAAATTATTGATTTATTATCTTATTTTATTTTCATGGCTACATCTGCATTTATCTTTCCATTGTCATCTAGGCATAACTAATAAGTTCAAGCATGAGAGACAATAATACAGTAATTAAGATATATCGAAGCACTAAATGTTTTGTGCCCCATTGCTCCATTTCAATACAGTCTGACATAATGGCACATGGTAACACACCTCATGTCCATGCCACAACTTTTGCCACTTCCATTCATCTTCCATCCGTCCATTCACTTGTACTCCCGAACGCATCATGATTCACCTTAAAACACTAATTTATTACTAACTTCACAACTAAATAATTTTGTGAACTATGAACATATCAGGAACTCACAACTAATTGCAATAGATTGAGATATTAAACTCAAGTTCATAATTCATGGATGTACCTCTATAAACACTAGTGCAGAACGGCCCATTGGTCCCGGTTGGTAAGGGGCTTTAGTCCCGGTTATCCAACCGGAACGGGGCAATCTGGACTAAAGCCCCAACCTTTACTCCCGGTTACCCCACCAACTAGGACAAATGGGGGTACACGTGGCGGCGTCAGAGAGCGAGGGGGGTGGAGCATTAGTCCCGGTTCGTAACACGAACCGGGACAAATAACCTTCTGCCGCGGCAGAGATTTGGCTCATTTCTCTGCCGCGGCAGAGAATTCATTTTGGCACATTTTGTTGTCGCGACAACATTGTCGCCACTTTTTGTGCCGCGGCAGAGAATTCATTTAGGTTGTTTTATTGTTTATTCAGTGTTTTGCACTTATCAATGAAGGAACCGTTATATTACACAAGATCATCATGACAATATTACATTCGATACACGGGTCGAGTTCATGCACTACATACAAAAGTTGCTCTTTTTAAAAACCCTTTTGTCTATACACAGCCGAATAGTATTCCCCTTTTGGGTTTAGGATTTCTGCATCCAAGAATCCCGCCAATTCCTCCTGAATTGCTCATACGCGATCCTTTGGCAGAAGACCGTCCCGTAGACGTTCGATCTGATTTAAAAAAGGAGTCAGTCTATATGAATGAAACTAAACACAATTTGATTGTAATTAAAAACTATAGAAATTATTTACGTACGTGGAGTTGCTCTAAATTTCTGCCCTTCTCATCGCACGTCTGCCGGATGAACTCGCAAACATAGTATTCACATAGATTGTTACCTGGTCCCTAAGTCAGGCACTTTACGAGAACATAGTTCAATCAAAATAATAATCAAGCATGATAATAACTGTATCAAAACTAGAATCAAAGAGAGGCGTGGATATAGCTAGTGGTGCTTACATCTAGTGCTTCAAATGTAAGCTCCTCTTTCCAAACACCCCTAGCCTTGTTGGTGAACCGTTTCCAAGCGCTGCCAGGCGAAGAAAACGAATAAAAGAAGTTATTAATTACTTGATATCATAAAATTCACGAACGTTGCCGATATATTATCGTAATGATTAGAATTACCGCTGGAGGATCATCTGCATGTTCTTCCACTGCTCAAGGGGTTTATGTTTCGAGTCCATGACTAGTACACGCCCTTTGTCAAGTTGAATGATTAACATAATATAGTGAAATCTGCGAATGCATAACTAATCGATTATATACTTAACATCGAGTAAGCGAAATAGAAAGTGTATAGAAGACAATAACACTCACTCAAAGATGTAAGGAAAAAGTGTTTCCCTTCTGGTTTCTTGAAACCTTAACGCGTGTACTATATTATCCTCCGTATCATGGGGGCTTGTTTTGAGATTAGCTTGATGAACCCAATATTTGTCCTCTGCTGCATTCGAGAATCTTCGTTCTGCATATTACAGTATGATTATATACATGCAATAAACAAGGTGAGATAGTTGGAGACTAAATTAATTACAGAATTAGTACTTACAGATAATAGGCACTGATGATCGATTTGTCCAAGGCGTCTTGATTGAATAATTGAAATAGTTCATCAAATTCAATGGATATCATGTCATCCCTTTCTTTCCCATGATGCTTTTTTGTAACCCTCAGCACTATCCAGTTAGCCTCGGCCTTTGTGGCATGCATGTACCAGTTATGCAATCTTCGCATTTTTGTTGGAAGATTGTTTACCTCCTCAGGTTTGACGAGAGGTTTGCCGTACTGGTATTTGTATGCTACTTCACTCACGGGGAAGTACTCTAACTGGGATAAGTACTAGGCAATACTCATACCTTAAGCAGCGGCAGCTTCTCCGTATTGTGCAACTACCTCTGGATCATACTGCTCTTCGGCCCCATATTTGCTCGACCCCACATTGGTTTGGGAAATCACCTTGAGAGAGGTTTTGCTTGTTCTCCGAGGTGGGCAACAGATTTCTCGCTTGCATCAGTACTGCTCTTCGAGGATTTTTGTGCCGCATGTGACTTGAGAATAGAACGCTCATAGTATGATGACAGCTTTGGGAGGAACCTTTGGGAGGAACCTCTTTAGTACAGTCATAAGCTCTCTTGGGAGGAACCTTTGGTGCTTTTGGAAGAGGCTCTTGTTTACGTTTCGGTGATCGCTTACCACGACGCAGATTAGTGGTACGCTTATTCTTTTTATCCTGAGGCGTCGGCGATGGCTGCGCCAGAGATTGGTGAGGCGACAAAGCCGGGTAAGGCAACGAAGACGGCTGCCGCGGCGGCGATGACCTCGCTGGAGACGGGTGAGGCGGCGGCGAAGATGGCCTTGGCGTGTGATTTCGGAGAATGATACATTCCTTCGGCCATAGAATGGTGACGTTTGTTGCATCTCCCAGTACAGTCACATCCCCTTCACCTGCAGGGTAGTCAAGATCCAAAACTTCAAAGGTGGGCATGATTTCATCCACCCCGACAACAGCGTAGCCCTATGGAACCGGACGATCGTGGTAAGTTGGTGTGGGTCCAATTGGTAAGGCATAGCCGACCACCACCTTCATTGATATGTTCACAATTTTGACATGTAGCTCGCAGTGTGTCATCTATGTGATATGATCCACTGGGTAGCCAACAGGAGCCATCGTCGGTGCCCCATCGTCATCGCCATTGTCATCACCCGGGACCTCGGTGGAAGCCACACTGCTTTTTCGATTATTCGATAGGCTGGTAGCATCGAATGCAGTGTGCTGCTGAGATGGGCCGGTAGTACTTTGCTCTTTAAATGCGTTAATTTCATCTTGTTGTTGCTTTATTCGTTCTTCAATTATACGCATTCGCTCTTTCTGACTATCTGCTTCAACTTCCGCCCTGTCCTTTCTCCTCTGACGGCTTCTATCAGGATATTTCTTCCTCTCTTCGGGAAACCCAGTCCTCCATGGTTGGGAGCCTCTTGTGCCTCGTGTTCGTCCATCATGTTCCTTATTTCCAAGGGCGAGTGTGAGCTCATCATTCTCTCTATCCGGAATGAAGTCCCCATCTTTAACAGCCTTTACTGCTTTTCTCATCCTCTCGATTGGCAAGGGGTCTTCTTTATGGCGTATGTTATATATACACATCCCTTCCGAGTCCAACGTGCCCCCATGCCCGTAAAACCAATTCCTTGCATGTTCTACCCAATCGTCTGTCTCTAGGGTGATCTTTTTAGCACGCAGTTCATTCTCAAGTTTCTCCCACTTAGGAATGTCAGCCCTGTAGCCACCTTGCCCCATAGTATGGTGATACTTCTTGTTAGCAGCATTCAGCTTATTCGTTGCAGACATTTTCTTAGCTTTTTCTGATGTCTTGTAATTTACAAACTCAGCCCAAAATGGTTTTATCTTCTCAAACTGAGTCTTCCTAAAATCCGGAGTCTTCTCTTTCACGACATAGTCAAGGTGCAATCTTTTATTCCAGTTGTTGAAACACTGGGCCATCTTCTTCATAGCCCACTCCCTGACCTTATCCTCCATGGCTCTCCCATGTTCTAAGGCGTCCTCAACTGGATCCTCCGCATTTGGATCTAGCTCTATCTTCGGTAGTTTGAAATTAACCATGAGCCTCTTCCACAGTAAATCTTTGGCCTTGTTAGGGACAAACAAACATGTTCCCTCTTCTTTAGCATCAGCAGGCCTATTCCAATTTTGAATGGTGATCGGGATTAAGTCCCTAACGATTACTCCGCATTGTGCCACAAATTTGATTGCGACAACTTCGGGAGCCGTCGTTTTTCCTTCTTCAGCGATATCTTCGATCCTGAACCTCTCATGGTCTTCCAACTTTTTGGTTGGGCCTCGTCCGCTCTTTTCAGTAGATTTGTTCGATCCGGAGGGCTAAAAGAAGAAAGATCGTCGTTACTTTTTCTATATAGATAGCAGATGATTAATTAATGAATTAATTATATTACATGCACCTCGCCAGAGCGGTCGTCTTCTCGATTACACAAGGCATCGCCTTCTCCCTCGCGGAAGGCAACACCTTCAACCTCAAACAAGTTGTCTATTCCGGCAAAAAAAGGATCACCCTCACCGGAGTTGTTCAGAAACGTCGATACATCTAAATTTTCTTCTCCGCGGATCACACCTTGGATCAACTCTTCCTTTTCTTCGTCTTTGACGTGTGGGTCCATATTTTCTGCATAGGTGGAAAAACGGGTAAGTCAAAACGGATAAACCCTAATTCAGAGAAACCCTAATATATATACGCAATAATAAAAATATATACATACACACTATATATACATACACAATATATACATACACACTAAAAGGGAAGGGGAGGCTGGAGCGCGTGGCGATGGACGGAGACGGAGGCGCTGTGGCGGTCGGGGAGGAGGGATAGGCGGAATGCTCAAACAAGGATGATGATTTGACAGGTTGAATTGCATTGAAATGAATCCCTAAAACTTGCTCGGCAATTTAAACGGGGTTCCGAGGGTTGAAATCCCTAACTCGAGAAACTCCGGAATACACATGAGAGTGGTTGATTTAGTTCTCTAATTAAACTTGTCATTAAAGTTGATTAGCAATGCATGATTATAGCTTAAAAAGGTAGAACTCATTTTTCTGAACATTTTGATTAGCAATGCATGATTATAGCTTAAAAAGGTAAAACCAACTTATATACTTTTTAGACCCGGGCTACAGCTAGCCAGAGAGATAGACAGTTGGCCCCTAGGCCAACTCATCCTCCACATGGGCAGGGTGGGACCCAGGCCAGGTTGACTGGGGGTTGACCACGTGCCGACGCCGGGGTGACGTCACCGTGATGTCATTGACGCCGGTGAGCCTCAGAACGACAAAGGGGACGGCGTTGGAGCGCGAGCTAGGCCATGTGCGTGTGCGTGCTAGAGAGAGGAGGTTGAGGCGAGCCAAAGAGTAGCGGCGCCGCCTCGAAAAGGTCACCGGAGAGGAGAGCACGACGACGGTGAGCGGCGATGGTGGCAGGTGGTCGACGGGGAGGAGGAACAAGAGCGAGAGGGGGCGAGAGATAGGGTCCACGAGAACCAGCAGCTCACCATGACGGTCGGCTACTAGGGCCGGCTAGGGTTTGGCCAGAGAGGGAGAGAACGCACGCGAGGGGGAGAAAGAGGGAGAGAATGCACGACGATGCACGACGGCGGACAGAGGTGACAGCGGGCAGCCTGACGGCGGGGCGGCCGTCGACGTCTCCATGTGCGCGCGCGTCGGGATCATATCAACTAAAATAATCATCAACTAAATATCATCACTAGTGCGCGCGCGCGTCGGGATCTACATCATCTAAATACACACCTAAATCATCTAACAACTATACAACTGAAATCTAAATAATATATACATACACCTAGAATAATATATACCTAAAATAATATATACATACACCTAATAAAATAATATATGTCAAAAAATACATCTACACATGTCAAAAAAATACACATGTCAAATACATACACCTAAATTTAAATACATCTACATATGTCAAAAAAATCTAAACACATCTGACTAATATATACATACAGCTAAATCTAAATACATCTACACAGGGTATACCGGTGCTGTGGATGCGGGCGGCGCGGTCGGCCGGGGAAGGACGAGAGGGCGGCGGTCGGGGAAGGAAGCGGGCGGCAGTGGCGGCCGGAGCGCGCGACGGTGGCGGCCGGAGTGCTTGTGGCGAGGATGACGGAGACGGGCGAGGGCGCGCGGCCGGAGACGGAGGCGGAGGCGCTGACGACGACGGAGAGCGCGGGTGACGAGGTTTAATCTCGTCAATGCCCATTGTTATTGACTTGGGTTTTGGAGAAGATGGGGATGCTGGAGATCGTGGAACTGTTAACAGACAAGCAACCAGGGGACACGAGATTTACCCAGGTTCAGGCCCCCGGAGGGAAAACCCTACTCCTGCTTGTCTGCTCTTGATTACGGCGGAATCGAAGGTTACAGGGTGCGCAGATTCCATCTGGCGTGGAGGTGTGTGCGAAAGTATGAGTCGAGAGATCTAGGACGTGCCCTCCTGGCCTTTATATAGACTTAGGCAGGTCCTGGGCATAGTCCTAGTCGGTTACAAGTTCTAGGTTTTTACCCCTTTGAATTTCCTATCTATGCTAGTCTTGCGCTCCAAGGATCCGAAGGCATCATGGGCCTTGGCCACCCAAAAATCTTCATGGGCCAGCGTATGTCTGCTGTGGGTCTTCCTTGGACTAGACCAGGTATGCTGAAGTCACGTACCCGTAGGGTATAACCATGTCAGTAGCCCCCGAGTGATCAGTCGAATCAAAGATTCGGCTGAGGACTCTTCTATCCTTCGGGTGCAACTTATGTATTAATAGTATATGTGTGTAGGGATTTGTTGATGCGTGTGCCTGACTCACCCGACGGATCAGGGTCAGTTAACTATCTTAGGACGAAACAACACGATCTTCTTCAGGTTCGAGTCCCTCAACTCGGACCTGGAACATATGCTGGCGTAACTCGACTCAGGCCACGGAGGGCTTATAGGAGTGGAATTCCAGTGGATTTAATTGATGTACCCAACGCGTCCGTCGGGATTTTTCATCGCACCTGCTGGCACGGATTCATACTAGCAGAGTGCAGTCGGGTGCGATGCTAGGCCACAGATGATATCTGTAGGTCTTATCTTTGCGTCACAGACGCAGCATCCAAACATTTGTCACCGCAGAGGTGTTTCGGGTGGCCAAGGAGATTCTCACTCACTCAGCGTTTTGTTGGGGCAGAGTTGCCAAAAAGTTTTTGCGTGCTGATCCGAAAGTGTGCGCGACCAGCGCTCCCTATGGGAGTAGCCCCCGAGTGTCTGTTCGAGTCGTAGACTCGAGAAGATACTTTAGTTCAAGCCTTGTTCAGTTGTAAGTCCGTAGGACTCAAAAAATTTCAGATGCTTAAATCCATCCTCCCTATGGGAGTATCCCCCGAGTCCGTAGTGGAGTCGTAGACTCGACATAGGACTCGAAGAGATACTTTTGTCATTATTCATCTTCCGGGTGCGCGGCCAGCGCTCCTGATAGGAGTAGCCCCCGAGCATTTAGTCGAATCGAAGATTCGAGTGAGTACTCTTAGCTGTGGAGCCGAAGAGTTGTAGTTGGTGCTAGTATAGCTTTTGATGACATCAGTGCTGACAATCAATGACCTCAAGCGTCTGCTACGCCAGAGATGACTTGACTAGATGAACGTGGGTCCCACTTGCTGACTTTGATTTGACCGGTCACGCGCACTACTAGGAAAACGGCTATAGGTAATCAGCACATCCGTGGCTCACATGGTTGAAGTGCCCCACGGCTAAAACAGGCGTGGCTCACCTGTGGGCAGTGCCCTACTAATAACTAGAACATCCGTGGCGCACATGACCATAGTGCGCCACAGATGTGTGTGAGCCAGGGCCCTGTTGGCCACACGCCAAACTTCTGTAGCGCACTACAGCCATGTGCGCCACGGTTGTTAGGGTCATCCGTGGCGGACGTGAGCATGGTGCGCTACAACTGTGCGCATGCCCACCTCTGCTCTGAAACGGCCACAAACTTCTGTGGCGCACTCCGCCTAGTGCGCCACAGTGACTAGGAGCATCTGTGGCGCACTCCCCCTAGTGCGCCACAGATGTTTGTACTCCCTGTGGCGCACAGGGGCCGTGTGCGCCACGGATGTGTCGATTTTTTTAGGGCAGCACTTTATGTGCACATATGTGTGACCACATCCACCACCCCACACTTCACTTTCCCCTTCTTCTTCCTCCTTAGATCTAGTCGGGATCTTCTCCTTCCCACCTCAATTTCTCCACACATTCACCATTTTTAGCATGTAAAACTTGCTTTGGATGTTACATAAGTAATAGAGGAGGTCTCCGGTCTCTCATCTATCCGTCTCCGGTCGACGCGCGCACCTCTCCTTTCCATCTTTCTCGCGATCGGTCTCTCATCTCGGTAAGTTGTCCATGTAAGGATGTGTTCATGTGTATATGGATGATGCATGTGCTCATATGTATGTAGATGATCGATGCTCATGATGTGTGTATGTGTGGAGAGGATCGATGGTCATATGTGTGTGTATATGGAGAGTATCGATGATGCTCATGCATGTGTGTATGGAGAGGATAATGATATGTTCATGTGTGTATGGATCGGTCTCTCTCTCTCTTGTGTTTGTATGTGAACAAGTTGCCATTTGTTTTGCCAAAATGTTGATTCATTTCCATTTTGGCAAGACTTTGGCATTTCGCAAAGGTCCTAATTTTAGGATAGGTCATGCCGAAATTTTCTATCGACCATTGCATGCATGCATTCATTATGTGGTTCTAATAGACTTCAAAATTGTACCGTGTACATCGTGCAGGCAAAAATGGTCCGCATAATGAGCGAAGGCATTGTGGCTAGATTTTTGAAATGTGCGACGGCCGACATGATACGAAATAACAAGACAGATATAAGATGTCCGTGCAGAAGATGCAAACTCAACTGGGTGATCGACCCAGATTCCGGGAATCTGCAGGCGCACCTGCTCCGCCATGGTTTCATGGATGGATACACTCGTTGGATAAGCGATGGCGTAGATGATGGAGACGGTGATCATCATCACGGCGAGAACGGGCGAGATGATGAAGAGGCTCCTGGAGATGGTGAAGGTACGGAAGCAGACCGGGATGATGATGATCTAGATGCCGGAGGAGCAGACGACGATGGAACAATGTCAGGCTGGGTGCGGGACCCTTATGTGCAAGAGCTGCTTCTCAAGCAGACGAGTAACGCCAGGGCTGCCGCTAGAGAGAAAGCCAAGCTTGCGCAACTTGAGAAAGACGCGGTTACTCCATTGTATGAAGGATGCAGGCCCGATGATACCCGGTTGAATGTAACGCTCAAGGCTATGGAGATGAAGGCAAAGCACAAATTGAGCGACGCAAGCTTCGACGATATGATGGCATTCTGGCACGATCGTCTCCCGGAGGGGAACACATGTCCAACTAGTATCGAGGATGCCAAGAAAATCGTCTGTCCTCTCGATCTACCGCACGTTAGATATCACGTATGCATCAACGATTGCATCATTTATCGGGGCGAGGACGCGGAGAAAACCACATGTCCGGTGTGCGGCGTGAGTCGATACAAGAAAGGGAAGAAAGCACCTCGAAAAGTGGTATGGTACTTTCCTATCACCCCTCGTCTGCAGCGCTATTTCGCGGACCCTAAGGAAGCGAAGCTCATGCGATGGCATGCGGAAAGGAAGAAGCCAGGAGATGATGATGACCCCGAAAAGGATGAGCTGCTGACGCACCCTTCAGATGCTAGCCAGTGGAAAGCATTGGACCTCGAATTCCCAGAATTCGGTGGAGATTCGAGGAACATCAGGCTTGCTGCGAGCACCGATGGACTCAATCCGTTCGGTAGCCAGAGCAGCACGCACAGCACTTGGCCTGTGTTTGTATGGATGTACAACCTCCCTCCATGGTTGTGCATGAAGAAGAAGTACATACAAATGAGTATGCTAATTCAAGGGCCGAAACAACCTGGTACCGACATCAATCTGTATCTCGGGCTGTTGAAAGAGGAGCTAGCCACGTTATGGGAATCTGGAGCAAATACTTACGACGCCGTCGCACAAGATTATTTCACTATGAGAGCCGCGTTGGTCACTACGGTGCAAGACTATCCAGGTTGCGGGTATATCTCGGGGCAGGTTATCCACGGATTCCACGCATGCGTTAGGTGCATGGATAACACAAGCAATCTCCAACTAGAGAAAGATCCAGGGTCATCGAAAACCGTGTTCATGGCGCACCGGAGGTGGCTCGGCAAGAATGATCCATGGAGAAAACGTGGAGACCTGTTCGATGGCAAATCAGAGACCCGAGGAATCCCAGAGCGTAGGAGCAGCGAAGAAGTGGAAGAGTTGCTGAAAAACTGGAAAGATTGTCCTAAGCCTGGAAAGAAGCGAAAGAGGCAGCAACAAGACAAGCCGCTGATGAAGGTATGGAAAACAAGGTCTGTTTTCTGGGAGTTGCCATACTGGAAGTTTCTCCGCACGCCTCATAGCCTCGACATCATGCATATCACGAAAAACGTGTGCGAGAGTCTGGTCGCCACCATAATCAACATGCCAGATAGGACGAAAGATGGTCCGAAAGCAAGGCACGACCTGATATGCTTGGGTATCCGGAAGGAGCTTCACGGAGGACGCACTACTCCTGATGATCAGGAAGATGACGATGATCATGAGTCGGAGACGACACAAGGTCGTCGGAAGGGTAAAAAGTTCAAGAAGAACGAATATTACTGCCCTCCTTCTTGCTTCACTCTAAGCCAGGATGAGATCAAACAGTTTTTCAAGTGCCTTCTAGGAGTCAAATTTCCTTACGGCTACGCGGGCAAGATAAGCAGATACCTAGACGAGGCGAAGCAGAGGTTCAGTGGCATGAAGTCTCACGAC
Organism: Avena atlantica; assembly: GCA_910589765.1. Taxonomy (NCBI): domain Eukaryota; kingdom Viridiplantae; phylum Streptophyta; class Magnoliopsida; order Poales; family Poaceae; genus Avena; species Avena atlantica. The sequence goes on along the minus strand of OU342733.1, from coordinate 105,468,348 downwards.
TGTGTCGTGCTAATGACGCAGGTACTTCCGGTCGCACTAAGAGGGATAATGGACGAGCACGTCCGTGAAACGTTATTTGGCCTATGCAAGTTTTTCGACGTCATCTCTAGGAAGTCGATTGGCTTGAATCAGCTCGGAAGGCTACAGGAGGAGATCGTGGTGATACTATGTGAGCTTGAGGTCTACTTCCCACCCGCATTCTTCGACATTATGGTGCATCTGCTGGTCCATGTCGTGGAGGACATCGTACAACTCGGGCCGATGTTTCTCCGCAGCATGATGGCGTTCGAAAGGATGAACGGACACATCAAAGGATACGTTCGCAACAGGTCCCGTCCAGATGGAAGCATAGCCAAGGGCTTTCTGGCCGAAGAGTGCATCTCTTTCTGCACGAATTATCTAGACATCGAGAACCCTGTCGGTCTTCCCATCAACAGACACCTTGGCAAGCTCGACGGATCTGGTCACCGAGAGGGTCGTCGCATACTGCATGCAGACTTCGATTTTCGACGCGCAGACTTTGATCGAGCAAACCTCGTCGCGCTACAGCATTTAGAACTGGTCGATCCTTGGGTACAGAAGCACAAAAGGTTAATCGAGAAGAAGTACACTGACCGGGGCATACAGAGGACGCAGGGAGAAATAATCAAAGAGCACAACTCAGATTTCACGCGTTGGTTTAGGCAGACGCTCCTTGATAATCCCCCGCGCTCGCATTCTTCTGACACGGAAAAGATCATATTCACCTTGTCGCAGGGACCGATGCAAAACCTGGTGACCTATCAGGCGTATGATATCAACGACTACACATTCTACACGGAGGAAAAGGACAACAAGTGTGATTATCAGAACTCAGGCGTAACGTCGGAATTCTACACCGATGACAACGTGAAGGAAAGATTCTACGGAAGAATCGAGGAGATCTGGGAGCTCGACTACTGTGGAGAAAAGGTGCCGATGTTCCGTGTCAGATGGGCAAAGAACGTCGAAAGAGAAGACCGGTATTTTACAACCATGGTTATACCCGAAGCAGCCAAATCCAAGGCCGCCGGTGCAAACGTGGCCGCGAAAAATGAACCGTGGGTACTGGCTACCAAAGTGGACCAATGTTTTTTCATTACCGACCCGACAAAGCCTAGCCGTGTTGTCGTGAGGAGAGGAAAAAGGAACATCATCGGAATGGATGGAGTCGCCAATGAGCAAGACTTCGACCAGTACGGCGATCCAAAGATTGAAGATGACGACGACTACGATGCAGCAACATACATCACAAGAAGAAAAAGGACAACCCTACCCAAAAAAGGTAGCCCGTTCGAAAGAAGAAACATTAAAGTGCCGGGGCTAAATTATTCAACCGCGACAAAGAAGGGAAAAAAGATTGTAAAACGCTAGCTCAAAAAATATTGTAAACGCGTGGTCGAAAAAGATTGTAAAGTGCGGGTGGTCGAGTAGGGCCGTGCCCGATTCATATTATTATGGACAAATTATTATAAAATTTAGTTATAATTTAAATCATATTATTTGTACCACTTTTATGACATATATTATCACTTTTGGGAATTTTTGGAACATTTAAAAGTATTTATAAAATAAAAACAAAACAAATATGACATATATTACCACTTTTGGGAATTTTTGGAACATTTAAAAGTATTTTTAAAATAAAAACAAAAAAAGGGGGGCACCAGGATTCGAACCTGGGTGCTCTGAAGTTTAGAATAGAGCAGTGGGCAGAACCAGTGGGATAGGATAGTGATTCTGTTAGATAGTGGGACGCTCCTTTCTTATACAATTGCTGGGGGAGATAGGCGTAGCGCACTCTGGCATAGTGCGCTACGGATATCTGTAGCGCACTATGCCAGAGTGCGCTACGCGTATCTGTGCCTTATCCACTTTCACGCAGGCACACGTCGGCCTCATCCCCATTCTCAACCGCGCCCACCGCCGCCGTTGTCGATCCCGATCCCGAGCCCCCGCCGTCGCTCTCTCCATCCACCGTCTCGCCAGCCGCTGTCGCTCGAGGAGGAGGCCGTGGAGCAGGAGGAGGCCGTGGAGCAGGAGCAGGAGGAGGCCCGCCGCCGCTCGAGGAGGAGGCCCGCCGCCATCGTCGTCCGCCCGCCTGCCCGCCGCCACGCCAGGAGGAGGCCGCCGCTCGAGGAGGAGGCCGTGGAGCAGGAGGAGGCCGTGGAGCAGGAGCAGGAGGAGGCCCGCCGCCTCTCGAGGAGGAGGCCCGTGCGCCAACCATCGTCGTCCGCCCGCCCGCCATCGTCGTACTCATCTCAGAGGTGAGTGTCGCCCCTCCCCTCTCTCCCTCTCTCCCCTCTCTCTGCTCAGATTAGAGGTTAGGGTTCATATTAGAGGTTAGGGTTCAGAGAAGGCCATTAGAGGTTAGGGTTCAGATTAGAGATTAGAGGTTAGGGTTCAGTGAAGTTCAGAACTTGCTGTTTTGCACAATTTAGTGTAGCTTGGTTAGGGTTCAGGTTAGAGAAGGCCATTAGAGGTTAGGATGCAATCGATGCTTGGTTGATAGCAAATTTAGTGTAGCTTGGTTGATAGCAAATTTAGTGCATATATCAGAAGTTCACAACCATTACTCTGCACTGCACTTCAACTAAGACCATTTCTCTGCACTGCAACTGAAAGCAAGAAATCAATAGCCTGTAGAAATCAATAGTTGTCTTCCTAAAGTAAATAAATCAAGTCCATTTCTTTGCACTCCTTAGGGTTCAGATTAGAGAAGGCCAGCTAACATCTCCTAAACAAACACCTGATCCATATAATCTGATAAATTCAGAGAGGGGAAGGAAGAGAAGGATAAGCATGTGCTTATCCTTCTAGATGTTCAAGTTCAATTCTTTTGTTGAATTTGGAGTGTGCACATCAGCAGAGTCATTTAATCATGATCTAGATGTTCCCTCTCTCCCTCTCTCTCCCTCTCTTCCTCTCTCCCTCTCTCTCAACTGCTCTTTAGATTTCTGAAATTCTGAACATTTGGTTCAGTATATGATTGGCAAGGCTCTGTTACTGTAATTGGTCAATATACCAAGGTGTGCAGCTTCAGGTTAGGTTTATTCTGTGTAATTGGTTAGTTTATTCCTTTTTGTTACTGGAGCTAGTTGACAATGACATATATCCTACAAGCACAACTAAAATCCAGAAAACAGCCAGCAAGTACATGGAAACTAGTCAAGAAATTGCATCGAACACTAGAGTAGTTCTGTTGTTCTGTTGTCTGAAATAAAGTACAGGTTTGAAATAAATCCAGAAAACAGTCAGCAAGTACAGGTTTCAGCAAGTTCTGTTGTTGAAAAGTGAATATGCACTAGAGTAGTGGTGCTACTTCTCTGAAATAAAGGTCAAGTTAACTAATTTTTTTTCTACTGAACAACAGTTCCCTTTTTTTATTGCTATATACTATTGTGCAAAGCTGCTGTCCATGCATATATATGCTTCTTGGGGTTACATCTGAGTGGCTGGAGCTAAGGATCACCTGGACCATGCTCCAGAAACTCCTCTCTCTGGGTGGGAACAGTTTTTGTCTTTGCATTTTTACACTGTTTATGCTTGCTGAAACCTGAAACTGCTAAGTCCAAACCTGAAACTGCTAAGTCCAAACCTAAAACCTGAAACTGCTAAGTCCAAACCTGAAACCTGGCCATTTATGCTTGATGTACTGTTTGTGTGTTGGCCATTTATTCTAGTTGCTCCATTTTTTCCTGAAACAGATTTATTGTGTGCTGGTTGTGCAGTTATGCTGGCTATACTGGGCCATTTATGTTGGTTGTGCTGGCTATGATGGCCATTTATTGTGTGCTAGCTATGCTGGCCATATATATGCAGGTTCTTGTATGAAACGAGTCCCGATTTTTGCCGGAATGTTGATTAACTTCCGTTTTGGCGGAAATCGGGCACTCCTAGTTTAAGAAAATTAGCAAAGGTCATGCCGGATTTTTCCGTGCATTTAACCAATTATTTGTTTTTTATTAGTGCAAAGATGTGTGATAACGACGAGGCTGGATGTTCTAAGCGCATCAGCGCTGAAGGAGAACTCAGACCTCCGAATAAACAATTGACATTCTGGGAGGCGGCCCAGCGTCTAGAAGACGATGAAGAATACCATCCTTCGGAGAGCGAGGATGATGAGATGGAAGACGCGGAGGAAGAAGCCGAAGGAACGGCGGACGATGAAACCACTGATGGCGGCGAGGGCACAGGGAGTGGTAGCAACCCTCCTAAGAAGAAGAAGCTGAAGGACCGGCGCCCGAACACGGTCGGCACGGTCAGGGAGGAAATTACCGAAGTGAGCCCATCAGGGGTTCCTTTGGAGCCCGCCCTTGTCGTCAAAGGGTACGGTTGGCAAGTGGCGGCGATCACCCGGACAACCATCTCGATCAACACCGAGAATCTCCGGCATAAAGATAATGGCCACTTGCGCACACTCCTCTTCGAGAAGCTGCACGCCAGATACAAGTTCCCCGCTAAGTATCAGAACACAAATTATCATGGGAACGAAGTAAACAAATCAGCCCTCACAAAGATGAGCACCGCCCTGGCCAGCTGGAGAGCCCGGATAAAGAAGAAGATCTATAAAGAAGGCAAAAGTCTCGAGGATATCCAGAAGATTGACCCGCAGATCACCGAAGATCAGTTCCGGGAGTTCAAGGAGAGGTGTGAATCCGAAAGAGCCCTGGCCAATAGTAATCGGGGAAAGGTGCTGCAGGCGATGAATATAGGTCATCACCATCTCGGATCTGGTGGATACAGAACCGCGGAGGCCAAATGGAATAAGGAGGACGAAGAGTATAGATCCAAGGGGATAGAAAACCCCTTTGCTAAATTCGAACCCGGGCAGGTTCGAAACTTCATCAGGGCCCGTTACCATGTGGACCCAAAAACCAAACAACTCACCGCGGATCCTGCGGTGAAGGAATTCGAGGAAATTGTGGTAAGTATAATCTAATTACCGGTGATCAACACGATTGCAATCTAATCGATGATCTAAATGATTCACTGTTACTTCTTCTGCAGGAGGAGGAAATTGTTGCTAGTCATGGATCCCAGGGTTCCTCATCCCAGGGGTCGACGGCGGCCACCCGGTGGGATAACCCTTTTAACAGGGCGATGAACCGGGCCAAGAAAATAGAGCCGGTTACGAAGAAGCCGTCGTCGGCTGGCCGTCTGGCCGGCCTCGGGGGTAAGAATTGGGTGGATCATTTTGGTCCACCGCCGAGGAAGCATGTGGCGCCGTCGGGAAGGAGCGAGGAGGAAAACAGAGAGGTTCAAGAACTTAAGGCACAAGTGGCGCGGATCCCGCAGATCGTCCAAGACAACCTGGCAATCACCCTTACGTCCTTCCTGCCTACCTTGGTGGAGTCAATAGCGAACTGGAGTGCGGGTGGTCGAGTAGGGCCGTGCCCGATTCCAAGCATGGTCAGCAGCCACTCGAACAACGCGGCGCCGACGAATCAGGCGAACTACGTGTTCGTGACTCCGCCCGCTAGCACCGCGGCGCCGCAAGTGTTGGTGACTCCCCCTGCCATCACCGCGGCGCCGGAGTACATGTTGGTGCCCCCCCTGCCATCGTCGCGGCGGCACCGGAGCTCCAAGCACCCGTCGGTAGGGAGAATACACCGGCGGCCAGCACCGCGCCATCAAGCAGCCCTTCCGTCTCTTGCACGCCCGTCGCCGTATGCGGTGCGTCGACATTAGCCGATCTCGACGCCATCACGGTAAACAAATTGCTTTAATTACCGCCTTTCATGCCATCTATATATTACTCTTGTGGCATCTCGCTCTGACGACGCCGTACATGTTTTCCGCAGACGGGTGTTCCTTGCACTCTCTTATGCTACGTGAACAACGAGCTGAGGGATGTTGCCAAGGGTACCATCGTTCAACCCTTGCAGCGCACGTTCCACTCAAAGCCGATGCCAGATAGCGTGCACAGGGTTAAAATTAGTCGGGTGCTAAGGGGCTGCGACGACCTGGAACCTCCCATTCAACCCCCAGGAGCGGATGAAGAAGAGTCGTCTGTCCTCAGAAGTTGCTTCGGCTTGTTCATGCTATGGCCAAAGAGCATGATCCGTTTGGGGACGGCGGGGGCCATCACACCACAGACAACAGCACCGCCTGTCGTGCCAGCGACAAGCGGTGGCAAGGCCCCCTTACCGCCCTCGCCGTCACCTCCACGCGGTGGGTCGGATGATCATGTTGATGATATGCACATGGCGCAGGATCCGGCGGCCGAGGACTTCGAAGACTGGAATGATCACTTCTTCAGCACTCAGTTTGGCAACGAAGAAGACCTAGCTGGTGGCCCCACAGAGAAAGCCACTATCACCAAGCGTCTGTTTGGTTCTCAGGAGACGCCTCCAGCTTGCGCCTTTACAGAGCCAGCTGATACAACCAACCGGCCCTTTATTCTAAGCCCTGACACACTACATAGGGCGGCCTGTGCTCAGATTGTGGTGCCTGCCCGCTCTCCAAAAGGAAAAAAGGGCAGGAAAAGAAAATCTAGCAGCTCGAGCCAGCCGGTGGCATCAACAACTGCGAATCCGATCAGGTTTCGGGACGGGCCACCAAGACCCGAGGGTATTATGTGGAGGATTCATGTGGCGGGTGAGCCCATGCTACCTAAGAATTTGCGGAAGCTCGCCAGTTCGGAACTGCAGAGTGTGCATGACGGCGTGCTGACGATAGAGAGACGCCTTCTATCGGAGAAAGATCCCTCGCACCCGGTATTCGTGGTTAAGGTGCCACCAGGCTTGGGCTTCGTCGACACTGCCCCCGCGGATCTGTTCTTCCTGCGGTTCGAGGACATCTTCAATATGTTCCACCTATACCCGCTGCACTATACCATGGTCCGTCTCTTTTCTCTCAGCCTGGCCACGCAGATCATTAGAGAGAACACACCGGGCATCGCTATAGTGGACCCCTACTACATGCGTGACGGCTTCTTGGGTTCCCCCGCCGAACGACGTATCGTGGCCTCGTACCTAAAAAGAATCCTCGTGGCGAACAAGACAAAGGAATACATTCTCGTGCCTTACTTTCCCGAGTAAGTCGTTATTCAGTCGCCACCGTCGATTGGCTTTATTAGATCATCATCATTCTTTTTTCAACACATTCCATTTGAATTTTTTGCGCAGAGATGAACACTGCACGCTCATCTCCTTATCGCCGAAGCATTCCCACGCCACGTATTTCGACTCGGGGAGTCTAGAAAAGAAGAAAAACTACGACAAGATCAAGGAAGTTCTGGATGATGCTCTCACTGGCTTTGCCTCGACGGAAGGCACCAGCTTCGTGCGTAAGAAGGTCAAGTTCGGCAGGCACGTCTTCAACCACGTAACAGAGTTCCCTTGCGTGAAGCAGCCGGAAAACAGTAAGAAGGAAGCCTACTACGCACTCCATCACATGAGGGCGTTCCTACTTGACCAGCAGAATTCTACGCTGCCAGATCATCTCAAACAGTGGGCCGAAGCAAAGGCCAAGATCAATGATTCGGATATTAGACAAGAGATGTATCGCATCCAGCAGCAGTTTGGGACAATCATCTTTCGTGATGTCATGACTTCGGGGGGGATCTTCTACGGAGGAAATATCCCGAATAACCGTGACATAGAAGATCGCCTAGAGATGCAGGGTGACTATAGGAAGTTCATGACGAGGCAGGGCGTCCTCCCGTTCCCTAAGCCGAGCCAGAAGGCTTGATGTTGTTGGCCTAGTTGTAGTTGCAAACTATAGATGACCTTTGTGTGTGTGTGGACGACAAGTGTACTTATCTTATTAGGTTTATGAATCACCGCTTACTTATTTTGGTTTTTTTGCTTACTCTTTGGTTTTTTTGCTTACTCTTTGGTTTTTTTGCTTACTCTTTGGTTCTCGGACGACAAGTGTGAGTTATTTTTGTCTTTTTCGAGAATATGCCGATGATTGAAATGTCGTGGCACAATATATATGTGAATGTGCTATGACGGGATTGTCAGCCTTGTGATATGCACAAGTCCAGGAATTGTGCATCCTACTTGGCTGACAGTCCCGTCATAAGCAATTCCTGTGTCCAACGACCTAGCTAGTTATATATGAGGCATGCTTTTCGAGTTATTTTTGTCTTTTTCGAGAATATGCCGATGATTGAAATGTCGTGGCACAATATATATGTGAATGTGCTATGACGGGATTGTCAGCCTTGTGATATGCACAAGTCCAGGAATTATGCATCCTACTTGGCTGACAGTCCCGTCATAAGCAATTCCTGTGTCCAACGACCTAGCTAGTTATATATGAGGCATGCTTTTCGAGTTATTTTTGTCTTTTTCGAGAATATGCCGATGATTGAAATGTCGTGGCACAATATATATGTGAATGTGCTATGACGGGATTGTTAGCCTTGTGATATGCACAAGTCAAGGAATTGTGCATCCTACTTGGCTAGCAGTCCCGTCATAAGCAATTCCTGTGTCCAACGACCTAGCTAGTTATATATGAGGCATGCTTTTCGAGTTATTTTTGTCTTTTTCGAGAATATGCCGATGATTGAAATGTCGTGGCACAATATATATGTGAATGTGCTATGACGGGATTGTTAGCCTTGTGATATGCACAAGTCCAGGAATTGTGCATCCTACTTGGCTAACAGTCCCGTCATAAGCAATTCCTGTGTCCAACGACCTAGCTAGTTATATATGAGGCATGCTTTTCGAGTTATTTTTGTCTTTTTCGAGAATATGCCGATGATTGAAATGTCGTGGCACAATATATATGTGAATGTGCTATGACGGGATTGTTAGCCTTGTGATATGCACAAGTCCAGGAATTGTGCATCCTACTTGGCTAACAGTCCCGTCATAAGCAATTCTTGTGTCCAACGACCTAGCTAGTTATATATGAGGCATGCTTTTTGAGTTTGCTCTTTTTGATTTAAGAGTACTTTCTATAAGTGTATCTTCATATGCGACTTTAATTATACATGTGTTTTCAATCACCGGTTAGTTATTATTGTCAACTTGTAGATGACGTGGTACGTCGTGTACAAGGGACGGGTTCCCGGAGTCTACGATGATTGGGAAGACTGCCGGAGACAGGTGCACCGTTTCAGCGGCAATAGCTACAAAGGGTACAACACTATGGCGGAGGCGGAAGATAGATACACGCGCTATCTAGCGGGAGTTAGGACAAGGAACCGGATGAAGACCTACACCTTCGTCGCGGCGGTGATCATGCTTATCTTCTTTGGTTATTTATCCCGCGTTTGTGTCTAGCTAGCTAGTTTAGATGTCTAGGCGAGCTTCCGAGCTCTAACTTGTTCGATCGACACATGTATTCGCATGTCACCAACTACTACTTTGTAACATGATCAAAACAATGTAACTTGGACTATGTATTCATGTATGAGACTTATCTATATGTATTTGTTTCAATCTTGTTTTTCATATCGAGTATTTATATATATAATTGTATATCTTGTATCTGTGTGTGTATATCTGCTGTAATATTGTATATAATCTGTATTGCATATAATCTGGCTTGGAAATTAAAAAAAAAACAAAAAATACATCTGTGGCGCACATGTTCTACCTTCTGTGGCGCACTACACCTAAAGCGCACCATGGATGTTTAGTGGCGCACTGGGTAGTGCGCCACAGAAGATCCAAGGGGTAGCGCACCATCCCAAACTTTTGTGGCGCACTAGCTGGTGCGCTACGCTTATCTCTACACAACCGTGGCGCACTAGGCAGTGCGCCACGGCTGAGAGATAGCCGTAGCGCAAGGCCCGTGGCGCACTACAGGTGCGCCACGGATGGGCCTTTCAGGTGCGCCACAAACGACCATTTTCCTAGTAGTGGCGGGGCGTGGAGATAATTACGGTGTCTCCTCGATTTCCGCGCATAGTGGACGGCATGGTAATAACGGTTCGTTGTGATGTTGACACGTGTACGGCCAGATTTGCCGTTGGCGTTAGGTCTTCTGGATGGATGGCTGCCGTGCGTCGTCTTCGCTGTTATAATCATTGGGGAAGCCTCGATTTGTTTTCACCGCATCAGTTCTTGTTTCACTGCCTCCTTGTGCTTTAGCGATTCTTGCTGCGCGCTGGGGTTTCCTCCCACATTTCCATCGTTGTTTCTGCGTTTTCATCGCCGGCGCCACCGTAGACCATGGGGAAGCCAAAGAAATCGTCATCTGCGGTTGGGACCAGCGCCGCCGGAGCAAAGAAGGGCACCACCGCTACTCATGTCACCAATGGTGGCTGGCGGCGGTCTGAGACGCAGGAGAGCGATCTCCGCAAGCTTCGCGAGCGGGGCCTGATCCCGCAAGATAGGGAGGCCGTCAAACTCCCCGGCAATGAGGTAATCCCCCGTCCCCCATCTAGGTATCGGGTTATGTTTCTCGCCTTCGTTTTGCGTGGGTTTTCTTTTCCAGTCCACAACTTCCTTCGTGGACTGCTCTTCTTCTATGGGATTCAACTTCATCATCTGTCTCCCAATTCTCTTCTCCACATTGCTTGTTTTATCACTTTTTGCGAGTGCTGGCTTGGCATTGAGCCGCACTTTGGCCTCTTCCGGAAGCTCTATTCCGTGAAGAGGCAATCTGGTTCGGATGGTGTCTATCCCATTGGGGGTTGCATCATCTCCCTTAGATCCAATCTTCTCTTCTTTTCTTTTTCCATGTCCGAATCTGTCCAGTACTGGCGGAGGCGATGGTTTTATATCCGCGACTCCGTAGTGCCCGGGCAAGATTTTGGTCTTGTTCCCTTTGACCCCTCCCAAATGATTGAGAAGAAAAGGTCTTGGAAAAACCAAATATTGGACGGTGAGGTGGCGGAGATAGAGGCCCTTTACCGTCGGGTGGAGGATCTCCAGCTGATTCCGGAGAAGGAGGTGAACGGTGTGGACATCATCCGGACGTTCCTTGAGCGTCGGGTGCAACCTCTCCAAGCGAGGGCGCACCCGATGTTTCTTTATTCTGGGCGCCGTGATCCGACGAGGGTTTTGGCTGAGAAAATCTCCGAGGGGGATCTTGACAGGGCCCTTCGCGCGCTGCTGAAGTTCAAGGCCGGAGAAAAAATTCCGGGGAAATCGCTAACTCCTCCATTTTTTTCGACGTTGGCCGTACCGCAGGTGTAGATTTGCGCACGTAGTGCTTTTTAGTTGGCTGTGTATTTATTTCCTTTGTTTGCTAACAAAGTTCCTTCTGATTGTGCAGAGCTTCAAAGTTCCGGGCATGGTACCGCCATTGCCCGAAAAGAATCCGAGTGCCCCGGATAATGAAGTGGTGGAGTCCGTGTTTGAGCTGCCGTCAGCGCGATCTCCGGCGGAGGATGCCGACGAGTCGAGTGAGGACCACACACGCAAGCGATCATGGAGCACCAGCGAGTCTTCGGATGCCTCGACTCCTCCGACTCCCAGAAACCCTCTGGGCCTTGAGCGTCATAGTGAGGATCACGGAGGTTCTTCCTCTCCCATTTCTGCCATTCCTGTGCGGGCTGTAGCGTCGCACCCGCCAGCGAAGCGGAAGAAGGAAGAAAAGAAGGAGGAGAAGAAGGAAGATAAGAAGGAGGAGAAGAGATCCCGAAGGACTCCTCCTGTCTTCGACCTGAGCTCACTGGGCTCGTAAGTTTCTTGTTGTACTGTTGTCCTTGTTCCTTCGTGATTTTTTGTACTTGTGCTGATTGGTTCGTATGCAGGCATTCCTCCCGTGATTCCTCCAGTGATGGTACGTGGGAGATGATGGGGGAGTCGAAAATTGCGTCTCCCCGCCTCAGACGGTGGCGACTTCGGGTGGCGCGGCTCCGGATCCTTCGTTCCAGGAGGTGCAGGTGGTTGCGCCTCAGAATTTCGCAGGCGGTCCTTCGGGGTCGCCATCAGAGCATGTAAGTTTTTCTGCCTCATGTCACGGGGGGAGCCCCCGAGTGTCTTTTGTGTGCGAATTTTGTTTCTACTCCTTTGTGTTGGGCGTGGCCCCCAAGTCCTTCTCTTACTTCTATTTCTTTTTCTTCAGCCTTTTGTGCAGGAGGCCAAGCAGCTGGTGCAGGAGCACTTGGCGCTGGAGGCGAACCTTCGGCAGCTTCAAGGTACCTATCTGCCTTTTAGCGCCTCTCTTATTTATCTTGGTCTTGTTTTTTGACACTTGCTTGTCTTGAATGCAGAGGAGCATAATAATTCTCTCCGTGAGGTCGACGCTCTCAAGAAGAGCCTTGGTCAATCGGAGCAGAAGGCCGAAGCCGCCGCTGGCGCAAAAGAACGCCTCGAGCTAGAGCTGACTAAGGCATCCGAAGCGAAAGAGCATCTGCAACAGGAGGCCGCGGACCTTGAGGAGCATCTTGCCACTGTTGCGGCTGCGCGCGAGAGAGAGGTGGCGGCGAAGCTCGTGGCTGCTGCCAAGGCTATTTCGGGTGAGTGCTAGTTTTGTACGTGTTTCTTTTTCTTCGTGTCTTCTTCTGTGCTTCTTTTCTTCATGTCTTCCTTCTTATTTTTGTCTCAGATGCCGCGGGCATCGAGTTCGACCGCGGTGCTCTAGAGCACGGGAGTGCTCTAGATGATGCTACTGTGGCGGTCGAAGATCGCTGCAGCACCATTGTCAGTTCCCTTGCCAAGGCGAAAGAGGTCCTTGGTCGCTTCTACAAGAAGCTTGTCCCAAAGGGCGCAACCCTTGATGATGTGGATGCTCTGGTGGAGGCTCTGTCAGCCGAAGCGCCTGCGGCGTACAAGCGCAAGCAGAAGGGCCTCGGCGCGTCCGTCGGGCTGGCGATGGCCTTGGCGGCTGGAGCGGAGCTGGATCTGCCCCAGATCACCTCTCGGATGCCGACGACTGCGGATGGATCCGAGGTAGACTTTGCTGCCTATTCTGCTTGCTGCAAGCGATATGGGCCCAAGATCATTGATTTGCTGTCTGAGTATGCACTGCGGCAGCAGGGCGGGGCCAAAGCTAGGCAGTCTGGCTCCGAGGCGACTCAGGGTGCCGCATCTTAGGCGTAGTAGATGTAGGGTAGTTTGTAGTCTACTTTTGTTGTAAATATCTTGAAGAACACCATCCTTGTGCCACGTAGTGGCCTTATATATTTAATGAATTCTTATGAGTTGTGCTCTATCCTTGTCTGAATGTCTGTGTTCCTTTCTTTTGTTGCTGCTCTAGGTTCCTTCGGGTGCTGACCCTGTTGATACTCCGTCCGCAATGCCGCCGTGACCATCTTTGGATGATTCCTCGCAACTCACCTTTCTTCGGGATCGCGTGCGTAGTCTGGAGAGGGAGTTGCTCGGGTTACGCGGTCATGCCGACGTTTGGAAGTCCAAGGCGGATCGTGGTGCAGCCAGAGAGGAGTACTTGATGGCGGAACTGGTTCGGCTGTCCGAGCAGTTGCAATGTAAGTTGTTCTTTGGTTCAAGCTGTAGCTCAGTTCTTCGGATGGGCCTGCTGGCCTTACTCTTATTTTGTGCGATGATCGCAGGTGCCAACATTGCTCCGAGGGAAGAAAAAGAACGTGTCGATGTTCGAGTCAATTGCTTGACTCAACAGGACATGGAGGCTGACGGCTTTTTCTGGATGGATCGTGACCGTGCCGTAGCTCTGGCGACGGTGCAGGATCATGTGCACCAGGTTTCTCGGGTGCTCCGCCAAGTGCAGACATCGCTTTCCTCGGTGCTGCACGTCATGTTTCCTTTAGATGTCGTACCGACCAGCCTTGCGGGTCTTCTGTCGAAGTTTCAGAACGTGGGCAATGTCAAGGAGTTGGTGCGGCAACAGCTCGTCGCAGGAGTAAAGCCTGCTTTGTCTCTTGTGAGGCTGCACCGGCCTGACGTAGACTTGGCTGTTGTGGCTGCTGGGCCACCTCTTCGGCCTAATAGTGGTGAGTGGGACATGCGTCCTCATTACGCAGCTGTAAGGCAGTATGCCGAACAGGTCGTAGATTTGTTTGAGCAGCGTGCTCAGGTTGTTCTTCAACATAGGTAGTACCTGTAAAAAGAGAGAGATGTAGAATTTGTATATTTTGGCTGGGCGTGTTGTGCCCTTTGTTGTAAAGGTTTGTTTGTTTGTGAGCACACAGTGCTTTGATTGAGTACGTGTCCTTTTCGTTTGCCTGACGTTGTCAGCTACTCAGGTGTACATGTTTGATCCTCAGTCGATGAAATCGTGAGGGGGGGGAGCCCCCGAGTGCGTTTGTAGCATGTAGTAAAGTTGCGAAAGAGCGAACTGAAGTTTTGGGGCGAGACACTTAGCTTTATTTATATCGTAATGGAGGAGGTACATTGTTCAGCTGAATAGCCTTGGCTGAAAGCCTTATTGAAAGTAAAAAGGGGTAGGTTGCTACGGATAGAATCTTCACAGGTGCGAGATATTCCATGGGTTGGAGTATGCGACTCCAGACTCCACGTTCTTGAGGCGATAGGCGCCACCTGGGATGACTTCGGTGATGACGTAGGGTCCTTCCCATGGTGACTCGAATTTGTTCGGTCGCTTTTGATTGATTCGCAAGACGAGGTCTCCTTCGACGAAGGACCTTGGGCGCAGCCGGCGGCTGTGGTAGTTGCGGAGACTCTGCTGGTACACCGCTGATCGAGCTGCTGCTATGTCCCGTGCTTCGTCAAGTGTGTCGACAGCGTTTTTGAGTGCAATCGTGGATTCGGCTTCGCTGTAAGCGACGACCCGTGGGGCCTGGTGGCGTACTTCGGCTGGTAGCACGGCTTCGACTCCGTGTACCATGAAGAATGGTGTGTAGCCGGTGGAGTTGTTTGGCGTAGTTCGTAAGCTCCACAGGACGGATGGTAGCTCTTTCGTCCAGGCTCTAGCTTTTTGTTCGAGTGAACTCATGAGGCGCTTCTTGATGCCAGCGCCGATTAGGCCGTTGGCCTTTTCCACTTGCCCGTTCGTTTGCGGGTGTGCCACTGAGGCGTACGTGATGTTGATCCCAAGGCCTTCGCAGAAGTCCTGGAATTCCTCGGAGATGAAGTTCGATCCGTTGTCGGTGATGATGCTGTGCGGTACACCGAACCTGTAGACAATGGAATCGAAGAACTTGACGGCGGTTTTTCCTTTCTGGTTGGTGACCGGCATGTCCTCGATCCACTTGGTGAATTTGTAGACTGCAACCAGGAGGAAGACGTGTCCCCCTTTCGAGGATTTTGGCAGTTTGCCGATCATGTCGAGGCCCCATTGAGCGAAAGGCCAAGCTATAGGTATGGGTCTGAGCTCGGACCCAGGTGCGTGCGGTTTGTCAGCGAACCGTTGGCATCCGTTGCATCTACAGACGATGTCCTTTGCGTCGCTCATGGCCGTTGGCCAGTAGAATCCTGCTCGTAGAGCTTCGGCGACAAGGGAGCGGCTGCCTGCGTGGTGGCCGCAGATGCCCTCATGGATGTCACGGAGTATGGCTTTGCCGTCGTCGATGGTGACGCACCGTTGTAGTACACCCGTGATGCTGCGCTTGTACATCTCTTCATTGATGATGGTGAAGGCTTTTGACCGACGAGATATGCGCCGAGCATCTGTCGGGCTGTCAGGCAGTTCTCCGTTTATCAAGAACTGGAGGTATGGTCGCGTCCAAGTTTCTTCGACTGACATGACCTGCATTAGGTTGACCATGGCTACCTCTGTGTCCGGCTTTTCGGGTCCTTCGTGTCCTTCGGGTAGCGTAGCTCCCGAGTGTTCTGCTTCTTCGGGTGATCCCTTGGGGAACTTTCGCTTGATGGATGGCACGCAGATCTGTTCGAGGAACACACCTGGTGGCACCTTTGCGCAAGTGGAGCCGATGTTGGCGTGTTTGTCGGCTTCCTCATTGCTTTCTCTTCCAACGTGTCGAAGCTCGCAGCCGTCAAATTCTCCTTCGAGTGCGTTGTAGAGTGCGCGGTACGCGATCATATTTTTGGCGTGTGCGTCGCACTCATTCATCGTCTGCTGGACGACGAGGTTGGAGTCACCGTAGATGACCAGGCGTGTTGCGCCGCATATCTTTGCCATCCTCATGCCGTGGATGAGGGCTTCGTATTCGGCCTCGTTGTTGGAGGCTCAGAATTTCATCCGAAGGACGTATTTCATCTTGTTGCCTTGTGGGGAGGTCAGTATGACCCCCGCTCCTGCTCCGGCTTCGCGCTTGGAGCCGTCGAAGTGCATTGTCCATGACTGCGACATGTCAGGGGTGTCTGGCAGCTGCAGCTCCATCCAATGTACGAGGAAGTCCGGGAGGACATGAGACTTGATTGCGTGTCGCTTCTCGTAGATGATGTCGAGGGGTGACAGCTCAATGCCCCATAGGGTCACGCGTCCTGTGGCATCTGGATTATTCAGGATGCTGTTCAGGGGTGCCTCGTTGACGACCATCACTTGGTTCTCCTCTGCTTTGTTGGTGTCAGTACCTCGCCGAGGTAGTAAATTGGGCGCTAGACCCCGTGTCTTCTGGTCGTTCGACAACGAGTACGGTGCTGACCACCTGGTGTGTGGCTGCTATGTACAGCAGCAGAGGCTCGCGCTCCTTTGGCGTGACCAGGACAGGCGAGGTGGAGAGAAGCCGCTTGAGGCTTTCGAATGCGTCGTTGGCTTCCGGCGTCCACTCGAATTTGTCTGCTTTGCGTAGAAGCTAGTAGAATGGTAGGGCCTTCTCGCCCATGCGGCTGATGAACCTGCTTAGCCGCTACTCGTCCTGCGAGCTGCTGGACGCCTTTGAGGTTTTTTGGCTTCTCCATCGTCATGATGGCTCTGATTTTCTTCGGGTTCGCCTCGATCCCTCGTTGAGAGATGAAGTATCCGAGAAGCTGGCTCGATGGGACGCCGAAGGCGCACTTTTCGGGATTGAGCTTGATCCTGTAGCGATCAAGGTTGTCGAACGTCTCGCGGAGATCGTCGATAAGTGTCCTTGCCTCCTTAGTTTTTATTACTATGTCATCGACATAGACTTGGACATTGCGACCGATCTGGTCCTTGAGGCAGGCCTGCATGCATCGCTGGTACGTGGCACCTGCGTTCTTTAGCCCGAAGGGCATTGTGTTGTAATAGAATACTCCGAACGATGTGATAAACGCCATTTTCTCCTGATCTTCGACCTTGAGTCGAATATGGTTATAGCCTGAGTAGGCGTCGAGGAAGGAGAGTTTCTCGCAACCTGCAGTCGAATCGATGATCTGGTCGATCCGTGGAAGAGCGAAGTGGTCCTTTGGGAAATGCTTGTTTAGTGACGTGAAGTACACGCACATCCGCAGGATTTCCCTGATGAAGTCTGCAGCGAGTAGTCTATTGATTTCCTTGTCGATAGCTTCGGCTCGTGGCTCCGACAGTCTTCGGATGGACTGCTTGACTGGCTTGGTGTCTGGAAATACATTGAGTGCGTGCTCGGCGAATTCCCTGGGAACTCCTGGCATGTCCGCAGGACACCAGGCGAAGATTTCCCAGCGCTCACGGAGGAATTCGATGAGAGTGCCTTCCTATGCGGAGCTGAGGTCGTTGGCGATCAAGGCCGTCTTGGAGGCATCCGTCGGATGGACCTGTACTTTTTTGGTGTTGACGGTGGAGTCGAAGGACATGTCAGGTGCGTTCTGCCTTGTGACTGGGGGTGCCCCATTGTCTGTCACCTCACGGAACCTTACGAGCTCGTCTTGCATGCCGAAGGACTGGGAGATTTTGTTGAAATCCCTGTCGCATTGGTCCGATTGGGTGAAGCTCCCATGGACTGTGATGACGCCCCTTGGTCCTGGCATCTTGAGTAGTAGGTATGCGTAGTATGGGACGGCCTGGAATCGTGCGAATGCTACACGCCCCAGGATGGCGTGGTATTGCGACAGCCAGTCCACCACTTCGAATTCGAGTCGCTCCTGCCGAAAGTTGTCCGGCTTCCCGAAGATGACGTCGAGCCCTATTTTGCCCAGGGGGAATATTCCCTTCCCTAGGACGATGTCGTGGAACGTTGTGTCTGATTGTTCCAGGCTGCATTGCGGGATCCGCATTGCTGCTAGAGTGCTTGCAAACATTAGGTTGATGTCGCTGCCGCCGTCCATGAAGACACGACTCATCTCGAAGCCTCCGATCTGCGCCTCCAGCACCAGGGCAGCATGACCTGGGCGAGGGATCTGGAAAGGGTGATCCGCGCGAGTGAATGTGATGCAGGACTTCGATCCGCTGAGGTACTCGGGGATTGCAGGCGGAGTTGCCACGACCAAGTTGATTTGTCGGGTGATTTTCTTCTGCACCCTGTTTGTGGGGCGTCCCTTCTGGATCATATTTAGTGCTCCTTTTGGTGGGGGTACCCGACCCCGGCGTTGTTTTGCGCTGGTGCGACTGGTTGGTTTGGGCCTCCAATAGGCGGCGGTGGAGGAGCTCCGTGTGCTATTTCTCCTAGCGCGGGTGCGTTTCCGAACGCAGGGGTTGGGGCTTGTTGCCTCATCTGCACCATGCTTTCGCTGAGTTTCTGGAACTCGCGGCAGTCCTTGAGCATGTGGCTGGCTTTCTTTTTTCCATCTTGTTTGTCGATGTAGAAGTGGATGGTGCATGGACCGGAAAGTTTGTCGAATGATGAGGGTCCGTTGTCGCGGTCGCGACGTTGCCACGACTGTGCTGGCCGTCCGCTGTCGCGAAAATTTCCTCCGCGGTATCCTCCGTTGTTGCGGCTGTTGTCGTTGCGGCGGTCGGCGTAGCCAGCCGCTACCATGTCGGGTCCGTCGCGGTCCTCGTAGACACGCGATCTCCTCTTGCTGCGGCGTTCTCGCCGTCGGCCATAGTCGTCCTCTTCATCTGATTGCGCTCGCTGAGTGCAATCTTCGCCGTTCGCCCAACTGTTGGCAATTTCCATGAGGTGGTCGAGTGTCTTGGGCTTGACGCGCCCAAGTTCCTCCTTGAAATCTTGGCGTTTGACGCTGTCTCTGAAGGCGTCGATGGCCCTCTGCTCGGAGATATGTGCTGCGGAGTTCTTGGTGGTAGACCAGCATAATATGTACGAGCGAATAGATTCCCCCGTTCTCTGAGTGCAGGCTCGCAACTCTTCGATTAAGGCGGGCCTCTTGATGGTGCCCTTGAAATTTCGGATGAAGGTGTAAGCTAGCTCCTCCCAACTTCGGATGGATCCTGATGATAGGCTGCTGAGCTAGACCCGCGCCGCGCCTATCAGCTGCAGCTGGAGGCATTGCATGGCGGTTTCTTTGTTACCGCCGTGCAGCTTCACGGATGACAGATGGTCGCTGAGCCAAGATTTTGGATCTTGTGTGCCGTTGAACTTCGGAGTATCCGAAGGAAGCTTGAAATTGCGTGGCATCTGTGTTCGCCGAACAGATCTGCTGAAGCATCGAGCTCCGCAGAGTTCTCCTTCGTCTTCATCCATCTCGGACTCGGACGAGCATGCGCGTTTGGCGCGTGCTTTGTCGATTTTGCGCTGTGTAAGCGCGTCTCTGGCGTCGTAGTCGCGTTTATGGCGATGCGAGCTCTTCTTCCTTCGAGGAAGGTCGTGTTCCTCTTCCTCTTCGGATGAAGGGGTGGGGCTTCGGTCGCGCCTGGCCGGAGCTTTCTTCTTCGGCTCCGCAGGAGCGTCTTCGTGGAGCGCAGCTCCGACGAGTCCGAGTTTGGTGAGTGCGGACTTATGCATGGCTCTTTTCGGGTCCCCTTCCGGAGGTTGGTGGGCCGCGAGGTACGCAGTGGCTGCCATGATCGCAGCTTGCGGTGTCTTCGGGATGATGTTGCCGCCGGCATCCATATCCATGAACAATGTGTGGAGAGTTCGGGTCACATCACGGCGTTCCTTGGGATCCATGTTCTCCACCCGCGAGCGGTGCTTGTTTCCCTGGTTTCCGTTCGTGCTAGAGCTGGGTGCCATGGAGGAGAGCGCAGCTCGTCGCGCGCTGGACTCAGAGGCTGCTTGCTTGCGTTTGTCGAGCGTCTCCTGCATCTTGACTTGCTTCTTGTGCTCCTCGATGAGGAGGTAGTGGTACGCCATCAGTAGGTCACGTGGGGAGTCCACAGGTAGGACTATGTCGCCTGCGACGGCACAGCGTGCCTGGACCGATCCTTCTTTGCTAAGTTGGATGACGTGGCCGTTGTTTTCCCCTTCGGGTGGGGGGACTGGCTTCTTCTGTTCCCGCCATTTCTGCCGTTTCTGTCCTGCGGGTTGGGGTTCGTGTTGGGCGGCGGGTTAGGCGTTTGCTGCTCCTGGATGACTGCGACGCATTGGTAGCGCTCGTAGATCGGTTCGCTGCTGCCGCAGCTTTTGGATCCGGAACCGTAGGTCCCTTCATCCGAAGGCGGATCGCACAGATCGGAGTTGCAGCTGCTGCTGTCGTAGAACTCATCTGCCGATGGAGATGTGCGTAGCACGGGATGTGGAGCCCACGAGGCGGGCCTGATTGATGGCACGGGCACCCTCTCAGGAAGGCGGAGGGTGCCAGTTTGTCCCACCTGGAAGCAGAAGCTCCTGAACAAAATTTCGAGTCCATCGCCTACGGGCTCGAAATCCTTCATGGTGGCCGGCGAGTGGGCGGTGAAGTCGAAAGCGCCGAAGAGGAGGTGATTCGCCGTCGCTGTGGAGTTGTAGATCGATCGGGTCGGGACCGTCACGATCGCACAATCAGCAGCCCCGATTCCCACAGACGGCGCCAATTGACGAGGTTTAATCTCGTCAATGCCCATTGTTATGGACTTGGGTTTTGGAGAAGATGGGGATGCTGGAGATCGTGGAACGGTTAACATACAAGCAACCAGGGGACACGAGATTTACCCAGGTTCAGGCCCCCGGAGGGAAAACCCTACTCCTTCTTGTCTGCTCTTGATTACGGCGGAACCGAAGGTTACAGGGTGCGCAGATTCGATCTGGCGTGGAGGTGTGTGCGAAAGTATGAGTCGAGAGATCTAGGACGTGCCCTCCTGGCCTTTATATAGACTTAGGCAGGTCCTGGGCATAGTCCTAGTCGGTTACAAGTTCTAGGGTTTTACCCCTTTGAATTTCCTATCTATGCTAGTCTTGCGCTCCAAGGATCCGAAGGCATCATGGGCCTTGGCCACCCGAAAATCTTCATGGGCCAGCGTATGTCTGCTGTGGGACTTCCTTGGACTAGACCAGGTATGCTGAAGTCACGTACCCGTAGGGTATAACCATGTCAGTGGGCAGCCTGGCGGTGTCGTCGATGAAACCAGAGAAGAAGCAGAGAAGTGAGATGGGAAAGAAGAAGAAGAGGCGCGCAAGTTATAAAGGTCTTTAGTCCCGGTTGGAGCCACCAACCGGGACGTATACTCCAATTTTTTTAGCAGACCAAGGGGCGTGCGCAGGGGGTCTTTAGTCCCGGTTGGTGGCTCCAACCAGGACATATGACCCTGTTTTCAAAAAATTTCAGCAATTTTCTCTCTGTTCCCGCCATTTTTTATTTTGGGGTTTAAATTTGTAATGTTTTTTAAATGATAATTACTTTGGAATTTAGAAAAACTTTGAACATAAAAAGTGTTTGAATTTGAATAACTAATTCAAAACCATTTACTGTTTTTAAAAATAATTAATGTAACCATTTAAACTATGAACCATTTAAAATTAAAAATGAATTAACTTATATTTTTTGAATATTAATTTGGAATTTAAAAAAACATTAAACATACAAAGTGTTTGAATTTGAATAACTAATTAAAAACCATTTTCTATTTTTAAAAAATAATTAATTTAACCATTTAAAATATGAACCATTTAAAATTAAAAATGAATTAACTTATATTTTTTGAATATTAATTTGGAATTTAGAAAAACTTTAAACAAAAAAAGTGTTTGAATTTGAATAACTAATTCAAAACCATTTTCTATTTTTAAAAATAATTAATGTAACCATTTAAACTATGAACCATTTAAAATTAAAAATAAATTAACTTATATTTTTTGAATATTAATTTGGAATTTAGAAAAACTTTAAACATAAAAAGTGTCTGGATTTGAATAACTAATTCAAAACCATTTTGTGTGTTTTAATTTGGATTTTAATTAACTTATATTTTTTATATATTAATGGGCGGGAAAAAAAGGACGGGAAATAATGGGCGGAAAGAAAATTCTATTAGGATAGAACTTGAATTAAAGTACATAACGCAACTAACACAAAGTTACATAGAAGAACTGGAAATTAAGATACATGGCCAGATTAAGCCACAATTGGCCGAACTTGTTTTGCAATGTTGGAGTGATTCAGTCATGCTCCTGCCTACACCTATAATACTCGCCACTGTAGTTGTCGTACACGCCGCGGCCGTCGTCGCTGTCGTCGTCGGGGTCGCCGTAGTTGAACCTTGAAGGCTGAGTACGAGTGGGCTGGACTTGAGGGTAGCGCTGGCGGGGGCTAGAGTCGGCGGCCGTGTCATAGGCCATGACGCTCTAGAGAGTCCGACCGCGCCACCACAACTGACAGCCGGCCTCGTTGAAGTTCGGAGGAGGTGGGCCATCCTCCTCGTGCCTGACGAGCGCCCTCTCACGTCGATCCATGAAGAAGGCTTCCAAGTCGGAAAATAGTCGGGATGCCATCTGGGATTCCTCCGCTGCTCCGGCGTGAGCTCGAAGTAGTAGTGGTTCGTGATGGCCATCCGATGCGCCACACCTAGAGGGACAGGAGGAACTGGCACGCCTCCGGCGCTCAGCATCCAGCCGACGGGGACACAGTAGCCCGGCGGGCAGGGGTAGTTCGAGGCGCAAAGCGCCTCCGCCTCCCTAGGAGTTAGTGCTACGGTGGAAGTCATGGGAAAGAGTGATGAGGTTGCAGTTATGAGTCTAGAGATGTGCAATGACAATGGAGGCCAACCCTACATATATATAGTGAGAAATGGCAGGAAGATAACTGAAGGGAAGAACTGGCGGGAAAAACTGGCGGGAAGAAATGGCGGGAGAAATGCCGGGAAAAAATGGCGGGAAGAAAAATGGCGGGAAGAAATGGCGGGAAGAAAAATGGCTCATTTAGAACTTGCACTGGATCTCTGAAGAAACCACATATTGCGAGTCTAAAAATGATTTTTCAAAAAATCACGGGCGATAGATCATGTACCCGTAGTACAAACCGGACCCACTTCCTACCGATTTGGCAGACATTTGTCCTTTTTACCCGGGATGGACGAAAAGGCTTGAGATGTCCCGGTTGGGAGATAGTCCATGTAAGGTGGTCTAGTATTTTAGGAAAATGGGACGGTAGCATTCTGAAACGACATTTTGGTGGTTACTTCACAAAACGACCCGTTTTTTGCGCTCGGAAAATGGAAAAGGGCTTTTCCGTGCGACAAAAAGGAAAACTTCCTCCTGCAACATTGTTCTCCATACCAATGTCCACATGCATGCATAATATGGGCACATCATCACAAACTATGCCGTGATTCAGCACATAACATCGGTCATTTGGACCGAAAGCCATGAAACCTCGAACATGATAGGTCATTTTGTGAAGGTTTTTTCGTGACATGATCAATATACCAAGTCTGGTATTTTTCCTTTAAACTATGTCACATAATATGACACGACGCAAAGGATTTTCATTGTTCAGATTTTTTTTGAATTTATTATGCCCGTTTTGAATTTTCTGAATTTCTAACTACGGTCGAACCGGCGTGCATGAAGATAGGGGACGAGCATCGTTAGATCTTGCATTGGATCTATGAAGAAACCACATATTGCGAGTCTAAAAATTATTTTTTCAAAAAATCATGGGCGATAGATCATGTACCTGTAGTACAAACCGGACCTAGTTCCTACCGATTCGGCAGACATTTGTCCTTTTTACCCGGGATGGACGAAAATGTTTGAGAAGTCCCGGTTGGGAGATAGTCCATGTAAGGTGGTCTAGTATTTTAGGAAAATGGGACGGTAGCATTCTAAAACGGCATTTTGGTGGTTACTTCACAAAACGACCCGATTTTTGCGCTCGGAAAATGGAAAAGGGCTTTTCCGTGCGACAAAAAAGAAAACTTCCTCCTGCAACATTATTCTCCATACCAATGTCCACATGCATGCATAATATGGGAACAGCATCACAAACTATGCCGTGATTCAGCACATAACATCGGTCATTTGGACCGAAAGCCATGAAACCTCGAACATGATAGGTCATTTTGTGAAGGTTTTTTCGAGACATGATCAATATACCAAGTCTGGTATTTTTCCTTTCAACTATGTCACATAATATGACACCACGCGAAGGATTTTCATTGTTCGGGTTTTTCTTGAATTTATTATGCCCGTTTTGAATTTTCTGAATTTCTAACTATGGTTGAACCGGCGTGCATGAAGATAGGGGACGAGCATCGTTAGATCTTGCATTGGATCTCTGAAGAAACCACATATTGCGAGTCTAAAAATCGATAGATCATGTACCTGTAGTACAAACCGGACCCACTTCCTACCGATTCGGCAGACATTTGTCCTTTTTACCCAGGATGGACGAAAAGGTTTGAGATATCCCAGTTGGGAGATAGTCCATGTAAGGTGGTCTAGTATTTTAGAAAAATGGGACGGTAGCATTCTGAAACGGCATTTTGGTGGTTACTTCACAAAACGACCCGTTTTTTGCGCTCGGAAAATGGAAAAGGGCTTTTCCGTGCGACAAAAAGGAAAACTTCCTCCTGCAACATTGTTCTCCATACCAATGTCCACATGCATGCATAATATGGGCACAACATCACAAACTATGCCGTGATTCAGCACATAACAGCGGTCATTTGGACCGAAAGCCATGAAACCTCGAACATGATAGGTCATTTTGTGAAGGTTTTTTCGAGACATGATCAATATACCAAGTCTGGTATTTTTCCTTTCAACTATGTCACATAATATGACACCACGCGAACGATTTTCATTGTTCGGATTTTCAATATACTAAAGGTTCATCTTTAGTCCCGGTTGGAGGGATTTCGGCAGGCTGGGCCAGGCAGCACTAGTGATAGGGGTGAGTGTCGACATTATGTCCTGCGGCGTGTACCTTGTCCCGGATGGTGTCACCAACCGGGACTAAAGATGAACCTTTAGTCCCGGTTGGAGACACCAACCGGGACAAAACACGAGTCAGCACTAATAATAGGGGTGAGTGTCGATATTATTTCGTAAGTGTCGACACTATGCCGAGCTGCTTGTACTATAAATAGGCATCCTTGTGAGTCCAGTCCTCCAGCCAGTTTGAGGAATCTCCAAGATGGTTTTCGAGAGCAGGGACACCACTACGACCAGTTTCAGGGAGATGCCGACGGAGCCCAGTCCTCCGGCATCTCCGAGAAACTGGTCATAGAGGCACTCCCTAATATGTGAAATTAGTTAGCTCCCAGGTGTATTGATCTAGTTAGAGAAGTTACAAGCTGCAAGATTGTTTTCGACAGCAGGGACACCACTACGACCAGTTTCAGGGAGATGCCGCCGGATCCCAGTCCTCCGGCATCTCCAAGAAACTGGTCATAGAGGCACTCCCTAATATGTGACCGCGCGCGTTTGGAGATCAGATTTTAATGGTAAGTACGAATCGGGACAACTTCTTCATAGTCCCGGTCCAGCCACAAAACGGGACTAACACTCAAGACATTTATTAATATTAAAAACTGAGACTACAAAAGCGGGAATAAAGGCCCCCCTATATATAGTCCCGGTCAAGCCACAAACCGCGAAAGATATCCTTCGGTGAAGCCACAAACCGCGAAAGACATGAACTAGAGTTACATAATATGAGCATGAACTTCTTGGCATATGTCCTTCCTTATGATCGCTTCAGAAGTAACCATGGAGCATCTTCTTTACTTAACGGAATGCTTGGGTCAGTTTTCACTGTGAAGGTTGGAATTTCATCAAACTTATTATAATCTTCTGACATGTCTGTCTTGTCCTCGATTCCCACGATGTTTCTTTTCCCTAAAAGAACTATGTGACGCTTTGGCTCATCATATGATGTATTCGTTTGCATATTTTTTCTTTTTTTTGGTCTGGAGGACATGTCCTTCACACAGAAAACCTGAGATACATCATTGGCTAGGACGAATGGTTCATCTCTATAACCAAGATTGTTGAGATCCATTGTTGTCATTCCGTACAACTGGTCTATCTTTACCCTTTCCCCATTCAGGTTGACCCATTTGCAGCGAAACAAAGGGACCTTAAAAGAGACTCCATAGTCTAGTTCCCATATCTCCTCTATGTAACCATAGTACGTGTCCTTTTGTCCATTCTCGTCTATTGCATCAAAGCGGACACCACTATTTTGGTTGGTGCTCTTTTTATCTTGGGCGATCGTGTAGAATGTATTCCCATTTATTTCGTACCCTTGGAAATTCAATACAGTAGAAGATGGTGACGCGGCCAACAAGTATAGCTGATCTCCAACAGTGGTGTCATTCAAGAGATGTGTCCACATCCAACCACCGAAAGACTTCATGTGTTCATCTGTAATCAGTGATTCAGGCTTCCCCGGGTTTTTGGAGCGTAGAATATTCTTGTGTTCCTCGATATACGAAGCTGTGAAGGTGGAATTATGTAGAACTGTGTAGTGTGCTTTAGTGAAAGAATCCCCGTCCCTACATATCATTGCTTTCTTTCCCAGCGTGCCTTTTCCACTTAGTCTTCCCTCATGCCGCGAGTTAGAAACATCAATCGTCTTAAGGTCAGGAATAAAGTCAACACAAAACTCAATGACCTCCTCTGTTCCATATTCCTTGGAGATGCTTCCTTCTGGTCTAACACAGTTATGAACATATTTCTTTAAGACTCCCATGAACCTCTCAAAGGGGAACATATTGTGCAGAAATACCGGACCGAGAATGGCAATCTCTTCCACTAGGTGAACCAGGAGATGCGCCATAATATTGAAGAAGGATGGTGGGAACACCAATTCAAAACTAACAAGACATTGTACAACATCCTTCTATAACCTTGGCAGAATATCTGGATTGATTACCTTCTGAGATATTGCATTGAGGAATGCACACAGCTTCACAATGGGTACTCGAACATTTTCCGGTAGAAGCCCCCTCAATGCAATCGGAAGCAACTGCGTCATAATCACGTGACAGTCATGAGACTTCAGGTTTTGGAACTTTTTCTCTGCTTTATTTATTATCCCCTTTATATTAGATGAGAAGCCCAACGGCACCTTGATACTGTAAAGGACTTCAAAAAAGATTTCCTTCTTTGCTTTTGTAAGAGCATAGCTGGCACGACTTAAGTGACGCCCTTTATCCGTCTTGTTCTGTGTATGCATGTTCTTTGGGTCTTTCATAATTTGTTGCTCCTCCCGTGCTTCTGGTGTATCTTTTGTCTTCCCATACATGCCTAGGAATCCTAGCAGGTTCACGCAAAGATTCTTCGTCACGTGCATCACGTCGATTGAAGAGCGGACACGCAGGACTTTCCAATATGGCAACTCCCAAAATATAGATTTCTTCTTCCACATGGGTGCGTGTCCTGTAGCGACGTCGTTCGGAACTGATTGACCGCCGGGATTATTTCCAAAGATTACTTCTATGTCCTTGACCATACCAAATACATCATCACCAGCAGGGAGTTCAGGTTTCTTCCGGTGATCTGCCTCACCTTTGAAATGCTTGTATTTCTTTCTTACGGGATGATTGGTTGGAAGAAATCGTCGATTCGCCAGGTACACAACCTTCTTGCATTTATGCAAATATGTACCTTCAGTCTTATCTAAACAGTGTGTGCATGCCTTATATCCCTTGTTTGTCTGTCCTGAAAGGTTACTAAGAGCAGGCCAATCATTGATGGTTACGAATAACAACCCTCGTATATCAAATGGATCATGTTTGTTCTCATCCCACGCACGTACACCTGGTTTGCCCCACAACTGTAAGAGTTCTTCAACTGATGGCCTAAGGTACACATCAATGTCGTTCCCCGGTTGCTTTGGGCCTTGGATGAGCACTGACATCATAATGAACTTACGCTTCATGCACAACCAAGGAGGCAGGTTGTAGATACATAGAGTCACGGGCCAGGTGCAGTGACTGCAGCTCTCCTCCCCAAAAGGATTCATGCCATCCGTACTTAGACCAAACCATAAGTTCCTTGCGTCACCTGCAAAGTCTGGAAAGTCTCTCTCGATTTTTCTCCACTGTGACCCATCAGCAGGGTGTCTCAACTTCCCGTCTTTCTTACAGTCTTATTTGTGCCATCGCAACAACCTGGCATGCTCTTTGTTTCTGAACATGCGTTTCAACCTTGGTATTATAGGAGCATACCATATAACCTTAGCAGGAACCCTCTTCCGGAGGGGCTCTCCCTCAACATCACCAGGGTCATCTCGTCTGATTTTATACCGCAATGCATTGCATACCGGGCATTTATCTAAATTCTCATACTCCTTACCGCGGTAGAGGATGCAGTCATTAATGCATGCATGTATCTTTTGCACATCTAATCCTAGAGGACAAAGAGTCTTCTTTGCTTCGTAGGTACTCTCGGGAAGTTCGTTATGTTTTGGAAACTTCGTCTTCATTATTTTCAGCATCTTTTCAAATGAGGAGTCAGTTAGACCACACTCTGCCTTCCATCGCAACAATTCCAGTGTGGTACCGAGCTTTGTCCTGCCATCTTCACAATTTGGGTACAACAATTTCTTGTGATCTTCTAACATGCCCTCCAACTTCAACTTCTCATTTTCTGTTTCACAGTCTCGCTTTGCATCAGAAATGACCCTACCAAGTTCATCAGCCGGCTCATCTGATGCCCGTTCTTCACCTCCTTCCTCTCCATTGTCTTCCATTGTAGTATCACTGTATTCAGGAAACATATGATGATAGTTGTTATCATCATCTTCTTCTTCACCATCTTCCATCATAACCCCTCTTTCCCCGTGCTTGGTCCAGCAATAATAGTTAGGCATGAAACCTTTCATAATCAGGTGGCCGCGAATGATTTTCGAGGAAGAGTACTCCTTGTTGTTCCGATAATGAACACACGGACAACGTATAAAACCATTCTCTTTGTTTGCCGTAGCCACATCGATAAATTTATCCACGCCTTTCATATACCCGGCTACGCGCCGGTCACCGTACATCCATTCCCGACCGTTCATCTGCATCATATAAGTAATTTTATCAAAAAACAGGACATCATAAATAGTGAAATGACCAATTCACATCGACACATGCATTGTATCAATGACAGAGAAAAGATAAGATTGCTAACCTCGATCGAGGGAAATAAAGAGGAGAAAGCTTAAGTGCGTCTCGGACACCTTCTATATTTTTGTTCTGTGAGAAATTGAATGGGATTATTCACTCAAACATTTCATCAAACACCTTGAATGCATGCATAGGGTAAAAAAAACTAGCACACCCCTCGCACCTTCCACCAAGAGAAAAAAACAGAGTGAAGGCAGAGGGCTGGGGCGTTGCATTTATAGAGGGCGGGAGCATACGTCCCGGTTTGTGTTACAAAGAGGGACTAAAGGTGTGTGCCACGCCACGTGGCTGATGCCCAATTTTTAGTCCCGGTTTGTATGCCCCCTTATCAACCGGGACACATGCCTCCGGGCCCCGTGCCCGCTCGAACCGGGACGCGTGCCAGCATTAGTCCCGGTTGGTGGCGCAACCCACCAACCGGGACTAATGCTCTGAGGGGGCACGAACGGATGGCATGTTTTCTACTAGTGAAAGCACTCGTCTCCCTAGTTGCGGAAGTGCTAAAGTGCTAAACTGAAGCCTTGTTAGCCAGTACCTTCGTATCGTCAAATGGTATATGTGGAAGCTGTTTCCGAAGGTTATATGGACGCCTCTAAGAAGAAGATATGACGAGAGGCAACTACAACCACGTCATGGTGGTCATACATGTCTCAAAGGCATTTGTAGTGGGCTTCAGCGAGATGCTGCACCATTGACGGAAGGCATTAGGTGGTGGAGATCAATCCTGAACAAATATAGGTGAATATGAAATACATATATGCAACTGTAGTTGTCAGTTCCAAAGGTCCAAGTTGCACTGAATACATCTACTAGACATAGCAATGAATAAGCAATATAGTAGACAAATACTCCAGCTGATGTACTAATATTAAAATGTAACATTACATCTTGTTTGAAGGGAAAACAACGGCTAAAAATATAGTTTAGAATCTAATTTGAAGTTATACCTCACAAAGCCTTTCCTCATCACCATAAATCACTCTGATCTTTGTATTGAATATTATCATTCGTGTTGTTTTCCTACTTTATCAAAGAAGGCTATTCAGAGAAGGCCCGGATGATACATGACATGAAACAAACTGGCAACATAGTATCTAGATATGATAAAAAAATATCAAACGTAGAAAAATATCTAAAAAGAACAATTATTAGACAATGCATGCAGAGAAGGCTCTGGTATAGATGATAAGATTATTACAACCACATGTAGTTATATGTCTTTGTGTACACACACTTGCAAATACTGCATGTGAGAAATCTTCTACATAGTATCTTGTTCAGTATACCAATCTGAAACTTAAACTTATGCTCCGTGCATGTGATAATCTATGAGAATATTGCACAAAGATGCAGGAAGTGCAACGGGAGAGAGAGCACGGCGGACCTCAGCAGCGACTCCTGATCTGGACGGGGCTTCGATTTTCGGCCTTGATATTCAGGTGTATTCACAAAATTCTTGATATGCCTATGGGAAAGCCTGAATTATCTGCATTAAGATTAAGATCAGGTATTCACAAAATTCTTATGCAATGCATTGTTAGTAACCTATGACATTTAGAATAATACTTGTTTTCTGAATTACGTACAATATCCTATTCTGCTATTCATCATCCCCATGCAGTCTATGTGCATGTGCTAATAAAAGGGTTTGAATTAGGAATCTCACCATCGTCTCAAGTATGATGCAATCATCAGCCTGGCAATCAGTCGATGTGAACTTCCTCGTCACCGTAGAGTAGTGCAAAACAGGTGGAGCGCAATCACCGGACAATGCAATCTCAACCGCATAATATGTCACCTTCGATGCTTCGCACGGCCGGCTTCCAGAGTGAGGCCCGTTGGTGGTTTCCATGGTGCAGCACGGCGATCTCCACCGACGTGAACTCCCCCACGACCTTCCCGCCCTCCTCCCCGCCTCCATCCTCGTTGGGCTGGAACCGCAGGCCCTGGTGTACGCGCGAGGTGTCGAACTCCCGGAGGAAGCCGAGACAGTCCCCAACGCCGACCTCTAGCAGAGCCGCCATGGGACAGGAAGAGAGGGAGGCAATACTGGGGCAGGGCCGGGGCAGGGGCCGGGGCGGGCGATGAGATCGTGAACGTCGCGGTAAGGGGAAGCTCTCGTCCAGGTGAGAAGGGTAAGAAGACAAAATTACGGAGAAATTTTGACGGAGACGTGATAATGGTTGCGGTTTCCACGGCATTAGCAATTCGACAGGACGGACTCGTTGGCCGAACCCAAGCCGAAATCCGGATCAAATTTCGGTCGGACGGCGCAAGTTTTCGGTCTGGGTACGCCCAGTTTTCCACTCGCGTACCCAGACTGAGTTTTCGGGTCACCGTTTTCGCTTAAATTCGGCTAAACTTCGTCCAAATTTTGGCATAGTTCGGCACACGACGAATACAT
The DNA here is from genome assembly GCA_910589765.1 of Avena atlantica. Taxonomy (NCBI): domain Eukaryota; kingdom Viridiplantae; phylum Streptophyta; class Magnoliopsida; order Poales; family Poaceae; genus Avena; species Avena atlantica. Next base: position 105,436,856 of record OU342733.1, on the reverse strand, counting down.
AACACTTTAAGAACAAAATTCGGCGAAATTTTTAAGCAGATTTCGGCGTACTGTAAACATAGTTCGGCCTGCAATAAAATTACAACATATTTTGGCAAAGTTTGGCCAGTTCATGCTCAGCATCTACGTCGTGTTGCCCCTGCGTGTCCATAGGTGCTCGACAAGATCATCCTGCAGCTGTTGATACATCGCCGAATCTCGGATCTCCTGACGCATTGCGATGAATGCAGCCCATGTTGGAGGCACCTGATGATCAGGCTCGGCAAGAGGACCTTGTAGATGGTATGGCTCGTCCTCCTCGAGCAAACTCATTGGATCCTTCTTCTCATGGAGCTACGGAAAGAGTAGGTAGGCGAAAGCGGCGGCGGCAGCGGCGTGGAGTTGGGTGGCAACGACGACGAGCGTATCTAGAGGCGCGGGCATGTCTCGGCGCGAGGGAGCTCCGCCGGCGAAGTCATGGCGACAGAGCTCTCGCGGCAGTCTGGACGAGTGGAGTGGGTGGAAATAGGACTGTCTCGCCGACAGAGCTGGCTCACGCCTTTTTTTACGGCGTCCGGCGTCCCCAGGGCGTATCCGGAAACCTGGATTCGGCCTGGGTAGGCCGGACCAAAACACGCCAAAATCTGGATGAAAATAGGTCCTTAGGTACGCGACTGGACCGATTTTCGGCGTCCGGACCGAAATTTGGTGTCCGGACGGGCGTCCTGGGTAGGCGAGTGGAGATGCTCTTATCTCTGCGGGATGAGTACCAGTCCATCAAAATAAATTGCTAAATGCACACCGACCAATAGATCTAGTTAATATTGGTTGTTAGATTCAATTTAGTGGGCCTAATCCTGCGGTGGTAAGGGGTTTGTGATACGTCGTGGGGTACCTATAGAAAACATAATGTTCGCTCCTTTATAAGTAAGTATAGATAACCAATATCTTAGTTCAACTCGTTACAGTTAAACATGACTACAAAGAGTGTATTTGGAAAGATAAGGATAACAAGTATAGCACTTGTAAGTTACTATGAAAGTAACTTCAATACAAAATATAGTTAACTGCTCCATATTTATCATACAAAAATCGAAGGAGATCTAGCTACCACTACTAGGAAAACGGCTATAGGTAATCCACACATGAGGCACGTGCTAGTAGTGCTCCACAGGTAAAATAGGCGTGACGCACTGCGTACAGGTGCCCTACGGCTATGTATGGGCCAAACCACATACCCGTAGCGCACTAGGTCAAGGTGCTCTACGAGCGTGAAACTTAGCCGTAGGACACTACGGGTATGTGTGTTGCAGCAGCTGGGTCAACTTAGAACTGCACCAATTCCACCTCCCCCTGATCGGCTTTTTAGCCTTGCAAAAAAATAAAAGAAAATAAAAAACACTTAAAAAAATCATTTTATATTTAGGTAGATAACATGGTCTAGTTTCTAGGAAAATGAACAACAAGAATTTCTACTTTTTCTGCAAAAAAAGTTAGGCCATTGTAAAACGGCCGTAACTTTTGCATACGATGTTAAAAAAATACGTTTAATATACCAAAATGACGAGAACAAGATTTCGCATCCACTCGCAATGAACTATGGTCGTTTAGAGATTTTTTAGATTATCTAAATTCGAAAATAGTAAAAAGTGATGGTTAAAAGACCGATTTTTCCTGTAGAAAAAAAATAGAGGGCAACTTACCCATAGCGCACCACCACCTAGTGCGCCACGAGTAAGTGGGAGGGATTCGAAATTCGAATCACCAGCCTTCCCAGCTATCCCTCTACCTTCCCCCTTTTCATTTTCCTTCTCCCTTCTCCTTCTCCCTTTTCCTTCTCCTTTTCCTTCTCCTCCTTCCCCTTCTCCTCTCTCCAGCCACCTTGCTCCGGCGTCCTTTCTCCGGTCTCCTCCTCTCCTTGCAGTGATGGCGGCGTGACGACGGCCTTCTCCTCCTCCTCGCAGTGACAACGGGCGATGGCGGCATCCTTGTCCTCACCGACCTCCCTCTCTTCCTCTCTTCCTCCATCTCTTACTACCTCCCTCTCTTCCTACCTCTCTTTCTCCAACCACACCCTTCCTACCGCCTCGATGCCAGTGAGGACTAGAGTGGCCACGGCCTCCCGCACCTCCCTACGGTGGTAGGTCGTGGCCACGGCCATGCTCCGGCGAGGCGACACGACGGCGGCGAATGCACTGACCCAATTGCTTTTGCAATTCAAAACGAGGGTATTTTTTTAGTTTTTTAGTTTTTCAAAAAATATGCGTGGCGCACCTAGAACCCTTCATGTGGCGCACTAGGTGGTGCGCCACGGGTAACTTTTTACCCGTAACGCACCAGGTAGTGCGCCGCGGATAAAACTTAGCCATAGTGCGCGGCTAGTGGCGCACTGCTAGTGCACTACAAATGTCCTTTTTATGTGCGCCAAGAATGTGTTGTTTCCTGGTAGTGTACCTGGGTCGGGACGACGTCTAGGCATCATGCGCATGTTGCTCCGAGTGCTGGACGACAGCGGCGAAGAAGCAGATTCCCGGTGGTGCTTGTGGAAGCAGAACAGGGGTTGCTCCGAGCGCTAGATGACATGGGCGAAGAAGTAGATTTAGGGTAAGGTGGTGAACGTTAGGTCTAGGGTTTTCCGCAGAGCTTGCCAAGCTACGGGCGAGGATTGTTTGTGGGTGTGTGTGTGGGGTGGGTGGAGGGTAGAGGTGGTGAACCGGGAAATTACGATTGAAGGCCTAACGAACCGCCTTAACTAGGGGTGGAAAGGGAATTATAGTATATTTGAAACTATAGGGGTGGAAAGGGAATTATAGTATGTTTGAGATTTTCCCGCTCGAGTAAATCTAGGCCGTACTCCCTGGATTCAAAGGCAGTCACATGCCCATGTTCAGAAATTAAGGCCCATTAGGCATTGATCATCCATGGCTCATATTGGACGTTTGGATATCGCAAGCAAGCCCTTTTAAGCGGCCATCAACAATGACCAACTCTCCGCATTGATGCACGACGCACACACCGAAGAACTTTTTCTATCTCTCCCCCTGCGTCCCCCTCCCTGGGGAAGCCACCACACACACACAAATGCCGTGTAGCTGCTTCGATCAGTGCACCTCCATTGACGAGTCCAAGGCATTGGCCAAGGGGGATAACAGTCCCTACCATGGTGATAGCAGTTAGTCTTTGACATGCCATACTATTTTGACACTCCGAAAGGTAATTTTTCCGATGAGGACCCTTCTTACCGTCATCTGATGGAGGGCACGCCACCAGAGATCACAGAGGAGGAGGAGGAGGGGGAGGAGGAGGAGGAGGACGATGGTTTTTCTTTCATCTATGACGGACCTGTCGTCTTCAAGAAGAGTTCACTCGATCCACCCTTCTTTGGCTAGAAGAAGAAAAAGCAGGAGGATGAGGGGTCGAGAAGAGTGCACTCGATCCCTTCTTTGGCAACAAGAAGAGTGAACTCGATCCCTTCTTCACTGGCAATAAGAAGAGGAAGGAGAAGGAGGCGGGAGGCTTGAAGAACAAGATGGCAAGAGTTGGGGGATGTCACTGGAAGCGGAAGGACAACGCCAACATGAAGGTCGTAGTGGAAGGATTCAGGTCCAAGAAGAAGAAGAAGTCTTATGATTAATTTAACTTCTAGTACTACCTATCTGTAATAAGGTTTGGAGATTGAAGATCATCAAGTAAAAGTTGGAATGGTGTTGGGATCTAGCGCAAGTACTATGTTTGTCATTTCATCTCCCCCACTACGACGCAATAAAACCTCTTGTACTCTGTATTACTTCCTCTCTTTAATTTTTGCATGCATTCTAGGAAAGGGGGCTGCCAATATATAGAAAACGACGTCAATTAGTACTCACATGATTTCAGGTAATTAATACTCCTACTAAAAGGAAGAAACCTAGGAAACCGCATGTATTCGTAGTGATTAAGTGAAATACGGAGTACTACTATCAAAGTCCCTAGATAAAAAATAAACTCTGTAAAGCGTACTTTACATGTAAATCATCTCCTTGATCGTCATTGAATTAAATTATTTAATGTCACATTGATATGAGAACACAATTGCGCCCAACGTGCTATTGCTGGACGGCACCACAACAGGTCAAAAAAGCCTGCAAAATCAAGCAAGCACGCAACCATCTATACATGAGAAATATAGAAGAGAGAAATGAATTGCCTTGGCATCAAGGACGTGCATCTCAGCACCCATGTCTCTGGCGTGCCCCTAGGAACTGTGTGATAACAGTTGCATCTGAGTAGTATAGTACTGTTCTGTAGTGTCACTTCATGAAGTCAAGAAAGCACTCGAGTACTAGACCTAGTAAAAACTGTAAATAGCTACCGCCGCCCGCCCACCGCAAATGTCTGTACCTACCGGAGTACTGTAAAAGCGATATACTACTCGAGTATAAAAAGACGTGTATTACCGGAGTATTAGTACAACTGTACAACTAATGATGCTATTGTTCTCCGGTTGCTACTTCGTGGAGTTTCCAAAATCTGGACCTGTTTTTTCTAAATTAATCCTAGTACCTGTATCTAGACAAGGTTAAACACAAGAAAGAAATGGAACTGTGCTGAGGTTTTTTGTACCGAGGCGTCGATCCTGACATTTTACTTTTGGACCATAATGTTGTAAACTTGGTTTCAACCGGGGCAGGTTCCCTTTCTATCTAAAAAAAGAGAGAGAAACAAAAGAGCCACAAGAGATAGGCAGATAGAATAAAATGCAGATCATGTTGAAGACATGCATGAAGTCGTCGATCTCTCCCCTGCAGCACTGTGCAATTTGCGCCAGACCCCAGGCTTCTTTGTCTCTCTCTAGGAGTAGACCTTCATGTGGATAGGATCTGTTACTGTATAGCGTGATACTTGCTTTAATCTCACATATCAACAACCTGCAGCCTTGTTTTGACCGAACAGTGTGAAGCATGGTGTTTAAGTAGCGATACCTACTCAATTTTTATGCAGGATCCTGGCTCTAGGATGGGTCAAGGGACCCCATATTCCATGCTGCATAAAACTTCTGGACTGTGGACACTACATCAGCGAGCCGAGCTTCCAGGGAACCACTCCAACACCGCGCATATAGGCGGATTCCACCAAGAGCTCGCTGGCGATGGACAAAGACGAGCTAGCGCCGATAACTATTCCATGCCTCCATGAAGCCTGTCTCACCATGGTCGTCTACCACAAGCTCGACGAGCTAGCACTGATAACTATGCCATGCCCCCACAACCGCTGTCTCACCATGGTCGCCTACAGCCCGTGCAGCTGCACGGTAGGTGGGATGCATTTTCACCGCCTCGCCGGTCGATCTCCTTATGCATCTCAATGGCTACCATAAGGTATGAGTGCATAGGATATCATACGGCCAGTCCATGGAGTTTACAGCAACAATGTCGTTATCGTCCTTTCCGCCATCCATGTTCATCGTCTAATCAGATGAAGCTAGCGTGTTCAGTCTCATCATCAGCGAGCTCGGCCAGACCGCCAAAGTTCCCTTGGTGTGCGTCAGGCCGGCCACATGCTCGTGGCCCTGGTACGGGGTGAAGCTATGCGCGATTGGGCCGCAATCGCCGGCGGACTTTTCGATGGACATCGTTAATGGGGTAATGGAGCCGATGAGCTGCACGTCGCCCCGGAGTGTCTTCCTCGAAGATCTGATGTTCCTCACGGTGCCACCACGGTACATAATCGCGGCTGCTGGACTATACTAGAAGGCGTTCTCTTTATCCGTTTGCATCGACAAGAAGAATTGATCTTAAAATTCTTCTAATGATCCCAACACGATGGTAATGATGTATTACTAGTTAATTTAGTTCTAGAGTTCCACTCGTTTACTTCTTACTATATTAGTAAGAGGAGACATGGTCTGTTTTGGCACTAGGAAGGGTGTATTTTGGTTGTAAAGTAAGTTTGCTAATAATGTTTATATTTAGGATTTAAGTGTTCTCTGAAACTTACTTATCCTACTACTTTTCCTTGCTTGATTTCAGGGTCCTTTGTTCTAAATGTTTGTACTTGGATGTAATTTTCTCTTTTGTGAGGTCCTTGGTGCAACATATATGTACACATCCTATGACCGTGTTAATTGAAACATATCGCTCCCTCGGGACATACCCCGGTTAGAAAAATAATGTGCCACCACCCGGATTTCAAAAAAAAATATACGATGACCTTGGTCATTTGGCCTGAAACCCAAGAAATTACACACGGTGTACATGGTATAGTAGGCCATACCGTCAAACGAGTTTTTCAAATATTTGTACTACTCCCCCGAACCATATTAGTTGACTTTGAGTTGTCAAAATTTGGATGAACCTATATACTAAATTGTTTCAAGATTCATCCAAATTTAGACAAATTTGAGTCAACTAATATGGGTTGGAGGTAGTAGTAGAATGAATTAAAGAACAAAGAATGACCCCAACAAATTTTCGTACAAAGTGGACAATTCTTTCTTATTGTTTCCCAAAGTTTAAGGATTTTCCGTTTTATAAATTCGAACATGGAACGTTGGATCAAGACTGGCAAATCCAAACATTGCTAACCGTTGGATCTTCTTTTCTATTCTTTGCATCTAGAAGATTCTATTGATAGTCTTTATCACAATGAACACATTTGTGCGCAAACCTCAAAACACACTTCATTGCTTAGTTTTAGGTACCTTGTGCTAAATGCATGGACTTTGGTGTGATTTTCATTTTTTACGAGGTCCTTGATGTAACTTGTACTTCCACCGACCATGTTAATTGAAGCACCTCACTCTGGGGGCCTACCAGAGTTAGAAGAAAATGCAACCTTCCCAATTATCACACAAAGTGGACCACGGTTTCTTATATAATTCCATTTTTCAAGCTTCCTAGCTAACTTTCGCACACTTCACTTCTTTGTCGATTCAACGAAATTAGGTCAAACTCGAGCTACAATTTAGCACGGTAGATTAATTGGTCTTGAATTAAATGTAAATTCAGAGGTAGATGGGTGCAACTTCTTGTAGAAAACAATATTGTCGCTGTGAGTTTCGAACTATCTGGAAAGAACATTCTCAATTTCCCGAGTGATGACGAGATTGTTCTTTTCCCTAAAGAAATAAAGTCCAAAGAATATGGATCTGAATGCCAAAATCCGGCTAGCTTCTAGACATATTAAGTGGACCAACATGCTGTCGGTAATTGAGATTTCCATGTTTTATGAGTTTTTTATGCGTGCACACAGTGTTGACGTGGGACGCTTCGTTGGAAACCCCAAGAGCAAGGTGTGATGACCACAGCAGCAAGTTTCCCTCAGTAGAGATCGAGGTTATCGAATCAGAAGGAGGAAGGAAATGTCTCAAAGGTGTTGCAAGCAACGTGGAAACCTGCACAACACAAACTCAAGACTTTGCCCCAATGAATCAGTGAGGTTTCCAAGCTCACCGGTTTGTTGTAACAAAGGATTAACTGTATGGTGTGGAAGGTGATGAATGGTTTGCAGCAAGTAAACAGTGGAAGATGTATCAATGGTAAAGATTGGACCGGGGTCTATAGTTCATTAGAGGTTCTCTCCTGAGATAAACAACATGGCATGAAGGGTAAACAAATTACAGCAGGGCAATTGACAAGAACTGAGCAAGGCATAACAATGCAATACCAGACAAAAAGATCCTATGAGGTTCGATTGGGAAATACAACAATATACATAGATCGCCATCAAACCGCATCTATGACTAGAAATCCACCTTCAGGTTATCATCCGAACCCCCTCCAGTATTAAGTTGCAAGCAAAAGACAACTACTTTAAGAAAAGTGTGTAAGGTAAATAATCCACTTGTTCCATGAACAAGAGACCGTTGTTTTCTCCCTAGTGGAAACAACACATCTACAACCTAAGAGATTTCAGTCACTTACCTTGGAAACTAGAGGCATGAACCCACTATCACGCATAAATACCCCCTCTTGGAGTCACTAGCAACTACTTGTCCAAGATAGCTACTAACAATGGAGAGCATGCAAGATCACAAACAACACATACATGATAGTATAAAGTAGACAAAATCGTTAATCAATCTGGCACAGTAATCGCAATATCCATCGGATCCCTACAAACACAACCTTCATGATTACAAATAGATTAGATCTTGGTCATGAACGGAGCTCACAAGATCTATACATGAAAGCACAAGGAGGAGATACAACCATCTAGCTACTACATGGACCCGTAGTCCAAGGTGGAACTACCCACGCTTCATACCAGAGAAGAAAGCCTCTGGGATGATCTCCCCTCCGACAGGGTGCCAGGAAGAACTTCAGATTCCTCCTCCCCCCCGACCTAAGGACGATGGTGGTGGAGGCTACAGAAGGTTTCGTGGAGTTTTTATCGGGTTCCTAGGGTTTCTGCGTCGGGGGCTTCTTATAGGAGAAGAGGCGAGGTAGGGGGCTGCCAGGGGGCCACACCCTGCCAAGGCACGGGTTGGGCCCACCCGTGCCTAGGGGGTTTGGCCGCCCTGTGGCACCTCTCCGTCTTGTCTTATGGCTTCGTGTCGCCCACGGTAAAATATTGACTTTGGCTTTTGTCCCGTCCAATTCCGAGATTATTGATTTTCTGCCTTTTTGGAACCAAAAACAAAAGAAAACAAGCAACTAGCACTTTGGCAACTTGTTAATAGGTTAGTTCCAGAAAAGATATAAAAATACTTCAAAGTGTAGACAAAGCAAAGCAAAGTAGATACTAAACAAGCATGGAGCATAAAAAATTATAGATACGTTTCTGACGTATCAAGCATCCCTAAGCTTAACTCCTTCTCATCCTCGAGTATGTAAGTGATAAAAGAATAATTTTTGAGGTGACATGCACCATCAAAACCAAGATCAAACCATTTGCGAGCATTAAAAGCTGGGATCAAAGAACTCTAAAATGTGCATGAAAGACGGAGTTATAACAATAGGACATAGTAACTATGCATGCAACATGAAAGTTTACAAACAAACATCATGAATAACATGCATTGAAAATTGTTTGTTTGTTTCACATACAGAAAACATGGCATAGTGGCATTCAGCTTGTCCCTCATAGGACACCTTAAAAGTCCATAAGAGTGACTAGATACAAGTAGCACAAGAACAAGTAATATCACAATATGCATCAATCAATAAGTTTTGGGACACTTCACATAGACTAAGAATGACAACTATGCTCTCTTAATGGTGCCTAAAGGTAGAAGGTGGAGACTCAATATAATAGTGGAAGAAAGTCCCTTCATAAGGGAAGCAGGGATTTAAAGTTTCAAAAAGATCTTCCAAAAATTATGGTACTTGTTAGCTTTCAGCCCTCATGGCCCCTATCATAAGCATCTTGAAGTGATTAAGGTTAAAGTGAACAAACTGTGGAGTATATGCTTGAAAAAATATAAGTTTGCAATCTCAAGTCCCTTGAATACGAGGGCTACACCTCATGCTACTCAACTTCAGTCACCTGTAAGTTCTTGTCATAGTAAGTACATGTGTATCATAGAGAACCGCCAACGGGGTACCCCCTGCACATGGTACAAGAGCTATCCCATGACCAAAATGACAAGGCAAGCAGGCAATGAGCATCTCAGCGATCTTTTTATTTACTATGTGCATAGCTTTTTATTGAGGATGCTTCATAGATAGCTCATTATGGTGATGCTGCAAGTATCAACCATGATTAGGCAAAAGAGCATGATATCAACTGTGACAAAATACATAACTCCATGCTGCAAAATAGTCAAACATTTTACTTGGAAGAAAACAAGGCATATAGAATATGCACTGAAATAGAAAATGATGCTAATAGGTATGTATGGTGGACATAGTTGGAAATATTGGTTTTTGGATGCACAAGTAGATCTCATACTCAGTGCAAATGAAGGCTAGCAAAAGAGAGGGAGGGACAAACAAGAGAGCAATAATTGTCATATTCATGCTTGCAACAAAACATGACTAATTATGGCATGAAAATGATACAAGAACTCTGAGGGAAAATAAATTATCGAGGCTTACTGACTATTGTTTAGTCATATGCATGTGTGAGCATGTGCCAAGTCGATTACAACAAACATTTAAGAGGAGGATACCACAATATCATACCAAAATATGAATAGAGCAATGCATACAAACATTCATATGACGTGCTACAAACTATTAGCAAGCTGGAGCTAATCATAGACAAGAAAAAACTACTAAGCATCCATCAGTAACATACTCCTTACAATGAACATACTAAGCATGCTCACAATGATGAGTATATGTACAAAAATGAAAACAAATAGAGTTTGTTACTAGCCTCTTACCACATCTCAGATTGTCTTAATCTTCATTATTGCCCTTCACTTGTGTGACTTGAATAATAACATGAAACCAAAATCCACTAAGGACAGCTGAACCCTGCAAAGAACTCACAAAACCAAAGAAGAACAACAAATATTTTGGTGTTTTCGAGTTTTCAAAGAAGCCAACAAAGCAAACACAAACAAAGCGAAAATAAACCAAACAAAGCAAAATCTTTTTCGATTTTTCTTTAAGGCAAACCAAAGCTAAAAATAAAAGAAACAAACCAAGAGAAACAAAAAAAATATTTTTGGTATTTTTGCATTTTTAGAAAGCAGAAACAAAAACCAAAAAGAAAGCGAACAATGGATATACAAAGAACCGACCGAACATGATATATAGATGAGTGTGATGTCGGTATACCTCCCCCCAAGCTTAGGCTTTTGTCCTAAGTGGGGCTCAACTCCATGGTGACCAAGTAGGTGCACCTCTATAGTACGACAAGGAGGCTCCCTCGTCCTGGTACGAGCTCGAGGACTCCCCTGTGTAGTATACAGAGGGGTCCTATGAGGGCGCGTCCCCTTGATAGTGTCCATGGAAACCAAGAACGCGCAGCTTGTCATCCATCTCCTCATTGGAGCGCGACAAAGGTCCCTGAGAAATACTGAACAAATTGGTTTGGGGGAGAGGTATCTCTCTCTCTCTCTCTCTCTCTCTCTCTCTCTTCCCCGTCAATAAACAACATTCTATAAACCAAATTCTCAAGGGTAGAGCCAGTAGTGACAAAGTGGTGCGCCTTCATGGCAGCAAGATCAAGCCTCTGAGGAGCCAAAACTGTATCATTTGGATCAACAGCAAGGTCCAAGGCAGCAACAACACGTGTAGCAATAATTCCCCCATAAATGGGTCCCTTAGCATCTAAACGACGAGCAATGAGAGAACCAAGATTGTACTTAGTTTTATTGTTGAGCGCAGCAGCTATGAAGGCCAAATGATAGTTGGAAATATTACTAGTGTTCTCCCTACCAAGAACACCAGTGGCAAGATAGTAAGCAAAGTACCTGATGGCTGGGAGTTGAATATTTCTTATCTTTCCCCGTTGGGCTCTACGGTCATCATCATTGGTTATCCCGTGATAGAGCTCCAACAAATCAGCAGGTTGAGCTGGAATCTTCTTCGCCGACCCAGCTGTACCAAGTCCTAGAGCCTCACAAAATTTCTTCAATGTCATATTGTAAGTCCTGCCATAAATTTTCAAGGACACATCTAGTTTGAACATGCTGTTAGTAAAATAAAAGATCTCCACAAATGTTTTAGTAAGCGTTGCATATTGCACTCTTTCATCCTACATAAAGCTTGTTAGTCTAGCCCTCCGAACCAAGCTCATAAAATCATCAAGAATCCCAGCAGCCCGCAAAAAGGTCTGGCAAGGAAAGGTGGAAGGGTGAGCATCCCCCTCATTTCCCTCATCGCCGAATCACGGAGTAATGAGATCCTCATTGTATGAGGGCCTAGCTCGGGAGGATGATCTTGAAGGCCTTACCCTCCTAGGTGCACCACCCTCAAATATTTCTCCAAATGTTTTGTTGTCCATGACCGCTCTATTCTAAAAAATTTAAACAAACATCAAACCAAGTGATTTCCAAGTTGATAAATGATGAGAAACTACTATAAGAACTTGCTAGAGGGCTACACGTGGATCAAAATGAAATCTCTAAGCATAGAACAAGCATGCAATCTCACACAACCTATCACCTATAGCAGCAAAATACTCAAGATACAATCTATCAATCACAAATCTAATTGGATAAGTGGAGGAGGCACATACCAAGGAGCAATCCCTCCAAAAATCAATAGCAAAGATGGGTTGAGCAAGGAAATCGAAAATCACGAGCAATAACAACAAGAACTTGAGCTTGAGCACGTTTTTCGGTGTTTTTCGGGAGACAGAAAGAAGATGGCTGGGAGGAGACACTTTGGAGGGGCCTAGGTGGGCCACACCCCACCCAGGCGCCACCTGTAGGGAGGCCGCACCTACCAGGGGTGTGGGAGCATGGGGTGGCCCCCTGGGTCACTCCAGGTGTCCCTCTGCCCCTTTTTCGAGGATTTTTTTTTGAATTTTCTGGGATTTTTTGGAAAACTTTATTTTTGAGATAATGAGCTATCTATGAAGCATCCTTAATAAAAAACTATGCATATAGTAAATAAAAAGATCGCTGAGATGCTCATTGTATACTTGCCTTATCACTTTGGTTATGAGATAGCTCCTGTACCATGTGCAAGGGGTACCCTGTTGGCGGTTCTCTATGATACGCATGTACTTACAATGACAAGAACTTACAGGTGACTGAAGTTGAGTAGCGTGAGGTGTGGCCCTTGTATTCAAGAGACTTGAGATTGCCAACTTATACATTGTCAAGCATATACTCCATCTTTGTTCACTTTAACCTTAATCACTTCAAGATGCTTATGATAGGGGCAATGAGGGCTGAAAGCTAACAAGTACCATAATTTTTGGAAGCTCTTTTTGAAACTTGAAATCCATGCTTCCCAATGAAGGGCCTTTCTTCCACCATTATTTGAGTCTCCATCTTCTACCTTTTAGGCACCATTAAGAGAGCATTTTTTTCATTTTATGTGCAGTGTCCCAAAACTTATTGATTGATGCATATTGTGCTATTACTTGTTCTTGTGCTATTTGTTTCTAGTCACCCCTATGAACTTTGAAGGTGTCATATGCATTTATTTGCTACTCTATGAGGGACAATATGAATACCACTATGCCATGTTTTCTGTATGTGAAACAAAAAAACATTTTTCAATGCATGTTATTCATGATCTTTGTTTGTAGCCTTTCATGTTGCATGCATAGTTACTTTGTATTATTGTTAGAACTCCATCTTTCATGCACATGTTTTGAGTGCTTTGTTCCCAGCTTTCAATGCTTGCAAATGGTTTGATCTTGGTTTTGATGGTGCATGTCACCTCAAAAAATATTCTTTTATCACTTACCTACTCGAGGACGAGCAGGAGTTAAGCTTGCGGATGCTTGATACGTCGGAAACGTATCTATAATTTTTGATGCTCCATGCTTGTTTACTATCTACTTTGCTATGTTTTGTCTACACTTTGAGGTATTTTTATAAACTTTGTGGTACTAACCTATTAACAAGATGCTAGAGTGCAAGTTGCCTATTTTCTTCTGTTTATTGTTCCAGAAAGGCAGAAAATCAATATTCTTGGAATTTGACGGGACAAAAGCCAAAGTCATTATTTTTCCTGGAGTAACATGGAACTATGAAGCAGAGGTGGAGGAGGATACCAGGGCCACCACACCCCCCTAGGCACGGGTGGGCCCTACCCCGCGCAAGGGTAGGGTTTGGGCCCCTGGCCCTCCATCGACCTTGCCTCCTTCGCCTATAAAAAGCCTCCGACCCCAAAACCCTAAATCATCTAGCGGAAATCAACGGAAACCTCCACAGTGCCGCCGCCACCGATGGGGAGATTCGGGGGATAGAAAGTCTCTGTTCCGGCACCCTGCCGGGACGGGGAAGTGCTTCCGAAGCCATCTCCATCGATCTCAACCACCATATCCATCACCGTTGTTGATTCCCATGATGAGGAGGGAGTAGTTCTTCCTTGAGCTAAGGGCTCTACCGGTAGCTATGTCTTCATCTCTCTCTATGCATGATATTGTTGTGGTCATGAGTTTTGTAATCAAATAGATCTACCTTGCTACTCAAGTGCTTTAATAGATCTCTGCTCTCCTCATGTGTGTGAAAGTGACAGCGTGCACTCCATGGTGGCACTTAGGTTTGAGTCTACATAAATACTCTTTGTGCTTTAATAGATCTATGCTTTTCCCCACGTGTGTGAAAGTGACAGCGTGCATACCGTGTGTGGCACTTTGGCTAGATTGAATATTTGTTATGAGTTATATTTGGAGTTGGATGTCTCTATGAAATTGTGGTGTTTGTTGGAACCATCTAGCGCTCAAGGTGAAAGTGTGGGGTTATCTAGATTGGGGAAGGCGGACTTTGAGGATTGCTATTATAGCCCTACCATGGATTAGAGTGTCCAACCGGAGAGTAGTATTCCACTATCTTTTCGCCGAACTAGTGCACCTATACACCTTACAAGTGTATTGGGTGTGTTGGGGACACAAGAGACTTATTGTATCTTGATTGCAGGGTTGCTTGAGAGGGAATACCTTTGACCACTTCCTCCCTGAGTTCGATAAACCTTGGGTAATCCACTTAAGGGAAACTTGCTGTTGTTCTACATACCTCTGCACTTAGAGGCCCAACAACTGTCTACAAGAATAGAAGTGCGTAGACATCAGATAGTAAACAAGCATGGAGCATCAAAAATTATAGATACGTTTCCGACGTACCAGTTTTCAAACTCCCTAGCTAACTCTGCCCACTTGAGTGACTTTATGCCGATTTATCAAAATTAGGTCAAATTTGAACAAGTAAATTTTAGGCTGCTTTGATAGTTTTATGAAAAATATTTTTGAGGTAACGATCAGGGGGTCAATTAATATATCAGAAACCACCGAGAATTTTGACAACTGGTTCAACTTCTTGCTAAGATTATTCATCTTGACAACTTAAAGAAATTAGGTCTTAAACTTGAGCTACAAGTAGATGTGATAGATTGCTCTCTAATTAAATGTAATTTCATAGCGGTAGATGGGTGCATCTTCTTGTAGTAGACAATACCATCGGTGTGAGTTTCCGACTATCAAGAAATAATATTCTAATTTTTCTGAGTGATGACAATCGAGATTGTTCATTTTCGAAAAGAAAGTCTGAAGAATATGGATCTGGATGCCACAAGCTAAGCTTTCGACATATATAGTGGACCGACATGTTTGTACTTATGATTAATTTCCATATTTTAGGAGTTTTCAACCTTCGGCCTAGCTCACTCTGTCCACTTGAATGAATTTATGTCTATTTAGTGAGATTAGGTGAAAATTTTGAACTTCACGTTAATTGTGGGTTGCTTTGAATGTTTATGAAAAATCTTTTGGAAGGTACCCACTAGGGAGTCACAACTAATATATCAGAAACCACTGAGATTTTAGACGACTGGTCCATCCTCTTGCTAAGGTTTTTATTCTTGACAATTTAATGAAATTTTGTCAAACTTGAGCTCAAGTAAGCACGATAGATTTATATTGAATTAAATGTATGTTGAGAGATAAATGGGTGCATATTCATGCAGTAAACAATATCATCGGTGTGAGTTTCGATCTATGAGGAAAGAACATTCAATTCTCAATTTTTTCGAGTGATGAAAACATAGTTCTTTTTCGTAAAAAATGTTCGAAGAATATTGGATCTGGATGCCACAAGCCAAGTTTACATACATATATATTGGACCAACATGTTGTACTTACGATTCCCATGTTTTATGACTTTTCAAACTTCCTAGCTAACTGAGCCCGCTCGAATAAATTTATGTCGATTTATCGAAATTAGGTCAAATTTGAAACTACAAGTAAATTATAGGTTGCTTCAAAAGTTAACGAAAAATCTTTTGGAGGTACCCACCATCGGGGGAATAATTAATATATCAAACCACCGAGAGTTTTAACGACGGATTTAACTTATTTCTAAGCGTTTGCATCTTGACAATTTAACAAAATAAGGTCAAACTTGAGTTACTTGTAAGCGCGATAGATTGCTCTTGAATTAAATATCATTTAGGAGTTTGTTGGGTGCACATCTTATATATTGTATTAAACAATGCCGTGGGTGTGGGTTTCCAATTATGAGGAAAGAACATTCTCAATTTTTCGAGTGATGACGAGATTGTTCTTTCCCGTAAAGAAAGTCCGAAGAACATGGATCTGAATACCATAAGCCAAGTTTTCTGACATTCACAGCGGACCAACATGTTGTACTTATGATTTCCCATGTTTTATGAATTCTAAAACTTCCTAGATAACTCCATCCATTTGAATGACTTTATGCCGACTTATCGAAATTAGGTCAAATTTGACTACTAATAGTAAATCGTAGGCTGCTCCGTGAGTTTTATGAAATGGCGTTTGGAGGTACCCACATCGGGAGGTCAATTAATATACTCCATATCTGAAACCACCGGGAGTTTTGACAACTGGTTTGACTTCTTGCTAAGGTTTTGCATCTTGGCAATTTTGAACCCCTCTTGAAAATGACCACATGAAATAAAGAAAAAAGAAATAAAAAGATTTATGCATGACACGCCCTATCATGGATGTCGTGTGTGCCCCATGCCATGAAAATGTTAACCATGGGATTTGACGAGTTTTGGAAAAAATAGCTTCGTAGTATTGTTCTGCCATGTATAGACACTATTGGGTTTCAAACGGAACGACCAAGGTTTATAGATGTGCAAAGAACCAAATATACACCCATAGTTTATAGCTAAGAGTAAATGTTTTGAGATTTACGTATTATAATTAAATATAGTGATGATATGTCATACTTATGTATATTATGCATGCCTCATGTGTAAGGCACATGCAACTTACTAGTAGTACTAGGAAGAACATGGCTCAGCCACCGGATTATAAAATTGAGTATATTCCATGCGGCAGTATTAGTATTAGAGGGAAAAACTGAGTATAACCAAATTTCCAGTGTTACTCTCAAGGGTATAACCGAGTAGTACACCTACCTCGCCATAGTTTTATACACGAGGAAAAAAATTTGACCATGGTACGCGTGTCGCGGTGCGCAGGGCGTTATTTGCGGACGCGCGTGGTCGTGCATAATGCAGTAGTGTTCACAGGTTATGTGGTGCACGGTGGTGCAATGAAACGTCCATTCCCTTCATATTTTTTATAGACGCCCTCTCCCTCGCCGCCTCCCCACTCTCACTCACCCAGTAACCGTCTCCACTGTCCCATCACCTTCTACAAACCCCTGGAAAACCCCCTGGAGAAGAAAGACGTGTTGGCCATCGTCGCCTCCAAGGACACCAGCGAGGAGTTCGTCATCCTCGTACAGCCCCCCGTCGAGGCATCGCCGTCATCCGCCGTCCCCGTCCCCGTCCTGGCCCCCGTCCCCGCTAACGGTGTAGCCACCGATGAGGAGGCCGTCAGTCGTGGGAAGGTCTGGTTGATTGGGACCCCTACGAAGAGCAGGAGTACATACGCCCAGAGAACCCCTACGACACCAGCATCGTCAACCCATGGTCAGAGGTAACTAGGGTTTTCTCCCCTTCCCTTGTTCTTCCCCCATTCCCATTGTTGGATTCTAGATCGTTTGATATTAGGGTCAACTGTTCGCATTGTTAATGGTTGGATGCTAGATCTTTTTACATGAGCTAATGCTCTTGTGTTTCGATGAATCTCCATGTTCGTATTTCAATCCTATTTTATTTGTCCTCCGTATTGTAGTTAAGGAATTCCCTAGTTGGTACTAGCGCCAATCTGTAGTTGGGATCATTATTTGATTTTGTTTGAGATTTGGAGATTGGAGAAATTAACCCACCCGCTTCACTTATGCAAATAATCATGGGATCTCAAACGGTTAATTTATGCAAATAATCAATCCTAATAACCAAAGGTATCTCAATCATGTCTAATATTTTTTCCAACAGGTGGATAACAACGACATATGCAGCGACGACGAGTCCAAGGACACCAAGACTAATCAGGAGCTGAGGCGGCTGAAGTCCGGCCAGTATGACCACTACTTCGCCGGCGACGTCTACAGGTGCCCCTTCTGTGAGAGGAGACTCCACGCCACCGATTTTAACTTCCTCATGAAGCATGATGAGGATGTGACCACCTGCAGCCACAACGTGAATGTCCAGCCCTTCAGATCCAAGCAGAAGGCGCTCGGCTTTCACCTCCCCAACCTCCAGAAGGTGGCCATCGAAGAGGGTCGCATGCCCCCGATCAAACTCAAGGAGCAAAAGGTCAAGGGAATGGGCAGCACGAAGTGGAGGAAGCGCCAGAGGGGGAGGCTGATGACCCACAAGTATAGGGGGTGTATCGTAGTACTTTTGATAAATAGGAATGTCGATCCCAACGAGGAGCAGAAGGTGTTGAACAGTGGTATGGAGTAGGAAATCCTTGTCAAACTTATCAAACGTAGTTTTAGTGGTTTTTTGACAAAGCAACAGAACAAAGAGCGAGTAATAGAAGTAACAAACAAAACAGAGCAAGTGGCCCAATCCTTTCTTAGAAAAGGACAAGCCGGTGGAAATACTTATAAGGACCAAACGTTCTCGAGGACACATGGGAATTCTGTCAAGTGCTTTCGCTTCAAATAGCTGAGTACTCTTCTTTGGTGTTTGTAAGTGTTGTGTGGGTGAACCTGTGCTAACATACCGCCCTTCCTAGGACTAATACATACTTACGATTAAACCCCCTTCAAACATCTGTAGCTATAGGAAAGTAATTAAGATATAAATCTAACCACAGCCTTAAAATCTGAGATCCTATGCTCCCTTGTGCAAAGGTGTCCTAACGGGGGTTCAGGTTTCTGTCACTCCGGCAACCCCATGATTAGTAGCAAAATACACAATGCATTCCCCTAGGCCCATAAATGGTGAAGTGTTATGTACTCGACGTTCACATGACACCACTAGAAGAATAGCACCACAACTTAAATACTAAACCATTGAATAATAACTCAACACAGATCCACTAATAACAACATGACTTCTCCCATGTCCTCAAGAACTAAACGAACTACTCACAATACATCATATGGATCAAGATCGAAGATGATATGATAATGGATAACAATCTGAACATAAACAATAAGCCAATGGTTCCACTCACAAGCATCAACTACAATAGTAATCAACACCGGGAAAGTTTCCCCTAAGAACTAAAGCAATATCCAACACAATTGTTACAGCGGGACGGAGTGGTGATGATGGTGCTGGTGGAGATGATGGTGTGGATGATGATGATGATCCCGATGAAGCCTAGATTGATGACGGTGTTGATGGCGACGGTCTCCCCTCTTCGGGAATGAATTCCCCCAGCAGAAATCTGTCTGCCGGAGAGATCTTTCTCTCTCGGTGTTTTCCACCCCTAGAGGTGGTGGAAATCTATCTGTGGTCGCTCCCCTGGTATTACGGTTTCATAGGGAAGATATAGGCGAAGGGGCGGAGTCGGAGTCTGGGCAGGTGGGCCACACCTTCCCTAGGCGCGGGGTCAGGTGGGCCCGCACCTAGGGGGTGTGGGCCCCTTTAGACCCATCTCCGTACCTCCTTCTGGCTTCCTTCTTCTTATGGAAAAATAATATGTTTCCATATTTTTCTGGTATTTTTCTGATCTTCGTGAAATTGCACCGAAACGCCTTCTTTTCCATCAGAATCCAGACGCCGGACGTCCATCCTCCGGGAATCATCCAACATGCATAAAAATATGAAAATCCATAAGTAATACCTCATAATAAGACAAATATCAATGAATATAGGTAAATTATGATATAGAAAGGTGATGCAAATTGGGCGTATCAACTCCCCCAAGCTTAGACTTCGCTTGTCCCCAAGCGAATACTGGGCTCAGTAAACATGTCAATAGGTTTATGGAGTGAAGTGTCGATAAAATAATACGAAGAAGAAGCATCACACTTACCATTGCACAACTCATACAAGAAAGCAACTCACCATTATATAACTTAGCTTGAAGCCAAGTACAACAGTCAAAATAGAGATGCATAAAGATAAATCATAATTGGAACTGGAAAACTTGTTCTTGGTCAGAGAACACCTAGCAAACAGTTTCACAAAGGCTTTTTGTAGAGGTTTCAAAACATGAGCACTCTTTGCTCAAAAAGGTTTTTCACAAGTGAAGGATTTCAAAGTAATACTCAATAGATAAGAGTTTTGTGCAAACAAGGAAGATGAAAAACATGATTGAATAAATCACCATATAGAATGCTTGAAACACAACAAATCAAATGCTTGTTGGAGATAGAGAGGAAGTAGGTTTACTGACTCAACTTGGAAGTGGAAGAAAGGTCCCTTCATAGAGGGTAGCAGGGATTACAATTCATAAAGAGCTTCCAAAAGATTATGGTACTTACTAGGTTTGAGCCCTCATTTCCCCTATCATAAGCATCTTGAGATGATTAAGGTTAACGTGAACAAAGATGGAGTATATGCTTGACGAAATATAAGTTGGCAATCTCATGTCCGTTGAATATGAGGGCCACTCCTCATGCATACTCAACTTTGGGTCCAGGTAAGTTCTTGTCATTGTAAGTATTTGAATATCATTGAGAACCGCCAACGGGGTACCCCTTGCACATGGTACAGGTGCTTTCCCATAACCAAAAAGACAATGAGAAATATAAACTGGATTTATGAAGAAAAGGAATATTACAAAGAATCTGCTCAGGAATGGAAAGTTGTCACGTACAAAAAAGAAAGTGCAAAAAAATCTCCTCCTTTAAAGCCTCCCGGTAAAGGTGATTCGGTTTTTCAAAGACTCAAATTCCCTTCATCACCCTAGGGTCCTTCGCCTGTGATTGCGCATCATTTTAATGAGGGTTTCAATTCTGGCCATCAAGGCAGATCCTATGCCCAGGTGCTTACTGATGGGGGTTTTAAGTCAAAAGTAACGCCGGTCAAGGCTGGGGGGGGGGGGGCGCTAATAGCGCTGCTTTTAATTTGCCTGGGCTCCTTCCTTTTCTGAAATTTCCCTCTTTCCCTATTTGTACTTGGCCCGATAAATCTTATGAGGGTTGGTTCAAGGCCCAGGTGGTTTCTCATTCCAGGCCCGTCATTCACGGCAGTTTTCACGAGTTCACTTCCTCGTTGAAAAAAACAACTTCCTCTTCCCCTGTCTCCTCAACTCCCCCGCCCGCTGAAACCCCATTCCCCTCCTCTTCGTCGCCGGCGAAGAGCATCGCAATGGCGAATATCCCGATCGACCCTGTGCCATTCTTGCCGAATGGCTTCCAGATTTTGCAAGTGGCAGGGCGGAATCGCATTAAAAGGGTGGTGGTGCCTCGGAGGTCTCGAGCACATGAACAGTATGCTATTGCTAACATTTTTCCCCTCCCTCCTGGTCCGGTTCCGTTCGTAAATATTCATGGTGTCTTGGTTGATTTCTTCAACAATGAGGCTGGAGTGCACTTCAGAGATATACAGGATTGTCCCTTTGGGTCTGCGTATGTGCAGTTCAACCATGTCAGTGACCGTGATAGACTCATTGCAGCGAGTCCGATTCCATTTCAAGATGTGCATGTTTCTTTTGTCAAGCACAATGAGGGTGATAACTGGCATAGGATGCAGTTTAATAATGAGTGCTGGGTGATGTTGGTTGGGCCTCCCCTTGATCACTGGCATACGGAGGATCTGAATGCTATCTTTGCTGACATTGGGAAGGTTCTCCTTTGGGAAAGGGACAATGATCATAAGGGTAGGATTGTTGCTAAAATTCGTGTGACTGATTTGGCTGATATCCCTAAGAGTGTGCGGTTTACCATTGGTGACCTGGTGGAGACTGAGTCATGGACTTTCTCTGTTGAAATTCTTCAGAGTCACTTGCTTGGTGGGGGCCCACCTGACGAGGACCCACTGCCAGATGATAATGTGGACCCTCACCCTGTTCCTGCACATGGGCCAGTCTTTGGACCTCAGGTGCCACCTCCCCCCCTGCTCATGGGGGTGATTGGGGTCAGTGGATGGGTCCTGTTCAGAACCCTGCTCCTGATGCTGGGAATGCTGAAGGTTGGGGTCCATGGGAAGCTGCTGCTGCTCCTGTTCAAGGGCCTGTCATAGCTCCTGGTGAGGACATGCCTATTGACAATCTGCATCTTCCACCTCAGGATGTGAATAGTGGTGTTACTGGTATCATTGTTCAGGACTGGGAGTCTGATGATGAGGAATCTGTTAATGAGACTGAAGATGTGGAGGAGCATGGTGTTGCAGTTGCACCTCAGGGGGTTGGCATTGGGGAAGGTCTGCAAAATATCTTCCAAAACTATCTGGCTGATGAGGAGGAGCCTAATGAGGCTGCTGAGGAAGAGACTGGAAGTCCTATGGATTCTAGTGCTGTTGCCCCTGAGAATGAGGATTGGATGATGGAGGATCAGCATCTTCTTTCCCCAAATGAAGCTCACCTTCAGGTTGGGATGGTGAGAACTTTCATTACCATTCCTGATGTGCATATTGCCAAACAGGGTTTCTCTCAGCATGGCCTGGAGCTCTGGGAGAATTATTTTGCTCCCCATATCCAGAAAGAATCTTCTTCAAAAGGCTCTCTTAAGTGTGATATCCCTGTAAGTTGGTTTAATTTCATCACTCTCATGCTTGCTACTCCTGAGAAATTTAATTGGGTCAAAGGATTTCTTACTTCTCCTTTATGGGAAATTATTAAAGAACCTATTGCTGAGGAAAGTTCAATATCTTTCATCATTCCTAATGAGAGTTTTTCCCAGATGGCCCCTTCTTGCCTGGGTATTGAAGTTAAAACTCTTGCTTCTCCTTTATGGGAAATTATTAAAGAACCTATTGCTGAGGAAAGTTCAATATCTTTCTGCTAGAAAGAGAAAAGGCAAGGAACCTCTTGTGGAATCTGAGGTGAGGAGAAGTCCTAGGATTGTTGAATTAAATGGGGGTTTTAAAAGTCACTTACATTGTCAAATTGTTGATTGCCTGGTTTGTAATGCTGCCCCTCCTTGCCTGAATGCCAAAGTGGTTAAAAATCTTGCTGCTTCATTCTGCAAGGTTAAAGATGGTGACCTGGAGAAGAGGTTACTCAAGAAAGGGAAGATCAATGAGGTGGCTATTAAGGCTCCTGCAAAAGGCAGCATTAAAGGTGGTCTCTCTTCCAGCTTGGGGATTGGTGGCAAGAAGAAGCCTGGGGCTGCTGGTACCTGTGGACAGCAAGCCAAGAAGAAAACCTCCTCTTAAGTGTGCTAATGTGTCACGCTATATCTTTTGCTGGGGTCTTGTTGACCTCCTGTTATGTGTTCTGTGTTTGTGATATTGCAATATGGTTGGTACTTATTGTGGATCATATTTGTGGTACTCTATTATGGTTGAGCTTTGATCTATGTACCTTCTGTTCTCTCTTATGGGTGATTATATTATTTGCATCACCCCACATCTATATTTGCTCCTGGTTTCTTAATGAGTAACAACAGAACTTGGAAGATCCTGAATTGGAATATCAGGGGAATTAATTCTGATAAAAAATGGTTTGCTCTTAGAAGCAAAATTGAGGAGTCTGGCTGTGACATTATCTGTCTTCAAGAAACTAAGCGTGAGGGTTTTGATAAATCCTTCATTAAAAAATTCTGCCCCTCCAGATTTACCAACTTTGAATTCCTTCCCTCCAGAGGTGCATCTGGTGGTTTAATCATCATTTGGAATGGCTCCTTGTTCTCTGGACAACTTTCTTTCCTTAATGAGTTCTCTATCTCCATTACCTTGACATCTTGCTTGTCCAATAAATCTTGGATTCTCTCTAACATTTATGGGCCATGTTTACCTGAAAAAAGTCTGAATTTCTAGACTGGTTTGGTAGTATTGATATGCCAGATGATGTGGATTGGCTTATTGTGGGAGATTTCAACTTCTGTAGACAGCCCTCTGATAGAAACAAATTGGGAGGGGATGTGAATGGTATGCTTCTCTTTAATGAAGCTATTAATAATTTAGGTCTCATTGAGTTACCTCTTAAGGGTAGAAAATTCACTTGGAGTAATATGCAGAAGGATCCTCTTTTGGAAAGACTGGATTGGTTTTTTACTTCTGCTGTCTGGACTCAAAGTTTTCCCTCTACTTTTGTTGCTCCTCTTGCTAAGCCTACTTCTGATCACCTTCCCTATGTCATTACCATTGGCACAATGATTCCAAAAGCTCAGGTGTTCAGATTTGAAAATCATTGGTTACAACATAAAGAGTTTAAAGCTATTGTTCAAAATGCCTGGAACATTCCTGTGGGTTTCCTTGATTCTGCAAAAAAAAATGCCAAATTCAAAAATGTGAGAAGAGGGCTGAAGCTTTGGGCCAAACAGCTTCCTTGTTTGAAGACGCAAATCTGTAATGTTAATGCCACTATTGATTTGCTTGATATCATGGAGGAAATGAGAACTCTTACTGTTCATGAGTGGAATCTTAGAGATATCTTGAAGGATCTTATTATTTCTCTTCTTCAAAACCAGAATACTTATTGGAAGCAGAGAGGAAAAATCAAATGGGTTAAACTGGGGGATGAGAGACACCAAATTCTTTCACTCCAAAGCTACCATTAGTTTTCGACATAATTACATTTCCATGCTCAAAGGTGATTCTGATCTTGAAATCTATGATCATGATGGCAAAGCAAATCTTCTTTGGAACTCCTTTAAAGATAGAATGGGTACTTCTGATAAGCCTGAAATGCATTTTAATCTTGATGACTTGGCTGGTGATTGCTTAAGCCAGGAAGAAAAGGAAGCTTTGGAAAAGCCTTTCTCTGATGAAGAAATTGAAGAAGTCATCACAAATTTGCCTAATGATAAGTCTCCTGGCCCTGATGGTTTTAATAATGAATTCATGAAGCTTTGTTGGCCTATTATCAAGGATGATGTGAAACATCTTTTTCTTGAGTTCTATGCAGGGAATGTCTCTTTAGAGAGCATTAATTCCTCTTTCATCACCCTCATTCCAAAAATTGCTGCTCCGTTGACTCCTGCTGACTTTAGGCCTATTTCCTTGCTAAATAGTGTCCTTAAGATTATCACTAAGATTCTGGCCAATAGACTGCAAAAAGTCATTCTTAAACTTGTTCACAAGAATCAATATGGTTTCCTCAAGCAAAGATCAATTCAAGACTGTCTAGGTTGGGCTTTTGAATTTCTTGATCAGTGTCACAAGTCAAAGGAGGAAATTTTAATTCTCAAGTTGGATTTTGAGAAGGCTTTTGACAGAATTGAGCATTCTGCAATCATTGATATCCTTAAATCCAAAGGTTTTGGAGTTAAATGGATTTCTTGGATTCAGTTGATTTTTGGGTCTGCTTCTTCCTCTGTGCTTTTAAATGGTGTGCCTGGGAAAATTTTTTACTGTAGAAGGGGTGTCAGGCAAGGTGACCCTTTGTCCCCTCTGCTGTTTGTTCTGGCTGCTGATCTTCTTCAGAGCATCCTCAATAAGGCAATGTACCTGGGTCTACTTTCTCTGCCCTCTGAGAATGTTTTTTGCCCTGATTTCCCTGTGGTCCAGTATGCAGATGACACTTTAGTAATCCTGAAGGCTGATTCTGAACAACTATTATGTCTTAAAGCAATCCTGCATACTTTTGCTATTTCCACTGGGCTTAAAGTCAATTATTCCAAGTCCAGCATAATGCCTATTAATATGGATTCTGAAAGGCTTGAGAACTTTGCTAATACACTTTCTTGCCTCACTGGGTCCTTGCCTTTTACTTATCTTGGTCTGCCTCTGAGCTTGAATAAACCTGCTGTGGAACATTTCTTGCCTATTGTTCAGAGAATTGAAAGAAGATTGTGTGAAATTGTTGACTTTCTAAATTATGGGGGGAAATTACAGTTAGTTAAATCTGTGTTATCTTCCCTCCCCATATATTACATGAGCTGTTTTGATCTCCCTGTCTCTATCAAAGAGCAGTTGGTTAAATATATGAGGCAATGCTTGTGGAGAAAGAAAACTACTGATGTTCAAGCTAGAGGTTCTGCTCTTGTAGCATGGAAGAAAGTTTGTAGACCCAAGAGTCAAGGTGGATTGGGAGTTCTGGACCTTAATGTCCAAAATTCTGCTCTTCTCTTGAAGAATTTGGATAAATTCTATAATCATAGGGATATTCCATGGGTGCATTTGGTGTGGAACACCTACTATTGTAATGATAAGCTCCCTGGAAGAAGAGTTGAGGGATCTTTTTGGTGGAAAGCTCATCTGAAGCTAATTGACACTTTTAAAGGACTTGCAAAGTGCTTGGTTGGAAATGGGGATTCTACACTATTCTGGACTGATATGTGGAATAATAATTGCCTCCAACATAAGCTCCCTCATCTTCTTACATTTGCAAAAAATCCACACATTTCTGTCAGTGAGTTCATGCATACTGCAAATACTCAGGATCTCTTTTATCTGCCTTTGTCTCAACAAGCATATCAGGAATATCAAAGTCTTGAACAAATCCTTGATTATAGCAGGGAAGGGGAATTGGATTGTTGGTCTTATATTTGGGGTAGTAATTTTTCAGTAAAAAAGGCTTACTACTCTTTAGTTGGCTACCAACCAGTTCAGCCACATTTTTCTTGGATTTGGAAATCTTCTTGCCAACAGAAGCACAAATTTTTCTTCTGGCTTCTTCTGCTTGATAGACTCAACACAAGGAATCTTCTGAAAAGAAAATGTTTTTCTCTAGCATCTTATGATTGTGTCTTCTAGAACTGCCACAGTGAAGAAACTAGTTTACATTTATTTTGGGAATGCCCTTTTGCTAGAGCCTGCTGGGCTGAAATCTCACAGGTTAATATGGCTGATCAAAGCATCTTTGAAGTTCTAGCCAGTATTAAGAAAGACCTCAAGGTCCCTTTTGCAATGGAAATTCTGATACTTGGAACTTGGAGCATCTGGATTTGCAGAAATAATGAAATTTTCAACAATCAGCATACGTCGGTGGCGACCTGGAAGGCTATTATAGCCCAGGAATTAAGATGGGTCCTTTATAGAATTAAGAGAAAGTATTATCAGGGCCTTAAGGACTGGATTGAAACCAATTTAGACATGAGATAGCTGCTTTGAATGTGATCCCTCTTTTTTGAGGTAGAATATGCTTGTAAATAATCCTTTGTAACTCTACTTGATATATAAAAAGAAAAATTGCAGTGGGGTTTTTTACCCTACTGTTTTACCCTCAAAAAAAAAGACAAGGAGAGTAGACAATGAGCATCTCAGCAATCTTTTTATTTACCATGTGCATAGATTTTTATTGAGGATGCTTCATAGATGACTCAATATGGTGATGCTACAAGTTTCCACCACAATTTAGCATGGCTTAGGCTAGCGGCCCAGCCGTTTCTCTAACACAGAATACAAACTCCATGGACTTACAAGGTCCCTCTTTATTTCACACCGTTGACATCCATAGACAAAAGAGCACGATATCAACTGTGTACAGAGTAAAAGTGCATTGTTGAAAATGTTCCCCGTGACAGCACGGTTCTGCTAATTCCAACGTATAGATGCAAGCATATACAACTTAGATGTCCACAATGGTTCAAGTTTATTAGGGGCAAGTAATAAAGTGTGCCATCAAGTTCATGAGAGCTTTACTAACTAGTTTTCACATAACAAAATACTTTTTAAATTTGAAAGGTAGATGAAGCTTGAGAATTTGCTAGGAATAGAAACAACTACTAGGTAGATATGGTGGACACAAATGGCAAAGGTTTTTTTGGTTCAAAGGATTTTGGAAATATGAGAAGTATGCCTTCTCAAAACAGGTTTTTGGCTAGAAGGCTAGGTAGCAAGCAAGAGAGTTGAAAGAATCAAGAAAACATACAAGTAATAAATCCAAACATGCAATCTTCCTTGAAGACACAAAGAATCTTAAATAAAGAATACTAAGCTAATGAGCCAACAAGAAAGAAAACAAATGATACCAAATACCTGTAAGGTTTTTCTTTCAAACTAATGCCACTGACCGGAACTCGGTTTTCCAAAACCAATTTAGATCCACTTGATGATCCCAGAGTGGTGCCAATACTGATCAACAAGATCCATCATATAATAGAGATTGCAAACTAAAATAAGAAGTGAAAAAAAGTAAAAGATGAGACTTCTCATTAATATTCAATAAAGGCACTCACACCAAGGGATACATAGATAATAAACTAAAGGAGAGATACTTCCACATGCAAACCAAACTATAAGATAACCTCTCTACCACATATATGAATCCACTAAAAAGTTAAAAGATAATAGATAGTGGTAGTGATACCGCGACACTCCCCCAAGTTTGGAACAAGCCAAGGGGATGCCAAACCTGATGACGAATTACTCCCTTGGTGGTGGTGTTTCCTTGTCATCATCAAACTTCCAAGGGAATGGTTCCCCATCCAAAAAGGATGTCCTTGTCTCTGCAATCCTGAAACTAGCAGTAGAGCTAATGCGATCAAATCTAGCCTCATACTCACAGTTTTGGTTCTATATGTCATAGAGTTGTGCTTGCAATTGATTGGTGGTCTGACGGAGTGAGAAGATCTCTTCTTGGAGCTCAGCAACTTCTCCGTCGTGCTTGGTGATGAGTTCTGAACTTATCTTGTGAATAATATCCACTTTGCGTTCCGCCATCTTCTTATACCTGAAAACTTCTTGTTCCAGCACTTCCATCCTATCTTCTAGACTTCCTTATCCTTTAGGGCCTTGAACTTCTTTCATCTTTACCTTCCCCTCCTTAAGGATCAACTCGTTGGGATGAGTCCTCAACTCATACATGTACGGGTTGAAGACTTCCGAGGGATCCTATGTGGTTGTTCCAGAGGAAGACATTGAGGCTCCAAATCTAAGGATTTTCCTGATAGAAACAAATCGAAACGAAAACACGATGAGAACACGATGCAAGAACCTCGGGGAATCCAGGGGGTTATATATTACGAAGATTCAATAAATAAGGAAAGTTTTGAACGGAAAAAAAGCGGAGACGGAGTTCGGGGGAGTCAAACCCCCTCCAGGTGTGGCCAGGCTGGGCCCGCACCTGGGGTGGGTTTGTCCACCCCATGCTCCGTTTCCTCTTCAGTTTCGTCTCATAACTTCCCTTATGTATTAAAAACATCAAAAATATAAAAATATTGGAGTTTCACGAACCTTCTGCTTTCACCACTTTTACCTATTAAAAGGCGAACTCTGCAGTTTATGGTGTTCGGTTTCTGATAAATTCTTATCTAGTCACCATTTGAGTAACATTCACATCTTCATTATAAGAATCTCTAGAAATATAATGATTTAATCTTTGACCATTAACCACCTGTGTTGTGTCATCCTTCAGAGAAATTTTTTTGATGGCACCTGAACGGTACACTTCCTTGATAACAAAAAGTACTTCCCATTTGGAGAGTAGTTTCCCTGCAAAAATTCTGAGGCGATACCTATACAAAAGAACTTTCTCACCCACATTAAAGCATTATATTTTCTAATTCTCCTATCATGACATATTTTTACTTTTTCCTTGAAGAGCCTAACATTTTCGTAAGCTTCACCTCTCCACTCATCTAGATTACTTAAGTCGAGCAGTCTTTTCTCACCAGCAAGTCTAAAGTCTCTATTCAACTCCTTCACTGCCCATTAAGCTTTATGTTCTAATTCTAAAGGCAGCTGATAAGCTATCCCATAGACCATTTTGTAAGGAGACATCCCTATAGGATTTTTATAAGCAGTTCTATAAGCCCACAAAGCGTCATTCAACTTTTTAGCCCAATTTTCCTAGATCTATTGATAGTCTTCTCCAAGATAGATTTGATCTCCCTATTGGAAAGTTCTACTTTCCCACTAGTTTGGGGGTGATAAGCTGAAGCTATTCTATGGTTTACATCATACTTAGCGAGAGTTTTCCTAAAACCCCCATGAATAAAATGAGAGCCTCCATCAGTCATGAGATATCTAGGCACACCGAACCTAGGAAAAATAACATCTTTGAGCATTTTCAAAGAGGTCTTACCCTCAGCACTGCTTGTAGGTATGGATTCTACCCACTTTGTAACATAATCAACAGCAACAAGAATATGAGTATACCCTTTTGAAGGAGGAAAAGGCCCCATAAAGTAAAATCCCTAACAATCAAAAGGTTCAATAACAAGAGAATAATTCATAGGCATTTCATTGCGTCTAGAGATGTTACCTACTCGTTGGCATTCGTCACATGATAAGATAAACTTCCTTGCATCTTTAAAAAGGGTAGGCCAATAAAATCCAGATTGTAACACTTTTTGTGCGGTCCTATCCCCATCATGATGTCCTCAGCACTGCCATGACATTTTCTTAATATATCTTGTTGTTGAAATTCTGGAACACATCTTCGCATAATACCTTCTACTCCTCCTTTATATAAGTGTGGGTCATCCCAAAAGTAATGCCTTAGATCATAAAAGAATTTCCTTCTTTGCTGGGTTGTAAAGGTTGGAGGA
This sequence comes from Avena atlantica, assembly GCA_910589765.1. Classification (NCBI taxonomy): domain Eukaryota; kingdom Viridiplantae; phylum Streptophyta; class Magnoliopsida; order Poales; family Poaceae; genus Avena; species Avena atlantica. The sequence goes on along the minus strand of OU342733.1, from coordinate 105,406,489 downwards.
TCATACTTGGAAACAATAAAGTTAGCATAATCAGCATACCAAAGATTTTCATGTGGACTTAACCTTATTGCAGCTAACTTCTCATTCGGAAAAATATCATTAACGGGCAAAGGTTCAAAAGAAATGTTTTCCAAACGAGATAAATTATCAACAACAGGATAATCAGCACCTTTCCTATCCATAATATGCAGATCAAACTCTTGTAAACGCAACACCCACCTTATAAGCCTAGGCTTAGCGTCCTTCTTTGTCATCAGTTACTTAATAGCTGCATGATCAGTATGAATAGTAACCTTAGAATCAATAATTTAAGGTCTAAACTTATCACAAGCAAAGATTACAGCTAAGAACACCTTTTCAGTAGTAGCATAATTCTTTTGAGCAGCATCCAGAGTCTTGCTATCATAATGAATAACATTCAACTTCTTGTCAACATGTTGTCCAAGGATAGCACCCACAGAAAAATCACTAGTATCACACATGATTTCAAAAGGTAAACTCCAATCAGGTGGTTGGACAATAGGAGCAGTTATCAAAGCATTCTTCAAAGTTTCAAAAGCTTCGTTACAATCATCATAGAAAACAAAAGGAACATCTTTTTGAAGAATATTAGTAAGGGGCTTTGAAATTTTGGAGAAATCTTTAATAAACCTCCTATAGAAACCAACATGACCAAGGATACTACGAATACCTTTGATATCTCTAGGGCAAGGCATCTTCTCAATTGCTTCAATTTTGTCTCTGTCAACTTCAATGCCTCTTTCGGAGATCTTGTGTCCAAGAACAATCCCTTCATTAACCATGAAATGGAATTTCTCCTAGTTAAGAACAAGGTTGGTTTCCTCACATCTGTGCAAAACTTTATCAAGGTTGTGCAAACATTTATCAAAAGAAGTTCCATAGACGGAAAAATCGTCCATGAAAACCTCTACAATTTCTTCACAAAAACCATGAAAGATAGCAGACATACATCTCTGAAAGGTAGCAGGAGCATTACACAAACCAAAAGGCATACGCCTATAAGCATAAGTACCGTAAGGACAAGTAAAGGTAGTTTTCTCTTGGTCCTGTGCTTTCACAGCAATTTGAGAAAACCCAGAATAACCATCAAAAAAGCAAAAGTGGGTCTTTTCGGACAACCTCTCTAGCATTTGATCAATAAAGGGCAAAGGATAATGATCTTTCTTAGTAAATTTATTAATATTTCTGAAATCAATGCACATTCTATACCCAACCACTACTCTTTGGGGTATAAGCTCATTATCCTCATTAGGCACAACAGTTATTCCCCCTTTCTTGGGAACACAATGAATAGGGATAACCCATTGACTATCAGAAATAGGATAAATAATACCACCGTCAAGGAGTTTTAATACCTCATTTCTTACCACATCCTTCATCTTAGGATTTAGACATCGTTGGTTCTCAACAACTGGTTTTGCATCAGACTCAATATTAATAGCATGCTGACATATAGGTGGAGAAATTCCTTTTAAATCATCAAGAGTATAACCCATAGCTCCTCGGTGCTTCTTCAATACCTCCAATAACCTTTATTCTTCCTTCCCTGAAAGTTTAGAACTAATAATAATAGGATATATCTTCTTATCATCAAGATAAACATATTTAAGATCATCAGGTAAAGGTTTTAATTCGAAAACAGGGTCCCCTTTGGGTGGAAGTGTGGTACCCAAATATTCCACAGGTAAATTATGCTTAAGTAACTCAGGCTGATGAAGGAAAACTTCATCAATCTCATTTCTTTCCTTCGGCATCACTTTCATGATCTTCCATGAACTTCTGCAAAGCATTGTTAGGAGCAAGAGAAATAGAAGACAGTTGTTCAACCCTGAAATCCTCATCAGGTAATTCATTTTCATAAGGAGTTTTGGAAAATTTGAAAAAATTAAACTCATAAGATTCTCTAGCAAACTTAGTCAAAACTTTTTCCTTCCTACAATCTATGATAGCCCCACAAGTATTAAGTGAAGGGAATATGCCCGAGAGGTAATAATAAAGTGGTTATTATCATATTCCTTATTTATGATAAATGTTTAATTTTGCATGCTATAATTGTATTAATACGGAAACGTTAATATATGTGTGTTTAATAAACAAAAAGGAAGTTCCTAGTTATGCCTCTCTTATAAACTAGCTCGTTGATTAACAAGATGATCAAAGGTTTCCTGATCATGGACATTGGATGTTGTTAATAACGAGATCACAACATTAGGGTAATGGTGTGATGAACATTCATCCGAAGTATAGCATTACGATTAAGGTCATTGTGTTTATATTGCTATAACATCATACGAAGTAATATTAGTCCTTAGACCATGAGATCATGCCAATCACTAACACCGGAAGAGTATCTTGATAACATCAAACGTTACACCGTAACAGGGTGAATATAAAGATGGGTTCAGTGCTATAAAGGTGTTATGTTGAGGCTCATGGATCAAGAGTGGAATTTGTCGATCCCGATGACGGAGAGATATACTTTGGGCCCTCTCGGTGATATCACATTGGTTAGCTTGCAAGCAAGTGATTTGATCACTAGAATGTTATATCACGGAAACAAGAAAAAAGTACATGCCGGTAACAAAATCAAACTAGGTATGGAGATACCGATGATCGAATATCGGACATGTAATATATCGCGAGACAAAGGGATTGATTTACATGCGTATAAGGTTCACACGATCACAGAAGTCATCGTTGAATATGTGGGAGTCAGTACGGATCTCCAGGTCCCGCTGCTGATTATTGATCGGAGAGGGGTCTCGATCATGTCTACATTATTCACGAACCATAGGGTGACACACTTAAGGGATACCGACACCATTTGGAGCAAATAATATGCCAGAGGAAGAAAAAGGAAAGCACATCAATTTATTTCACTAGACACCGAAATTGTTTCGGTTGAAATTGCTGGAACTGGTTCTGCATGTGAAATTGAATACTAGCAAGGGGTTTTATGTGAATGTTTGTTAATTAAAGTAATTAACAAAATTCTGAATAAATAAATAAAATAGTTTTATTTAAATGAGAGCTTGCATTAAATTTGGTGGAAATTTAATGCATGTGAGTTGATTTTTGAGTGGAGGCTCGTTTATGGGAGTGGAGGCTTTTCATTTTGAGTGGGATCTCCACCCACATGAATGTGTAAGAGGTGGGGGCAGCCACCATGTCTGGCGCCATGCCCTTGGGGTGCCCCCCTCTCCCTATAAAAGGCCTCCTCTCATCCTCCCAAAGCACACCTCCTCGCGAAGGTTCTCTCTCCCCCTTCAGAATTTCCCCATGGTCTCGGATCAGCGAGATACATGTTCCCGGTGGCTTTTTCTGGAAGGATTTGTTGCTTACGTTTCTTCGCTAGAGCGAGGGAAGGGATGTTGTCGGGGTACCCGGACGTGTGTGCGATCACGGATGCACCACTGCTTTGCGGTGCTGGACTTGATGGTGCTGGACCGGCTGGACTAGATGGACTTCATCACGATCTTGAGATCGACAAGCGTTCGTCTACATCATCCACGAGTACAACCTCGTTAACGCTATTCGGTCTTCGAGGGTATGTATTCTATGGATGTATATCCACCCGTTGCTTGTATCTATTAGGAATTTTTTTGTTTCCTATGCTGCGAACCCTACAGTGGTATCAAAACCGGATCTATGCGTAGATGCTTTGCATGGGTAGTACACATATGAGTATGTGGGCGATGATGATCATTTTATTGCTTCTTAGTTGTACTTTGGATATTGGTGGCATAGTGGGATGAAGCGGCCCGGACAAACTTTACATGTCCTCGCACATGAGACCTGTTCCACGCTTCACATGCAACTAGTTTTGCATAAGTGGCTAGCGGGTGTATGTCTCTCCTACTATTGTCAATATCTAATTTGCAACGAGTTTTCAACAATTTGTTTATCCTCATTGAGGTTCATGTTCGTAGGTAAGAACTGTTGTATCTTCGAAAGCCCTAAACCACATAAAACTTGCAATGGATAAATTAGAGGCGTCTAGTTTAGATTGTTGCTGGGATAGATACTCTTACAACACACATAACGTGTAGGTTCCATAGATCTTGGCCTTACACATAGAGGTATTATAGAGATCATACCACGGTGCACATGATGGAGATCATATGCAAGAACCATATCATTTCACTTATTAACATGAGATGTTTGTTGCATCTTATATTGCTTGTTTGGCATTTTATTAGCATAATAAGATGATCCCTCATTTAGATATCAAGATAAAAATGTGTTCTTCCTTAAGTATGCACTGACAATGTTTCGTCGCTTCAAGACATCATGTGATGATCGGGTGTACTTGAATCCACGAGCATATCTCGGGTGTAAGACAGTTACACACGCGAATACTAAGGTTCTTACTTGGCGAGCCTAGCATGTAGAGACATGGCCTTGGAACACGGACCGAAAGATTAAGCATGAATAATATGTTTTCATATGATGACCATATGGATGCTCGCCTTTGAAGCTACACCGACTCACGTGATGATCGGACTTGGTGTAGTGGATTTGGTTCATGTAATCACCAAAAAGACATGAGGGATGTCGTTTTTGAGTGGGAGTTCATTTCTAATTTGGATTAGAAGAACTAAATTTATCATAAATTAAATCAAAGTGAATTTGCATAATTTATTGTAGTCATTGTCATTCGTTCACCACCTTATGCATAGTTGTAATTGAGATAATAGAACTATAGAATTATGGATATTTACTTTACAAACTGGTATCATATTGTGTTGAGTGTCAATCTAAAGTTTAAAGTCCTATTACAAACTTTTAGCAAACTCTGTTTACTCTGTGAAATTTAATAATTGGTATTAAATCGAGAATAACAATTCCAGTGTTAGTATCTTAAGTATCATGTTTGCCTCCATGATTCTTGATTTTTTTAAAATATCAAGTTTATCTAGGAGCTGAAAAATTTGTTTCAGAAACAATCATGTGTGGCAGATATAACGATATCCGAAACAATGTTTTGGTTGCAATATGATATAGTATAATATATGTTCTCATATTGGATGAGAATTTTCAAAGGTTAGAGATGTTAGACATCCTAATCATCCAAAAGGGTTTTGGAAAGTAATGTTACACTCACGATTCGCCTTTATAAGCTACAATAGCTTGATCATGAAAGTCGTCGTGATAAGGGTGAATAGAAGATGTATGTAAAGTGTTTACTACACTAAAAGATTACTAAAGAATGGATTTTGAAAGAACGCCGATCATTTTGATGATGGTGATCTACTTCAAAGTGTAGGTACAAAGGTATTATTATTTGAATATACACGCTTTGGACTATGTATCATGTATATGGCGCCACTATTGATGTTGATAGATTCTTTTAAAAGTAAATGGAAATGCTGAAAGAGAATCAATAAAATATATTTGGCAGAAAAGAAAAGATTGGAAATATCCAATTTAGGTATATAGATGATATACATGTTATGGTTGTATTATTTGCTTGTTAAACAATGTGGTTCTTGGGTATTGGATACCGAATTAGTTGGTATGAAATTTCATACGGAACGCCGCAATTCATGAAGCACAATAGCCTAAGTAACTAGGAAGAGAATATGTGATGATGTTCATTGAAAACAAACAAACCGTTGTTTGTATTTCTCGTTGACATCAAAGCTTGACTTCAAGATTTGTTTTAATAATTGTTATTTAAATCAAGTATTATGAGAACAAAGGTTGTTAAAATAATTACCGTATTCCATATAAGATGGATGATTTACAAATCTAGTTGGAGAAATCACATCCAGAAAACCTAATGCTAAAATGTCGCAAGACATATGATTGAAAGATCACTTATGAAGTGACATCGCCATTTAAATTATATTGGAAAGAAAACATGAAGAATCTCCATATTCATGGATTTCTGGAGTCTTTGATTTGATCAAGTGACGCTTGTGAGACTTTCCTCGGGATAATTAAAACTTCGTTCAAAGGCCAAAGAAGAACGGATGACTAAAATATTGGAATTTATACATGTCGATGTATGTATTCCATTATGTGTAGTCGTAAGCGATGGATTTCAACTTTATATGCTTTCTCCGGAAATTTGAGTGAATATTCACTTAATGATAAAGAAGTATGAAATATTTGAAAATGTTTCAAAGACTTTCAAGATGAAGTGAAAAATCATTGTAACAAGAAAATAAAATGGTTTATGATTTTATCATAAGGGATTTATTTGAGTTACAAGTGTAACAAAAAAAGAAATGAATTATGATTTATCATAAAGGGATTTATTTGAGTTACAAGTTTAGCAAAACACCTAGATTTACATCTACCGAAACAGTATAGGAGTATGGAGTGTTTGAGATTTGTAATGAAACCTTGTGTGACATGGTTGGATCAAAAGTGTTATTTATAAAACTGTCATTATGTTTTAAAAGATTAAAGCTTTAGAGACTACCACTTTTACACTGAAAAGAGCTCCATCTTGATCCATTGAAATGACACCATATGACTTATGGTTTGGGGTAAAACCCAAGTTGTCCTTTCTTAAATTTTGGTATGCTAAGCATAAGAAAGATGTTTACAACCAAAGTCGGATGAGCATGTCTTTGTAGGTTATTTCGAATAACAATTGGTTATTCCTCCATAACACCGAGGACAAAAGGGTTTGTCGCTTGAAACGTGAAGTTTCTTGAAAAATAAGATTTTCATAAAAGGTTAAGTGGGAGGACAATAGAACTTTGATAAGGTTAACGAACCTTAGCTATATGTGCTGAGTTGCGCAGCACCGGAAAATGTTTTGGAGGTAGCTAGAATGCTCATGGATCACGTGCCTCAAAGGTTGCATTCACGAGGTCTAAAGTTCCTATTGAACCAAGTAGGTCGGATAAACAATCAAATGTTGATATTTGAGAGTAAATCATTATTGTTTGACAATGATGAACCGACTGCATGCAAAGAAGCGATGATGGGCCCTGACACTGTCAAATGGCTTGAAGCCATAAAATCCGTGATAGTTCTATACACGAGAAATCAAGTTTTGAACTTGGAAGACCCTCCGGAAAGGTGTAAAAAACTATCGGTTGTATTTGGATCTATAAAGAAACAGACATGGATGTTTCACATCTATGAAATAGTCGACATGTCGTAAAGTATTTTATGACAATGTTCAAGGAGTTGACTATGACAAGATTTGATCTTTCATAGCGATATTTAGTCTGGATGGATTAAAGTAGAAACCACTACATATAATTGGGTATATGGTAGATGAATAAACAAAACAAAATTCTTCTAATAGAATGGTTATCTAGGACGTGTACATGACACGGTCCAAAGGGTTTTTTTAATTCAAAGGATGCTAAAAGGGCATGCAGACTTCAATGGTTGAAGTAAGCATCACGGAGTTGGAATCTTCACCATGATGAAAAGGAGTTTTCATCAGGAGACGAGAAAGATGCTTGCATTTGCAAGAAATTAAGTGGGAGCGCTAAGACATATTCTAATACATTATGTGGAGGACATCTTGTTGATTGGAAATGATGTATCTTTTATTGACAAAGGTTAAGAATTTCATTTTGATGAAAGACTTAGGCAAAACCCGAATATTTAGCATGAATGTCTATAGTGGATAGACTGTGACGCTAATATGGTTGTGCCAAACGTACATATATGAGATATTGAACGAGTTCAATATAGAAACGACAAGAAACGGTTCTTGTCGCATGGAAAGGAATTGAATCAAGATTCAAGTGCATCGACACTTGATAAGTGAAACAAGATTCAAGTGCTTTGACACTTGATGAGTGAAATCACAAGGATGTTTTGATCAATCATACCATGATATGTACACATCCAGATATGTCCTATGCTCTAAGTGTTATGAGTATATACCAGAATGAATCATAAAATGATCATTGGACGATAGTGGGGATATTCTTATGATATTTTGGAAGAACTAAGAATATATTTGTGTAGAGGTGACAAACAATTACAAATAGTTCATTGTAAATCGTTACATTGATACTAGTTTTGTCACAAGATACAAAATTAAGTTTATCTCAATTTAAACTATGGGTGGCACAATGAAATGGGAAGGAGTTTCCATGACGGATTTGGATGAAGTCCAAAGTTAAGACATTATGACGAATACTACAACAAAAGGCTAAGTATATGACTGCTATAGTAGCAGCAAAGGAGGGCATTTGTGGCAAGTAGTTTGTTATCAAACTAAGGTGTGCTTCGCAACGGGCTAACACTAAAGATATATTGTACGACAATAGTATCGATATGATTTAACCCCAAGGAACTAAAGGTCTCACCAAAAGACCAAATTTATACAATGCCATCTCATTAGAGAATGAGTGATGCCTGGAGACGCAAATACATATAAATACACAAGGACCTGAAGCGTCAGATCCATAGATTATGTTAACCACTTGCAATTGCATATATGGAACACCAGAAAGCCATATGTGTTCAATACGCAAAGTTTTCAAACTAGATTATTGTCTCTAGTGCAAGTGGGAGACTAAAGGGAATATGCCCGAGAGGCAATAATAAAATGGTTATTATCGTATTCCTTATTTATGATAAATGTTTATTTTTTGCATGCTATAATTGTATTAATACGGAAACGCTAATACATGTTTGTTTAGTAAACAAAAAGGAAGTTCCTAGTTATGCCTCTCTTATAAACTAGCTCGTTGATTAACAAGATGATCAAAGGTTTCCTGATCATGGACATTGGATGTTGTTAATAACGAGATCACAACATTAGGGTAATGGTGTGATGAACATTCATCTGAAGTATAGAATTACAATCAGGGTCATTGTGTTTATATTGCTATAACATCATACGAAGTAATATTAGTCCTTAGACCATGAGATCATGTCAATCACTAACACTGGAAGAGTATCTTGATAACAACAAACGTCACACCGTAACAGGGTGATTATAAAGATGGGTTCAATTCTACGAAGGTGTTATGTTGAGGATCATGGATGAAGAGTGGAATTTGTTCATCCCGATGACGGAGAGATATACTCTGGACCCTCTCGGTGATATCACATTGGTTAGCTTGCAAGCAAGTGATTTGATCTCTAGAATGTTATATCACGGGAACGAGAAAAGAGTACATGTCAGTAACGAGATCAAACTAGGTATGGAGATACCGATGATCGAATCTCGGACATGTAATATATTGCGAGACAAAGGGATTGAGTTACATGCGTATAAGGTTCACACGATCACAGAAGTCATCGTTGAATATGTGGGAGTCAATACGGATCTCCAGGTCCCGCTGCTGATTATTGATTGGAGAGGGGTCTCGATCATGTATACATTATCCACGAACCATAGGGTTACACACTTAAGGGATACTGACACCATTTGGAGCAAATAATATGCCAAATAAAGAAAAAGGAAAGCGCGGGAATTTATTTCACTACACACCAAAACTGTTTCGGTTGAAATTGGTGAAACTGGTTCTGCATGTGAAATTGAATACTAGCAAGGGGTTTTATGTGAATGTTTGTTAATTAAAGTAATTAACAAAATTCTGTATAAATAAATATAAGATTTTTATTAAATGAGAGCTTGCATTAAATTTGGTGGAAATTTAATGCATGTGAGTGGATTTTTGAGTGGAGGCTCTTTTATGGGAGTGGAGGCTTTTCATTTTGAGTGGGAGCTCCACCCACATGAATGTGGAAGAGGTGGGGGCAGACACCATGGATGGCGCCATGCCCCGGACTGCAACGGACTGCAAGATTAATGAAGTAGCCGTTGCAGAAGCTGTCCTCTACAAAGAAGAATTCAAAGAGATCCAGAGCAAGGTCAATGACTCAGAGATGCCCGCATCGAAGAAACAGATCTCCGACTCCGCTCCTGCGTTCAAGTCCGCCATCGATACCAAGCCGGTGGAACTTGTGGTAGGCGATGCCTCCAAGACCGTCGCCATTGGGACGAACCTGGATCCCAAATAGGAAAGCGCGCTCGTCGAGTTCCTCCATGACAATAGGGACATCTTTTCCTGGAAACCTGCCGACATGGAAGGTGTACCTAGGGAACTTGCCCAGCACAGCTTAAACATAGATCCAAAATGTAAACTAGTGAAACAAGCTCTACGACGCTTCGGAGATGAGAAGAGACACGCCATTGGCAAAGAGATAGCTAGGTTACTTAAGGCTAAGTTTATTCGAGAAGTCCTTCACACCCGATGGGTGGCCAATCCTGTACTTTTCCCTAAAAAGGGAACCAATGAATTAAGAATGTGCGTTGATTACACCGGCTTGAACAAAGCATGTCCCAAAGATCCGTTTGCTTTGCCTCGCATTGACCAAGTCATTGACTCGACGGCTGGCTCGGAACTTTTGTGTTTTCTTGATGCATACTCAGGATACCACCAGATCAAGATGAGGAAGTCAGACCAATTGGCCACTTTTGTGTTTTGCTACGTCACGATGCCCTTTGGGCTGAAAAACGCAGGTGCTACCTACCAGCGGACAATGCAACGATGGCTTCACGAGGTCGGAACGTTCATGCCTATGTGGACGATATCGCGGTGATGTCTAAAAAGTCAAATGACTTAAACTCCTACTTAAAAGAAACCTTTGATAATCTCCGGAAATACAACATGATGCTCAACCCTAAGAAGTGCGTCTTCGGGGTTCCAGCTGGCAAATTGTTGGGCTTCATCGTTTCCCCACGCGGAATCGAGGTCAACCCGGAGAAAATCAAGGCCATCTTAAACATAAACCGTCCGACATGCCTAAAGGACATCCAACGACTAACAGGTTGCGTTGCAGCAGTTAGTCGGTTCATCAGCCGACTTGGAGAGAAGGCTCTGCCACTGTACAAGTTGCTGAAGAAGGCGGAAAAATTCACGTGGACGGACGAGGCAGATGCAGCATTGAAGCAGCTCAAGGAGATTCTTTCCTCAGCGCCCATCCTTGCAGCACCCAAGCCTGGTGAGCCCTGTTAATTTACATGGCGACAACCAACCGGGTTATCAGCATCGTCGTCGTGGTAGAGCGGATAGAACCAGGCCATGAGCACGGAGTTCAACGACTAGTTTACTATGTAAGCGAGGTCTTGACGGAGTCCAAGCAGCGTTACCCGCACTACCAAAAGATAGCTTATGGAGTATTCCTTGCTTCTCGAAAGCTGAGGCATTACTTTCAGAGCACCCAATCACAGTAGTGAGCAAGACTCCACTGTCCGACATTATCACCAACAGTGACGCTACAGGAAGGGTCGCGAAGTGGGGCATTGAACTTGCCGCCTTCGAGATCACCTACAAAAGACACGACGCTATCAAGTCACAAGCCTTGGCGGATTTTATTGCAGATTGGACGAAGATGTCGGATGCCACTCCGTTGCCGGAACTAGAGTACTGGGTGATGCACTTTGACGGATCAAAGCTGCTCAACGGCTCGGGGGCTGGTGTATTGCTACAGTCACCAAAAGGAGACAAACTACACTACGTTCTGCAGATCCACTTCGAGGCTACAAACAACATGGCGGAGTATGAAGCACTCATTCACGGACTGCGTGTAGCCAAGGATATTGGCATCAAGCGCATAGTTTGTTGTGGAGATTCTGACTTGGTTTCCCAGCAGGTGGCTGGCACCTGGAATGCGCGGAACCCTATGATGGCGTCATATCGCGACGAAGTGGACGAGATAGCCAAGAGCTTCTTGGGCTACGAAGTCAAGTATGTGCCTAGGGAGCAAAATGAGGCAGCTGATCTATTGTCTAAACTTGGATCAGGGCGCAAGCAAATTCCGCCAGGAGTTTTCCTAGAGCATCTACGCACACCATCCGTGAAGGGCGCCGACATCGACAACCCGGATAGAGCTGATTCTTTCGTCAACATGGTGACAAAGATCCCTCCGGCTTGGACAAAACCGTTCATGGAATATCTCGAACACGAAACTTTGCCCGACGACAAGGTCGAAAGACGACAGATAGTACGACGAGCAAAGGGTTATACCATAATCAATGGGCAACTCTACAAAAGGAGCACTACTGGTGTATACCTAAAGTGTGTTTCCCAGCTAGAAGGTATGGAAATCCTACGCGAAATCCATCTCGGAGATTGCGGGCATCACGCCGCTCCTCGATCGTTGGTCGCAAAAGCCTTCCGGCAAGGATTCTACTGGCTGACCGTGAAGGCGGACGCCGACAAGCTGGTTGCGACATGCACATGATGCCAGTATTATGCCCGGCAACCACATGTTCTTGCTGAAGAATTGCGAACAATACCAATAACTTGGCCGTTTGCAGTCTGGGGGCTGGACATGGTGGGATCGTTAGAAACGGCACCGTGTGGATTTACGCATCTGCTTGTAGCAGTTGACAAATTGACCAAATGGATAGAAGCTAAACCCATTAGAAAGCTTGATGGGGCAACTGCCCTCAGGTTTGTCCAGGATCTAGTGGTGAGATTTGGTCTCCCACATAGCATCATCACCGACAATGGAAGCAACTTGTCACTCGGAGAAGTGGAGGCCTATTGCTGGGACAAAGGCATCTGACTTGACCTTGCGTCTGTGGAACACCCACAATCTAATGTTCAAGTTGAGCGAGCCAATGGATTAATTCTGCAGGGAATCAAGCCACGTCTTGAGGCACCACTACATAGAGCAGCTGGAGCCTAGGCGGAAGAATTGCTATCTGTGTTGTGGAGTTTACGAACTACACCTAACAGATCCACCGGCTACACCCCTTATTTCATGGTATATGGAGCAGAAGCCATCCTACCTTCCGACATCCTCCACGATGCACTAAGAGTTGCCGCCTACGACGAAGATGATGTTGAAGAATCCAGACGCCTTGATGTGGACCTTCTCGAGGAGGAGCGTGTTTTGGCATGCCAAAGATCCGCCATCTACCAGCAGAAGCTACGCAGCTACCATAGTCGCCGCGTCCGGCATCGCTCGTTTAAAGAGGGAGATTTGGTGCTCCGACTTAAGCAGAAGAAGTCACACAAATTATCCCTTCCATGGGAAGGACCGTTCATCATAAGCAAGGCGCTGCTCAATGAGTCTTACTACCTTGTCGACAATCGTGAACTCAAGGATAGGCCCAATGAGGATCATAAGAGTAAGCGACGTGACCCAGATGATGACTACCCGGATCTTGATCGGCCATGGAACATAGCACAACTACGTCTTTTCTACACTTAGCATTTTTTATCTAATTGTGTACCTCTTATATGATCAATGAAATAAAGCTCTTTGGTTCACTAATATTGCTGAGTCTTTTTGTATCATATAAACCTTTATGCACAAGCTTTGCGATTGCACATGTGAAAAATTCCGCCTACGGGCGTTAGCTTAAGTTTTCTGGTCTACACGTTCTTTGTTGTTTTTATCTGGATTCTGGAGTAGTGACTTTTGGCACTCATTGTCGGCGATTTTGTGCTAAGGTTTTTGACGGTGCCATTGGGTATCATCACCTAAGCGCATGGTTCCGACAACGAGTCTTCCGACTCACGAAAAGTCAAGCATAAGAACCAAAGTAATGGATAAGCCAGCACTTGCTTAAAAAATATATACATACTGGGCATTAATTCTTAAGTAGCAGGATACGACAACCATTGTTTTCCGCCTTAAGATTACATCACCATGTTTTTTCAATGCACATTCCAGAGGCGAAACAAGAATTACAAAGTGTTTTTCACTCCTTGGGTGCAGGGGACTTGGAGGCCGCATCATCACCAGCCGGAGATTCACCCTCAGCGTCACCACTGTGAGGAGACTCGGAGGATTGAGGGTCAGCGTTGTCAAGAAAGTTCCTGGGCACGAAGACGTCGACATCCACCAACTCGGCAACCCTGGTGTCATAGCCCGCGAGTGATGACATGATGGCTTCGTGATCGATCTCCTTGCCATCATCATCCACGTCGGGGATACCAGATGTCACCGTGTCGATGTCGGCACCTTCATAGTGTGCCTTCACCATGGACAACGCCATCCTAGCGCCAGCCCGTGCACATGAAGCTTTCCAGCTTGCGACACGCTCGGGGGCTCGGCGCAGAATCTCCGAGTACTTCACTACGGAGTCCGAAGCCTTGATATAAATTTGGAGGGGCTGGGCGATCTCCTTGGCTTGGGTGATGGCGGTGTTGATGAAGTTGCCAGCAAGAATCATGCATTCCTTGTCCGAAGGAGGCGAGCGGGTTAAACCCAGGGGCGCTGAAAATTCCGACAACGATTACATGAGTTCAAAAATTCTAAGTACCCAGACAACATAGCTACAAGGCGGAGGATACTTACTGAAGATGCGAGCCATAGCCTGCCAGATGACGTCCTCCAAGGATTCTTTCTCTTGTTGGAGGAGCTTAAACGCCTCGCTATGGCGAAGGTTTTGCTCATCGGCAGCTTGCTTCTGATCCTTTAGGATCGCAAGCTCCTCCTTCAAGCGATTGATCTCAGCGGAAGCGGAGTCCTGGAGGGCTTTCTTGGAATCCTCGTGCATCTTCAGCATTTGTTCCCTCTCCTTCTTAAGGATCTTGTTCTCGCTGTGTAGCTGCTGGATGTGCTTGGACTACTCGACAATATCCTTAGCCTTGGCGACATGCTCTGCAAGTCGGAGAAAACAAAGTACACAGTGAGTAATTGAAGAAGGAAGGCACAAAAGTAAGACGGAAGTGCGCAAAAAGAAAACAGACTCTTGTTTTTGATGATCTGTTCCTTCAAGATGGCGGTTTTACCCTTTTCAGCTTCAAGGTCCGCGCACATCTTCTGGTACTTATCATTGGACATGCCCCTCCGAGCATTCTCGTTCTGTGGACGCAAATACAAAGTTAAGTCGTTGTTCAGTCTACTTGGAGCCCCTAGTCGGAGATTTTCCATATAGGTGCTCGGGGGCTACAGCGACAGTTTTTAACTTAGCAATATGCTTAGCTTTTCTTTAAGCATCTAGTCGGAGCTAGTTCAGTTCTCAGCTAGAAGCTTGGGGGCTACAGTATAAAGTTTTAACTCGGAAAATGCTTAGCTTTTGTTTAAGTATCTAGTCGGAACTAATTCAGTTACAACTAGAGGCTTGGGGGCTAAAGCACTTAAAATTATGAACGCTGTGTATGCTACTCTTAAAGCATCTAGTCGGAATAATTCATTCCATCTAAATGCTTGGGGGCTACAGTGAGAGTTTTTTCTAACTTAGTCACTCTTAGAGCATATAGATGCAAAGCCAATGGTTTCCCATCTACATCCTCGGGGGCTACAGTGGGATACTCATATGAAATGCAAAAGTTAAAGTAAAACTTAAAAGTGCGATGATCTTGAGGTTTGTAGCACTCTCGGCCAGCATCTTGCCAAAGGAAACACTGTTACTTCGCAAGATGTCCGCTTGGCGGAGTAGCTCCTCAAGACCGCACGTCGGAGATGACGGCACTCCTCCAGGAACCATAGTTGTGCTACCCGGCGTAAGCACCGGGAAGATAATCTTTGGCAGCTCCAAGGGTTTTTAGGAGTAGAGGCGCCACCTTCGGCAGAGGTACCAGCACCCACCACCGCCTTGCCGCTACCGATGGCATCCTTAGCCGGAGCTTTAGCCATTTGAAGAGCAGTACTCTCCTGCGTCGCCTGCTCGCCGACAATCGCGAGTTTGGTAGAGGCGCCAGAATCCACTTCCATGGCGGAAGGGCCTCGTGCCTCCTAGGCTTGGGAGCTTGTCGGAGCGGAGGAGAGCTTGACGGCAGGAGTAGCAGGGGCGATGGCGGGGGAAGAGTCGCGATGCAGTATATCTTTAATATTTCTAGAAGCCCCAAGAGTCTTGGAGGACTTCTTGAGGCTGGTTGTGGCTTTCTTCCTAAAACGTGGAAAGCGCATAAGTACAGGAATAAGACAGATAAGTAAGACAATGTCGAAGAATAAGAAGCTTACACTAGGGGGGCGCTTTGGCAAACATCCCAGTGGCTTTCTTCTTTTCCGCCTCCAGGGCGACAGTACTCTTTTTGGAGGCTCCACCCTGCGTCTTCTTTTTCTTGCCTCCATCGGCAGCGTCAGAGGTGGAGATCTTCCGCTTTCGCGCCAACGGGGCATCATCGTTGGACACGACCGTGACTTCCTTCATCTTGGGATCATAGATTTGGGCGGCAAGGTTGCCCTCCTCTAGATCGCTAAGCTGTTAAGTAAGAAATCATTGTGTTAGACAAGATGATATTGGAAAGACGGAAAAACTGGAGTAATGTCATACACGGAAAATAAATACCTACCTTTGGGCACTTTCTGTTTACGAACATGTCGTAGGTCAGGGTGAAGCCACGCTTCTTGTCCTTCACCTTGACGATTTACTTAAGACGGAACTTGATGGAGTCGCTCGAGAAGTTGCCCTCGGAGATCCGGAGGGTATCCCTTCGGTCGCCGGTGTACTCGTGCATAAGCTTCGTACGGTGCTGCAGAGGTTGGATCCGCCTGATGAACCAACACATGGCTAGGTCCAAGACGGTTAGCCCCGTCTCTACAAACCACTATATCCGCCTTATTGCACGAGAAGCGTTGAGGTCGGAGGGAAGGGAGGAATGGGACCGCCATGTGGGGACTTCGGCGGCGGCTCCATCCACAAAGTCCGGGTACGTTACTTCTCGGCCCGACAAAGGAATGTCGGGGCCATAGAAGTACGTCCGCTGCCAATTTTTGCATGAATCGTGGCCGACGATGTCGGGGAACCGCAGGCCAGGACGGATCTTGAAGCTTATGGTGCCGCAGTTTCTAAGCTCCTCCTTGCTGTGTCTGGCTTCACGTTTGACGGTGAAGAAGTACACAAACAGATCTAACCTAGGCCTAATCCCTAGGTAACCCTCGCAAAGTGCTGCGAAGTTGCTAAGCACTAGGATACTATTGGGGCAGAGGTTGTGGGGTTGGACCTTGAAGTGATTCAAGACGGACAAGAAGTGGGAGATGGGCAAAGAAACACCGCGTACCAATTGCGCCTTGAGGTATACTTTCTCTCCGGCTTGGGGAGAGGGGCTCACCTCACCGGCCGGCGCCGCCCGCCAGGCGAGCCCCTCCGTCGCAGGGAGGTAACCCTCAGCGAACATTTCTTGGATGTCGCGGCCGGTGATATCCGAGCCGCGCCAGTCGCCTTTGTGCGAGTCTGGCTCCTCTTCCAGGGGCTCCAGCGCCGCCAGGTTATGGTCGCCGCCGTTGGTTTCTATCACCGCCGATGCGGGGATGACCAGGCCCTCTGGGGGCACGACGACGGAGCTCGCCGGCTTTGCCGCGGCTTCGCTCGACGCCGCCATTGATGGGGATGAGCTGCTGCTAGCCATGGGGGAGGAAGAGGACACGACTGGTGCAGGCAAGAGGCTAGGGTTTCTCGAGGTTTTCGCGGAGATCTCGAGGAGGCGCGCGGCTGGAGGAAGAACACGATGACGCGAGAGAATGGGGTGAAAAAGTGGCACAGTCACTATATATCTTACTCTGCGTCAAGATTCGTGCAGCAAATCGGACGGTTGCCGTGTAGACGACGTGTTCGTGAACGTGCGCGTTAATTTCTCCACGTCTCCAACCTTCGCCGCCAACGGTTCGTATCGCTCGCACGGGAAAATCGGATATGATTGCGTTCTCTGCATGTGTGAGTTACGAGGCGTCGCTGACCTACAACCTACGTCGTCATAACTGACATGGTAGATGTGCCGTCCCATCGAAGATTCCGGCACAGACGGATTTAATCCGACAACGGGAGCGTACGATGGAAGATTTAGCATTTCTCCGACTTACTCGTAGAAGACGGAGAAAACCTTTGCACGGTTCTTTGGGAGGACTACAAGATGTTGCTTCACGGTTTTCCGACATCCATCTAGACGGAGCATTCCACGGGAAGAGGCAAGACGGCGCAAGATCTCGGAGTTCTCCGGGGGCTACTTTTGGGGATATGCTATATGGGTATCCTCATAGCATGTCTCTTATCCAACTAACCCGGGTGGCCCATAGTCGGTAGCATGGCCTATGGCCTGCTGGGCGGCCCAGTTAGGTGGATCCAGAAGGGAGGCCCATGCCGGATAAAGGAAGCTACGGTGGAGTCACCAGCGTACCCGGAGCCTCGGAGTACAAGATACACAAGACTAGTAATAGGGGTGTAGAACTCTGTAACTTGTCCGGCTAGGACTTTTCCCTGTAACCCTAGGACCTGGCGACTATATAAGTCGGGCCTATGGGAGCCTTTAGGGCATCATTTTACGTACACCTCGCACAGCTAACCTATCTCTGTAACTCGGCGTATTGCCATTATAGTGATTTATAGCAGGAGTAGGATTCCACCACCGTTGTGGGATCCGAACCTGGGTGAGCTGTGTTACCTCGTACCCGTCAACCGTCCGCCTTACCCCACGTCTCTAAACAAGCACTGTGAGGACCCCTCCACGGCATACTCGTCGGCAATACCACGACACCCAACGAGGAGCAGAAGGTGCTGAACAGTGGTATGGAGCAGTAAATCCCTATGAATACTTAGCAAATGGATTTTTAGTGATTTTCTGACAAAGCAACAAAACAAAGAGCGGGTAACAGAAGTAATGAACAAAACGGAGCAAGTGGCCCAATCCTTTCTTAGCAAAGGACATTCCGGTGGAAATACTTATAAGGACCAAACGTTCTCGAGGACACATGTGAATTCTGTGAAGTGCTTTCGCTTCAAACAGCTGAGTACTCTTCTTTGGTGTTTGTAAGTGTTGTGTGGGAGAACCTGTGCTAACATACCGCCCTTCCTAGGACTAGTACATACTTGCGATTAAACCCCCTGCAAACATCTGTAAGTACAGGAAAGTAATTAAGATATAAATCTAACCACAACCTTAAACTCTGAGATCCTACGCTCCCTTGTGCAAAGGTGTCCTAACGGGGGTTCAGTTTTCTGTCACTCCGGCAACCCCACGATTAGTAGCCAAATACACAATGCATTCCCCTAGGACCATAAATGTTGAAGTGTCATGTAGTCGACGTTCACATGACACCACTAGAAAAATAGAACCACAACTTAAATACTAAACCATTGAATAATAACTCAACACAGATCCACTAATAACAACATGACTTCTCCCATGTCCTCAAGAACTAAACAAACTACTCACAAGACATCATATGTATAAAGATCAAAGATGATATGATAATGGATAACAATCTGAACATAAATAATAATCCAATGGTTCCACTCACAAGCATCAACTACAATAGTAACAACACCGGGAAAGTTTCCCCTAAGAACAAAAGCAATATCCAACACAATTGTTACAGCGGGACGGAGTGGTGATGATGGTACTGGAGGAGATGATGGTGTGGATGATGATGATCCTGATGAAGCCTAGCTTGATGACGGTGTTGATGGCGACGGTCTCCCCTCTCCGGGAAGGAATTCCCCCAGCCGAAATCTGTCTGCCGGAGAGATCTTTCTCTCTCGGTGTTTTCCGCCCCCAGAGGCGGCGGCAATCTATCTGTGGTCGCTCCCCTGGTATTAGGGTTCCATAGGGAAGATATACGCGAAGGTGCGGAGTCGGAGGCCAAGGTAATTCATCAAACAACAGATCAAGGCAATTCCTTTAATCACACTTATCCAGCTAGTATTAAGGTTACCATCAAGTCTATCTTGAGGTAAGCAGGGGTATTTTGAAGAGGTTGTGTGTTGAAATAAGATTGGAATGAAAAGGTTTTAGAAAAGGTTTTGGCTAACCTAGAGATAAGAGTAGTTGAAAGTTCAGGCTTGAATACATAAGGATAGTATATATAGGTCTCCATAGTTTTGTTGAAGGGAAGCTAGTAAAATATTTTGTTGTGTCAAGGTCATCTTGGCTCATGTTTGAAATGTGAGAACATTTGAGAATATGGAAGATGAGCCAAGACATCTCTTTTGTAAAATAGTTTTTATCAACTTAGGTTGAGGTAAGGAGTATATGATCTAATATACAATCAGATGTATGAACACAACCAACAAGCATTGCAACACTTAACAAGAAATGGTTTTTGTTCCCCCTAATTTTTTCCTTTTTGACAACAAATCAGGGTTGCTGAAATTGGAATGCAATAGACCTTTCCCCCTTCAAATAACCTAGTCCCGAGATTTGGGAGGAGTAGGGTTAGGTGAGAACATCGGCTTAACAACTTTCAGCAATGGAAACTATTTAGATGGTAAGAGGTTTACTCCAAACAGGTTTGGTCAGCTATGGGTCAGGTCTGAGTGGCTACGGGTTGAGCGTTTTAGATTAAGCTAGTGGAAAAGATGCACTCTTTTCCCCATAGGACGATGCTAGGTAGGTTTAGCATCGACTGGGTCCATTCTTCTTGAGGTGAGACGAAGGGTTGAGCCTTCTTCAATCTTCATAGCTGGAGTTAGCTCATCGCCTTCTTGGTTTTGAAACGCAGGGTGGGTTGGCTAGACGGTCGACCTTGTGAGGGATAACTTTCTCGTAGTATATTATGATTCTGGAGGAGTGTTGATTATTGTCCTCTCATGGGGTCAATGCTCTTGGTTTAAGGGAGGGTTGGCTCTTAGGGACGACTAGGGGTCGACTCTCTCGGGGTTATTCTGGGTTTTCGGGAAAGACGCAGTCTTTCCCCCTTATAGCGAGACTACGGTGGTTTGGTGAAGTCGCACAACTTCTTTATCAGGGATACAGGGTAATGTTGGGCGAGCGCTGCACCTTTCTTTCGGAGTTGGTATCTTCTGTCGACCTTGTAGCTATTGCTTATTGAGAGGTGCCGAGGCTGGTTAGAGTTTTAACCAGTTAGAAGAATGTTGTTTGCAGTTGGTGGTCGAGGAAGGAGGGTAATGCGCTCAGATCAATGTAGAGCTTCGTTGGGAGACCCCAAGAGGAAGGAATGATGAGCACAGCAGAAAGTCTTCTCTCAGAAAGAAACCAAGGTTATCGAACCAGTAGAAGGAAGGAAATGACCCAAAGGTGTTGCTAGCAACCCGAAAACCTGCACAACACAAACTCAAGACTTTGCCCCAACGAACATTGAGGTTGTTAGTCTCACCGGTTTACTAAAAATAAAGGATTAACTATATGGTGTGGAAGGTAATGCTGGTTTTCAGAAAGTAAACTGTAATAGTGGAAGATGTATCAATGGTAAAGATTGGACCGGGGTCCATAGTTCACTATAGGTGCTCTCCTTAAGATAAACAAACATGCCATGCTGGGTAAACATATTACAACGGGGCAATTAACAGGACAGAGCAAGGCATACCAATGCAATACTAGACATTCATGATCCTATGAGATTTGATTGGGCAATACAACAAGATACATAAACCGCCATCCAACTGCATCTATGACTAGTAATCCACCTTCGGGTTATCATCCGAACCCCCTCCAGTATTAAGTTGAAATCAACGGATAACTTCTTTAAGCAAAGTGTGTAAGGTAAACAATACACTTGTTCCATGAACAAGAGATCGTTGTTTTCCCCTAGTAGAAACATCAAATCTACAACCATAGAGATTTCTATCACTTCCCCAGATTAAATAGAGGCACGAACCCACTGTCGAGCATAAATACTCCCTCTTGGAGTCACTAGCATTTACTTGGCCAAGATGGCTACTAGAAATGGAGAGTATGAAAGATCACAAACAACACAGACATGATAGAATCAATAAGATAGAACCATTAATCAATCTGACATACTAACCTCAATATCCATTGGATCCCCGCAAACACAACATGCATGATTAAAAATAGATGATCTTGATCATGAACGGAGCTCACACGATCTAAGCATTGTAGCACAAAGGAGGAGAGACAACCATCTAGCTACTACATGGACCCGTAGTCCAAGGTGTAACTTCTCAATCTTCATACCGGAGGCTGGCATGATGATGAAGAAGGCCTCTGGGATGATCTCCCCTCCTGTAGGGTGCTAGGAAGAGCTCCAGATCCGCCTGATCTAGGGATGATGGTGGTGGCGGCTACTGACTGTTTCGTGGAAGATTGATTGTGTACTTAGGGTATTGGTATCGGGGGCTTCTTATAGGCGAAGAGGCGATGCAGATGCAACCAGGGTGGCCACACCCCCCAGGCGCAGGACAGGCCTGGCCGTGCGGCCAGGGGGTGTGGCCCCCTGGTGGCTCTTCTCCATCTCGTCTTTTGGCTCCGTGTTCCCCACGGTAAAATATTCACTTTGGCTTTTGTCCAGTCCAATTCCGAGAATATTGATTTTCTGCCTTTCTGGAACCAAAAACAGAAGAAACATGCACCTGGCACTGTGGCATCTTGTTAATAGGTTAGTCCCAAAAAACATATAACATTACCTCAAAGTGTAGACAAAGCAGGGCAAAGTAGATACTAAACAAGAATGGAACATAAAAAATTATAGATACGTTTACGACGTATCAAGCATCCCCAAGCTTAACTCCTGCTCGTCCTCAAGTAGGTAAGTGATAAAAAGAATAATTTTTTAGTTGACATGCACCATCAAAATCAAGATCAAACC
This sequence comes from Avena atlantica, assembly GCA_910589765.1. NCBI lineage: Eukaryota > Viridiplantae > Streptophyta > Magnoliopsida > Poales > Poaceae > Avena > Avena atlantica. Next base: position 105,384,064 of record OU342733.1, on the reverse strand, counting down.
ATTTGCAAGCATTGAAATCTAGGATCAAAGAACTCTAAACATGAGCATGAAAAGGCAGAAAATCAATATTCTGGTGGAAGAAAGGCTCTTCATAAAAAGGAAGCAGGGATTTCAAGTCTCAGAAAGAGCTTCCAAAAATTATGGTACTTGTTAGCTTTCAACTCTCATTTCCCCTATCATAAGAATCTTGAAGTGATTAAGGTTAAACTAAACAAACTATGGAATATATGCTTGACAAAGTATATGTTGGCAATCTCATGTCCCTTGAATACGAGGGCCGCTCCTCACGCTACTCAAGCTTAGTTACCGGTAAGTTCTTGTCATCGTAAATACATGTGTATCATAGAGAACCGCCAACGGGGTACCCCTTGCACATGATACAGGAACTATACCATAATCAAAATGACAAGGCAAGCAGACAATGAGCATCTAAGCAATCTTCTTATTTACCATCGGAAAATTGTGCTTTTTCTCTCTTTCCTCTGTTCTCATCTTTTTTTTCTTTTTCTCAATCTCTAGCTCTCTTTTTATAAAAAGAATGCTTCATAGATTGCTCACTATGGTGATGCTGCAAGTTTCCACCATGATTAGGCATGTCTTAGGCTAGCGGCCCATGCGTTTCTATAACACACATACATAACTCCATGGACTTACAAGCTCCCCTTTCATTTCACACTAACGACATCCATAGACAAAAGAGCATGATATCAACTGGGTACAATGTACAAGTGCAATGTTGAAAGCATTCCCCATGACATCATGGTTCTGCTAATTCCATTGTATAAGTGCAAGCATATACAACATAGATGACATAATGGTTCAAGTTTATTAGGGGCAAGAAAAATAAAGTGTGCCATCAAGTTTGTGAGAGCTTTAATCACTAAGTTTCACATAATAAACTAACTTTTTAATTGGAAGATAGATAAAACAAGAATATACTTGGAATGGTATAACACACTATGCATAGGAATTTATAGTGGACACTTTGGAATAACTTGGTTTCTTGGTGTAAGACCCCACCTTTATAAAGGTAAAGGTCCCTTTGATTGCAATGCTAGTCCCTGGATCAAATGCTACCATCCACAGTTTAAGATGAAGTACACAAATACAAAGGTCATTATTACATCGTCATTCTAGAGATAACATAGTATTTTAAAACTCCATAGCCATAGGCTAGTACAAGAGTTAAACTTAACAAAATAAAGTAAAGTCTTCATCTTCATGTGCCACAGGCAAACATGTGGAGTGTAGACTCATAACCCTAATCCTCATCAGGGTAACCTGTAACATCACAAGTTACAGCTACAGTGGGTCAATACATTGGAATAGTATTGGCAAGTGATACCTTAGTAAAATAATAGTTTCTAGCTTCTATACGAATTTGGCTAAGTGTAGATTAGGCTTGCTTTGCTCAAAATAGGTTTTACCTATCAGTTGAAAAACACTAAGTTTTTGACAAAAACTCCCAAGGAACCACCAATAGACATTGGAGAACCTTTACCCTTGTTCAACCACAAGTTTTTAACTTAGAAATTGGGATGAGGAGATCCTTTATAGCTTCAACGTCTTGATGCTCAAATTGTCCGTTGCCGGGGACACGGCTAAGTACTTAGATTTTTCCTTCTCAAGAGGTGGTGCACTTTCCCCACAAGACTCGACATGCATCAAGACGAGATCTTTCAGAAGCCTTCTCTTAGACCAAATGGACGCGCTCCAACCTATCACCCTACCACCATATGTCCATCTGGCTAAGTTATTGTAGCCTATATGATCAAGGCAGAGCCCATATGCCATGTGGTTGCACTAGAAGCTTCTAAACACTAAGTATCTCAAATCCCTTTGTTCCTGGGTGGCTTTCCACAAGTGTGATACACAAGGTAGACCATAGATATGGGCCTTGTGTAACCATTCAACATAACCCAAACATACCATTCCACCTAGGTGATTCATTCACTTAGTTTTTTTATTAAGCAAAAACATAAGTCAAATACTTAACAATATTTTCCATAGCATGTATATAATCCTCCCTTGTTTGCTACTACCTAGGCTAAACATGGAAATATAACAAGTATCTTAACTTAGAGAAAATTCTACCAAGACTACAACTACTAGGATTTCCCATAGCATAGCATATAGATACTTAGCAAAATTTCATGCAAGCCCTATACAAAATATCACTAGTGCATAGTCAAAATAGTGGGACAAAAACATGCAGCACCACTTTCCTTGGTAGTTGGGAGAGTAGAAACAATCCTCACAATCACAATCACAACTAGCACCAAAATCTACACATAAAATGATAGCACCAAATATACACTCAAAATAATCAAGCAAAAATATATGAATGCATGCAAATGCCATGTGATGATTTTTCTTAAACCAAACAAGACAAGTAAACAATAATAAACACAAAACTAAAAATTTATAGACTAAATAAACTCAAATTTGCTTTAAAATCATTTTCTAAATAATTTATATACTCAAAATAAGCCTACAAATTTCTCTGCATAAAAATTCATTTTTACAGAAGAAAAGTACAAAACTAATCCCATATAATTGTAGTATTTATTTCAGTGAATCCATTGATATATTATTTGCATTTTTTGGATAAACAGAACAAAAGTTATGAATTTTACAAGTTAAAATCTAGATTTTAAAAGAAAAATCCTGACACGCGGCGCCATCTGATTGGCCCGTATCGCTCCGTGCGGATCACGCTCGCGAGCCGCTGGATCTAAGTGAGATCCAGCGGTCCAGATATGCCCATACCCTTTCACCTAAGCTTCTAATCCTAGCCACTAGATCTAAATCTAACGGATCTAGACGCACTGGCCATAGATGGGCGGCGCAAATGGCGAGCGCGACGGCGGCGCGTCTGGCAACGGCGCTCCGGCGAGGCCAGGGGTGAGGGGGTGGTTTAGGGGGTTACCAGAGTCACGTTGATGAGGTGAATGCAGTGGTGGTCACAGGCAGAGGATGGGTGCACTGGTACGGCCGTAATCGCTCGACGGAGTTGAGTTCACCGTCGGGTGCTCGTAGTCGATGACGAGGCCGAGCCTACAGAGTGACAAAAGACCAACAAAAGGCATTAGCGCATGTGATCAAGGATAGCGGTTGTGAAGGTGCAAACCAGAGGCGAGGGAAGGGTCGAGGCTCACTACAATCGTTCGCCGAAGCTCGTCGGAGTTGCGGCAATGCGAGGAGGAATTTGCAGAGCCTGGTGGCGCTTAGAGCTTGTGGTGTGGGGGGGAGGGAAATGGAGCGGAGGCTGTTGGGATAAGTATTGGGGGAGAGGGGTGCTATCACGCTGAGAATCAACCGCATTAAAGAGGATTGAAAGGGGGAGAAATGGCAGAGGCGGAGCGGGTCGTTGCCGCGTTGATTGAGGACGAAGGGGTGACGTGGAGGTGGGGTACACCTGTCAGCGAGGGGGTGCGGGAACGCGCGGTAAGAAACAAAGGGGCGAAGGGGTTTTCCCAGGTGGGCTAGATGGGCTTCTAGTTGGGCCGCGGGGTGGGTTGGGCTAGATAGGCTGCTGCTGTTATTTTTTTTCCCTTTTTCTCTTTTTATTTTCTGTTTTAATTTTATAGTTTGATTTTGAATGACTATTTCAAATATGTTTGAATTCAAACTTTCACCAAGTTTTTGTATGTGATCCTAATGTCAAAAAGTGTGCCGAACACATCTAACCACTCAAAAACACTTTTGGTCTTTGAAATAAAAATAAAACCATGCCCCATATATAATATAAAAAGAGGGGTTTAAATATGGTTTTATTTAGGTTTTAGCTTTGAAATTTTTTGTGCAAGATCAAAATGCCATGATTCTATGAATGCAATAACATTATTTTGTATTTTATGAAATTTGGGATGTTACACTTGGGAGTTGGATGCATGAGTAGAGCTTACTCTTACAAGTGGAGGCTAGCAAAAGACTGGGAGTGACCAACTAAGAGAGAAATAATGCCCATAATCATGCAGAGCGACAAATCATTACTAATAAAAGCATAAAGTGGTACCACAAGTCAAAAAATAAATGATCGTAGAGGCTAGGGTGACTGGTTCATAGTCAGAACATGGTTTGAGCATGTGCCAAGTCAACCCAAACAAAGCATCAAAGGAGAATACCACAATACTATGCTTTTGTATGCTAAAACATCGCATGATTCCTTTAAGGCACATTATGCAATTCTATGTCACAGTCAAATCAAGCTCATCGTATACTACTAAAGCAATAACTTCCTACTCCTTTCCAACACCAATCAACTTATTTACAACAACACAGCGAGAACGGGGGTCCAAACTACTTTATTCAAGCAAACTAAGAAAACTAAAAACCAAAAATGAAAACTAAGATGCTCCAAGAACAACACAACAGTGCATGAAACAATAAAAACGAAGTGTCTAGAAAGACCTAAGATTTTTATTGATGAAGAAGGGGATGCCTTGGGCATCCCCAAGATTTGACGCTTGTAACTTTTGGATATTTCTTGGGGTGACATGGGGTGGCATCCCCAAGCTTGAGATTTTTTCCATTCTTCATCTCATTATATCATTCTTCCTCTACACCTGCAAATTTTCCTTCATACAAAACTTCACACAATTTTCATTAGCAACATTAGTATATTCAAAAGATAATAGACCTTGGGGTTTAGTTTTAAAACAGTAAAACTTTCACTAAAAAGACAATCTACTGTAGAAATTCCCTCAAAAAGCTCAATTTCCCTAAAAGAACCCAAAAAGGAATCAATAAGAAGCAAATGCAAATAATGATAGAAATCTGTCAAAACAGACCAGCAGGTAGAAACAAAAAATTTCAAAGACCTTATGTTGCTCAAATCACAAAGTGTTGAACTAACGAAAGTTAGGTAACAACTTGGTGGATTTATTCAGAAAATTACAGCTCAATCCGAATTACAAATATTTTACAAGATTGTTTATGGTGGAGTACAAAAATCTGTTTCGGGACAGCAACTCCCCAAATCTTACTTCCCTCTCATTAGAGGTTATTATTGGCACAAAAAGCAAATAAAAAGGATAAGGAGAGGTTCTGTAATAACTTCCAAGACTCAAGAAAACTATTGGGTTATCTCCCAAGAAGTACTTTTCTTTAATGCCTTTAAGTTAGGCAGAAGAAGCAAGAATCAAGTATTTTCAAATGAAGAAGCATTAACATCAACTTTCATGCTCCTACCTTTCTTACCTCTCTTCTTCTCTTTAGGGGATATATGATTGCTTATTGGAGAAGCAAAATGCATAATTCCCTTTTCCACATCTATTATTGCTCCAAGGTGTTTCAGCAGGGATCTTCCAAGTGTAATTTGTCCTTTTCCTACACATTCAATAACAATATAATTAGTAGACACCACTTTCCCTGAGATCTTTGTAAACACACCTTCAGCTATTCTAATGGGTAATAAAGTTGCATTGTTGGTAAGAGATATTTCTTCTCCTCCTTCAGAAAGTCCCTAGAGATTCAAAGACTCACATATATCTTTAGGCATGAGACAAAAACACTTCTAAATGTTCCAAAAATGCCCAAAAGTGGTGATATATGCCATAAAAGTTTTGTTTTGTTTTTAAAATACTTTTCAATATTCCATAAATTCCCAAAAGTCATAATATATGTCAAAAGTGGTACAAATTAAATATGATTCAAATATGTCATAATAATTTGTCCATGATACAAATATTTCATAATAATTTGTCCATGAATATTACAATCTTTTTCGACCATGCGTTTTACAATATTTTTTGAGCTAGCGTTTTACAATTTTTTTTCCCTTCTTTGTCGTGGTTGAATAATTTAGCCCCGGTACTTTAATGTTTCTTCTTTCGAACGGGCTACCTTTTTTGGGCAGGGTTGTCCTTTTTCTTCTTATGATGTATGTTGCCGCATTATTCTTGTGTCCTTTTACTAGTCGAAGTCTTGCTCGTTGGCGACTCCATCCATTCTGATGATGTTTCTTTTTCCTCTCCTCACGACAGCACGGCTAGACTTTGTCGGGTCGGTAATGACAAAACATTGGTCCACTTTGGTAACCAGTACCCACGGTTCATTTTTCGCGACCACGTTCGCACCGGCGGCCTTGGATTTGGCTACTTCGGGTATAACCATGGTTGTGAAATACCGGTCTTCTCTTTCGATGCTCTTTGCCTATCTAACACGGAACATCGACACCTTTTCTCCATAGTAGTCGAGCGTCTCCTCGATCCTTCCGTAAAATCTTTCCTTCATGTTGTCATCGGTGTAGAATTCGGACGTTACGCCTGAGTTCTGGTAATCACACTTGTTGTCCTTTTCCTCCGTGTAGAATGTGTAGCCGTTGATATCAGACGCCTGATAGGTCACTAGGTTTTGCATCGGTCCCTGTGACAAGGTGAATATGATCTTTTCGGTGTTAGAAGAATGCGATCGCGGGGGATTATCAAGGAGCGTCTGCCTAAACCAACGCGTGAAATCTGAGTTGTGCTCTTTGATTATTTCTCCCTATGTCCTCTGTATTCCCCGGTCACTGTACTTCTTCTCGATTAACCTTTTGTGCTTCTGTACCCAAGGATTCACCAGTTCTAAATGCTGTAGCGTGAAGAGGTTTGATCGATCAAAGTCCACGCGTCGAAAATCGAAGTCAACATGCAGTATGCGACGACCCTCTCGGTGACGAGATCCATCGAGCTTACCAAGGTGCCTGTTGACAGGAAGACCGGCAGGGTTCTCGATGTCTAGATAATTCGTGCGGAAAGAGATGCACTCTTCGGCCAGAAAGCCCTTGGCTATGCTTCCATCTGAACAGGACCTATTGCGAACGTATCCTTTGATGTGTCCGTTCATCCTTTCGAACGCCATCATGCTGCGGAGGAACATCGGCCCGAGTTGGACGATGTCCTCCACGACATGAACCAGCAGATGCAGCATAATGTCGAAGAATGTGGGCGGGAAGTAGACCTCAAGATCGCATAGTTTCACCACGATGTCCTCCTGTAGCCTCCCGAGTTGATTCACGCGAATCGACTTCCTAGAGATCACGTCGAAAAACTTGCAGAGGCCAAATAACGTTTCACGGACGTGCTTGTCCATTATCCCTCTTAGTGCAGCCGGAAGTACCTGCATCATTAGCACGACACAGTCGTGAGACTTCATGGCATTGAACCTCTGCTTCGCCTCGTCTAGGTATCTGCTTATCTTGCCCGCGTATCCGTAAGGAAATTTGACTCCTAGAAGGCACTTGAAAAACTGTTTGATCTCATCCTGGCTTAGAGTGAAGCAAGAAGGAGGGCAGTAATATTCGCTCTTCTTGAACTTTTTACCCTTACGACGACCTTGTGTCGTCTCTGACTCATGATCATCATCATCTTCCTGATCATCAGGAGTAGTGCGTCCTCCGTGAAGCTCCTTCCGGATACCCATGAATATCAGGCCGTGCCTTGGTTTCGGACCATCTTTCGTCCTATCTGGCATGTTGATTTTGGTGGCGACCAGACTCTCGCACACGTTTTTCGTGATATGCGTGATGTCAAGGCTATGAGGCGTGCGGAGAAACTTCCAGTATGGAAACTCCCAGAAAACAGACCTTGTTTTCCATACCTTCAACAGCATCTTGTCTTGCTGCCTCTTTCTCTTCTTTCCAGGCTTAGGACAATCTTTCCAGTTTTTCAGCAACTGTTCCACTTCTTCGCTGCTCCTATGCTCTGGGATTCCTCGGGTCTTGGATTTTCCATCGAACAGGTCTCCACGTTTTCTCCATGGATCATTCTTGCCGAGCCACCTCCGGTGCGCCATGAACTTGATTTTCGAAGACCCTGGATCTTTCTCTAGTTGGAGATAGCTTGTGTTATCCATCCACCTAACGCATGCGCAGAATCCTTGGATAACCTTCCCCGAGATATACCCGCAACCTGGATAGTCTTGCACCGTAGTGACCAACGCGACTCTCATAGTGAAATAATCTTGTGCGATGGCGTCGTAAGTATTGGCTCCAGATTCCCATAACGTGGCTAGCTCCCCTTTCAACAACCTGAGATACAAATTGATGTTGGTATCAGGTTGTTTTGGCCCTTGAATTAGCATACTCATTTGTATGTACTTCTTCATGCACAACCATGGAGGGAGGTTGTACATCCATACAAACACGGTCCAAGTGTTTGTGCGTGGTTCTCCGGCTACTGAACATATTGAGTCCATCGGTGCTCGCACCAAGCCTGATGTTCCTCGAATCTCCATCGAATTCTGGGAATTCGAGGTCCAATGCTTTCCAATGGCTATCATCTGAAGGGTGCGTCAGCAGCTCATCCTTTTCGAGGTCATCGTCATCTCCTGGCTTCTTCCTTTCCGCATGCCATCGCATGAGCTTCGCTTCCTTAGGGTCCGCAAAATAGCGTTGCAGACGAGGAGTGATAGGAAAGTACCATACCACTTTTCGAGGTGCTTTCTTCCCTTTATTGTATCGACTCACGCCGCACACCGGACATGTGGTTTTCTCCGCGCCCTCGCCCCAATAAATGATGCAATCGTTGATGCATACGTGATATCTAACATGCGGTAGATCGAGAGGACAGACGATTTTCTTGGTGTCCTTGATACTAGTCGGACACGTGTTCCCCTCCAGAAGACGATCATGCCAGAATGCCATCATATCGTCGAAGCTTGCGTCGCTCAATTTGTGTTTTGCCTTCATCTCCATAGCCTTGAGCATTACATTCAACCGGGTATCATCGGGCCTGCATCCTTCATACAATGGAGTAACCGCGTCTTTCTCAAGTTGAGCAAGCTTGGCTTTCTCTCTAGCGGCAGCCTTGGCGTTACACGTCTGCTTGAGAAGCAGCTCTTGCACATAATGGTCCCGTACCCAGCCTGACGTTGTTCCATCGTCGTCTGCTCCTCCGGCATCTAGATCATCATCATCCCGGTCTGCTTCCTCACCTTCACCATCTCCAGGAGACTCTTCATCATCTCGCCCGTTCTCGCCATGATGATCATCGTCATTTTGCCCACCTTCACCGTCTCCATCGTCTTCGTCATCGCTTATCCAACGAGTGTATCCATCCATGAAACCATGGCGGAGCAGGTGTGCCTGCAGATTCCCGGAATCTGGGTCGATCACCTAGTTGAGTTTGCATCTTCTGCACGGACATCTTATCTCCGTCTTGTTATTTCATATCATGTCGGCCGTCACACATTTCAAAAATCTAGCCACAATGCCTTCGCTGATTATTAGCACCATTTTTGCCTGCACGGTGTAGACGGTACAATTAGAAGTCTATTAAAACCACATAATCAATGCATGCATGCAATGGTCAATAGAAAATTTCGGCATGACCTATCCTAAAATAAGGACCTTTGCAAAATGCCAAAGTCTTGCCAAAATGGAAATGAATCAACATTTCGGCAAAACAAATGGCAACTTGTTCACACACAAAAACAAGAGAGAGAGAGAGACCGATCCATACACACATGAACATATCATTATCCTCTCCATACACACATGCATGAGCATCATCGATACTCTCCATATACACACACATGACCATCGATCCTCTCCATACACACATCATGAGCATCGATCATCTACATACATATGAGCATATCATCCATATACACATGGACACATCCTTACATGGACAACTTACCAAGATGAGAGACCGATCGCGAGAAGATGGAAAGGAGAGGTGCGCGCGAGACCGGAGAAGGAGATGAGAGACCGGAGAGCTTCCTCTATTACATATGTAACATCCAAGGCAAGTTCTACATGCTAAAAATGGTGAATGAGTGGAGAAATTGAGGTGGGAAGGAGAAGGATCCCGACTAGATCTAAGGAGGAAGAAGAAGGGGAAAGTGAAGTGTGGGGTGGTGGATGATCACACATGTGCACAAAGTGGAGCTGCCAAAAAAATAATGGTCGACACATCCGTGGCGCGCATGGCCCTAGTGCGCCACAGGTAATAATCACAACCGTGGCGTACATGCCAGAGTGCGCCACAGATGTTTCTGCCCATTTACAGAATAGAGGGGCCTTCACTTAGGCGTAGCCCATGTGCCGCATGTGCGCCACGATTAATCATAACAACCGTAGTGCACCTAACCCATGTGCGCTACGGGTATGCGGCATGCGTCCAGCAGGGCCCTGGCCCACACATATCTGTGGCGCACTATGACCATGTGTACCACGATTGTTCTAGTTACTAGTAGGGCACTGCCCACAGGTGAGCCACACCTGTTTTAGCCGTGGGGCACTTCAACCATGTGAGCCACGGATGTGCTGATTACCTATAGCCATTTTCCTAGTAGTGCATCAAAAGTTTTGCTATTTATAGCAAATTTTCTTGTAGGAAACCATTTTGAAGGCTCATAATTTGTTGGAACATAATCATGGTGCTCTCTAAGCATGTTATAGCAATCTTTCAAAGCAACTGTATGGGTCTCAAGATTGTTCAACCTAGCATAGATGTTTATTCAGGAAGAATCAGACTTGCTAGGCATATTATAAATTATAATCAACTTCTTTATGGCATCCAAAACTTCATTCTTAGTACATTGAAAAATATCTTTCCCAGCTATAGCATCCAAAGCATATCTATAACAAAGAGCAAGACCATGGTAGAAACTATTAATAACCAGGCTAAGACACATCTTAGGCTCAGGTTTTCCTTTTAAATCAGAGATTCTAGACCAAGCTTCTTTGAAACTCTCTTCACTTTCTTGCTTGAAAGTAAAGATCCTTTCCATATGTGACACATTGATAGGACCAAAACCAGACATGGTAGCAACTAAAGCAGGAACTGATTTTTTTGTGTTTTTGATAAAAAGAGGCAAACAAAACCAAGCAAAAGAAACTAAGAAAAACAAAAACAAAGTAAAGATAAAGGTTGTGAAGGACTCCCCTGGTGAAGTCGTCCTTAGCCTCCCTGGCAACGACGCCAGAAAACAGCTTGATGTGCTCAGATCAATGTAGAGCTTCGTTGGGAGACCCCAAGAGGAAGGTATGATGAGCACAGCAGCAAGTCTTCCCTCAGAAAGAATCCAAGGTTATTGAACCAGTAGGAGGAAGGAAACGACCCAAAGGTGTTGCTAGCAACTTGGAAACCTACACAACACAACCTCAAGACTTTGCCGCAACGGACAATGAGGCTGTCAATCTCACCGGTTTGCTGAAAACAAAGGATTAACTGTATGGTGTGAAAGGTAATGGTGGTTTGCAGAAAGTAAACAGTAACAGTGGAAGATGTATCAATAGTAAAGATTGGACCGGGGTCCATAGTTCACTAGAGGTTCTCTCCTTAAGATAAACAAACATGGCATGCTAGGTAAACAAATTACAGCGGGGCAATTGACTGGACAGTGCAAGGCATAACAATGAAATACTAGACATTCATGATCCTATGAGATTTGATTGGGAAATACAACAATATACATAGACCTCCATCCAACTTCATCTATGACTAGTAATCCACCTTCAGGTTATCATCTGAACACCCTCCACTATTAAGTTGCAAATAACGGATAACTACTTTAAGCAAAGTGTGTAAGGTAAACAATCCACTTGTTTCATGAACAAGAGATTGTTGTTTTCCCCCTAGTAGCAACAGCACATCTCACTACAAGGAATATGGTCTATTGCAACAATAATTATTGCAACGGACAGTTTTCGTTGCAATAAAATGCAATATTACCACAAAATTCCTATTTGTGGCAATAGTCTCCACATATTGCCACAAGTTAGTTCCATCGCGATAACTACCTGTTTTGTTGCAATAGAGGATGTGTATTGCAACAAAACACCTTGGTGTTGTAATACAGTGGTCCTATTGCGACAATTTTGTGTTGTTGCTGGAACTTGTCAACTTGTTTCAATAGAGACTAGCTAATGCAACGAAAACAAAAGATCGTGGTAATATTTTGAAAGATATTGCAACATTTTCCCATGTTGCGCTAAGTATTCATATTGTTGCAAAAAACTAGCTTGTATTGCAACAAAATACTTATTTGACGTAATAGCAGTTTTTTGCCTCAACCTCATTGTGTTGCAATAACTACTGCATATTGTGATAAGTTATGTATCCATGGTAATATGTATAAGATGTTGTGACAAGTTTAGATTTATATTGATACTAGATGGACTTCACGCGCTTTGCCACACGGACTTATCCATTTATTATTTTAAACCAGGTGCGGATTTTTTCTTTTTATATAGTTATAAATAAGATTTCCCATCTGTGTGGGGACTCCTTCCGATCCAAGGTTGCAAAGGAGGAGCGGCGATGGCGCGTCACGGTACATCTTCTTCGACGACGGCGTCCTCATGGTCTTACATGATTTGTTTGCTTTTATCTTTGATCTTTGGGCTGTTCTGTAAGTCTCTAGTTTTTATTACTAGAACTATCTCGAAAAAAAAGAGATGTCGGAGGGCCAATTTTGTAAAGGATGTTGGAGGGTCAATTTTGTAAAAACGTTCTCTCATTTTTCCCGACCAATTCCTTAGTCCCTGCTCTCAGTTCATCTTCATCTCTCGCACCGACCATCCTCACTCGCTCTCCGATTCTTGCCAACGCCGCCTTTCTCCCCCCTTGACCGACCTACGCCGCCTTGCTACTAGAGCTCCCCGCAGGAACCTCGTGGCGAAACAAAATAGGGTTTTGCAAATAGCGTTTCGCCGAACCTTTCTACTCGACAGTTTTGCATGGAAAGATATGATGCAATGCTATGAATGATATGCAAGACCAAATCTAAAATTTGGGATGTGACAAGACTAACCCCCTTAAGATGAATCTCGTCCTCGAGATTCGGCGCGGCTAGCAAATAGGTGTGGGTAGTCCTCTCGGATGTCATCCTCACGCTCCCAAGTGGCTTCCTCTTCCGTGTGGTGACTCCACTGTACCTTGCAAAATTTGATCGTCTTGGTACGGGTAATCCTCTCTGCTGTCTCCAGAATCTTGATCGGTTTCTCCTCATAGGTCAAGTCATTCTCTAGCTGAACCTCCTCTAGTGGTACGGTGTCTCTCAATGGTGTATCCACCATCTCCGGATGGCACTTCTTCAGCTGGGACACGTGGAACACGTTGTGAACAGCGGACAGAGCCTCTGGCAACTCCAACTGGTAAGCAACTTCTCCTTTGCGTGCTAAGACCCGATACGGTCCAATAAATCGAGGTGCCAGCTTACCCTTAATCCCAAATCTCTTAATTCCACGTAGTGGCGACACTCTGAGGTATGCTCTATCACCTATCTCATACACCACTTCCTTGCGCTTGGCGTCAGCGTAGCTCTTCTGTCTTGATTGTGCTACCTTTAGCCTGTCCCTAATCAAGGCGACCTTCTCTTCATCGTCCTTGATCAAATCAGGCCCAAACAACTGACGTTCTCCTACTCCATCCCATAGCAATGGTGTTCGGCACCGTTTCCCATATAGCACATCGAACGATGACGTCTTGATGCTTGTTTGATAGCTGTTGTTGTAGGAAAACTCAGCATAAGGCAAATTCTCATCCCAACTAGATCCATGAGCTAAAGCGCAAGCTCTCAGCATGTCTTCCAAAATCTGATTCACCCTCTCGGTCTGTCCATCAGTCTGTGGGTGAAACGCTGTGCTAAACTCCAATCTAGTACCAAGTGACTCGTGCAGCTGGCGCCAGAAGTGTGAGGTAAATTGGGTGCCTCTGTCAGATACAACACTCTTGGGAACTCCATGTAGGCACACAATTCTGTCCATATAAATCTCGGCCAACTTTGCACTCGTATAGGTCGTCTTCACCGGTATAAAGTGGGCTACCTTGGTCAAATGGTCGACCACTACCCAAATAGAGTCATATCCTGACCTGGTCTTGGGCAATCCTGTGATAAAGTGCATTCCCACTCTATCCCACTTCCAATCCGGCACATGCAATGGCTGTAGCAGTCCTGCTGTCTTCTGGTGTTCTGCCTTCACTCGGCTACATACATCACATAGGGCAATATGCTCCGCGATGTCTCCCTTCATGTTGTTCCACCAGAATATGTCCTTTAGGTCCATATACATCTTCGTATTACCCGAATGTATGGAATATGGCGAGTCATGAGCTTCCTGCAGAATCAACTTTCTTATCTCGGGATCGTTGGGAACGCACAAACGATCCCCGTACCACAGGGTTCCTTGCTCATCCTCGCGGAATTCCCTTGCTCGACCTTCCTTCATCTTTTCCTTAACTTCATCCATCTCTTTGTCTCCCACTTGAGCCTTCCTGATTCTGTCCTGTAGCGTCGGTTGGACTTCCATTGTTGCTAAGTATCCTTCAGATACTACCTCCATTCTAAGGTCCTTGAATTGCTTTCACAAGTCCTCAGGCATTTCACCAATTGTCAATCCATTGGCATAAACCTTCCGGCTCAGAGCATCAGCTAAAACATTGGCCTTTCCTAGGTGGTATTGTAGATTCATATCATAATCCTTGATAAGCTCCAACCATCTCCTTTGTCTCATGTTCAATTCCTTCTATGTAAATATGTATTTCAGGCTCTTGTGGTCGGTGTACACATCACAGTGTTTTCCCATTAAGTAATGCCTCCATACCTTGAGCGCATGAACCACTGACGCTAACTCCAAGTCGTGTGTGGGGTAGTTCCGCTCATGGTGCTTTAGTTGTCGCGAGGCATACGAAACTACTCTCCCATCTTGCATCCTCACACTCCCAAGTCCCTATCGAGAAGCATCGTAGTACACTTGGAAATCCTTCTGAAGATCTGGTAAACATAGAACAGGCGCAGTCACTAGTCGACGCTTTAGTTTCTGAAAGCTGGCCTCACATACGTCAGACCATTCAAACTTCCTCTCCTTCTTCAGAAGTTTAGTCATCGGCTTAGCAATCTTGGAAAAGTTTTCAATGAACCTCCTGTAATATCCAGCAAGTCCCAAAAAGCTTCGAATCTCTCCCGCATTCTTGGGTGCTTCCCAATCAGTTATTGTGGTCACTTTGCTTGGATCAACAGCAATTCCTTCTCCTGACACTACGTGTCCAAGAAACCCAACGGTGTTAAGCCAGAATTCACACTTGCTGAATTTGGCATACAGCTTGTGTTCCCTCAGCTTCTCCATAATCAGTCTCAGATGTCTCTCATGCTCAGCATCATCCTTGGAATATATCAGTATGTCATCAATAAACACCACCACGAACTTGTCCAAATACTCCATAAATACCTTGTTCATCATGGTCATGAAGTATGCCGGGGCATTCGTTAGTCCAAAAGACATAACTGTATACTCGTATAAACCATACCTAGTGGTGAAGGCGGTTTTTGGTACATCCTCCTCTCGGATCTTCAATTGGAAGTAGCCTGACCGCAGATCAATCTTGCTAAACACCTTTGCTCCTTCCAGTTGATCAAACATATCATTTATGTTCGGCAGAGGGTACTTGTTCTTGATGGTTACTTCATTCAGCGAGCGATAGTCTACCACTAATCTCTTGCTGCTATCTTTCTTCTCCACAAACAGAACAGGTGCACCCCATGACGACGAACTAGGCTGAATGAATCCCTTTTCCAGCTGCTCCTTCAATTGTTTCTTCAATTCCTTTAGCTCATCCACATCCATCTTATATGGTTTCTTTGCTATAGGTCCTGTTCCCGGCATCAGGTCGATAAGAAACTCCACATCCCTGTCAGGTGGCATCCCTGGCAGCTCTTCCGGAAACACGTCGGGGTAATCACTAATCACCGGCACAGTATCCATGCTAACCCCCTTAGGAGAATTCAACCTACACCTTCTCGGTCGTGCAGCCGACTTGAATCTAATCCTCTTACCGTCCGGGGTTTTGAGTGAAACAGCTCGCTGTGCACAATCTATGTGTCCCCCATGCATAGACATCCAATCCATACCCAGAATAACGTCTAATCCCTGTGAATCCAACACTACTAGATGTGCAATGAAGTTGTGTGTTCCAATCCTCACAGTCAAGTCGCGGCATCCCGCGCTAGCTATCATATCTCCTCCAGGTGAACTCACTCTAATAGACCTTTTCATAGACTCAGTAGGTAACTTATACTTATCCACAAATACCCTTGATATGAATGAATGCGATGCACCAGTATCGAAAAGTATAAGTGCAGGGTAAGTGTTGATTGGGAACTTACCAATCACAAGGTCTGGCTCATCTGGAATCTCCTCCACATTCATGTGGTTCACTGTGGCCTTCTCGCCGTTGGTTGGCTTCAGTCCTTTCCTCTCCGGACAGTTGTCAGCATAGTGTCCCTTCTGCTTGCACTTGAAGCACGTCACCTCACTCAGATCCTTCTTCAGGAAGTTGCGATCACGGTTGCGGTCATGTCCACCGTGTCCTCCAGAGTGGTGAGAGTGTACTCCCTTGTGGCTGTGGTGGTTGCTCCTATGGTTGTCATGGCGATGTCCATCGCGGCGGTCATGGCTCCCATGGTCACTCCCTCCATGCTTGGAGTACCCATCATATGAAGTGCGAGACTTGTGGTGTGAACCAGAGTGGTGATTGTTGTTCTTTCTCTTGCGGTTCTCCACCTGCTTGTGCTTCCCCTCCAAGATCCTAGCCTTGTCCATAAGCTCCTGGAAAGTGGGGCAATAAACCACCAGTAGTTGTACTAAAAGCTCATCACTGAGGCCATCCAGGAATCTCTCCCTCCTTTTCGCATCGGTGTCAACATCCTCAGGTGCATAACGGGAAAGGTTGTTGAACTCCTCAATGTACTCGGCCACGGTGCGATTGGTTTGGCGAAAATTGCGGAACTCCTTCCTCTTCAGGCTCAGAACTCCTGAAGACACATGGTTGGTCCTGAAACCTTCCTCAAACATTACCCAAGTCACGGTGTCCAGCGGGTGGGTGATCTGGAATGTGTCCCACCAAGAAGCGGCTGGTCCCTCCAGTAGGTGAGCGGCAAACCTCACCTTCTCAGCATCAGTGCATCCGACGATTACTAGATCCTTGTTGACTGAACGCAACTAGTCGAGAGCAACCATTGGTTTCGTTGCAGTAGAGAACTTGGCTAGCCTTAACCTCAGAAATCTGGTGAGAGCATCTCCCTGAGGCTGATTGTTTCCATTGTTGTTGTTCTGATTTGCCATGAACTGGGTCATCACTTGGGTCAGCTGTGCCTGAGCTGCCATGAGTTGCTCCATCTCAGTGGGTTGGCGGCGGGGAGGCATCTGCGATTCAGCATAGGTAAGTTTAGAAAGAATCAACTACGATAATAGGATTCTACCCATGCATATGATCAATCAACAACAAACAATAGCAGACAATCACAAGCAAGCAACAAATCAATAAACAAGTGATCCAGCAACATCCCAGGTGTTATCCTAGTAGTATATACCTACTGAAATAGTTTTGCAAGAGTTGGCAATGGTTGACTAAACAATAGATCAACTAAACAACCAAAACAACAATCTGCCAGAACAGTCCAGCAGCGTTCACGAATTTTTCCGCCTGGCTTAAACTCGTCAGAAAATTTAGCTGATTTTCGTAAATATAGTACAGATAGTTTCGCATCAACCCAATTTTTTTCAGATTTTTCCGAGTTACCAGAAAAATATGAAAAATCGCGCAGTACTGCTGTATCAGCAGAAAAACTGCAGCGAAAAACACACAGATGATAACCAAATTGCCATAACTCTTTCATTAATATTCACACAAAATAACTCCTGGGATAATGGAGTACACAAATAAGAAACTAAACACTTTTAAACTAACACGAACTAAGCTTCACATCGATCGATACTAATCCTAACGAATTCTCCTAACGTGGCATAATTGGTGGACTTATATCTACTTCTTGAAGAGATTGAGGTAGGTCCTTGCGGTCATGCGTTGGCGCTTCGGCTCGCGGTACAACCATGGAGGCGGAGTGTACACCTCTCCTGAACCATCACTTGAGACTTCAAACTCCACCTCTTCTGGATCCTCCTCTTCTTCTTCATCCTCAGCTGCAACTGCAACAGCTTCATCTCCTCCACCATCATCGTCTCCATCATCATCATCCTCGTCCTCATCATCATCATTGTCTCCATTGTCATCATCATCTCCATTGTTGCCATCATCTCCATTGTCATCATCAGAGGGCGGATTCAGCTGTGCTTGGAGAGCGGCAATCTGGGCTGTCATAGCTTCAATGGTTTGGTCCCTTTCCTGGACGGTCCCTTGCAACTGTTGTATGTTCTGGGTGTTCTCTTGCACAGTACCATGAAGATGTGCTATGGTTGCATCTCTGGCTATCAGGGCATTCTCCAGAACTCCCACAGCTTCATGCAAAGTGTCAATCTCCTGTCCTTGGACCACCATTCCATTGCTAGTAAAGTCTGCAATCTCCTTTAACATCCTCACCTTCTCTGCTAGAGCTCCATTCTCCCTCTCCATGTCCTCTATGTGCCTCCGACGGGGCGGCATGTTGTTCCTGTCACCCGGGGTAACCACAATGTTCCCATCTTCATCACGCCTTCCATAGTCACGGTAGGGTGAATCTGCGGGCAGTAGGTGTCGAACATAGTGGCACTGGCGAGACAGGGCTTCATGTACTGCCAAGTTGATTCCAAGTCCACATTTGCAGTATGTCTTGGTGTAGACCAAGTGCGCGGGGTTTGGCAAGGCGGCATCTCTGAATATGAAGGTAGTAATCTCCCATGCATCCTCTCCATATCCATAGGTGTACAGCCTTCTTCCCTTGAACATAGGCAGTGGCAATCCCAATGACTGAGAGAGCTGAGCTAACTGCCTTGCAAAGGGCCTTGGTGACTCCATGGTGACATACTCAGTCCTGACGTCTCCCATCTATCAAGTAAAAGAGGAAAGTGTGAGAATAGCATATGGTAAGAATTTACGAGGGTGAAAGGCATAAGAGGAAAGACAGAGTTAATATAGGCTTGATAATTCTATGGCTTCCTAATCCAATCCTAGGTCACGATCCTACAGTCGACACACGGGCTCTGATACCATCATGTAACACCCCGGTTTTGAAAAGACCGTGGCCTCTATGTGACATGCCAATCCCTGGATCGGTTCATTGGCCCACAATAGAGTAAGATAGATAACATAGCATAATATTCGTGTATCATGAACTACAAAGATCCAGAGTACCATTATTACAATAAAAGCTTAGCGTAAAGCTAGCTCAAATTATTCAGGTAGCAACATAAACAAATAAATCCCCCAATCTTCAAATTGCCCACAAGTGAACAAGTGCCGAGTGGAGTACCGTGGCCTATAACGATCAATCAGAATCGGAATAACCTGCAACATGAAACATAGCAGCCCCGAAGGGTCAATACATGTAATGTATGGCAAGTAGAGCTAGTAATGGAGACAGTAGTACCAACATCTACATGCATATTTGGCAAGTGGAGCTGTGTCTGGCTTGCATTTGAAAATACATTTGTCCTACTTTCATGAATAGTTTTTGATTTTCTTTGAAAAGATCCCAATTAAGTTAACCCAACAATATTAAAACAATTATGAAATTAGAATGAGCGAGAAACATGTCATGGAATCAATATCTAGCAACTCAGTTGTCCATAACCGGGGACACGGCTAATCGATTAGATTATACACTCTGCAGAGGTTAGTACACTTTACCCATGTGACTTGGCCAGCCCAGCTCGTACCATCACTCTCATTTTGGGTGATGATAAGGAGAAGTCCAAGAAGAGACTGTTCGGAAAGTAGCTCCTCAATCCCGACGCGCACCGGTCCAACCTACCAAAATTCTACATCTCTGGATACGCGGGTTCGAGTTACCACAACCAACTAAGTCCAACCAACCGCCCATTTCATTATTGGCACATGGTTGTACACGTAAGCTACACAATAAAGAAGCCAATCAATATCTCTCGATACCTGGGTGCCTTTCCGCAATGAAACCACCAAAATTTATCAATACCATCACACCCAGGGGGTTCATTGATTAAGCTGTTTTAGTTTTCACAAACCAATACTTTGAGAAAACAAGTATCAATGATGTAACCCAGCCCTCGTTCAACATAGCATGGCTAAGCACATCTTCCAACGGTGGTTCATCTACAAAGAGGGTCCTACCACATAATAGGACATAGCATAGCGATAGTATCATCCTACACATGCATCTACAAAATACACGACAATGCAATGAAAATAGTAGGACGATATCATGAACAAAGTAGCATCTACTTGCCTTGGTTGTAGCGGTCTGGAGCACAATCCTCACACGAGCAAGCGTTGCACTCGACACAATCTACACGATACAATTGCATTCATAAACAAACAATCCACAAGCATATGCAACATATATGATGCATATGCATGAACGACAAGTGAATTGGTGCTACAGCTGCACCACAACATCCTATACCATAATACTACCGATTACATGCATGGAAAATAGTTTTAGCGCTAGGGAAACTATTAAGTAAAAGTAATGCTCCAAACTAGAGCTAGAACTTAAATAATTCACTACCGGTAGTATACTGTTTGTAAAATCGTTGGAAAATTCTACAGTATAGGCATCGCTGATTAGAAACAGTACCAATTGGAATTACCTGAAAAGGAATTATAAAACTCCCCGAGTAATTAAAACACTGCAGAAAGCCAATAGACAGTTTCTGCAGAAGTTTTTACCGTAAGCCTACCCTTTTAATTCACGATGAGATTCCCCTCATTCCACTGAATCCAGGGACATATCATACGCGATTTTTGGAGCTACGGATCTTTTTCTATGAATTTATTACTTCGAAAAGGCCACTAACTAGTTTGATTAAACTGTACTAAACCTTGCAGTAAAAGCCTGAACCAAAGGTACAGCGAGATTCTACCCGACTCACTGAATCCGTACATATTTTATTTGCAATTTTTGGCCAAGCGGTTTAATTTCTACGCAATTTACAAGATTCTACCGAAATCTACCAACTAAAAGGATTAACGAAATTGACCAATCAATTGTGTCTATTGACTGGTCAAAGCGTCTGCTGACTGGGCGCTGACTGGACGTCTGACTAGTCAACGCCTGAGTCTGACTTGTCAACTAACGATCTGAGCCGCCGATCTGAGATCTGAAGGTGGCTGCTGTCTTACCGGAAACGGACGGCAAAACGGACTCCGGCGAGCTCCGGACGGCGGCGACGATCGGTTCCGGCGTCGGGGTTCTTCCTGCACGGACACACACGGTCAACTAACGGGTCGACAAAACAATCGCGACGCAAGATGGCGCGCGTACGTGCGTGTATGCGTGCGTGCTTGCACACATGCGATAACGCGCAAGCGAGGTGGCGCAGCGCGGCGGCGCGCGCAGCAGCGAGGCGCGGCAGCAGCAGATGGCGCGCGCACCGGTGGCGATGCGACGCGGCGGCGGGGTCGGCTGGGAGCGGCGGCTTGGCGGCATGGCCGCGGTGGCGGGTGCAGGCGGCGGCTCAGCGCAGCGCAGCGCGGCGGCGATGGCGGCGGGGCAGCGGGCGATCGCGGGCTCGCGCGGCGGAGGCGGCGGAGTGCGGGTGGCGTGCGGCGGAGGGAGGCGCAGATGGCGGCGGCGATGGCGGGCATCGGCGGCGGCGGGGATGGGAACGGAGAGAGGAGGCGGCGGCGGTGCTGTACCGGGCGGCGACGGCGACGGGGGCGGCCGGCGGCAGCGGGCCGAAGGGCGGCAGGCAGCGGCGATCCTCGGGAACCGCGCGCGCGGGACGAGGAGATCGAGGCGGCGGCGGTTGTTGAGGCAGGTGGGCACGCGGCCTGAGGCAGGGGGTCCAGAGCAGATGGAGAGGCTGCGGCGATCCAGAGCAGGATCAACTTCAACCCCGACGGCACCTCCCGAGGTATATTTGTCTATGATTCAGCTCGTCAAAGAGATGCTCTTGCAACATTGATTGTCGTTAATGATTTACCATTAGGGTTTGGCGAGTCTCCTGGTTTTGTTGAATATATTAGAACTGCTCACACCCCTAGTTTAAACCAGTCTCTAGACAAACTACAACTAGGGATATGAAAAAGCTAGCCAAAGCAGGTCGTGTCGCTATGAAAGAACAATTAGTATCGTCAACTTTTTCAGTCTCCATAACTTCTGATATTTGGAGTGGTCGTGCTAAGCAAGATTATATTACTGTTGTTGCTCATTATGTTAGCTTATCATGGGAATTAAATAAAAGGATAATAGGATTTGAGTTAATCGATGTATCACACAATGGTGTGGATATTGCTAATGCTATACTTAAAGTTGTTACTGAATTTGGTCTTACCGACAAAATATTTGCAGTAACTTTGGATAATGCTTCTTCAAATACTACTGCAATGAATACTCTAATTCCTATATTTGAAGTATATGCATCAAAATTCCTACTTCATCAACGTTGTGCCTATCATATAATTAATCTTATTGCTAAAAGTGCTTTAGATGATCTAGACCCACACATTAATAAATTGCGTTTGGCAATATCATGGGTAGTGATGTTTTTCTCAATGAGCTGGGTGAGGCATTATGTACAAAAGGGTGGCCATCAAGGAAATCTGAGGAAATGCAACAAGAACTTCTCAGGATCAATGCAAGGTGGACCAAGATGAAATTTGGTTGTGAAGCTTCGAGAGAGAGGTTTATTGATCAACCTTAGTTGTGGATAGAAGAGAGCGAGGACAAAGATGATATCTTCATGCCACCTTTCGAGAAGAAGGCGAGAGCTGCCTGGGAGAAGGAGCAGGCCAAGAAGGAGAAGAAAAAGGCATCATCAAAGGGCAAGGACGAGGCATCGTCGAAGGGTAAGGGTGAGGCATCAGTGGAGGATGACAATGATGACTTCATGCCGCCTTTCGGTAAAAAGCCGAGAGCTGTCTGGGAGAAGGAGCAGGCCAAGGGAAAGGGCAAGGGAAAGGGTAGGAATTTGTAAATCTTATATCCCCATATTGCCCCTCCCTTACTTTTTTCCTCCATATTTCCCTTTAAATAGACCAACCCACCACACTCATTCTCCACACCACCACTCTCATTCCCCACACCACCACTCTCATGGCTGCTGAACCAAATCCCAACCAACCGATACCCCCCAACCCCAATCAACCAAGAAGAAGACGCCATCTTTGGGAGCAGGACTACGATGAAGAATTTGTTACGATAGATGGTGTCGAAGTGCACCAAGTTAGGTACAAAAGTTGCGACCGTCTCTTCATCTTGCAAAGGGGAGCCGGATTTGGTTACTTGTGCAGGCATGTCAAGTTTCATCTGAGATCAGTTCGAGCGGTTGTACTCTTTTTCCTCGCTAGGGATGTAAGGTTTTTTAATGAGGCAACATCAATAAAGCTCAGTTTTTATCCCATATAAAAATTTGTGTCATTTTACTATTTTTTTGCATTTTTTTGACATTTTTTAGCATTTTTTCGAACTCAAATCGAAAAAAACAGACAAAAACAGAAAAAACAGACTAAACGGGCCAAAACGGCCCCGCGGGCCAAACGTGCCGCGGGCCGGCCCGTGTAGCGCTGGGGCCGGGCCCGGGCCGCCAGGCTGGGCACGCGTGCCGGCCCGACACGTGGCCTGGCGGGCCATGGTGGGCCGTGCCACGTGCCGGGCCTGGGCCGTGCCGGGCCGTCCCGTTGGCCAGATTTGCCGAACACTAGGTCGCTGCCCCAGCGCCCCAACTCCCCTCGATGCCACACGCACACACGCTACACACCCGGACCTGGTCCAACCCACGCGCCTGGACCCAGTCACCACGCGAGCGGCAGCCCGCAACCTCCCCTGCCCGCGTCTCTTCCTCACCATCCCTGTCGCCGCCAGGAGCGAGGCCTCCGCCCGCTTCTCTCCCGTCGTCGCCCTCCTTCCTGGAACCCCGGTCGCCACCCGCTTGGTCCCAGCGAGCTCCATCGCTGCCTCCCGTCCCCGTCCTTGGAGCTCGTTCCCGATCCTCGGGCCTCTCTCTGGCCTGGCTCTTGGGCAATGGCGCCACCGCCAGGGCCCTCTCCTTCCTCCGTTCGTCGGCTTCCCCAGCGGGCCATCATCGGTCGCCCCCTCCCCCCGCTGCTCTGCATCGAGATCGCCATGCCACCGGTATTCCGGGGTCGTTATAAAATAGGGTTTGCGGGAAGGGGTTCACACATTAGGGGGTCTCGACGAACTTGGGGTTCCGGGGTCCGGGGTCGGTCTCAGGGTCCAGGGTTCGACGGAAGCGGGATCGTTCTCGGGCTCCGGGGTCGTTCTCGGATATCGGGGTAGTTCTTGTTGCATTGGAAGCAGGGCTTGGTCCGGCGTCAGGGGCGCATCGGATTCCCCTGGCCGCTGCCGTTCTTGTCATCGCGAAGGTCTTGTCGGGTCCCCAAGTCGGGTCGGTCTTGGCTTCGGGGTGAAGTGCTTGTCGTTCTCGTGGCGATCTTTGCGTCCTCCCGGTTCGGATCTTGGCGTCCGAGGGTAGATCTTGGCGTGTCGAGGGTGTCGAGTTCAAGGTTCTTGTGCAACTCGTCGGGGCGTCCCTGTGGTAGATCTTGGGGGTATCGCGGTTTCGATGTCGATGGCGTCCTTGAATGGAATCGGTCACCGATAGCCTTCGCTTGTCAACACATGTCGATCTTGTCCATCGGATGGCGAACTTGAAAGGACAACAACGGTTGCAACACGGTCCCTCGGGGTTTCGAGTTGGTCTTGGCTTCCGTTAGAGCACCAGCGAGCACGCATACGCGGAACGGGTCTTGGCGTCGACAGGCTCGCGCACCGGACAGCGAGGCGTCGACGGCAGCGGGCGCTGCCGGGAGGAGGCGGGGCAGCGCAGGGTCTCGGGGCGAGCTCGGATCGGGGAGATAGCACGCAGGCACGCGAGCCAGCAGCTCGCTGCAGGGCGCGGCGGGGGTCGGCCAGATGGAGGGCTGCGGCGGGCAGACGCACGTAGGGCCCGCGCGGAGCGGAGGTTGGCGGCGGGAGATGCTGGGGCTCGCTGGCGGCGGGACTCGCGGCCGCGACGGAGGGAAGGCGACGGGGTCAGGCGACGGGCGGTGCGGAGGAGCTCGCAGGCGGTGGAGGGGCGCCGGAGCACGGGGGAAGGCGCGTCGGGGCCGGGGCTTGGGGGCCGAAGACGAGCGGGCCGACGGGGCTCTGCGGGACGGCGAGGACGAGACGGCGACGCGCTTGGGAGGTGGCGGCCGCTCGCGGAGGCCGGAGGCGAGGCGGGCTTGAGCGGCGGCGCGGCTCGGGGTCGTCGGGGCGGGGCCGGCGAACGGCGCGCGGGGACGGGCGGAGGAGGCGGTGAGGGCGGCAGGACGCAGGCGGCGGCGCTCGGGGTCGCTGGCGGCACGCGCAGGGCGAAGGGGCCGGCGGCGCTCGGGGTCGCTGGCGGCCTGAGCGGGAGCGGGTCGGGGACGCGCGGACTCTGCCTGGCGAGGCGGGGCGGAGCTCCGCCAGGCGGCAACGTCGGCACAGGGTCGGGGAAGGCGCGGCCGGGCGCGGGTCGCCGGGGAGGAGCGGAGGCGGGGCCGGCGGGGCCGGCGGGGACGGCTCGCGAGCGGAGGCGGGTGCGCGCGGGGTAGCTGGGCCGGCGAGCGGCGGTGCGGTAGGGGAGAGGGCCAGGGCGGCGGGCGGCTCGCCGGCGACGGAGAAGGAGGCCGGGTTCGCCGGAGAGGAGGTGGGGAGGGGAGGCATGAGCGGGCGTAAGGTGGCGTGGGGAGGAAGAAGAGAGGTTGGGGGAGAGGGACACGCGGGGGACAGGGCTGCTGGGGTGGGGCCACCGCGCGTGGGGCCGGGGGTGTGGGGCCAGGGGCAGGGAGAGTGGGGCTGGCGGTTGGTGGGGGTCTGGGCGCTGTGCGTGGTGGACTGGGTGTGTGTGTGGCTTGTGTGGGCAGGGAATGTTGAGTGGGTGGGGAGGGTGAGAGAGAGAGGGGGAAGAGGGTAGGCTTAGGTGGCAGTTTAGGATTGGGTAGAGGGGTAGAGAGGGTGAGGTGGCGTTTCGGGATTGGTCCGGGTGATGTGGCCAAAGGGGTGTGGGTAGATTAGTTGGTAGGTTTAGGAAAAAGGGGGTGGACCGATTATATTTTCTGGGGTGGTCGTTTGGGTCATTCGGCCCGTTCGACTGCCCCACTAAAATAATTAAATCTTTTATTTAATTTAAAAGCACCTTTTTGCAAACCGCTAGCATTCAAACAAAAATAATCCGGAGACCGGGTTTTGCATTTGAGTTAAGATGGGGCGTTTGGAAAACAAATCGGGCTTTGCGAAAATGTTTTAAGGAAACAATGCATGAGGATGACGATGCAATGCACAAATTCAACGTGATTTTCTAGTAGTGGTTTTTGCGGAATGCCACAATTCGACACCACTAACAAAGGATCTCGCCCTCGAGATCCGCCTCATGGTACCGGAAGGAAGGTCGACGATCTGCATCTTCTCGCTTCGTGTAGATCCTCGCGACACCACTAACAAGGGTTGTTGTCCGTGATCGTCGAGAGAACACTCCGGAAACAAAAGGTCGAAAGTAGAGGTATCAACAAGTAAAGCCACCTCTAGCTTCGATGGAAAGAGGGAACCGATGCATTCTCATCCACTTCAATGTACACAAGCGAATAGAGTGAGTAGTCGGCATGGGGGCCAATCCATCACGCACCCAAACTATTACTCTGCACAATCAGTAGAAAAGAGTGCAACCATTCTCGGAATCAGACTGAAGAGCTCGACAATCGAGGTTCGGAAACAAAGGAGTGATGCAGACTCTGCATCGGATCTGGCGTAGAGAATGTCGTCGCGTCGGAGAACACCGGAAGGCACAAACAAGGAACAAAGAATGGTAATACCGTAGACGGATTCCTCAGGCAGCTTGAACACCGGATGATAGACCACCGTTATAAAAGAAGGAAGCGAAACCCTGAAGGTACGACGGAAACCCAACCACGAGAAATTCCTGGACTCGAAGAAAGAGACGAGAGCGGATCCAAAACACGTCGAGATAAGAGGGGAATAGCAAAGGGGTAAGAAGTAAAATCAGATCTAACCAGAACTATCCAACCGATTTTGCAAAAATAGTTTTGACACTCTACTTCGACCGTTAGCTAGGTTATCCTACAGGCTGGACTTGTGGGGTATCGCAACTGCTGAGCTCTGATACCACTCTGTAACACCCTCGGAATCGACCCTATGCAAGTTTTAGCGAAACCCGCCAAACCCGCATAGAAACGATTCAAAGGTGCCCACCAGGCACTTTCGTGCGGGTGGAAAACGAAGTAATAACATTACACAACAGTCCTCGATGGGACCCACAGAACAGATATATAAAACGGCGACTCAAAGAGTCAAGAATACAGATATACGGTACAGAGATCCAAATCACCTTGAAAATGATACGGCGTCCGACTACGGACAAGATGCAAATGGGGCTAAGAGCCCTGAAGAATAACCAATGGCGTCCATAACCCTGCCCAGGCCGAGCCGGAAGGGTAACCCTGCTAACAACGTCGATCTCAAGACCTGCTTAAGCAAAAGGGGTGCCGACAAAGGGCAAAGGAAAAAGAGGAGCGTCAGTACTGAGGCCAGTACATGGCAAGACTAGAATTCGGCGGTCCTCGCCTACATAGGTATGGTGGGCTGAAGCGGCAGCGGCAGCATGCACTAAACAACCTATAGAGACTCGATACAACTGGCGGCAATCAGAGAGGGGTAAGAAAGACCTATTCGGATCCAACCTGATGCTACCATCAAACAAACCCATCCTGGAGTTTCCCCCTCGAGTCCAATCAAGGAAGTCAACCGAGGAACTCACACCGTTGGCAGTTTTACTTATTCGGTTATCGTTGCGGCAATTACTAGTCAAGTATAGATAATCATCCTGATAAAATAAGCAGTGGGCACTTTTAGTTAATCATTCCGTTGTAGTTGCAACACTTACTAATCAGATTCAATTAGCATGAGATAACCCAAAAACCCAGCAGTTGTTGGTACTTTTATTTAGCCATTCTATTGTAATTGCCATACTTACTAGTCAGGTGCAATGGTCGCAAGCGACACTCCAAACAAGCAATTGTGGGCAGTATTAATTAGCCATTCCATTATAGTGAAGCTGATTACTAGTCATTATAAAGTAAATTTATAGCAATAAACTTTAGTTATGCTTGTCTATGGTCGAGATACTGTGCCCCAAGTCGTCCATAACCGCGGACACGGCTTTCAGAAAGTTTTAACCCGGCCGGGGTGCACAAATAGCAACACACACACGATCAACCTCGGAAAAACCAAATCAAAACCCAACGAGGTCTTCACGACAGAGCAATCACAAGATTCAGAAATATTTCAGGGGGCCACCCCATTGAGTAGAACCGCAACGAAGTAAGCAAGCTCCGAGACGGACTCAAGGTTTGCGACAATGGCTGTAAACGACTGGGAACCCGAAAGTGTGGCTGGGCTTGTCGATACCGCGAAAACACTCCGCTTACCTAAACAGTACAGTGTGCTCCTCGCACAATCGTAAATAAAGCAGTAGCATGGCATAAGTACAGGATAGTAAATAAAACCTCAAACTAGTTTGTGGCCCCAAGAAATAAGACGGAATCAAGCCCTGGCTAAGGGGGGCCCATACTCCCCATATGTGGATAGCGCGATAAATCAAGGAACAGGTATCAAGTACTCGGGTTCCTATGGGACACAAGTGGGCGGTCGGAAACCAAATGTTATCTATCACCCACCGATGCCTCTGCTTACTTACTTCAATTTTAGTTGTTAAACAGGAATTAAAGTGAACGAAAAGTAAAGCCGAGATCATCTCCAACATCAAACATGTGGCAATACTCCAACAACTATGGTACATGGCGAAACGCAACAGCACTTGAGCAAGCGACTACGACGCGCAAGTCCAACTATCTACCAAACAACAGGCAATAGGAGGTGTCCATGGCAATATAGGGCTGCAAGTGGCATTACGGGTACGAAACTAGAGCAACGCAACACAGATAGCAATAGATCAACAGGAGGGAATAAATATTATAAAAGTAAGATAGGTAGAAAGGGGGAGATGCTCGCCTGAAAAACATTGTCGAAGGTTCAACCGAAGATCGGGTCGACACTCGCATCAACTCAACGGCCTTATCCGCGAAGAACCAAAACACTAGAATAAACACCGGATGCACTATTTAATACAACGGCAGAAGATCGGCATGATGCATGCATGATGTATGACATGGCAAAGATGCGATGCAATTAGGTCAGATTAAGCGGAACCGGGGTTCCGCCAATTAAGTAGGTGGTGAATGTTGTTTAGCTACCCCGCAATTAAATGTTCTTTAACAAGGCAAAAAATATAGCACCGGGTTCGCTACACAAATTTAAATGAGGCCAATATAAGGCTAGATTTGCCCGCATATGGGCCCCATATTTAATTATGAGGTGAATTGGCATAAGGCCCCCAAACCACACAATATGCATGCAAGATGAATGTTTAAGATGCGACAAGTTGTATTATGTTATAAAATAGGGTTTGCGGGAAGGGGTTCACACATTAGGGGGTCTCGACGAACTTGGGGTTCCGGGGTCCGGGGTCGGTCTCAGGGTCCAGGGTTCGACGGAAGCGGGATCGTTCTCGGGCTCCGGGGTCGTTCTCGGATATCGGGGTAGTTCTTGTTGCATCCGGGAAGCAGGGCTTGGTCCGGCGTCAGGGGCGCATCGGATTCCCCTGGCCGCTGCCGTTCTTGTCATCGCGAAGGTCTTGTCGGGTCCCCAAGTCGGGTCGGTCTTGGCTTCGGGGTGAAGTGCTTGTCGTTCTCGTGGCGATCTTTGCGTCCTCCCGGTTCGGATCTTGGCGTCCGAGGGTAGATCTTGGCGTGTCGAGGGTGTCGAGTTCAAGGTTCTTGTGCAACTCGTCGGGGCGTCCCTGTGCTAGATCTTGGGGGTATCGCGGTTTCGATGTCGATGGCGTCCTTGAATGGAATCGGTCACCGATAGCCTTCGCTTGTCAACACATGTCGATCTTGTCCATCGGATGGCGAACTTGAAAGGACAACAACGGTTGCAACACGGTCCCTCGGGGTTTCGAGTTGGTCTTGGCTTCCGTTAGAGCACCAGCGAGCACGCATACGCGGAACGGGTCTTGGCGTCGACAGGCTCGCGCACCGGACAGCGAGGCGTCGACGGCAGCGGGCGCTGCCGGGAGGAGGCGGGGCAGCGCAGGGTCTCGGGGCGAGCTCGGATCGGGGCGACAGCACGCAGGCACGCGAGCCAGCAGCTCGCTGCAGGGCGCGGCGGGGGTCGGCCAGATGGAGGGCTGCGGCGGGCAGACGCGCGTAGGGCCCGCGCGGAGCGGAGGTTGGCGGCGGGAGATGCTGGGGCTCGCTGGCGGCGGGACTCGCGGCCGCGACGGAGGGAAGGCGACGGGGTCAGGTGACGGGCGGCGCGGAGGAGCTCGCAGGCGGTGGAGGGGCGCCGGAGCACGGGGGAAGGCGCGTCGGGGCCGGGGCTTGGGGGCCGAAGACGAGCGGGCCGACGGGGCTCTGCGTGACGGCGAGGAGGAGACGGCGACGCGCTTGGGCGGTGGCGGCCGCTCGCGGAGGCCGGAGGCGAGGCGGGCTTGAGCGGCGGCGCGGCTCGGGGTCGTCGGGGCGGGGCCGGCGAACGGCGCGCGGGGACGGGCGGAGGAGGCGGTGAGGGCGGCAGGACGCAGGCGGCGGCGCTCGGGGTCGCTGGCGGCGCGCGCAGGGCGAAGGGGCCGGCGGCGCTCGGGGTCGCTGGCGGCCTGAGCGGGAGCGGGTCGGGGACGCGCGGACTTTGCCTGGCGAGGCGGGGCGGAGCTCCGCCATGCGGCAACGTCGGCACAGGGTCGGGGAAGGCGCGGCCGGGCGCGGGTCGCCGGGGAGGAGCGGAGGCGGGGCCGGCGGGGCCGGCGGGGACGGCTCGCGAGCGGAGGCGGGTGCGCGCGGGGTAGCTGGGCCGGCGAGCGGCGGTGCGGTAGGGGAGAGGGCCAGGGCGGCGGGCGGCTCGCCGGCGATGGAGAAGGAGGCCGGGTTCGCCGGAGAGGAGGTGGGGAGGGGAGGCATGAGCGGGCGTAAGGTGGCGTGGGGAGGAAGAAGAGAGGTTGGGGGAGAGGGACACGCGGGGGACAGGGCTGCTGGGGTGGGGCCACCGCGCGTGGGGCCGGGGGTGCGGGGCCAGGGGCAGGGAGAGTGGGGCTGGCGGTTGGTGGGGGTCTGGGCGCTGTGCGTGGTGGACTGGGTGTGTGTGTGGCTTGTGTGGGCAGGGAATGTTGAGTGGGTGGGGAGGGTGAGAGAGAGAGGGGGAAGAGGGTAGGCTTAGGTGGCAGTTTAGGATTGGGTAGAGGGGGAGAGAGGGTGAGGTGGCGTTTCGGGATTGGTCCGGGTGATGTGGCCAAAGGGGTGTGGGTAGATTAGTTGGTAGGTTTAGGAAAAAGGGGGTGGACCGATTATATTTTCTGGGGTGGTCGTTCGGGTCATTCGGCCCGTTCGACTGCCCCACTAAAATAATTAAATCTTTTATTTAATTTAAAAGCACCTTTTTGCAAACCGTTAGCATTCAAACAAAAATAATCCGGATACCGGGTTTTGCATTTGAGTTAAGATGGGGTGTTTGGAAAACAAATCGGGCTTTGCGAAAATGTTTTAAGCAAACAATGCATGAGGATGACGATGCAATGCACAAATTCAACGCGATTTTCTAGTAGTGGTTTTTGCGGGATGCCACAAATACCTTATGCTTTATGTTGGATATGATTATAACTTTAATTACCGTTTAATAACTAAAATTGAAGTAGGTAAATAATGCAGAGGCACAGGTGGGAAATAGATGTTATTTGGTTTTTAACCGTCCACTTGTGACCCGTAGGACCCCGAGTACTTGATACCTGTTCTTTGAATATTCCACTATCTGCATGTGGGACCATGAATCCCCCTAGCCAGAGCTTGAGTCATATTTATTTCTTGGGGCCACAAAGTAGTTTGGGGCTTTATTACTATCCTGTACTTATGCCATGCCTTACTGCTTTATTTACAATTGCGCGTGGAGCGCCTGTACTGTTTAGGTAAGTCGAATGTTTTCGCGGTATCGACAAGCCCAGTCACACTTTCGGGTTCCCAGTCGTTTACAGCTATTGACACAAACCTCCGGGTCCGTCTCGGAGCCGGCCAACTTCGTCGCGGGTTGCTTAGTGGGGTGCCCCCCTGAAATTTATATTAATCTTGCAATTGCTCTGTCGTGATGCCTCGTTGGGTTTTATTTGGTTTTTCCCGAGGTTGATCGTGCGTGTGTTGCTATTTGTGCCCCCCTGCAGGGTAAAACTTTCTGAAAGCCGTGTTCGCGGTTATGGACGACTTGGAGCACAGTATCTCGATCATAGACAACTATAACTAAAGTAGTGCTATAAATTTGACTTTATAATGACTAGTAATCAGCTTCACTATAATGGAATGGCTAAATAAAAGTGCCAACAACTGCTTGTTTGGGTTGTCACCTGTTACCATTGTATCTGACTAGTAAGTATTGCAACTACAACGGAATGGCTAAATAAAAGTAACAACAACTGCTGGGTTTTGGGATACCTCATGCTATATGTATCTGACTAGTAAGTACTACAACCTCAACGGAATGGTTAATTAAAACTGCCCACTGCTTATTATATCCGGATGACTCATGCTATCTATATCTGACTAGTAATTGCCGCAACTATAACGGAATAAATAAAACTGCCAACTGTGTGAGTTCCTCGGTTGACCTTCTTATTTGGTCTCGAGGGGGAAATAACAGGAGGGGTATGCTTGGTGATAGTTTCAGGTTGGATCCGAATAGGTCTTTCTTATCCCTATCTAATAGCCGCCAGTTGTATTGAGTATCTATAGGTTGTTTAGTGCATGCTGCGCTGCCGCTTCAGTCTACCATACCAATGTAGGCGAGGACCGCCGAATTCTAGTCTCGCCGTGTACTGGCCTTAGTACTGACCGCTCTCTTTTTCCTTTACCCTTTGTCGGCACCCCTTTTGTTTAAGCAGGTTTTGAGATCGACGTCGTTAGCAGGGTTACCCTTCCGGCTTGGCCTGGGCAGGGTTATGGACGCCATTGGTTATTCTTCATGTCTCTTAGCTCAATTTGCATCTTGTCCGTACTCGGACGCTGTATCGTTTTCAAAGTGTTTTGGATCTTTGTATTGTATATCTGTATTCTTGACTCTTTGAGTCGCTGTTGTATATATCTGTTCTGTGAGTTCCATCGAGGACTATTGTGTAATGATATTACTTCGGTTTCCACCCGCACGAAAGTGCCTGGTGGGCACATTTGAATCGTTTTTATGCGGGTTTGACGGGAATCGCTGAAACTTGCATAAGGCTGATTCTGAGGGTGTTACATGAGAGGACGGCGGCGTGGAAGGACAGGGCGGATTGGAATAATCAATGTCGCTCGCGTCAGGAAACTCGATTAGCGGGACTTGTAAGCCTACCGGCTGACAAGCTTTTTTATATACTCTGACGGATATACGTCTAACAAGGTTTCGTCCATGGTTGTAGTGATAACTCCCGGTCAGATATATCTATGGGCCCTGGGTTCGAGTCTGACCCTTTTTTGCGTAATCTGAACAAAGCGACAGACTGATTCTTTTTTACATAATCTGAACTACACAACACTAATGAAAGGAAACCGAGTTTTTGGTATTATATATATCATGACAATATTTAACATGAAAAGTGTGATATGTGAAATAGTTCAAAACTGGCCTAGGGCTCATTGCATATGGTCATATTTTGATCATTTTAAAAATTTGGTGTCACACTTGTAGATAAAGTTTTAGTACTCCCTCCGACCCATATTAGTTTACTTGAATTTGTCAAAATTTCAGCCCCTCTCCCTTCTCTCGCTGTCGCCGGCGGCGGGCCCTTGTTTCTCCGACGTGAACTGAATCTGGCGAGAGGTCTGGGAGGCGGTGGTGCATCTCGGTGGCAAGGCGAGCTTGACCGGTGGTGCCTGGGTGACGGCGGCAGCGACCTCGGCAATGATGACGGCGCACACCAAACCGGCGTGCCGCGACAGCGGATCCTCCCGCGTCGGTGCGCCTGGTGCGGGGTGCGAGACGACGGAGGCCAAGGAATGGTCCTAAGGCAATGGCGCACGGCCTTGGGTGGGTCGCGATGGTGGAGGAGAAGCGGAGTCGGTACCTGCAATTGCTGGGACGACGGCATCGACGGGGATGTAACAGTGTTGCGGCGGGGCTGTGCAGGGCCTGGATCTAGGTTGATCAGCCCTGCTGTTACATCCAGACAGCGACCACCTCGGGGTGGAAGGAGGCAGTTCCCGTGCTTTGTTGTTTATCTTTCCTCAGTACCTTGTATCGGTTTGGCCACTGTCCAGACCAACGCATTGGCCCTAGGGTTTCCCCTGGCACGCCGGGTCAAGTGGAGAGGGATACCCGCATCGCGCTCCAGGAAGGAAAGGTGCCACTCATGGTCGGCACCATGACGGTGTCGGACTGGCCGACAAAGATCTGGGGCCGGGAGAGCACCGCCGGTGTAGACCACCGCTACAGGTCTTCGTTGCCACCTTCCCACCGCCGAGAAGGAGCACGGCCACCAGGAACCACCCGGCTCGACGCCGAACCGCGAGCTCCCTAGGAGCACCGACGCTAGAAGGGGAGGGCCCCGACCCTCCCTCACAACGCGGGAAGAACTATGCCGTCGCCGCTGGTGCCGCCCGGGAGCATCCCGACGTCCCAAGATGGCGGCGGCGCCGAATGGAGGAGGGAGGGAGGGAGGGGAGGAGGTCAGGGCGGTGGTGGCGCCCATCGACCTCAGGGGGACGAGAGCATCTTGGGCGTCTATTCGGGCCTCGTGATAATACTCCTCTGTGGATTTATTTATAAAGCATGGAGAAAGCCTATTTCGAGCAACATATAATGCCCTGCATTATTGGTCATGTTGAATAATTAATACCAACCATACATGTGCACTAAATAACCTCAAGAAATGTATAAATAGAAGATATACAAATATACGTGCACTGAATTTTTTTCCAGTTTATTTTACCATTCTGTAGTTATTATACCCCTAAAAATATATTTACTTTCCCACCAAATAATGCTGTTGCGCCAATATTTTTTACCATCCCTTTAAACTCCCTGTGTCCCTCCAAAAATTTTTTGTTCCCACCAAAATTAGCTTCTATTTAACCCTCCTTAGTAACTAATACCGTTTAGTACGCTAAACCAAATCACGGCGTTGTCACGCGCGATTAGATCTGAGCTCTCATTCCAGGTTCCTGCTTTCTCACAGCACCATGACGGCGTCTACAAATCGAACCACGCTGGAGTCGATGGCATGGCGAGTATCTTAGGTAATTTCCTTCTCTTCCTCCCAATCTACACATGGCCGATTCAATACAGCCAATGTGAGTTGCCTGCTCCTCATATCCTCTCGCTGTCTTCCGACTCCCTGACGCCTCCTCTCTCTTCTTCCTCCGCCGGCTGGAGAAGGGAGGGAGAGGGGCTCGGTGCCGCCTTCCACCCAGTAGATCTCCTGCCCGTGGCTGTGTCCCGGTGCCGATCCAGGAGGAGAAGGGGGGGGGGGGATCTACCTAATTCTCTAGCCAGGCTAGCAAATACTAATCCCAGCGTGCTGGCCTGAATGGGCTAAGCCTCAAGCGGTGAGCTAGTATCCCATGATGTGCACATACATAGGTCAACCGATCAATTGATCCAAAGGATCAGTACGTGACTTCCTGGTCGTCTTGAATTCATGCATAATCTGGTTGATTTCCTTAGTGTCGAAGGTGAGCTGGCAGACACCGGCCGATGTGCTAGTTGCCGAACGCATCTGTTCTCCAGTCTCAGTGCATGGTTTATGGGTTGTCTAATCTGAGCCCCAAGGTATTACACAATATACATGAATCAATCTATTTTCACAGAGCTTATAGGATATACTAGTTTGCCCCAAGTTACTACCGTAATATGAATCAGTTTTTGGCAGATGTATATTAGCCCTAAGGTATTACAGTACCATACATATGAGTCAATCTGCATATAATGCTTATACGGTATATGAATCAATTGAGCCCTAAGTTGTTAGTTGGAATGTCCAACTCTACTGCTATTAATGCAAATGGATTGTATATATTAGGGTATGAATTGTTGCAAAGTTCAGTGTCAGATATAGGTTCACACTAGTAGGAATTTAGCTTAATTTGACATATACTATTCTGGTTTGACATGCATCGGGGTCTTGGTCCTCGCCGTCACCGCCGTCTTCATCGTCGGTCGCAGTGAGGCCAGATCTCCTCCTCCACCACTAAATAATCTCCCCTTTTGCTGTCTAATTTCAATAAATCCCTGTCCTCTGGCCCTTTTCTCCTCGTTGGATTTCATCTTCAATATATGTAGCTAACTTATAGAGGTCTCTATGTTAATAAATAGATTAGAAGTAAACTTGATCCTCTGCTTATTTTTGTATTTGGCGTTCCATAATTAATTGCCTTATAGACCGCTAATACTAATGTTTGAATCTAATGCTCTTGGAACAGCTTCGGACCTGTTCCATATGTTGTGTTTTCAAAAGTCAATAAGCTCTCCCCAATTTAGTTTATGTACATCAGTTTTGAGTGCCAATATAACATAGCTGAATTTGACAAAAACTCTTTTCTTGGTTTACTCAGTTTATGTTAATTTGACAGAGCAAAATTTTCGTTGATATTGCTCCATGTTGTTACTAATCAACTGAAATGTTAACTTCCACTTATTCTCCATGTTGTTAGTGATCAACTGAAATATTGGGAAACCAACTTACAGAAGTCTCTATGTTAATTAATAGATTAGAAATAAACTTGATCCTCTGCATATTTTTGTATTTGGTGTTCCTTAATAAATTGCTTAAGTAAATCAACTAGTTTGGCAAACAAACTTGCTGACCATTAGTTTAGAAACTGACACAAATTCTAAAACTGACACAAATTATGGTATTACCTACACAAGGGCATAATGAAAGGATCTGTTCGGTACACAAGGATGGAAAGTATAACATCATACACAAACGAACGTGGGCAACCCAGAACTGGTAAATTCTTTATGTCACTTCAGCTGTCTCTAGCATTTTCTACAACGCAAAAAATCCTTGTATGGGTTAAGTTGCTAAACCGTCAATACTCATAAATCTTGTGCAGGTACTGAAGGACAATCTGACACTCCAGTGTCTGCTAATGACATGTGTGTCCTAGATGAATGGTCATCCCATGCTCGCCGCAATCGCGCGCTACTAGAGAATGGTACTTTCTTTCCTTTTTATTTGTGTCACCATTCCTTACAATCTAATAACCAAGTAATGCAATACTATTTTATATGATTTGGGTTGTAGAAGCTGATGGACAGAAGAAGAAGAAAGGGAGAGGTGTCCTAAAGGTGTTAAATCATCTATGAAGCGTTTTGCCAATGGATCTGCAAAGCTAGATATTTCATTATCTGAAACATTGGGTAGTACAGTAGGAATGAACAATCGCTCATTCAAGGATGACGTGGTAGTCATAATGAAAAGAAAGTTACCACTCATTGGAGTGAGGAGGTGGTCAGACATTCACCCTAGTGTCCATGGACTCATCGTTGCAGATATGATAGTATGTATAACCCTTTTAACATTTGTTATGTTATTTTACCATCGATAATGGACTACTTATGTATATTTATTTGTTGTACGCTTTACAGGACAGATGGAACCTGGAAGATACACCAGGAATGGAAGAAAAAGTTCTCAAAATTGCAATGGAGCGATATAGAGGCTGGCGAGCAACTCTAAGCTCCACTTACAAGGCATATAAAACAGATGAGGCTAGATTGGCAAATGTGCCAGAAGATTTACAACTACAAGAGTGGGAATGGATGATCAACTACTTTGGTAATGATGCAAAATTTCAGGTTATCTCTAAGCTTACTGTTTGTCTATTCTGTGTTTGGATGAAGTGGCTTGTCTGACTGTTTATATTTGGTTTCATTGACCGGATAGGAACGTAGCCAGAAGAAATCCGATAACCGTAAGAAACCGAAGACAAAACACAGAGTGGGATCAAAATCCTACTCGCAAGTAAGTTTTGAGAAGGTATGACTCTAAGTATGTATGCCTTGCTGCTACCTATGGTTTCATGCTTCAAGCATCTCATTGTTGTATTTATTTGTAGAGAGACGTGGAAACTGGAGAAGAGCCGGATTGTATTGTATGTGGGAACTCACCCACACAAAGAATAGAACATGGTCTAACAAAGAGTCCCAGGACGTTTATGTGAGTACTGATAGGTTCTGTCATTCTTCTTTCATCTTTTATAGGTCAATATTGATGAATTAGCTATAATTGTTCTTTTCGTTCTTAGGACAAAGCACGTGAAGCGGTTCAAACCAAAGAAACTGAAACTCATGGTCCACTCTCAAGTGAGCAGAGAAACAATGTTTTCCAGACTGCATACAAAGACACTCTGCTATGCAAGTCATCGCAACCTCGTGGGTACGGATACATGGCCAAACCTAAAACTGGTTCTGAAAGGTTTCAGATGCAGATTGAGGAGCAAGCTCGTGCTACAGCGGAAACCCAGCAACAAAACTCTCAGCTCAGCTAGCAGGTCAACGAATTACAAGATCAACTAGAAGTTGAACGTGCAAACATGCAAGAGCGGCTTAACTTGAGCGTGCTGAGAGAGAACAATTTGAGGAGAGGTTACAACAAAAGCGTGCTAAAAGGGAAAGATTGTTGAAAGAGGAGCGAAGATCAAGACTAGAATTTGAAAAAGCCATGATGACAAAGTTCAACCAACAGATGGCTAAACTCAGCCAACAGATGAGAAGCCAACAACAGAAGGTGATTATAGTCATATCCTTGCCACCTTGTAAGATTTATTTTGCTTAGTTGTATTGCTGAAAATGCACTTCTATTTGCAGGTGCTTAATAAGAGGACCGACAAAGAAAATAGTAATCCAAACTCGCAAAATGCTCTTCTACAGAGCTCATGTCCTAGTAGGAATCCAGGAGCAAGGCCAACTGTGATTTCTTTAAATCATCTCATACAGAATTCTCGAATGTACAAAGCAATGGTAAGTCACAACTGGCTTTGACATCATGTTCACGTGCATTTCAGGTCAATTTCCTTCATATTTGGAATGCTGTTGTGTGCTCTGTCCTTGAACCATGCTGGTCGCTACTACATGTACTATACATGTGATATCTAGTGATATGAACTTAACTAAAACTATACATCGAGTCACAACTTAAATCAATAGCGGAAGTTTTAAGGCCCCGTTTGGTTTGAAAGATTTTTACATGAAAAGTGTAGGAATCCTGTTCCTGTAGGAATTGTCACCATAGTATCGTTTGGAACACAGGAATTGAACGGAGGAAGAGTGAAGGAATGTTTCCTTCTGCGTTAGTTTCATAGGAAAATCATGGGAAACGAAAAATGAGCTCAACCTCTTCTTTTAATTCCTGTGCAAAGGAATGAGACAAATCAAGCTACCTCAAGTCCGGTTTGGTTTAAAGGATTTGCACGTAAGACTTACATTAACTCAAGTCCTTCACCATCACATGCAACAAATGGCTGATACTTTTAAATATGTTCAAACAGTGAAGTTTTAGGAGAATGTCCATATGGACCAGATGGTATGAGTATCCATTCTTTAGCTTTGGAAGAGTGAATACATATGTGCCCAAGATTAACAAGTGCCATGTATGTATACACTGTAGTCGAGTAACTAAAAACATATTTGTGTGATTATTACTAGATCTTCTTCAACATATAACATGGTTTAATAGACTATTTTAATCACCAAAATCTTTTATATTGTGAAACGGAGGATGGATCAAGTATATATCATAGGATTTTACTCTGATTCTTGTGGTTTTCTTTCCTGTGTTCGAAACAAGCATGTGTCATCCTTTCCCGTGTTTTGCATTCCTAAGGATTACACATGCATACTTTTCTTGCTCCTCCGTTTTTCCTATTTCCGATTTTAGTCCAGTTAGTCTAACAACAATTCTTTTTAACAATGGGGCTGGAATAATTGTCTGATGCCAGTTCTTTTTAACTAGCTAATTTATTTATTTCTTGATTGCAGGATCAAAAGAAGTAGCTGGATTGGAGTCTACATCATGGACATTTTAGTCTTGGCAGTTAATTAGGATGGCTACATTTTATTTGAGTTTCATTTGAATTAGGATGGCAACATTTTATTTGAGTTTCATTTGATGGATATTTGCTACGAGAATTATTATTTGTATATATACATATTGTTTTGAATTTATATTTTTTTATGGTTACGATAGCCTATTGCCACAATTCAGTTTTGCTTGCCATTGCTTAGCACGTAATGTTGTGACAAACATAAGTTGCCACACATACTCTCCTTTTTGTGTTAGGATATAGCAACGAAGCACTTTATATTGTTGCAATAACTTGTCACCGCAATTTTTCTGCACGTTGCGATAACTGCTTGACGCCACGAAATAATGATTTGTTGAAATAGAGTATCGCCACAAACACTTTAAGTTGTCGCAGTAGCCTCTTCCTACAAACATTCTGCCTGTTGTGATAAGTATTTGGCGCCACGGAACTGAATTTGTTGAAACAGAGTATCGCCACGAAAACTTCACATTGTTGCGGTAGCTTATTGCTACAAACATTTTGCCCGATGCGATAAGTATTTGGCGCCACGGAACTATTTTTTTTTTGAAATAGAGTATCGCCACAAAAAGTTTAAATTGTCGCAATAGCTTCTCGCTACGAATTTTTTGACCGTTGCGGTAACCGTTTATTGGCAAGAGTGAAATGTTTGTTGCAATAAGTTAATGCCACGGGCATAGCGGTACATGGATAAATGGCTAATGCTACAAAACAAGAGTTGTTGCCATAGGTTATTGCCATAATTGGTTATTGCCACGAAAGAGCATGTGCCACGAAACATGCATCGTTGCCTTTGATTATCGCCACAAATGTCTATCGCCACAAACTAGTAATCGCCACGTTCTATTCGTACGTTGCATTAAGTTATCTCCACAAACCAAATTGTGGTGATAAGTGGGTGTTGCCACGGGAAAAAATATGGCAACTGAACTCATTGTTGTTGCAATAGAACAATTTACTGCCACGATTGCTTTTTCGTTGCGATAGCCTATTACCATGTGTTTAATTGCAACGCTTGCCAACGAACGATATTTCTTGGCAATAGATACATATTTCCACAAATTGGCTCATATTGCGACAAATAATTTTGTTGCAATAACCTTAGATATTTCTCTCACTTCCCTAGATTAAATAGAGGCATGAACCCACTATCGATCATAAATACTCCCTCTTGGAGTCACTAGCATCTACTTGGCCAAGATAGCTACTAGAAACGGAGAGCATGCAAGATCACAAACAACACAGACATGATAGAATCAATAAGATAGAATCATTAATCAATCTGACATAGTAATCTCAGTATCCATTGGATCCCCGCAAACACAACATGCATGATTACAAATAGATTATCTTGATCATGAACGGAGCTCTCGAGATCTAAGCATGGTAACACAAAGGAGGAGAGACAACCATCTAGCTACTACATGGAACCGTAGTCCAAGGTGGAACTACTCACACTTCATACCGCAGGCTGGCATGATGATGAAGATGGCCTCTGGGATGATCTCCCCTCCGGCAGGGTGCCGAGAAGAGCTTTAGATCCCCCCCAATCTAGGGACGATGGTGGCGGCGGCTATAGACTGTTTCATGGAAGATTGATCGGGTACTTATGGTTTTGGTATCGGGGGCTTTTATAGGCGAAGAGCCAAGGCAGGGGCACCCATAGTGGACGCACCCCCCAGGCGCGGGCCAGGCCTGGCCGCGCGGCCAGGGGGTGTGGACCCCTGCTGGATCTTCTCCATCTTTTCTTCTGGATCTGTGTTCCCCATGGTAAAATATTGACTTTGTCTTTCGTGCCGTCCAATTCCAAGAATATTGATTTTCTGCCTTTTCTAGAACCAAAAACATAAGAAAACAGGCAACTGGCACTGTGGCTCTTATTAATAGGTTAGTCCCAGAAAACATATAAAAATACCTCAAAGTGTAGATAAAGCAAAGCAAAGTAGATACTAAACAAGCATGGAACATCAAAAATTATAGATACGTTTACGACGTATCAGGGTCTTAGGGGATATGGTCGTTCCAAGTTGGGTCTGATGCAACGTCATGAATAAAGCACGTTGAGAAGGGAAGATAAGACTAGCATATCCTTAAAAGGGGGCTCATACATGGCAATCAAGTAGGAGCTAATAGGTGAGTGGAGGGTACAAAGGCTACTCCATGAGTTCTTGAATCTTGTCGCCGCCCTTGGGTCGGTGTACTAGCGTTGTTTACTATAGCTCCTCGGGGATGTATGTCGTGGTATTGCCGACGAGTACGCCATGGAGGGGTCCTCATAGTGCCTGTTTAGAGACGTGGGGTAAGGCGGACGGTTGACGGGTACGAGGTAACACACCTTACCCAGGTTCAGATCCCACAACGATGGCGGAATCCTACTCATCCTATAAATCACTATAAGGGCAATACGCCGAGTTACAGAGATAGGTTCGATGTGCGAGGTTGTATGAGATTGTCTAATCTGGTCGTGTGATTGTCTGAATCGATGCCCTAAAGGCTCCCATAGGCCCGACTTATATAGTCGCCAGGTCCTAGGGTTACAGGGAAAAGTCCTAGCCGGACAGGTTACAAAGTCCTACACTTTCTATCACTAGTCTTGTGTATCTTGTACTAAGGCTCCAGGTACGCTGGTGACTCCACCGAAGCCTTCCTTTATCCGGCATGGGCCTCCCTTCTGGATCCACCTAACTGGGCCGCCCAGCAGGCCATAGGCCATGCTACCTAGTATGGGCCACCCGGGTTAGTCGGATAAGAGACATGCTATGAGGATACCCATATAGCATATCCCCAACAGTAGCCCCCGGAGAACTCCGAGATCTTGCGCCGTCTTGCCTCTTCCCGTGGAATGCTCTGTCTAGATGGATGTCGGCAAATCGTCAAGCAATATCTTGTAGTCCTCCCAAAGAACCCTGCAAAGGTTTCTCCGTCTTCTATGAGTAAGTCGGAGAAATGCTGAATCTTCCATCGTACGCTTCCGTAGTCGGATTAAATCCGTCCATGCCGGAATCTTCGATGGGACGGCTCATCTACCATGTCAGTTATGACGACGTAGGCTGTAGGTCAGCGACGCCTCATAACTCACACATGCAGAGAATGCAATCATATCCGATTTTCCCGCGCGAGCGATATGAACCGTTGGCGGCGGCGGTTGGAGACGTGGCGAAATTACCGCGCACGTTCACGAACACGTTGTCTACGCGGCAACCGTCCGATTAGCTGCACGAATCTTGACGCAGAGTAAGATAAATAGTAACCGTGGGACACTTGCCACTTTTTCACCCCATTCTCTCGCGTCATCATCTTCCTCCTCCAGCCGCACGCCTCCTCGAGCTCTCCGCGGAAAACCTCTAAGAAACCCTAGCCCCTCTCTGCACCAGTCGCGTCCTCCCAGTCCTCCATGGCCAGCAACAACTCTTCCCCGTCGATGGCAGCATCGAGCGAAGCCAAAGCGAAGTCGGCGAGCTTCGTCGTCGTGCCCCCTGAGGGCCTGGTTATCCCCGTGTCGGCGGTGATTGAAACCATCGGCGGCGACCACAATCTGGCGGCGCTAGAGCCTCTGGAAGAGGATCCAGACTCGCACAAGGGCGACTGGCGTGGCTCGGACATCACCGGCCGCGACATCCAAGAGATGGTCACCGAAGGCTACCTCCCCGCGACGGAGGGGCTTGCCTGGCGGGCGGCACCGGCCGGCGAGGTGACACCTTCTCCCCAAGCCGGAGAAAAGGTGTACCTCAAGGCCCAGCTGGTACGTGGCGTTTCTCTGCCCATCTCCCACTTCTTTCTGTCTGTCTTGAACCATTTCAAAGTCCAACCCCATAACCTCTCTCCCAATAGTATCTTAGTGCTTAGTAACTTCGCGGCACTTTGTGAGGGTTACCTAGGGATTAAGCCTAGGTTAGACTTGTTCGTGTATTTCTTCACCGTCAAACGTGAAGCCGGACATAGTAGGGAGGAGATTAGGAACTGCGGCACCATAAGCTTCAAGATTCGACCTGGCCGGCGGTTCCCCGACATCGTCGGCCACGAGTCGTGCAAAAACTGGCAGCGGACGTACTTCTATGGCCTTGACATTCCTTTGGCGGGCCGAGAAGTGACGTACCCGGACTTCGTGGATGAAGCCGCCGCTGAAGTTTCCACATGGAGATCCCATGCCTCCCTTCCCTCCGACCTCAACGCTTCTCACGCAATAAGGC
The DNA here is from genome assembly GCA_910589765.1 of Avena atlantica. Taxonomy (NCBI): domain Eukaryota; kingdom Viridiplantae; phylum Streptophyta; class Magnoliopsida; order Poales; family Poaceae; genus Avena; species Avena atlantica. The sequence goes on along the minus strand of OU342733.1, from coordinate 105,339,852 downwards.
GGATCGAGTGGTTCGTAGAGGCGGGTTTGACCGGCTTGGACCTAGCCATGTGCTGGTTCATCAGGCGAATCCAACCCCTACAGCACCGCGCGAAGTTCATGCACGAGTACATGGGTGATCGAAAGGATTCCCTTTGGATCTCATTGGATAACTTCTCGAGTGACTCCGTCAAGCTCCGTCTAAAGGACATCGTCAAGGTGAAGGATAAGAAGCGTGGCTTCACCATCACATGCGACATGTACGTAGACGGCAAGTGCCCAAAGGTAGGTATTTATTTTCCGTGTATGACATTGCTCCAGTTTCTCCGTCTTGCCAGTGCTGTCTTATCTAACACGGTGACTTCTAACTTAACAGCTTAGCGATCTAGATGAGGACAACCTGGCTGCCCAAATCTACGATCCAAAGATGAAGGAAACACGGTCGTATCCGACGATGATGCCCCGTTGCCGCGAAAGCGGAAGAGCTCCACCTCTGACACTGCCGACGGAGGCAAGAAGAAGAAGATGGAGGGTGGAGCCTCCAAAAAGAGTATTGCCGCCCTGGAGGCGGAAAAGAAGAAAGCCACCGGGATGTTTGCCAAAGCGCCCTCCCCCTAGTGTAAGCCTCTCATTCTCTGACATTTGTCTTATTTATCTGTCTTATTCCTGTACTTATGCATTTTGCACGTTTCAGGAAGAAAGACACAACCAGCCTCAAGAAGTCCTCCAAGAATGTTGGGGCTTCTTGAAATATCAAAGATATGCTACATCGCGACTCCTCCCCCGCCATCGCCCCTGCTACTCCTGCCGTCAAGCCCTCCTCCGCTCCGACAAGCTCCCAAGTCCAGGAGGCACCAGGCCCTTCCGCCATGGAAGTGGACTATGGCGCCTCTACCGAACTAGCTGTTGTCGGCGAGCAGGCAACGCAGGAGAACGCTGCTCTTCAAATGGCTGAAGCTCCGGCTAAGGATGCCATCGTTAGCGGCAAGTCGGTGGTGGGAGCTGGTACTTCTGCCGAAGGCGGTGCCTATGCTCCCCAGAAACCCTTCGAGTTCCCGAAGATTGTTTACCCGACGCTCATGCCGAGTAACACAACTATGGTTCCTGGAGGAGTGTCGTCATCTCCGACTTGCGGTCTTGAGGAGCTACTCCGACAAGCAGACATCTTGCAAGGAAACAACATTTCCTTTGGCAAGCTGCTGGCCGAGAGGGCTACAAACCTCAAGATCATTGCACTTGTAAGTTTTACTTTACCTTTTGCATTTCGTATAAGTATCCCACTTTAGCCCCCGAGGATGTAGACGGAAAACCATAGGTTTTGCATCTATATGCTCTAAGAGTGACCAAGTTAGAAAGAACTCTCACTGTAGCACCCAAGCATTTAGATGGAAGAAATTATTCCGACTAGATGCTTTAAGAGTAGCATACACAGTGTTTATATTTTTTCAGTGCTGTAGCCCCCCAAGCCTCTAGTTGTAACTGAATTAGTTCCGACTAGATGCTTAAAGAAAAGCTAAGCATTTGCCGGGATAAAAACTTTATACTGTAGCCCCCAAGCTTCTAATCGAGAACTGAATTAGCTCCGACTAGATGCTTTAAAGAAAAGCTAAGCATATTTATAAGTTTAAAAAATTTCGCTGTAGCACCAGATGGAGAATCTCCGACTAGGGGCTCCAAGCAGACCAAACAGCGACTTAAATTTGTATTTGTTTCCACAGAATGAGAATGCTCGGAGGGGCATGGCCAACGACAAGTATCAGGAGATGCGCGCAGATCTTGAAGCCGAAAAGGGTAAAACTGCCATCTTGAAGGAACATATCATAAAAAATAAGAGTCTATTTTCTTTTTGCGCATTTTCGTCTTACTTTTGTGCCCATAATCTCCGAGTACTCAATGTGTACTTTGTTTTCTATGACTTGCAGAGCATGTTGCCAAGGCCAAGGATATTGTCGAGCAGTCCAAGCACATGCAACAGCTGGACAGCGAGAACAAGATCCTTAAGAAGGAGAGGGAAGAAATGCTGAAGATGCACGAGGATTCCATGAAAGCCCTGCAGGACTCCGCCTCCGCGGAGATCAATCGCTTGAAGGAGGAGCTTGCGATCCTAAAGGATCAGAAGCAAGCTGCTGATGAGCAAAACCTTCGCCATAACGAAGCGTTTAAGCTCCTCCAACAAGAGAAGGAATCCTTGGCGGACACCGTCTGGCAGGATAAGGCCAGCATCTTCAGTAAGTGTCCTCCGCCTTGTAGTTCTGTAGTATGGATACTTAGAATTTATTGAACTCAGGCAATCTTTGTCGGAATTTTCAGCGCCCATGGGTTTAACCCGCTCGCCTCCCTCGGACAAAGAATGCATGGTTCTTGCCGGCAAATTCATCAATACCGTCATCGCCCAAGCCAAGGAGATTGCCAAGCCCCTCCAGATTTATATCAAGGCCTCGGACTCCGTGACGAAGTACTCGGAGATTCTGCGCCGAGCCCCCGAGCGTGTCGCAAGCTGGAAAGCTTCATGCGCATGGGCTGTCGCAAGGATGGAGCTGTCTATGGTGAAGGCGCACTATGAATATGCCGACATCGACACGGTGACATTTGGTATCCACGACGTGGATGATGACGGCAAGGAGATTGATCACGAGGCCATCCTGTCATCACTCGCGGGTTATGACACCAGGGTTGCCGAGTTGGTGGACGTTGACGTCTTCGTGCCCAGGAACTTCATCGACAACATCAACCAGGACTCATCCGAGTCTCATCACAGCACCGACGTCGAGGGTGATTCTCCGGCTGGTGATGATGCGGCCTCCAAGTCTCCTGCGCCCAAAGAATGAAAAACACTTTGTAATTTCTGTTTCACCTTTGGTGTGTGCACGGGAAAAACTTGTTGATGTAATCCTGAGGCGGAAGACAATGATTGTCGTATCCTGCTACTTAAGAATTAAGTCCCAGTATGTGTATATTTTTAAGCAAGTGTTGGCTTATCCATTACTCTGATTCTTATGCTTGACTTTTCGTGAGTCGGAAGACTCGTTGTCAGAACCATGCGCTTAGGTGATGATGCCCAATGGCACCGTCAATAAAATGAGCACAAAATCGCCGACAATAAGTGCCGAAAGTCACTACTCCAGAATCCACATAAAAACGACAAAGAATGTGTAGACCAGAAAACTTAAGCTAACACCCATAGGCGGAATTTTCACAAGTGCAATCGCAAGAATTGTGCATAAAGGATTTATATGATCCAAAAAATGAACACTAAAGGAGGTAAAAGACTCAACAATATGAGTGAACCAAAGAGCTTTATTTCATTGATCATATAAGAGGTACACGATTATATAAAAAATGCTAAGTGTAGAAAGGACGTAGTTGTGCTATGTTCCATGGCTGATCAAGCTCCGGGTAGTCATTATCCGGGTCACGTCTCTTACGCTTATGATCCTCGTTGGGTCTATCCTTGAGTTCACGATTGTCGACAAGGTAGTAAGACCCATTGAGCAGCGCCTTGCTTATGATGAACGGTCCTTCCCATGGTGGGGATAATTTGTGTGACTTCTTTTGCTTAAGTCGGAGTACTAAATCCCCCTCTTTAAACGAGCGATGCCGAACGCGACGACTATGGTAGTTGCGTAGCTTCTGCTGGTAGATGGCGGATATTTGGCATGCCAAAACACGCTCCTCCTCGAGAAGGTCCACATCTAGGCATCTGGATTCTTCAGCATCATCTTCGTTGTAGGCAGCAACTCGTGGTGCATCGTGGAGGATTTCAGAAGGTAGGATGGCTTCTGCTCCATATACCATGAAGTAAGGGGTGTAGGCGGTGGATCTGTTGGGTGTAGTTCGTAAACTCCACAGAACAGATGGCAATTCTTCCGCCCAGGCTCCAGCTGCTCTATGTAGCAGTGCCTCAAGACATGGCTTGATTCCCTGTAGAATTAATCCATTGGCTCGCTCAACCTGACCATTGGATTGTGGGTGTGCCACAGATGCAAGGTCAAGTCGGATGCCTTTGTCCCAACAGTAGGCCTGCACTTCTCCAAGTGACAAGTTGCTTCCGTTGTCGGTGATGATGCTATGTGGGACACCAAATCTCACCACTAGATCTCGGAAAACCTGAGGGAAGTTGCCCCATCAAGATTTCTAATGGGTTTAGCTTCTATCCATTTGGTGAATTTGTCAACTGCTACAAGCAGATGCGTAAATCCACACGGTGCCGTGTGTAACGGTCCCACCATGTCTAGCCCCCAGACTGCAAACGGCCAAGTTATTGGTATTGTTCGCAATTCTTCAGCAGGAACATGTGGTTGTCGGGCATAGTACTGGCATCCCGTGCATGTCTCAACCAGCTTGTCGGCGTCCGCCTTCGCGGTTAGCCAGTAGAATCCTTGCCGGAAGGCTTTCGCGACCAATGATCGAGGAGCGGCGTGGTGTCCGCAATCTCCGAGATGGATCTCGCGCAGGATTTCCATACCTTCTAGCTGGGAAACGCACTTTAGGTATACACCAGTAGTGCTCCTTTTATAGAGTTGCCCATTGATTATGGTATAACCCTTTGCTCATCGTACTATTTGCCATCTTTCGACTTTGTCGTCAGGCAAAGTTCCGTGTTCGAGATACTCCATGAACGGTTTTGTCCAAGCCGGAGGGATCTTTGTCACCATGTTGACGAAAGAGTCAGCTCTATCCGGGTTGTCGATGTCGGCGCCCTTCACGGATGGTGTGCGTAGATGCTCTAGGAAAAATCCTGGCGGAATTTGCTTGTGCCCTGATCCAAGCTTAGCCAGTAGATCAGCCGCCTCGTTTTGCTCCCTAGGCACATACTTGACTTCGTAGCCCAAGAAGCTCTTGGCTATCTCGTCCACTTCGTCGCGATATGCCACCATCATAGGGTTCCACGCGTTCCAGGTGCCAGCCACCTGCTGGGCAACCAAGTCGGAATCTCCACAGCAAACTATGCGCTTGATGCCAATATCCTTGGCTACACGTAGTCCGTGAATGAGTGCTTCATACTCAGCCATGTTGTTTGTAGCTTCGAAGTGGATCTGCAGAACGTAGTGCAGCTTGTCTCCTTTTGGTGACTGTAGCAGTACACCAGCCCCCGAGCCGTTGAGCAACTTTGATCCGTCAAAGTGCATCACCCAGTACTCTGGTTCTGGCAGAGGAGTAGCATCTGGCATCTCCGTCCAATCTGCAATAAAATCCGCCAAAGCTTGTGACTTGATAGCGTCGCGTCTCTTGTAGGTGATCTCGAAGGCGGCAAGTTCAATGCCCCACTTTGCGACCCTTCCTATAGCGTCGCTGTTATTGATAATGTCGGACAGTGGAGTCTTGCTCACTATTGTGATTGGGTGCTCCTGAAAGTAATGCCTCAGCTTCCGAGAAGCGAGGAATACTCCATAAGCTATCTTTTGGTAGTGCGGGTAACGCTGCTTGGACTCCGTCAAAACCTCGCTTACATAGTAAACTGGTCGTTGAACTCCGTGCTCATATCCTGGTTCCTTCCTCTCTACCACGACGACGATGCTAATAACCCAGTTAGTTGCCGCCATGTAAATTAACAAGGGCTCTCCAGGATCGGGTGCTGCAAGGATGGGCGCTGAGGAAAGAATCTCCTTGAGCTGCTTTAATGCTGCATCTACTTCGTCTGCCCATGTAAATTTGTCCGCCTTCTTCAGCAACTTGTACAGCGGCAGAGACTTCTCTCCAAGTCGGCTGACGAACCGACTAATTTCTGCAACACAACCTGTTAGTCGTTGGATGTCCTTTAGGCATGTCAGATGGTTTATGTTTAAGATGGCCTTGATTTTCTCCGGGTTGACCTCGATTCCGCGCTGGGAAACGATGAAGCCCAACAGTTTGCCGGCTGGAACCCCGAAGACACACTTCTTAGGGTTAAGCATCATGTTGTATTTCCGGAGATTATCAAAGGTTTCTTTTAAGTCAGAGATTAAGTCGTTTGACTTTTTATACATCACCGTGATATCGTCCACATAGGCATGAACATTCCGACCAATTTGGTCGTGAAGGCAGCACTGCATTGTCCGCTGATAGGTAGCACCTGCATTTTTCAACCCAAAGGGCATCGTGACATAGCAAAACGTGCCTTATGGGGTAGTGAACGAAGTGCCCAATTGGTCCGACTTCCTCATCTTGATCTAGTGGTATCCTGAGTATGCATCGAGAAAACACAAAAGTTCCGAGCCAGCCATCGAGTTAATGACTTGGTCAATGCGAGGCAAAGCAAACGGATCTTTGGGACATGCTTTGTTGAAGCCGGTGTAATCAACGCACATTCTTAATTCACTTGTTCCCTTTTTGGGGACAAGTACAGGATTTGCCACCCATCGGGTGTGAAGGACTTCTCAGATAAACCCAGCCTTAAGTAACCTAGCTATCTCTTTGCCAATGGCGCGTCTCTTCTCATCTCCGAAGCGTCGTAGAGGTTGTTTCACTGGTTTGCATTTTGGATCTATGTTTAAGCTGTGCTCGGCAAGTTACCTAGGTACACCTTTCATGTCGGCAGGTTGCCAGGCAAACTTGTCCCTATTCTCACGGAGGAACTCGACGAGCGCTCTTTCCTATTTGGGATCCAGGTTCGTCCCAATGGCGACGGTCTTGGAGGCATCGCTTACCACAAGTTCCACCGGCTTGGTCTCGATGGCGGCCTTGAACGCAGGAGCGGAGTCGGACATATGCTCTTCGACGCGGGCATCTCTGAGTCATTGACCTTGCTCTGGATCTCCTTGAATTCTTCGCTGTAGAGGACAGCTTCTGCAATGGCTGCTTCGTTGATCTCGCAGTCCCTTGCCTTGGTAAAGCTTCCGGATACGGTGATGACACCGTTTGGTCCGGGTATCTTGACTTTGTTGTAGACGAAGCATGGCTTGGCCATGAACGTGTGGAATATGTCGCGGCCAAATATGACGTACACGCTCTTGAAAGGGACCACCTCAAAGGTCATGCGCTCTTGGCGGTAATTATTAAAGTCGCCAAAGGCTACCTGAAGCATAATGCACTCAAGGGACCGAGCCTCCCGACCAGGAACTACGCCATGGAACACATGCACTTGGTGAACTCCACGCCTTAGGTTTGCCCCCCGTCCGCCTTAGGTTTGCCTCCGTCAAGTTCATCTTCTGCAGTGTATCCAGGTACATGATGTTGATCTGCTTCCACTATCCACCATGCACTTGGTGAACTCCATGCTGTTAATCAATGGGTTGATGACCATGGCGTACTGGTTCTCCGTGGGCACAAGGTCTGGGTAGTCCGTCCTATCCCAAGTGATTGTAACCTCCGACCAGGGCAGGTATTGGGGAACTGGGGGGAGAGTGGCCATCATGATCCTTAGAGAGGTCTTCTGTTGTCGGACGGTGCGGGTGCCAAGGAAAGTGTGGTAGACTGGGCCTTCTTTGCGAAGTGGTTCTTTCCCTTGTCGTCGCTCTTGGCGGCGTGCTTGGGGTCAACGTCCTCGTCCATGTCAATTGAATCCTTGGACTCCTCCTCCTTCTTCTTCCCCTTGCCCTTGCCTTGCAGTCTGTTCTTCTGACTTCGCTTGTAGCCGGACTCCGGGTCTTCCTTGAGGTCGTTGATGAACTTGCAGTGTCGATTGGTATGGGTGGCCTTGCCGTTGACATCGAGGTGTACGAGGCACGGCATATCGCGGTACTCCTCGTATGTTTGGGGTCCGCGGAGCGGCGCCGAGTTGGTTTCACTTCCTCGTTGCTGCCCGCGGCCTGCTCCCCTTCCTCGGCCACGTTGTCCGCCTTCTCCTCGTCCTGCAAAATTCATGGCGACCATGTCGGTAGATTTCTTTTCTTCTGGAGCGGTCTTCCGCTTTGTGCTACTGTTCCTCCGAGCTTGGGTTGGAACGGGCGTTGCCGGCAAAGAGCCACGAGCATCGTTGTCGGCAGCTGCGAACTCACTAGCTAACTGAATCATCTGATTCAAGTCAAGCTGATGATTGTCCTGCAAGCGCTTTAGCTTATGTCGGAGTAACGTGCCCCTTTCTAACCCATCAATGAAGGCGGCCATAGCGGTCTGAGCATGCACTCCTGCGCAGGAATTATTCATGTCCAGCCAGCGGGAGAGGTAGGCGCGAGATGTCTCGTCTTTCTCTTGCACGCACCGCTGTAGATCGCCCACAAGGCAGGGACGCTTGTATGTACCCTCAAAGTTCTTGGTGAATGCTTCTTGCATATCCAGCCAGTTGTAGATAGATTTCTCCGGCAAGTCGTCGATCCATTGACGGGCCGTACCTGCCAACATTAACGGGAGGTACTTAACAGCGACGTTGGGGTTGCCTCCGGTAATCTCCACCGCGTTGCCGTAGTCCTGTAACCATGTGGCTGGCTTGGCGCTGCCGTCATAGGGCTTGATGGTCTTGTCAATCCGGAAACCTTTGGGGTAAGTTGCGGACCGTATTGCAGGTCCAAAGCAACGTGGTCCTAGGTATGGTCCTTCCCCGTCCTCGTGGATCTTATCGATCCGCGAACATGCATCGTATGTGAAAGAACATTTCTTAATCCCTAGTGTTTTGTGTGTTAGATAACAATACCAAGGATCTTTTAATGTGCGTTGAAGTGTTGCAGCTCAGAACTCTGCCTTTGGGGGCGGATAATCCGGCCCCACCAGGGGCGGATAATCCGCCCCTCCCTCTGCCCAAGCAAGCGCAAGCCCCAGAAGGGGGGGCGGAATATTGGCCGGACTTTCCGGCCTGGCCGGATAATCCGCCCCTTAGGGGGGCGGATAATCCGCCCCTCCTGCTCATCGCCAAGGCGCAAGCCCCAGAGAGGGGGGCGGAGTTTCGGCCGGACTTTCCGGCCCCGCCGGATAATCCGCCCCCCAAGATTTTCTCCAAGCTTCACCAAGGCGCAAGCCCCAGAGAGGGGGCGGAGTTTCCCCCGGAGAGTCCGCCCTTGGGGCGGAATTTTCCCAGGGGGTGGATAATCCGCCCCAAGTGGGGGGCGGATAATCCGCCCCCAAAATTGGGCAACGGCCAGATCTGGGGAGGGGGTATTTAAGCCAGCCATCCCCCTCCTTCCAGAACGCTTGATTCAACTCGAAAAAGAACAGATCAGATCTCAAAACTTCATACAAGAGTGCTCCACCAAGATCCACCCAAAGGCCCCATCCCTTTGGGAATCGAAGGAGGAGAACTCGATCTTCATCATCAGCAATCAAGCGCTTCATCTCCTCTCCATTCATTTGGAGAACCTCCGAGCTAGTATTTCTTGCAGAGATCTTGATCCTTGTTTTCGTTTATATTGATAAACCTTGTTTTTGTGACAGCTTGTTGTCATCCCGGGAGCCCCCAATTCGGTTGTGGGTGTGTGCCCCGATAGTATTGTAAAAGGCACCGGTTCCCGCCTCGAAGGGATCCAATAGTGGAGAAGGGGGATCAGGCCTCTCGTGGCGAGATCCATCGGAGAATAGGGTGAGGCCTATTGTGGCGTGGTGGTCTTAGAACGGCCCACCCCTCCAACGCAGATGTACTTCCCTTAACAAGGAAGGAACTGCGGTAAAACAAATCCCTGTGTCTCCGCGTGCTCCACTACGGTTTCCTCGCTCCTCCTTTACGTGCTTAGTAGTTAGGGTTTCATATAGGGAAATTCTCGTAGTTGCATATCTAGAGAATTTACTTTGTGTAAAGCCTAAAATTAGAAAAAGTATTAAAAATTGGTTAGCACCTATTCACCCCCCCTCTAGGTGCCCATACGATCCATTTCAATTGGTATCAGAGCCTCGGCTCTTATTTCGGGCTTAACCGCCTAAGAGAAGTATGGGTTCCAAGGGAGATGGGAGTGATGCTCCGGAGGTAGTCACCATGAACGATCTCAAGACGTTGGAAACAACCTTGGTGAGTTCAATGGAGGCTAAGATGGAGGAGATGCGTCAATTGATAATGCGTCTCTCCACATCCGCAGCATCACCTCCATCTAACTCTGAGGATACCACTCCGCAATCCAAGGAAACGGGTAAAACTGTTTCCAAAGATAACGAAGTGGTAGGTGATGAAACTAGTAAGAGCTCCTCCTCGAAAAAGGATAGCGGTAAGGATGGATACAATGAGGTTTCTCATGTGTATTCCCCTGATCCGCCTATTCCTCACCCACACATACATAATAGGGGTGATCCACCCAAATTACCAGCTTCTACTTTCTGTCAATGGCAATTTTTGATGAAATCTCATGTGTGCAGTTCCTCCATAGAGTTGTGGAAGATCATCGAAAATGGTCTTCACGTTGGAAATCCTAACAATCTCACAAGGAGAGAAGTGGTCGATAGCCAACTCAATGCTACGACTCTACACATGATACAGCTTGGTGTGGGAGATAAAGACATGCCACACATTCAGCATCTTAGCACAGCTAAAGAAGCTTGGGATGCTCTCACCGAGCTCTTCATCGGAAATGAAAGTATGAGAAGGAATAGATATGATGCCTTGAGCAATGAAGCTGAAGGATTTTATATGCTGGATGGAGAAGACCACGAGGACATGTATAGGAGGCTCAAGGCAATAGCTACTACCTTCAGAAACCACGGCGCGGCTTATGTTGATGATGCTTGGATCAAGCGCAAGTATGTCAGTGCTCTTATGCCATTTGAGCCCACAGATTTGAAAAGTCTCCAAGGTAGGCATAATTATCACCTCATGTCATCCAATGAGGTAATGCAAGAAATGGCCGCATTCAAAGTGGCTGCCAAGAATGCCGAAGATGCTCGTGCTCGAGCTATGGGGATGCAAAAGGGGGTAAACATGGCTTTGAAGACTAGTGTGATTGATCATGATGAATATGCGGTAGAAGGCCTGGACTGTCCCGAAGATATAAAAAGGATCCATGGACAATACTTGGCTCTTTATGCAAGAAACTTTTGGAAAGATCCAGCCAAGGCTAAAGCTGAACTAGATCGCAAAAGTGGAGCCTATGGAAGAAAAGAAAATGGTCCCAAGCTAAGAACTTGCTTTAATTGTGGTGACCGGTTGCACTTCGTAGCTGAGTGTCCATATCAAAGTAGAGAGGATAATGGAGGAAGACTCATTTTCAAGGAAAAATCAAAAGCTCCACGTAAGAAACAGTTTGTAAAGAAAAATGCTCCTGTCAAGAAGCAACCAAAGATTGTTCTAGTAGCTCAAGAAGAATATTCATCGGGGAGTGAAGATGAGGACGAGGACGATATCTCTCAAGAGGTGGCTGCTATAGCCACCACATCTACATCAACATCACTCTTCGACTCTCCAAACGAAAAGATCATCAACAAGAATCCTACTTGTCTCATGGCAAGAAGCGAGGTAACTTCTTCTAACTCTTCCTTTCCCAAGGCTATGATAGACATGGATGATCCTGCTAGTCTTAAGGTTAAAGAACAGATTATTGCCTTGGATTATTTCTATACTAACTTGCAAGGTGAGCACAAAGTTCGTTTTGAGGCTCTTATGGATCAGTTGGCCCAAAACGAAGCACTCCTCGAAGAAAAGGGCAGAATTAAAAGGGAGGATGCAATGGAAATTGCATCCCTAAAAAATGCTCTTGAAGAAGAAGAAGAAGCTCGGGTCTCTCTTGAAGAGAGGCTTGAGTCTATGGAAGAGTCACATGAAGAAATTGTGACTAAACTCGTTAAGGAACGTGACAATGCGGTCACCAAGGCAAAGAAGTTAAAGAAAGAAAGGATTGACTTTGGGGCTGCTCATGATAGACTCTCCGAGGAATTGGAGAAACTTGACAATGCTCACAAGGCGTTGAAAAACGATTTCTCTATCCTCAATGAGTCACATGATCAGCTTCAAAGTCGATTGGCCAAATATGATACTCCTAGCTCGTCCAACTCAACATATAGTAACAAGAAAAATGCTAATGTGGAAAAAGGAGTGATCAAGGACATCACTACAAAGGAAAAAGGTGTGCTTGATGAAGTCCTTGACAAGCAAAGGTCAAATCATGGTAAAGAGGGACTTGGGTATGTCACCAAGTCCAAGAAGAAGAAAACCAAGAAAAACAAGACCAAGAATGTGCAATTAAAGACAAGCACTGCTGAGAAGGTTGTCATAAAAGACAAGACTAATGATATTGGTTTTGCAGGGTCTCACAATCCTAATTATGAACTCTTTTGTGATGATTATGGCGATGTTTATGCTTATTATGTTGGTCCTTTTGATGAATATATTGCTTGGTCTATTTGGGTCCCAAAGACCCTTGTTACTAACATGAAAGTACCCATTGAAAAATGGGTACCTAAAACCAAGAAGTAATTTTCTTGCAGGGCTATGCTTCTGGTGGGTCGAAATGGGTGCTGGATAGTGGCTGCACTAGTCATATGACCGGAAGCAAGGAGATCATCACGGAGATGCGTCCAAATCTTGATAATATCACAGTCTCCTATGGTGATAAGTCTAAATCTCAGGTATTGGGTCTTGGCAAGGTTGTGGTTGCCCACGATATCTCTCTCGTGGACGTCATGCTTGTTGAGACCCTTGGATACAATCTTCTTTTTGTTCCTGCCCTTGGCAAGATGGGTTTTGCTGTTTTTATCGATGATGATTTGGTGGTACTCTTATGGAGCAAGTCTCTAAAGGTCGCTTTCGTTGGATACGTCGAAAATGACCTGTATGTGGTGGACTTCTCGGGGAAAACCACTTCGGGTCCGATGTGTCTATTCGGAAAGGCCGACGTGGGCTGGCTATGGCATTGCCGTTTAGCCCATGTCAACATCAGAACTTTGAAAAGTCTCCAAAAGGGTGGCCACATTCTTGGACTAAAAGACAATGTCTCTTTTGCCAAAGATCGTGTTTGCAGGGCCTGTGTTGAAGGAAAAATGCATGATTCTCCCCACAAGAGGAAGACTATTGTGTCATCGAAGAGGATCTTGGAATTACTCCATGTGGATTTATTTGGACTTCCTTCTCATGCAAGTCTTGGTGGGAAGAAATATTGCTTGGTCATCGTCGATGATTACTCAAGATATACATGGGTATATTTCTTCAAGCTGAAAAGTGAGACTCAACAAACTGTCATCGATTTTGCCAATGAAGTTCAACGTCAACACAATGTTCCCATCTTGGCAATTAGAAGTGACAACGGCACAGAATTCAAGAACTACACTTTAAACGAGTTTCTTAGCGAAGAGGGGATTAGACACCAATATTCCGCTGCGTACACCCCTTAACAAAATGGTGTAGCCGAGAGGAAGAATCGGACTTTGATGGATATGGCAAGATCTATGCTAGCTGAATTTAAGTCTCCTTATAATTTTTGGGCTGAAGCCATATCAACCGCTTGTCACTCATCAAACCGGCTTTACCTTCGGAAGATCTTGGACAAGACCCCATATGAAATACTTACAGGCAACAAACCCAACATCTCATACTTCAAGGTATTCGGGTGTAAGTGTTTCTTTCTTATTAAAGGTGTCCGTTTGTCAAAATTTGAATCCAAGGCTTTAGAAGGCATTTTTGTTGGTTACGGTGCCGAATCCCACACTTATAGAGTCTACAACAAGCTCACTGGGATTGTTGTAGAATCTTGTAGTGTGGAGTTCGATGAAAATAACTTCTCCTTTGTAGGGCAAGTTGATGTTTGTGATGCAGATGTTGAAATACCCCAAGATGCCATAAGAAGAATGGGCGTGGGATTTTTCCGCCCCATTGAGGAACCCCTTGTGGCGGATCGGGAAGGACAATGCTCCACTCAAGTGGAGCCCTCATCTTCACAAGATCAACAAGATCCTACTGTTGGAGAAAACTCTGCACCAACACCGCAACCTGCTGAAGATCATCAGTCTCCTGGACAAGATGGTAGTCCCAGGCCGGATTATCCGCCCCCTCCAAGGGGGGGACAATCCGCCCCTGGCACTCCAACTTGTACCAGGGGATCTGAAGGAGAAATCAACACCTCTGAAGCTCCCAGGCCGGATTCTACGGCCCCCAGGGGCGGATTATCCGGCCATGGCTCTCCAACTCCAGTCAGGCTTTCTCAGGAAGATGGTTCTGGTACTTCACCCCCCAGGCCGGATAGTCCGGCCCCTCCAAGGGGCAGATTATCCGGGCCTGAAGAAAATGCTCAGCAACAATCTTCTGGCAGTACTGGTGACCAAGATCAAGGGCAATGCAGTAATCAAGACAAGGATACAACAATTGAATCCACTCCTTCAAGAAACAATAAGGATATTGAGGCTCGTCGCAAGGCTCGTGCGGATCGCAACCTTGAACTAAGAGGTCACACTCTTGACAAGGTAGTTGGTGATCTACGACGAAGGGTATCCACTCGAAGAGAGCTTGCTAGCTTCTGTGATCATCAAGCTCACATTTCCATGGTTGAACCAAAGAAGGTTTTCGATGCTCTTGAAGACCCCGATTGGGTTGTTGCAATGCATGAAGAATTAAACAACTTCGAACGCAACAAAGTTTGGAAGCTCGTAGAAAAGCCAAAGGATTACCGCAATGTTATCGGCACCAAGTGGATCTTCAAGAACAAACAGGATGAAAATGACATTGTTGTGATGACTAAAGCACGAATCGTGGCTCAAGGATTCTCTCAAGTAGAAGGAATTGATTTTGGCGAGACCTACGCTCCTGTAGCTCGCCTTGAGTCTATCCGTATCCTTCTTGCATATGCAGCCCATCATAATTTTAAGTTACAACAAATGGATGTTAAGAGCGCTTTCCTTAATGGTCCTCTACATGAGTTAGTATACGTCAAGCAGCCCCCGGGGTTTGAGGACCCCAAATTTCCGAACCATGTTTACAAACTCGATAAGGCGCTCTATGGCCTTAAACAAGCCCCACGTGCGTGGTATGAGCACCTTAAAGAGCTTTTGCTAGACCGTGGATTCGAAGTTGGGCAAGTCGATCCCACTCTTTTTACTAAGAAGGTCAATGGGGAGCTTTTTGTATGCCAACTTTATGTAGATGACATTATTTTTGGCTCTACTAACCAAGCTTTTAACGATGAATTTTCAAAGCTTATGACTGACAGGTTTGAGATGTCCATGATGGGTGAGCTACGGTTTTTTCTCGGATTTGAAATAAAACAACTTAGAGAGGGAACCTTTATTAATCAAGCTAAGTACATCCAAGACATGCTCAAAAGGTTCAAGATGACGGATCTCAATGGCGTTGCTACCCCAATGCAAACAAAGTGTCATCTTGAGCTCAATCCCAAGGGTAAAGATGTGGATCAAAAGGTATACCGATCCATGATCGGCTCTCTCCTTTACCTCTGCGCATCTAGGCCCGATATCGTGTTAAGTGTAGGAGTGTGTGCAAGGTACCAAGCCGCTCCTAAAGAAAGCCACTTAGTGGCGGTCAAGCGAATCTTCCGATATTTGGTTCATTCCCCAAATTTTGGGTTATGGTATCCCAAGGGTTCAAGTTTCTCTCTGTGTGGTTACACCGATTCAGATTGGGCTGGTGACAAAGATGATAGGAAATCAACCTCTGGTGCATGCCAATTCTTGGGCAGGTCTCTAGTGTGTTGGTCATCAAAGAAACAGAATTGTATTTCACTCTCAACCGCCGAAGCTGAATATGTTGCTGCTGCAAGTGCTTGTACTCAATTGTTATGGATGAGGCAAACTTTAAAGGAATATGGTGTCAATTGTGACAAAGTGCCTCTTTTATGCGACAATGAAAGTGCTATCAAGATTGCTTACAATCCTGTGCAGCATACAAGAACAAAACATATAGAGATTCGCAACCACTTTATTCGGGATCATGTTGCTTGTGGAGATATTGCTCTTTCCTTTGTGAGCACGAAGAACCAACTTGCTGATATTTTCACGAAGCCCCTCGATGAAGCAAGATTTTGTTATTTGCGGAATGAGCTAAATATCATAGATTCAAGGAGCTTGGCTTGACTATTCTTGCACACTCACTTGCTCTTATTCATGTATTTGGTTTAGATGCGGGCATAGAAATAGGGGGAGTGTGGTCCTAATTGATTGGGCCAACCCTCCCCCCATAATGCCGAAAGCAAGTCAAATCATTTCCCTTAATATCATTTTGTGATATGTGGGTCATCGATGAGCATTGGTTTTGAACTCAAGATACATCTTCGCGGTGTCATGCCATGCGCTCCAACATGGTGGCTTCGGCCACCGCCCTCTTCCTCGAGAAGAGTTGGTTTTTCATGGGTCTCGTTGGATTTTCTTGCATACCTTTTGTTCTTATGGAAAACACACTCAAATTTGGCTTTTGATTGATTTGATTCTTGCAAATTTGGGTGCGTAGTACCATCTCAGTTTGTTTCTTCCTTTTTGGCGTTTCGATGCCAAAGGGGGAGAAGTAGTTCTATTAGGTCTCGTGGATTTGCAAGGGTCGGGCACAAGCTTTTTCGATTTTAGTCACAAGCTTTTTCGATTTTAGTCGTTTTTCATTTGCTTGCTTGTGCCTTTTCTAGCGTGAACTTGTTTGCTATTTGTGGTTGTTTGTGTAAGACTATGTCGTACTCCACAGTTTGGTACTAAGTTTGGTATTCATGGATTTCTGGATTTATCTATCATGGACCCCATGGAATTCTGGAATTATGGAGCATATTTGATGACATATGGATTCATGGGATTATCTATGTATGCCTTGGCTATATATTCCGGTGGTATGACTTTCTTTCACCAAACCTTAAAGTAGTGTTCTACCTAGTGTGTGTATTTGTATTCAAATGCAAATCTTAAATATGCACACATCTAGGGGGAGCGTCTTTCATTATCTAAGGTGGCACTTGCCGGTTTCATTGCAAATCCTAGTATTGTCATCTAACACCAAAAAGGGGGAGATTGAAAGAACATTTCTTAATCCCTAGTGTTTTGTGTGTTAGATAACAATACCAAGGATCTTTTAATGTGTGTTGAAGTGTTGCAGCTCAGAACTCTGCCTTTGGGGGCGGATAATCCGGCCCCACCAGGGGCGGATAATCCGCCCCTCCCTCTTCCCAAGCATGCGCAAGCCCCAGAAGGGGGGGCGGAATATTGGCCGGACTTTCCGGCCTGGCCGGATAATCCGCCCCTCAGGGGGGCGGATAATCCGCCCCTCCTGCTCATTGCCAAGGCGCAAGCCCCAGAGAGGGGGGCGGAGTTTCGGCCGGACTTTCCGGCCCCGCCGGATAATCCGCCCCTCAGGGGGGCCGGATTATCCGCCCCCCAAGATTTTCTCCAAGCTTCACCAAGGCGCAAGCCCCAGAGAGGGGGCGGAGTTTCCCCCGGAGAGTCCGCCCTTGGGGCGGAATTTTCCCAGGGGGCGGATAATCCGCCCCAAGTGGGGGGCGGATAATCCGCCCCCAAAATTGGGCAACGGCCAGATCTGGGGAGGGGGTATTTAAGCCAGCAATCCCCCTCCTGCCAGAACGCTTGATTCAACTCGAAAAAGAACAGATCAGATCTCAAAACTTCATACAAGAGTGCTCCACCAAGATCCACCCAAAGGCCCCATCCCTTTGGGAATCGAAGGAGGAGAACTCGATCTTCATCATCAGCAATCAAGCGCTTCATCTCCTCTCCATTCATTTGGAGAACCTCTGATCTAGTATTTCTTGCAGAGATCTAGATCCTTGTTTTCGTTTATATTGATAAACCTTGTTTTTGTGACAGCTTGTTGTCATCCCGGGAGCCCCCAATTCGGTTGTGGGTGTGTGCCCCGATAGTATTGTAAAAGGCACCGGTTCCCGCCTCGAAGGGATCCAATAGTGGAGAAGGTGGATCAGGCCTCTCGTGGCGAGATCCATCGGAGAATAGGGTGAGGCCTATTGTGGTGTGGTGGTCTTAGAACCGCCCACCCCTCCAACGCAGATGTACTTCCCTTAACAAGGAAGGAACCGCGGTAAAACAAATCCCTGTGTCTCCGCGTGCTCCACTACGGTTTCCTCGCTCCTCCTTTACGTGCTTAGTAGTTAGGGTTTCATATAGGGAAATTCTCGTAGTTGCATATCTAGAGAATTTACTTTGTGTAAAGCCTAAAATTGGAAAAGTATTAAAAATTGGTTAGCACCTATTCACCCCCCCCTCTAGGTGCCCATACGATCCATTTCAGTATGGCTCCGGGTTCTTCTTCTTGTTGTCAAAAGGGGATGGGCTGCGTGAACGACGCGGGCCTCTTCCGCCATGGTGACTGCTTAGCGGTGACGGAGGCGGAGGTGGCGGTGGGTTACCCTTCTTGCTGTTACCCTCCTGCGAAGCCTCACGCCTGTCACGGTTGCTTGTCGGATGCGGAGGGTCGTGGTGTGACCTTCTCTTGTGTCCTTGGTGGCACTCTTCATCATGACGGGTCTGTGCCGCGTTGTCGCGGATGACGATGCCACACTGCTTTGGAGGGGGCATATCCGTACGAGGATGAGTCTTGTAATCTTCCTGACGTCAGGGGGATCGGGGCAGTGGCGATGGGCGACGAGGTCGGGCTTTTTATCCGTGGTCGGAGGATATGGGGATAGCATCCTTCCTGTTGCGCGCATCCCTCCGTCTTTGTTCTGATGAACCCATCTGTGGTCCGACATCTTGAGGAGATCTGTCCCTTGGCGGTTTGTACTGGATAGATCGGCAGAGCGCTAGGTCAGACTCAAGCCTCTGAGAGGTGGCCTTTTCCTGCTGCTTTACCGCCTTGGCCACTAGGTCATAGACCTGTTCTACTGCCTCAGGCGATCTATCCTGCTCTAGAAGGGTCTTGGCGACGGCGAGGTTATGGAGTGGGGTGGGCATCACCTGCTTGCCTTCACTATCAATGTATGGCTTGGCCTGTGCCGGCTTCGAGGGAACCCATCCTAGGTTGCGCCATACACCAGGATCGTTGATGACGCGATCCGGAGCCTTCTTAGCCTTCTGTTGCTGCAGTAGAGTCTTGTACTCAGCCTCCATTTCTCTAGCTTTCTCTATGGATTTCTGCGCATTGACCAGATCTCGATCTAGTATAGCGCCTTGCTCCGTGATGGCTTGCGCTTCCTCCAGCAGCTGCTGGCGCTTCTCGTTAAGCTGAGTCACGTTTCGGATATGATCAACGGTTGGTGGCTCAACGAGGAGATTGCCGTACATCACTCTATCAGCGGGAGTAACATGGGCTGCTGCCGACGTGGATGCTGGAGGAGGCAAGTTTGCGGTGTTGTTGTTGCTCGGACCGGTGCCGAGTTCCTGCGGCTGCTGCACTGGATTAGGCGGAGGAGGCATGACCTTTGCGTGATCATTGTCGGCAGCAATAAGTGGCCCCTTCCCCTTTTCCAGCGCCGTAGGCGGAGCTTTCCCGGGTTGATCTTCATCCATCGTTGTCCCAATGGTGATGAACACCCCTCGAGACATGACGGTGTTATTAGTTTGCTCGTCGCGCGAGTACTCCTCCTCCATCTCCTGCATAGCAGAGTCTAGATCTTCTGGAGTGAAGCTATTTCATCTGAATCTGCACTGAAATCAGCATAAAGCGTGTCAATGACAGAGTCGGAGGGTGCCAGGACTTCCTCGATGACGGGCGGTGGAGGTGCAACGGCCTCGATGATGACTGGAAGTGGTGGTGCTGCTACGACGATGGAGGCCGGAGGCGGTGGAGGTGGTGGCTGAATCGGAGGGGCTCCGTCAATGATCGCAAGTGCTGTTTGAGCTGCCGCTTCGGCCTCCGCGTAGTTGTTGACGGTGTTCACCATGCCTTCAAAGGTAAGGCGTCCTGACGCCTGTTGCCATCTTAGAGAGTGTCAGAGAAGCGTGCCATGGTCCAGTCCTTCCACAAAGTGATAGATAGCATCATCATTGGGGTAGTGGGCCAGATCGGCTCGTATACGGAGCCACCTGGCCAGGTAATCGCGGGGGTTTTCGCCCTCTCTCTGAACGCAGCGCGCTAGGTCGAAGATGGTAACCACGCCGACGAATTTGGATCTCTGTTGTCCAGACGCACGGATAAATCCGACGGATTTGTAGTGATCTTCCACCTTTATATCCTGCACAGGGGCGGTTTGGGTGGGTCTTGAATTTCTCCTATTTTTGCCGGCAAACTCCGAGGAGAGATCCGACATCGATCCTTCCGCGAACGTATCCTGCCCGTAGGCGGTCCGTGCGGGTCTTGATGCTTTCTGATCTTTGCCGGCAAACTCCGAAGAGAGATCCGACATTGATCCTTACGCAAACGTATCCTGCCCGTAGGAGGTCCGTGCGGATCTTGATGCTCCTCCGACTCCCAGGGAACTAGTGCCCGAGTCGGTTTCGCCGATGAAGAGGTGGATATCTCCGACAGGAACGATTGAACACCGCATAGGGTTCGTCTTCGCCGGGATCCAGAACTCATCAGGAGGGACGAGTGGAACGTTGACTGAGAAGAGAACACGGCCGATGGCTACGGTTTCGCCGATTCCCACGAAGATCTTGGTCCTCGCCCGCTAAAGAGCCTGAAGCGCCCCTTGCCCCACGGTGGGCGCCAACTGTCGTGGTATTTCCGACGAGTACACCATGGAGGGGTCGTCACATTGCGTGTTTAGAGACGTGGGGTAAGGCGGACGGTTGACAGGTACGAGTTAACACAGCTTACCCAGGTTCAGATCCCACAACGATGGCGGAATCCTACTCCTGCTATAAATCACTATAAGGGCAATACGCCGACTTACAGAGATAGGTTCGCTGTGCGAGGTTGCATGAGATTGTCTAATCTGGTCGTGTGATTGTCTGAATAGATGCCCTAAAGGCTCCCATAGGCCCGACTTATATAGTCACCAGGTCCTAGGGTTATAGGGAAAAGTCCTAGCCGGAAAGGTTACAGAGTCCTACACCGTCTATCACTAGTCTTGTGTATCTTGTACTCCAAGGCTCCGGGTACGCTGGTGACTCCACCATAGCCTTCCTTTATCTGGCATGGGCCTCCCTTCTGGATCCACCTAACTGGGCCGCCCAGCAGGCCATAGGCCATGCTACCGACTATGGGCCACCCGGGTTAGTCGGATAAGAGACATGCTATGAGGATACCCATATAGCATATCCCCAACAATGTAAGGGATATTCAAACCCTTGGAAGTAAGGAGTGAGGGTCGTGCATTCTCTGGTGGCTGCTTCGATCAGTGGGTCTTCCGGGGGTGGAGACGAAAAGATGGGTCGATACTCGTAGAACGACAGTTCTTCATTTTTCCGTCTCGGGGTTTGCAAAGTTAGAGGACCTTTATGTGGGTCTTTAGCAGAGACGGGGCCTCGCGATGTCTTAAGATAATCTTGACTCCTTTGGGTTTCTTTCTACTTGTTGGAGAGTAGTGGTGGCGGTGATGGGTAGTATTATCGTGTTCATCCTGAGCTTTGCGCGGACTGGGAGGATAGAGTCGACTCCCGAGGATTGAGGATGGGGTTTATCTTATGTTCCTCTAATGACTCTCGTGGTGGGGCTTGGGACATGTCCTTGGGTGGGAGAACTTCCTGAGTTATCTCCTAGTAGGCGGTCTCCTGGATTTGAGTGGAAAGATGCGGTCTTTCCACCTTAGAGCTTTACTTAGGGTCGCCGAGGCTGGGGTGGATCCTTCATCTTGGAGCATTGGTGTGGCGTGTAACATCCCAAATTTCATCAAATTCAAAACCATGTTGTTGCATTCATATCATCACGTCATATTCATCTTGCACAAAAAAATTCAAAACAAAAACCCTAATAGAACCATATTTAAACCCCTTTCTGTATTATATATATGGGGCATGGTTTTATTTTATTTTATAACCTCAAAATGATTTTTTAGTGATTAGATGAGTTTGACACACTTTTACACACTAGGATCACAACACAAAAATTTGGTGAAAGTTTGAAATCATTTGGATTTGAAATGGCCATTCAAATCTATTCTAAAAAATCGAAACATAAAAAGAAAAGACCAAAGAGAAAATATAAACAGGCGGCAACCCTTCTAGCCCATTTTACCCCTGGCATCCCACGGCCCATCCGGGAACCTCCCCCTCTCTCCCCGCAGTTTCTCACCCGCGCACGCACACCCCACCCACTGACAGCCAGGCCCCACCGCCACGTCAACCGTCATCGTCAATCCCACGCCCGCAACCAGTTCCACTGCCATTTCTCCCCGCTATCACTACCGAATCAATCCTCACGTAATTGACAATGAATGTGTGCGTGATTCTCGCCCCTCCTCCGACTACTTAACCCCCACCTCCTCGCGACCATTTCCCCTCACTTAGCCAGGACCAAGCGTCGCCGGGCTCTACCAAGTTTCGCTTGCACCGCTGTAGTACAGAGCTACTCCGGTGAACTATTCTGGTAAGCACAGTGCCCCCCTCTGCCTCTCGTTCACACAATCATATTCCCCTCGACCTTGCACATCTACTCATGCCTTTTATTTGTCAATCATGCACAGGTCGCCGTCCCCGTTGACGTCTGCAAGCAACCGAGGCGCAGCTCAACTCCGGCGAACAACCTCGGTAAAATTCGTGTGTCCCTTGACCTCTACTTCACATGACTGCATTCGCCGTGACCGTGCGCACCTCCTAATGCCAGCCATTTTCCTTTTTGCGCACTAGGTTGTCGTCTCCGTCGCCGTTCGTGGACACCCGACACCAGTACGAGCTCCGACGATGTTTTTCTACCGTGTCCGTGCACCCCTGTCCAAGATGCGTCCACGCTGAGCTTCCCCGCCTCCTCACGACCGTGGTACGCGCCAACACACACCCCATTGCCCCCTGACCTCTCCGGCGTGTCACTGCCAGTGGCATCGCCACCACCTGAGCCATTCCCGCCGCTAGGTTTTGGTCAGGCAAGCCAGGTCCGTTAGATCTGCATCTGATGGCCACGATTAGATCACTTGACGAAGCGGTATGATTTGATATGGGCCGTGCATAGCCACTTAGATCCTACGGTGCGGAAACGCGATCCGGCCGAACCGGTACGCGCCAAGCAGAACGTGCCGCGTGGCTAAGGTTTTGATTTAAAAACCAGATTTTGTTCTATTAGTTATTTAAACTTGTAAATTCAATATTTTTTGTTCTGTTTATCCAAAAATTACAAATTTTATATCTATGGATTAATAAAATTAATCTCTTTGCATCTATGTCCTTGATTTGGTCATTTGCTTCTGAAAAATTAAGATTTTATGCAGAAGCATTTGTAGGCTTATTTTGACTATATAAATTATTTAGAATATTATTTTAGGGTGTTTTTTGTTTTATTTAGACTTTAGATTATATGCTTTGTCTTCAGTACTGTAGAGTTTGATTTAAAAGGTATGGAAAAACATCATATTGCATTTTGTATGCATTCATATTATTTTTGTTTGTATAGTGATTTGTGAATATTTGTTTTATGAATTTGTGTGTAGATTTTGTGGAATTTGGAGAGTGTGATTGTAAGGATTGTGTCTATTTCCCTAGCTACCAAGGCAAGTTATACTTCGTCTTTTTGTCCTATTATTTTATCTATGCACTAGTGATATTTTGGGTAGGATTTGCATGGTAAATTTCAAAGTATATGGTACGCTATGGTAGATCCTATAGATGATATCTTGGTAGAAATTTTTCCTAAGTCAAGAGACATCTTATACTAGTATGTTCAGCCTATAAATTATAGTTCAAGGGTGAAAATTCATGCTATGATATTATGGCAAGTTTGCGCCTGTGTGTTTTTGACTAAGAAAACAACTTGTTAATGAAACACCTGGGTGGAATGGGAAGAATGGTTTATGTTGAGTGATTACACAAGGCCCATTTCTATGGTTTACATTGTGTATCACACTTGTTGATGGCCACCCAGGATAAAGGGATTTGAGATGTTTAGTGTTGAGAAGCTTCTAGTGCAACCACATGGCATATGGGCTGCGCCTTGACCAACTAGGTTTGCAAGAACTCAGCCAGATGGACAGTTGGTGGTAGGGTTGATAGAATGGAACGCGTCCATGGTGGTCTAAGGGAATGCTTCTAAAAATTCTTGTATAGATGCATGTAGAGTCTTGTGGGGAAACTGCACCACCTCTCGAGAGGGTAAAACCTAAGTACTTAGCCGTGTCCCCGCAACGGACATTTTGAGCATCGAAGACATTGAAATGATCAAGGATCGCCTCATCCAAATTTATCTAAGTTAAAACTTGTGGGTGAACCAGGGTAGTGGTTCACCAATCTCTATTGGTGGTGCTTTAGAGTTTTTGTAAAGAAAAACTTAGTGTTTTCAACTAGTAGGACAAAACTACTTTGTGCAAAGCCAGCTTGAAACCAGACTTAGCCAAATTCATATAGATGATAGTCTCTACTATATAACTATGACATCACTTGCCAATACAATTCCAAATGTATTGACCCCTTGTGGCTGTAACTTATTATGTTGCAGGTTACTCTGATGGTGAGTAGGGTTATGAGTCTACACGCAACATGTTTGCCTGTGGCACATGAAGATGAAGACTTTATTTATTTACTTTGTAATAAGAACTCTATGTGTTAGCCTTGGGCTAATGAGTGTAAAAACTATTTGTATTCCTGGAATTACGATGTAATATGACCTTTGTGAAATGGATCGTATGGGCACCTAGAGGGGGGGGGGGTGAATAGGTGCTAACCAATTTTTTAATACTTTTTCAATTTTAGGCTTGACACAAAGTAAATTCTCTAGATATGCAACTACGAGAATTTCCCTATATGAAACCCTAACTACTAAGCACGTAAAAGAGGAGCGAGGAAACCGTAGTGGAGCACGCGGAGACACATGGATTTGTTTTACCGCAGTTCCTTCCTTGTTAAGGGAAGTACATCTGCGTTGGAGGGGTGGGCGGTTCTAAGACCACCACGCCACAATAGGCCTCACCCTATTCTCCGATGGATCTCGCCACGAGAGGCCTGATCCACCTTCTCCACTATTGGATCCCTTCGAGGCGGGAACCGGTGCCTTTTACAACACTATTGGGGCACACACCCACAACCGAATTGGGGGCTCCCGGGATGACAACAAGCTGTCACAAAAACAAGGTTTATCAATATAAACAAAAACTAGGATCTAGATCTTTGCAAGAAATACTAGATCGGAGGTTCTCCAAATGAATGGAGAGGAGATGAAGCGCTTGATTGCTGATGATGAAGATCGAGTTCTCCTCCTTCGATTCCCCAAGGGATGGGGCCTTTGGGTGGATCAAGGTGGAGCACTCTTGTATGAAGTTTTGAGATCTGATCTGTTCTTTTTCGAGATGAATCAAGAAGTCTGGCAGGAGGGGGATGGCTGGCTTAAATACCACCTCCCCAGATCTGGCCGTTGCACAACTTTAGGGGCGGATTATCTGCCCCCCACTTGGGGCGGATTATCCGCCCCCTGGGAAAACTCCGCCCCAAGGGCGGATTCTCCGGGGGAAACTCCGCCCCCTCTCTGGGGCTTGCGCCTTGGAGAAACTTGGAGAAGATCTTGGGGGGCGGATAATACGGCCCCCCCGAGGGGCGGATTATCCGGCGTGGCCGGAAAGTCCGGCCAAAACTCCGCCCCCTCTCTAGGGCTTGCGCCTTGGCGATGAGCAGGAGGGGCGGATTATCCGGCCGGGCCGGAAAGTCCGGCCAATATTCCGTCCCCCCCTTCTGGGGCTTGCGCTTGCTTGGGCAGAGGGAGGGGCGGATTATCCGCCCCTGGTGGGGCCGGATTATCCGCCCCCAAAGGTAGAGTTCTGAGCTGCAACACTTCAACACACATTAAAAGATCCTTGGTATTGTTATATAACACACAAAACACTAGGGATTAAGAAATGTTCTTTCAATCTCCCCCTTTTTGGTGTTAGATGACAATACTAGGATTTGCAATGAAACCGGCAAGTGCCACCTTAGATAATGAAAGACGCTCCCCCTAGATGTGTGCATATTTAAGAGTTGCATTTGAATACAAATACACACACTAGGTAGAACACTACTTTAAGGTTTGGAGAAAAAATGTCATACCACCGGAATATATAGCCAAGGCATACATAGATAATCCCATGAATCCATATGTCATCAAATATGCTCCATAATTCCAGAATTCCATGGGGTCCATGATAGATAAATCCAGAAATCCATGAATACCAAACATAGTACCAAACTGTGGAGTACGACATAGTCTTACACAAACAACCACAAATAGCAAACAAGTTCACGCTAGAAAAGGCACAAGCAAGCAAATGAAAAACAACGACTAAAATCAAAAAGCTTGTGCCCGACCCTTGCAAATCCACGAGACCTAATAAAACTACTTCTCCCCCTTTGGCATCGAAACGCCAAAAAGGAAGAAGAGCGATGCTAACGTCCCTGGAGATCAAACTGAGATGGTACTACGCACCCAAATTTGCAAGAATCAAATCAATCAAAAGCCAAATTTGAGTGTGTTTTCCATAAGAACAAAAAGGTATGCAAGAAAATCCAACGAGACCCATGAAAAACCAACTCTTCACGGGGAAGAGGGCGGTGGCCGAAGCCACCATGTTGGAGCGCATGGCATGACACTGCGAAGATGTATCTTGAGTTCAAAACCAATGCTCATCGATGACCCACATATCACAAAATGATATTAAGGGAAATGATTTTACTTGCTTTCGGCATTATGGGGGGAGGGTTGGCCCAATCAATTAGGACCACACTCCCCCTATGTCTATGCCTGCATCTAAACCAAATACATGAATAAGAGAAAGTGAGTGTGCAAGAATAGTCAAGCCAAGCTCCTTGAATCTATGATATTTAGCTCATTCCGCAAATAACAAAATCTTGCTTCATCGAGGGGCTTCGTGAAAATATCAGCAAGTTGGTTCTTCGTGCTCACAAAGGACAGAGCAATATCTCCACGAGCAACATGATCCCGAATAAAGTGGTTGCGAATCTCTATATGTTTTGTTCTTGTATGCTGCACAGGATTATAAGCAATTTTGATAGCACTTTCATTGTCGCATAAAAGAGGCACTTTGTCACAATTGACACCATATTCCTTTAAAGTTTGCCTCATCCATAACAATTGAGTACAAGCACTTGCAGCAGCAACATATTCAGCTTCGGCGGTTGAGAGTGAAATACAATTCTGTTTCTTTGATGACCAACACACTAGAGACCTGCCCAAGAATTGGCATGCACCAGAGGTTGATTTCCTATCATCTTTGTCACCAACCCAATCTGAATCGGTGTAACCACACAGAGAGAAACTTGAACCCTTGGGATACCATAACCCAAAATTTGGGGAATGAACCAAATATCGGAAGATTCGCTTGACCGCCACTAAGTGGCTTTCTTTAGGAGCGGCTTGGTACCTTGCACACACTCCTACACTTAACACGATATCGGGCCTAGATGCGCAGAGGTAAAGGAGAGAGCCGATCATGGATCGGTATACCTTTTGATCCACATCTTTACCCTTGGGATTGAGCTCAAGATGACACTTTGTTTGCATTGGGGTAGCAACGCCATTGAGATCCGTCATCTTGAACCTTTTGAGCATGTCTTGGATGTACTTAGCTTGATTAATAAAGGTTCCCTCTCTAAGTTGTTTTATTTCAAATCCGAGAAAAAACCTTAGCTCACCCATCATGGACATCTCAAACCTGTCAGTCATAAGCTTTGAAAATTCATCGTTAAAAGCTTGGTTAGTAGAGCCAAAAATAATGTCATCTACATAAAGTTGGCATACAAAAAGCTCCTCATTGACCTTCTTAGTAAAAAAAGTGGGATCGATTTGCCCAACTTCGAATCCACGGTCTAGCAAAAGCTCTTTAAGGTGCTCATACCACGCACGTGGGGCTTGTTTAAGGCCATAGAGCGCCTTATCGAGTTTGTAGACATGGTTCGGAAATTTGGGGTCCTCAAACCCCGGGGGCTGCTTGACGTATACTAACTCATGTAGAGGACCATTAAGGAAAGCGCTCTTAACATCCATTTGTTGTAATTTAAAATTATGATGGGCTGCATATGCAAGAAGGATACGGATGGACTCAAGGCGAGCTACAGGAGCGTAGGTCTCGCCAAAATCAATTCCTTCTACTTGAGAAAATCCTTGAGCCACGAGTCGTGCTTTATTCCTCACAAAAATGCCATTTTCATCCTGTTTGTTCTTGAAGATCCACTTAGTGCCGATAACATTACGGCAATCCTTTGGCTTTTCTACGAGCTTCCAAACTTTGTTGCGTTCGAAGTTGTTTAATTCTTCATGCATTGCAACAACCCAATCGGGGTCTTCAAGAGCATCAAAAACCTTCTTTGGTTCAACCATGGAAATGTGAGCTTGATGATCACAGAAGCTAGCAAGCTCTCTTCGAGTGGATACCCTTCGTCGTAGATCACCAACTACCTTGTCAAGAGTGTGACCTCTTAGTTCAAGGTTGCGATCAGCATGAGCCTTGCGACGAGCCTCAATATCCTTATTGTTTCTCGGAGGAGTGGATTCAATTGTTGTATCCTTGTCTTGATTACTACATTGCCCTTGATCTTGGTCACCGGTACTGCCAGAAGATTGTTGCTGAACATTTTCTTTAGGCCCGGATAATCCGCCCCTTGGAGGGCCGGACTATCCGGCCTGGGAGATGAAGTACCATAACCATCTTCCTGAGAAAGCCTGACTGGAGTTGGAGAGCCATGGCCGGATAATCCGTCCCTGGGGGCCGGAGAATCCGGCCTGGGAGCATCAGAGATGTTGATTTCTCCTTTGGATCCCCTTGTACGAGTTGGAGTGCCAGGGGCGGATTGTCCGCCCCTTGGAGGGGGCGGATAATCCGGCCTGGGACTACCATCTTGTCCAGGAGACAGATGATCTTTAGCAGGTTGTGGTGTTGGTGCAGAGTTTTATCCAACCGTAGGAGCTTGTTGATCTTGTGAAGATGAGGGCTCCACTTGAGTGGAGCATTGTCCTTCCCGATCCGCCACAAGGGGTTCCTCAATGGGGCGGAAAAATCCCACGCCCATTCTTCTTATGGCATCTTGGGGTATTTCAACATCTGCATCACAAACATCAACTTGCCCTACAAAGGAGCCGTTATTTTCATCGAACTCCACACTACAAGATTCTACAACAATCCCATCGAGCTTGTTGTAGACTCTATAAGTGTGGGATTCGGCACCGTAACCAACAAATATACCCTCTAAAGCCTTGGATTCAAATTTTGACAAACGAACACCTTTAATAAGAAAGAAACACTTACACACGAATACCCTGAAGTATGAGATGTTGGGTTTGTTGCCGGTAAGTATTTCATATGGGGTCTTGTCCAAGATCTTCCGAAGGTAAAGCCGGTTTGATGAGTGGCAAGCAGTGGATATGGCTTCAGCCCAAAAATTATAAGGAGACTTAAATTCAGCTAGCATAGATCTTGCCATATCCATCAAAGTCCGGTTCTTCCTCTCGGCTACACCATTATGTTGAGGGGTGTACGCAGCGGAATATTGGTGTCTAATCCCCTCTTCACTAAGAAACTCGTTTAAAGTGTAGTTCTTGAATTCTGTGCCGTTGTCACTTCTAATTGCCAAGATGGGAACATTGTGTTGACGTTGAACTTCATTGGCAAAGTCGATGACAGTTTGTTGAGTCTCACTTTTCAGCTTGAAGAAATATACCCATGTATATCTTGAGTAATCATCGACGATGACCAAGCAATATTTCTTCCCACCAAGACTTGCATGAGAAGGAAGTCCAAATAAATCCACATGGAGTAATTCCAAGATCCTCTTCGATGACACAATAGTCTTCCTCTTGTGGGGAGAATCATGCATTTTTCCTTCAACACAGGCCCTGCAAACACGATCTTTGGCAAAAGAGACATTGTCTTTTAGTCCAAGAATGTGGCCACCCTTTTGGAGACTTTGCAAAGTTCTGATGTTGACATGGGCTAAACGGCAATGCCATAGCCAGCCCACGTCGGCCTTTCCGAATAGACACATCGGACCCGAAGTGGTTTTCCCCGAGAAGTCCACCACATACAGGTCATTTTCGACGTATCCAACGAAAGCGACCTTTAGAGACTTGCTCCATAAGAGTACCACCAAATCATCATCGATAAAAACAGCAAAACCCATCTTGCCAAGGGCAGGAACAAAAAGAAGATTGTAGCCAAGGGTCTCAACAAGCATGACGTCCACGAGAGAGATATCGTGGGCAACCACAACCTTGCCAAGACCCAATACCTGAGATTTAGACTTATCACCATAGGAGACTGTGATATTATCAAGATTTGGACGCATCTCCGTGATGATCTCCTTGCTTCCGGTCATATGACTAGTGCAGCCACTATCCAGCACCCATTTCGACCCACCAGAAGCATAGCCCTGCAAGAAAATTACTTCTTGGTTTTAGGTACCCATTTTTCAATGGGTACTTTCATGTTAGTAACAAGGGTCTTTGGGACCCAAATAGACCAAGCAATATATTCATCAAAAGGACCAACATAATAAGCATAAACATCGCCATAATCATCACAAAAGAGTTCATAATTCGGATTGTGAGACCCTGCAAAACCAATATTATTAATCTTGTCTTTTGTGACAACCTTCTCAGCAGTGCTTGTCTTTAATTGCACATTCTTGGTCTTGTTCTTCTTGGTTTTCTTCTTCTTGGACTTGGTGACATACCCAAGTCCCTCTTTACCATGATTTGACCTTTGCTTGTCGAGGACTTCATCAAGCACACCTTTGTCCTTTGTAGTGATGTCCTTGATCATTCCTTTTTCCACATTAGCATTTTTCTTGTTACTATATGTTGAGTTGGACGAGCTAGGAGTATCATATTCGGCCAATCGACTTTGAAGATGATCATGTGACTCATTGAGGATAGAGAACTCGTTTTTCAATGCCTTGTGAGCATTGTCAAGTTTCTCCAATTCCTCGGAGAGTCTATCATGAGCAGCCCCAAAGTCAATCCTTTCCTTCTTTAACTTCTTTGCCTTGGTGACCGCATTGTCACGTTCCTTAATGAGTTTAGTCACAATTTCTTCATGTGACTCTTCCATAGACTCAAGCCTCTCTTCAAGAGAGACCCGAGCTTCTTCTTCTTCTTCAAGAGAATTTTTTAGGGATGCAATTTCCATTGCATCCTCCCTTTCAATTCTGCCCTTTTCTTGGAGGAGTGCTTCGTTTTGGGCCAACTGATCCATAAGAGCCTCAAAACGAACTTTGTGCTCACCTTGCAAGTTAGTATAGAAATAATCCAAGGCAATAATCTCTTCTTTAACCTTAAGACTAGCAGGATCATCCATGTCTATCATAGCCTTGGGAAAGGAAGAGTTAGAAGAAGTTACCTCGGAGCTTCTTGCCACGAGACAAGTAGGATTCTTGTTGATGATGTTTTCGTTTGGAGAGTCGAAGAGTGATGTTGATGTAGATGTGGTGGCTATAGAAGCCAGCTCTTGAGAGTTATCGTCCTCGTCCTCATCTTCACTCCCCGATGAATATTCTTCTTGAGCTACTAGAACAATCTTTGGTTGCTTCTTGAAAGGAGCATTTTTCTTTACAAACTGTTTCTTACGTGGAGCTTTTGATTTGTCCTTGAAAATGAGTCTTCCTCCATTATCCTCTCTACTTTGATATGGACACTCAGCTACAAAGTGCAACCGGTCACCACAATTAAAGCATGTTCTCAGCTTGGGACCATTTTCTTTTCTTCCATAGGCTCCAATTTTGCGATCTAGTTCAGCTTTAGCCTTGGCTGGATCTTTCCAAAAGTTTCTTGCATAAAGAGCCAAGTATTGTCCATGGATCCTTTTTATATCTTCGGGACAGTCCAGGCCTTCTACCGCATATTCATCATGATCAATCACACTAGTCTTCAAAGCCATGTTGACCCCCTTTTGCATCCCCATAGCTCGAGCACGAGCATCTTCGGCATTCTTGGCAGCCACTTTGAATGCGGCCATTTCTTGCATTACCTCATTGGATGACATGAGGTGATAATTATGCCTACCTTGGAGACTTTTCAAATCTGTGGGCTCAAATGGCATAAGAGCACTGACATACTTGCGCTTGATCCAAGCATCATCAACATGAGCTGCGCCGTGGTTTCTGAAGGTAGTAGCTATTGCCTTGAGCCTCCTATACATGTCCTCGTGGTCTTCTCCATCCAGCATATAAAATCCTTCAGCTTCATTGCTCAAGGCATCATATCTATTCCTTCTCATACTTTCATTTCCGATGAAGAGCTCGGTAAGAGCATCCCAAGCTTCTTTAGCTGTGCTAAGATGTTGAATGTGTGGCATGTCTTTATCACCCACACCAAGCTGTATCATGTGTAGAGCTGTAGCATTGAGTTGGCTATCGACCACTTCTCTCCTTGTGAGATTGTTAGGATTTCCAACGTGAAGACCATTTTCGATGATCTTCCACAACTCTATGGAGGAACTGCACACATGAGATTTCATCAAAAATTGCCATTGAGAGAAAGTAGAAGCTGATAGTTTGGGTGGATCACCCCTATTATGTATGTGTGGGTGAGGAATAGGCGGATCAGGGGAATACACATGAGAAACCTCATTGTATACATCCTTACCGCTATCCTTTTTCGAGGAGGAGCTCTTACTAGTATCATCACCTACCACTTTGTTATCTTTGGAAACAGTTTTACCCGTGTCCTTGGATTGTGGAGTGGTATCCTCAGAGTTAGATGGAGGTGATGCTGCGGATGTGGAGAGACGCATTATCAATTGACGCATCTCTTCCATCTTAGCCTCCATTGAACTCACCAAGGTTGTTTCCAACGTCTTGAGATCGTTCATGGTGACTACCTCCGGAGCATCACTCCCATCTCCCTTGGAACCCATACTTCTCTTAGGCGGTTAAGCCCAAAATAAGAGTCGAGGCTCTGATACCAATTGAAATGGATCGTATGGGCACCTAGAGGGGGGGGGTGAATAGGTGCTAACCAATTTTTAAATAGTTTTTCAATTTTAGGCTTGACACAAAGTAAATTCTCTAGATATGCAACTACGAGAATTTCCCTATATGAAACCCTAACTACTAAGCACGTAAAAGAGGAGCGAGGAAACCGTAGTGGAGCACGCAGAGACACAGGGATTTGTTTTACCGCAGTTCCTTCCTTGTTAAGGGAAGTACATCTGCGTTGGAGGGGTGGGCGGTTCTAAGACCACCACGACACAATAGGCCTCACCCTATTCTCCGATGGATCTCGCCACGAGAGGCCTGATCCACCTTCTCCACTATTGGATCCCTTCGAGGCGGGAACCGGTGCCTTTTACAACACTATCGGGGCACACACCCACAACCGAATTGGGGGCTCCCGGGATGACAACAAGCTGTCACAAAAACAAGGTTTATCAATATAAACAAAAACTAGGATCTAGATCTTTGCAAGAAATACTAGATCGGAGGTTCTCCAAATGAATGGAGAGGAGATGAAGCGCTTGATTGCTGATGATGAAGATCGAGTTCTCCTCCTTCGATTCCCCAAGGGTTGGGGCCTTTGGGTGGATCTAGGTGGAGCACTCTTGTATGAAGTTTTGAGATCTGATCTGTTCTTTTTCGAGATGAATCAAGAAGTCTGGCAGGAGGGGGATGGCTGGCTTAAATACCCCCTCCCCAGATCTGGCCGTTGCACAACTTTAGGGGCGGATTATCCGCCCCCCACTTGGGGCGGATTATCCGCCCCCTGGGAAAACTCCGCCCTAAGGGCGGATTCTCCGGGGGAAACTCCGCCCCCTCTCTGGGGCTTGCGCCTTGGAGAAACTTGGAGAAGATCTTGGGGGGCGGATAATCCGGCCCCCCCGAGGGGCGGATAATCCGGCGTGGCCGGAAAGTCCGTCCAAAACTCCGCCCCCTCTCTGGGGCTTGCGCCTTGGCGATGAGCAGGAGGGGCGGATTATCCGCCCCCCTAAGGGCCGGATTATCCGGCCGGGCCGGAAAGTCCGGCCAATATTCTGCCCCCCCCTTCTGGGGCTTGCGCTTGCTTGGGCAGAGGGAGGGGCGGATTATCCGCCCCCAAAGGCAGAGTTCTGAGCTGCAACACTTCAACACACATTAAAAGATCCTTGGTATTGTTATCTAACAAGCAAAACACTAGGGATTAAGAAATGTTCTTTCACTTTGTATCTGTGTACTTCATCTTAAACTGTGGGTGCTAGCAATTCAATCCAGGGACTAGCACTGTAATCACAGGGACCTTTACCTTAAAGGGTGAGGTCTTACAGATGGTATTAAAGAACTGTGTTGCCTGTAGGATTATGACCCTAAGATGGATTAGACTAAGAAAACCACTAGAAAAAAAATGCAAACTCCTTTGTAAATTTCAACACTTGTCTCTTTTCATCTCGTAAAACTTATCCTAATCTTCTTTCTTAACTCTATTTGTAGATGGACGCCATCAACGAAGCCGTCAAGAAGGGACCACTCATGACCATGACCTTAGAATGTGAGACGGAGTTTCCCAAGTCAATCAAAAACCTCATGGTTAGCTTGGGGATACATGGTGAAGCCATGTACAAGGGATTTCTAGTGATGGATGAAGGAGAAGAATATTGGTGGGTACAACTCCAATTGTACAAAAATAAGGAGGACAACCTCAAAGAGTCGGGATTCTGCATGGTTACCAACTCTGAAATGCACATGTCATTCTTTGACTCTGCAAGGAATGCAGCATGGAATGTCATCAAGGAGCTTGGTGAAAGACTCAAGTGTAGAATGCTCAACACTCAAAATGACCTTAGAGAGGAGAAGAAGCATACTCAAGACTTAGAGGCTACCATAAATCGTCTAAGGGAAGATATCATAGACTTAGCATGGGAGTCTTTTGACCAAGACAAACAGATTGCCTCCAAGGATGCCCAGATTGCTACCTTGACTAGTGAGTGAGAGTTGTGACGAACTCCAATAGTTGGACCACCACACTTGTCGTTTTCTCGGATTAATAATTTTGATCATACCAACCTATGTGGTATGGTAAAAATTTTTCTAACTCGTGATTGAACCTGGTGTGTGTGATGGAATATTGTATGCCATGACTTGTGTGTTTTATGGATGAATGTATGCTATAGGCTTTTGTTTCACTAATTTATGTTTTTCTCTTTACTTATGTTGTCTCTAATTTTCTCTATCCTATGTAATAAATGCCTAGCTATGTTTTCAGCACCGCTGAGGAGTTCAAGGGAACTCGTTTTGGATCCCGTATCGTGGAGCTCGTCAGTGTGCTCAATCTTCCCCTCCCCAACATCAAGGGACTCTAGCTCAGGATGTTCGAGAGGAAGGACCTATGGGGATTTTAAGTATCTTAGCCAGGACGCCAGTTAGAGCCTTCCACCGAGGAGATTTCCTTCAAGATACTCCATGATGACAAGGAGAAGGGACTTGACGTCACCATGCAGGAGATGCTTGCACGCCTTTGTGGACGTCATTCTGCCGAGCTTTGGGGCCTCTACTTCCATCCATTTGGGAGACGTGATGAGGAGGGAGAGGCGATAGTGTATGACGAGGCCACTAGGGAGACTATTGAGCCAGTGTGCCTCTAGCTTCAGGACCTAGAGATCCTTCTTAGGCACCTCGATACTGATAGGACCAACGTCATGCTTAGCGATGATGAGCTACGCGTCCAGTTGAGGGAGAAGGACAAGGCCTTCGAGGAGCAGGATGAGAGCATCAAGGAGATGGAGGCTAGGTTCGACAAGCAAGACAAGAGGTTCAAGAATCAAGAGAAGAGAGTGCAGTATAGGAACAAGAAGATCAATGAGATGAAGGCCTAGATGGAGCTTAAGGATCTTGAGCTAGAGACACAACAGGAGGTGATTGAGAGGCTGCGTTTGCAAAAGATAGAGCTTCAGGCAAAGGTCAATGCCTTGACCACCAACATGGAGGAGTCAGGAATCGACGCAACATGACTTGCTCTAGTGGAGGTGGAATTTTATATGGAGGAGTAGTGTTGACTACTTGGCTATCTATCCATTTATCATCTTTTTATTTATCGAGTCGCATTGATCATCCAACATGTGGATGACTATGCTAGTGTGTTTACTTTGCAAAACTTATTGTTCGTGTTGTTTAAACTCTAAATTTATCATGTGCTTGCTTATCTGTGATTGTTGCTATGTATTGTGTTGTGCATGTTAGAATCTATAGGTTATATCTCATTACTTGTTAGACCCCTCCTTTATAAAGGAAAGGATCCCTGTGATTGCAATGCTAGTCCCTGGATCAATGCTAGCATCCACAGTTTAAGATGAAGTACACAGAAACAAAGGTCGTTTATTACATTCATTCCAGAGATAAAATATAGTCTTTTACAACTCATGGCCATAGGCCTAATACAAGAGTTTTATGGAACAAATAAATAAACACAAGTCTTCATCTTCATGTGCCACAGGCAAGCATGTTGAGTGTAGACTCATGACTCCTAATCATCATCGGAGTAACCTGCAACATCACAAGTTACAGCCACAGAGGGTCAATACTTTTGGAATAGTATTGGCAAGTGATACCTTAGTATACTTTTAAGTGGACTATATAACTATATGCAATTTGGCTAAGAGTAGCTTGGCTTGCTTTTGCTTGAAAATAGATTTTTCCTATTAGTTGAAACTGCTAAGTTTTTCTTTGTCAAAATCATTCCCAAAGAAACCACCAATAGACATTGGGGTCCTTCACCCTTGTTCACCCACAATTTTTATTGTAGAAGTTGGAGTGATGAGATTCTTGTATCTTCCATGTCTTGATGCTCAAAGGTGTCCATTTCCTTGGACAAGGCTAAGTACTTAGGTTTTCCATCTGCAGAGGTTGTGCACTTTCCCCACCAGACTTGGTTTCCCAAGACAGGACCTTTCAGAAGCTTTTCCTTAGTCAAATGGACGCGCTCCATCCTATCATCCCATCTACCACCAACTGTCCAAGTGACTAAGTGCTAGCAACCTATATGATCATGGCAGAGCCCATATTGCCAAGTGGTTGCACTGTAAGCTTTCTCAACACTTGGCCTCCAAATCCCTTTGTGCCTGGGTGGCATTCCACAAGTGAGATACACAACCCAAGTCCATGGCCTTGTGTAACCACTCAACATAACCCAATCTTTCCATTCCACCCAGGGGTTCATTTGCCTTAGTTGTTTTATTAAGAAAATATAAGTCTCTTGACTTAGAATATTTTTATCATATACCATATAAATGTGCACCACCCTTGTTTACTATATGCTAGGCTAAGCAAGGTATGGTATCTTAACTTAGGAGAATTTCTCTAGCCTTTCCACTACTTCACTCTACTTAGGATTTCCCATCTTAGCACTAAGCAAAATATCATGCATTTACTTTAGCAAAATATCTAATGCAAGTATAAAACTTAGGACAGGAAATTCATGAAAATATCACTTGCCTTGGTAATGTGGAGAGTAGCACTCCTCACAATCACAATCACTAGCAAAATCTACACAAGAAACAATAGCACACAATTACACACAATATATATATACAACCAAAAATAATATGAATGCATGCATGCAAGAATCTACTAAGTGGTGATTTTTTTAAAATTAAACCAAGTGTGTTCATGAGTACAGAAACCTAACAAGACACAAGTTTGCCAACTAAACTTATTTGGCCCTAAACAATATTCAAGAATAAAACTATATCTAAAATAGTCCTAAACATGTTCCATAATAAAAATCATTTTTAACTGTTACTATATGCTAAATAAAGTGGATATTCAGAATGGTCTTGTTTCACTGAATCCAATGGTATAAAGTTTGTAAAAATCCAACGTGTGGTTCAAAAGTTATAAACATTTGAAGTTTGAATCAAAATCAGGTTTAAATTCTGTTTTTAATCTAAACCTTGCCACGCGTCGCATTTCTACTGGCGCGTACCGGTTCGCACTGGATCACCTTTCTGAGCCGTTGGATCTAACTAACGTTGCGCGGCTCAGATCTGTCCTTACCCTTTCGATAAGTGAAGTGTTTCCACGCGTAGGATCCAGATCTAACGGCTAAGATTCCTCTAACCAAAAACGAGCGGCGCTGCCGGCGGTGATAGGCGTCGGCGCGTCAGTCAGTGGCGGTGCCGGCGTTCTAGGTCGCCCGCGAGAGGGAGAGGGGTATTACCAGGTTCGCCGGAGGCTGCTGAAGCTCGTCGTGGTACTGGCTTGTGGAGGGGCGTTCGGAGATGGGCTCTAGACCTCGTCGGAGTTGCGTCTGGCGTCAGGTGGGGGTCGTCGGAGTCGCTGCCGACGTTCTGCGTTGCCAGAGCATGAACTAATGGGTTTAGACGATGCGCAGGACAACTACGAACATGCTCGGGTGAACAAGAAAGCAAGGGGCGCTCGAAACTTACGGGGATTGCTCGCCGGAGTTCGCGAACGCGTCTGCCACGGTCAGTTGTCGACGTTGGCGAGGTTCCTCGTCGCGCTAAGTCAATTCAGGGGTACTGTCAGATGCGCAAAACGAAGTGGATTCAGGGCGTATCAGTCAGAGGTCAAGGGGCGGTGGTTACTTACGAAGGGAGGTCGTCGGAGTTCTTGCAGGAGACGGTGGCGGTTAGTCGTCGACGTTGCCAACGCTAGGGGTCATGCGAAAGCAAACAGCGAGCGTCAGAAGATGCATAGGGGTTCTCTGAACAAGATAGCGTGAACGCGAGACTGGGGGAAACTCGAGACTCACCGGAATTCGCCGGCGCAGTCGTCGGAGACGGCGGAGTTGCAGAGAGCAATGCGCGCAGCCTGGGGGCGTTCAGTGCTTGGGGTTTTTGGGAAAAGAGAGAGGGGACAGAGGGGTTTCTTATAGCCTTGTCGCGAGTGAGAATCATCCTGCCCATAACTCGAATTGATGCCACGAATCAAGACCAGAAACGCCCGTGTTGATTTGGGGATGAATGCGTCGTGCGGGTGGAAACGACGCTGACGTGGGGTTGGCCCGCTTGTCAGTGATACGCGCAGGATTCTGGTGGGGTCTGGCTGTCAGCGGCTCAGCGCGTGTGCTCGCGCGTGTGAGAAGAAAAAGAAGTCCCCGGGTGGGCTTACTGGGCTCGTTCTTCTGCTGGGCCAGATCCTAGCCGCGTGGCCCTTTTTAATTCAGATGCTCTTTTCTTTTTCTATTTCCATTTTCTGGTATGAATTTTGGTATGAATTCAAATCCTTTTTGAAATCAGATTGCCTTGGAAATTTTTGTAGGGTTTTGTGGTTTTAAAACAGTCACAAAACTAAGTGGTTTCATTGCAAAGCTTGGTCCAGCTTGGTTTTAATAGTAATTAGGGTTTTGTTCCTGTTTGCAAACATTTGAAATGGATTTTAGTATTTACTTCAAAATTTGAAATCTTTGGGGTTTAAAAATTTTCCTAATCTTTTCATCAATGAAGGCAAGCTTTGAAGTATTTAAGCATTCAAATTTCAACAGGATGATGTTCAATTGGGACAATTTGTCCACATGAAATCATAACTCATATTCCATTCCTAAATGATTTTTGAGAAAAACCCTAAATGAATGAATGATGCAAAGTGATATGAATGAGTTTTGAAACTATGATTTTTGGGATGTTACAAATCTAACCCCCTTAAGATGAATCTCGCCCTCGAGATTCGGTTTGGCTAGCAAATAGGTGAGGGTGGTCTTTCCGAAGATCATCTTCTCTTTCCCATGTTGCTTCCTCTTCGGAGTGATGGTTCCATTGTACTTTACAAAATTTGATAGTCTTGGTCCGGGTGACTCTCTCTGCGGTCTCTAAAATCTTGACAGGCTTTTCTTCATAAGTGAGATCACTTTCTAGTTGAACTTCTTCCAAAGGTATGGTATCCTTCAAAGAAGACTCTTCCATTTCTGGGTGACATTTCTTAAGTTGACTCACATGAAATACGTTATGGACTGCTGATAGAGATTCTGGTAATTCCACTTCATATGCAACTTCTCCCTTGCGACTTAGAATCTTGAATGGCCCAACATATCTTGGTGCCAACTTTCCTTTGACTCCAAACCTTTTTACTCCACGGAGTGGTGATACTCTGAGATAAGCTCTATCCCCCACTTCGTAGGTGACTTCTCTACGCTTAGAATCCGCGTAGCTCTTCTGTCGGGTTTGTGCTATCTTCAACCTGTCCTTAATTAATTTGACTTTTTCTTCGGCTTCTTTGATAAGATCAGGTCCAAATAAACTCCTTTCGCCCACACCATTCCATAACAATGGGGTGGTACACTTCCTTCCATAGAGTAACTCAAATGGTGCCATTCCAATACTAGACTGATGACTGTTGTTGTAGGAGAACTCTGCGTAAGGTAAACTTTCATCCCAACTTGCTCCATAGTCTAAAGCACAAGCTCTCAACATATCCTCAAGAATTTAATTGGTCCTTTCTGTTTGTCCATCCGTTTGAGGATGAAAAGCAGTGCTGAATTCTAATCTCGTTCCTAAGGATTCATGTAATTGTCTCCAAAAGTGAGATGTGATATGAGTTCCTCTATCAGACACAATACTCTTTGGCACTCCATGAAGGCATACAATTCTGCTCATGTAAATTTTTGCTAACTTGGCACTTGTATAGGTGGTCTTCACAGGTATAAAATGAGCCACTTTTGTTAGGCGATCTACCACTACCCATATGGAATCATACCCTGATCTGGTCCTTGGTAATCCGGTAATGAAATCCATACCAATATTTTCCCACTTCCATTCAGGAACAGGCAGTGGTTGAAGCATACCTGCTAGTTTCTGGTGCTCCGCTTTGACTCTGCTACACACATCACACAAAGCGATATGTTCGGCGATGTCTCTTTTGAGATTGTTCCACCAAAATCTTTCTTTCATATCCATGTACATCTTGGTGTTTCCTGGGTGAATAGAATATGGAGAGTTGTGACCTTCTTGTAAGATCAGTTTCCGCATCTCTGGGTCTTGTGGAACACATATACGTTTCCCGTGCCATAAAGTACCCTGTTCATCAACATGAAAACTCTTGGCTTTCCCTAGACCAATGTTTACTTTAATCTTTTCAATTTCCTCATCAGTCTTCTGAACTTCTCGGATCTTGTCCAAAAGAGTGGGTTGAACATCTAAGGACATGAGATGCCCTTCTGGTACAATCTCCAATCTGAGTTCCTTGAATTGCTTACACAAATCTTCTGGCAATTCCCCTTTTGTAAGGCCATTTACAAATGTCTTACGACTTAGAGCATCTGCTACTACATTTGCTTTACCGGGATGGTATTGCAAACTTAAGTCGTAATCCTTGATAAGTTCTAGCCATCTTCTTTGTTTCATGTTGATTTCTTTCTGGGTGAAGATATACTTCAAGCTCTTATGATCGGTGAACACTTCACAGCGTTTTCCCAAAAGGTAATGTCTCCATGTTTTGAGTGCATGGACGACAGAAGCTAACTCCAAATCATGAGTAGGATAGTTTACTTCATGAGTTTTGAGTTGTCTCGAAGCATAAGCTACGACTCTACCCTCTTGCATAAGTACGGCACCCAAACCTTGATGAGAAGCATCACAATATACTTGGAAATCCTTTTCCAAATCAGGCAGACATAAAACTGGCGCTGTTACAAGTCTCTTTTTCAATTCTTGGAAACTGATTTCGCAACCTTCAGTCCAAGCAAACTTCTTGTCCTTCTTTAGTAATTCTGTCATAGGCTTAGCAACTTTCGAGAAATTTTCTATGAACCTTCTGTAGTACCCTGCTAAGCCAAGGAAGCTACGAACTTCTTTCACATTCTTGGGTGATTCCCAATCTGTCACAGCTGATACTTTGGCAGGATCAACTGCCACACCATCCTTTGTCATAACATGACCAAGAAATCCAACTTTCTCTAACCAGAACTCACACTTGCTGAATTTGGCATAAAGTTTATGTTCTCTTAACTTTTCAAGTATCAGGCGCAAGTGTCTTTCATGCTCTTCCTTGCTCTTGGAGTAGACTAGGATATCGTCGATAAAAACGACCACAAACTTGTCAAGAAATTCCATGAACACTTTGTTCATCATATTCATGAAGTATGCTGGAGCGTTGGTTAAACCAAAAGGCATCAAAGTATACTCATACAATCCATATCTTGTGGTGAATGCTGTTTTTGGTATGTCTTGCTCTCTTATCTTAAGTTGAAAATAGCCTGACCGAAGATCAATCTTCGAGAATACACATGCTCCTTCTAACTGATCAAATAAGTCGTTGATTCTTGGCAAAGGATATTTGTTCTTGATGGTAACCTCGTTGAGAGAACGATAATCAATACATAATCTTTGTGTTCTATCCTTCTTCTCCACAAACAATACCGGGGCTCCCCAAGATGAAGAACTTGGTTGTATAAACCCTTTCTGTAACTGTTCTCCTAGTTGTTTCTTGAGCTCCTTTAATTCATCAACAGACATTTTGTACGGTCTCTTAGCTATTGGTCCTGATCCTGGCACCAAATCTATCAGAAACTCCACATATCTATCAGGTGGCATTCCTGGTAACTCTTCCGGAAACACATCCGGATACTCACATACTATTGGTACACTGTCCATGCTAACCCCCTTAAGAGAATTCAGCTTACTTCCTTTGGATTCAAAGTTTGACTTAAATTTTATTCTCTTTCCTTCTGGGGTTGTGAGTGTAACGGTACGATTGGCACAATCTAATACTCCTTCATATTTAGCCATCCAGTCCATTCCCATAATTACGTCTAATCCTTGGGAATCTAGGATTATCAGGCTTACTGGAAATTTATGTTTTCCAAACTCTATGGTGAGATCCCGGCATCCAAGGCTTACTATCATGTCTCCCCCCGGAGAACTAACTTTTATTGGACACCCAATGTTTTCTGATGCAAACCCATTTCTATCAACAAATGCCTTTGATACGAATGAATGAGATGCACCGGTATCAAAGAGTACAAATGCTAAAATTGAATTGAGTCTGAACTTACCAGCAACGGCATCAGGTTCCTCATAGACCTCCTCCACATTGATGTGGTTAACTTGTCCCTTCTGGAAAAGATTTGGCTTGTTAGGTCCTTCAACTTTCTTTTCAGGGCACTCATTAGCATAATGCCCCAGCTTCTTGCATTTGAAGCACTCAACCTGACTGATGTCCTTTTTAACATACTGATTTCCACCTCCACTACCATTTCCACTGTGGTGGCTCTTATGTCCACCCTTGTGGTTCTTGTACTTATCACTGTCATGACTACGGTGCTGTTTGTTGTCATGACGGTTGTGGTTGTGGTGCTTGTTGAATTTCCCATGTTTATGGGATCCTGAGATGCCACTGTCATCATAGTGAGATCGTTTGTGAAACGATCCCGAGCTGTGTTTGTCGGAGTGTTTCCTCTTCCTACTCTCGACTTGCTTCATTTTACTTTCCAAAATAGCAGCCTTGTCACACAAAGACTGATAAGTTGGAACATATGCCACAGCCAACTGCAGATTCAGCTCATCATTTAAGCCTTCCAGAAATTTTTCCTTTCTTTTGACATCTGTGTCAACCTCATCCGGTGCATAGCGCGCCAGATTGTTGAACTCTTCTATGTATTCTGCCACGCTGCGGTGGCGCTGTTTCAGGTTGTGAAACTCCTTCTTTTTCAGACTCATCATTCCTGATGAGATATGAGCGGTGCGAAAGCCATCTTCAAAGATAGCCCAAGTCACCTCATCAATAGGAGTGGTGATTTGGAAGTTATCCCACCATGTGGCGGCTGGTCCTTCCAACAGATGTGCTGCGAACCTGACTTTTTCAGCATCCGTGCAGCCCACGGTCACTAAGTCCTTGTTCACGGAACGTAGCCAGTCATTGGCTACCATGGGATCAGTTGTTCCCGCAAACTTTGCTGGCCTCAAATGCAGAAATCTGGTGAGCATATCGAATCCCGGAGGGTTGTTGTTGTTGTTGTTGTTGTTGTTGTTGTTGTTGTGTTGTTGTTGTTGTTGTTGTTGTTGTTGTTGTTGTTGTTGTTGTTGGGGTCGTTGTTGTTGTTCTGGTTTTGGATGAACGTTGTCATCATTTGCATAAGCTGGGTTTGCGCATTCATCATTTGTTGCATTTCTGGGGTGATGTTGTTGGGGTTGGGGTTTGCGCGACGGGGAGGCATCTGTGGTTTGTTCAAGTGGATAAGAATGAGATACCCATAGATGTTTTTATGCACAATACATCATAAGCAAACACACAACAAGCAACATATGAATAAAAGTTCAACAACCACATAACAAGCTCATGAAGTGTTACACACAGGTGGCGAGCCATCCACATGTCGGATGGTCCAATAACAAGTTCGCAGAAACAAGTATGAATAAAAAGATAAACGAGTAGTCAGGTCTACTCATCAATAACAATCTCCTCCTCGACGAAGGTAAGACCTGCGTTCTCCATCGCGGTCTTGTTCTCCTCAATCGTAGTGGTCAAGGAATCGACCTTGGCCTTGAGAGCCCTCTTCTGGGAGCGAAGTCTCTCAATAACCATCTGCTGCTGCTCAAGCTCGAAGTCCTTAGACTTCAGCTCCTCGGTCATGTCCCGGATCCTCTTGTTCCTATCCTGGACGCGTTTCTCTTGACTCTTGAACTTGCGGTCCTGAGCCTCAAACTTTGTCTCCATCTCCTTGATCATCTCATCCTGTTGCGCAAAAAGCTTGTCCTTCTCGCGAAGCTGCACCTGAAGCTCGTCATTACCTAGCATGACGTTCGTCCTGTCCGTATCTACGTGTCTGAGAAGAGTCTCTAAGTCCTGAAGGTAAAGGCGTATCGGCTCCGCGGTGCTCCTCGAGTCGTCCTCAAAGTCGATGGACTCTCCGTCAATATCACGTCTTCCGAAGACGTGAAAGTGAGTACCTCTAACCTGTCGGGAGTGACGCCCTAACAATCGTCCTATCAGGTCCTGCATGACTACCTCCATGCCTCTCTCCCTGTCATCGTGCATCAACTTGAAGACGATGGTCTCTGTGGTAGGCTCCGTCTGGCGTCCTGGCTGGGTCACCTTGAAGCCCCAGAGGTCCTTCCTCTCGAATTTGGTGAGTGGATACACCGTAATGGTAGGAAGAGGGAGGTCAAGCAGAGTGGTAAGCTCAATGATACGTGAACCAAAACGAGTAACTCGAAACTCCTCAACAGTGCTGATGGCAACAGGCATCTATTTATAAGATTAAAAAGTTAGAACAGCGCAATTCAAGATAAATCAAGACAAACATACATACCCAAGAAAAATAATTGTCACACAAGTCATGCATACA
Organism: Avena atlantica; assembly: GCA_910589765.1. Taxonomy (NCBI): domain Eukaryota; kingdom Viridiplantae; phylum Streptophyta; class Magnoliopsida; order Poales; family Poaceae; genus Avena; species Avena atlantica. The sequence continues at coordinate 105,294,891 of OU342733.1, read as the reverse complement.
TGTGTTCATTTCATCATTCACGGACCATACTTATTTAAAATATCTTTTTGAAAATAAGGTGATAAGTGGTGGTCCAACTAACGAAGTGTCCTTACAATCCAATCTCACGGGATCTATTATTAAACACAATGTTCCTAGAGGCAATCCACCAATCTTGCTCCCTTGACTCTATCACTAAGTCTATAACATCTCCCCTTATTTCTTGGTTGTTGTCCTCCAATTCTTGAGTAAGCTCCTTCTCTTTTTCTAAGTCCTTTTGGAGGTTGAGCATTCTGCATTTGACTCTAGCACTTAGTTCCTTGATAGTCCTCCAAGCTGCATCCCTGGCTGACTCAAAGAATGTGGTGTGCATTGTTGTGTTGGTGTACATGCAGAACCCCTTTTCTTTGTGGTTGTCTTCCTTGTTTTTGTACAAGTGAAGTTGCACCCACCAATACTCCACTCCTTCATCCATTACTGGAAAGCCCTTGTACACGGCTTCACCATGAGCATCCATTGCCTCCATGAGGTCCTTGAGAATGTTGGGAAACTCAGTCTCACACTCCAAGGTCATGGTCATGAGTGGTCCCTTCTTCACGGCTTCGTTGATGGAATTCATCTACAAATGAAGTTTGAAAGGGTTTAGGAAAGTTTTACGAGAAGAATAGACAAGTGTAGAAGCAGTTGAAAAACTTTTCCTTAGTGGTTTTCCAATCCTAGGGTCATAATCCTACAGGCAACACAGTGCTCTGATACCATCTGTTAGACCCCTCCTTTATAAAGGAAAGGATCCCTGTGATTGCAATGCTAGTCCCTGGATCAATGCTAGCATCCACAGTTTAAGATGAAGTACACAGAAACAAAGGTCGTTTATTACATTCATTCCAGAGATAAAATATAGTCTTTTACAACTCATGGCCATAGGCCTAATACAAGAGTTTTATGGAACAAATAAATAAACACAAGTCTTCATCTTCATGTGCCACAGGCAAGCATGTTGAGTGTAGACTCATGACTCCTAATCATCATCGGAGTAACCTGCAACATCACAAGTTACAGCCACAGAGGGTCAATACTTTTGGAATAGTATTGGCAAGTGATACCTTAGTATACTTTTAAGTGGACTATATAACTATATGCAATTTGGCTAAGAGTAGCTTGGCTTGCTTTTGCTTGAAAATAGATTTTTCCTATTAGTTGAAACTGCTAAGTTTTTCTTTGTCAAAATCATTCCCAAAGAAACCACCAATAGACATTGGGGTCCTTCACCCTTGTTCACCCACAATTTTTATTGTAGAAGTTGGAGTGATGAGATTCTTGTATCTTCCATGTCTTGATGCTCAAAGGTGTCCATTTCCTTGGACAAGGCTAAGTACTTAGGTTTTCCATCTGCAGAGGTTGTGCACTTTCCCCACCAGACTTGGTTTCCCAAGACAGGACCTTTCAGAAGCTTTTCCTTAGTCAAATGGACGCGCTCCATCCTATCATCCCATCTACCACCAACTGTCCAAGTGACTAAGTGCTAGCAACCTATATGATCATGGCAGAGCCCATATTGCCAAGTGGTTGCACTGTAAGCTTTCTCAACACTTGGCCTCCAAATCCCTTTGTGCCTGGGTGGCATTCCACAAGTGAGATACACAACCCAAGTCCATGGCCTTGTGTAACCACTCAACATAACCCAATCTTTCCATTCCACCCAGGGGTTCATTTGCCTTAGTTGTTTTATTAAGAAAATATAAGTCTCTTGACTTAGAATATTTTTATCATATACCATATAAATGTGCACCACCCTTGTTTACTATATGCTAGGCTAAGAAAGGTATGGTATCTTAACTTAGGAGAATTTCTCTAGCCTTTCCACTACTTCACTCTACTTAGGATTTCCCTTCTTAGCACTAAGCAAAATATCATGCATTTACTTTAGCAAAATATCTAATGCAAGTATAAAACTTAGGACAGGAAATTCATGAAAATATCACTTGCCTTGGTAATGGGGAGAGTAGCACTCCTCACAATCACAATCACTAGCAAAATCTACACAAGAAACAATAGCACACAATTACACACAATATATATATATACAACCAAAAATAATATGAATGCATGCATGCAAGAATCTACTAAGTGGTGATTTTTTTAAAATTAAACCAAGTGTGTTCATGAGTACAGAAACCTAACAAGACACAAGTTTGCCAACTAAACTTATTTGGCCCTAAACAATATTCAAGAATAAAACTATATCTAAAATAGTCCTAAACATGTTCCATAATAAAAATCATTTTTAACTGTTACTATATGCTAAATAAAGTGGATATTCAGAATGGTCTTGTTTCACTGAATCCAAATGTATAAAGTTTGTAAAAATCCAACGTGTGGTTCAAAAGTTATAAACATTTGAAGTTTGAATCAAAATCAGGTTTAAATTCTGTTTTTAATCTAAACCTTGCCACGCGTCGCGTTTCTACTGGCGCGTACCGGTTCGCACTGGATCACCTTTCTGAGCCGTTGGATCTAACTAACGTTGCGCGGCTCAGATCTGTCCTTACCCTTTCGATAAGTGAAGTGTTTCCACGCGTAGGATCCAGATCTAACGGCTAAGATTCCTCTAACCAAAAACGAGCGGCGCTGCCGGCGGTGATAGGCGGCGGCGCGTCAGTCAGTGGCGGTGCCGGCGTTCTAGGTCGCCCGCGAGAGGGAGAGGGGTATTACCAGGTTCGCCGGAGGCTGCTGAAGCTCGTCGTGGTACTGGCTTGTGGAGGGGCGTTCGGAGATGGGCTCTAGACCTCGTCGGAGTTGCGTCTGGCGTCAGGTGGGGGTCGTCGGAGTCGCTGCCGACGTTCTGCGTTGCCAGAGCATGAACTAATGGGTTTAGACGATGCGCAGGACAACTACGAACATGCTCGGGTGAACAAGAAAGCAAGGGGCGCTCGAAACTTACGGGGATTGCTCGCCGGAGTTCGCGAACGCGTCTGCCACGGTCAGTTGTCGACGTTGGCGAGGTTCCTCGTCGCGCTAAGTCAATTCAGGGGTACTGTCAGATGCGCAAAACGAAGTGGATTCAGGGCGTATCAGTCAGAGGTCAAGGGGCGGTGGTTACTTACGAAGGGAGGTCGTCGGAGTTCTTGCAGGAGACGGTGGCGGTCAGTCGTCGACGTTGCCAACGCTAGGGGTCATGCGAAAGCAAACGGCGAGCGTCAGAAGATGCATAGGGGTTCTCTGAACAAGATAGCGTGAACGCGAGACTGGGGGAAACTCGAGACTCACCGGAATTCGCCGGCGCAGTCGTCGGAGACGGCGGAGTTGCAGAGAGCAATGCGCGCAGCCTGGGGGCGTTCAGTGCTTGGGGTTTTGGGGAAAAGAGAGAGGGGACAGAGGGGTTTCTTATAGCCTTGTCGCGAGTGAGAATCATCCTGCCCATAACTCGAATTGATGCCACGAATCAAGACCAGAAACGCCCGTGTTGATTTGGGGATGAATGCGTCGTGCGGGTGGAGACGACGCTGACGTGGGGTTGGCCCGCTTGTCAGTGATACGCGCAGGATTCTGGTGGGGTCTGGCTGTCAGCGGCTCAGCGCGTGTGCTCGCGCGTGTGAGAAGAAAAAGAAGTCCCCGGGTGGGCTTACTGGGCTCGTTCTTCTGCTGGGCCAGATCCTAGCCGCGTGGCCCTTTTTAATTCAGATGCTCTTTTCTTTTTCTATTTCCATTTTCTGGTATGAATTTTGGTATGAATTCAAATCCTTTTTGAAATCAGATTGCCTTGGAAATTTTTGTAGGGTTTTGTGGTTTTAAAACAGTCACAAAACTAAGTGGTTTCATTGCAAAGCTTGGTCCAGCTTGGTTTTAATAGTAATTAGGGTTTTGTTCCTGTTTGCAAACATTTGAAATGGATTTTAGTATTTACTTCAAAATTTGAAATCTTTGGGGTTTAAAAATTTTCCTAATCTTTTCATCAATGAAGGCAAGCTTTGAAGTATTTAAGCATTCAAATTTCAACAGGATGATGTTCAATTGGGACAATTTGTCCACATGAAATCATAACTCATATTCCATTCCTAAATGATTTTTGAGAAAAACCCTAAATGAATGAATGATGCAAAGTGATATGAATGAGTTTTGAAACTATGATTTTTGGGATGTTACATTACTTATCTTTATTGAAACCACAGATGCCTCCCCGTCGTGCCAATCCTAACAATAACAACAACAATGGCAATGAGATGCAGCAGCTGATGACAGCCCAGACTCAGTTGACGCAAATGATGACCCAGTTCAAGGAGAATCAGAATCGGAACGAAAACAACAACCATAACAACAACAACAACAATAACAACAACCAAAACAACCCACCAGCTTTTGATATGCTCACAAGGTTTCTGAGATTGAGGCCCGCTAAGTTCTCCGGACCCACTGATCCTATTGTAGCAAATGATTGGCTATGTTATGTGAACAAGTACTTGGTCACAGTTGGCTGCACTGATGAGGAGAAAGTCAGATTTGCAGCAAACCTGTTAGAAGGACTAGCAGCTACTAGGCGGGACAACTTCCAAATCACTACTCGTATTGAAGAAGTGACTTGGGCAATGTTTGAAGATGGATTCCGCACTGCTCTTATCTCTTAAGGAGTGATGAGTTTGAAAAATAAAGAACTTCACAACCTTAAGAAACACCACCGCAGTGTTGCAGAATATATTGAGGAGTTGAACAATCTGGCACGCTATGCACTGGATGATGTTGACACAGATGCAAAAAAGGAAGGGGAAGTTCCTTGAAGGACTGAATGATGAGATGTGCATGCAACTATTTGTTGCATATGTTCAAACTTATCAATTTGTATGTGACAAAGATACCATCTTGGAAAGCAAGATGAAGCAAGTGGAGAACATGAAGATGAAGAACCATTTTGATAAGCATAGTTCAGGATCATCATACAAGCGTTCCTATGGTGAAGGAGGTGGAAGTTCTGGATCCCACAAGGATGGGAGTCATAACAACCATCCCAACAACAACTACCACCATGATAACAAGAATCATCATGGTCATGAAAATGGTGGACATAGGAACCACAAGAGTGGGTACAAGAGTCACCATGGTGGAAATGGCAATGGAAGTCAACCAAAAAAGAAGGACATCAGTCAGGTTGGATGCTTCAAAAGCAAGAAAACTAGGCACTATGCAAATGAATGCCCAGAAAATAAGACTGATGGAGCCAACAATCTAAAACCTTTTCAGAAGGGTCATGTGAACCACATCAATGTGGAAGAAATCCATGAGGAGTCTGATGTTGTGGCTCGTAAGTTCAAGATTAATTCCTTTCCAACACTTATCCTTTTTGATATCGACGCATCGCATCCATTCATATCAAGAGCATTTGTAGACCAAAATAGACTCCCAACTGAAACAATTGGATGTCCTATTAAAGTAAGCTCCCCAGGTGGAGAGATGTTAGTAATTTTGGATGTCATGATATAGTAATAGAGTTTGGAAAATACGAGTTTCCAGTTAGTCTGATAATCCTAGAATCCCAAGGATTGGATGTAATTTTGGGCATGGATTGGATGACTAAGTATGAGGGAGTAATAGACTGTGCCAGAAGAACTGTTACACTCACAACCCCGGAAAAGAAACGGATTAGTTTCAAGTCTAACTTTGAACTCAAAGGGAGTAAGTTAAATTCTCTTAAAGGGGTTAGCATAGACAGTGCACCAGTCGTGAATGAGTACCCGGATGTGTTTCCGGAGGAATTAACAGGAGTGCCACTAGATAGAGATGTGGAGTTTTTGATTAACTTACTGCCAGGATCTGGACCCATAGCAAAGAGACCCTACAAGATGTTAGTTGATGAGTTGAAAGAGCTCAAGAAACAACTTGGAGAACAATTGCAGAAAGGATTTATCCAACCAAGTTCTTCGTCTTGGGGTGCACTAGTTCTGTTTGTTCAGAAGAAAGATAGAAGTCAGAGGCTATGCATATATTATTGATCACTTAACGAGGTGAACATAAAAAACAAGTACCCCTTACCTCGAATCAATGATCTATTTGATCAGCTAGAAGGAGCCCGTGTGTTCTCAAAAATTGATCTCCGATCAGGCTAATTTCAGCTAAAGATTAGAGAACAAGACATACTGATGACCCACAAGTATAGGGGGTATATCATAGTACTTTCGATAAATAGGAGTGTCGATCCCAACGAGGAGCAGAACATGCTGAACAGTGGTATGGAGCAGGAAATCCCTGTGAATACTTAGCAAACGAATTTTTAGTGGTTTTCTGACAAAGCAACAAAACAAGGAGCAAGTAGTAAAGGCAACGAACAAACGGAGCAAGTGGCCCAATCCTTTATTAGCAAAGGACAAGCCGGTGGAAATACTTATAAGGACCAAACGTTCTCGAGGACTCATGGGAATTCTGTCAAGTGCTTTCTCTTCAAATAGATGAGTACCCTTCGCTGGTGTTGTAAGTGTTGTGTGGGTGAACCTGTACTAATGTACCAACCTTACTTGGACTAATACATACTTGTGATTAAACCCCCTTCAAACATTCATAACTATAGGAAAGTAATTAAGATATAAATCTAACCACATCCTTAAACTCTGAGATCCTACGCTCCCTCGTGCAAAGGTGTGCTAACGGGGGTTCAGGTTTCTGTCACTCCGACAACCCTACAATTAGTACCCAAATACACAATGCATTCCCCTAGGTCCATAAATGGTGAAGTATCATGTAGTCGACGTTCACATGACACCACTAGAAGAATAGCACCACAACTTAAATACTAAACCATTGAATAATAACTCAACACAAATTCACTACTAACAACATGACTTCTCCCATGTCCTCAAGAACACAACGAACTACTCACAAGACAACATATGGATCAAGATCAAAGATGATATGATAATGGATTACAATCTGAACATAAACAATAATCCAATGGTTCCACTCACAAGCATCAACTACAATAGTAATTAACACCGGGAAAGTTCCCCTAAGAACTAAAGCAATATCTAACACAATTGTTACAGCAGGACGGAGTGGGGATGATGGTGCTGGTGGAGCTGATGGTGTGGATGATGGTGATGATGATCTCGATGAAGCCTATCTTTATGATGGTGTTGATGGCGACGGTCTCCCCACTCTGGGAAGTAATTCCCCTGGAAGAAATTTGTCTGTCAGAGAGATCTTTCACTCTCGATGTTTTCCGCCCCCAGAGGCGACGGAAATATATCTGTGGTCGCTCCCTTAGGCTTAGGGTTCCATAGGGAAGATATAGATCAATGGAAGGAGTCGGAGGCCGGGAAGGTGGGCCACACCTTCCCTAGGCGCGGGGTCCGGTTGGCTCGCGCCTAGGGGGGTGTGGGGCCCCTGCGGCTCCTCTTCGCTCCTCCTTGCTTCCTTCGTAGCAACCCGTGCAGCCTGTGAAATCCAACTCACCTAACATGTAGAAAAAAATACGGAGGTTTGATAAACTTTATTGGACCCACCCTATTCTTATGGTAAAATAATATGTTTCCATATTTTTCTGGTATTTTTCTTATCTTCACAAAATTGCACTGAAATGCCTTCTTTTCCATCAGAATCCAGACTCCGGCAGTCCATTCACCAGGAATCATCCAACATGCATAAACAGATTAAAAGCCATAAGTAATACCTCATAATAAGACAAATATCAATGAATAGAGGTAAATTATGATATAGAAAGGTGATGCAAGTTGGGCGTATCAACTCCCCCAAGCTTAGACTTCGCTTGTCCCCAAGCAAAAAATGAGCTCAGTAAACATGTCCACAGGTTTATGGAGTGAAGTGTCGATAGAAGAATACGAACAAGAAGCATCACACTTACCATTGCACAACTCATAGAATGAAGCAACTCACCATTATATAAATTACCTTGCAACCAAGTACAACTGTCACAATAGAGATTCATAAAGATAAATCATAATTGGAATTGGAAAACTTGTTATTGGTCAGAGAACAATTGGAAAACAGTTTCACAAAAAGCTTTTTGTAGAAGTTTCAAAACAGGAGCACTCTTTGCTCAAAAAGTTTTTTTTTCAAAAGTGAAGGCTTTCAAAGTAATACTCAATAGATAAGAGTTTTGTGCAAACAAGGAAGATAAAGAACATGATTGAATAAATCACCATATGAATACTTGGAACACAACAACTCAAATGCTTGATGGACAAAGAGAGGAAGTGGGTTTACTGACTCAACTTGGAAGTGGGAGAAAGGTCCCTTCTTAGAGGGAAGTAGGCACTAGAGGAAAAAGGGCCATCCGTTCACCACCCCTGGGAGCATTAGTCCCGGTTGCGCCACCAACCGGGACTAATGCTGGCACGCGTCCCGGTTGGAGCGGGCACGGGGCCAGGGGGCATGGGTCCCGGTTGGTAAGGGGGCATGCGTCCCGGTTGGAGCCACCAACCGGGACTAAAGGTTTGGCCACAGCCACGTGGCGTGGCACGCACCTTTAGTAACGGGTGCTGGCTCCAACCGGGACTAAAGACCTTTTGCCCTCTATAAATGCAACGCCCCAGCCCCCTCTGCCTCCACTCTGTTTTTTCGAATGGTGTAAGGTGTGAGGGTGTGTGCTAGTTTTTTCTCATGCATGCATTGAAGGTGTTTGTTGAAATGTTTGAGTGAAAAATCCAGTTGAATTTCTCATAGAACAAAAATATAGAAGGTGTCCGAGACGCACTTGAGCTTTCTCCTCTTTATTTCCCTCGATCGAGGTTAGCAATCCTATCTTTTCTAGGTCATTGATACAATTCATGTGTCGGTGTGAATTGGTTATTTCACTATTTATGATGTCCTGTTTTTTGATAAACTTACTTATATGATGCAGATGAACGGTCGGGAATGGATGTACGGTGACCGGCGGGTAGCCGGGTATATCAAAGGCGTGGATAAATTTATCGATGTGGCTACGGCAAACAAAGAGAATGGATTTATACGTTGTCCATGTGTTCAATGTCGGAACAACAAGGAGTACTCTTCCTCGAAAATCATTCGCGGCCACCTGATTATGAAAGGTTTCATGCCCAACTATAATTGCTGGACCAAGCACGGGGAAAGAGGGGTTATGATGGAAGATGGTGAAGAAGAAGATGATGATAACAACTATCATCATATGTTTCCTGAATACGGTGATACTGCAATGGAAGACAATGGAGAGGAAAAAGGTGAAGAACGGGCATCAGATGAGCCGGCTGATGAACTTGGTAGGGTCATTTCTGATGCAAAGCGAGACTGTGAAACAGAAAATGAGAAGTTGAAGTTAGAGGGCATGTTAGAAGATCACAAGAAATTGTTGTACCCAAATTGTGAAGATGGCAGCACAAAGCTCGGTACCACACTGGAATTGTTGCGATGGAAGGCAGAGTGTGGTCTAACTGACTCCGCTTTTGAAAAGATGCTGAAAATAATGAAGCCGAAGTTTCCAAAACATAACGAACTTCCCGAGAGTACCTACGAAGCAAAGAAGACTCTCTGTCCTCTGGGATTAGATGTGCAAAAGATACATGCATGCATTAATGACTGCATCCTCTACCGCGGTAAGGAGTATGAGAATTTAGATAAATGCCCGGTATGCAACGCGTTGCGGTATAAGATCAGACGAGATGACCCTGGTGATGTTGAGGGAGAGCCCCTCCGGAAGAGGGTTCCTGCTAAGGTTATGTGGTATGCTCCTATAATACCAAGGTTGAAACGCATGTTCAGAAACAAAGAGCATGCCAGGTTGTTGCGATGGCACAAAGAAGACCGTAAGAAAGACGGGGAGTTGAGACACCCTGCTGATGGGTCACTGTGGAGAAAAATCGAGAGAGACTTCCCAGACTTTGCAGGTGACGCAAGGAACTTATGGTTTGGTCTAAGTACGGATGGCATGAATCCTTTTGGGGAGCAGAGCTGCAGTCACAGCACCTGGCCCGTGACTCTATGTATCTACAACCTGCCTCCTTGGTTGTGCATGAAGCGTAAGTTCATTATGATGTCAGTGGTCATCCAAGGCCCGAAGCAACCGGGCAACGACATTGATGTGTACCTTAGGCCATTAGTTGAAGAACTCTTACAGTTGTGGGGAAAACCAGGTGTACGTGCGTGGGATGAGAACAAACAGGAGCCATTTAATCTACGAGGGTTGTTATTCGTAACCATCAATGATTGGCCTGCTCTTAGTAACCTTTCAGGACAGACAAACAAAGGATATAAGGCATGCACCCACTGTTTAGATAAGACCGAAGGTACATATTTGCATAAATGCAAGAAGGTTGTGTACCTAGCGAATCGACGATTTCTTCCGACCAATCATCCCGTAAGAAAGAAAGGCAAGCATTTTAAAGGTGAGGCAGATCACCAGAAGAAGCCTGAACTCCCTGCTGGTGATGATGTATTTGGTATGGTCAAGGACATAGAAGTAATCTTTGGAAAGGGTCCCGACGGTCAATCAGTTTCGAACGACGTCGCTACAGGACACGCACCCATGTGGAAGAAGAAATCTATATTTTGGGAGCTGCCATATTGGAAAGTCCTGCGTGTCCGCTCATCAATCTACGTGATGCACGTGACGAAGAATCTCTGCGTGAACCTGCTAGGATTCCTAGGCGTGTATGGTAAGACAAAAGATACACCTGAAGCACGGGAGGACCAACAAATTATGAAAGACCCAAAGAACATGCATACAGATAACAAGACGGATAAAGGGCGTCACTTAAGTCGTGCCAGCTATGCTCTTACCAAAGCAGAGAAGGAAATCTTTTTTGAAGTCCTTTACAGTATCAAGGTGCCGTCGGGCTTCTCATCTAATATAAAGGGGATAATAAATATGGCAGAGAAAAAGTTCCAAAACCTGAAGTCTCATGACTGTCACGTGATTATGACGCAGTTGCTTCCGATTGCATTGAGGGGGCTTCTACCGGAAAATGTTCGAGTACCCATTGTGAAGCTGTGTGCATTCCTCAATGCAATATCTCAGAAGGTAATCAATCCAGATATTCTGCCAAGGTTACAGAAGGATGTGGTACAATGTCTTGTTAGTTTTGAATTGGTGTTCCCACCATCCTTCTTCAATATTATGACGCATCTCCTGGTTCATCTAGTGGAAGAGATTGCCATTCTCGGTCCGGTATTTCTGCACAATATGTTCCCCTTTGAGAGGTTCATGGGAGTCTTAAAGAAATATGTTCATAACCGTGCTAGACCAGAAGGAAGCATCTCCAAGGGATATGGAACAGAGGAGGTCATTGAGTTTTGTGTTGACTTTATTCCTGACCTTAAGCCGATTGGTGTTTCTGACTCGCGGCATGAGGGAAGACTAAGTGGAAAAGGCACGCTGGGAAAGAAAGCAATGATATGTAGGGACGGGGATTCTTTCACTAAAGCACACTACACAGTTCTACATAATTCCACCTTGGCAGCTCCGTATATCAAGGAACACAAGAATATTGTACGCTCCAAAAACCCGGGGAAGCCTGAATCATGGATTACATATGAACACATGAAGTCTTTCGGTGGTTGGATGCGGACACATCTCTTGAATGACACCACTATTGGAGATCAGCTATACTTGTTGGCCGCGTCACCATCTTCTACTGTATTGAATTTCCAAGGGTACGAAATAAATGGGAATACATTCTACACGATCGCCCAAGATAAAAAGAGCACCAACCAAAATAGTGGTGTCCGCTTTGATGCAATAGACGAGAATGGACAAAAGGACACATATTATGGTTACATAGAGGAGATATGGGAACTAGACTATGGACTCTCTTTTAAGGTCCCTTTGTTTCGCTACAAATGGGTCAACCTGAATGGGGAAGGGGTAAAGATAGACCAGTTGTACGGAATGACAACAGTGGATCTCAACAATCTTGGTTATAGAGATGAACCATTCTTCCTAGCCAATGATGTGTCTCAGGTTTTCTATGTGAAGGACATGTCCTCCAGACCGAAAAAAAGAAAAAATATGCAAACGAATACATCATATGATGAGCCAAAGCGTCACATAGTTCTTTCAGGGAAAAGAAACATCGTGGGAATCGAGGACAAGACAGACATGTTAGAAGATTATAATAAGTTTGATGAAATTCCGCCCTTCACAGTGAAAACTGACCCAAGCATTCCGTTAAGTAAAGAAGATGCTCCATGGTTACGTCTGAAGCGGTCATAAGGAATGACATATGCCAAGAAGTTCATGCTCATATTATGTAACTCTAGTTCATGTCTTTCGCGGTTTGTGGCTTGACCGAAGGATATCTTTCGCGGTTTGTGGCCTTTAGTCCCGGTTTTGTAGTCTCAGTTTTTAATATTAATAAATGTCTTGAGTGTTAGTCCCATTTTGTGGCTGGACCGGGAGTGCCTCTATGACCAGTTTCTTGGAGATGCCGGAGGACTGGGCTCCGTCGGCATCTCCCTGAAACTGGTCGTAGTGGTGGCCCTGCTCTCGAATACCATCTTGCAGCTTGTAACTTCACTAACTAGATCAATACGCCTCGGAGCTAACTAATTTCACATATTAGGGAGTGCCTCTATGACCAGTTTCTCGGAGATGCCGGAGGACTGGGCTCCGTCGGCATCTCCCTGACACTGGCCGCAGTGGTGTCCCTGCTCTCGAAAACCATCTTGCAGCTTGTAACTTCACTAACTAGATCAATACGCCTCGGAGCTAACTAATTTCACATATTAGGGAGTGCCTCTATGACCAGTTTCTCGGAGATGCCGGAGGACTGGGCTCCGTCGGCATCTCCCTGAAACTGGCCGCAGTGGTGTCCCTGCTCTCGAAAACCATCTTGCAGCTTGTAACTTCACTAACTAGATCAATACGCCTCGGAGCTAACTAATTTCACATATTAGGGAGTGCCTCTATGACCAGTTTCTCGGAGATGCCGGAGGACTGGGCTCCGTCGGCATCTCCCTGAAACTGGTCGTAGTGGTGTCCCTGCTCTCTAAAACCATCTTGGAGATGCCTCAAACTGGCTGGAGGACTGGACTCACAAGGATGCATATTTATAGTACAAGCAGCTCGGCATAATGTCGACACTCACCCCTATTATTAGTGCTGACTCATCTTTAGTCCCGGTTGGTGTCTCCAACCGGGACTAAAGGTTCATCTTTAGTCCCGGTTGGTGACACCATCCGGGACAAGGTACAAGCCGCACGACATAATGTCGACACTCACCCCTATTATTAGTGTTGTCTGGCCCACTCTGCCGCAATCCCTTTAGTCCCGGTTTGTGACTACATCCGGGACTAAATGTGTGCCGAACAATGATCATGTTTCGAAAAAACCTTCACAAAATGACCTATCATGTTCGAGGTTTCATGGCTTTCGGTCCAAATGACCGATGCTATGTGCTGAATCACGGCATAGTTTGTGATGTTGTGCCCATATTATGCATGTGTGTGGACATTGGTATGTAGAACAATGTTGCAGGAGGAAGTTTTCCTTTTTGTCGCACGGAAAATCCCTTTTCCATTTTCCGAGCGCAAAAAACGGGTCGTTTTGTGAAGTAACCACCAAAATGCCGTTTCAGAATGCTACCGTCCTATTTTCCTAAAATACTAGACCACCTTACATGGACTATATTCCAACCGGTACATCTCAAACCTTTTCGTCCATCCCGGGTAAAAAGGACAAATGTCTGCCGAATCGGCAGGAAGTGGGTCCGGTTTGTACTACAGGTACATGATCTATCGCCCGTGATATTTTGAAAAAATCATTTTTAGACTCGCAATATGTGGTTTCTTCAGAGATCCAATGCCAGTTCTAACGATGCCCGTCCCCTATCTTCATGCACACCGGTTCGACCATAGTTAGAAATTCAGATAATTCAAAACGGGCATAATAAATTCAAAAAAAATCTGAACAATGAAAATCCTTCGCGTGGTGTCATATTATGTTACATAGTTGAAAGGAAAAATACCAGACTTGGTATATTGATCATGTTTCGAAAAAACCTTCACAAAATGACCTATCATGTTCGAGGTTTCATGGCTTTCGGTCCAAATGACCGATGTTATGTGCTGAATCACGGCATAGTTTGTGATGTTGTGCCCATATTATGCATGTGTGTGGACATTGGTATGTAGAACAATGTTGTAGGAGGAAGTGTTCCTTTTTGTCGCACGGAAAATCCCTTTTCCATTTTCTGAGCGCAAAAAACGGGTCGTTTTGTGAAGTAACCACCAAAATGCCGTTTCAGAATGCTACCGTCCTATTTTCCTAAAATACTAGACCACCTTACATGGACTATATCCGAACCGGTACATCTCAAACCTTTTCGTCCATCCCGGGTAAAAAGGACAAATGTCTGCCGAATCAGTAGGAAGTGGGTCCGGTTTGTACTACAGGTACATGATCTATCGCCCGTGATTTTTTGAAAAAATCATTTTTAGACTCGCAATATGTGGTTTCTTCAGAGATCCAATGCAAGTTCTAACGATGCCCGTCCCCTATCTTCATGCACACCGGTTCGACCATAGTTAGAAATTCAGATAATTCAAAACGGGCATAATAAATTCAAAAAAAATCCGAACAATGAAAATCCTTCGCGTGGTGTCATATTATGTTACATAGTTGAAAGGAAAAATACCAGACTTGGTATATTGATCATGTTTCGAAAAAACCTTCACAAAATGACCTATCATGTTCGAGGTTTCATGGCTTTCGGTCCAAATGACCGATGTTATGTGCTGAATCACGGCATAGTTTGTGATGTTGTGCCCATATTATGCATGTGTGTGGACATTGGTATGTAGAACAATGTTGCAGGAGGAAGTTTTCCTTTTTGTTGCACGGAAAATCCCTTTTCCATTTTTCGAGCGCAAAAAACGGGTCGTTTTGTGAAGTAACCACCAAAATGCCGTTTCAGAATGCTACCGTCCTATTTTCCTAAAATACTAGACCACCTTACATGGACAATATCCCAACCGGTACATCTCAAACCTTTTCGTCCATCCCGGGTAAAAAGGACAAATGTCTGCCGAATCGGTAGGAAGTGGGTCCGGTTTGTACTACAGGTACATGATCTATCGCTCGTGATTTTTTGAAAAAATCATTTTTAGACTTGCAATATGTGGTTTCTTCAGAGATCCAATGCAAGTTCTAACGATGCCCGTCCCCTATCTTCATGCACACCGGTTCGACCATAGTTAGAAATTCAGATAATTCAAAACGGGCATAATAAATTCAAAAAAAACGGACATATAAGTTAATTCATTTTAAAAGGTTACATTAATTATTTTTTAAAAATAGAATATGTTTTTGAATTATTTATTCAAATCCATACACTTCTTATGTTTAAAGTTTTTCTAAATTCCAAATTGATATTAAAAAAATATAAGTTAATTCATTTTTAATTGTAAATGGTTCATATTTTAAATGGTTACATTAATTATTTTTTAAAACAGAAAATGTTTTTGAATTATTTATTTAAATCCAAACACTTTTTACGTTTAATTTTTTTCTAAATTCCAAATTAATATTCAAAAATATAAGTTAATTCATTTTAAAAGGTTACATTAATTATTTTTTAAAAATAGAATATGTTTTTGAATTATTTATTCAAATCCATACACTTCTTATGTTTAAAGTTTTTCTAAATTCCAAATTGATATTAAAAAAATATAAGTTAATTCATTTTTAATTGTAAATGGTTCATATTTTAAATGGTTACATTAATTATTTTTTAAAACAGAAAATGTTTTTGAATTATTTTTTTAAATCCAAACACTTTTTATGTTTAAATTTTTTCTAAATTCCAAATTAATATTCAAAAATATAAGTTAATTCATTTTAAAAGGTTACATTAATTATTTTTTAAAAATAGAATATGTTTTTGAATTATTTATTCAAATCCATACACTTCTTATGTTTAAAGTTTTTCTAAATTCCAAATTGATATTAAAAAAATAAAAGTTAATTCATTTTTAATTGTAAATGGTTCATATTTTAAATGGTTACATTAATTATTTTTTAAAACAGAAAATGGTTTTGAATTATTTATTCAAATCCAAACACTTTTTATGTTTAAAGTTTTTTTAAATTCCAAATTAATTATCATTTAAAAAATAATACAAATTTAAACCCCAAAATAAAAAATAAGGCGGGAACAGAGAGAAAATACCTGAAATTTTTTGAAAACAGGGGAATATGTCCCGGTTGGAGCCACCAACCGGGACTAAAGACCCCCTGCGCGCCAACCCTTGGTCTGCTGAAAATATTGGAGTATAGGTCCCGGTTGGTGGCTCCAACCGGGACGTATGCCCCTTTAGTCTCGGTTGGAGCCACCAACCGGGACTAAAGGTCCTTT
The DNA here is from genome assembly GCA_910589765.1 of Avena atlantica. NCBI lineage: Eukaryota > Viridiplantae > Streptophyta > Magnoliopsida > Poales > Poaceae > Avena > Avena atlantica. Next base: position 105,278,605 of record OU342733.1, on the reverse strand, counting down.
GGTTATAACTGGGTGCCACTCCTCTTCTTCTTCCCCCATCTCACCTCCTCTTCTCTTCTCGCGCACGACGCCGTCAGGCTGCCCCGCCGCCGTGCACGCCCTACCGGCCGCCCCTCGCCCAGCCAAGCGTGCAGGAAGCTTCGCCTCGTCGCCCCGAGGCTTCTCCCTGAAGGAATCGGCCCCGCTCGCTCCCAATCGTCGCCAACGAACCTCGAGCCCGACGATCGCCGCCGTCGATTCGTCGGCTCCTGACCTCGCCTCGCCTCCCCGACACCACCACCGCACACCTGGTATGCTGCTGGTCCTCGTGGACCCCTCTCTCGCCCCCTCTCACTCTGGTTCATCCTCCCCGTCGACTCCCTGCCACCACCGCCGCTCACCGTCGTCGTCGTCGAGAAGAGGTCGATGGCGACGATTCGAAGAACGCGGGGCTGATTCCTCCGGTGGAGATGATCTTCGCGATGAGGCGGTTCCAACGGCGGCCTCGACTGGCCGTGAGGTGGCCAGAGACGGCGGGGCGACGCAACACCTGCGCAGCTAGGGTTCGGGCAAAGGGGGAAAACGGGGAAGAAGAGAAGCTAGGGTTGTTGATGGTGGCGCTGGAGCTCTTATAGGCTCGCGGGGGCGGCGACGATGATCTTGGCATGCGGCGGCGCATCGGGTGGCCGGCGGCGAGCCACCGCGAGCTGCTTGCGTCGGGGAGGAAGAAGACAGAAACAGAAAGGCCGAAGGGGTACGGGCCTGGCTGGGCTGCTCTTGGGCCCCGGGTGGGCTTCCTGCTAGCACCAGAGAGAGAGAAGGAGAGATGGGCTCGGCCCAGTAGCTAGGTTGGATACATTTTTTATTTCCAGAAATTTTTTTCTATTTCTATTTCTGATTTCCCTTTTGTAATTTGAATTTCAAATCTGTTTTGAATCTTTTCAACTTACAGAAACTTTTATAAAGTATATGAAATAGTGTGAGACCCTTTTATACACTTTGGTCTCAACTCATGTAGTTATTTGTTTAAATACAAAACTCATTTGAATGGTTTTCAAATGGAGGGGGAAGTTAGGGTTTAGGGTTTGATTTGTTCTTTCTTTATTAAACCAAAATGCAAGTTCAACAATTTAAATGACAAGTATAATTATAAGAACAAATGCACCCCTCTCATATGTTCCGGAGTTTCCCCGAGTTAGGGTTTTCACCCGTCGGAACCCCGATTAAATCGTCGAGCATGTCTTAGGGTTACATTCCAATGCAAATTAACTTGTCATATCATCATACTTGCTTGAGTATTGCATCGATGCCATGTGTTGATTGTTTCCCTTTCTTTTCAGTGTTTCGATTATTAGGTTTATTATTAGTTAGGTATTATTAGGTTTATTAATTAGTTTGGTATTATTGGTATTCGACCCCACTGGTCAGTCAATGTGGGTAGCCCCAGACCCGATTCACATTGTCAGTCACTGTGGTTAGATAAGGAATCATTAATACCCCTTAGGTGCATGTGGGTTCGACGATGTGCCTTCGCCAGGGCATTCTGAACCCTCTTAAATCGATTCCAATATGGTATTTTGTTAGTATCTAGTCTTACCTATCTGCTGGATAGTTTCCCTTTTGTAGCCTTATACTCATGTTCCCCTCTCATATGCATCGGAGGTTTCTACGAACTAGGTTACACCCCTCGGAACTCCGGAATATTGATTTTAGTTGATTTTAGCTAGAGTTACCTATATACTACACGGTTTCCTTTTTGTAGCTAGGTTTAGGGTTTCTCTTCAATTTTATTATTGTGTATGTATATATTAGGGTTTCTCCTTAACTTTCTCCTTTAGCCGCTTTGACTTATTCGTTTTTCCACCTATGCAGAAAATATGGACCCACACGTCAGAGACGAAGAAAAGGAAGAGTTGATCCAAGGTGTGATCCGTGGGGAAGATAATTTAGACGTATCAACGTTTCTGAACAACTCCGGTGAGGGTGATCCTCTTTTTACCGGAGTAGACAACTTGTTTGAGGTTGAAGGTGTTGCCTTCCGCGAGGGAGAAGGCGATGCCTTGTGTAATCGAGAAGACGACCGCTCCGGCAAGGTGCATGTAATATAAGTCAATTCATTAATTAATCATCTGCTATCTATATAGAAATAGTAACGACGATCTTTCTTCTTTTAGCCCTCCGGATCGAAGGAATCTACTGAAAAGAGCATACGAGGCCCAACCAAAAAGTTGCAAGACCATGAGAGGTTTAGGATCGAAGATGTCGCTGAAGACGGCAGACCGACAGCTCCCGAAGTTGTCGCAACCAAATTTGTGGCACGCCAAAGATTTACTGTGGAAGAGGCTCATGGTTAATTTCAAACTACCGAAGATAGAGCTGGATCCAAATGCGGAGGATCCAGTTGAGGACGCCTTACAACATGGGAGAGCCATGGAGGCTAAGGTCAGGGAGTGGGCTTTGAAGAAGATGGCCCAGTGTTTCACCAACTGGAAGAAAAGATTGCACCTTGACTATGTCGTGAAAAAGAAGACTCCCGATTTCAAGAATATTCAGTTTGAGAAGATAAAACCATTCTGGGATGAGTTTGTGGAATACAAGAAATCAGAAAAAGCTAAGAAAATGTCTGAAACGAATAAGCTGAATGCTTCTAAGAAGAAGTATCACCATACTATGGGGCAAGGTGGCTACAAGGTTGGCATTCCTAAGTGGGAGAAACTTGAGCAGGAACTGCGTGATAAAAATATCACCCCAGAGACAGACGATTGGGTAGAACATGCAAGGAATTGGTTTTACGGGCATGGGGGCTCGTTGGACTCGGAAGGGAGGTGTATATATAACATACGACATAAAGAAGACCCCTTGCCAATAGAGAGGATGAGAAAAGCAGTAAAGGCTGTTAAAGATGGGGACTTCATTCCCGATAGAGAGAATGATGAGCTCACACTCGCCCTTGGAAATAAGGAACATGATGGACGAACACGAGGCACAATAGGCTCCCAATCATGGAGGACTGGGTTTCCCGAAGAGAGGAAGAAATATCCTGATAGAAGCCGTCAGAGGAGTAAGGACAGGGCGGCAGTTGAAGCAGAAAGTCAGAAAGAGCGAATGCGTTTAATTGAAGAACGATTAAAGCAACAACAAGATGAAATTAACTCACTTAAAGAGCAAAGTACTACTGGCCCATCTCAGCAGCACACTGGATTCGATGCTACCAGCCTATCAAATAATCGAAAATGCAGTGTGGCTTCCACCGAGGTCCCGGGTGATGACAATGGCGATGCCGATGATGCACCGACGATGGCTCCTGTTGGCTACCCAGTGGATGATATCACAGAGATGACACACTGCGAGCTACATGTCAAAGTTGTGAACATATCAATGAAGGTGGCGGTCAGCTATGCCTTACCAATTGGACCCACACCAACTTACCACAGTCGTCCGGTTCCAGAGGGCTACGCTGTTGTCGGCGTGGATGAAATCATGCCCACCTTTGAGGTTTTGGATCTTCACTACCCTGCTGGTGAAGGGGATGTGACTGTGCTGGGTGACGCAAAAAACGTCACCATTCTATGGCCGAAGGATTGTATCGTGCTTCGAAATCACACGCCAAGGCCATCTTCGCCGCCGCCTCACCCGTCTCCAGCGAGGTCGTCGCCGCCACGGCAGCCGTCTTCGTCGCCTCACCCGGCTCCGTCGCCTCACCCGTCTCCGGTGCAGCCATCGCCGCGGGAGCCATCGCCGGCGCCTCAGGATAAAAAGCGTAAGCGTACCGCTACTGTGCGTCGTAAGCGATCGCCGAAACGTAAACAAGAGCCTCTTCCAAAAGTACCAACGGTTCCTCCCAAGAGAGCTTATGACTGTACTGAAGAGGAGACTGCAGCGATCGTTGATGCGGAAACGACAGCGTTTTTCGCTAAGCTGAGGCGGCCGAAAGAGCCAGAGTTCCCCAGCACCAAAGAAGAAAAAGCCAAAGTGTTGAAAATGCTAAAGACTCTTCATCAACCCGAGCCAAAGCTGTCATCAGACTATGAGCGTTCTATTCTCAAGTCACATGCAGCACAAAAAGCCTCGAAGAGCAGTACTGATGCAAGCGGGAAATCTGTTGCCCAGCTCGGAGAACAAGCAAAACAGACTTGCGCCCCTCTCAAGGTGATTTCTCAAACCAATGTGGGGTCGAGCAAATATGGGGCCGAAGAGCAGTATGATCCAGAGGTAGTTGCACAATACGGAGAAGCTGCCGCTGCTCAAGGTATGAGTATTGCCCAGTACTTATCCCAGTTAGAGTTCTTCCCCGTGAGTGAAGTAGCATACCAATACCAGTACGGAAAACCTCTCGTCAAACCTGAGGAGGTAAACAATCTTTCAACAAAAATGCGAAGATTGCATAACTGGTACTTGCATGCCACAAGGGCCGGGGCTAACTGGATAGTGCTGAGGGTTACAAAAAAGCATCATGGGAAAGATAAGGATGACATGATATCCATTGAATTTGATGAACTATTTCAATTATTCAATCAAGACGCCTTGGACAAATCGATCATGAGTGCCTATTGTCTGTAAGTACTAATTCTGTAATTAATTTAGTCTCCATCTATAATATTTTGTTTATTGCATGTATATAATCATACTTTAATATGCAGAATGAAGATTCTCGAATGCAGCAGAGGACAAATCTATGACATTGGCTTCATTGACCCATATTGGGTTCATGAAGCTAATCTCAAAATAAGCCCCCAGGATACGGAGGATAATATAGTACACGCGTTAAGGTTTCAAGAAACCAAAAGGGAAATACTATTTCCTTACAACTTCCAGTGAGTGTTATTGTCTTGTATACACTTTCTATTTCGCTTACTCGATGTTAAGTATATAATTGATAAGTTCTGCATTCGCAGGTACCACTATATTCTGTTAATCATTCAACTTGACAAAGGGCGTGTACTAGTCATGGACTCGAAACATAAACCCCTTGAGACGTGGAAGGACATGCAGATACTTCTCCAGCGGTAATTCTAATCATTACGACACTATATCGGCAACGTTCGTGAATTTTATGATATCAAGTACTTAATAACTTATTTTATTCGTTTTCTACGCCGGGCAGCGCTTGGAAACGGTTCACCAAGAAGGCTAGGGGTGTTTGGAAAGAGGAGCTTACATTTCAACCACTAGATGTAAGCACCACTAGCTATATCCGTGCATCTCTTTGATTCTAGTTTTGATACAGTTATTATCATGCTTGATTATTATTTTGATTGAACTCTGTTGTCGTAAAGTGCCTGACGCAGGGACCATGTAATAATCTATGTGGATACTATGTATGCGAGTTCATCCGGCAGACGTGCGATGAGAAGGGCAGAAATTTAGAGCAACTCCACGTACGTAAACAATTTCTATAGTTTTTAATTACAATCAAATTGTGTTTAGTTTCATATTCATATAGGCTGACTCCTTTTTTAAATCAGATCGAACGTCTACGGGACGGTCTTCTGCCAAAGGATCGCATACGAGCAATACAGGAGGAATTGGCGGGATTCTTGGATGCAGAAGTCCTAGACCCAAAAGGGGAATACTACTCAGCTGTGTATAGACAATAGGAATTGTAAAAATAGCAACTTTCAAGAAATTGGCTGGTAGCATCGAATAGCAACTTTTGTATGTAGTGCATGAACTCGATCCGTGTATTGAATGTAAAATGTTGTCATGATGATCTTGTGTAATATAAGGTTCCTTCATTGATAAGTGCAAAACACTAAATAAACAATAAAACAACCTAAATGAATTCTCTGCCCGGCACAAAAAGTGGCGAAAATGCTGTCGCGGCAACAAAATGTGCCAAAATGAATTCTCTGCCGCGGCAGAGAAATGGGCCAAATCTCTGCCGCGGCAGCAGGTTATTAGTCCCGGTTCGTGTTACGAACCGGGACTAAAGCCCCCCCCCCCTTGCACGGAGCAGATGCCACGTGTGTGGCCTTTTGTCCCGGTTGGTGGGGCAACCGGGACTAAAGGTTCGGGCTTTAGTCCCGATTGCCCCGTCCCGGTTGGGCAACCGGGACTAAAGCCCCTTACCAACCGGGACGCATGGCACGTTTTCTACCAGTGAGGGATTACAAGTCATACAGAGCTTCCAAAAGATTATGATACTTACTAGCTTTGAGCCCTCATTGCCCCTATCATAGGCATCTTTGAGATGATTAAGGTTAGAGTACACAAAGATGGAGTATATGCTTGACGAAATATAAGTTGGCAATCTCATGTCCCTTGAATATGAGGGTCACTCCTCATGCTACTAAACTTTGGTAATAGGTAAGTTATTGTCATTGTGAGTATTTTCATATCATTGAGAACCCCCAACGGGGTACCCCTTGCACATGGTACATGATCTTTCCCATAACCAAAATGACAAGGGAAGCTGACAATAAGCATCTCGGCAATCTTTTTATTTACTATATGTATAGCTTTTTATTGAGGACGCTTAATAGATAACTCACTATGGTGATGCTCCAAGTTTCCACCATGATTAGGCATGGCTTAGGCTAGCGGCCCAGGAGTTTCTCTAACACAGGATACAAACTCCATGGACTTAAATGTTCTCTCTTTATTTCACACCATTCACATCCATAGACAAAAGAGCACGGTATCAACTATGTACAGAGTACAAGTCCAATTTTGAAAATGTTCCCCGTGACAGGACGGTTCTGCTAATTCCAACGTATAGGTGCAAGCATATACAACTTCGATGGCACAATGGTTCAAGTCTATTAGGGGCAAGAATATAAAGTGTGCCATCAAGTTCGTGAGAGCTTTACTAACTAGTTTTCACATAACAAAATAGTTTTTAATTCGAAAGGTAGATGAAGCTTGAGAATTTTCTTGGAATAGCAATAATGCTACTAGGTAGATATGGTGGACGCAAATGGCACATGTTTTGGTTCAAAAGGATTTGGAAACATGAGAAGTATTCCTTCTCAAAACAGGTTTTTGGCTAGCAAGGCTGGGTAGCAAGCAAGAGAGTTGAAAGAAACAAGAAAACATACAAGTAATAAAGCCAAACATCCAATCTTCCTTGAAGACACAAAAATATCTTAAATAAAGAATACTAAACTTATGAGCCAACGAGAAAGAAAACAAATGATACAAAATACCTGTAAGATTTTTCTCTTTTTTCTCTTTCAAAGTAATGCTACTGACTAGAACTCGGTTTGCCAAAAACAATTTAGATCCACTTGATGATCCTAAAGTGATGCCAATACTGATCAACAAGATCCAACATATAATAGAGATTGCAAACTAAAATAAGAAGTGCAAAAAGTAAAAGATGAGACTTCTCATTAATATTCCAATAAAGGCACTCACACCAAGGGATACATATATAATCAACTAAAGGAGAGATACTTCCACATGCAAACCAAACTATAAGATAACCTCTCTACAACATATATGAATCCACTAAAAAGGTAAAAGATAAAAGATAATGGTGGTGATACCATCCCCAAGCTTGGAACAAGCCAACGGGATGCCAAACCTGATGATGAATTACTCCTTTGGTGGTGGTGGTGTTCTCTTGATAAGATCTTCAATAAGTTTCTTCAAATCCTCCATATCGAAGGTCATAGTACGAATTAAATCCAAATTATGATCAATGCAACCCATGATCAACTCGGACCGAGGATCACAGTCCTTGTTATTCTTTCTCCATTCTTCCCTATTAGAGTGTTTCTTTCCTGCATGGTTAGAACAAGGGGTACTAGGAGGAAGTGTGCGCGGAGAGAGGATATGACGCGGAGTTCTCCCTCCTGTAGACATCCGTGCTGTCCTCTTAAGCTTGGTAGGCCATTCCACCAAACCAATGCTTGTGATGGTAGCGCGAGTATCCGGTTGCTTTGAAGGGATACGGGTAGGCTACACTAGCGCAAATCAAAAAATTTCTGTCGAGTATACCAGGATTACTGTTGTCATGGATCACGGGATTACCACTAGACGCGCAGTTGCGGAATTGATGAAGCGCGTCCAGGCAGTGCAGACATTCCACGTCTCCTCCTTGTCCTCGTCCCATGAGCAGCTCCCCTTGCGCGACTCGTCCAAGCGCTACAGATGCAGCGCCTCCGAGGTATCCACACGTACAGGGTGGAAGCGTCCGACGCCGGACTGCTAGGTCCGCGCGTGGAACACAGGCGTGAGGAGTGGTGGCTGGGAATGATCTGAGGTCTAACCCTGGTCAGCTCGCCCCACCCTCTCTTATATGGGAGTATCTAGTGGGCTTCAACATTAGCAGCCCATTAGTAGCCTAAGCCTGGTCTAATTCGGATCCAATCCTCATTAGGCTTCCAGCCCCTTAAGTGTGTGACCATATAGGTTCATATGCGTATAGACATGACACGAATACACTTATTCTGTCAATAGTTGGTAGCGGCCTCTAGCAAGACGTGCCAACTCCTAAACGCATACAAAAATCATATCGGACGAACCATCACAAGGTATAGTACATGTCTTTCCTTTGCCTCAAGATATTTGGTCTAGCTCCAAGCTGACCTCGCTTTCTCGATACCGTGATTCAGAATCCCTTTACTAGGTTAACTCTTAACCATAGGTAGCACGACCATGCATTTCTGGATTCGATCACTCGAGGGGCCCAGAGATATCTCTCTCAAGTAGAGAGGGGCACATCTCATCTTGATTGACCATGCCTTGCAGCATGCTTCAGGACAAACCCGCAAGCTACCTTTATAACTACCCTATTACGGTGCAGCGTTTGATAGCCCCAAAGTAGGTTGATCCACATCTCAAGTACATGCGACAATCTCAGGTCTAAGGACAAAACATACATGATGTGTAGAGAGAGAGCTGCAACTAATTGCCATTCTCAGGTTGGGTCAGTCCAACCCCATGTTCATAACATGTGTCCACATCATTGGTTTGACATCTCCATGTCTATGACTTGCGAAACATAGTCATCAACCAATGGATATGCTAGTCTAATATTCACGTGTGTCCTCACATGAACTCTGACTAGGGACAACTCTTAAATAACCATACAAGTAAAGAGTTTCACAAACAATTCACATAATTGCCAATCAATACAAGTTGCCTAATATGGATATTCAAGGAACATTACAATAACTCATGGATACATATGAAATATCATCATCTCTATTATTGCCTCTAGGGCATATTTCCTTCAGTCTCCCACTTGCACTAGAGTCAATCTAAAATGTATCTAATACCAATTGCTCATGTATGCGCTTCATGCGCGGGCTGCGGGAGAGGCTTAGTCAAGGGATCAGCAACATTTGAGTCCGTATGTATTTTGCATATCATGACACTACCATCCTCAACGAACTCTCGAATCTGATGGTAACACATGCGAATATGTTTGTTCTTCTGGTGCTGTCTAGGTTCCTTGGCTTGTGCAATAGCACCATTGTTATCACAATAAACGTCCAAGGGATTGGACGCGCCCTGAACCACACCGAGAGAGATCAGGAAATTCCTAATCCAAACAGCTTCCTTTACGGCCTCCGAGGCAGCAATATATTCAGCTTCTGTTGAAGAGGAGGTCACCGTATCTTGCTTGGAACTTTTCCAGCTCACAACACCACCATTCATGACAAACACATAACCTGATTGCGATTTCGAATCATCTGAGTCGTTAAGGTAACTCGCATCTGTGTAACCCTTTACACCGAGTTCATCCTCACCTCCATAAACTAGGAACACATCCTTAGTCCTTTTCAAGTACTTAAGGATGTTCTTTACCGCTGTCCAATGACCTTCACCTGGATCAGCCTGGTATATGCTCGTAACACTTACAACATAGGAAACATCTGGGCGAGTACATATCATTGCATACATGATGGATCCAATAGCCGAAACATATGAAACCATACTCATGCGCTCACTCTCATCAGTAGTCGAAGGACATTGAGTCTTGTTGAGTTTTATGCCATGATACATGGGCAAGAACCCCTTCTTAGCCTCTTCCATGTTGAACCGTTTCAACACTTTGTCAATGTATGTACTCTGGCTTAATCCAATTAGCCTTCTTGATCTATATCTATAGATCTTGATGCCCAGAATATATGCCGCTTCTCCCAAGTCCTTCATCGAAAAACTATTTTTCAATGAGGTCTTAACAGACTAGAGCATAGGAATGTCATTTCCAATTAGTAATATGTCATCTACACATATGATTAGAAACACCAGCGCTCTCACACTTTCCTTCTTGTAAACACAAGGTTCTTGTTCGTTTTTGATGAAGCCAACCTCCTTTACAACTTCATCAAATCGAATATTCCAACTCCGAGATGCTTGCTTCAGCCCATAAATGGACTTCAGAAGTTTGCATACCTTTCCAGCATTGTTTGGATCGACAAAACCTTCGGGATACATCATATACACGTCCTCAGTTAGGATTCCATTTAGGAAAGCCGTCTTGACATCCATCTGCCATATTTCATAGTCGAAATGTGCAGCAATGGCTAGAATTATCCGTATAGATTTAAGCATCGCTACGGGCGAGAAAGTCTCGTCGTAGTTAACTCCTTGATCTTGTCGAAAACCTTTTGCAACAAGTCGAGCTTTATGGATGTGAACATTTCCATCCATATCAATCTTCTTCTTATAGATCCATTTGCACTTGATGGCTTTAAAACCATCAGGCAGGTCAACCAAGTTCCAAACTTGATTGTCTCCCATGGACTCTATCTCGGATCTCATGGCGATCAGCCATTTCTCAGAGTCTGGGTCCACCATCGCTTCTGCATAGGTCGCAGGCTCATCATTGTCTAACAATAATAATTCCCGCTCTTCGCGGAGCCTCGCCGACCTTCGTGGTTGTGGTGCTTCTGTTGCCACGGGTTCCTCAACTTGTTCTGCTACAATAGCATCACTCGTAGAAGCATCCCCAACTGGCTCATCTTGAACTTCTTCAAGTCGCACCGACCTTCCACTTGTTCCCTTTGTGAGAAACTCTTTCTCTAGGAAAATATCGCTACGAGCGACAAACACTTTGCCCTTATCTCGGTTATAGAAGTAATACCCTAAGGTTTCCGTCGGATATCCCACGAAAATGCACTTATCCGATTTGGGTGTTAGCTTGTCCGACTGAAGTCGCTTGAAAAATGCATCACAACCCCAAATCTTTAGAAAAGACAAACTGGGATTCTTTCCAGTCCACATCTCATACGGTGTCTTAACTATGGATTTAGATGGTACCCTATTAAGTGTGAAAGCTGCCGTTTCTAGAGCGTAACCCCAAAATGATAATGGTAAATCCGACTGGCTCATCAGAGATTGAACCATGTCCAACAAAGTTCGATTACGCCGTTCGGAGACCCCGTTTCTTTGAGGCGTTCCGGGCGGCGTAAGTTGTGGAACAATTCCGCAACTCTTAAGATGATCGCTAAATTCGTGACTCAAATATTCACCTCCATGATCAGATCGCAAGGCCTTTATTTTCTTTCCATGTTGATTCTCTACTTCACGCTGAAACTCTTTGAACTTTTCAAAAGTTTCAGACTTATGCCTCATCACGTAGACATAACCATATCTACTAAAATCATCAGTGAAAGTAATGAAGTAGTGATATCCTCCTCTGGCTGTCGTGCTCATTGGTCCACACACATTAGTATGTATGAGTTCCAACAAGTCTGTTGCTCTCTCGGGTAAACCCGAAAAAGGTGACTTGGTCATCTTTCCAAGTAAACAAGCCTGACATGTCTCGTATGATTCAAAATCAAACGAAGTTAGAAGACCATCACGATGGAGCTTCTTCATGCGCTTTTCACATATATGCCCCAAACGACAATGCCATAAATAGGTAGGACTCAAATCATTAGGCCGAAGCCTTTTAGCACTAACATTCTAAACAGATGCATCATCAAGATTTAAAATAAATAACCCATTCACAATGGGAGCATTAGCCATAAACATATCATTCTTAGAGATTACACAACCATTGTTTGCACTCGCGAATGAATAACCATCCCTCATCAAACATGAAGGTGATAAAATGTTTCTGTCACATCCCAAGATTTTCAAATCTTGTAATGTGAAAATAAATGAATAAAATAAAACTTTGTTTAATTTTCAGAGCCAGAAGAAACTTTTTGAACTCAATGGGAACCTCAAACCCATTTGAATTAAAATAAACCTAAAGGGATTTAAAAAGATAAACATTTCATAAAAGGAAAAATAAAAACATTTGGAATTATTATTTTGAAACAATTAAATGAAAAGATTTGTTTTCAAATGAAATAGAAGTTTATAAATAAAGATTATTTTATAAAGCCAAATTAATCCTTGGCCAAGCTTTGGTAATTAAAAACATTTTTATTTTAAATAAAATAGCAAAGGTATATTTAAAAATAATAAAGGATTGTTTAAATAAAATAATACGGATTTAATATACAAATTTTATTAAAGTAAAGGCTTTTCCCATTTTTAATAGACACTAAAACCTATTTATTTATTTCAAATAAGTTTACCAAATAATTTATATTCTCAAATAAAACTTACTGAAGTGTTTTGGTTTATTTTAGATTCAAAATAAATATCTCAATAAAATAAAACCTATTTGAAATAATAATGAAAGTCTATTATATTTAATTAATAATGGACCCTGAAATAAGATGTTATTTTATTTTAAAACAAATCTCCAAGTTTTCTATATTTTCAAATAAGACCTTTTGGTTTGGTTTTGAAAATAATTGGATTTCAAATGGAAATTTTATTAAATAAATCAAACACTATTAATAATTAAAGATCCATTTTATTTAATTAATAAATGGATCTTAAAATAAATAAAAATATTATTTTATTTTGGAATTTGGATTATGTTGAAAAAAAGAATCAAATTCAAAGTAAAGTTGAGTGTTTGTTTGAATTTGTTTGATTGTTGTTTGAATGTTGATTGGAATTCAAAACAGAAAAGAATTAGAAAAGGAAAAATAAAGCAGACAGAAAAAAATAGTGCAACAGACCCAGCCCACTAAGGCCCAGCGAGCCAGCCCACTTCTCTTCCAGAAAGAAAAACGTTTCGCACCAATTAGTGAACCCACTCAGTCACAGACAACCGGGACCCATTCCCCTCTCTCTCTCCCTCACTGCCAGGTAGACCCCACGCAGCCAGCTCATCGTCTTCAACACCCGCACGACCCCTTCTTCCTCCTCTCTCCCGTTTCTGCCTGTGATTCCGCGGAGTAAATTCTCGTTAATGCTGTGATTAAACGCCCATGTGATCTTGCCTACTTAAGCGCCCACTCCTCCTCTCCGTTTCCCCTATGCCCCTTCCCAAAGCATGCCCCCAGGCTGCCGCATTTCGCCGGACACTCCCTCTGCCTCCGACGACCCTCCTCACCGATTCCGGCCAACACACGCCCCCTCCTGCCTCCCCGAGCACACGAGCACGCTCACCCCACCCTGGCGCATCTTTTTGTGCCGTTCATTCGTCCGCGGGTACCCTACAGCGTCGGCAACGTCGACGACCTGCAGCACCGCCGTCTGCCCTCTTCTCCGACGACGACCCCAGGTAAACCAGACCGCCCCGCGTCTTTCCGATCACACAAACGTCTTCGCCTTGGTCTTGTGTACCTAACTACGTCCTCTGTTTGCCTCTGCATGATCTGCAACGTCGACCTCGACCTCCGACAGAGCCGCCCGACGTTGTCTTCAACTCCGGCGAGCAATCAAGCCCGACCCAGTGCGCCCCTTCACCAACCAGTACCACGTTGAGCATCAACGAGCGTCAGCGAACCCGGTGAGCACACTCCCCCTCTGCTTCGCTTCCTGTATCGCCGGCGCCGCCGTGAAACAGAGTCGCCGCCGCCGCCAGCAGCCGTCGCAGCGCCGCCCGACTATGGTCGAGCACCCAACAGCCGTTCGATTCAGATCGGACGAATAGGATAGGTTCACTTAAACGCGAAAGGGTACGCCTCCAGAGCCGCACGATTTATTTAGATCTAACGCCCAGCAGCAAGCGATCCAGACGAACCGGTATCGGCCAATCACGACGTGACGCGTGGCCAGGTTTAAAACTAAAATCAGATTTGAATCTGATTTAATTGCAAACTTCAAACCCTTATAACTTGAGATCTACATGTCCAATAATTGAAAATTTTATGTCGTTGGATTCAGGAGAACAAGCCCTAGCCAACCATGGCCTTAGTTTGGAAAATAGTATCTGTTTGTTTGCTTGTTTTTGCAGATTCTTTTGTGAGCTAGTTTAGAGTATAAAAATTGTTTAAAATTGAATTTAAGGATAAAACCTTTGCAAAATAATTTGTAGTGACCATACTGACCCTAGGAACCAACCCTTGGTGTTAAAAATTATTTTGGTATAATTTAGGTTGAATTATTTAACTTAGCCATTTTCTAGCCAAATAAAACTATTGTTTTGTTTATGAAAATGTTTTTGTAAAGAAAACTTTGAGAAAATATTTTGAACCAAAACCTACTGATCCAAAACACCAAGCTTTGAAAATGGCAACTCACTTGATGAAAAACATAAGGTTTTGCTTTGATAAAAATATTTTCACCACATGGAATAATGTTTGGATTTTAAAATGGTTTATGGACTAAAAGCTTTTTGCAAATAACTTTGCCATCTTGGTAAATGACCAATGTGGACCTTACAAAGTTAAAAGCCTAGTGGATACCTCCCTTGTGAATAAAACCATCTTAAGCATGTTCCCATGCATGACTTAGAATCCATTGCTTTGTGAGTGTGAAATATTGTTTGAATATTGGTTTGGAATGCTACTTGATCCTATGCTTGTTTGAATGATTGTAGTGGAATTAGCAAAGTGTGAGACTAGCAAGATCAAGGAGTAAACCCTCATTCCCTACCAAAAAGGCAAGTTACACTATCATACAAAAGACCTACTATTTTCATTATACTTAGTGGATTTTGTAAACATGCATGAAAATGTTTTATACTTATGCTATGCTAATCCTAATAGGATTCCCTATACACTCCTTAGTGAAAATATTGAAGTTGTACATGCTTAGCCATGCTATGTTTTGAAAAGAGATACATGTTGAGATTTTACAAAGGTTGAGAAAAGGACTTGTGTATTTACATAATAAAACAAGGACACAATGAACCACCTAGGTGGTGGACACTTTATGTTTTGGAGAAGGTGGCAACAAAAGGAACCATGTCTATGGCAATCACTTTGTGTTGTGCTCCAAATGGAAACCACCTAGGAAACTTAGAGATTGAACATGTTTCTCCAATTGTGGCTTTCGTGTGCAACCACATGCTATTATGGCTCTGGCTTAGTCAACTACATTAGGAAGTCCCATACATTGTCTTTAGTTACCGGACATGGGGATCTGGAATGCTTCATGGGGGCTGAAGACAAGCTAGCAATGATGTATGGGAGGACCTTTTGGAAAGACTTCGTCACATTCTCAGTCTTCCAGTACTCCATCTTGGTGAGCACTAATCCAGTAGGCCACTGGTGGCAACAAGATGGGATTGTGTCATGTGGGTAAAGTGTACTCCTTCTGCAGAAGTTAATAAAATCTAAGTACTTAGCCGTGTCCCCGGTTATGTACAATACTGAGAAACTAAAGTTTGAACCATGGGAGATCTCGACATTCCAACTTCTAATATAAAAACTTTATGCACTTGGGGGTACCAAGGAATTCAAAGAGATTTTGCTAAGCTTGTTGCACTAGGGGTTACCAAGGTGCTCAAGAGCATGATGTACTTGGGGATTACCAAGGAACTCATGAGATTTGATAAAACTTGTTGTACTTGGGGTTACCAAGTAGCTCAAGGGATTTTGACAAGGACTTGAACACTTGAGTTTCTACCAAGGAGTTCAAGGAACTTGGAAAAGAGATTTGACAAAGGACCAAAACCATTTTGAAAAGATAGGATAAATGTTGCTTTATGCAAATAAGCCTTAAAACTCTACTTAGCCAAATATGCATGTAGTGTTAGGATCCACTTATATTCCACATAGTAGTGAAACTTGCCAATACAATTCAAATGTATTGACCCTTGTGGCTGTAACATGTAATGTTGCAGGTTTGATTGATTTTTGAGAAGCTTGATTGTTTAGGATTACAAAGTCTACAACCAACATCTGCCTGTGGCACTTTGAAGATGAAGGACCCCATGATTATTGTTATTCCGCTGCAATGTAATGTAATAGCCAAATGAGCTATGTTTGATGTAATAAACTTATGTTATTCCTGGTTATAAAGTTATATTATGACCTTTGTTTCTTGATATTACATCTAAAATGTGGATGCTAGCTATTGATCCAGGGACTAGCATTGTAAAACACATGAGGCTCTATCTTATCTAAGATTGGGACCCCTACAGTTTCGACCCATACTTGGAATGTAATAACAATTATTCAACTCCATAATAAATCCCGAAGGAAGGTGAAGTTGCATGACGCCGACGAACAATGCAGCAACCCTTGCTTTATTTCCGACGCAAAAATCCACTTCGCCTTTCTGCACTTCTTCTAGTCCTTATTAGCCCCTGCATCGAATTACAAATATGAGCAACCGATCCGGTATCAAATACCCAAGACTTAACATAGGAATCAACGAGAAGAATGTCCACAACATTTACAACAAGCATACCTGAGTGGGAAGTACTCTTACTTCCACTCTTCTTCAAAGAAGCCTGGTACTTGCTGCAGTTTCTCTTCCAGTGGCCATGTTCATGACAAAAGAAGCACTCAGTGTCTTCTATAGGTTCAGCCTTTTGCTTGGGTGCAGACTTAGGGATCGCATCCTTAGCCTTGCCCTTCTTCTTCCAAGAAGTACCCTTTTTCTTGAAGCTAGGCTTGTTCTGCACAGCCATCACATGGCTATGCCCTAAACACTTCTTCATGTCACTTTCTGCTGTTTTAAGCATCCCACATAATTCATTAAGGCCCTTCTCCACCCCATGCATATGGTAGTTCGAAATGAACTGCCCATAGATGGATGGAAGAGACACCAAAATGAAGTCAGTGGCCAACTCTTGGCCTAGTGGAAAACCAAGATTTTCCAAAGTCTGACTCTAACCAACCATTTTGATCACATGGGGGCCTACAGATGCTCCCTCTGCCATCTTGCATTCGACAAAGGACTTGGCAACATTGTACCTCTCAGTCCTTGCCTGATCCTAGAAAACAAGTCCTTAAGCGCTACGATCATATCGTATGCTTCCTGATCCTCAAACTTCTTTTGGAGTTCAGGTTCGACGCATGCAAGCATATGGCAGCTAACCTCAAGAGAATCATCACATGCTCTCTTGTAGGCGTCCTTTTTATCAGACCTGAGAATAATTCTCAGGTTACGGACCCAGTCCGAATAGTTTGTTCCATTTAGTTTATCTTTGTCAAGAATCGAACGCAAAGAAAAAGGTGATGTAGTGATTGGTGCCATTGATCTACAACAGAAAACATGCAAAATACTAAGCCATGTAACCAAGAAAGAGTAAAACATATTAAACAATTTAATAGCATATACTCCCACTTAAATCAATATTCCTCTATTGATACTAAGTTATTCAAGATCCACAATTAACAAGTCGACTAGTGAGTTTAGCATCACTGCTAGAAGACAAGGTAAATCGGTAAGCAACACTTGCTAATCATATCACATATGACTCTTGTTGTTGGGTGACATCTCTATGTCAAAACTAGGCGCCCAACCTTTATGCCCCAAGGTCCTTAACTGTTAAGATGACCTTGTCAAGTTCACCAACCCATATGCGTGTAGGTATCCGATACAAACCCATCCAGCCAAAGAAAACCGCGGCACCCTAATTTCATAGTCCCACCAACGATTGTACAGGGAATAGGATGGTGCAAGGTTTGGTTGGGAGGGCAAGGTTTAACTTAAACTTTGTGAGGGATCGTTCTACTTCTATCATCTAAGCATGCATAGTACTAAAACGCATAAGAATAACATTCACATAGATGTGACATAGTATGGCCCATTTTCTCATGGTCATCTCCATCGCCATAGAACATGTCCACCATGATGATCTCCATCTTCATGTTCCATGTGAGCCATCCTCCAAGTGATGAGTCCTCCAAGAACTAATACAAGCTATTACTCCTAACATCTAGTAATCAAAATTACATAGTATTGGGATCATCACAAGTTGGCACGCAGGCCATTACAATAAATGACAACACATACGACTCCAGCCGTGTTGCCCTACTCACGACACGCAAGTCATGCAATTTTTCATACATGCATCACATACATGTATGGGCCATACTGATCACATACATCCTGCAAAAACGAGTTATGCATAGAATCGCATTCTACCGGATCATGTGACATCGCAGCACCTAGTTACCTTAACGAGATACAAAAGGGGCTACGATTAAAGGGTGTCTAGGGGGTCTCCCCTTGCGGGGTTCGAAGGGGCAGCGCCCCTCGCGGTATTTTCTGGCGTCCGGAAAACCGTGAAAAATGAGAGATCGAATCTTCACAATTTTCTTTAAGGATTTTGATCGGAAAATCAAATTTACCATAAACCGACTCCTGTCCCGATTCAATCAAACTCCTTTGATCACGGTACATAGATTTTAGATCTAGGTTCCTATACGATCAATCATATTGATCTTCACGTGATTCAATAGGATTTATGTGTCACTATCTACCCCGATGGAGGAAACCGACCGGTAGGGGTAAGTCGCTCGACAACCTCAGAATTACGATCACGGAAAGCAAGATCATAGATAAATCCTGAACCACCACCATATAAACGATCACATCATTCATATCAATATGCATATCACCATATGCAAATATCCCGAACCTATAACTGAACAGCATCGGCTCTGATACCACTGAAGGGATACAGGTAGGCTACATTAGCGCAAATCAAAAAAATTCTACCGCGTATACCAGGATTACTGTTGTCATAGATCACGAGATTACCACTAGACGCGCAGTTGCGGAATTGATGAAGCGCGTCGAGGGAGTGCAAAAGTTCCACGTCCCCTCCTTGTCCTCGTCCCACGAGCAGCTCCCCTTGCGCGACTCGTCCAAGCGCTACAGATGCAGCGCCTCCGAGGTATCCACACGTACAGGGTGGAAGCGTCAGACGCCGAACTGCTAGATCCGTGCGTGCAACACATGCGTGAGGAGTGGCGGCTGGGAATGATCTGAGGTCTATCCCTGGTCAGCTCGCCCCACCCTCTCTTATATAGGCGTCTCTAGTGGGTTTCTACATTAATAGCCCATTAGTATCCTAAGCCTGGTCTAATTCGGATCCAATCCTCATTAGGCTTCCAGCCCCTTAAGTGTGTGACCCTATAGGTTCATATGCATATAGACATGACACGAATACACTTATTCTGTCAATAGTTGGTAGCGGCCTCTAGCAAGACGTGCCAACTCCTAAACGCATACAAAGATCATATTGGACGAACCATCACAAGGTTTAGTACATGTCTTTCCCTTTGCCTCACGATATTTGGTCTAGCTCCAAGCTGACCTCCCTTTCTCGATACCGTGATTCAGAATCCCTTTACTAGGTTAACTCTTAACCATAGGTAGCACGGCCATGCATTTCTGGATCCGATCACTCGAGGGGCCTAGAGATATCTCTCTCGAGTAGAGAGGGCTAAATCCCATCTTGATTGACCATGCCTCGCATCATGCTTCAGGACAAACCCGAAAGCTACCTTTATAACTACCCTGTTACGGTGCAGCGTTTGATAGCCCCAAAGTAGGTCGATCCACATCTCAAGTACACGCGACAATCTCAGGTCTAAGGACAAAACGTACACGATGTGTAGAAAGAGAGCTGCAACTAATTGCCAGTCTCAGGTTGGGTCAGTCCAACCCCATGTTCATAACATGTGTCCACATCATTGGTTTGACATCTCCATGTCTATGACTTGCGAAACATAGTCATCAACCAATCGATGTGCTAGTCTAATATTCACGTGTGTCCTAACATGAACTCCGACTAGGGACAACTATTAAATAACAATACAAGTAAAGAGTTTCACAAACAATTCACATAATTGCCAATCAATACAAGTTGCCTGATATGGATATTCAAGGAACATTACAATAACTCATGGATACATATGAAATATCATCATCTCTATGATTGCCTCTAGGGCATATTTCCTTCATTCTTGTCCTCCTCCATGTCACCATCATACCCAACCGGAATCTCCTCCTCCTTGGGGACTTGAGGTTCTTCTTCCTCCGGCTTCTTGCCTTTGTCGTTGGCGAAGGCCATGGTTCTCTAAACTTGAGAAGATTTCCTGACAGAAATAGTTTGAAATGAAAACAAGAAGAGAACACGATGAGCGAACCTCGGGATATCCGGGTGGTTATATATTACGAAGTTTCAAGGCATAAGTAAGGTACTGACACGGAAACGAGGTGGAGACGAAGTTCGAGGGTGGCACACCCCCTCCAGGCGCGACCAGGATGGGCCCGTGCCTGGGGTGGGTCTTTCCACCCCGGACTTCGTTTCCTCGTCAGTCCCGCCTTGTAACTTGACTTATGTAATAAAAACATCAAAAATATAAAAAGACCGGGGTTTCACGAACCATCTGTTTTCACAACTTTCACCTATTCAAAGACGAACTCTGCAGATTCCTTTTCTCTTTCTCCTGAAAATTTCGTTCATAGAAAACCCTTTGCACAAACTCAATGACAACATTAGTTTAAGAAAAAACAATAACCTTTGGGTACACATTTCAACTGAGAACCCATCAAATCAAAAGCTTATGTAAGATGCAAATGCAAATGATGGCAGAAATCTGTCAAAACATACCAGCAGGTAAAGATTGATTTTTTCGAAGATCTTCTGTTGCTTAAATAAAAACGTGCAGAACTGATAAAAGTTCGGTAACAACTTGGAGAACAATCTCAGAAAAATTCAGCTCCATCCGAAGTATTGAGATTCCTCACGAATTTTTACAATACAGCACAAAAATCTGTCCCATGACAGCCACTTTTCACAACTCCTCTACTTCACAAAAGTAGTTGAAATTGACACAAAAACCAAAACAAAAATGATAAGGAGAAGTTATTACTGAGTTAATAACTTCTAAGACTCTACAAAACTCTTGGTTTATCTCCCAACAAGTACTTTTCTTTGATGCCTTTAAGTTAGGCTTGAAACTTTCAAAGATGCTCACATAGGAGATAAATATTTGAAGTGAAAGAGACCAGCAAGAAGCAAATAACCAACACACTTGAGTCTAACCCACTTCCTATGCATGTGGGTATCATGAGAAAACAAACTGTTGAAACAAAAAGCCACAAGCATAGGAATAAAAAACAGATGCAACATTAAAGCTTTCAGCATAAAACGGGGAAACTTAACATCATTGAGATGCATAAAACCATGTTTCCCTCTCTCATAATAACTTTCAGTAGAACTTTCAATAAAGTTCATAATATAACTTTAACTGGCAACAACTTTATCATCATAAGAAGCATACTTACAGTCTCCAAAAAGAGGTCCATGGTCATAAACTAGATCAATAGAAGCAAGTTGTTCCATCCTGAAATCTTTATTAGGCAAGCTATTTTCACAAGGAGCTTTATCAAATTTGGAAAAGTTAAACTCATAAGAATCTCCATCAAAATTAGTTAAAACTTTTTCCTTCTTACAATCAATAATAGATCCACAAGTGTTCAAGAAAGGTCTA
Source organism: Avena atlantica (assembly GCA_910589765.1). Taxonomy (NCBI): domain Eukaryota; kingdom Viridiplantae; phylum Streptophyta; class Magnoliopsida; order Poales; family Poaceae; genus Avena; species Avena atlantica. The sequence goes on along the minus strand of OU342733.1, from coordinate 105,256,973 downwards.
CCAAAATTGATAGGACAAGTTTTGCTAGCTGCTGAATTAAGCACTAGAAAATCAGCAGGATACTTAATCTTACCGCTGAGAACCTCCACATCGATTACAATGCCAATGGGGCAAATGATTTCCTTATTATCAAGGTAGATAACCACATCAATGTCCTCAAGATCACAAGGACCAATCTCATGCATAATTTCCCTGTAAAGCTCAGAAGGAATACCACTATAACTAGCACCAATATCACATAAACCATAGTAGCAATGATAACCAATTTTAATATAAAGCATAGGAACACTAGCCTTTTTAGCCTTACTAGGATGAGAAATAATATTAGTAGCGTCTTCATAGAAGACAATGTGCTCATCCTCTATATTTCTAGTGAACGGGTCTTTCGCAATAGATACCACGGGTCCAATATTCAATTGCTCATCAGGCTCCACAGTTTTCATTGTACCTTTGTTATTTGCACTAATAATCATAGAATACTCCTTTACCTTAGCTGGGAAAGGCATTTTCTCAGCATGAGGTTCAGGAACAATATGATTAGTAGTACAAACTTGAGTACTTCTAACTGGAACATGATTAACAACATCTTTATAAGGAGCATGGTACTTATTCCACTTCTTTTGGGGAATTACTATGTAAGAGGCAAAGGCCTTAAAACAGTTAGCAATACTTTGGGAATCAAGACCAAACTCATTGCTAATATCATGGAAGTCATCAGCTCCCATAAAAGATTTAATGCATTCATAATCATAGTTTATACCTGACGTTCTTCCTTTGTCATTCTCCCAAGCTTCAGTGTTATCTTGAATACGGTCTAGGAGATCCCATTTATCTTCTTCCTTCATACATGTGAATGATCCAGCACAAGAAGCATCTAGTAAATCTTTATCATGAAGAGAAAGCCTAGCATAAAAGTTATTGAGAATAATATTGCTAGCGAGTTCATGAATAGGACATTTAAGCATTAGTAACTTCAATCTCCCCCAAGATTAAGCTGTACTTTCTCCATCAAGAGGCCAAAAGTTATATATAAGATTTCTATCCTTATGAATCTCACTGGGAGGATAAAATTTAGAGTAAAAGAGAGATGCCATCTCCCCCATTCCATGGATTTTCCATTCTTCAGCATCTTATACCATTCTTCAGCTCTCCCTTTCAAGGATACAGAGAGTAGTTTCTTCTTCACCTATTTACCTGTGATACATGAACACTTCAACAACCCGCATAATTCATGGATAAAAAGCAAGTGATCACCAGGATGGACATTTCCATTCCCAAAATAATAATTATCCATAACACGATTAACAATAGTTGTAGGTATCTTAAAAGGATCTATATCAATAGGAGGTGGTTCATCTACTACCCTAGCAGTGGTAGTAGTTTTCCAAAACAGAAAACCAAGTGGGTTATCCATATTGGAAACAAAGTAACAAGCAGTAACAAAAGCAATACTCATAGTAAAAGTTTCCCTTACCAGTTCCACTCTTCAATAGCGCTTCACTCCCTGGCAATGGCGCCAGAAAATAGTCTTGATGACCCAAAAGTATAGGGGGTGTATCGTAGTACTTTTGATATATAGGACTGTCGATCCCAACGAGGAGCAGAAGGTGCTGAACAGTGGTATGGAGCAGGAAATCCCTATGAATACTTAGCAAACGGATTTTTAGTGGTTTTATGACAAAGCAATAAAACAAGGAGCAAGTAGTAAAGACAATGAACAAACGGATGGACCAATGCTTTCTTAGCAAAGGACAAGCCGGTGGAAATACTTATAAGGACCAAATGTTCTCGAGGACACATGGGAATTCTGTCAATTGCTTTCACTTCAAATAGATGAGTACTCTTCGCTGGTGTTGTAAGTGTTGTGTGGGTGAACCTGTGCTAATGTACCGACCTTACTTGGACTAATACATACTTTTGATTACACCCCCTTCAAACATCCGTAACTACTGGAAAGTAATTGTAGAGGTCCCAACCTGTAAAGGTAGATGCCTCCTGTGTTTTACAATGCTAGTCCCTGGATCAATAGCTAGCATCCACAGTTTAGATGTAATCTCAAGAAACAAAGTTCATAATATAACTTTATAACCAGGAATAACATAAATTTATCACATCATACATAGCTCATTTGGCTATTACATTACATTGCAGCGGAATAAATATAGTCATGGGTCCTTCATCTTCAAGGTGCCACAGGCAGATGTTGGTTGTAGACTTTGTAGTCCTAGTCAATCAAACAATCTTCATATAATAAAACAATCAACCTGCAACATTACAAATTACAGCCATAAAGGGTCAATACGTTTTGAATTGTATTGGCAAGCTTCACTTTTATGTAAAATGAGTGGATCCTATCAATACATGCATATTTGGCTAAGTAGAGTTTAGGGCTTATGTGCATAAAGCAACATTTATCCTATCTTTTCAAAATGGTTTTGGTCCTTTGTCAAATCTCTTTTCCAATTTCTTTTAACTCCTTGGTAGAAACTCAAGTGTTCAAGTTCTTGTCAAAATCCCTTGAGCTACTTGGTAACCCCAAGTGCATCAAGTTTTTATATTAATCTCATGAGTTCCTTGGTAACCCCAAGTACCTCATGCTCTTGAGCACCTTGGTAACCCCAAGTGCAACAAGCTTTATCAAATCTCTTTGAATTCCTTGGTACCCCCAAGTGCATCAAGTTTTATATTAGAAGTTGGAATGTCGAGATCTCCCATGGTTCAAACTTTAGTTGCTCAGTATTGTCCATAACCAGGGACACGGCTAAGTACTTAGATTTTATTAACTTCTGCAGAAGGAGTACACTTTACCCACATGACACAATCCCATCTTGTTGCCACCAGTGGCCTACTGGATTAGTGCTCACCAAGATGGAGTACTGGCAGACTGAGAATGTGACGAAGTCTTTCCAAAAGGTCCTACCATACATCATTGCTAGCTTGTCTTCAGCCCCCATGAAGCATTCCAGATCCCCATGTCCGGTAACTAAAGACAATGTATGGTTCTCCCTAATGTAGTTGACTAAGCCAGAGCCATAATAGCATGTGGTTGTACACGAAAGCCACAATTGGAGAAACATGTTCAATCTCTAAGTTTCCTAGGTGGTTTTCATTTGGAGCACAACACAAAGTGATTGCCATAGACATGGTTCCCTTTTGTTGCCACCTTCTCCAAAACATAAAGTGTCCACCACCTAGGTGGTTCATTGAGTCCTTATTTTATTATGTAAAAAAAAACACAAGTCCTTTTCTCAACCTTTGTAAAATCTCAACATGTATCTCTTTTCAAAACATAGCATGTCTAAGCATGTACAACTTCCATATTTTAACTAAGGAGTGTATAGGGAATCCTATTAGGATTAGCATAGCATAAGTATAAAACATTTTCATGCATGTTTACAAGATCCACTAAGTATAATGAAAATAGTAGGTCTTTTGTATGATAGTGTAACTTCCCTTTTTGGAAGAGATTGGTGGTTCACTCCTTGATCTTTCTAGTCTCTCACCTTGCTAATTTCACTACAATCAATCAAGCAAGCACCAATCAACTAGCATTCCAAATAACCAATCAAACATCATTTCATACACCCAAACTATGGAATCCAAGATCTAAGTCATGCATGTAAGCATGTAGGTGATGGTTCTAGTTGCAAAGGTGGTTTCTACTAGGCTTCTAAACTTTGTAAGTTCCAAATTGGTCATTCACCAAAATGGCAAAGTCATTTGCAAAAACATTTTATCTCAAAACCATTTTAAAACCCATTCATCATTTTATGTGATGAAATTATTTTCTTATCAAAGCAAAACTTTGTGTTTTTTTTTCACTAAGTGAGTTGCTATTGTAAACTTGGTGTTTTGGATCAGTAGGTTTGGTCCCAAAACATTTTCCCAAAGTTTTCTTTACAAAATATTTTCATCATAAAATCGATGAGTTTATTTGGCTAGAAAATGGCTAAGTTAGATAATTCAACCTATTTTTTTACCAAAAACATTTTTAACACTATGGGTTGGTTCCTAGGGTCAGTAAGGTCACAACAATCAATTTGCAAAAAGATCTAACCCTAAAATCAATTTTAATCATTTTTCCTACTCTAAATAAGCTCATACATGAATCTGCAAAAACAAGCAAATAAACAGATACTATTTTCCAAACTAAGGCCATGGTTGTTTAGGTCTTGCTATCCTGAATCCAACGACATAAAATTTGCAATTTTTGGACGTGTAGATCTCAAGTTATAAGGGTTTGAAGTTTGCAAATAAATCTGATTCAAAAACCTGTTTTAATTCAAACACTGGCCACGCGTCACGTCGTGATTGGCCGGTACCGTTTCGTCTGGATCGCGTGCTGCGGACCGTTAGATCTAAATAAATCATGCGGCTCTGGAGGCGTACCCTTTCGCGTTTAAGTGAACCTATCGTATTCGTCCGATCTGAATCGAACGGCTGTTGGGTGCTCGACCATAGTCGGGCGGCGCTGCGACGGCTGCTAGCGGCGGTGACTCTGTTTCACGGTGGCGCCGGCGATACAGGAAGCGAAGCAGAGGGGGAGTGTGCTCACCGGGTTCGCTGACGCTCGTTGATGCTCAACGTGGTACTGGTTGGTGAAGGGGCACACTGGGTCGGGCTTGATTGCTCGCCGGAGTTGAAGACAACGTCGGGCGGCTCTGTCGGAGGTCGAAGTCGACGTTGCATATCATGCGGAGGCAAACAGAGGATGTAGTTAGGTACGCAAGACCAAGGCGAAGACGTTTGTGTGATCGGAAAGACGCGGGGCGGTCTGGTTTACCTGGGGGTCGTCGTCGGAGAAGAGGGCAGACGGCGGTGCTGCAGGTCGTCGACGTTGCCGACGCTGTAGGGTACCCGCGGACGAATGAACGGCACAGAAAGGTGCGCCAGGGTGGGGTGAGCATACTCGTGTGCTCGGGGAGGCAGGAGGGGGCGTGTGTTGGCCGGAATCGGTGAGGAGGGTCGTCGGAGGCAGAGGGAGTGTCCGGCGAAATGCAGCAGCCTGGGGGCGTGCTTTGGGGAGGGGGCAGAGGGGAAACGAAGAGGAGGAGTGGGCGCTTAAGTAGGCAAGATCGCAGGGGCGTTTAATCACAGCATTAACGAGAATTTACTCCGCGGAATCACAGGCAGAAACGGGAGAGAGGAGGAAGAAGGGGTCGTGCGGTGTTGAAGACGATGAGCTGGCTGCGTGGGGTCTACCTGGCAGTGAGGGAGAGAGAGAGGGGAATGGGTCCCGGTTGTCTGTGACTGAGTGGGTTCACTAATTGGTGCGAAACTTTTTTCTTTCTGGAAGATAAGTGGGCTGGCTCGCTGGGCCTTAGTGGGCTGGGTCTGTTGCATTATTTTTTCTGTCTGCTTTATTTTTCCTTTTCTAATTCTTTTCTGTTTTGAATTCCAATCAACATTCAAACAACAATCAAACAAATTCAAACAAACACTCAACTTTACTTTGAATTTGATTCTGTTTTTCAACATAATCCAAATTCCAAAATAAAATAATATTTTTATTTATTTTAAGATCCATTTATTAATTAAATAAAATGGATCTTTAATTATTTATAGTGTTTGATTTATTTAATAAAATTTCCATTTGAAATCCAATTATTTTCAAAACCAAACCAAAAGGTCTTATTTGAAAATATAGAATACTTGGAGATTTGTTTTAAAATAAAATAACATCTTATTTTAGAGTCCATTATTAATTAAATATAATAGACTTTCATTATTATTTCAAATAGGTTTTATTTTATTGAGATATTTATTCTGAATCTAAAATAAACCAAAACACTTCAGTAAGTTTTATTTGAGAATATAAATTATTTGGTAAACTTATTTGAAATAAATAGATAGGTTTTAGTGTCTATTAAAAATGGGAAAAGCCTTTACTTTAATAAAATTTGGATATTTAATCCCTATTATTTTATTTAAACAATCCTTTATTATTTTTAATTAAACCTTTGCTATTTTATTTAAAATAAAAATGTTTTTAATTCCCAAAGCTTGGCCAAGGATTAATTTGGATTATAAAATAATCTTTATTCATAAACTTCTATTTCATTTGAAAACAAATCTTTTCATTTAATTGTTTCAAAATAATAATTCCTAATGTTTTTATTTTTCCTTTTATTAAATATTTATCTTTTAGATCCCTTTGGGTTTTATTTAATTCAAATGGGTTTGAAGTTCCAATTGAATTCAAAAAGTTTCCTTCTGGCTAGGAAAATCAAACAAAGTTTTATTTTATTCATTTATTTTCACATTACAAGATTTGGAAAATCTTGGGATGTGACAGGCTACCACCCTTAAAATAAATCTCGTCCCGAGATTTGGGGGAAGCTAGGGTTACAAGCAAGTTCAAACAATTAGGGTACTACCACCCTTAAAAATTTTCAAACAAAAATTACATATTGGCCTTCTTGGGTCCTGGAAATTTCCCTAAGTTAAAATTTTGCTTTGTTCCTATGCTTGACTCATGGACCAAGGTTGAGTTTCTCCATAGGCTTGTTCAACTTGTTCTTCATCCTTTTTGGACAGTTGCTTGCATAATGTCCTGGATTCTTACAGTTGAAACAATGAATGTCCTTGAGTTCTTTGCGTTGTTCTTGTGGACATGTGGCTACATAATGGCCTGGTTCTTTGCAGTTGTTGCACCACACTTGGTCGATCTCTTTATTCTTCTTGTTCTCTGGGCATCCACTGGAGTAGTGTCCCATTTCTTTACATCTACGACATTGTGCAAGGCTCATGTCTTGCTTTTGTTTCTTAAATTTCTTTAGTCCTTTGAATTGGGTTGTCTTGTTAGGAGGTAGAAGTGGTCCTTTTCCTTTGGTAGACTTGGATCCTTCTTGTTTCCTTTGTTCCACCATGGCATAGATGGGACATTGGCCAGGAGTATGATCACTTCCTTCACAAAGGTAACAAGTAGCTTGATAGGTGGGGCATTGTTCAACAGGATGATCTTCTTCACAATTGGGGCATTGTCCTTCATGCTCTTTGGAAGTGTGATCCTTGTCTCCACATATAGTGCAAGCTGGGGCTCCATCCAGAATAACATTCTTGCCAGCCTTATTATCATAAACTCCTTTGGGGTAGTTTTCCTCCATGCTGATCATCTGGTTAGTCACCTTAAGCATCAATTGAGACTGCTCTTCCAAAAACTTTTGTAGTGCTGGATCTTTATCACTATTGTTGACTATGAACTGAGCTGTCAGTTGGTTCAGCTGGTGTTGGGTTGCTATGAGCTCTTTCATGCTGTCAGCTTGGTTGGTGTTGATGTCATCAACCTTGGAGTCTTTTGGAGTAGTCATCTGTTTGGGTTGAAGGGAGATTAGAATAGACAAGATATTTCTAAGGAAATATTTCTAAACATGCACATTACCAATCACACAAGCAATGTGCAAGCAATCACAAACCAAACATTCACAAACAACTTTGCACTCAAACAACAAGGTTCAAGTACTAACTTAGGCAACAAAATATTTGCGTTACACCACCTAAGTTGGTGGTTTTGACTTAACTAAATTATGGTGGTCCATCTATGTGGTTCACTTGTGATTTTCTTCCTTCATGATTCTTCTTGTATGGGATCATGGTTTCCTTGAGAAGAACTCTTGTTCACAGTACTTCAAAGTTGTTGATGGTTGCTTCTTATTTTGCATTCCCTCAGTCTCTAATTCTTAAGTAAGATTTCCTTGTATCACTTGTGGTCCTTAGTAGTTTCCATGTTGGAAGTCCTTGGTGAACATGCTGAAGATGTTGAAGTCATTAGAGTTGAAGATGTTGAAGTCATTGGAGTTGAAGAAGTTGAAGAAGTCCTTTACACATGGTGTAGTCTTTGGCCATGGGGTTGGTTTTTTCCATCAGGTTTGAAATAGAAGAGATGTAGAGTTGAAACCAAAATGGTTGAGGAAAGAGTTTTACAAGTGTTTTTGTAAATAAGTTTTTGGAACAAAATAACTCTTATTTGTCTAAGGGTTTTTGTCCAATCCTAGGGTTTACAAATCCTATAGGCAACACAATGCTCTGATACCATCTATAGAGGTCCCAACCTGTAAAGGTAGATGCCTCCTGTGTTTTACAATGCTAGTCCCTGGATCAATAGCTAGCATCCACAGTTTAGATGTAATATCAAGAAACAAAGGTCATAATATAACTTTATAACCAGGAATAACATAAATTTATCACATCATACATAGCTCATTTGGCTATTACATTACATTGCAGCGGAATAAATATAGTCATGGGTCCTTCATCTTCAAGGTGCCACAGGCAGATGTTGGTTGTAGACTTTGTAGTCCTAGTCAATCAAACAATCTTCATATAATAAAACAATCAACCTGCAACATTACAAGTTACAGCCACAAAGGGTCAATACGTTTTGAATTGTATTGGCAAGCTTCACTTTTATGTAAAATGAGTGGATCCTATCAATACATGCATATTTGGCTAAGTAGAGTTTAGGGCTTATTTGCATAAAGAAACATTTATCCTATCTTTTCAAAATGGTTTTGGTCCTTTGTCAAATCTCTTTTCCAAGTTCCTTGAACTCCTTGGTAGAAACTCAAGTGTTCAAGTTCTTGTCAAAATCCCTTGAGCTACTTGGTAACCCCAAGTGCATCAAGTTTTTATATTAATCTCATGAGTCCCTTGGTAACCCCAAGTACCTCATGCTCTTGAGCACCTTGGTAACCCCAAGTGCAACAAGCTTTATCAAATCTCTTTGAATTACTTGGTACCCCCAAGTGCATCAAGTTTTATATTAGAAGTTGGAATGTCAAGATCTCCCATGGTTCAAACTTTAGTTGCTCAGTATTGTCCATAACCGGGGACACGGCTAAGTACTTAGATTTTATTAACTTCTGCAGAAGGAGTACACTTTACCCAAATGACACAATCCCATCTTGTTGCCACCAGTGGCCTACTGGATTAGTGCTCACCAAGATGGAGTACTGGCAGACTGAGAATGTGACGAAGTCTTTCCAAAAGGTCCTCCCATACATGATTGCTAGCTTGTCTTCAGCCCCCATGAAGCATTCCAGATCCCCATGTCCGGTAACTAAAGACAATGTATGGTTCTCCCTAATGTAGTTGACTAAGCCAGAGCCATAATAGCATGTGGTTGTACACGAAAGCCACAATTGGAGAAACATGTTTAATCTCTAAGTTTCCTAGGTGGTTTTCATTTGGAGCACAACACAAAGTGATTGCCATAGACATGGTTCCCTTTTGTTGCCACCTTCTCCAAAACATAAAGTGTCCACCACCTAGGTGGTTCATTGAGTCCTTGTTTTATTATGTAAAAAAAACACAAGTCCTTTTCTCAACCTTTGTAAAATCTCAACATGTATATCTTTTCAAAACATAGCATGGCTAAGCATGTACAACTTCCATATTTTCACTAAGGAGTGTATAGGGAATCCTATTAGGATTAGCATAGCATAAGTATAAAACATTTTCATGCATGTTTACAAGATCCACTAAGTATAATGAAAATAGTAGGTCTTTTGTATGATAGTGTAACTTGCCTTTTTGGAAGAGATTGGTGGTTCACTCCTTGATCTTGCTAGTCTCTCACCTTACTAATTTCACTACTATAAATCAAGCAAGCACCAATCAACTAGCATTCCAAATAACCAATCAAACATCATTTCATACACCCAAACATCATTTCTAGTTGCAAAGGTGGTTTCTACTAGGCTTCTAAACTTTGTAAGTTCCAAATTGGTCATTCACCAAAATGGCAAAGTCATTTGCAAAAACATTTTATCTCAAAACCATTTTAAAACCCATTCATCATTTTATGTGATGAAATTATTTTCTTATCAAAGCAAAACTTTGTGTTTTTTTTTTCACTAAGTGAGTTGCTATTGTAAAACTTGGTGTTTTGGATCAGTAGGTTTGGTCCCAAAACATTTTCCCAAAGTTTTCTTTACAAAACATTTTCATCATAAAATCAATGAGTTTATTTGGCTAGAAAATGGCTAAGTTAGATAATTCAACCTATTTTTTTACCAAAAATCATTTTTAACACTATGGGTTGGTTCCTAGGGTCAGTAAGGTCACAACAATCAATTTGCAAAAAGATCTAACCCTAAAATCAATTTTAATCATTTTTCCTACTCTAAATAAGCTCATACATGAATCTGCAAAAACAAGCAAATAAAAAGATACTATTTTCCAAACTAAGGCCATGGTTGTTTAGGTCTTGCTCTCCTGAATCCAACGACATAAAATTTGCAATTTTTGGACGTGTAGATCTCAAGTTATAAGGGTTTGAAGTTTGCAAATAAATCTGATTCAAAAACCTGTTTTAATTCAAACACTGGCCACGCGTCACGTCGTGATTGACCGGTACCGTTTCGTCTGGATCGCGTGCTGCGGACCGTTAGATCTAAATAAATCGTGCGGCTCTGGAGGCGTACCCTTTCGCGTTTAAGTGAACCTATCGTATTCGTCCGATCTGAATCGAACGGCTGTTGGGTGCTCGACCATAGTCGGGCGGCGCTGCGACGGCTGCTAGCGGCGGCGACTCTGTTTCACGGCGGCGCCGGCGATACAGGAAGCGAAGCAGAGGGGGAGTGTGCTCACCGGGTTCGCTGACGCTCGTTGATGCTCAACGTGGTACTGGTTGGTGAAGGGGCGCACTGGGTCAGGCTTGATTACTCGCCGGAGTTGAAGACAACGTCGGGCGGCTCTGTCGGAGGTCGAAGTCGACGTTGCATATCATGCGGAGGCAAACAGAGGACGTAGTTAGGTACGCAAGACCAAGGCGAAGACGTTTGTGTGATCGGAAAGACGCGGGGCGGTCTGGTTTACCTGGGGGTCGTCGTCGGAGAAGAGGGCAGACGGCGGTGCTGCAGGTCGTCGACGTTGCCGACGCTGTAGGGTACCCGCGGACGAATGAACGGCACAGAAAGGTGCGCCAGGGTGGGGTGATCGTACTCGTGTGCTCGGGGAGGCAGGAGGGGGCGTGTGGTTGCCGGAATCGGTGTGGAGGGTCGTCGGAGGCAGAGGGAGTGTCCGGCGAAATGCGGCAGCCTGGGGGCGTGCTTTGGGGAGGGGGCAGAGGGGAAACAGAGAGGAGGAGTGGGCGCTTAAGTAGGCAAGATCGCAGGGGCGTTTAATCACAGCATTAACGAGAATTTACTCCGCGGAATCACAGGCAGAAACGGGAGAGAGGAGGAAGAAGGGGTCGTGCGGTGTTGAAGACGATGAGCTGGCTGCGTGGGGTCTACCTGGCAGTGAGGGAGAGAGAGAGAGAGGGGAATGGGTCCCGGTTGTCTGTGACTGAGTGGTTTCACTAATTGGTGCGAAACTTTTTTCTTTCTGGAAGAGAAGTGGGCTGGCTCGCTGGGCCTTAGTGGGCTGGGTCTGTTGCACTATTTATTTCTGTCTGCTTTATTTTTCCTTTTCTAATTCTTTTCTGTTTTGAATTCCAATCAACATTCAAACAACAATCAAACAAATTCAAACAAACACTCAACTTTACTTTGAATTTGATTCTGTTTTTCAACATAATCCAAATTCCAAAATAAAATAATATTTTTATTTATTTTAAGATCCATTTATTAATTAAATAAAATGGATCTTTAATTATTTATAATGTTTGATTTATTTAATAAAATTTCCATTTGAAATCCAATTATTTTCAAAACCAAACCAAAAGGTCTTATTTGAAAATATAGAATACTTGGAGATTTGTTTTAAAATAAAATAACATCTTATTTTAGAGTCCATTATTAATTAAATATAATAGACTTTCATTATTATTTCAAATAGGTTTTATTTTATTGAGATATTTATTCTGAATCTAAAATAAACCAAAACACTTCAGTAAGTTTTATTTGAGAATATAAATTATTTGGTAAACTTATTTGAAATAAATAGATAGGTTTTAGTGTCTATTAAAAATGGGAAAAGCCTTTACTTTAATAAAATTTGGATATTTAATCCCTATTATTTTATTTAAACAATCCTTTATTATTTTTAATTAAACCTTTGCTATTTTATTTAAAATAAAAATGTTTTTAATTCCCAAAGCTTGGCCAAGGATTAATTTGGATTTATAAAATAATCTTTATTCATAAACTTCTATTTCATTTGAAAACAAATCTTTTCATTTAATTGTTTCAAAATAATAATTCCTAATGTTTTTATTTTTCCTTTTATTAAATATTTATCTTTTAGATCCCTTTGGGTTTTATTTAATTCAAATGGGTTTGAAGTTCCAATTGAATTCAAAAAGTTTCCTTCTGGCTAGGAAAATCAAACAAAGTTTTATTTTATTCATTTATTTTCACATTACAAGATTTGGAAAATCTTGGGATGTGACAGTAATTAAGATATAAATTTAACCACAACCTTAAACTCTGATATCCTACACTCCCTCGTGCAAAGATGTCCTAATGGGGGTTCTGGTTTCTGTCACTCCGACAACCCCACAATTAGTAGCCAAATACACAATGAATTCCCCTAGGCCCATAAATGGCGAAGTATCATGTAGTCGACGTTCACATGACACCACTATAAGAATAGCACCACAACTTAAATACTAAACCATTGAATAATAACTCAACACGAATTCACTTCTAACAAAATGACTTCTCCCATGTCCTCAAGAACACAACGAACTACTCACAATACATCATATGGATCAAGATCAAAGATGATATGATAATGGATGACAATCTGAACATAAACAATAATCCAATGGTTCCACTCACAAGCATCAACTACAATAGTAATTAGCACCAGGAAAGTTTCCCCTAAGAACTAAAGCAATATCCAACACAATTGTTACAGCGGGATGGAGTGGTGATGATGGTGTTGGTGGAGATGATGGTGATGTTGATACCGATGAAGCCTAGCTTGATGATGGTGTTGATGGCGATAGTCTCCCCTCTCCGGGAAGGAATTCCCCGGCAGAAATATGTTTGTCTAAGGGGGGGTGCGCCCTGCGGCCCCTCTTCTCTCCTCCTTCTGGCTTCCTTCGTATTCTTGTAAAATAATATGTTTCCATATTTTTTTGGTATTTTCTGATCTTCGCGAAATTGCACCGAAACGCCTTCTTTTCCATCAGAATCCAGACTCCGACAGTCCATCCTCCAGGAATCATCCAACATGCATAAACAGATGAAAATCCATAAGTAATACTTCATAATAAGACAAATATCAATAAATACAGGTAAATTATGATATACAAAGGTGATGCAAATTGGGTGTATCACATACCTAAGACTGCTTTTACCACTATTTATGGATTGTATGAGTATACTGTGATGCCATTTGTACTAACCAACGCACCAGCTTATTTCATGAACATGATTAACAAGGTGTTCATGGAGTTTCTTGACAAGTTTGTTGTGGTATTCATCGCTGACATATTGATTTATTCCAAGAGCAATAAAGAGCATGAAGAACATTTGCGTTTGATTCTTGAGAAACTCAAGGAGCACAAGTTGTATGCTAAGTTCAGTAAGTGCGAGTTGTGGTTGAATGAAGTTGGATTTCTTGGACATATTGTGTCTGGAGAGGTATAGCTGTCGATCCGCAAAGGTGTCAGCTGTAACTGAGTGGGAATCTCCCAAGTCGGTTAAAGAAGTCCGTAGTTTCCTAGGTTTGGTCGGGTACTATAGAAGGTTCATCGAGAATTTCTCGAAGGTGGCTAAGACTTTGACGGAGTTCCTTAAGAAAGAGAAGAAGTTTGATTGGACTGAAGGATGTGAAATAAGTTTTCAAGAGTTGAAGAAAATATTGGTGTCAGCACCAGTTTTATGTCTGCCAGATTTAGAGAAATACTTCCACATCTATTGTGATGCATATCACCAAGGGTTAGGTGGAGTTTTGATGCAAGAAGGAAAAGTTGTGGCTTATGCCTCAAGACAACTCAAGACTCATGAAGTAAATTATCCAACACATGACTTAGAGTTGGCCTCTGTTGTCCATGCACTCAAAACATGGAGACACTATATTTTGGGAAAACGTTGTGAAGTGTTCATAGATCACAAGAGTTTGAAATATATTTTCACCTAGAAAGAGCTCAACATGAGACAAAGAAGGTGGCTAGAACTTATCAAGGATTATGACTTGAGTTTGCAATACCATCCCGGTAAAGCGAATGTCGTAGCGGATGCATTAAGCCACAAAGTTTATGTGAATGGCCTCACCAAAGGAGAATTGCCAGATGATTTGTCTGCCCAATTTAAAGAACTAAGATTGGAGATAGTGCCCGAAGGTTATCTTATGTCTTTGGAAGTTCAACCAACACTGATGGATAAGATCAAAGAAGCCCAAAAGTTGTACAAGGAAATAGAGGAGATTAAAGGTAAAATCAACAAAGGAAAGGCAAAAGGATTCCATGAAGATGAACAAGGAACTTTATGGTATGGAAAGCGTATCTGCATTCCACAATATTCCAAACTTCAGAAGTTGATTTTGCAAGAAGCACAATATTAACCATATTCTATTCATCCGGGAAACACCAAGATGTACATGGATGTGAAAGAAAGATTTTGTGGAATAATCTCAAGAAGGATATCATGGAACATATTGCATGATGTGATGTGTGTAGCCATGTGAAGGTGGAACATCATAAACTAGCAGGGTTATTGCAACCACTACCTATACCTGATTGGAAGTGGGATAAGATTGATATGGATTTTATCACCGGACTACCAAGGACCAGATCTGGATACGATTCTATATGGGTTGTTGTGGATCGCCTAAATAAAGTGGCTCATTTCATACCCGTGAAGACTACCTATACCAGTGCTAAGTTAGCCAAAATCTATATGTACAGAATCGTATGTTTACATGGAGTGCCTAAGAGTATTTTGTCTGATAGAGGAACTCAGTTCACTTTGCACTTTTGGCGACAACTACATGAATCAATGGGAAAAAGGCTAGAATTTAGCACAGCTTTTCACCCCCAGACTGATGGACAGACAAAAAGGACCAATCAGATTTTGGAAGATATGTTGAGAGCTTGTGCACTAGACTATGGATCTAGTTGGGATGAAAGTTTGCCATACGCAGAATTCTCTTACAATAACAACTATCAATCGAGCATAGAGATGGCTCCGTTTGAATTCCTTTATGTAAGGAAGTGTACTACGCCATTAATATGGAGTGGATTAGGAGAAAGGAATTTATTCGGACCAGAACTAATCAAGGAAGCTGAAGAGAAAGTTAGAATGGATAAGGACAGATTGAATATAGCTCAATCCCAACAAAAGAGTTATGCAGACCCAAAGCATAGGGAAGTCACCTATGATGTTGGTGATAGAGCCTATCTCAGAGTCTCACCACTTCATGGTGTGAAGAGATTTGGAGTCAAAGGAAAATTGGCACCTCGATATGTTGGACCGTTCAAAATTTTGAGCCGCAAAGGATAAGTGGCTTATGAGATAGAATTGCCTGAATCGCTGTCAGTATTTCACAATGTGTTTCATGTTAGCCAATTGAAGAAATGTCACGCGGACATGGAAGAAACTTCATTGAAGGACACTATACCATTGGAAGAGGTTTAGTTGGAGAGTGATCTCACTTATGAAGACAAACCTATCAAGATTCTCGAGACAGCAGAAAGACTTACTCACACAAAGACTATCAAATTTTGCAAAGTACAGTGCAATCATCATACCGAGGAAGAAGCAACTTGGTAAAGAGAAGATTACCTTCTGAAAGATCACCCTCACCTATTTGCTAGCCAATCTGAATCTCGAGGGCGACATTCATCTTAAGGGGGTTAGATTTGTAACATCCCAAATTTCATAAAATTCAAAACCGTGTTGTTGCATTCATATCATCATGACATATTCATCATGCACAAAAAATTTCAAAACAAAAACCCTAATAGAACCATATTTAAACCCCTTCTTATATTATATATATGGGGCATGGTTTATTTTATGACCTCAAAATGATTTTTGAGTGATTAGATGTGTTTGACACACTTTTACATACTCGGATCACAACACAAAAACTTGGTGAAAGTTTTAAATCATTTGTATTTGAAATGGCCATTCAAATCTATTCTAAAAAATCAAAACAGAAAAATAGAAGACCAAAGAGAAAAAATAAACAGGCGTCAACCCTTCTGGACCATTTCCCCCTGGCAGCCCACGACCCACTGATGGCGCGTGGTAGCGCTTCGTTGGGTGACCCCAAGAGCAAGTTGTGATGAGCACAGAAGCAAGTCTTCAATCAGTAAGAAACCGAGGTTATCGAACTAGTAGGAGGAAGGAAACGTCTCAAAGGTGTTGCTAGCAACTTGGAGACTGTAAGGTTCCCAACCTTTAATAAGGTAGAGATCCCTGTGTTTACAATGCTAGTCCCTGGATCAATAGCTAGCATCCACAATTAAGATGTAATATCAAGAAACAAGGGTCATAATACAACTTTATAACCAGGAATAACATAATTTTATTACATCTTACATAGCTCATTTGGCTATTACATTACATTGCAGCAGAATATCTATAAGCATGGGGTCCTTCATCTTCAAAGTGCCACAGGCAGACATGTTGGTTGTAGACTTTGTAATCCTAATCATTTAAATTTCACTAATATCAAACAAACCTGCAACATAACAAGTTACAGCCACAAGGGTCAATACATTTGAATTGTATTGGCAAGTGATACTATGATAGTATAGTGGAGTCTATCATCTATATGCATTTGGCTAAGTGGAGCTTAGGCTTGCTTTGCTCAAAATAGATTTTCCTTAACATTTGAAAACACTAAGTTTTTGCTTGACAAAAATCTTTCCCAAGGCATCTCCCAATCAAAGATTGATGATCCTTTAACCCTTGTTCAACCACAAGATTTTATCTTAGAAATTTGGATGATGAGATTCTTGATAGATTCCATGTCTTGATGCTCAAATTGTCCTTTACCAGGGACATGGCTAAGTACTTAGATTTTACACTCTGCAGAGGTGGTGCACTTTCCCCACAAGACTTGGTTTCACCAAGACAAGATCTTTTAGAAGCCTTTCCTTAGACCAAATGGACGCGCTCCAACCTATCATTCCCACTACCACCAACTGTCCAAATGGCTAAGTTCTAGCAACCTATATGATCCAGGCAGAGCCCATAATGCCAAGTGGTAGCACTTGAAGCTTCTCAACATTTGACATCTCAAATCTCTTTGTTCCTGGGTGGCCATCCACAAGTGAGATACACAAGGTAAACCATAAAAATGGGCCTTGTGAACCACTCAACACAAACCATTCCTTCCATTCCACCCAGGTGATTCATTCACTTAGTTGTTTTATTAACAAAACACAAGTCCTCAGACTTAGAAATTTTTCCATAGTATGAATATATATTCCACCCTTGTTTTCTATTAGCTAAGCTAAGCTTGATGGTAGTAGGAATCTTAACTTAGGAAATTCTACTAAGGTTTTCATCTACTAGGTTTTCCCATAGCATGGTTTATACTTAGCAAAATTCCATGCAAGTCCTACTTAGAAATATCACTAATGCATAGTGAAAATAATGGGACAAAGTATGAAGCATCACTTGACTTTTTGGTAGAGAGTATGAGTTCACCCTTGATCTTTGCAATGTTCACACACACTTCAAGTCACTACAATTCAATCAAGCAAGCAATATCTCAATCTACCATTCAAGCAAAACATCACATAAAATGATAAAGTCAAAGTAATGCATGCAAGCATGCCAATCTTTTTTTTATTTGAAAAGGTGGTTCCTAATGGGTCATAAACATTTGAAAACACCTAATGGTCATTTTATAAAGTGACAAAGTCATTTGCAAAAGATTTCACTTCATAAACCATTTTCAAAACAAGGTATCATTTTATGTGTTGTAGGAATGTTTTTACTAAGGAATTAATATATAGGGTTCACAAAATATGTTTTAAAACCATAAAACTTTGTGTTTAGGGTCAGAGAGTTTAAAACAAAACATTTCCCAAAGGTTTTCCTTCAAATCCATGTTTAATAAATAAACCATATTTTTTTATTGGACTAGAATTGGTTTTAAATCAAAGAATCATTCTTTTTCTTCACCAAATATATTTTTGAAACCACAAAGTGATTCCTAGGGTCAGTAGGTTCAAAACACACCATTTGCAAAAGATTTTATCCCCAAAATTATTTTTGAACAATTTTTACATCCTAAACAAGCATACATATGTTTCTGCAAAAACAAACATTTTAACAGAAACTTTTTACTAAACAAAGTGCATGGTTGGCTAGGGCTTGCTTTTCTGAATCCATTGATATAAAATTTGCAAATTTTGGACGTGTAGAACTAAAGTTATGGATTTTTCAAATTTGTATACCAATCAGAATCTAATTCTGTTTTAAACAGATCCAGTGCCACGCGGCGTGACACTATTGGTTGGTACCGCTTCGTGCGGATCGGCCTCTATGGATCGTTGGATCTAAACAGATCGTGTGGCCCAGACGCGCTCATACCCTTTCCCTCAGGTTCTTTTCTTAGCCGCGGGATTAACATCTAACGGTGTATATCTAATTGACCATACTCAAGCGGCGCTGACGGCGGCGTCTGGCGGAGCACGCTCTGCTCGCGGTGGCGCCAGCGATACAGGAAGCGAGGAAGAGGGGGAGGGTGCTCACCGTGCTCGCAGGGAGATGGTGAAGCTCAACGCGTGGTCGGCTTGGCAAGGGGCACGCCAGAGAGGCGACGATTGCTCACCGGAGTTGGTGACGGCGTCAGGCGGCTCTGGAGGTCGTCGAGGGCGAGGTTGCAAATCGTCCCGAAGCAAAATAAGTGCACGGTTAGATGCGGGCGAGTGCGGTGAGTGCAGGAGTGTCATCGGGAAGGAGAGGGGCGGACGCATGCTTACGGGGAGGGTCGCCGGAGAGGAAGCCGATGGTGGCGACGGTGGTCGTCGTCGTTGCCGAGCCTGCAGAGCACGCGCGGGTGAGCTGGCGATACGGGAAGGTTCGCCAGGGTCTGAGGAGTGTGTGAGCTTGGTCGAGGAGGCAAGGGGCAGTGTCTACTGGCCGGAATCGGAGCAGAGGCTCGCCGGAGCAAGGCGGCGTCTAGGCGCTAATTGGAGCGGCCTAGGGGCCTATAGGTTCTGGCGACTGGGGGAAAAGAGAGAGGAGATGTTGGCGTTTAGCACTGCATGGTCACAGCGAGGGATTAACGCGACATTAAGGCGTAATAAAGCGAGCGTTTAACGGCAGAAAACCGCCGGCGAGTTTTGCGCGCGGGTGAGGAAGAAGAGGGCCGGTGGTGGGGTCTGGCGTCAGTGAGAAAAGGAGAGGGAGAGCGGGGTCCATCTGTCAGCGTCGTTGCGGGTTTAAAACTGGGTGCGAATCGTTTTCTTCGGGAGAGAGAGGAGCTGGGCTAACTGGGCCAGGTGGGCTTAGCTAGGCTGGGTCGTCTCTTTCATATATATTTTTTTGTTCAGATACTTTTTCCTTTTTCCATTTCTTTTTCTATTTTGAAATTCAATCAAACAATTCAAACATTCAAATCAATCAAATTTCTACCACACTTTGTATTGAGTTTTAGTTCTGTTTAACAACACAAAACCAAAGTCCAAAAATAAAAATTGTATTTTTATTCTTTTTAGGATCTATTTAATAATTAAATAAAATAGACCTTAATTATTAATTCAAATAGGTTTTGATTAAAATATCCATTTGAAATCTAAATATTATCAAAACCAAATCAGTAGGTTTTATTTGAGAAAATAAAATACTTGGAAAACTTATTTAAAATAAATTAATAAGTTTTAGTGTTTTATTAAAATGGAAAAACCTTTACTTTAACAAAATTGGGTATTAATAAATTCCATTATTTTATTTAAATAAACCTTTACTATTTTTGTCAAATAGAATTATTTTATTTCAAAGGCTTGGCCAAGTTTTAATTTGGCTCTATAAAAATAGTCCTTATTTATAATTCTACCTTTTCATTTGTAAACCAAAACTTTTTATTAAAAGATCCAAAAATAGTAATTTCACATATTTAATATTTTCTTTATTATTTGTTTATCTTTTCAAATCCCTTTAGTATCTGTTTAATCAAATAGGTTCTAAGGTTTCCAATTGGAACCAAAATGTTTCTTCTCACCCTGAAAATCAACAAAGGTTTATTTTATTCATTTATTTTTCACATAACAAGATTTGGAACATCTTGGGATGTGACAGGCTACCACCCTTAAAATAAATCTCGTCCCGAGATTTGGGAAGGCTAGGGTTGCAAGTGGCTTAAAGCATCTAGGGTACTACCACCCTTAAAAATTTTCCAACTAAATTACATATTGGCCTTCTTGGGATCCTGGGGAAACTTCTCTAGGCAACCATCTGCATAGTGTCCTTTGTTTTCACAGTTGAAACATGTGAGAAGGCTGAGATCCTTCATAGGCTGGTTTATCTTGTGCTTCATCTTTTCTGGATAGTTGCTTGCATAATGTCCTGGTTCTTTGTATTTGAAACACATCACTTGGCTATTATCTTCTTCTTTTCCGGACATTCACTGGCATAGTGTCCCATTTCTTTGCAAGTGTAACATTGCACATGGTTCTTGTCCTTCTTTTTCTTGGGTTTCTCCAAAGCTAGGAGTGCTTCTAGTTCATGTTCTTCATATGTTATCTCATAGGTAGGAATGTCTACTGCTTTCTTTGACCTTCTATTGCTCCTTGGATAATTCATATGCCTCTTCTTTGGTCCTTTAAATTGGGTCACATTGCATGGAGGTACAAGCTGAGATTTTCCTTTGTCTTCATCCTTCTTGGTAGACTTGGCTCTCTCATGGTAATCTGCAATCAGTT
The DNA here is from genome assembly GCA_910589765.1 of Avena atlantica. Taxonomy (NCBI): domain Eukaryota; kingdom Viridiplantae; phylum Streptophyta; class Magnoliopsida; order Poales; family Poaceae; genus Avena; species Avena atlantica. The sequence continues at coordinate 105,236,194 of OU342733.1, read as the reverse complement.
GTTGCACTCCACTTTGTTTCCTTTGTTCAACTATGGAGTAGATGGGGCATTGGATAGGGACATGATTGTTTCCTTCACATAGGAAACAAGTCACTTGAGATGTGGGGCATTGATTAGTTGGATGTTTTTATTCACAGTTGGGGCATTGATCTCCATGCTCCTTGGAAGTGTGGTCCTTGTCTCCACAAATATTTCAAGCTTGGGTTCCTTCTAGAATAACATCTTTGTCATCCTTGTTGTCATTAGCTCCTTGGGAAGAGTTGTCTCCAATGTTGATCATTTGAGTGGCCATCCCTTGCAACAATTGGGATTGAATTTTCAATATCCTTTGTATGGCTGGGTCTAATCCATTATTGTTGGCTAAAATCTGAGTTGTCACTTGGCTCAACTGGGTTTGGTTTGCTAGTAGTTGTTTTCTCATGTGCATCTCTTGGTTGTTATTGTTGTCATCAACCTTGATGTTGGAGTCTCTTGGAGTAGTCATCTGTTTGGGTTGGATTGGGATTAGAATAGGAAAAATAGTTCTAAGGAAATAATTCTAATCACACACTTCACAATTAACACAAACAATGTGCAAGCAATCACAAACAAACACTCCTTTCAAACACGAGTTTCCAGGCATATTCATAGGCAACCAAAAATATTTTTGTTACACCACATAAGTTGGTGGGTTTGGATTAAACTAAATATGGTCGTCAATCTATATGGTTCACTTGAATTCTTTCCATCCTTATTGGTTGATTCTTCTTGCTTGAGATCATGGTTTCCTTGGGAAATCTCTTGGTCACAAAACTTCAAAGGTGATGATGGTTCTTCCTAAATTGTGTTTCCTTAGTCTTCAAGTCTTGAGTAACATTTCTTGTCTCACTTGTCCTTAGTGATATCCAAGGTTGAGGTCCTTGGTGAAAATGCTGAAGATGTTGAAGTCATTAGAGTTAAATATGTTGAAGTCATTAGAGTTGATGAAGTCCTTAGCTCATAGTGAAGTCTTTGGCCATGGGGTAGGTTTGTCCATCAAGTTGAAGTAGAAGAGATGTAGATTTGAAACCAAAATGGTTGAGGAAAGAGTTTACAAGATTGTTTGTAAATAAGTTTTGGAACAAATACAACTCCTATTTTTCTAAGGGGTTTTGTCCAATCCTAGGTTTACAAATCCTACAGGCAACACAATGCTCTGATACCATCTGTAAGGTTCCCAACCTTTAATAAGGTAGAGATCCCTGTGTTTACAATGCTAGTCCCTGGATCAATAGCTAGCATCCACAGTTAAGATGTAATATCAAGAAACAAGGGTCATAATACAACTTTATAACCAGGAATAACATAATTTTATTACATATGACATAGCTCATTTGGCTATTACATTACATTGCAGCAGAATATTTATAAGCATGGGGTCCTTCATCTTCAAAGTGCCACAGGCAGGCATGTTGGTTGTACACTTTGTAATCATAATCATTTAAATTTCACTAATATCAAACAAACCTGCAACATAACAAGTTACAGCCACAAGGGTCAATACATTTGAATTGTATTGGCAAGTGATACTATGATAGTATAGTGGAGTCTATCATCTATATGCATTTGGCTAAGTGGAGCTTAGGCTTGCTTTGCTCAAAATAGATTTTCCTTAACATTTTAAAACACTAAGTTTTTGCTTGACAAAAATCTTTCCCAAGGCATCTCCCAATCAAAGATTGAAGATCCTTTAACCCTTGTTCAACCACAAGATTTTATCTTAGAAATTTGGATGATGAGATCTTGATAGCTTCCATGTCTTGATGCTCAAATTGTCCTTTACCAGGGACATGGCTAAGTACTTAGATTTTACACTCTGCAGAGGTGGTGCACTTTCCCCACAAGACTTGGTTTCACCAAGACAAGATCTTTCAGAAGCCTTTCCTTAGACCAAATGGACGCGCTCCAACCTATCATTCCCACTACCACCAACTGTCCAAATGGCTAAGTTCTAGCAACCTATATGATCCAGGCAGAGCCCATAATACCAAGTGGTTGCACTTGAAGCTTCTCAACATTTGACATCTCAAATATCTTTGTTCCTGGGTGGCCATCCACAAGTGAGATACACAAGGTAAACCATAAAAATGGGCCTTGTGAACCACTCAACACAAACCATTCCTTCCATTCCACCCAGGTGATTCATTCACTTAGTTGTTTTATTAACAAAACATAAGTCCTCTGACTTAGAAAATTTTCCATAGTATGAATATATATTCCACCCTTGTTTTCTATTAGCTAAGCTAAGCTTGATGGTAGTAGGAATATTAACTTAGGAAATTCTACTAAGGTTTTCATCTACTAGGTTTTCCCATAGCATGGTTTATACTTAGCAAAATTCCATGCAAGTCCTACTTAGAAATATCACTAATGCATAGTGAAAATAATGGGACAAAGTATGAAGCATCACTTGCCTTTTTGGTAGAGAGTATGAGTTCACCCTTGATCTTTGCAATGTTCACACACTTCAAGTCACTACAATTCAATCAAGGAAACAATATCTCAATCTACCATTCAAGCAAAACATCACATAAAATGATAAAGTCAAAGTAATGCATGCAAGCATGCCAAGCTTTGTTTTATTTGAAAAGGTGGTTCCTAATGGGTCATAAACATTTGAAAACACCTAATGGTCATTTTATAAAGTGACAATGTAATTTGCAAAAGATTCACTTCATAAACCATTTTCAAAACAAGGTATCATTTTATGTGGTGTAGAAATGTTTTTACTAAGGCATTAATCTATAGGGTTCACAAAATATGTTTTCAAACCATAAAACTTTGTGTTTATGGTCAGAGAGTTTAAAAGAAAACATTTCCCAAAGGTTTTCCTTCAAATTCATGTTTAATAAATAAACCATATTTTTTTATTGGACTAGAATTGGTTTTAAATCAAAGAATTAATTTTTTTCTTCACCAAATATATTTTTCAAACCACAAAGTGATTCCTAGGGTCAGTAGGTTCAAAACACACCATTTGCAAAAGATTTTATCCCCAAAATTATTTTTGAACAATTTTTACATCCTAAACAAGCATACATATGTTTCTGCAAAAACAAACATTTTAACAGAAACTTTTTACTAAACAAAGTGCATGCTTGGCTAGGGCATGCTTTTCTGAATCCATTGATATAAAATTTGCAAATTTTGGACGTGTAGAACTAAAGTTATGGATTTTTCAAATTTGCATACCAATCAGATTCTAATTCTGTTTTAAACAGATCCAGTGCCACGCGGCGTGACACTATTGGTCGGTACCGCTTCGTGTGGAACGGCCTCTGTGGATCGTTGGATCTAAACAGATCGCGCGGCTCAGACGCGCTCATACCCTTTCCCTCCGGTTCTTTTCTTAGCCGCGGGATTAACATCTAACGGTGTATATCTAATTGACCATACTCGAGCGGCGCTGACGGCGGCGTCTGGCGGAGCACGCTCTGCTCGCGGTGGCGCCGGCAATACAGTAAGCGAGGAAGAGGGGGAGGGTGCTCACCGTGCTTGCAGGGAGATGGTGAAGCTCAACGCGTGGTCGGCTTGGCAAGGGGCGCGCCAGAGAGGCGACGATTGCTCACCGGAGTTGGTGACGGCGTCAGGCGGCTCTGAGGTCGTCGAGGGCGAGGCTGCAGATCATCCCGAAGAAAAATAAGTGCACGGTTAGATGCGGGCGAGTGCGGTGAGTGCAGGAGTGTCATCGGGAAGGAGAGGGGCGGACGCATGCTTACGGGGAGGGTCGCCGGAGAGGAAGCAGACGGTGGCAACGGTGGTCGTCGTCGTTGCCGAGCCTGCAGAGCACGCGCGGGTGAGCTGGTGATACGGGAAGGTTCGCCAGGGTCTGAGGAGTGTGTGAGCTTGGTCGAGGAGGCAAGGGGCGGTGTCTACTGGCCGGAATCGGAGCAGAGGCTCGCCGGAGCAGGGCGGGGTCTAGGCGGTAATTGGAGCGGCCTAGGGGGCTATAGGTTCTGGCGACTGGGGGAAAAGAGAGAGGAGATGCTGGCGTTTATCACTGCGTGGTCACAGCGAGGGATTAACGCGAAATTAAGGCGTAATCAAGCGAGCGTTTAACGGCAGAAAACCGCCGGCGAGGTTTGCGCGCGGGTAAGGAAGAAGAGGGCCGGTGGTGGGGTCTAGCGTCAGTGAGAAAAGGAGAGGGAGAGCGGGGTCCATCTGTCAGCGTCGTTGCGGGTTTAAAACTGGGTGCGAATCGTTTTTCTTCGGGAGAGAGAGGAGCTGGGCTAACTGGGCCAGGTGGGCTTAGCTGGGATGGGTCGTCTCTTTCATATATTTTTTTTTGTTCAGATACTTTTTCCTTTTTCCATTTCTTTTTCTGTTTTGAAATTCAATCAAACAATTCAAACATTTAAATCAATCAAATTTCTACCACACTTTGTATTGAGTTTTAGTTCTGTTTAACAACACAAAACCAAAGTCCAAAAATAAAAATAGTATTTTTATTCTTTTTAGGATCTATTTAATAATTAAATAAAATAGACCTTAATTATTAATTCAAATAGGTTTTGATTAAAATCTCCATTTGAAATCTAAATATTATCAAAACCAAATCAGTAGGTTTTATTTGAGAAAATAAAATACTTGGAAAACTTATTTAAAATAAATTAATAAGTTTTAGTGTTTTATTAAAATGGAAAAGCCTTTACTTTAACAAAATTGGGTATTAATAAATTCCCATTATTTTATTAAAATAAACCTTTACTATTTTTGTCAAATAGAAATATTTTATTTCAAAGGCTTGGCCAAGTTTTAATTTGGCTCTATAAAAATAGTCCTTATTTATAATTCTACCTTTTCATTTGTAAACCAAAACTTTTTATTAAAAGATCCAAAAATAGTAATTTCACATATTTAATATTTTCTTTATTATTTGTTTATATTTTCAAATCCCTTTAGGATTTGTTTAATCAAATAGGTTTGAAGGTTTCCAATTGGAACCAAAAAGTTTCTTCTCACCCTGAAAATCAACAAAGTTTTATTATGTTCATTTATGTTTCACATAACAAGATATGGAAAATCTTGGGATGTGACAGAGACTTGCACAACACAAACTCAAGACTTTGCCCCAACGAATAGTGAGGTTGTCCATCTCACTGGTTGCTGTAACAAAGGATTAACTGTATGCTGTGGAAGGTAATAGTGGTTTGCAGAAAGTAAACAGTAAAAGTGGAAGATGTATCAATGGTAAAGATTGGACGGGGGTCCATAGTTCACTAGAGGTGTTCTCCTTAAGATAAACAAACATGGCATGCTGGGTAAACAAATTACAGCAGGGCAATTGACAGGACTGAGCAAGGCATAACAATGCAATACTAGACATTCATGATCCTATGAGATTCCTTTGGGCAATACAACAAGATACATAGATCGCCATCCAACTGCATCTATGACTAGAAGTCCACCTTTGGGTTATCATCCGAACCCTCTCCAGTATTAAGTTGCAAGCAACAGACAACTGCTTTAAGAAAAGTGTGTAAGGTAAACAATCCACTTGTTCCATGAACAAGAGACCGTTGTTTTCTCCCTAGTGGCAACAACACATCTACAACCTTAGAGATTTCTGTCACTTCCCTTAGATTAAATAGAGGCATGAACCCACTATCGAGATAAAAACCCCCTCTTGGAGTCACTAGCAACTACTTGGCCAAGATAGCTACTAACAATGGAGAGCATGCAAGATCACAAACAACACAGATATGATAGAATCAAAAAGACAAAACCATTAATCAATCTGACATAGTAATCTCTATATCCATCGGATCCACGCAAACACAACATGCATGATTACAAATAGATGATATCTTGATCATGAACAGAGCTCACAAGATCTAGACATGAAAGAACAAAGGAGGAGATCCAGCCATCTAGCTACTACATGGACCCGTAGTCCAAGCTGGAACTACTCACGCTTCATACCGGAGGCTGGCATGACGAATAAGAAGGCCTGCGGGATGATCTCCACTCCTGCAGGGTGCCAGGAAGAGCTTCAGATCCCCCCGATCTAGGGACGATGGTGGCGGCGGCTACAGACGGTTTCGTGGAATTTTGATTGGGTACTTAGGGTTTAGGCATCGGGGGATTCTTATAGGCGAAGAGGGAGGACGAGGGGGTGCCCGAGGCGGCTGCACCCCCCAGGTGCAGGGTGGGACCACCCGCGCGGCCAGGGGTGTAGCGTCCTCGAGGCCCTCCTCCGTCACGTCTTCTAGCTCCGTGTTCCCCATGGTAAAATATTGACTTTGGATTTTGTCTCGTCCAATTCCTAGAATATTGATTTTCTGCCTTTCTGGAACCAAAACAGAAGAAAGTAGGCAACTGGCACTGTGGCAACTTGTTAATAGGTTAGTACCAGAAAACATATAAAAACACCTCAAAGTGTAGACAAAGCAAAGTAGATACTATTCAATCATGTAACATCAAAAATTATAGATACAATTCCGATGTATCAAGCATCCCCAAGCTTAACTACTTCTCGTCCTCGAGTAGTTAAGTGATAAAAAGAAGGTCACATCCCAAAATTTTCCAAATTTTGAAATGTGAAAAAATAAAGAAACAAAAAAAATAATTGTTGAAATTTTAGGGTGAAAAGAAACTTTTTGTTTCAAACTAGAAAGAACAAAACCCTTCCTGAACAAAATTTGAATAAAATAGAATCCAACAAATTTCAAATGAAGTGAAATGCATTCATTAATGAATGTATCTTTAAATTTAAACACTTGGAAAAGTTAAACCAAAACCCTAAAACCCTAATGGAATAATTCATTTCCAAGATCTCTTTAAGACTATGGATTTGATCCATATAAAAATTTGTCAACAAATATTTATAAATGCTCAAGAATAATAAATAAAAATATTATTAAGACGAATAATACTTTATTCAAGAAAACTAATCAAACTAAGAAAAGAAAACGAATACTAAGACGCTCCAAGAACAACACAACACTGCATAAAACAATAAAAACTAAGTGTTTAGAAAGACCTGAGCTTTTAATTGATGAAGAATGGGATGCCTTGGGCATCCCCAAGCTTTGACGCTTGTACCTCTTGGATATTTCTTGGGGTGACACTGGGGTTGCATCCCCAAGCTTGAGCTTTTGTCCATTCTTCATCTTATTACATCATTCTCACTCTACACCTAAATTTTTTTCCTTCATACAAAACTTCACACAATCTTCATTAGAAACATTAGTGTATTCAAAAGATAATAGACCCTTGGGTTTGATTTAAAACAGAAAAACTTTCACTAAAAGCACAATCTACTGTAGCAATTCTCTCAAAAGTTCAATTTCCCAAAAAGAACCCAAAAGGGAATCAATAAGAAGCAAATGCAAATAATGGTAGAAATCTATCAAAACCGACAAGCAGGTAGAAACCGATTTTTTCGAAGACCTTATGTTTGCTCAAATCAAAAAGTGTTGAAAGTTATTAACATACTGGGGGATGTATTTGTCAAATATCAGCTCAATCCGACTTACAGAGATTCCTCATGAATTTTTACGGTGGAGCACAAAAATCTGTTTCGGGACAGCAACTCCCCAAGTCTTACTTCCCTCTCATTAGAGGTCATTCTTGGCACAAAAACCCAAACAAAAAGGATAAGGAGAGGTAATTACTGAGGTAATAACTTCCAAGACTCAAGAAAAATCTTCGGTTATCTCCCAACAAGTACTTTTCTTTAACGCCTTTAAGTTAGGCACAAGAAGCAAGAATCAAGTATTTTGAAATGAAGAAGCATTAACATCAAACCTTGCTTTCAAAGGAGGAGCAAAATCAACTTCTCTCTCCTCATAGGGAATTTTTCAATACCTTTCGTGAATGGAAATTGATATTTAATGGTGCCTTCTTTCATATCAATGATGGCACCAATAGTTCTAAGAAAAGGTCTTCCCAAAGTAATAGGACAAGAAGCATTTTATTCAACATCCAAAACATAGAAATCAACGGGCACATAAGAATTGTTAACCATAATAAGAACACCATTAATACTCCCCATGAGTTTCTTTTTAGCATTATCATTAAGTGGGACATCCAAATAACAATCTTCCAAAGGTGGCAAATCAAGCATTTCATAAATCTTCCTAGGCATAATAGAGACACTACAACCAAGATCACATGAAGCTTTGAGATCAAAGTCATTCACTTGCATATTAATAATGGGTTCCCAACTATCTTCTACTTTCCTAGGAATAGAAGCTTTGTGTTTGAACTTCTCTTCCTTAATTTTAACAAGAGCATCTGTAATGTGTTTGGTGAAAGTTACATGCATATCACTAGCATCAGGACTTGTAGCAAGATTTTATAGGAACATAATCACTTCAGAAATATTGCAACCATCAAGATCAAAATCAAACTTAGCATCACTAGTAGTAGACTCATTGGTCTTAGGCATTGAAGGAGGAGGAATAGGGACTTTTTGTGGTTTAGTGGCATCCATATTGGTGGTGGTGATGGTGCACAAACTATTGTTTCTATCAATTTCAGCTTACCTTTCCCACTTAGCATGAAGTTGGGCTAATAGTCTAACATTTTCATCAATAGTAACTTGTATGGAATGAGTAGAAGCAAAGGTACTTTCCATGGTTTCAGGTTTAGCAGCCATTTTATTAATCAAATAGGATTGTGCTTCAGACAAAGAGGAAATATTTTTCTCAACATTTAAAAGTTTTTCCTCCACAGTCTTGTTGAAAGTGGTTTGTTTACTAATAAAGTCTTTGAGCATGACTTCAAGTTCAGAGGGGGCACTTCTAGTATTGTTGTAGGAGTTTCCATAGGTATTGCCATTATTAGGAGGATAAGGCCTATAATTGTTGTTGCTACCAAAATTATTCCTATATGCATTGTTGTTGAAATTGTTGTTTCTAATGAAGTTCACATCAACTTGCTCTTGTTAATCAACCAAAGAGGCTAGGGGAACATTATTATATCTATAGGATCTTTTCCATTAACAATCATAGCCATTATAACATCAATCTTATCACTCAAAGAGGAGGTTTCTTCAACAAAATTTACCTTCTTACCATGTGGAGCTCTCTCATTGTGCTATTCAGAATAGTTAACCATCATATTATCAAGGAGTTTTGTTGCATCACCCAAAGTGATGGTCATAAAGGTACCTCCAGCAGCTGAATCCAACATGTTTCTTTAAGAGAAGTTCAAACCTGCATATAAAGTCTGGATAATCATCCAAGCAGTAAGTCCATGAGTGGGACAATTATTAACCAAAGATTTCATTATTTCCCAAGCTTGAGCAACATGTTCATTATCAAGTTGTTTAAATTTCATAATACAACTTCTCATAGATATAATCTTAGCAGGAGGGTAGTACTTTCCAATAAAAGCATCTCTGCACTTAATCGAAGAATCAATACTATTTCTAGGCAAGGATAACAACCATTCTTTAGATTTTTCTCTCAAGGAGAAAGGAAACAACTTGAGATTAGTAATATCTCCATCTACATCCTTATACTTTTCCATCTCACAAAGTTCAACAAAGTTATTGATATGGGCAGCAACATCATATAGTACTAGAAAATTGCTCTAGCATCACAAGACTCAACAAAGCAGGCTTAATTTCATAAAAGGTAGCATCAGGAGCTGGTGGAGCAATAGGAGTGATTAGTAAATCATTGTTGTTTGTGCTAGTGAAGTCACACAACTTGGTGTTCTCAACAGAGTTCATTTTACTAAAAGTGGAGCAAGCCAACAGGATCAACAACTAGAGCAGGAACAATTTATTTTGTGTTTTTATAAGGGAAAGCAAACCAAACTAAACTAATTTACAGCAGGGCAATTGACAAGACTAAGCAAGGCATAACAATGCAATACTAGACATTCATGATCCTATGAGATTTGACTAGGAAATACAGCAAGATACATAGATCGCCATCCAACTGCATCTATGACTAGAAGTCCCTTTTTGGGTTATCATCCGAACCCCCTCCAGTATTAAGTTTCAAGCAACAGACAACTGCTTTAAGAAAAGTGTGTAAGGTAAACAATCCACTTGTTCCATGAACAAGAGGCCATTGTTTTCTCCTTAGTGGCAACAACACATATACAACCTTAGATATTTCTATCACTTACCTTAGATTAAATAGAGTCATGAACCCATTATCGATCATAAATACCCCGTCTTGGAGTCACTAGAAACTACTTGGCCAAGATAGCTACTAACAACGGAGAGCATCCAAGATCACAAACAACATATCCATGATAGAATCAATAAGAAAAAACCATTAATCAATCTGACATAGTAATCTCAATATCCATCGGATCCCTACAAACACAACATGCATGATTACAAATAGATGAGATTTTGATCATGAACGGAGATCACAAGATCTAGACATGAAATCACAAAGGAGGAGATACAACCATCTTGCTACTACATAGACCTATAGTCCAAGGTGGAACTACTCACGCTTCATACCGGAGGCTGGCATGATGAATAAGAAGGCCTCCAGGTTGATCTCCCCTCAGGGAGGGTGCCGGGAAGAGCTTCAGATCCCCCCGATCTAGGGACGATGGTGGCGGCGGCTATAGACGGTTTCGTGGAATTTTGATCGGGTTCTTAGGGTTTAGGCATCGGGGGCTTCTTATAGGCGAAGAGGGAGGCCAAGGGGGTGCTCGAGGCGGATGCACCCCCCAGGCGCAGAGTGGGCCCACCCGTGCGTCCAGGGGGTGTGGCCCCTTTGAGGCCCTCTTGCGTCTCGTCTTCTGGCTCCGTGTTCCCACGGTAAAATATTGACTTTGGATTTTGTCCCGTCCAATTTCGAGAATATTGATTTTCTGCCTTTCTGGAACCAAAAACAGAAGAAAACTTGTTAATAGGTTAGTACCAGAAAACATATAAAAACACCTCAAAGTGTAGACAAAGCAAAGCAAAGTAGATACTAAACAAGCATGGAACATCAAAAATTATAGATACATTTCCGTCGTATCACCCACCAGGGAACCTCCCCCTCTCTCCCCGCAGTTTCTCACCCCCGCGCGTGCACCGCACCCACTGACAGCCAGGGCCCACCTCCACAACAACCTTCGTCGTCAGTCTCGCGCCTACAACTAGCTCCACTATCGTTTCTCCCCGCTGTCACTACTGAATCAATCCTCGCTTAATTTCCGATGAATGCATGCGTGATTCTCCCTCCTACTCCGGATACTTAACCCCCACCTCCTCGCGACCATTTCCCCTCACTTATCCAGCACCAAGCGTTGCCAGGCTCTCCCAATTTCCGCTTGCACCGCCGCAGTACAGAGCTACTACGGTGAACTATTCCGGTAAGCATAGTGCACCCCTCTGCCTCTCGTTCACACGATCGTGTTCCCCTCGACCTTGCACATATGCTCATGCCTTTTTTTATCAAATCATGCCCTAGGTCTCCGTCCCCGTAGACGACTGCAAGCAGCTGAGGCGCAGCTCAACTCCGGCGAATAATCTCGGTAAAATTCATGCGCCCCTTGACCTCTCCTTCACACGACTGCGTTTTCCGTGACCTTGCGAGACCTCCTAATGCCAGCCGTTTGCCTTTTTGCGCCCTAGGTTGTGGTCTTCGTCACCGTTCAGGAACACCAGATGCCAGTACAAGATCCGACGAGGTTTTTATGCCATGTCCATGTGCCCTTGTCCAAGCCCCATCCATGTTGAGCTTCCCCGCCTCCTCGCGACTGTGGTAAGTGACAGAACACACCCACTTGCCCTCTGACCTCGCCGGTATGTCACTGCTCGTGGCGTCGCCGCCTCCTGAGCCATTCCCGCCGCTAGATTTTGGTCAGGCATGCCATGTCCGTTAGATCTGCATCTGATGGCCACGATTAGAACACTTGACAAAGCGGTATGATTTTATCTGGGTCGTACATAGCCACTTAGATCCTATGGTGCGGAAACATGATCCGGCTGAATCGGTACGCGCCAATCAGAACGTGCCGCGTGGCTATGGTTTTGATTTAAAAACCAGATTTTGTTCTATTAGGTATTTAAACTTGTAAATTCAATAATTTTTGTTTTGTTTATCCAAAAAATACAAATTATATAAATATATATATGGATTAAGCAAATTAATCTCTTTTCATCTATGGCCTTGATTTGGCCATTTTCTTCTGAAAAATTAAGATTTTATGCAGAAGCATTTGTAGGCTTATTTTGACTATATAATTATTTAGAATATTATTTTAGGGTGGTTTTTGTTTTATTTAGACTTTAGATTATATGCTTTGTCTTCAGTACTGCAAGTTTGATTTAAAAAGTATGGAAAATCATCATATTGCATTTTGCATGCATTCATATTATTTTTCTTTGTATAGTGATTTGTGAATATTTGTTGTATGAGTTTGTGTGTAGATTTTGTGGAATTTGGAGAGTGTGTTTGTGACTATTGTGTCTATTCCCCTAGATACCAAGGAAAGTGATACTTCATATTTTTGTCCTATTATTTTATCTATGCACTAGTGATATTTTGATTAGGATTTGCAGGTAAATTTCAAAGTATATGCTATGCTATGGTAGATCCTATAGATGATATCTTGGTAGAAATTTTTCCTAAGTCAAGATACATGTTATGCTAATATGATTATCCTAGATATGAGAGTTCAAGGGTGCAAATTCATGCTATGATATTATGGCAAGTTTGTGACTATGTCTTTTTGACTAAGAAAACAACTTGTTAATGAAACATCTGGGTGGAATGGGAAGAATGGTTTATGTTTAGTGGTTACACAAGTACCATTTCTATGGTTTACCACTACAAGAAATGTGTCAAACTATGACCTTTCGGTAGTGACTGTGTCGAAAATCGTCATAAATTTATGACGACTCCGGACCAGATGGTCATGAGCTGTTTGGAAGGGTCGAAACGTAGCAAAATTATGACGATATTTCTCCAAAACGTCGTAATTTCTTAAGATAAAATCGTCATAGTGTTAACAAAGATAAGATATAAGAGGAAGGCAATACCAGCCGTTGGATGTAAACATGATAGACGGTTGAGATTGTGATATGTGGAACACCAGCAGTGGATCGATGACCTGGCACACCACCGATCGAATCACCTGTCAACATGGGCGACAAGAACCCAAATCCAGCGAACCCCACCCTCCTGGACACCCATCACCACATTCCCTCCTCCCCTGCCGCCCCTCCCCAACCTCCGGTCGCCGGCCGCCGGCCTAGATCCTGGCCAGTTCTGGCCACTCACTGCCCTGCCGACCACCTCCCCCGAATCCCCTCCTCCACCTCCCTCCATTCCACCGCGTGGAACCACCAAACCCTTAGTCCGACTGAAACCCTAGCCCAGGCCCCAGATCAGCAGATAGGAGAAGGAGGTTCGCGGCGCTCGATGCTACCGTCGGCGGTGACGCTGCCTCCATCGAGGAGGACCTATGACTCGACTTTAGGGACTCCAACCGGTGGCTGGGCCCCTGGATCCTCTGCAACACCATTCTCCCTTCGCCCTCATGCCCCTCCTCTGTTTCGCCCTCATGCCCCTCCTCTGTTTCCCCGCCACTTTCCAGGGAGCCGCCGTCCATCAAGGGAACCTGTACCTTCTAGATGCGCCGCCACCAACCCAACCCGCCGCCTCCCCTCCCCCACCTCCCTCCCTACATCGACGGACTAGCCACGTGGGATGGAACTAGTAGCAGCGGTCGGCGCTGGACGATGGAGACATGGGTGGGCGTGGGTGGACTGCGATGTAGACGGAGGCGTGGGTGTGCGGCATGGTTGTGGATGGTGGCCGGGCCTCCGTGGCTCTGCGCCACACGGAGCAGCAGTAGCGGCACGACGCACCTAGCCACCGATCGGCTTGCGGGCGTCATCAGCAATACCTGCACTACGCTGCTCGCCTGCCTCGCCATCCTCTTCCAGGTACAGAGCCTCTCGATTTTTCACAAGCTTCCTTTGATTTTATCTGACCGGAGTAGCAATGGCCACAAAAAGCATCAGGACATACCCTCATGGAAAATTCCCTTTGCAACAGTCAAAGAGAATTCATGTTATAGGATTCAGTTAGACATGACATCTCAATTATATGTCTTTTTTATTCCTATGTTTTTTCTATCCTATGAATCAAAGGAGCCCAATGGGAAATGTGAAACCGCTCGATTTGTTTCGATTGTTATCTGAATTTCGGTGTCAAACTTCATTCATTGGAATCTGTAGCTACCTCGAGTCTGAACCTTAGCATCGGTGTCAAAGGACTGGTCATGGTCTGAGATCAACACAGGTTCATAATCACAATTTAGAAATTTGACATTTGTTCTCTGTGATGGTTGCACCTTATAGGCTAATAACCAGTGAAAACAGTTTAAGCTATTTGAATGTGCTATTCTCCACTATTCATCTTTGTGGTTATGATAACTCTTCTACATAATGATATGAAACAATTAGACCATAGAGATCTATTTGTTCTTTGATGTCTATTACATTGAGCTTTTAAAACTGATGCTAAGCATGTCATCCCTGTATTGTTCTGCTCTTTTATTTTTAGAGATGTTTGGGGTAGTTTTCTGTGTTGTATGATCCCTAGTTAAATGGTGGTTACATGTTAAATCATTTACAGCTGAGCCTATGATGTTGCAAAGAGATTTTACTTAGATGCTACATCATTGAAGTATCTTAAACAAAACTTCTGAAGTATTTTAAATAGAACTTCACAATCATGATTGGTTAATTACCCTTTTGATAACTCTTGACTAATGGACTATAATTATCCTTGAACTCTCGGAAGCAGCAGCGCCTCTCTGGCTTGATCTCCAGCGACGGCCTCCCCTTCCTAGAAGAAGTGCTGGTAGGCTACCTTCGTCTCGATCTGCACCGCCACCGATCCTCCTCAACTCCACTCCGGCGTGTTAGCACTCCCACCGGCAGGACCTCTTCCCCTAGAGCAGAACCCGTTCCCCTTCTCCCAACCGACACCAGATTTCTTCCCTGGATTAATTTCTTGCAATCACTTTCTTTTGTAGCATGGTTTGTATGGTAGCTTTATGAACCAGTCCCCTCCCTCGTTGAATTCTTGAATGCTTTGTGTCTGTATTTTTTACGCCAGTCTTCCATCCTAATATTCAGAATACCATGTGTTGATTGTAACATCACAATACAGTAGCAGTACAAAGGTAGTGATGGCATCACGACCGGTTGTTAGCAATTATGTATTTGTATGCAAATTTTCCACTTGCCAGTTTTTCCTACTAATTCAATACCACTATCAAGAATTTTGTACTCTGAAATGTATTAGTAGGCTCCACTAACAAAAAGTCACTATATATCTGGACGTGATCCTTTACAATGATTTTTTTGTTGCTTAATAACACACATTGAATGATATTGAACCACTAAATATAGTATTATGTTCTCTCTTGAAGACACAAGGGATGAGGCCTGGTGTGCTGCCTTACACAGGCATCTTATATGTGTTACATATTATCATACGAGATAGAAATTTATCTATTAAGTTCTGTCTTCATTTGTAATTGGCCTTTGCACACCACCTATTTGCTGAAATGGCTAAATACAATTCCTTTTGATGTAGGATAGTTGGAGGACTTCTTGTTTTGCTATATCTGTATTTTAGAATCATACGTGTGTTCCATAGTGCTGGCTTATTTATTTCCTTTACTACAGAATCAAAGCTGATTTCAATTATTGACTTCTTGCCACTCTTATTTGTGTTAGAGCTTGCAGAACCACGTCTATGGGCAATAGAAGTTGTGGCACCACACATCACTTGCAGTTGCTTTTGTCTCCCTCAAAAATGACATCAACGGTGTGCCTGACTATGACCACAAAAGGTGTTCTCTCTCTGGCGACTTTAGAATCTGTCAATTTAATTACTTCGAATATGCTTGTTAATAGTCTGGACGGATTCATATGCTGACATATTCTCCCAACATAATTTAGAATCAGTCTATTAGTCAGAATCTGCCAACAAACTTTAGAATCAGTCTATTAGTCAGAATATTCAAGATGCTTGTTAATATTTTCACCATGATGCAAGTTTTGTGTACATTAGGTTGGATAGTTAAGCTTAGCTGGTTAAAAGCGAACTCCAACAAAATGGTGGATTTATCTGTACAACTTGTAACAATGTGCCAATATAGGGTTCACAAGCATTACTGTTATTCATTTGCTTTCTGTAGCTTTGATATTCATACATATGTTCAGTTTTAATATTAGTAGTACAACATCCTAACATTAATTGATGTAGTTTCATTCATGTTCTTTCTGTGTATAAGCATAAATCATACAACTACTTTTTCTTTCCTTAATTGAATATCTTTATTGTGTATATATGGGGGATGGTTGTGCGGAGCAAGTAACCTTGGGAGGAGCTCACAGCAGCTGGCAGTGCGGAATGACCCTACCATGATGTTTTCTTCTGATATCTAGGTTTCCTTTTGATTCGGGACTACTTGTGTGTATGTTCTGCTAGCCCGGTGAGTCTCATAGGCATGCTTAACTATGTACTTGAGATGGTTAATGCATTGTTCTTCTGTAACTTGAGATATCTTCTACTTGGAGGTCCTCTGGAACTTCTACTTGGAGTACAGCTTTTAATTGATTGTACTTTACTGCGTTGCCTTGATATAGTCTAGAGATGTTTAATATTACCTTTTATGAGTTCAAAACTATCCGATACCTACCTGTTAGATTGTAAATCTATCTTCCTTCTACAATTAATGGAAGCATGTCCTTATGTGTGTTAAACTTGATTAGAATTGTATCTATTTAGATCTAAGAGTATTCATTGTAAATCTGAGTTCACTTATTACATGTCAGTGCTTGTACTGTTTGTTTCCATTGGTTATGCATGATTATATTTATACATGTACGTCGAATGCTTTCTTACTAGCTGGTTTAGTGATTGGCATGCCTGATCCTGCTTATTTGTGGGACAAATTAGTTTCTTTGAGTTTCATTGGATTTCCTTAGTATTTGTTGGGGTTGCTCTAGGAAGGAATGCTGGATTGATTTTTATTATGACCTGGTTCTTGGATATTTTTCACGAGGTGATATGCCGGATGCTGTCGCGGGTGCAGACCGAGCGCTGAGGCGGGCTGAACATGTTTGTCAACAGCTCAGCGGCGACGGACGACCGGTCACTATCCTGCCTGTGCCCGGTGATCCTCCATACCGAATCTTGCATTGTGTGTGTTTATATTACTTGCATGGTGTGTTTATATTACTTGCATTGCCTATCTTGTCATGTCCATGCCAGTGGCAACATTTGTGAAATCAGTCATGACCCCCTTTTGTATTAGTAATGTATAATATATTTGTGAGATTTTGCTTTTAACAAATAACTTTAGCTACATGTAGCATCAGAATGCATACAACTATAAGTGGCAGTAGCGTTTACCTTTGTTTAATGTGGCATCTTCTTATATTTTCTATTGTATTTTGAACAGCCTGGACACATTCTCTTATGGTTCCCTGAATGTTTCTTATACAGGTTTACCCTGTCATGTTTAATTTGGTGTGATCTTTCATGCAAACTGTGCCCTAAAATGTGATGTGGCTTGGCATACATCAAACTATAGTTGTTTTTACATTGATGCATAGTTGCTGATACTAGCCTGCATGTTTTGGCATACAGGTAATTGCATTGGTAGATGGGGATGTGAGATGAGAAGAGGCAGCGGAGTGCACCAGTAGCATTGACTTAGAGTGGTCGACGAAACAAGATCCTCTAGCTAGGTCTTCAGATCTTACTGACCTCACCCCCTACTGCTCCTCTTCTTCATGATCTTGGTGTATGTAAGTTCCCTGGTTCATCCCTTTTCTCCTCCACTTGTTATATGATACATGGTTGTGATAGAAAAAGTGTTTATCTACTCTTGTGTCATCGGAATAACTGTGATGCTCGTGAGCTTGCGGTAGAGCTACAACATTTATTCCTGGGATCATCATCCAATTCAATAGTTTAGTCCTGTTCGATTTACTATTGATTGTTTAGCTGCTTATCGCCTTTCACTATTAAAGTCATGTTACCAACCTGGTAATAGCTTCATTGCACAATACTATTGTTCCTTTTGCTCATTTTTGTTAGCAGAAGCTGGGCAATCTTGTTTCACCAAGTCTAATTCTGCATGTTCTTCCTTTTTACGATAGTCATCAGTATACATTGTTTCTAGAATGTTTCTAAAGTTTTGGAAGGAGGTTTGGTTTAGTTTATCTGTTCCTAATTTTAGTATGAAAAGTGAGTTTTTTCTTCAAATTACAGTGTGTTTATCTAAATATCTCATCGAGGTCTCATTGCCTTTTTGTTGGACTACAGGTACACGCTGAATAAGTTAGAGAAAGAGGAAGCATGAAGTTCCAAAATATCAAAAAAATGCCATCTTGTATACTTTCTGAATGTTTTATTGTATTTTGGTACTCCACCTGATGTAAACTGTGTGTGATTGTAATGTGCTGATGGTATCCGAAATATTATTTGTGAATGTGACCTGTTTGAATCAAAGTAATTCGTTTATTCAGTTGGTCTTGATTAAATTATTAGATGTTTAATTATTGTGAATATGTGAGAAAATGGACAATAACAAGTGGAACCATATAAATTGTATGAACTGACAACTGGGACCCTGTTACTAGTGGGACCAGCCCAAAATAAGAAGACTGAAAGTAAGATTTGTCCATATAAAAGGCCAATGCAAAGAAAATAAAAATTCCAGGATGCTGGGCTTGGCCCATGTAGCTAACCAGATTTAATATGAAAAACAATCCAGAATAGTTGGGCCGAGCCCATGTGAAACCTAGAAATGGACTGGGCTGATTTCAATTTAAGACGATTTAATTTCGTCACAATTTTGCCACGTAGGATCTGACATGGCATGGCTAGATGGCCCATGACGATATTGAATCGTCATAGACGTTATGACGATCCAATATCGTCATAGACGGTTATGACGATTTTACCAAAAACGTCGTTATAGTTCATTTGCGACGCCCAGCTTTCGACGATCTTAAAATCGTCATAGAATCGTCATAAACAGACTACTATGACGATTCTGTGACGAAAATGGAGGGTCATATATTGCCAGATTCCTTGTAGTGTACCTTGTGTATCACACTTGTGGATGGCCACCCAGGAACAAAGGGATTTGAGATGTTTAGTGTTGAGAAGCTTCTAGTGCAACCACATGGCATATGGGCTCTGCCTTGACCAACTAGGTTGCAAGAACTCAGCCAGATGGACAGTTGGTGGTAGGGTTGATAGGATGGAACGCGTCTATGGTGGTCCGAGAGAATGCTTCTAAAAAGTATCGTCTCGATGCATGTCAAGTCTTGTGGGGAAAGTGCACCACCTCTCGAGAGGGTAAAACATAAGTACTTATTCGTGGCCCTGGCAACGGACATTTTGAGCATCAAAGACATTGAAATGATCAAGGATCCCCTCATCCAAATTTCTCTAAGTTAAAACTTGTGGGTGAACAAGGGTAGTGGTTCACCAATCTCTATTGGTGGTGCCTTAGAGTTTTTGTAAAGAAAAACTTAGCGTTTTCAACTAGTAGGACAAAACTAATTTGTGCAAAGCCAGCCTGAAACCACACTTAGCCAAATTCATATAGATGATAGTCTCTACTATATAACTATGATATCACTTGCCAATACAATTCCAAATGTATTGACCCCTTGTGGCTGTAACTTATTATGTTGCAGGTTACTCTGATGGTGTGTAGGGTTATGAGTCTACACTCAACATGTTTCCCTGTGGCACATGAAGACGAAGAATTTAATTATTTACTTTGTAATACGAACTCTATGTGTTAGCCTTGGGCTAATGAGTGTAAGAACTATTTGTATTCCTGAAATTACG
This sequence comes from Avena atlantica, assembly GCA_910589765.1. Lineage (NCBI taxonomy): Eukaryota > Viridiplantae > Streptophyta > Magnoliopsida > Poales > Poaceae > Avena > Avena atlantica. The sequence goes on along the minus strand of OU342733.1, from coordinate 105,216,365 downwards.
ATGTAATATGACCTTTGTATCTGTGTACTTCATCTTAAACTGTGGGTGCTAACAATTATATCTAGGGACTAGCACTGCAATTACATGGACCTTTATCTTAAAGGGTGAGGTCTTACATGACGCTTGAGTTGGGGTCTTTGAGTAACGCCTTATTGCGACTACCTTGCTATGGTGGTTACCTAACAATTCTTTAGGGGTTAGCTCCTGGCAGATTATGGGTTAACGAAGCCTATTTCTTATTCCTCAGTCGGGGCAGAGGAAATTATCTTCAAGGAGGTTGTATTCACTTGACTTCTTTGTGTTGCTCCAGATTGATGAGAAAGTAGACTCGTTGTCCTCGGGCATCCTTATCTTGTGTGTTTTGGGGAATTTATTTTATGGCGAGGACTTCTCGTGGGTTCTGTACAAGGTTGAATCAGATCGGCATTCCTTTGAGAGCGACTAAAAGTAGACATAGGAAGGGGTTGGCATAGATTTCTTTATGCGTCCATCCTGCTGAGGAGAGGTTTCAGTTTATTGGTTTAAGATGGTAAGCGTCGGGATACACAAACAAGGTGGGTCATACAACACGGTCGAATGATCCAGGGCAAACAAGCCACGCAATTCAAGCATTCTCATTTAGCACATGACAAGGAAGCAAGCGCACCATGGTACTAGGGTATGACTACGCGCCATAAGGGGAATCCTATATTAAGTACATACATTTCGGGAGGTCTTGAATTTTGTCTTGCCATCCGGGGTTGTTGACGTCACACTTGATATGTTGGGGGCAATGGAAGGACTCCGTTGATGGGGCGGTCTTGTAGTGTATTTCGTTGTTGGTAGCTCCTCTAGTTTGTTTGTCTCTAGTGCTCTTCATCTCGGTATCACCGTCTTTGCAGTTTCCAAGTCAGACTTGTTTTTGAAAATGGAATTTTTGAATGTAGATGAGATATAGAGTAAGCTTGTTTCAAAATGGTTAATTTAGAGAAGATAAGAGAAGAAATCTTTTGAAAAGCTTTTGAGAAAGTAGTTTTTGAAAGTAGGGGTTTTCACAAATAGTGGTTGTCCTGTCTAACGTCCATGCTAACTAAGGTCTCCTACATTCAGGATGGCTCTGATACCAAGTCCGTGGGACCCCAGATTTACGTTCCGAGAATCACCGTTATGCCTGCAATTCACATTACCATGATCAGTGAGCCGTGAGCATAACTGACTAGTATCATTACAACATCTAGAAATTTACATGTACAGAGCTTACATTCTTGCCATTATGGCGATTACAACAATAATACTAGAAGTATACGACTGAAGAGCCCTTGTTGGCACGCACAGCCGTGAGCATAACTGACTAGTATCATTACAATAAATGACAACACCTTAAGATAACAATAATACAAGTTGGCACGCAGGCCATTACAATAAATGACAACACATACGACTCTAGCCGTGTTGCCCTACTCACGACATGCAGGTCATGAAATTTTTCATACATGCATCACATACATGTATGGGCCATACTGATCACATACATCTTGCCAAAACGAGTTATGCATAGAATCGCATTCTACCAGATCATGTGACATCGCAGCACCTAGTTACCTTAACGAGATAAAAAAGGGGCTACTATTAAGGGGGGTCTAGGGGGTCTCCCCTTGCGGGGTTCGAAGGGGCAGCGCCCCTCGCGGTATTTTCTAGCGTCCGGAAAACCATGAAAAATGAGAGATCGAATCTTCACAATATTGTTTAAGGATTTTGATCGTCAAATCAAATTTACCATAAACCGACTCCTATCCCGATTCAATCAAACTCCTTTGATCACGGTACATCGATTTTAGATCTAGGTTCCGATTCGATCAATCATATTGATCTTCGCGTGATTCAACATGATTTATGTGTCAATGTATACCCCGATGGCGGAAACCGACCGGTAGGGGTAAGTCATTCGACAACCTCAGAATTACGATCATGGAAAGGAAGATCATAGATCAATCATGAACCACCGCCATATAAACGATCACATCATTCATATCAATCTACATATCACCATATGCAAACATCCCGAACCTATAACCGAACAACATCGACTCTGATACCACTGAAGGGATACGGGTAGGCTACACTAACGCAAATCAAAAAAATTCTACCGCGTATACCAGGATTACTGTTGTCATAGATCACGATATTACCACTAGACGCGCAGTTGCGGAATTGATGAAGCGCGTCGAGGGAGTGCAGACGTTCCACGTCTCCTCCTTGTCCTCGTCCCACGAGCAGCTCCCCTTGCGCGACTCGTCCAAGCGCTACAGATGCAGCGCCTCCGAGGTATCCACACGTACAGGGTGGAAGCGTCAGACGCCGGACTGTGTAACTACCTCGGTGAATTACGCTCCTAGTTACAAGCCTGGATGAGCGGAAATGGTTAAAATAGTACGGTGGGGCCCAAATGCCACTCACAGGTAGACCTTTCGGCCGTCCTAACCATTTCCAAACATCGGGACAAGAACGGGTGGCGTAATCGGCAGGCGAAGGGATCAACTACATACACAAATGAGTATGTATGCAAGCCACCATACAACAGTCCTCAGAGCAAATCCATCTAAAAGAAATATAAATATTGCAACGCCATACGGCAAGATCCAAATATCCTAGATAGATATATAGTTTAGGATATCTCCTCATACATCAAACATCAGAGTATCACGCGGAAGCGGCAAAAAAGATCCGAGTACGGATAAGAAGAAAATCGGCATAAGATGCCCCACAAATAAACACATCCCGCCCACAGATCTCACGGATCCCCGTTCCCGAAATCTCTACACCGAATGATCGTTGTCCACATCGTCCGTATCCTCCACCCAGTATCCATCTCGTGAGTATACCTGTTCATCTGAATCAAATAATTTATCGTGTGAGACCCTAGGGGTACTCAGCAAGTCTTTATGCCTCTAAAGGGGACACAACCTGGGGTGACGCAATTGCAGCAAAAGATAATACCTAACAGTTCTATAGATACTCGCTAACCATCTGCCTAACCAAAGATAGACAGATGTCCGTGAATTAAGAACAATAGTTATAACAGTAATATTAACAGATCCATCCTCCTCCTCGCTTACCAACGAGGAAGCGGACGAACACCCCCCCATCCGTTGGCAGTTTTATTATCCATTCCATGAGTGTTGCACTATTTAGTAGTCAGTTACTTAGTCAAGTTAAAAGCGGTACTTTAGTTATACTTGTCTATGATCAAGAAACTATGCTCCAAGTCGTCCATAACCGCGGACACGGCTTTCAGAAAGTTTTACACTGCAGGGGTGCACAAATAGCAACACACACTCGATCAACCTCGGAAAAACCAAATCAAAACCCAACGAGGCTTTCACGACAAAGCAATCACAAGATTCAGAAATATTTCAGGGGGCCACCCCATTAAGTATACCCGCAACGAAGCTGGCCGGCTCCGAGACGGACTCAAGGTTTGGGTGGACGGCTGTAAACAACTGGGAACCCAAAAGTGTGACTGGGCTTGTCGATACCGCGAAATCGTGTCCCGATCCTAAACAGTACAGGTGCAGTACCTCGCACAATTTTAAATAAAGCAGCAAAGCATGGCATAAGTACAAGATAGTAAATAAAACCTCAAACTAGTTTGTGGCCCCAAGAAATAAGAATGAATCAAGCTCTGGCTTAGGGAGGTCCATAAGCCTCCCGGATTTGGTAGCGCGAATATTCAAGGAACATGAATCAAGTACTCGGGGTCCTACGGGACACAAGTGAGCAGAAAAACCAAATAGCAGATATTGCTCACAGGTGCCACTTTCATTAGTTATCCCATTACTACTCAGGTTAAGTTGTATAGGTACCTCGTTATCCATCAGACAATCACATACCCTACACATGCTGTTCTACGACTCACATGGCTCAAACAACTCCTGTAGTAATGGCTCATGGGATGGAGGAACAAGCTTCGGTGGGGTTTAAAAGTAAAGGCTATGCAGTACTTGGGATTCAGTTTAATGCAATCGCGACTTGATGATGCAAAAATAAGATAGAGGAAATAGGTACTGTATGTATGCAAGCATGTGGAAGTGCTTGCCTGGAAGCTCAGTTGAAGCGAGAGAAGGATCTGGGTAGTGCTCCTGGGTTTCTTGATATATCCCCTGCTCATCGTCTATTCGAAGAAGAACCAAACAAACAAGGGACAACATAAATAAAGTGCACAAGCATATGAATCAAATGCGACAAGCAAACAGCCATGCCATGATGAATGATGCACAATTTGCATGGCAATAAAGTAGCATGGCATGGGTGTGGTGTGGAATACAAAAATAAAGCATTTTATTGAGTTTTAGTCACCTATTATACTCAAATAAGTTGCTGTATACTTTATATTTATATGATGCATTCTGCAATTCAGAACATGGAATGCATAGATAGAACGGGCTCGTCGCGCTGATCATTTTAGACATATCATTTGTCAAATTTGGAGTTATAAAACCAAAGTTATTAATTAATGAAGAAAGAGGGCATTTTATTGTAATTTTAGTCAACTTGAAATTTAAAGTGTTCAAAATATACTTTGAAGGCCATATTTGAATTCCTCACATTTTTCTGATTCAAAAACATATATTACATGTATTATTTGGATTTATATTTTAAAAGTTATTTAAAACAGATTTGAAATTTGAGTTTAAATCAAATTTGAAAAGATTTGAATTAAAACAGATAACAGAAAACCTTTTGTCACCCAGCCCAGTCCTAGCCACACTCACAGACAAGCGGGACAAGGCTGACTAGGACACACGCGCGAACATAAAAGCTTCTGTCACCGCGGGTGGAGCTAGCCTCAGCGACTGACGGGTGGGACCGGCGTCCAGCGGGTCCACCGCGCGCGCGACCCAGCCAGGCCTTGCCACGCGGCAGATCCGGGGAGCGCGGGTTGAGATTAAAAGAGGCCAGGGGGTTTTCTAGGAGATTGCTCGGGTGGCTGACTGGTGGGCCACGAGTACCGCGGGTTTAGGCGGGAAAAAGGGGAGGGGGCTCTGCGCAAAACGGCCAGCGGCTGCTGCTGACGCTGACGGACACGGCTCTGACGGCGGCGGATCCGGCCGTGTTCCGGCGACGGTGGCGACCAAATGGCGGCGAATCTCGCCAAGCCGCAAAAACGAAAAACAAAGAGGGGACATCGGGCTACAACTTTCGTTCAGAGAGCATCATTGGAGGAGGGCTACAGCACGCGGGGCACGGCGGAGAAAAGAGGGGGTCGAACGCTGCTGCAGCTGCTGCTGTCTACCAGAGCGCGGCGCACGGCGGTGCACGGAGGCTGCTCGACGGAGCGCGGCGGCGTTGCGGCGAGCTAGAGAGCAAAAGGGGATGTCTAGGAGGAATATGGTACTCACGGGAGTGCGCCCGCGAAGCCGTGGGAGCAGCGGTGGCGGGGTACTGGCGCAGTGCTCGCGGCATCGAGCTTCGGGAGCATGGCGTCTACGGCGGCGCGGCGGCAACTCCGGCGACCTTCCGACGAGGGTCACGTACAGGTCGAAGAAGAGGAGACCAGGGAGCCTCCTGGCGCCAGGCACAGGCCCGGTGGCCATCATCTCGAGCCGGCACAGGGGAAGGCCGAGCTAGGGTTTTGGGGCAGCATGGAGGTGGCCATGGCCAAGCTTGGGGAAGAAGAAGGGAGGTAGAGGAGGACCTGGGCGCCTCCTAGATCCGATCTGAGATTGTTATGGTGAGATGGGGTGGTTGGGGAGATGAGAGAAGGAAGCATGAGGCACATGGGGCTTGCTTTTGCAAAAGAAGATGAGGAAGGGGCTCGGGTGATCTCTCTCCTCTCTCTCTTGTGCTTTAGCTAAAGAGAGGAAAAGAGAGGGACCAGGGGGAGGGCAGAGAGGCTACAGGGTGGGGCCGGCGTGAGGAAGAGAGGAGAGGGAGGGGCTAGCTCGGTTGAGGTAGGGCTAGGGTTAGGAGAGGCTCGGGTTAGCTAGGTCTAGAGAGAGGAGAGGTGGTCTCGGGTTAGGTTAAAGGGGCTAGGGTTTAGAGAGAAAGGTGAGGTGGAGAGGTTTTCTTTTGACAAGATCAAGCAAGACCATTCCAAAGCTCAAACAAGATCTAGACAAAAAAAAGAGAGGGTGAGAAAAAGGTGGTGAGGGTATGGATGGAGATGGTTATAGGGTTTTAGATGCTTGCATGCATCAAGCAAGATCAAGCATAAGAGGGGTAGAGAGATATATGGGGAAGATCCACTCAAAGATTCAAATAAAACCAAAAGGCTAGAATGTGGTGGTTCTTGCATGGCCCATGCAAAATAATTAATGCCATGTTTCATCTTGTGAAAACAAAATAATTATTCATGGCATTTATACATATGCATTCCAAAATATGGGGTAAGGGCCAAGCTAAGGATTTACATGAAAGTTCCAAGTGGAGTAGATGGAGATGATCATATTTGAATAAAAATGGGACATGCTAGTGTGTAGGTGCCACTAGATATTTAGTAAGCCCAAAAATATCCCAACATGAGCATAAATCCATGATAATCCATATGAAAGCTAGGGAAAAGGAGCACTACTCATAATGCATGCAAAGGTGGCCCCACATATCAATAATGTGAAAACAACATGATGCTAAGATGAGATCATGTGGAATAGAATTGGATCCATCCCAACCCACATGAGCTAGAGGTAAAACCCAATAAAGTGCAAAGCTCATATTTAGTTGGAGGGTGGAATTATAAGGTGGTGGCAGAGAAAGGTGATGGAGTTGAATAAAAGATATGCCCCCAACTCAACTTGGGCATTTAAACAATATATCAATAACCAAATACAATATCAAGAGGCAAATACAATTAACAATGCATATGAAGAAGAACCAAACCAAAAAGGGTTTTATATGATGCTCAAATGCAAGGTGGCATGATGACATGAGCATGGTATAATTATGATGCAACAATTATGTATAGGAAGTAGCATTTATATAGACTAGGCTAGTAGCATTGCAATTGTTAGACAATTGGGATGCTCCAGACTGCTAGATCTGTGCGTGCAACACAGGCGTGAGGAGTGGCGGCTGGGAATGATCTGAGGTCTAACCCTGGTCAGCTCGCCCCACCCACTCTTATATAGGCGTCTCTAGTGGGCTTCTACATTAGGAGCCCATTAGTAGCCTAAGCCTGGTCTAATTCAGATCCAATCCTCATTAGGCTTCCAGCCCCTTAAGTGTGTGACCCTATAGGTTCATATGCGTATAGACATGACACGAATAAACTTATTTTGTCAATAGTTGGTAGAGGCCTCTAGCAAGACGTGCCAACTCCTAAACGCATATAAAGATCATATCGGACGAACCATCACAAGTTTTAATACATGTCTTTCCCTTTGCCTCACGATATTTGGTCTAGCTCCAAGCTGACCTCCCTTTCTCGATACCGTGATTCAGAATCCCTTTACTAGGTTAACTCATAACCATAGGTAGCACGGCCATGCATTTCTGGATCCGATCACTCGAGGGGCCCAGTGATATCTCTCTCAAGTAGAGAGGGGAAAATCCCATCTTGATTGACCATTCCTTGCAGCATGCTTCAGGACAAACCTGAAAGCTACCTTTATAACTACCCTGTTATGGTGCAGTGTTTGATAGCCCCAAAGTAGGTCGATCCACATCTCAAGTACATGCGACAATCTCAGGTCTATGGAAAAAACGTACACGATGTGTATAAAGAGAGCTGCAACTAATTGCCAGTCTCAGGTTGGGTCAGTCCAACCCCATGTTCATAACATGTGTCCACATCATTGGTTTGACATCTCCATGTCTATGACTTGCGAAACATAGTCATCGTTGGATGTGCTAGTCTAATACTCACGTGTGTCCTCACATGAACTCCGACTAGGGACAACTCTTAAATAACCATACAAGTAAAGAGTTTCACAAACAATTCACATAATTGCCAATCAATACAAGTTGCCTGATATGGATATTCAAGGAACATTACAATAACTCATGGATACATATGAAATATCATCATCTCTATGATTGCCTCTAGGGCATATTTCCTTCATGATTGTCCTCCTCCATGTCACCATCATACCCAACCGGAATCTCCTCCTACTTGGAGACTGGAGGTTCTTCTTCCTCCGGCTTCTTGCCTTTGTCGTTGGAGAAGGCCATGGTTCTCTAAACTTGAGAAGATTTCCTTACAGAAATAGTTTGAAATGGAAACATGAAGAGAACACGATGAGTGAACCTCGGGATATCCGGGTGGTTATATATTACGAAGTTTCAAGGCATAAGGAAGGTACTGACACGGAAACGAGGTGGAGACGGAGTTCGAGGGTAGCACACCCCCTCCAGGAGCGGCCAGGATGGGCCCGCGGCTGCGGTGGGTCTATCCACCCCAGAGTTAGTTTCCTCTTTAGTTCCGCCTTGTAACTTGACTTATGTAATAAAAACATCAAAAATATAAAAAGACTGGGGTTTCACGAACCTTCTGTTTTCACCACTTTCACCTATTCAAAGACGAACTCTGCAGATTCCTTTTCTATTTCTCCTGAAAATTTCGTTCATACAAAACCCTTTGCACAAACTCAATGACAACATTAGTGTAAGCAAAAAAAATCACCTTTGGGTACACACTTCAACTGAGAACCCATCAAATCAAAAGCTTCTGTAAGAGGCAAATGCAAATGATGGCAGAAATCTGTCAAAATAGACCAGCAGGTAAAGATTGATTTTTTCGAAGATCTTCTGTTTTGCTTAAATCAAAAAGTGCAGAACTGGTGAAAGTTCGGTAACAACTGGGAGAACAATCTCAAAAAAATTCAGCTCCATCCGAAGTATTGAGATTCCTCACGAATTTTTACAATACAGCACAAAAATCTGTCCCAGGACAACCACTTTTCACAACTCCTCTACTTCACAAAAGTAGTTGAAATTGACACAAAAACCAAAACAAAAATGATAAGGAGCAGTTATTACTGAGTTAATAACTTCTAAGACTCAACAAAACTCTTGGGTTATCTCCCAACAAGTACTTTTCTTTGATGCCTTTAAGTTAGCCTTGAAACTTTCAAAGATGCTCACATAGGAGATAAATATTTGAAGTGAAAGAGACCAGCAAGAAGCAAATAACCAACACACTTGAGTCTAACCCACTTCCTATGCATGGGGGTATCATGAGAAAACGAATTGTTGAAACAAAAAGCCACAAGCATAGGAAGACAAAACAGATGCAACATTAAAGCTTTCAGCATAAAACGGGGAAACTTAACATCATTGAGATGCATAAAACCATGTTTCCCTCTCTCATAATAACTTTCAGTAGAACTTTCAATAAAGTTCACAATATAACTTTCACTGGCAACAACTTTATCATCATAAGAAGCATACATACAGTCTCCAAAAAGAGGTCTAAGGTCATAAACCAGATCAATAGAAGAAAGTTGTTACATCCTGAAATCTTTATTAGGCAAGCTATTTTCACAAGGAGCTTTACCAAATTTGGAAAAGTTAAACTAATAAGAATATCCATCAAACTTAGTTAAATTTTTTTCCTTCTTACAATCAATAATTGATCCACGAGTGTTCAAGAAAGTCTACCAAAAATGATAGGACAAGTTTTGCTAGCTGCTGAATTAAGCACTAGAAAATCAGTAGGATACTTAATTTTACCGCTGAGAACCTCCACATCGCTTACAATGCCAATGGGGCAAATGGTTTCCTTATTATCAAGGTGGATAACCACATCAATGTCCTCAAGATCACAAGGACCAATCTCATGCATAATTTCCCTGTAAAGCTCATAAGGAATACTACTATAACTAGCACCAATATCACATAAACCATAGTAGCAATGATCACCAATTTTAATATAAAGCACAGGAACACTAGCTTTTCTAGCCTTACTAGGATGAGAAACAATATTAGTAGCATCTTCATAGAAGACAATGTGCTCATCCTCTATATTTCTAGTGAAAGGGTCTTTCGCAATAGATACCACGGGTCCAATATTCAATTGCTCATCAGGCTCCACATTTTTCATTGTACCTGTCACATCCCAAGATTTTTCCAAATTTTGTAATGTGAAAAATAAATGAATAAAATAAAACTTTGTTGATTTTCAGGGTGAGAAGAAACTTTTTGAATCCAATTGGAAACTTTCAAAACCTATTTGGATCAAATAAAAAATCCTAAAGGGATTTAAAAAGATAAATAAACAATAAACTTAAAAATATTTAAAATTACTATTTTTGGATCTTTTAATAAAAGATTTGGTTTTCAAATGAAAATATAGAATATTAAATAAAGACTATTTTATAGAGCCAAATTAAACCTTGGCCAAGCTTTTGAAATAAAACATTTTGTTTTGATAAAAAATAGTAAAGGTTATTTAAATAAAATAATAAGGATTTAATATCCAAGTTTATTAAAAATAAAGGTTTTACTATTTTAATAAACATTAAAACCTATTAAATTATTTTAAATAAGTTTTCCAGGTGTTTATTATTTTCAAATAAAACCTACTGAATGGTTTGGTATTATTTAAATTTCAAAAAGATAAAGATTTTATTAAAACAAATTCTATTTGATTTAATAACTAAGGTCCATTTATTTAATTATTAATGGGTCCTAAAAAGAATAAAATTATTTTATTTTGGGACTTTGGTTTATGTTGTTAAACAGAACCAAAACTCAATACAAGTGTGGTGAATGTTTGAATTGTTTTGGTTGTTTGATTTGTGATTTGAATTTCAAAACAGAAATTGAAATGGAAAAAGTTTAGTAAAAAAAGGGAGAAACAAACAGCCTAACCATCTGGCCCAGCTAAGCCGGCCCAGCAGCCCATTCCAGCCCACCCAACGTACCCCCACGTGCGAAACGTTTTCACCCACACCCGCACCCGCCGAGCCAATGACAGGTGGACCCAACTCCCCTCTCCTCTCTCTGGCTGACCAACCGACCCCACCCCTCCTGTTCATCGTCCTCACCCGCGGTGACCGCGCCTCCCCTCCTCGACCGTTTCTGGCGGAATTTATCGGCGTCAATTCGCGTTAACGCGACAGTTAAATCAGCCCTGCGACCTCGCCCTCATAAGCGCCTCTCCTCCCTCTATCATTCCCCTCAAACGCCAACTCCTCATCGCCACCAGGCTGCTCGAATCGCAAGCCCAAACTGCCCCTGACGCCGACGAACTCCCTGACAAATTCCGGCCAACACCGCTAGCCCCACTGCTTCCAGAGCACACGGGCTTGCTCGCCATCATCTCCTGCACCTGCCAGTGTCTTCCCCTCGCTCGCGCGTGCTCTGCAGCGTCGACTTCGTCTTCGGCTGAACGATGCCGCCGTCCGCTCCAACTCCGACGAGCTCCACAGGTAGTTTCTGGCCACGCCTCTCCTTCTCCTTCACGCACACATCATCTCCGTGATCTTGCGCATTTAACTGTGCCCCCCGTTTGTCTCGTGAACTGTAGCCCCGCCTCCAACGACGCCCGAGCGAACCCGACGCCAGGAGCAACTCCGGCGAGCCATTACCCTCACCTCCGTGCGCCCCTCGTCGAACCAACAACACGTTGAGCTTCCCCACGCTACTGCGAACACGGTGAGCATACTCCCTTCCTTCCTCGCTTCCTGCATCGCCAATTACTCCATCGTCTGACCGTCGCCGCCGCGCGCAGCCGTCGAGCGCCGCCAGTTCTTGGCAAGTGGATAGGAGTCATTCGATCCAGATCATAGTGACGCGATTAGATCACTTAACGCTGAAAGGGTACGTAGCCAGTACAGTGCGATTCAACTTGATCCAACGGCCTGCATTGCTCAATCCGCGCGAACCGGTACCGCCCAATCGGAACACGTCGCATGGCCAGCTTTTGTTTTAAAACAGATTTTAGAATCAGATTTGTTTGCAAATTTGAAAACCTTGTAACTTTTGATCCACACGTCCAAAATTTGCAAACTTTATATCAATGGAATCAGTGGAACAAGCCCTAGCTAACCATGCAATTTGTTTAGTAAAAAGCTTTTGGTAAAATGTTTGTTTTTGCAGAAACATTTGTATGCTTGTTTGGATTATAAAAATTGTTCAAAAATGATTTTGGGGATAAAATCTTTTGCAAATGGTGTGTTTTGAACCTACTGACCATAGGAAACACTTTGTGGATTCAAAAATCTATTTGGTGAAACAAAAGAATGATTCTTTGATTTAAAACCATTTCTAGTCAAATAAAAATATAGTTTATTTATTAAAAATGGTTTTGGAAGGAATTCTTTGGGAAATGTTTTGTTTTAAACTCTCTGACCCCAAACACCAAGTTTTATGATTTGAAAATGAATTTTGTGAACCCTATAGATTAATGCCTTAGTAAAAATATTTCTACACCACATAAAATGATACCTTGTTTTGAAAATAGTTTATGTAGTGAAATCTTTTGCAAATGATTTTGCCACTTTATAAAATGACCATTAGGTGTTTTCAAATGTTTATGACCCATTAGGAACCACTTTTCCAAATAATACAATCCTTGGAATGCTTGCATGGATTATCTTGGTTCTATGATTTTATGTGATGTTTTGCTTGATTGGTAGATTGAGTTTGTGCCTTGCTTGATTGAATTGTATTGACTTGAAGAGTGTGATTGTTGCAAGGACAAGGAGTGAACTTATACCCTCTACCAAAAAGGCAAGTGATGCTTCATACTTTTGTCCCATTACTTTCACTATGCATTAGTGATTTTTCTAAGTAAAACTTGCATGGAATTTTGCTAAGTATAAACCTCGCTATGGGAAATCCTAGTAGATGAAACCTTAGTAGAAATTTTCCTAAGTTAAGATTCCTACTACTATCAAGCTTAGCTTAGCTAGTAGAAAACAAGGGTGGAATATATATTCACACTATGGAAAAATTTCTAAGTCTGAGGACTTGTGTTTTTGTTTAATAAAACAACTAAGTTAATGAATCACCTGGGTGGAATGGTAATTGCTTGGTGGTTTTTGGTTGAGTGGTTCACAAGGCCCATGTTTATGGTTTACCTTGTGTATCTCACTTGTGGATGGCCACCCAGGAATAAAGAGATTTGAGATGTCAAATGTTGAGAAGCTTCAAGTGCAACCACTTGGCATTATGGGCTCTGCCTGGATCATATAGGTTGCAAGAACTTAGCCATATGGATAGTTGGTGGTAGGGTTTGATAAGTTGGAGCGCGTCCATTTTGGTCTAAGGGAAGGCTTCTGAAAGATCTTGTCTTGGTGAAACCAAGACTTGTGGGGAAAGTGCAAACCTCTGCAGAGTGTAAAATCTAAGTACTTAGCCATGTCCCTGGTAAAGGACAATTTGAGCATCAAGACATGGAAGCTATCAAGAATCTCATCATCCAAATTTCTAAGTTAAAAACTTGTGGTTGAACAAGGGTTAAAGGATCTTCAATCTTTGATTTGGAAGATGTGTTGGGAAAAGATTTTGTCAAAGCAAAAACTTAGTGTTTTCAAATGATAAGGAAAAACTATTTTGAGCAAATCAAGCCTAAGCTCCACTTAGCCAAATGCATATAGATGATAGACTCCACTATACTACCATAGTATCACTTGCCAATACAATTCAAATGTATTGACCCTTGTGGCTGTAACTTGTTATGTTGCAGGTTTGTTTGATTTTAGTGAAGTGTGTTGATTAGGATTACAAAGTCTACAACCAACATGTCTGCCTGTGGCACTTTGAAGATGAAGGACCCCATGCTTATAAATATTCTGCTGCAATGTAATGTAATAGCCAAAGGAGCTATGTAAGATGTAATAAAATTATGTTATTCCTGGTTATAAAGTTGTATTATGACCTTTGTTTCTTGATATTACATCTTAACTGTGGATGCTAGCTATTGATCCAGGGACTAGCATTGTAAACACAGGGGACTCTACCTTATTAAAGGTTGGGAACCTTACAGATGGTATCAGAGCATTGTGTTGCCTGTAGGATTTGTAAACCTAAGGATTGGACAAAAACCCTTAGAAAAATATAGGAGTTGTATTTGTTCCAAAAACTTATTTACAAACAATCTTGTAAACTCTTTCCTCAACCATTTTGGTTTCAACTCTACATCTCTTCTATTTCAACTTGATGGAAAAACCTACCCCATGGCCAAAGACTTCACCATGAGCAAAGGAATTCATCAACTCTAATGACTTCAACATCTTCAACTCTAATGACTTCAACTTCTTCAAATCTAATGACTTCAACATCTTCAGCATATTCACCAAGGACTTCAACCATGGTTATCACTAAAGACAAGTGAGAGAAGAAATCTTGCTCATGATTTGGAGACTAAGGAAACACAACTTAGAAGGAGCCATCCTCACCTTTGAAGTATTTGTGACCAAGAGTTTTCCCAAGGAAACCATGATCTCATGCAAAGAAGAATCAACCAAGAAGGATGGAAAGATCTCAAGTGAACCATATAGTTGGACCACCATATTTTGTTAAGCCAAACCCACCAACTTGTGTGGTGTAACAAAAATATTTTGGTTGCCAAAAAAAATGTGCTTGAACTTTGTTGTTTGAATGGAATGTTTGTTTGTGATTTCTTGCACATTGCTTGTGTGAATTTTGATGTGTGTGATTAGAATTATTCCCTTACAAATATTTTACCTATTCTAATCTCAATTCAACCCAAACAGAGACTTCTCCAAGAGACTCCAACATCAAGGATGGTGACACCAACAACAACCAAGAGGACAATATGAGAGAACTCATAGCAACCCAAAACCAGTTGAGCCAAGAGACAACTCAGCTTCTAGCCAACAACAATGGACTAGACCCATCCATACAAAGGATTTTGAAACTTCAATCCCAATTGTTGCAAGGATTGGTTACTCAAATGATCAACATGGGAGAAAACCTTCCCCAAAAAGCTAATGACAACAAGGATGACAAAGATGTTATTCTAGAAGGAACCCAAGCTAGCAATATTTGTGGAGACAAGGATCATACATACAAGGAGCATGAAGATGAATTCCCCAAGAAGAGAGAAAGATTTCCCACCTCTGAGGTGAGGTGTGAAGAGCATGAACTAGAAGAACTGCTAGATTTGGAGAGACCCCAAAAGAAGAAGAAGGACATAAGCCAGTTGCAATGTTACAATTGCAAAGAGATGGGACACTATGCCAGTGAATGCCCAGAAAAGAAGAAGAACCAAAGAAACAAACAAGAGGCAATGATATCAAAGGAAAAGAGAGATATCAGCCAAGTGATGTGTTTCAAATGCAAGGAGCTAGGCCACTATGCAAACTTCTGTCCAGGGAAGTTTCAACAAGACCCCAAGAAGGCCAATATGTATTTTAGATGGAAAATTTTTAAGGGTGGTAGTACCCTAGATGCTTTGAGCCAATTTGTAACCCTAGCCTTCCCAAATCTCGGGACGAGATTTATATTAAGGGTGGTAGCCTGTCACATCCCAAGATTTTTCCAAATCTTGTAATATGAAAAATAAATGAATAAAATAAAACTTTGTTGATTTTCAGGGTGAGAAGAAACTTTTTGAATCCAATTGGAAACTTTCAAAACCTATTTGGATCAAATAAAAATCCTAAAGGGATTTAAAAAGATAAATAAACAATAAACTTAAAAATATTTAAAATTACTATTTTTGGATATTTTAATAAAAGATTTGGTTTTCAAATGAAAAGATAGAATATTAAATAAAGACTATTTTATAGAGCCAAATTAAACCTTGGCCAAGCTTTTGAAATAAAACATTTTGTTTAGATAAAAAATAGTAAAGGTTTATTTAAATAAAATAATAAAGATTTAATATCCAATTTTATTAAAAATTAAGGTTTTACTATTTTAATAAACATTAAAACCTATTAAATTATTTTAAATAAGTTTTCCAAGTGTTTATTATTTTCAAATAAAACCTACTGAATGGTTTGGTACTATTTTAGATTTCAAAAAGATAAAGATTTTATTAAAACAAATTCTATTTGATTTAATAACTAAGGTCCATTTATTTAATTATTAATGGGTCCTAAAAAGAATAAAATTATTTTATTTTGGGACTTTGGTTTATGTTGTTAAACAGAACCAAAACTCAATACAAGTGTGGTGAATGTTTGAATTGTTTTGGTTGTTTGATTTGTTATTTGAATTTCAAAACAGAAATTGAAATGGAAAAAGGTTCAGTACAAAAAAAAGGGAGAAACAAACAGCCCAACCATCTGGCCTAGCTAAGCCGGCCCAGCAGCCCATTCCAGCCCAACCAGCGTACCCCCACGTGTGAAACATTTTCACCCACACCCGCACCCGCCGAGCCAATGACAGGTGGACCCAACTCCCCTCTCCTCTCTCTCGCTGACCAACCGACAACACCCCTCCTGTTCATCATCCTCACCCGCGGTGACCGCGCCTCCCCTCCTCGACCGTTTCTGGCGGAATTTATCGGCGTCAATTCGCGTTAACGTGGCAGTTAAAACAGCCCTGCGACCTCGCCCTCATAAGAGACTCTCCTCCCTCTATCATTCCCCTCAAACGCCAAATCCTCATCGCCACCAGGCTGCTCGAATTGCAAGCCCAAACTGCCCCTGACGCCGACGAACTCCCTGACAAATTCTGGCCACCACCGCCAGCCTCACTGCTTCCAAAGCACACGGGCTTGCTCGCCATCATCTCCTGCACCTGCCAGTGTCTTCCCCCGCTCGCGCGTGCTCTACGGCGTCGACTTCGTCTTCGACTGAACGACGCCGCCGTCCGCTCCAACTCCGACGAGCTCCACAGGTAGTTTCTGGTCGCGCCTCTCCTTCTCCTTCACGCACACATCATCTCCGTGATCTTGCGCGTTTAACTGTGCCCCTTGTTTGTCTCCTCGTGAACCGTAGCCCCTCCTCCGACGACGCCGGAGCGAACCCAACACCAGCAGCAACTCCGGCGAGCCATTACCCTCACCTCCGTGCGCCCCTCGTCGAACCAACAACACGTTGAGCTTCCCCACGCTACTGCGAACACGGTGAGCATACTCCCTTCCTTCCTCGCTTCCTGCATCGCCAGTTTCGCCGTCGTCTGACCGTCGCCGCCGCGTGCAGCCGTCGAGCACCGCCAGTTCTTGGCAAGTGGATAGGAGCCGTTTGATCCAGATCGTAGTGACGCGATTAGATAACTTAACGCTGAAAGGGTACACAGCCAGTTCTGTGCGATTCAACTTGATACAACGGCCTGCATCTCTCAATCCGCGCGAACCGGTACCGCCCAATGGGAACACGCTGCGTGGCCAGCTTTTGTTTTAAAACAGATTTTAGAATCAGATTTGTTTGCAAATTTGAAAACCTTGTAACTTTTGATCCACACGTCCAATATTTTGCAAACTTGATATCAATGGAATCAGTGGAACAAGCCCTAGCCAACCATGCAATTTGTTTAGTAAAAAGCTTCTGGTAAAATGTTTGTTTTTGCAGAAACATTTGTATGCTTGTTTGGATTATAAAAATTGTTCAAAAATGATTTTGGGGATAAAATCTTTTGCAAATGGTGTGTTTTGAACCTACTGACCATAGGAAACACTTTGTGGATTCAAAAATGTATTTGGTGAAACAAAAGAATGATTCTTTGATTTAAAACCATTTCTAGTCAAATAAAAATATAGTTTATTTATTAAAAATGGTTTTGGAAGGAATTCTTTGGGAAATGTTTTGTTTTAAACTCTCTGACCCCAAACACCAAGTTTTATGATTTGAAAATGAATTTTGTGAACCCTAGAGATTAGTGCCTTAGTAAAAATATTTCTACACCACATAAAATGATACCTTGTTTTGAAAATAGTTTATGAATTGAAATCGTTTGCAAATGACTTTTCCACTTTATAAAATGACCATTAGGTGTTTTAAAATGTTTATGACCCATTAGGAACCACTTTTCCAAATAAAACAATCCTTGGCATGCTTGCATGCATTATCTTGGTTCTATGATTTTATGTGATGTTTTGCTTGATTGGTAGATTGAGTTTGTGCCTTGCTTGATTGAATTGTAGTGACTTGAAGAGTGTGATTGTTGCAAGGACAAGGAGTGAACTTATACCCTCTACCAAAAAGGCAAGTGATGCTTCATACTTTTGTCCCATTACTTTCACTATGCATTAAAGATTTTTTAGTAAAACTTGCATGGAATTTTGCTAAGTATAAACCTTGCTATGGGAAATCCTAGTAGATGAAACCTTAGTATAAATTTTCCTAAGTTAAGATTCCTACTACTATCAAGCTTAGCTTAGCTAGTAGAAAACAAGGGTGGAATATATATTCACACTATGGAAAAATTTCTAAGTCTGAGGACTTGTGTTTTTGTTTAATAAAACAACTAAGTTAATGAATCACCTGGGTGGAATGGTAATTGCTTGGTGGTTTTTGGTTGAGTGGTTCACAAGGCCCATGTTTACGGTTTACCTTGTGTATCTCACTTGTGGATGGCCACCCAGGAACAAAGAGATTTGAGATGTCAAATGTTGAGAAGCTTCAAGTGCAACCACTTGGCATTATGGGCTCTTCCTGGATCATATAGGTTGCAAGAACTTAGCCATATGGATAGTTCGTGGTAGGGTTTGATAGGTTGGAGCGCGTCCAGTTTGGTCTAAGGGAAGGCTTCTGAAAGATATTGTCTTGGTGAAACCAAGACTTGTGGGGAAAGTGCACCACCTATGCAGAGTGTAAAATCTAAGTACTTAGCCATGTCCCTGGTAAAGGACAATTTGAGCATCAAGACATGGAAGCTATCAAGAATCTCATCATCCAAATTTCTAAGTTAAAAATTGTGGTTGATCAAGGGTTAAAGGATCTTCAATCTTTGATTGGGAAGATGTCTTGGGAAAAGATTTTGTCAAAGCAAAAACTTAGTGTTTTCAAATGATAAGGAAAAACTATTTTGAGCAAAGCAAGCCTAAGCTCCACTTAGCCAAATGCATATAGATGATAGACTCCACTATATTACCATAGTATCACTTGCCAATACAATTCAAATGTATTGACCCTTGTGGCTGTAACTTGTTATGTTGCAGGTTTGTTTGATTTTAGTGAAGTGTGTTGATTAGGATTACAAAGTCTACAACCAACATGTCTGCCTGTGGCACTTTGAAGATGAAGGACCCCATGCTTATAGATATTCTGCTGCAATGTAATGTAATAGCCAAAGGAGCTATGTAAGATGTAATAAAATTATGTTATTCCTGGTTATGAAGTTGTATTATGACCTTTGTTTCTTGATATTACATCTTAACTGTGGATGCTAGCTATTGATCCAAGGACTAGAATTGTAAACACAGGGGACTCTACCTTATTAAAGGTTGGGAACCTTACAGTACCTTTGTTATTTGCACTAATAATCATAGAATACTCCTTTACCTTAGCTGGGAAAGGCCTTTTCTCAGCATGAGGTTCAGGCACAATATGATTAGTAATACAAACTTGAGTACTTCTAAATGGAACATGATTAACAACATCTTTATAAGGAGCATGGTACTTATTCCACTTCTTTTGGGGAATTACTATGTAAGAGGCAAAGGCCTTAAAACATTTAGCAATACTTTTGGAATCAAGACCAAACTCATTGCTAATATCACGGAAGTCATCAGCTCCCATAAAAGATTTAATGCATTCATAATCATAGTTTATACCTGACGTTCTTCCTTTGTCATTCTCCCAAGCTCAATGTTATCTTGAATACGGTCTAGGAGATCCCATTTATCTTCTTCCTTCATACATGTGAATGATCCAGCACAAGAAGCATCTAGTAAATCCTTATCATGAAGAGAAAGCCTAGCATAAAAGTTATTGAGAATAATATTTCTAGCGAGTTCATGAATAGGACATTTAAGCATTAGTAACTTCAATCTCCCCCAAGATTGAGATGTCCTTTCTCCATCAAGAGGACAAAAGTTATATATAAGATTTCTATCCTTATGAATCTCACTGGGAGGATAAAATTTAGAGTAAAAGAGAGATGCCATCTCCCCCATTCCATGGATTGTCCATTCTTCAGCAGCTTATACCATTCTTCAACTCTCCCTTTCAAGGATACAGAGAGTAGTTTCTTCTTCACCTATTTACTTGTGATACATGAACACTTCAACAACCCGCATAATTCATGGATAAAAAGCAAGTGATCACCAGGATGGACATTTCCATTCCCAAAATAATAATTATCCATAACACGATTAACAATACTTGTAGGTATCTTAAAAGGATATATCTCAATAGGAGGTGGTTCATCTACTACCCTAGCAGTGGTAGTAGTTTTCCTAAACAGAAAACCAAGTGGGTTATCCATATTGGAAACAAAGTAACAAGCAGTAACAAAAGCAATACTCATAGTAAAAGTTTCCCTTACCAGTTCCACTCTTCAATAGCGCTTCACTCCCTGGCAACGGCGCCAGAAAATAGTCTTGATGACCCACAAGTATAGGGGGTGTATCGTAGTACTTTTGATATATAGGATTGTCGATCCCAACGAGGAGCAGAAGGTGCTGAACAGTGGTATGGAGCAGGAAATCCCTATGCATACTTAGCAAACGGATTTTTAGTGGTTTTATGACAAAGCAACAAAACAAGGAGCAAGTAGTAAAGACAACAAACAAACGGAGCAAGTGGCCCAATGCTTTCTTAGCAAAGGATAAGCCGGTGGAAATACTTATAAGGACCAAATGTTCTCGAGGACACATGGGAATTCTGTCAATTGCTTTCACTTCAAATAGATGAGTACTTTTCGCTGGTGTTGTAAGTGTTGTGTGGGTGAACCTGTGCTAATGTACCGACCTTACTTGGACTAATACATACTTTTGATTAAACCCCCTTCAAACATCCGTAACTACTGGAAAGTAATTAAGATATAAATTTAACCACAACCTTAAACTCTGAGATCCTACACTCCCTCGTGCAAAGGTGTCCTAACGGGGGTTCTGGTTTCTGTCACTCCGACAACCCCACAATTAGTAGGCAAATACACAATGAATTCCCCTAGGCCCATAAATGGTGAAGTATCATGTAGTCGACGTTCACATGACACCACTATAAGAATAGCACCACAACTTAAATACTAAACCATTGAATAATAACTCAACATGAATTCACTTCTAACAACATGACTTCTCCCATGTCCTCAAGAACACAAGGAACTACTCACAATACATCATATGGATCAAGATCAAAGATGATATGATAATGGATGACAATCTGAACATAAACAATAATCCAATGGTTCCACTCACAATCATCAACTACAATAGTAATTAACACTAGGAAAGTTTCCCCTAAGAACTAAAGCAATATCCAACACAATTGTTACAGCTGGATGGAGTGGTGATGATGGTTCTGGTGGAGATGATGGTGTCGATGATGGTGATGTTGATACCGATGAAGCCTAGCTTGATGATGGTGTTGTTGGCGATAGTCTCCCCTCTCCGGGAAGGAATTCCATCGGTAGAAATATGTTTGTCTAGGGGGGTGTGCCCCCCTGCAGCCCCTCTTCGCTCCTCCTTCTGGCTTCCTTCGTATTCTTGTAAAATAATATGTTTCCATATTTTTTTGGTATTTTTCTGATCTTCGCGAAATTGCACCAAAACGCCTTCTTTTCCATCAGAATCCAGACTCCGGCAGTACATCCTCCAGGAATCATCCAACATGCATAAACAGATGAAAATCCATAAGTAATACTTCATAATAAGACAAATATCAATGAATAGAGGTAAATTATGATATACAAAGGTGATGCAAATTGGGCGTATCACATATCTAAGACTGCTTTTACCACTAGGTATGGATTGTATGGGTATACTGTGATGGCATTTGTACTAACCAACGCACCATATTATTTCATGAACATGATGAACAAGGTGTTCATGGAGTTTCTTGACAAGTTTGTTGTGGTATTCATCAATGACATATTGATTTATTCCAAGAGCAATAAAGAGCATGAAGAACATTTGCGTTTGATTCTTGAGAAACTCAAGGAGCACAAGTTGTATGCTAAGTTCAGTAAGTGCGAGTTGTGGTTGAATGAAGTTGGATTTCTTGGACATATTGTGTCTGGAGATGTATAGCTGTCGATCCCGCAAAGGTGTCAGCTCTAACTGATTGGGAATCTCCCAAGTCGGTTAAAGAAGTCCATAGTTTCCTAGGCTTGGTCGGGTACTATAGAAGGTTCATCGAGAATTTCTTGAAAGTGGCTAAGCCTTTGACGGAGTTCCTTAAGAAAGATAAGAAGTTTGATTGTACTGAAGGATGTGAAATAAGTTTTCGAGAGTTGAAGAAAAGATTGGTGTCAGCACCAGTTTTATCTCTGCCGAATTTAGAGAAATACTTCCAAGTCTATTGTGATGCATATCACCAAGGGTTGGGTGGAGTTTTGATGCAAGAAGGAAAAGTTGTGGCTTATGCCTCAAGAAAACTCAAGACTCATGAAGTAAATTATCCAACACATGAATTAGAGTTGTCCTCTGTTGTCCATGCACTCAAAACATGGAGACACTATATTTTGGGAAAAGTTGTGAAGTGTTCATAGATCACAAGAGTTTGAAATATATTTTCACCTAGAAAGAGCTCAACATGAGACAAAGAAGGTGGCTAGAACTTATCAAGGATTATGAATTGAGTTTGCAATACCATCCCGGTAAAGCGAATGTCGTAGCAGATGCATTAAGCCACAAAGTTTATGTGAATGGCGTCACCAAAGGAGAATTGCCAGATGATTTGTCTGCCTAATTTAAAGAACTAAGATTGGAGATAGTGCCTGAAGGTTATCTTATGTCTTTGGAAGTTTAACCAACATTGATGGATAAGATCAAAGAAGCCCAAAAGTTGTACAAGGAAATAGAGGAGATTAAAGGTAAATTCAGCAAAGGAAAGGCAAAAGGATTCCATGAAGATGAACAAGGAACTTTATGATATGGAAAGCGCATCTGCATTCACAAGATTCCGAACTTCAGAAGTTGATTTTGCAAGAAGCATACAATTAACCATATTCTATTCATCCGGGAAACACCAATATGTACATGGATGTGAAAGAAAGATTTTGGTGGAATAATCTCAAGAAGGATATCATGGAACATATTGTCTGATGTGATGTGTGTAGCCATGTGAAGGCGGAACATCATAAACTAGCAGAGTTATTGCAACCACTACCTATACCTGATTGGAAGTGGGATAAGATTGATATGGGATTTATCACCGGACTACCAAGGACCAGATCTGGATACGATTCTATATGGGTTGTTGTGGATCGCCTAACTAAAGTGGCTCATTTCATACCCGTGAAGACTACCTATACCAGTGCTAAGTTAGCCAAAATCTATATGAACAGAATCGTATGTTTACATGGAGTGCCTAAGAGTATTGTGTCTGATAGAGGAACTCAGTTCACTTCGCACTTTTGGCGACAACTACATGAATCAATGGGAACAAGGCTAGAATTTAGCACAGCTTTTCACCCCCAGACTGATGGACAGACAAAAAGGACCAATTAGATTTTGGAAGATATGTTGAGAGCTTGTGCACTAGACTATGGATCTAGTTGGGATGAAAGTCTGCGATACGCAAAATTCTCTTACAATAAAAACTATCAATCGAGCATAGAGATGGCTCCGTTTGAATTCCTTTATGGAAGGAAGTGTACGACGCCATTAATATGGAGTGGATTAGTAGAAAGGAATTTATTCGGACCAGAACTAATCAAGGAAGCTAAAGAGAAGGTTAGAATGGATAAGGACAGATTGAAGATAGCTCAATCCCGACAAAAGAGTAATGCAGACCCAAAGCATAGGGAAGTCACCTATGATGTTGGTGATAGAGCCTATCTCAGAGTCTCACCACTTCGTGGTGTGAAGAGATTTGGAGTCAAAGGAAAATTGGCACCTCAATATGTTGGACCGATCAAAATTTTGAGCCGCAAAGGATAAGTGGCTTATGAGATAGAATTGCCTGAATCGCTGTCAGCAGTTCACAATGTGTTTCATGTGAGCCAATTGAAGAAGTGTCATCCGGAGATGGAAGAAACTTCATTGAAGGACACTGTACCATTGGAAGAGGTTCAGTTGGAGAGTGATCTCACTTATGAAGACAAACCTATCAAGATTCTCGAGACAGCACAAAGACTTACTCGCACAAAGACTATCAAATTCTGCAAAGTACAATGCAATCATCATACCGAGGAAGAAGCAACTTGGGAAAGAGAAGATTACCTTCGGGAAGATCACCCTCACCTATTTGCTAGCCAATCTGAATCTCGAGGGCGACATTCATCTTAAGGGGGTTAGATTTGTAACATCCCAAATTTCATCAAATTCAAAACTGTTTTCTTGCATTCATATCATCATGGCATATTCATCATGTACAAAAAATTTCAAAACAAAAACCCTAATAGAACCATATTTAAACCCCTTCTTATATTATATATATGGGGCATGGTTTATTTTATGACCTCAAAATGATTTTTGAGTGATTAGATGTGTTTGACACACTTTTACATACTAGGATCACAACACAAAAACTTGGTGAAAGTTTTAAATCATTTGTATTTGAAATGGCCATTCAAATCTATTCTAAAAAATCAAAACAGAAAAATAAAATACCAAAGAGAAAAAATAAAAAGGCGTCAACCCTTCTGGCCCATTTCCCCCCTGGCAGCCTACGACCCACTGATGGCGCGTGGTAGCGCTTCGTTGGGAGACCCCAAGAGCAAGTTGTGATGAGCACAAAAGCAAGTCTTCCCTCAGTAAGAAACCGAGGTTATCGAACTAGTAGGAGGAAGTAAACGTCTCAAAGGTGTTGCTAGCAACTTGGAGACTTTCACAACACAAACTCAAGACTTTGCCCCAACGAATAGTGGGGTTGTCCATCTCACCGGTTGCTGTAACAAAGGATTAACTGTATGTTGTGGAAGGTAATAGTGGTTTGCAGAAAGTAAACAGTAACAATGGAAGATGTATCAATGGTAAAGATTGTACCGGGGTCCATAGTTCACTAGAGGTGTTATCCTTAAGATAAACAAACATGGCATAATGGGTAAACAAATTACAGCAGGGCAATTGACAGGACTGAGCAAGGCATAACAATGCAATACTAGACATTCATGATCCTATGAGATTCCATTGGGCAATACAACAAGATACATAGACCGCCATCCAACTGCATCTATGACTAGAAGTCCACCTTTGGGTTATCTTCCGAACCCCCTCCAGTATTAAGTTGCTAGCAACAGACAACTGCTTTAAGCAAAGTGTGTAAGGTAAACAATCCACTTGTTCCATGAACAAGAGACCGTTGTTTTCTCCCTAGTGGAAACAACACATCTACAACCTTAGAGATTTCTGTCACTTCCCTTAGATTAAATAGAGGCGTGAACCCACTATCGAGATAAATACCCCCTCTTGGAGTCACTAGCAACTACTTGGACAAGATAGCTACTAACAACGGAGAGCATGCATGATCACAAACAACACAGACATGATAGAATTAATAAGACAAAACCATTAATCAATCTGACATAGTAATCTCTATATCCATCGGATCCATGCGAACACAACATGCATGATTACAAATAGATGATATCTTGATCATGAACAGAGCTCACAAGATCTAGACATGAAAGAACAAAGGAGGAGATCCAGCCATCTAGCTACTACATGGACCCGTAGTCCAAGGTGGAACTACTCACGCTTCATACCGGAGGCTGGCATGATGAAGAAGAAGGCCTCCGGGATGATCTCCCCTCCGGCAGGGTGCCAGGAAGAGCTTCAAATCCCCCCGATCTAGGGACGATGGTGGCGGCGGCTACAGACGGTTTCCTGGAATTTTGATTGGGTACTTAGGGTTTAGGCATCGGGGGCTTCTTATAGGCGAAGAGGGAGGACGAGGGGGTTCCCGAGGCGGCTTCACCCCCCAGGTGCAGGGTGGTCCCACCCGCGCGGCCAGGGGGTGTAGCGTCCTCGAGGCCCTCCTCCGTCTCGTCTTCTGGATCCGTGTTCCCCATGGTAAAATATTTACTTTGGCTTTTGTCTCGTCCAATTCCTAGAATATTGATTTTTTGCCTTTCTAGAACCAAAACAGAAGAAAGTAGGCAACTGGCACTGTGGCAACTTGTTAATAGTTTAGTACCAGAAAACATATAAAAACACCTCAAAGTGTAGACAAAGCAAAGTAGATACTATTCAAGCATGTAACATCAAAAATTATAGATACGTTTCCGATGTATCAAGCATCCACAAGCTTAACTACTTCTCGTCCTCGAGTAGTTAAGTGATAAAAAGAAGGTCACATCCCAAAATTTTCCAAATTTTGAAATGTGAAAAAATAAATAAACAAAATAAATAATTGTTGAAATTTTAGGGTGAAAAGAAACTTTTTGCAAACTGGAAACAACAAAACCATTCCTGAAAAAAATTTGAATAAAATAGAATCCAACAAATTTCAAATCAAGTGAAATGCATTCATCAATGAATGTATCTTGAAATTTAAACAATTGGAAAAGTTAAAACAAAACCCTAAAACCCTAATGGAATAATTCATTTCCAAGATCTCTTTAAGACTATGGATTTAAACCTACTGAAAGTTTGAAAAAGGTTTGAAAAATAAATCTGAATTCAAATGAATGTTTGAATTTGAAAATAGAAAATCAAAATAGAAAAGGAAAAAGAAATCAGAAATAAAAAAAGGGAAAAGAACCAACCCACTAACCAGGCCCAGTCCAGCCCAGCAATCCCACTATCTTCCCCTCCCTGCAAAGAGTTTTCTCACTCATGCGCTCACCCACTCAGCCACTGACTGCGTGGACCCACGCCACATCAGCATCATCGTCTCCACCCCGCGACCGTTCCCCCCTCGCACCTCGCCGTTTCTTCCGCGATTAATTCTCGTACATTCGCGTGAATGCGTGATCAATCCTCGCCGGTGACCATGCCCTCTTAAACGCCCACGCCCCCTCTCCCTTTCCCCCCAGACACCACTTCCTCTCGGCCCCTAGGCTTCCCGAATTGTTCTCGGCAACGCCTCTGACTCCGACGAGCTCCTCTGTCGATTACGTCAAGAAAAGCCACCCCCACTATCCCCACTTCACACGATCTTGCTCGTGAGGATCTCCTGCACCTGCCAGTATCTTCTGTTCGTCCTCGTGCGCCCCGCAGACTAGCCTTCGTCAACGACAGAGCATCGACGTCTTCAGTCTCAACTCCTACGACCCTTCCCCGCTAACTCTGACCTCGACTCTCTCTCGATGATGCTCACGTGTTCGCCACACTCGCCCGCATCTAACGAACCCTCTGCCTCGCCTTTTTATGCCTTGTAGCATTGGCAACAACCACACCTGAGTGTGCCCGTCGCCTAGACCAACTTCGGTGAGCAATCTCCGCTGTTCTCGTGCGCCCCTCGACAAACAACAACCACCTCAATCTTCTACTCATTGCGGCGAGTTCGGTAATGGTCTCATCCCTCTCCCGTGCTTCCTGATTCTTCGGTAATGCCACCGCTAGAGCGCTCCGCCGCTCTCCACCATCGCAGCGCCTCCCATCTGTGGTCGCCACCGTTTGAGCCGTTCGATTTAGATCGGATGGATGTGATAGATAACTTAACGAATGGGTATGAAGCGATCTGTGACATGCGATTCACTTTAGATCCTGCGGTCCACACATCACGATCCGTGCAAAACGGTAGCAGCGAATAAGATTAAGACACGTGGCCTGAGTCTGTCTGTTAAAATCCAAAAAATGATTTTGTTTGTTTAAACTTGCAAAAATCATGACTATTGTTCTGCTTGGCCAAATTTTACAAATTTTATATCAATGGAATCACAACAATACAAACTTTGCAACCATGCCGTTATTTTAGTATTTTGCTTCTGTAAAGTTGGGTGTTTTTGCAGAAACATATTTAGGCTTATTTTGTGTATAAAATTTATTCTAAAAATTATTTTTGGGTAAAATCTTTTGTAAATGTTTTGTTTTGAACCTACTGACCATAAAAACCAACTTTTGGATAAATGTATATTGTGTGACACTATGGAATTAATCCTTGAATAAAAGCATTTCTAGTCAAATAAAAATGTTGATTATGGTTTAAAAATGCTTTTTGAGTAAAAACTTTTGCAAATGGGTTGATTTATACTCCCTGACCCTAAACACCAAGTTTTAGGATTTAAAAATATATTTGATGAACCCTAGTAAATTATTACTTTGCTAAAGGCATTTCTAGCAAATAAAAATATTGTTTTGATTTAAAAATGGAATTTAGGTGAAACCTTTTGCAATGGACTAATATTAAACCCTTAAACCATAAACACTAACATTTGGGTTTAAAAATATATTTGGCTAAAAACTACAAAATATTACTTTGTTTTAAATCATTTCTAGCAAAACAAAATGATTTAAATGGCCCTTTTTACTAACTTGGTTTCACATGATTTTGCCATATTTATCAATGACCTTTAGGGGTTTTAAAATGTTTATAGCCTATTAGAAACTAATTTTCCAAATAAAACAATGTTTTGCATGCTTGCATGCATTGCTTTGTTTTTATTGTTTTATCTGGTGAATTGTTTGAATGCTAGTTTGAATATGTGCTTGCTTGATTGAATTGTAGTGAAATTTGAAGAGTGTGATTGTTGCAAGATCAAGGAGTGAACCAATATTCTCTACTAAAAAGGCAAGTGACACTATCATCCATGTCATACTATTTTCATTACACTTAGTAGAATTTTTGTAGTATGCATGATAGGGCTACTATATTACTATGCTATGCTATGTCCTATTAGGATATCCTTTATATCTTCCATAGTGAAAACATCATAGTTGTACTATGCTTAGCCCTGCTATAGACTTGGGGTGGAATACCATGTTATGAATATATGAAGTGTTGGAAAAATATATGTTTTCTATAATAAAACAAGTACTCAATGAATCACCTGGGTGGAATATGGATACTCAATTGTGGATAAGGTGGCAACAAAGGGGACCATGTTTATATGGCTATCTTTTTGTATGTGCACTAGAAGAAATCCACCCAGGGACATAGAGACTGAACATGTTTCTCGTCCAGTGTCTTCCGTGTATAGCCACATGCTAAATGGGATCTTGTTTAGTCAATTACATAGTGGAATACCCTTGCATTGGCACCTACTCAGGTTAACCGGATTCATGTATTGGAAATATATCCTTACATTGGTGCCTGGTAGACATGCTAGCATTATGTCTTGGGAGGACTTCTATGGAAAGACTTTGTCACATTCTCGATCTGCCGGTACTCCATTTGGTGTGTACCTAACCAGCGGCCACTGGTGGCGTCAAGACAAGATTGTGTCATGTGGGTAAAGTGTACAACTTCTGCAGAAGATGAAATTCTAAGTACTTAGCCATGTCCCCGTTATGGACAACTCTGAGCAACTAAGGCCTGAAGCTATGGAAGATCTCGACATTCCAATTTCTCAAAGTAAAACTTGATGGTGTAAACAAGGGATTATAAGCACTTGGAGTTTGCCAAGAAGTTCAGAAAGATTGTTAAAAGATCAAAACTATTTTTGAAAAGATAGGATAAAACCATATTGCTTTCTACAAATGAGCCTAAACCCTACTTAGCCAAATATGCATGTATTGATAGACTCCAACTTATTTCCACATAGTAGTGAAACCTGCCAATACAATTCAAATGTATTGACCCTTGTGGTTGTAACTTATTATGTTGCAGGTTTGTTTTGATGTTAGTGAAGTGTGTAGATTAGGATTACAAGTCTACAACCAACATGATTGGTTGTGGCACATTGAAGATGAAGGACTCCATGCTATATAGATTTTTCCTGCTGCATTGAAATGAAATAGCCATATGAGCTATGTAAGATGTAATGAAATATTTTATTCCTAGTTATAAAGTTGTATTATGACCTTTGTATCTTGATATTACATCTTAAACTGTGGATGCTAGCTATTGATCCAGGGACCAGCATTGTAAACACAGGGATCTCTACCTTATCAGGTTGGGACCTTTACAAATAATAATTTCAGAGGTGACATGCACCATAAAAATCAAGATCAAACCATTTGCAAGCATTGAAAGTTGGGATCAAAGAACTCTAAACATGAAAATGAAAGATGGAGTTCTAACAGTAAAACAAAGTGACTATGCATGCAACATGAAAGGCTACAAACAAAGATCATGAATAACATGTATTGTAAAATGTTTGTTTGTTTCACATACAGAAAACATGGCATAGTGGCATTCATATTGTCCTTCATA
The DNA here is from genome assembly GCA_910589765.1 of Avena atlantica. Taxonomy (NCBI): domain Eukaryota; kingdom Viridiplantae; phylum Streptophyta; class Magnoliopsida; order Poales; family Poaceae; genus Avena; species Avena atlantica. The sequence continues at coordinate 105,186,162 of OU342733.1, read as the reverse complement.
GAGTAGCAAATAGATGCATAGGACACCTTCAAAGTTCATAAGAGTGACTAGATACAAATAGCACAAGAATAAGTAATAACAACAATATGCATCAATCAATAAGTTTTGGGACAATGCACATAGAACAAAGAATGGCAACAATGCTCTCTTAACTGGTGCCTAAAGGTAGAAGGTGGAGACTCAACATAATGGTGGAATAAAGGCCCTTCATAAAGGGAAGCAGGGATTTAAAGATTCAAAAATAGCTTCCAAAAATTATGGAACTTGTTAGCTTTAAGATATCATTGCCCCTATCATAAGCATCTTGAAGTGATTAAGGTTAAAGTGAACAAACTATGGAGTATATGATTGAGAAAGTATAAGTTGGCAATCTCATGTCCCTTGAATACGAGGGCCACTCCTCATGCTACTCAAATTTAGTAACCTGTAACTTCTTGTCATAGTAACTACATGTGTATCATAGAGAACCGCCAACGGGATACCCCTTGCACATGTTACATGAGCAATCCCATAACCAAAATAACAAGGCAAGCCGACAAGGAGCATCTCAGCAATCTTCTTATTTACCATGGGAATATGGTGCTTTTTTTCTCTCTTTCTTCTTTTCTCAATATGCCTCTCTTTTTTTATAAGAAAAATGCTTCATAGATGTCACTATGGAGATGCTGCAAGTTTCCACCATGATTAGGCATGGCTTAGGCTATTGGCCCAGGCGTTTATCTAACACACATACATAATTCCATGGAGTTGCAAGATCCCCTTTTATTTCACACCGACGACATCCATAGACAAAAGAACATGATGTCAACTGTGTATAATCTACAAGTGCAATGTTGAAAGTGTTCCCCGTGACAGTACGATTCTGCTAATTCCAATGTATAAGTGCAAGCATATACAACATAGATGACACAATGGTTCAAGTTTATTAGGGGAAAGAAATATAAAGTGTGCCATCAAGTTCGTGAGAGCTTTAATCACTAAGTTTTCAATTAACAAAATACTTTTTAATTAGAAGATAGATGAAAACAAGAATATACTTGGAATGGTGTAACACACCATGCATAGGAATTTATAGTGGACACTTTGGAATAACTTGGTTATTGTGAGTTGGAAGCATGAGTAGAGCTTGCTCATACAAGTGGAGGCTAGCAAAAGACTGGGAGCAACCAACTAAGAGAGCAATAATGGCCATAATCATGCAGAGCGACAAAACATTACTAATCAAAACATAGAGTGGCACTACAAGTCAAGGACTAAATGATCATAGAGGCTACGGTGACTTGTTCATAGTCATAACATGGTGTGAGGATGTGCCAAGTCAACCCAAAGAAAGCATCAAAGGAGAATACCACAGTACTATGCTTTTGCATGCTAAAAGAACGCATGATTTTTTCAAGGCATAGTAAGCAATCCCAATTGTTTGTAACAAGTCATGATACAAAAATAATCACTAAGCATAAGGTCAAAACAACTCCTAGCATGACATGATAATCTCTAAGTCACAGTCAAAGCAAGCTCCTCTTGCACTACTTGAAGCAAGAAATTTATACTCCTTTCCAACACCAACAACTTATTTGAAACAACATAGTGAGAATGGGGGTCCAAACTACTTTATTCAAGAAAACTATTCAAACTAAGCAAAGCAAACGAATACTAAGACGCTCCAGGAACAACACAACAGTGCATGAAACAATCAAAACGAAGTGTCTAGAAAGACCTGAGCTTTTTATTGATGGAGAAGGGGATGCCTTGGGCATCCCCAAGCTTCGACGCTTGTACCTCTTGGATATTTCTTGGGGTGACACTAGGGTGGCATCCCCAAGCTTGAGCTTTTGTCCATTCTTCATCTTATTACATCATTCTCTCTCTACACCTAATTTTTTTCCTTCATACAAAACTTCACACAATCTTCATTAGCAACATTAGTGTATTCAAAAGATAATAGACCCTTGGGTTTGCTTTAAAACAGAAAAACTTTCACTAAAAGCACAATCTACTGTAGCAATTCTCTCAAAAGTTCAATTTCCCAAAAAGAACCCAAAAGGGAATCAATAAGAAGCAAATGCAAATAATGGCAGAAATCTATCAAAACCGACAAGCAGGTAGAAACCGATTTTTTCGAAGACCTTATGTTTTCTCAAATCAAAAAGTGTTGAAAGTTATCTAACATACTAGGGGATTTATTCGTCAAATATCAGCTCAATCCGACTTACAGAGATTCCTCATGAATTTTTACAGTGGAGCACAAAAATCTGTTTCGGGATAGCAACTCCCCAAGTCTTACTTCCCTCTCATTAGAGGTAATTCTTGGCACAAAAACCCAAACAAAAAGGTTAAGGAGAGGTAATTATTGAGGTAATAACTTCCAAGACTCAAGAAAACTCTTGGGTTATCTCCCAACAAGTACTTTTCTTTAACGCCTTTAAGTTAGGCACAAGAAGCAAGAATCATTTATTTTGAAATGAAGAAGCATTAACATCAAACCTTGCTTTCAAAGGAGGAGCAAAATCAACCTCTCTCTCCTCATAGGGAAGTTTTCAATACCTTTCTTGAATGGAAATTGATATTTAATGGTGTCTTCTTTCATATCAATGATGGCACCAATAGTTCTAAGAAAAGGTCTTCCCAAATTAATAGGACACGAAGCATTTTATTCGACATCCAAAACATAGAAATCAACGGGGACATAAGAATTGTTAACCATAATAATAACATCATTAATACTCCCCATGAGTTTCTTTTTAGCATTATCATTAGGTGGGACATCCAAATAACAATCTTCCAAAGGTGGCAAATCAAGCATTTCATAAATCTTCCTAGGCATAATAGAGACACTAGAACCAAGATCACATGAATCTTTGAGATCAAAGTCATTCACTTGCATATTAATAATGGGTTCCCAACTATCTTCTACTTTCCTAAGAATAGAAGCTTTGTGTTTGAACTTATCTTCCTTAATTTTAACAAGCGCATCTGTAATGTGTTTGGTGAAAGTTACATGCATATCACTAGCATCAGGACTTGTAGCAAGATTTTGTAGGAACATAATCACTTCAGAAATATTGCAACCATCAAGATCAAAATCAAACTTAGCATCACTAGTAGTAGACTCATTGGTCTTAGGCATTGTAGGAGGAGGAATAGGGACTTTTTGTGGTTTAGTGGCATCCATATTGGTGGTGGTGATGGTGCACACACTATTGTTTCTAGCAATTTCACCTTCCCTTTCCCACTTAGCATGAAGTTGGGATAATAGTCTAAAATTTTCATCAATAGTAACTTGTATGGCATGAGTAGAGGCAAAGGTACTTTCCATGGTTTCAGGTTTAGCGGCCATTTTATTAATCAAATAGGATTGTGCTTCAGACAAAGATAAAATATTTTTCTCAACATTTAAAAGTTTATCCTCCACAGTCTTGTTGAAAGTGGTTTGTTTACTAATAAAGTATTTGAGCATTACTTCAAGTTCAGAGGGGGCACTTCTAGTATTTTTGTAGGAGTTTCCATAGGTATTGCCATTATTAGGAGGATAAGGCCTATAATTGTTGTTGCTACAAAAATTATTCCTATATGTATTGTTGTTGAAATTGTTGTTTCTAATGAAGTTCACATCAACTTGCTCTTGTTAATCAACCAAAGAGGCTAGGGGAACATTATTAGATCTATAGGATCTTTTCCATTAACAATCATAGCCATGATAACATCAATCTTATCACTCAAAGAGGAGGTTTCTTCAACAGAATTTACCTTCTTACCATGTGGAGCTCTCTCAGTGTGCTATTCAGAATAGTTAACCATCATATTATCAAGTAGTTTTGTTGCAGCACCCAAAGTGATGGTCATAAAGGTACCTCCAGCATCTGAATCCAACATGTTTCTTTAAGAGAAGTTCAAACCTGCATAAAAAGTCTAGATAATCATCCAAGCAGTAAGTCCATGAGTAGGACAATTCTTAACCAAAGATTTCATTATTTCCCAAGATTGAGCAACATGTTCATTATCAAGTTGTTTAAATTTCATAATATAACTTCTCATAGATATAATCTTAGCAGGAGGGTAGTACTTTCCAATAAAAGCATCCTTGCAATTAATCGAAGAATCAATACTATTTCTAGGCAAAGATAGCAACCATTCTTTAGCTTTTGCTCTCAAGGAGAAAGGAAAAAACTTGAGCTTAATAATATCTCCATCTACATCCTTATACTTTTGCATCTCACAAATTTCAACAAAGTTATTGATATGGGCAGCAACATCATCTAGTACTAGAAAATTGCTCTCTCGTCACAAGATTCAACAAAGCAGGCTTAATTTCATAAAAGGTAGAATCAGGAGCTAGTGGAGCAATAGGAGTGCTTAGGAAGTCATTGTTGTTTGTGCTAGTGAAATCACACAACTTGGTGTTCTCAACGTAGTTCATTATGGCAAAAGTGGAGCAAGCCAATAGTAGCTACATCTAGCGCAGGAACAATTTATTTTGTGTTTTTATAAGGGAAAGCAAACTGAACTAAAATAATTTACAGCAGGGCAATTGACAAGACTAAGCAAGGCATAACAATGCAATACTAGACATTCATGATCCTATGAGATTTGACTAGAAAATAGAACAAGATACATAGACGGCCATCCAACTGCATCTATGACTAGAAGTCCTTTTTTTGGGTTATCATCCGAACCCCCTCCAGTATTAAGTTTCAAAAAACAGACAAATGCTTTAAGAAAAGTGTGTAAGTTAAACAATCCACTTGTTCCATGAACAAGAGACCGTTGTTTTCTCCCTAGTGGCAACAACACATATACAACCTTAGAGATTTCTGTCACTTACCTTAGATTAAATAGAGTAATGAACCCAATATCGAGCATAAATACCCCCTGTTGGAGTCACTAGCAACTACTTGGACAAGATAGCTACTAACAACGGAGAGAATCCAAGATCACAAACAACATAGCCAAGACAAAACTATTAATCAATCTGACATAGTAATCTCAATATCCATCAGATCCCTTCAAACACAACATGCATGATTAAAAATAGATGAGATTTTTATCATGAACGGAGCTCACAAGATCTAGACATGAAAGCACAAAGGAGGAGATACAACCATCTTGCTACTACATGGACCTGTAGTCCAAGGTGGAACTACTCACGCTTCATACCGGAGGCTGGCACGATGAATAAGAAGGCCTCCAGGTTGATATCCCCTACGGGAGGGTGCCGGGTAGAGCTTCAGATCCCCCGATCTAGGGACGATGGTGGTGGTGGCTATAGACGGTTTCGTGGAATTTTGATCGGGTACTTAGGGTTAGGCATCGGGGGCTTCTTATAGGCGAAGAGGGAGGCCAAGGGGGTGCTCGAGGAGGCTGCACCCCCCCAGGCATGGAGTGGGCCCACCCGTGCGTCCAGGGGGTGTGGCCCCTTCGAGGCCCTCCTGCGTCTCGTCTTCTGGCTCCGTGTTCCCACGGTAAAATATTGAATTTGGATTTTGTCCCGTCCAATTTAGAGAATATTGATTTTCTTCCCTTCTGGAACCAAAAACAGAAGAAAACTTGTTAATAGGTTAGTATCAGAAAACATATAAAAACACCTCAAAGTGTAGAAAAAGCAAAGAAAAGTAGATACTAAACAAGCATGGAACATCAAAAATTATAGATACGTTTCCGACGTATCACCCTCCAGGGAACCTCCCCCTCTCTCCCCGCAGTTTCTCACCCCCGCGCGTGCACCGCACCCACTCATAGCCAGGGCCCACCTCCACGACAACCGTCGTCGTCAGTCCCGCGCCTGCAACTAGCTTCACTACCGTTTCTCCCCGCTGTCAATGCTGAATCAATCCTCGCTTAATTTCCGATGAATGCATGCGTGATTCTCCCTCCTGCTCCGGCTACTTAACCCCCACCTCCTCGCGACCATTTCCCCTCACTTATCCAGCACCAAGCGTCGCTAGGCTCTCCCAATTTCCGCTTGCACCACCGCAGTACAGAGCTACTACGGTGAACTATTGCGGTAAGCATAGTGCACCCCTCTGCCTCTCGTTCACACGAACATGTTCCCCTCGACCTTGCACATATGCTCATGCCTTTTTTTATCAAATCATGCCCTAGGTCTCCGTCCCCGTAGACGTCTGCAAGCAACTGAGGCGCAGCTCAACTCCGACGAATAATCTCGGTAAAATTTGTGCGCCCCTTGACCTCTCCTTCACACGACTGCGTTCGTCGTGACCTTGCGAGACCTCCTAATGACAGCCGTTTGCCTTTTTGCGCCCTAGGTTGTGGTCTTCGTCACAGTTCAGGAACACCAGACGCCAGTACAAGATCCGACGAGGTTTTTCTGCCATGTCCAGGCGCCCTTGTCCAAGCCCCGTCCATGTTGAGCTTCCCCGCCTCCTCGCGACCGTGGTAAGTGACAGCACACACCCACTTGCCCTCTGACCTCGCTGGTATGTCACTTCCAGTGGCATCGCCGCCTCCTGAGCCATTCCCGCCGCTAGGTTTTGGTCAGGAAAGCCATGTCTGTTAGATCTGCATCTGATGGCCATGATTAGATCACTTGACAAAGCGGTATGATTTTATCTGGGCCGTGCATAGCCACTTAGATCCTATGGTGCGGAAACATGATCCGGCTGAATCGGTGCGCGCCAATCATGACATGCCACGTGGCTAGGGTTTTGATTTAAAAACCAGATTTTGTTCTATTAGGTATTTAAACTTGTAAATTCAATGATTTTTGTTTTGTTTATCCAAAAAATACAAATTACATATATATATATGGATTAAGAAAATTATTCTCTTTTCATCTATGGCCTTGATTTGGCCATTTTCTTCTGAAAAATTAAGATTTTATGCAGAAGCATTTGTAGGCTTATTTTGACTATATAATTATAATTATTTAGAATATTATTTTAGAGTGGTTTTTGTTTTATTTATACTTTAGATTATATACTTTGTCTTTAGTACTGCGAGTTTGGTTTAAAAAGTATGGAAAAACATCATATTGCATTTTCCATGCATTCATATTATTTTTCTTTGTATAGTGATTTGTGAATATTTGTTGTATGAGTTTGTGTGTAGATTTTGTGGAATTTGGAGAGTGTGATTGTGAAGATTGTGTCTATTCCCCTAGCTACCAAGTAAAGTGATACTTCATATTTTTGTCCTATTATTTTATCTATGCACTAGTGATATTTTGATTAGGATTTGCAGGTAAATTTCAAAGTATATGCTATGCCATGGTAGATCCTATAGATGATATCTTGGTAGAAATTTTTCCTAAGTCATGATACATCTTATTCTAATATGATTATCCTAGATATTAGAGTTCAAGGGTGCAAATTAATGCTTGATATTATGGCAAGTTTGTGCCTATGTGTTTTTGACTAAGAAAACAACTTGTTAATGAAACACCTGGGTGGAATGGGAATAATGGTTTATGTTTAGTGGTTACACAAGGACCATTTCTATGGTTTACCTTGTGTATCACACTTGTGGATGGCCACCCAGGAACAAAGGGATTTGAGATGTTTAGTGTTGAGAAGCTTCTAGTGCAACCACATGGCATATGGGCTCTGCCTTGACCAACTAGGTTGCAAGAACTCAGCCAGATGGACAGTTGGTGGTAGGGTTGATAGGATGAAACGCGTCTATGGTGGTCCGAGAGAATGCTTCTGAAAAGTCTCGTCTCGATTCATGTCAAGTCTTGTGGGGAAAGTGCACCACCTATCGAGAGGGTAAAACCTAAGTACTTACTCGTGGCCCTAGCAACGAACATTTTGAGCATCAAAGACATTGAAATGATCAAGGATCCCCTCATCCAAATTTCTCTAAGTTAAAACTTGTGGGTGAACAAGGGTAGTGGTTCACCAATCTCTATTGGTGGTGCCTTAGAGTTTTTGAAAAGAAAAACTTAGCGTTTTCAACTAGTAGGACAAAACTAATTTGTGCAAATCTAGCCTGAAACCACACTTAGCCAAATTCATATATATGATAGTCTCTACTATATAACTATGATATCACTTTCCAATACAATTCCAAATGTATTGACCCCTTGTGGCTGTAACTTATTATGTTGGAGGTTACTCTGATGGTGTGTAGGGTTATGAGTCTAGACTCAACATGTTTTCCTGTGGCACATGAAGACGAAGACTTTAATTATTTACTTTGTAATAAGAACTCTATGTGTTAGCCTTGGGCTAATGAGTGTAAGAACTATTTGTATTCCTGGAATTACAATGTAATATGACCTTTGTATCTGTGTACTTCATCTTAAACTGTGGGTTCTAGCAATTATATCTAGGGACTAGCACTGCAATCATAGGGACCTTTACCTTAAAGGGTGAGGTCTTACATAACGCTTGAGTTGGGGTCTTTGAGTAACACATTATTGCGACTACCTTGCTATGGTGGTTACCTAACAATTCTTTAGGGGTTAGCTCCTGGTAGATTATGGGTTAACGAAGCCTATTTCTTATTCCTCAGTCGGGGTAGAGGCATTAGCTTCAAGGAGGTTGTATTCACTTGAATTCTTTGTGTTGCTCCGGCTCGAAGAAAGTAGATTCGTTGTCCTCAGGCATCCTTATCTTCTGTGTTTTGGGGAATTTATTTTATGGCGAGGACTTCTCGCGGGTTCTGTACAAGGTTGAATCAGATCGTCATTCCTTTGAGAGCGACTAAAAGTAGAAATAGGAAGGGGTTGGCATAGATTTCTTTATGCGTCCATCCTACTGAGGAGAGGTTTCAGTTTATTCGTTTAAGATGGTAAGCTTCGGGATACACAAACAAGGTGGGCAATCCAAGACGGTCGAATGATCCAGGGCAAACAAGCCACTCAATTCAAGCATTCTCATTTAGCACATGACAAGGAAGCAAGCGCACCATGGTACTAGGGAATGACTATGCCCCATAAGGGGAATCCTATATTAAGTACAAACATTTCGGGAGGTCTTGAATTTTGTATTTCCATCCGGGGTTGTTGACGTCACACTTGATATGTTGGGGGAGATGGAAGGACTCCGTTGATGGGGCGGTCTCGTAGTGTATTTCGTTGTTGGTAGCTCCTCTAGTTTGTTTGTTTCTAGTGCTCTTCATCTCGGTATCACCGTCTTTGCAGTTTCCAAGTCAGACTTGTTTTTGAAAATGGAATTTTTGAATGTAGACGAGATATAGAGTAAGCTTGTTTCAAAATGTTTAAGTCAGAGAAGATAAGATTAGAAATCTTTTGAAAAGCTTTTGAGAAAGTAGTTTTTGAAAGTAGGGGTTTTCACAAATAGTTGTTGTCCTGTCTAACGTCCATGCTAACTAAGGTCTCCTACATTCAGGATGGCTCTGATACCAAGTCCGTGGGACCCCAGATTTACTTTCCGAGAATCACCGTTATGCTTGCAATTCACATTACCATGATTAGTGAGCCGTGAGCATAACTGACTAGTATCATTACAACATCTCGAAATTTACATGTACAGAGCTTACATTCTTGACATTATGATGATTACAACAACAATACTAGAAGTATTCGATCGCAGAGCCCTTGTCATGCCTTAACCTATAGGCTACTAACTGGGAGATGGCATAGCTCGCATAGACGTCAGCTTCTTCATCATTTCTCGCTCGTCGGGAAATTTGTCCAAGTAAATAGCCAGGGACAATGCCGGTGAGTACTTGGCATGAACTCGCAAACCACCTTAAGATAACAACAATAAAAGGATATACAATATGGTTGTGGTAGTATGACGACTCCATGAAAGGTTCTTTTCTAAACTAGTTACTTTTGTAGATATAGCATCTACAAGGTTTTATTGAAAACTTTGGTAAAACATTTTGGAAACATTTTTGAATTTTTTTTAGAAAATACTAGGATTGGGTCACCCTATTTTATCTCCATGGTCCTAAACTGACTGGGTTATCTCCATGGTCCTAAACTGACTGGGTTATCTTCTTCCTTCTCTCGTGTCCATCGGACTACCAGGTTTTAGAAAACACTTACTTTTCAAAATTCATTTTCAAAACAAATCCAGCACCACTCTACAGCAACCTTCCCAACCGTCCATGACCGAGGACTCAGGTATTCGAATAGATTTACACTCTATAGAGGTTGTAAACTTTACCCACACCAAACGGGTACCCTGCCCTGATCCTTACTGATCGTGGGTCGAGTAACCGATCATGACTCTTCGGATGCCACTCTAGCATGGGCCCTACCCTATGAGTTGTTCCTCTCAACACCGACACGTCAGGATCCATAGACCAACCAGAGTGCTCCCAACTCCTCTAGAGCCGGCACTTTCAATGTGAGGCTCATAGTATCGCCCGACCACTCACATGGGTGGTATTGCTTCCTCTAGGTGACTGCCTAGCAGTTGACCCTTTTTGTAAAGGAAGCCCAGAATTAGAGGGGGCTGATTCCTTATAAGTAGTTGTGAGGATTCTCATACCAGAGTTGCAACCTTCAAATCCAGCCCTATTCCCATTCCAGAGTAATGTGGTTGCACAAGTTAATTGTTATGGCAAAATTGCAAATAACCAAGTGCCTTTTTGTAAACCCTTTTTTCTCTTCTTTCTTCAAACATTTTTTAAAACAAAACCTATTTATTTTTCAAACCTCTCTTGGTAGGTCGAACCTCACCAAGGTTTTCCAATAACCATTTTATAAACGTTTTCCCGGGGTCTTACCATCTTATACTTTTACTACGTCGAACCTCACCAAGGGGTTATGGTGTTATACACCATCTATAATGCTAGGGACAATTAGAAGTCATGAAATGGGATGTACCTAATGGTACTAAGGTGGTAATATTTTCGAGGAGCGAAACACTCCCACATAAAAACATAGCATATTAAAATCATGAAATTTACATAAAGATTTGTTAAAACATGCATAAGTATAAAAGGTGGCTTGCCTATGAAAAGCGGGGTGTCCATGGACTTCTTCAATAGAATACCAGAATACCCATTATAATATTAATAAGAATAAGATCCGAGGCTTCCTTCCTCTCGACATCACACAATCGTAACTATCGCTGTTATTGATCAAACATGCAAATATGCAATAAACCAGTAAATATAACGCATACAAGCATCAAACACTACATCAAACAAACAAGGAAAACATGCTACAATTCAGTAGGGTTTAGGGAGAATGGATTTAGAAAGATTGGAATGGGTGTTGGAAGCCTTTGAAGGAATTCCAAAGTGAGTTATTATCTAGAAACTAGTTAGGGGAGGCTTTTTTAGACCAAGGCTAATTTCTATATGATATCAATATACTAAAATGATATCATCAAAAAGGTTTTGATAAAATGAAACCACAAAAGTGGTTTCACTATTTTATCAATTACCAAAGATTTTTAAAGAGTTTTCTAGTTTTAGGAAATAATTCACCACAAAAGTTTTTGAGATCCAAAAATTATTTCCTTGGATTCTTAGGTAGTGTTTGATATACGAATTCAAGGGGAGTTGGAATCATCTCAAAATATTTACCAGAATTCCTTTAGGAAATTCTCAAAGGAAGTACTAGATGATATTTGTGTTTTTTAACTAGAATTAATATATAAGCTATTTTAATTTTATTCCATGGAAAAATGTTAGTTACTTTGAATACCTTACTTTAGAAATTGGAATCAAACTTTTTGGATTTACAGAACTAGTGGGGTAAATTTATTGGTGAATAATCAATGCGAACATTTTAATTCACCAAAAATAGAGGGCCCAATAAATATTGGACGGATGTGGTTTGATAGATGTCGGTATATAAGTGTATCGGGAGTTGGAATTAGGTCAATACCAATGTTGGTTTGACCTAGAGAAATTCCTAAAGCCAGAAACAAAGGTTTTTTGTTATTTTTTCTATGGGCAAACTTTGGCTCTACTGGGTATGAGGTTAGGTTCATGTGATAAATAGGTTAATTACCTTTCATAGGAAGTTGGATTCACTCCAAATGGAGATGTATACCCTAATTAGTGATTTATCTAGTGCATAAGATATCTTTTAGTAAAATAATTTCTAGAAAATAACTAAATTGGATATTGACATGAGACTAGTTCTGCATGTTTGAGAAATCATGTGGATACCAAAGTAAATTTATATCTACTCAATTGGAGTGGTTTAGCATTTTCATTTTTCATTAAACCAACCAGGTAATAAACATATCTGATGAAAAAAGGAAAAGGGATGGGGGCATACTGGGCCGGATCCGGCCCGCTGTTGGCTTCACGACGCCCGGTTGTCCTTCTTGCAGCGAGGTGAGCTCGCGGGACACGATTTTGGCCTGACAAGTTAGGGAGCGAAGGGGTACGGGATACTGGGGACCGTCAGATCTAGTCACGATGGACGACCCCAGGTCTTCTTCTTTCTTTGACTCGGGGAGCAGGGATGAAACCCTAGCTAAGGACGGGGCTCAGCGGGGCGACTCACTTGAGTATCGGTGGAGACGATGGGGTGACAGGGACGATGCAGAAGGCGATGCCGACTCTGGAGAGGGGCAGCATGGAGTGGTTCAGCGTAAGGAAGTCCTCACGCGACTGCGCCTGTCCAGTGACCTTAGAGATCCACGGCGCCGCCAGTATAGAGGGTCCTAGGCGAAACAGACAGGAGGGTTAAGTATCCCATGCTCATGTGAGCTCAGGGAGGTGATATGCAGCGCGAGGAGAGCAGTGGAGCGGGAGCTATGCTAAAGTTGCGGTGGGGGCTGAGAGCTCCTCTTCTTCTCTCGAGCAGAGCAAGGTAGCGGATGAAGAGAGGTGCGTGGGGGAGGTAAGTGGGAGTAGGTGGAAGAAAATGAGAATCAGAGTGGGGTGATTGAGTGGACCTGGCCCTTTATTTGGGAGGGGGTGGTCTAAGGTAGACCAAGCTCATGGACTGTAATGGGGAGGGGAAAATCATGGATGGATTGGTCCTGTGGGCGTGGGGAGCAGTTTCTAGTATGGTGTAGGGCAAAGGGGAGAGGTGGTAGCTTCTGTGGTTTTAAATGAGGTACAAGAATTTATCTAGATAGGATTTGTCCTCACCTCCAAGCACTAGGGGACAAGGTTTTAAGTGGGCTACGGTGCTTGCAATAGTGCTGCATGATCAGGGTAGAGTGTTGGGGCTGGAGAGGAGTACTTGACAAGCTTGAAGGGGGTTTGGATGGGGTTTGATCATAGTTTTGGATTTTGACAAAACCTTGCCATAGTGATGGTTATCAATGAATTTTCAAAACTTGATCCTGGCAGGAGGGGATAAAAGTGGTGGTAGATGGGTATGGTCAATAGACACCTCCTGGAATTATTTGGGATTTTTTGGAATATTCAAATAGCGATGAAATGGTTTTTAGGACTTCGTTGGATAGTTTTGAATTGGACAAGATGGGTTTTTGGGTTGAGATGGTCCCAATTATGAATATACACTTAGGAGAATTTTCCCAAGATATATTGATGATTAGATGTATTTAAAACGATTATTTTCCATTTCTGCAATTCAAGAAAAAGGGCAAAAAGAATTAATAAAGCTCTTCAAAAATATTTATTTTTGAAGTGGGAAGATAGGAATTATTATATAGTCCTTAGATGTGTCAAAATTTTGAGAATTTTTTTGTAGCAAAACACACTTCCTTCTATAGGAGTGGTTTTTTAGATTTTATAAAGGAAAATGGTTAAATACTTTTAGGGCCAAAATAATTATGGAAATTATTTGATAATTTATTATATTCAAGGTAAATGACGTCAACCTAGTGTATCCAACATTTTCAACCTTGGGTCTTGAGATTTAAACTTGATTTTGGAAGAAAACAAGATATGGAGGATCTAGGGATGATATATTTTTATACCACCTAAACATGGTTGGAGTAGTGAGCTGAGAGCTCACCTTGGTACAAGGTATAGATGGATAGTTAGAGCAAGTTATATAGATGATCATGGAATCAAGATTTGTGCTTGGTTGTATTTTAGTTGATATAGAACTAATCTAAAACAAAGCTGCCATAACAGATGAGTCATGATGCCTCATAAACCTTGTGCGTTTAAGAAGCACAAGGATACAATGATAACAAGTGAGGTATGGGTAGATATACCATGGTTAGTAGATCATAACCATGCAGAGAGTTGGTCAAGGGGAGGTAGCATAATGGTGTGAGCTTCTGCCAAAGTAGGCAAGATGATTAGATATGCATAAAATATTATTTTCTTGACTATAAAACCATCATGGATGAGTGGGTAAAAGGATGGCTTATCCAAGGGAAAGAGTGGGATTTGGTAGTACTCATGAAGTACTACAAGATGGTTCAGGCACATTCTCAAAAGTGCACACTGATTGGAATGGGTGGGATTCCAAAGATTGAATCTAGCTAAGCATTCCAGACTTAATGATTGTATCAGGTCCTTAATGAGTTGGTTGCTAATACAAAGGATTAGATCAAAAAGGATCTGGTGATATACATTAGAGGGTCAATTGGGTGACTTAAGATGGATCCATATTAGGATGATTGATTTGAGATTAATGATCTCTACTACTTGTTGGATACTACAGGATTGGCTTGTAGATTAGCTCTCTCTAGTTCCTAAGCCATCATGGCAATTAGCAGACCAAGGCAATTCATCAAACATCAGATCAAGGTAATTCCTTTAATGACACTTATACAACTACTACTAAGGTTACCATCAAGTCTATCTTGAGTTAAGCAGGGGTAATTTGAAGAGGTTGTGTGTTGAAATAAGATATAGTCATCTTGGTATTTCTACCAAGATTGAAATGAAAAGGTTTTAGAAAAGGTTTTGGATAACATAGAGATAAGAGTAGTTCAAAGTTCTGTCTTGAAAACTTAAGGAGAGTATATATAGGTCTACATAGTTTTGTTAAAGCGAAGCTAGTAAAATAGTTTTTTGTGTAAAGTTCATCTTGGCTCAAGTTTGAAATGTCAGAACATTTGAGAATATGGAGATGAGCCAAGACATCTCTTTTGTAAAATAGTTTTTGTCAACTGAGCTTGAGGTATGGAGTATATGATCTAATTTACAATCAGATGTATGAACACAAGCAACAAGCATTGCAACACTTAACAAGAAGAGTATTTGTTCCTCCTGATTTTTGCCTTTTTGACAACAAATCAGGATTGCTGAAATTGGGATGTTACAGATATGGCGGCCGAGTATGTGGTACGGGTGGGTGGTACGACCAGAGCCCGCCCGTACCGAGTGACAAACCTTGGGCTCGAAGGATGCATTCTGCGGTGCACTCGGTACGGGTGCGTAGTATGGTCACGCGCACCCATACTACTAGTCGTTATGTGGTTAGTAGGTTTGCTTAAAAATTGATATTTTTCTCGTGGGTACGGTACGTGAGGAAGGTACGGTCTCCTGCGTCCGTACCAGTGGTCGTGGTTGGAGATATTCCCAAGAGGCAATAATAAAGTGGTTATTATTATATCTTTATGTTTATGATAAATGTTTATATCCCATGCTATAATTGTATTAATCAGAAACATTAATACTTATGTGTTTTGTTAACATAAAATTTTACCTAGTAAGCCTCTTGTTTAAATAGCTTGTTTATTAATACATGATCAGGGTTTCCTAGTCATGGACATTGGATGTTATTAATAACAAGGTCATATCATTAGGAGAATGATGTCATGGACACACACCCAAAGTATGCATAACATAAGATCAAGTCATTAAGATTGTTTTTCTACAAGCTTTAAGATACATAGTAACCTAATCCTTCGACCATGAGATCATGTTAATCACCGTCACCGAATGAGTAATTTGATGATATCAAATGCCACTTCCTTAACTGGGTGGTTATAAATGTGGCATTAGGTATTATGAAAGTATGTGTTGAAGCGCATCGATCAAGAGTGGGATTTGTCCATCCATATGATGGATAGATATACTCTGGGCCCTCTCGGTGGAATGTCATCCAATTGGATTTCAAGCAAGTGACTAGGTCACAAGGGATGTCATATCATAGAACGAGTAAAGATTACTTATCGGTAACGAGGTTGAACTAGGTATGTAGATACCGACGATCGAACCTCAGATAAGTAAAGTATCGCGCGACAAAGGGAATCAATATCATATGTGAATGGTTCATTCGATCATGAATTCATCATTGAATATGTGGGAGCCATTATGGATCTCCAGATCCCACTATTGGTTATTGATTGGAGAGGTGTCTCGATTATGTCTGCATAGTTCGGGAACCGTAGGGTGACACATTTAAGGTTCCATGTTGTTTAAGTAGATATGGAATATGAGTTGGAGACCGAATGTTGTTCGCAGTCTCCGATTGGATCCAGGACATCACGAGGAGATCCGGAATGGTCTGGAGAATAAGATTCATATAAGGAAAGTGGTTTTCTGGGGTTCGGAAATGTTTTCGATATTTTAAACGAAAGCTTCTAGAATGTTATAGAGGGGCCACCAGTGTGTAGGACCCCGGGTAAAACCACTACCATAAAATTGCCCGTTGTCATCTATTTTGTGCACCATCATTGCATTATGCATTTATTTTTGCCTCTCAAAATGTTTTAACTAAAGCTATTTTTGTTTAATGCAATACCTCTCCACTGTTTCAAAAGAAAATCCTATATTTATCTGCCAAAGTATTTGCTAAAATTATTTAAAACAAAACAAATTAATATTTTATTAAAATAATAAACCTAAGACTAGACCTAAACCATCGAGGACCAAAGGCCCAACCGGCTGGACCCAACCAGACTAAACCTCCACCTAACCCCTACCGCCGCCGCCACCCCCACTCAACTCCTACGCGCACACCCACGCGGCCATTACAACACACACCCGTACCTAACGCTCCCGACTTGACCTAGCAGCACACCGGACTCGTTCCTGACCGCTAAACACGCACACAGGCCCTGGAACCTACACGCACGCCCCGCTCCCTAACCTCACCACACCGCGAGGCGTTTCGTCCCCGACGCCTACAACCTGTCTTGCGCCCCCCTTATCCTCCTAGCGCTCGCCACCGCCGTTTTCCCGCGGCTCTCCTCCTTGCTGCTGCACCACGCTGCCGGAGCCCGGTCGCCTGCTGACACATCTCGGTGGCGCCCCTGCGAGCCATCCCCACCACCATCGTCGAGCGCCCTGCTGCCTCCTCCGTTTGCGAGCAGAGCCACCACCCGTTCGCTATGCCCGCCGCCAGGTCGAGGCACGACGCCCCGAAGCGGCCGCAGGCCCTTCTCCGCTCTTCCTCGCCCTGCAGCGGCCGCAAGCCCCCCGAACCGCCGCCTCCCCGTCGTCAGCGAGCGGCGCCTCGTCATCCGGTGCCGCCGCTGGCTGCCTTCCATATCAATACGACGCTGCCGTGAAGCCCCTGTGAGCGCAATGACCTCTAGCTGTTGCTTTGATAGTTGCCACCATCGTTGATTCAACGCCAAGACCACACGTTTCCTGCAGTGCGTGCTACTGATGTGCTTATACCAAAAGAGTTGGTGGATGAACCTTCGGTAGTGTTTTCGCGGCGAGCATTCTCCCCCTTTCTACCTATTTTATATTTATAGTATTTACTTTCTCATGTTGATCTATTGCTATTCGTGTTGCGATGCTTTAGATTCCGTACCCCTTTATATATCCCTGTAGCCTTTATATTGCCTTGGACACCTCCCATTGTCTGTTGTTTGGGTAGACAGTTGGCCTTGCGAGTCGTAGCCACTTGCTTAGGCGCTGCTTCGTGTCGTCGATTTTCCACTGATGTTGAGGGTTGGCATATTTGTAATGGTGGAGATGATCATGGCTTTAATTACAGTTTAATAACTAATATTGAAAGTAGGTATAATAAATGCAGAGTCATAGAGGGGTAATAGTTGAGATCTGGTTGATATCCCGCCCTCCTGTTTCCATCTATGACCCGGGTTCTTGACACCTGTTCCGAGACGAGCGCGCTAACCACATGTGGGGTGTCTGGGCACCCCTATATGCTTAGTACCTGATTTTAAAGTACTGTTCTGGTGCCACAACACAAGTTCGGGCTTTATGCGTTACTATTATACTTATGCCATGTATGAGATGTTTATTACCTCTTGCTCGATGATCGTTTATTACTGTTGGGTAGGTGCGGCACTCTGCCACAGGAATATTTTGTCTATGATCTCTGCTCCCGTCCAAGTCCACGCAACCTCAGGGTCCATACGAGGAGGATTAGCTATACCTCGTATGGGTAGCTCTTTTGTGAGCCCCCCATGTACTTGCTTTGGGTTAGGGAAAGCGTCGTGTCCTAGGCCCCGCCGACATATCGATGGAAGTATGTTATTTGATCTGGCAACAAGGGTCAAAGTGCGTGTGGAAAACTTTGGTGCACCCCTGCAGGGTTAAATATTTTCGAAAAGTTGTGTCCGCGGTTATGGACGACTTGGATCATAGTATCTCGATCATAGACGACTATAACTAAAGTTTACTGTTATAATTTGATTTGTATCTAATATGACTAGTAAGTTGGATAACCACCATTGAAAGAATGAATAAAATTGCCAACCGTGTTATTTTCCTCGGCATGACTTCCTCATTTGGTCTCGAGGGGAAAACACCAGGATGGGTATGTTTGGTGGTAGTATCAGGTTGGATCCGGATAGGTCTTTCTCCTCTTTCTCTAATAGACAACAGTTGTATATTGAGTCTCTATAGGTTGTTTAGTGCATCCTGTGCTGCCGCTTCAGTCCACCATACCTATGTAGGCGAGGACAGCCGATAAGACTCGTCGTGTACTGGCCTCGGTACTGACCGCTCTCTCTTTTTCCTTTGCCCTTTGTCGGCACCCCTTTTGTTTAGCAGGTTGATATCGATGTCGTTAGCAGGGTTACCCTTCCGGCTTGGCCTGGGCAGGGTTATGGACGCCATTGGTTATTCTTCAGGGCTCTTAGCTCAATTTGAATCTTGTCTGTCCTCGGACGCTTTATCGTTTTCAAGGTGATTTGGATCTTTCAATTGTATATCTGTATTCTTGACACATGGAGTCGTATTGTATGTATGTTCTGTGGGTTCCATCATGGACTTTTCCACCCTCACGCAAGTGCCTGGTGGGCACCATTGAATCGTTTCTATGCAGGTTTGGCGGGAATCGCTGAAACTTGCATAGGGCTGATGCGAGGGTGTTACACACTAGGACCACCACCTCGGGAGGGGCCACTTGGGCTGAGTCATGCCATGGGGGAACCCTAGTTCCTGCCACACCAAATCCCAAGGGGCAAATTCGGACACCAAAGGAATTGGGGACATACCCTAGTTTATCAAACCCTAAATAAGGAAAGAGGCATGTTCCCACCTCTCCCTTGCTTGTGCGCCAAGTTGACTGGTTGGGGAAGGAATCGGCCAGGGGTGGAAACCCCTACCATAGCCCCCATCTATATAAAGAGGGGTGGGGGGCACACCCATCCTCCATCACCTCAACCTAGCCGCCGGCCTCCTCCCTCCTCCATCGTCCTGCTCCGGCTTAGGCGAAGCCCTGCAAATTTCTATCCTCCACCACCACCACCACACCGTCGTGCTGCTGGGATTCTGAGGGGATCTACTGCCTCTGCTGTCTGCTGCAACGGGGAGAGGAAGTTCTTCATCGACTATGTACGTGTGACCGAGGGCGGAAGCGCTACCGAATCGCGGCGCCGGAAGGATAGTCTACGCAATCTTGAGATCGGCAAGTGATCGACTACATCAACCACGAGAATCTGATATTGTTAAATGCTTTGGATCTATGACGATTAGTTCTCTTCAATCTTGTTGCACCGATTTCATCGATTAGATCTTGGATTTTCCATATATTGGATCTTAATTTTATGAATTCTTGTGATATAAATATTTTGTTTTGCATGCAACGAACCCTATACTGATATTAGAGCCTAATCTATGGGTAGATCTATTGCACGAGTAGAACACAATGGTTTTGTGGGTGTTGATGATTTTGTTGTCGCTTGCTTTTTGTGTACTTTGAATCTTGCGGGATGGTGGGATGAAGCAGCCCGGACTAACCTTACATGTCAGCGTACATGAGACTTTCTTTACGCTCAACGTGCAACTTGCATTGCACAAGTGTCTTTGCGGGTGTCTGTCTCTCTCACCATAGTTAAGATTCAATTTACAATGGGCACTTGACAACACTTGTATCAACGCCGTGTTTCATATTCGTAGGTAAGAACGGTTCTTATTCGAAAGCCCCCAAGCCACGTAAAACATGCAAATAAAATTAGAGCTGTCTAACTTGTTTTTGAAGAGGCATGTGATTGATATGGCCATGAAATGATTGTTATTATATTTGATGTATGCAATGATTCTTATTGTAACATGGCAAACAGCAGGAGCCTAATGGTTGTCTTTAAATTCGTTAAGACCTGCTTGTCTATTCATCATGTAATAGCTTTATTCCAGGTAGTTGAAATAGTTGTTGTTGGTGATGGACAACCATAAAGAGGTGATACGTCCAAAATGTATCTACTTTCCCGAACACTTTTGCTATTGTTTCTTCTCT
Source organism: Avena atlantica (assembly GCA_910589765.1). Taxonomy (NCBI): domain Eukaryota; kingdom Viridiplantae; phylum Streptophyta; class Magnoliopsida; order Poales; family Poaceae; genus Avena; species Avena atlantica. The sequence continues at coordinate 105,165,728 of OU342733.1, read as the reverse complement.
AAACTTGTGTGATTTGGATACAACTAACATGAACTGACGCTATTTTAGTAGAATTACCTTGGTGTCTTGTTTTTGTGCAGAAAATCAACTATCAGGAAAAATCCTAGAAACTATGCCAAAAATCCTATTTCACCAGAAGACTCATGGAGCCAGAACACGAGACGGAGTGGAAGCCTGAGGGGCCCACACCCCTTGCCACGCGGGTAGGCCCAGGCCACGCCTGGAGGCGGTGTGGCTGCCACAGGAACCACCTCGGCCTCCCTCTTTGCCTATAAGTTGCCTTCTGACCTAAAAACTCAGGGCGCGGGGGGGGGGGGGGGGGGTTGTTTTTTTAAAGAGTTCCACTGCGCCGCCACCATCAAAAACCGCGATTCGGAAACAGAAACTCCGTTCTGGCACCCTGCCGGGACGGGGAATTTGGAGAGGATCATCGCCATCGTCATCACCAACACCTCTCCATCAACCATCCATGTTTGAGTAATCCCCCGCTGTAGGCTATGGGGGTGGTAGGGATTGGATGAGTTCTATCATGTAATCGAATAAGATTGTTAGGGCATGGTGCCTAGTATCTCTATTAGTGCTATTTGACTTTGTTACAACTTGTTGTGCTTAATGCTTATCACTAGGGCCAGAGTGCCATGATCTCAGATCTGAACGTATTATTGATTCATTATGATAGTATTGTTTGTGATCTTATATGCAAGTTGTGTACACATATCATTGTCCGAATCCAATGGCCCCGAAGTGACAGATATTGGGATAACCTGAGGTGATGGTTGTGATGTGAGGATCACATGTGTTCATAGAGTGTTAATGATTTGCTTCAGTGCTAGTGCCAAAACACACATGGTGCTAGTGCTATTAGAAGTCTCCTTGAAAGACGTACCATTATTCCTAAACTGTCTTCTGATCCTAAGTTTGCCTCTTCTCCCATATATATTAAAGATGAAGATTATGATTTCTCTCTTGATTTATCCTATTTAGACATTGTTGAGAAAGAACCTTTTTGTGGGACTGAAAATGATAGTGTCGTGGCACATATGAATGAGCTTTCTACTATGAGTGCCTTATTCTCTGATGATTTTAAGATGCGCAAGTACTTTGTTACTAAGATCTTCCCTTTTTCACCAAAAGGGGAAGCTAAAGCTTGGTTTAATAGATTACCTCATAGATCCATTGATAGGCCTGAATGCTTGATTGCTTCTTTCTTCCAGAGATATATTCCTCCCAGTGCAGAGACTTTTTGATTTTAAACAGGGAGAAGAAGAGAAATTGCCTGAGTCATGGACAAGGTTTTGTGCCTTGATTTATGCACATCCTGGATGTCCATTACCTAAAAATGAGCTTCTTGATATTTATTATAATGGACTAACTGATGATTCTAGGACATACCTAGATAGTTTTGCTGATTGTGTTTTCAAGAAAAGAACTCCTACAAATGCTGAAGAATTAATGGATAAAATAAACAAGAATTATGATGATTGGACTTCAACTGAGCTAGATACACCTGAGCCTATTACTCCTAAAATAGTTGGGCATGAACCAGTGCCAACACCAACACTGAAGAAGAGGGGAGTGATTGCATTAAATGATGAAGTGATGAGAGAAGCTAAAAAATGTCTAAATGAGAAAGGTATTTGTAGCACCCCGGGTAAAACCACTACTATAAATCGCATGTCTTTATCTCTATGCATCATCATGACATCATCATGCATATTATTTTTGCTTAAAACTATGTTGCAAAAGACTATGTTGTTTTCTAAACTAGCCCTCCTTCAATTTCAAGTCAAACCCTCGGTACGACCGAATCTTTTATTTGTCTAAAAACAATTTACGAAAGTGTTTTTAAAAATAAAATTAAATAAATAATTTTGTGGGGAGGAAGCCAGATGACTAGGCCCAAGGCCCAGTCAAAGTCTACCTACAACCCACCTACAAATCCTAACCCTAATACCTAGACCAACCCCTGCCTCCACCACTCCCCACACCCGCCGCCACTCACCTCCCTAGAACACACACGACCCACCCCACCCTTCCTATACACACTCCACACAACCAAGGAAACACACACACACCCCATCGACCCGACCCCCTGGCCCCGCAAACCACCTCTGGCCCACCATCTCGCGAACGCCACGCACCCCCTCGACCCCGCTCGCATCTCCCTCCCTCACGCGGTCTATCTCCCTCCCACAGGCGCCGCCGCCGCCTCTGGTCGCACTCGCGAGCCGCCACGCCTCCCTGATCACCTCTCCGTCATAGCGAACCCCTCCGCCGCTCGTCCCTCCTTCCCCTGTCTCCGGCAGCAGGCCTGTGGCCGTGCACCGTGGAGCCCCTTGCCGCCTTCCCGCCTTGGCTCTCCCTCATCTAGCCGCCATCCTACGCTGCACCGCCTCCGGCCTGCCTCTCCGTTGGCCTCCCGCACCGCCGGCTGTCGTCTTCCTTGGCGAGCTCCTCCGCCCCGCCCTAGACCTCCTCCGTTGCGGTCGCCTCCCCAAGCTTCACCGCCGTGCGGTCGCCCTCTCCCTCCCCGATGAACTCCCCGAGATCCGGTGGACCCTGCTGTCCGTCGTGGCCGCCCGCCCCTACGATCCTGAGCCTCTGTCGTGCCCTTGCCGTCCTGTTCTGGCCATGGCCACCCCGGTACAAGCTCTCCAGCGCGCCCTACCGTTGTTCGTCCGCCATCGCGTGCTTCCCCGACATCGCCGGCCACCACGCCTCCTCTGGTCGCAGCTCCGACTCCAAGCCCTCCTCCATGTCGAGCTCGCCGGCCCCTCCCGTCCTCTGCTGCTTCTGTTGCACCATGTTCTTGCCCAGCGACGCCCAGGCCTGCGTGCACCTGGCCATGTTTGGCTCTTTCAAGCACCAGATGATTCACCTGCCTATTTTCATCTAGTATGGTCCGTCCTTCGTGCGATGCCTGTGCTGAAGGTACAGTAATACATTGTGTTGCTATATCTGCACTTCACCCATACTAAAGATTCCTTTGTTCATGTGTTGACGATGTGGTACTCTGTTCGGTATCTATCGACAAGATATTCACACACAATCGAAGCCGGAGCCCCAAGTTCTTCGTCATGGATCTTGGAGCCCCGAACCCATAACCGAAGCCCGATCCTGATCCTGACGTCGAGACCGAACCGAACCCCTGGAGCCAAGATCGTCGGAACCATGTGTGACCCCTATTTCAAGACCCCTCATGTTTTTATAATATATGATATATCTTGTTGCATAACAAAATTGTCATGCTTGCATACATATTGTGGTTTGTATATTGTGGTTTGGGGGATGTTGTCGTTTCACCTAAATTAAATATGGAGGTCATATGCGGGCAAATCTAGTCTTATATTGGCTCTATTTAAATTTGTGTAGCGAACCGGTGCTATCTTTTGCCTTGTTAATACAACATTTAAATTGCGGGGTACCTAAACAACATCAACCATTAACTAATTGTCCGGACCCCAGTTCCGCTTAATATGATCTAATTGCATCACACCTTTGCCATGTCATACATCATACATGCATCATGCCCGATCTTCTGTCGTAGTATTAAATATTGCATCCGGTGTTTCTGCTAGTGCTTTGCTTCTTCACAGATTAGGCCGATGAGTTGATGCGAGTGTCGACCCGATCTTCGGATGAACCTTCGGCAATGTTTTCAGGCGAGCATTCTCCCCCTTTTCTACCTATTTTACTTTTATAGTTTTTATTTCCTCCTGTTGATCTATTGCTATTTGTGTTGCGATGCTCTAGTTTTCGTACCCGGGATATCCCTTACAGCCTTATATTGCCTTGGACATATCCTATTACCTGTTGTTTGGTAGATAGTTCGACTTGCGTGTCGTAGTCTCTTGCTCAAGTGCTGTTGCGTGTCGTCAATTACCACATTTGTTGGAGTATTGCCGTATGTTTAATGTTGGAGATGATCATGGCTTTAATTATCGTTTAATAACTAAAATTGAAGTAGGTAAATGCAGAGGCACAGGTGGGTAATAGAAAATATCTGGTTGTTAACCGCTCACTGGTGTCCCGTAGGACCCCGAGTTCTTGACACCTGTTCCGAGATCGAGCGCGCTAACCACAGGTGGGGTGTGTGGGCACCCCCATCGATTAGTACCTGATTTCAAAGTACTGTACAGGGGGCCACAAAGTAGTTTGGGGCTTTATTACTATCATGTACTTATGTCAAGATTTACTTCTTTATTTACTATTGCGCGTGGAGCGCTTGTACTATTTTGGAACTCCGTCCCACGTTTTCGCGGTATCGACAAGCCCAGTCACACTTTCGGGTTCCCAGTCGTTTACAGCCGTCATCACAAACCCTGGGTCCGTCTCGGAGACTGGCCGACTTCGTTACGGGTAGCTCAGTGGGGTGGCCCCCATGTGCTTGCTTTGGGTCTGGGAAACGTCGTGTCCGAAACCCCGTCGACATACCGTTGGGTGTATGTTTTGTGATCTTGTACCTACCTGATCTGACAACAAGGGTGTATATGCATGTGGAAACTTTGGTGCGCCCCTGCAGGGTTAATTCTTTTCGAGAAGCCGTGTCCGCGGTTATGGACGACTTGGAGCATAGTTCTCGATCATAGAAAACTATAACTAAAGTTTAATGTTATAATTTGACTTGTATCCGATATGACTAGTAATCAGCTTCACTACAACAGAATGGCTAAATAAAAGTACCAACAACTGCTGGGTTTGGGATATCTCATGCTAATTGTATCTGACTAGTAAGTGTTGCAACTACTACGGAATGGTTAACTAAAAGTGCTCACTGCTTATTATATCAGGATGACTATCTATACCTGACTAGTAATTGCTGCAACGACAACTAAATAAATAAAATTGCCAACTGTGTGAGTTCCTCGGTTAACTTCCTCGTTTGGTCTCGAGGGGGAAATACCATGATGGGTATGTTTGGTGGTAGTATCAGGTTGGTTCCGAATAGATATTTCTTATCCCTCTCTGATAGCCGACAGTTATATCGAGTCTCTATAGGTTGTTTAGTGCATGCTGCGCTGCCGCTTCAGTCCACCATACCTATGTAGGCGAGGACCGCCGAATTCTAGTCTCGCCGTGTACTGCCCTCAGTACTGGCCGCTCTCTTTTTCTTTTGCCCTTTTCCGGCACCCCTTTTGTTTTAGCAAGTTTTGAGATCGACGTCGTTAGCAGGGTTACCCTTCCGTCTTGGGCTGGGCAGGGTTATGGACGCCATTGGTTATTCTTCAGGGCTCTTAGCTCAATTTGCATCTTGTCCGTTTTCGGACGCTGTATCGTTTTAAAGTTGAATTGGATCTTTGTATTGTATATATGTATTCTTGACTCTTTGAGTCGTTCATGTATATATCTGTTCTGTGGGTTCCATCGAGGACTAGTGTTTAATGATATTACTTCGTTTTCTACCCACACGAAAGTGCCTGGTGGGCACATTTGAATCGTTTCTATGCGGGTTTGGCGGGAATCGCTGAGTCTTGCATGGGACGATTTTGAGGGTGTTATAGAGTGGTATCAGAGCTCAGCAGTTGCGATACCCCACTGGTCCAGCCTGTAGGATTACTGTCACATCCCAAGATTTTCCAAATCTTGTAATGTGAAAATAAATTAATAAAATAAAACTTTGTTTGATTTTCAGAGCCAGAAGAAACTTTTTGAACTCAATTGGAACTTCAAACCCATTTGAATTAAATAAAATCATAAAGGGATTCTTAAAGATAAACATTTAATAAAGGAAATTAAAATGTTTTGGAATTACTATTTTGGATCTTTTAGTAAAAGGATTTGATATTCAAAAGAAAAGATGGATTTACAAATAAGGGTTATTTTATAAAAACAAAATAAAACTTGGCCAAGCTTTTGAATTAAAACAATTTATTTTAAATAAAATAGCAAAGGTTTAATTAAAAATAATAAAGGATTTCTTAAATAAAATAATTAATATCCAAACTCTTTTAAAAATAAAAGGTCTTACCAACTTAATTGAAACATCAAAACTTATTAAATTATTTAAAATAAGTTTTCTAAGTATTTTATATTCACAAATAAAATCTACTAAAATGTTTTGACTTTACTTTAGATTTTAAAATAAATATTCTCAATAAAACAAACCCTAGTGGATTTAACAATGAAAGTCTATTTTATATTAAATAGTGGACTCTAAAATAAAATGTTATCTTGTTTTAAAACAAATTTCTCAATATTATATATTCCCAGATTAAACCTACTAATTTTATATTTAGGTTTCAAATAAAGATTTTAATAATAAAATCAAACTCTAATTGATTTAATAACTAAGGCCCATTTTATATAATTATTATTGGACCCTAAAGTAAAATAATATTTTGTTTTAAACAAGTATCCAAGTACTATTTATTTCCAAATAAAACCTACTGATTTGTTCTAAAAATATTGAATTTAAAATAGTGATTTTATCAAATAAATCAAACCTTATTAAAAATAAAATAACTAAAAGTACATTTTATTTAATTAATGAATGGATCCTAAAATGAATTAAAATATTATTTTATTTTAGAATTTTTGGTATGTGTTACTGAACAGAATCAAGTTCAAAAGTTGTGAAGTGTGATGTTGGTTTGAATTTATTTGGTAGATTGAATCATGTGTTTGAATAATCAATTCAGAAAATAAAATAGAAAAGAATAAAACAAATAGACAGAAAAAAAAGAGAGGAATCAGACCAGCCCAACAAGGCCCAGCCCAACAATCCCACAGCCCAGATTCCCCTCCCCCGAAGAGTTACTTTTCTCACCCCAAAAGCAACCCACATCCTCACTAGCAGGTGGACCTTCCCTCGATTCTTTTTCCCCACTGACCAGTGGACCCTTTCCACTGTTTGTCCTCCCCACCCGCACGACCCTTCTCCCCCACCCCTCGCCGGCCGTTGCAGGCGGATTAACTCCGGCGTAATACGCCTTAATCTCGCAATGAATCTGCCACTTGACCACGCAGGATAAATCGCCAGCACCCCATCTTCATTTTCCCCCTGACCCCTTCCCCGAGCACGCCCCCAGGCCGTCGCAATTCGTCCTCGAACGGCTTCGTCTCCGACGAGCTTCCACCGACGAATCCGACCAGCACACACCACCCCGAGCCTTCCCGAGCACCCTGGCAGCCTCCCCACTCCCAGACCTTCCTCCCCGTACCACCCATTTGACCGTGGGCGCCCCAGAGCCTCGGCTACGACAAACTTCTGAGCGCCGCCGTCTGTCTCGCCTCCGACGAGCTCCTCCGGTAATTCCAGACCACCCCGACCCCCTCGTTCACGCACACGCCTTCTTCGTGTCCTTGCGCTCCTGACCGTGTGCCTCGTTTGTCTCCGGGTGATTCCTAGCTTCGTCTTCGACTTCGACCAGAGCCGTCCGTCGCCAGTACCAACTCCGGCGAGCAATCCTGCCCATCCCCGTGCACCCCTCGACGGACCAGTCCCACGTTGAGCATCGGCGTCGCTCCACGAACCCGGTGAGCTTCCTCCCTCTCTCCCTCGCTTCCTGCATCGCCAGCGCCGCCGCCAACTGGCCGCTCCGCCGCTCGCCGGTAGCATATCGCCGCCCATCTGTGGCTGGTGTGCCTAGCACCGTTAGATCGTCATCGTAAGGCCACGAAAGAATTTAACTGAAGCGGTAAGTAACCACTGCGCGCCGCACGATTTAACTTAATCCAACGGCTGTCGTCGCGTGATCCAACCGAAACGGTACCGACGAATAGGAAGCCGCCGCGTGTCACCAGATAGATTGAAATTAGAATTTGAAATCAGAATTATTTACAAACTTCAAACCCTTATATCTTTTGATCCACACGTCCAAATTTTGCAAATTTTATATCAATGAATTCAGGAGAACAAGCCCTAGCCAACCCTACCATTAGTTTAGCAAATAGTATTTGATAGATTGTTTGATTTTGCAGATTCTTTTGTGTGCTTGCTAACATTAGAAAAATCATTTAAAAATGAATTTTGAGATCAAACCTTTGCCAATTGGTTTGTTGTGACCCTACTGACCCTAGGAACCAACCCATAGTGTTAAAAATTATTTTTGTGAAATTTAAGTTGAATTATTTAACTAAGTCATTTTCTAGCCAAATAAAAATAATAGTTTTATTTATGAAAATGTGTATGGAAAGAAAACTTTGAGAAAATAGTTTGGACCAAACCTACTGACCCAAGAACACCAAGTTTTGCAATAGAAACTCATTTGGTGAACCCTATAGACTAATGCCTTAATAAAAATATTTCTACACCACATAAAATAACACTTTGTTTTGAAAATGGTTTTTAAGTGAAACCTTTTGCAAATGACTTAGCCACTTTAGGAAATGACCATTAGATGTACCCAAATGACTATGACCCACTAGGAACCACTTTTTCAAACAAAACAAAGCTTGGCATGCTTGCATGCATTTCTTTGACTTTGTTATTTATGTGTGTTGTTTTGCTTGATTGGTAGATTGAGTTTGTGCCTTGCTTGATTGATTTGTAGTGACTTGAAGAGTGTGATTGTTGCAAAGATCAAGAAGTGAACCTACACTCTACCAAAAAGGCAAGTGATGCTTCATACTTTTGTCCCATTACTTTCTCTATGCATTAGTGATTTTGCTAAGTAAACTTGCATGGATTTTGCTAAGTATAGATCTTGCTATAGGAAATCCTAGTAGATGAATACTTAGTAGGATTTTCCTAAGTTAAAGTTTCCTAATACTACCAAGCTTAGCTTAGCTAATAGAAAACATGGGTGGAATATATATTCACACTATGGAAAAATATTCTAAGTCTGAGGACTTATGTTTTTTTTGTTTAATAAAACAACTAAGTTAATGAATCCCCTGGGTGGAATGGGCTTGCTTGGTGGAGAATGGTTGAGTGGTTCACAATGCCATGGCTTGGATTGTGTATCTCACTTGTGGAATGCCACCCAGGCACAAAGAGATTTGAGATGTCAAATGTTGAGAAGCTTCAAGTGCAACCACTTGGCAATATGGGCTCTGCCATGATCATATAGGTTGCAAGAACTTAGCCAAATGGACAGTGGGTGGTAGTGTTTGATAGGTTGGAGCGCGTCCATTTTGGTCTAAGGGAAAGCTTCTGAAAGATCTTGTCTTGGGAAACCAAATCTTGTGGGTAAAGTGCACCACCTCTGCAGAGTGTAAAATCTAAGTACTTAGCCATGTCCCTGGTAAAGGACAATTTGAGCATTAAGACATGGAAGCAATCTAGAATCTCATCATTCAAATTTCTAAAGTTAAAATATTGTGGTTGAACAAGGGTTGTTTGAATTCTTCAATCATTGATGGAGAGATGGCTTGGTACAAGGATCTTGAAATCTTTGATTGAGGAAATGATTTTGTCAAGCAAAAACTTAGTATTTTCAAAATGTTAAGGAAAATCTATTTTGAGCAATGCAAGCCTCAACTCCACTTAGCCAAATGCATATAGATGATAGATTCCACTATACTACCATAGTATCACTTGCCAGTACAATTCAAATGTATTGACCCTTTGTGGCTGTAACTTGTATGTTGCAGGTTTGATTGATTTTAGTGAAGATTGTTTGATTAGGATTACAAAGTCTACAACCAACATCTGCCTGTGGCACTTTGAAGATGAAGGACCACTTGACCATAGTTATTCTGCTGCAATGTAATGAAATAGCCTAATGAGCTATGTTTGATGTAATAAACTTATGTTATTCCTGGTTATAAAGTTATATTATGACCTTTGTTTCTTGATATTACATCTTAACTGTGGATGCTAGCTATTGATCCAGGGACTAGCATTGTAAACACAGGAGGCTCTATCTTATTAAAGATTCGGACCCCTACAGATGGTATCAGAGCATTGTGTTGCCTGTAGGATTTGTAAAACCTAGGATTGGACAAAAACCCTTAGAAAAATAAGAGTTATATTTTGATCCAAAACTTATTTACAAAAACACTTGTAAACTCTTTCCTCAACCATTTTGGTTTCAACTCTACTTCTCTTCTACTTCAACTTGATGGAAAACCTACCCCATGACCAAAGACTACACCATATGCAAAAGACTTCTTCAACATATTCAACTCTAATGACTTCAACATCTTCAGCATATTCACCAAGGACTACAAGTGAAACAAGGAAATCTTACTCAAGATTTAGAGACTGAGGGAATGCAAAATAAGAAGAAACCATCAACAACTTTGAAGAATTGCAACCAAGAGTTTTTCTCAAGGAAACCATGATCTCAAGTAAGAAGAAGCAACCAAGAAGGAAGGAATGATCACAAGTGAACCATATAGATGGACCACCATATTTAGTATAAGTCAAACCCACCAACTTATGTGGTGTAACAAAAATATTTTTGTTTGCCTAAAAATATGCTTGAAACTTGTTGTTTAAGTGGAATGTTTGTTTGTGATTGCTTGCACATTGCTTGTGTGAATTGTGGTGTGTGTGATTAGAACCCTTACATAGAAATCTTTTGCCTATTCTAATCTCCCTTCAACCCAAACAGATGACTACTCCAAGAAACTCCAACATCAAGGTTGATGATAACAACAACAACAACAACCAAGAGAACAACATGAGAGAACTTATAGTAACCCAAAACCAGTTGAGCCAAGAGACAACTCAGCTTTTAGCCAACAACAATGGACTAGACCCAGCCATACAAAGAATTTTGAAACTTCAATCCCAAATGTTGCAAGGACTAGTTACTCAGATGATCAACATGAGAGAAAACTTTTCCCAAAGAACTAATGACAGCAAGGATGACAAAGATGCTAATCTAGAAGGAACCCAAGCTAGCAATATTTTCAAAGACAAGGATCATGCATCCAAGAAACATGAAGATCAATGCCCCAAGAAGAGAGAAAGATCTCCCACCTATGAAGAACATGAAATAGAAGAACTCCTAGCTATGGAGAGACCCAAAAAGAAGAAGAAGAAATGCCCCAACCCTAACAAGAAAGATATTACTCAAGAGCAATGTTACAATTGCAAAGAGATGGGACACTATGCTAATGAATGCCCAGAAAAGAAGAAGAACCAAAGAAACAAACAAAAGGCAATGATACCAAAGGAAAAGAAAGATATCAGCCAAGTGATGTGTTTCAAATGCAAGGAACTAGGCCACTATGCAAACAATTGTCCAGAAAGGATAGAGAACAAGTTAAACAAGTCTATGAAGGATCTCAACCTTGGCCCATGAGTCAAGTAAAGAAACCAAGGACACATGCAACTGTTTACTTAGAGAGATTTTTCCCAGAAACCCAAGAAGGCCAATATGTAATTTTGTTTGAAAATTTTTAAGGGTGGTAGTACCCTAGTTGTTTTGAACTTGCTTGTAACCCCAGCCTCCCCAAATCTCGGGACGAGATTTATTTTAAGGGTGGTAGCCTGTCACATCCCAAGATTTTCCAAATCTTGTAATGTGAAAATAAATTAATAAAATAAAACTTTGTTTGATTTTCAGAGCCAGAAGAAACTTTTTGAACTCAATTGGAACTTCAAACCCATTTGAATTAAATAAAATCATAAAGGGATTCTTAAAGATAAACATTTAATAAAGGAAATTAAAATGTTTTGGAATTACTATTTTGGATCTTTTAGTAAAAGGATTTGATATTCAAAAGAAAAGATGGATTTACAAATAAGGGTTATTTTATAAAAACAAAATAAAACTTGGCCAAGCTTTTGAATTAAAACAATTTATTTTAAATAAAATAGCAAAGGTTTAATTAAAAATAATAAAGGATTTCTTAAATAAAATAATTAATATCGAAACTCTTTTAAAAATAAAAGGTCTTACCAATTTAATTGAAACATCAAAACTTATTAAATTATTTAAAATAAGTTTTCTAAGTATTTTATATTCACAAATAAAATCTACTAAAATGTTTTGACTTTACTTTAGATTTTAAAATAAATATTCTCAATAAAACAAACCCTAGTGGATTTAACAATGAAAGTCTATTTTATATTAAATAGTGGACTCTAAAATAAAATGTTATCTTGTTTTAAAACAAATTTCTCAATATTATATATTCCCAGATTAAACCTACTAATTTTATATTTAGGTTTCAAATAAAGATTTTAATAATAAAATCAAACTCTAATTGATTTAATAACTAAGGCCCATTTTATATAATTATTATTGGACCCTAAAGTAAAATAATATTTTGTTTTAAACAAGTATCCAAGTACTATTTATTTCCAAATAAAACCTACTGATTTGTTCTGAAAATATTGAATTTAAAATAGTGATTTTATCAAATAAATCAAACCTTATTAAAAATAAAATAACTAAAAGTACATTTTATTTAATTAATGAATGGATCCTAAAATGAATTAAAATATTATTTTATTTTAGAATTTTTGGTATGTGTTACTGAACAGAATCAAGTTCAAAAGTTGTGAAGTGTGATGTTGGTTTGAATTTATTTGGTAGATTGAATCATGTGTTTGAATAATCAATTCAGAAAATAAAATAGAAAAGAATAAAACAAATAGACAGAAAAAAAAGAGAGGAATCAGACCAGCCCAACAAGGCCCAGCCCAACAATCCCACAGCCCAGATTCCCCTCCCCCGAAGAGTTACTTTTCTCACCCCAAAAGCAACCCACATCCTCACTAGCAGGTGGACCTTCCCTCGATTCTTTTTCCCCACTGACCAGTGGACCCTTTCCACTGTTTGTCCTCCCCACCCGCACGACCCTTCTCCCCCACCCCTCGCCGGCCGTTGCAGGCGGATTAACTCCGGCGTAATACGCCTTAATCTCGCAATGAATCTGCCACTTGACCACGCAAGATAAATCGCCAGCACCCCTTCTTCATTTTCCCCCTGACCCCTTCCCCGAGCACGCCCCCAGGCCGTCGCAATTCGTCCTCGAACGGCTTCGTCTCCGACGAGCTTCCACCGACGAATCCGACCAGCACACACCACCCCGAGCCTTCCCGAGCACCCTGGCAGCCTCCCCACTCCCAGACCTTCCTCCCCGTACCACCCATTTGACCGCGGGCGCCCCAGAGCCTCGGCTACGACAAACTTCTGAGCGCCGCCGTCTGTCTCGCCTCCGACGAGCTCCTCCGGTAATTCCAGACCACCCCGACCCCCTCGTTCACGCACACGCCTTCTTCGTGTCCTTGCGCTCCTGACCATGTGCCTCGTTTGTCTCCGGGTGATTCCTAGCTTCGTCTTCGACTTCGACCAGAGCCGTCCGTCGCCAGTACCAACTCCGGCGAGCAATCCTGCCCATCCCCGTGCGCCCCTCGACGGACCAGTCCCACGTTGAGCATCGGCGTCGCTCCACGAACCCGGTGAGCTTCCTCCCTCTCTCCCTCGCTTCCTGCATCGCCAGCGCCGCCGCCAACTGGCCGCTCCGCCGCTCGCCGGTAGCATATCGCCGCCCATCTGTGGCTGGTGTGCCTAGCACCGTTAGATCGTCATCGTAAGGCCACGAAAGAATTTAACTGAAGCGGTAAGTAACCACTGCGCGCCGCACGATTTAACTTAATCCAACGGCTGTCGTCGCGTGATCCAACCGAAACGGTACCGACGAATAGGAAGCCGCCGCGTGTCACCAGATAGATTGAAATTAGAATTTGAAATCAGAATTATTTACAAACTTCAAACCCTTATATCTTTTGATCCACACGTCCAAATTTTGCAAATTTTATATCAATGAATTCAGGAGAACAAGCCCTAGCCAACCCTACCCTTAGTTTAGCAAATAGTATTTGATAGATTGTTTGATTTTGCAGATTCTTTTGTGTGCTTGCTAACATTAGAAAAATCATTTAAAAATGAATTTTGAGATCAAACCTTTGCCAATTGGTTTGTTGTGACCCTACTGACCCTAGGAACCAACCCATAGTGTTAAAAATTATTTTTGTGAAATTTAAGTTGAATTATTTAACTAAGTCATTTTCTAGCCAAATAAAAAGAATAGTTTTATTTATGAAAATGTGTATGGAAAGAAAACTTTGAGAAAATAATTTGGACCAAACCTACTGACCCAAGAACACCAAGTTTTGCAATAGAAACTCATTTGGTGAACCCTATAGACTAATGCCTTAATAAAAATATTTCTACACCACATAAAATAACACTTTGTTTTGAAAATGGTTTTTAAGTGAAACCTTTTGCAAATGACTTAGCCACTTTAGGAAATGACCATTAGATGTACCCAAATGACTATGACCCACTAGGAACCACTTTTTCAAACAAAACAAAGCTTGGAATGCTTGCATGCATTTCTTTGACTTTGTTATTTATGTGTGTTGTTTTGCTTGATTGGTAGATTGAGTTTGTGCCTTGCTTGATTGATTTGTAGTGACTTGAAGAGTGTGATTGTTGCAAAGATCAAGAAGTGAACCTACACTCTACCAAAAAGGCAAGTGATGCTTCATACTTTTGTCCCATTACTTTCTCTATGCATTAGTGATTTTGCTAAGTAAACTTGCATGGATTTTGCTAAGTATAGATCTTGCTATAGGAAATCCTAGTAGATGAATCCTTAGTAGGATTTTCCTAAGTTAAAGTTTCCTAATACTACCAAGCTTAGCTTAGCTAATAGAAAACATGGGTGGAATATATATTCACACTATGGAAAAATATTCTAAGTCTGAGGACTTATGTTTTTTTTTGTTTAATAAAACAACTAAGTTAATGAATCCCCTGGGTGGAATGGGCTTGCTTGGTGGAGAATGGTTGAGTGGTTCACAATGCCATGGCTTGGATTGTGTATCTCACTTGTGGAATGCCACCCAGGCACAAAGAGATTTGAGATGTCAAATGTTGAGAAGCTTCAAGTGCAACCACTTGGCAATATGGGCTCTGCCATGATCATATAGGTTGCAAGAACTTAGCCAAATGGACAGTGGGTGGTAGTGTTTGATAGGTTGGAGCGCGTCCATTTTGGTCTAAGGGAAAGCTTCTGAAAGATCTTGTCTTGGGAAACCAAGTCTTGTGGGTAAAGTGCACCACCTCTGCAGAGTGTAAAATCTAAGTACTTAGCCATGTCCCTGGTAAAGGACAATTTGAGCATTAAGACATGGAAGCAATCTAGAATCTCATCATTCAAATTTCTAAAGTTAAAATATTGTGGTTGAACAAGGGTTGTTTGAATTCTTCAATCATTGATGGAGAGATGGCTTGGTACAAGGATCTTGAAATCTTTGATTGAGGAAATGATTTTGTCAAGCAAAAACTTAGTATTTTCAAAATGTTAAGGAAAATCTATTTTGAGCAATGCAAGCCTCAACTCCACTTAGCCAAATGCATATAGATGATAGATTCCACTATACTACCATAGTATCACTTGCCAGTACAATTCAAATGTATTGACCCTTTGTGGCTGTAACTTGTATGTTGCAGGTTTGATTGATTTTAGTGAAGATTGTTTGATTAGGATTACAAAGTCTACAACCAACATCTGCCTGTGGCACTTTGAAGATGAAGGACCACTTGACCATAGTTATTCTGCTGCAATGTAATGAAATAGCCTAATGAGCTATGTTTGATGTAATAAACTTATGTTATTCCTGGTTATAAAGTTATATTATGACCTTTGTTTCTTGATATTACATCTTAACTGTGGATGCTAGCTATTGATCCAGGGACTAGCATTGTAAACACAGGAGGCTCTATCTTATTAAAGATTGGGACCCCTACAATAACCTAGCTAACGGCCGATTTCGAGTGTCAAAACTATTTTGGAAAAAATCGGTTGAATAGATCTAATTAGGTTTGCTTTTACTCCTTACCTCTCTACTATTCTCCTCTTACCTCGACGTGTTTTGAATTTGCTTTCTTATCTTTTATTTGAGTCCAGGAATTCTTGTGGTTGGGTTTCTGTCGTACCTTCAGGGTTTCGCTTCCATCCTCTTGTGACGGTGCTTCGACATCTGGTCTTCATGCTATTTGAGGAATCTTCCTATGTTGTACCTTCCAGTGGACCGAAAATTCAGTAGAAATTTTCTTTGTACCCTTTGGTGTTCCCAAGACGACAACGACTTCATCAACGTCTGATCTGATGAAGAGACCGCATCACTCCTTTGTATTCCGAACATTGTTTGTCGAGATCTTCAGTCTGAATTCCGAGAGTTGGTTGCATAATCCATTTGTTCATGTACAGAGTAATGCTTTGAGTGCGGGATGGAGTCGCGACCATACCACTACCCTTATCATTCGCTTTTGTACACTGAATGGTGGATCGATGCAATTCGTACTCCTTCCCTGGAAGTTAGAGGTGGCCTTACCTTTAACTCCGTCTGTTGTTTATCCAGAGCGTTCCCTCGACGAACATGATCAATGACCTCTTGTTGGTGGTGTCGCCGATTTCAAGATGGAGAAGGAATACTTGTTAGTGGTGTCGCAAGGATCTACATGAAGCGAGAAGATTCGGAGCGTCAGCCTTCTTCCAAGTACCATGAGGCAGATCTCGAGGGCGAGATCCATTGTTAGTGGTGTCGAATTGTAGCACCCTGGGAAAAACCACTACTATAAATCGCATGTCTTTATCTATGTGCATCATCATGCATATTATTTTTGCTTAAAACTATGTTGCAAAAGACTATGTTGTTTTCTAAACTAGCCCTCCTTCAATTTCAAATCAAACCCTCAGTCCGACCGAATCTTTTATTTGTCTAAAAAAAATTTACGAAAGTGTTTTTAAAAATAAAATAAAATAAATAATTTTGTGGGGAGGCAGCCAGATGACTAGGCCCAAGGCCCAGTCAAAGTCTACCTACAACCCACCTACAAACCCTAACCCTAATACCTAGACCAAACCCTGCCTCCACCACTCCCCACACCCGCCGCCACTCACCTCCCTGGAACACACATGACCCACCCCACCCTTCCTGTACACACTCGACACAACCAAGGAAACACGCACACACCCCATCGACCCGACCCCCATGCGACCGACCCCCTGGCCCCGCAAACAACCTCTGTCCCACCACCTCGCGAACGCCACGCACCCCCTCGACCCCGCTCGCATCTCCCTCCCTCACGCGTTCTGTCTCCCTCCCATAGGCGCCGCCGCCTCTGGTCGCACTCGCGAGCCACCACGCCTCCCTGATCACCTCTCCGTCACAGCGAACCCCTCCGCCGCTCGTCCCTCCTTCCCCTGTATCCGGCAGAAGGCCTATGGCCGTGCGCCGTGGAGCCCCTTGTCGCCTTCCTGCCTTGGCTCTCCCTCATCTAGCCGCCATCCTACGCTGCACTGCCTCCGGCTTGCCTCTCCGTTGGCCTCCCGTGTGGCCGGTTGTCGCCTTCCTTGGCGAGCTCCTTCGACCCGCCCTAGACCTCCTCCGTTGCGTTCGCCTCCCCAAGATTCACCGCCGCGCGGTCGCCCTCTCCCTCCCCGACGACCTCCCCGCGATCCGGAGGACGCTGCCGTCCGTCGTGACCGCCTGCCCCTGTGATCCCGAGCCTCCGCCGTGCCCTTGCCGTCCTGTTCTGGCCGTGGCCACCCCGGTACAAGCTCTCCAGCATGCCCTGCCATTGTTCGGCCGCCGTCGCGTGCTTCCCCGACATCGCCGGCCACCACGCCTCCTCTAGTCGCAGCTCCGACTCTAGGCCCTCCTCCATGTCGAGCTCACCGGCCCCTCCCGTCCTCTGATGCTTCTGCTGCGCCATGTTCTTGCCCAGCGACGCCCAGGCCTGCGTGCACCTGGCCATGTTTAGCTGTTTCAAGCACCGGCTGATTCACCTGCCTATTTTCATCTAGTATGGTCCGTCCTTCGTGCGATGCATGTGCTGAAGGTACAGTAATACATTGTGTTGCTATATCCGCACTTCACCCATACTAAAGATTCATTTGTTCATGTGTTGACGATGTGGTACTCTGTTCGGTATCTATTGACAAGATCTTCACACACAATCGAAGCCGGAGCCCCAAGTTCTTCGTCATGGATCTTGGAGCCCCGAACCCATAACCGAAGCCCGATCCTGCTCCCTACGTCGAGACCGAACCGAACACCTGGAGCCAAGATCGTCGGAACCATGTGTGACCCCTATTTCAAGACACCTCATGTTTTTATAATATATGATATATCTTGTTGCATAACTAAATTGTCATGCTTGCATACATATTGTGGTTTGTGTATTGTTGTTTGGGGGATGTTGTCGTTTCACCTAAATTAAATATGGAGGTCATATGCGGGCAATTCTAGTTTTTTATTGGCTCTATTTAAATTTGTGTAGCGAACCGGTGCTATCTTTTGCCTTGTTAATACAACATTTAAATTGCGGGGTACCTAAACAACATCAACCATTAACTAATTGTCCGGACCCCAGTTCCGCTTAATATGACCTAATTGCATCACACCTTTGCCATGTCATACATCATACATGCATCATGCCCGGTCTTCTATCGTATTATTAAATACTGCATCCGGTGTTTCTACTAGTGCTTTGCTTCTTCACGGATTAGGCCGATAAGTTGATGCGATTGTCGACCCGATCTTCGGATGAACCTTTGGTAATGTTTTCAGGCGAGCATTCTCCCCCTTTTCTACCTATTTTACTTTTATAGTTTTTATTTCCTCCTGTTGATCTATTGCTATGTGTGTTGCGATGCTCTAGTTTTCGTACCCGGGATATCCCTTGCAGCCTTATATTGCCCTGGACACATCCTATTACCTGTTGTTTGGTAGATAGTTGGATTTGCGTGTCGTAGTCGCTTGCTCAAGTGCTATTGCGTGTCGTCAAGTACCGCATTTGTTGGAGTATTGCCGTATGTATAATGTTGGAGATGATCATGGCTTTAATTATCTTTTAATAACTAAAATTGAAGTAGAATAAATGCAGAGGCAACGGTGGGTAATAGACAATATTTGATTTTTAACCGCTCACTGGTGTCCCGTAGGACCCCGAGTTCTTGACACCTGTTCCGAGATCGAGCGTTCTAACCACAGGTGGGGTGTGTGGGCACCCCCATCGATTAGTACCTGATTTCAAAGTACTGTACCGGGGGCCACAAAGTAGTTTGGGGCTTTATTACTATCCTGTAATTATGCCATGATTTACTGCTTTATTTACTATTGCGCGTGGAGCACTTGTACTGTTTTGGAACCCCGTGCCATGTTTTCGCGGTATCGACAAGCCCAGTCACACTTTCGGGTTCCCAGTCGTTTACAGCCGTCGTCACAAACCCTAGGTCCGTCTCGGAGACCGGCCGACATCGTTACGGGTAGCTTAGTGGGGTGGCCCCCATGTGCTTGCTTTGGGTCTAGGAAACGTCGTGTCTGAAACCCCGTCGACATACCGTTGGGTGTATGTTTTGTGATCTTGTACCTACCTGATCTGACAACAAGGGTGTAGGTGTGTGTGGAAACATGGTTGCACCCCTGCAGGGATAAATCTTTTCGAGAAGCCGTGTCCGCGGTTATGGACGACTTGGAGCACAGTTCTCGATCATAGACAACTATAACTACAGTTTACTGTTATAATTTGACTTGTATCCGATATGACTAGTAATCAGCTTCACTACAACAGAATGGCTAAATAAAAGTACCAACAACTGCTGGGTTTGGGATATCTCATGCTAATTGTATCTGACTAGTAAGTGTTGCAACTACTACGGAATGGTTAACTAAGAGTGCTCACTGCTTATTATATCAGGATGACTATCTATACCTAACTAGTAATTGCTGCAACGACAACTAAATAAATAAACTGCCAACTGTGTGAGTTCCTCGGTTGACTTCCTCGTTTGGTCTCGAGGGGGAAATACCAGGATGGGTATGATTGGTGGTAGTATCAGGTTGGTTCCGAATAGATCTTTCTTATCCATCTCTGATAGACGACAGTTATCTCGAGTCTCTATAGGTTGTTTAGTGCATGCTGCGCTGCTGCTTCATTCCACCATACCTATGTAGGCGAGGACCGCCGAATTCTAGTCTCGTTGTGTACTGGCCTCGGTACTGACCGCTCTCTTTTTCTTTTGCCCTTTGCCGGCACCCCTTTTGTTTTAGAAGGTTTTGAGATCGACGTCGCTAGGAGGGTTACCCTTCCGGCTTGGCCTGGGCAGGGTTATGGACGCCATTGGTTATTCTTCAGGGCTCTTAGCTCAATTTGCATCTTGTCCGTAGTCGGACGCTGTATCGTTTTAAATTTGAATTGGATCTTTGTATTGTATATCTGTATTCTTGACTATTTGAGTCGTTGATGTATATATCTGTTCTGTGGATTCCATCGAGGACTATTGTGTAATGATATTACTTCGTTTTCCACCCGCACGAAAGTGCCTGGTGGGCACCTTTGAATCGTTTCTATGCGGGTTTGGCGGGAATTGCTGAGACTTGCATAGGGCCGATTTTGAGGGTGTTATAGTATTAGAGTTGAAGATGTGAAGAATTTACCTCCTATAGAAGAATTATGTAAGCAAATTCCCCACTCATATACTATTGAGGTACACTCTCTCCGCTTTGATGAAGGCGATATTCCCTATGGTAAGCCTCCTAATCAATGCTTAGATGAACTTGACACATTTATTGTTAAACAAGGTAATTTTAATAAACAAGTTCAGAATCATTTATTGGAAAACTCTAGAGCTATTAATTAGTTGAAAGATATTATGGAAAGAACTGCTAATGTTGTTAAATTGGTTTGTAAACACTTTCAAATGGTTCAAACTCAAATTGATCAACTTGTTAAGGTACAAAAGGATATTCTAGTTAATACCTCAAGGAATAAACATGCTTATGGAATTAGAACTACGAGTGGTATAGCTACTCAAGATCCTTTATATCCTGAAGGACACCCTAAAATAATTGAGCAGGATTCCCAACAAGGTGAACGTAGTGGTAGTAATCGTAAGAGAAAGAAAAAGAAACATAAAATAGTCGAGGAACCCTCTGAACTTACTATAGATCCTAATAGTATATATCTCTGATGCTGAAACTGAAAGTGGTAATGATAAAAATGATGCTCCTGATAAGGAGGAAGTTGAGGAAGAACCTGAAAAGAACACTAAGAGCACTATGTACTCTATGGAAGATTTTATTTCTAAAAAACATGGTAGTGAGAGAGAACCTTGGGTGCAGAAACCTATGCCTTTTCCCAATAAGAAACACAAGTCAAAGGAGGAAGAACACTACAACAAGTTTTATGTGTGGATGAATCCTTTATTTTTGCAAATTCCTTTGACTGATGCTATTAAGTTGCCTCCTTATTCAAAGTATATGAAGGATATTGTCTCTAATAAAAGGAAGATTCCTAATGAGGAAATGTCTAATTTTCTTGCTAATTATTCCTTCAATGGTAAGGTTCCAAAGAAACTCGGTGATCCAGGTATACCAACTATTCCTTGTTCTATTAAAAATTATTATGTTAGAACTTCTTTATTTGATTTGGGAGCTGGAGTAAGTGTTATGCCTTTTTCTCTCTACAAGAGACTCCAGCTAGAAAAGTTGATACCAACTGATATATATTTGCAAATGGCTGATAAGTCTACTACTGTCAACACCTGGATTTTTAATCCCAGATGCTTGTTATGCCATACATCGCAATCCCAGGATTACCAAATACAACTCACTAAGCTAATTCTCAAGTGCTACTACTCCTCAGAGTCGGTGTAATAATTATCCTCATCATCCTCATCGTCATCGATGAAGGCGAAATCCTCCTCATCAGTGAAGAAGTCCATGGCCTGATCCTCCAGAAATTCATCATCATCGTCGCTCATATAAGAGTAGGGATCTCCACGAAGATCTTTGTAACATCCCAAAAATCATAGTTCAAAACTCATTCATATCATCTTTGCATCATTCATTCATTTAGGGTTTTTCTCAAAAATCACTTAGTGATAGAATATGAGCTATGATTTCATGTGGACAAATTATCCCAAATAACCATCACCCTTTGAAATTTGAATGTTTAAGTACTTGTTTGCTTGCCTCCATTGATGGAAAGTTTAGGTGAAACTTTTAAACCCCAAGATTTCAAATTTAGAAGAAGTTTCAAAATCCCTTTAAATTATTTGCAAACAGGAACAACTCTCTAATTATTTTAGAAACCAAGCTGGACCAAGCCTTGCAAAGTAACCACTTAGTTTTATGACTGTTTTTGAATCCACAAAACCCTGCAAAAATTCCCAAGGCAGTTTGATTTCAAAAGGATTTGAATTCATATCAAAATTCATACCAGGAAATGAATTTAGAAAAAGAAAAGAGTACCTCAATAGAAAGAGGCCACGCGGCCTGAATCTGGCCCAGCAGAAGAACGAGCCCAGTAAGCCCACCCGGGGATCTTCTTTTCTTCTCCCACGCGCGAGCACACGCAAACTGACGCTGACAAGCAGACCCCACCCAAACTCCGCGCACCTCGCTGACAAGCGGGCCATCTCCACGCCAGCGTCGTCTCCACCCGCACGACCTGTTCGTCCCCAATCAACGCTGACGTTTCCTGAGTAATAATCGTGGCGTCAATTCGAATCAATGGACGAGTAATTCTCGCGCTTAGCCAGGCTATATAAACCCCCTCTGTCCCCTCTCTCTTTTCCCCCAAACCCCAAGCACAGAACGCCCCCAGGCTGCGCGCATTTCTCTCTGCAACCCCGCCGTCTCCGACGACTGCGCCGGCGAATTCCGGTGAGTCTCGAGTTCCCCCCAGTCTCGCGTTCACGCTATCCTGTTCAGTGAACCTCTGTGCATCTTCTGACACTTTCCGTTTGCCTTCGCATGACCCCTAGCTTCGGCAACGTCGACGACTGGCCGCCACCGTCTCCTGCACGAACTCCGGCGACCTCCCTCCGTAAGTAGCCACCGCCCCTTGCGCTCTGACTAATACGCCTAGAATCCTCATTGTCTTGCGCATCTGACTGTAACCCTGTTTTGGGTTAGCGCGACGAGGAACCTCGCCAACGTCGACGACTGACTGTGGCTGACGCATTCGCGAACTCCGGCGAGGAATCCCCGACGACCCCGTGCGCCCCTTCCCAAGCCATTGCCACCTTGAGCATCAGCAGCCTCCTGCGGTTCTGGTAAGCATCTCCTCCCTTCCCCGGGCGACCTAGAACGCCGGCACCGCCACTGACTGACGCGCCGCCGCCTGTCACCGCCGGTAGCGCCGCTCGTTTTTGGTTAGGAGATTCTTAGCTGTTAGATCTGAATCCTACGCGTAGAAACACTTCACTTAACGAAGGGGTATGGACAGATCTGAGCCGCGCAGCGTTAGTTAGATCCAACGGCACAGAAGGGTGATCCGGTGCGAACCGGTACGCGCTAGTAATAACGCGACGCGTGGCAAGGTTAAATTAAAAACAGAATTTAAAACCGGATTTAGATTCAAACTTCAAATGCTTATAACTTTTGAATTCCACGTTAGATTTTTGCAAACTTTATACCGTTGGATTCAGAGAAACAAGGCCTTTCAGAATGTCCACTTTATTTAGCATATAGTAACAGTTAAAAATGATTTATTTATAGAACATGTTATAGGACCATTTTAAATGGAAATTATTTTAGTAGACTATGTGGGAGCCAAATGAGTTTGTATTGGCAAAATTTTGTGTTATGTTAAGTTCAGTAGTCATAAGCATACTTGGTAGTAATTTCAAAAATCATCACTTAGTAGATTCTTGCATGCATGCATTCATATTATTTTTGATTGTATATAATTGTGTGTAATTGTATGCTATTATTTCTTGTGTAGATTTTGCTAGTGATTGTGATTGTGAAGAGTGCTACTCTCCCCACTACCAAGGCAAGTGATATTTCATCAACATTTTGTCCTATGTTTTGTACTAGCATTAGTTATTTTGTTAGAATTTATTGCATGATATTTTGCCAAGTGCTAAGATGGGAAATCCCAAGTAGAATGGAATGATAGAAATGCTAAGGAAATTATCCTATGGTAGGTTGCCATATCCTGCTTAGTCTAGCTACTTAGCAAACAAGGGTGGTGAACATCTATATAGTTTATGATAAAATATTCTAAGTCAAAAGACTTAAGTTTTTCTTAATAAAACAACTAAGTTAAATGAACTTCCTGGGTGGAATAGAATGTTTGGGTTATGTTGAGTGGTTACACAAGGCCATGGACTTGGGTTGTGTATCTCACTTGTGGTATGCCACCCAGGCACAAAGGGATTTGGAGGCCAAGTGTTGAGAAAGCTTACAGTGCAACCACTTGGCAATATGGGCTCTGCCATGATCATATAGGTTGCTAGAACTTAGTCAATTTGGACAGTTGGTGGTAGTTGGGTTGATAGGTTGGAGCGCGTTCATTTTGACTAAGGAAAAGCTTCTAAAAGGTCCTGTCTTGGGAAACCAAGTCTGGTGGGGAAATTGCACAACCTCTGCAGTTGGAAAACCTAAGTACTTAGCCTAGTCCAAGGAAATGGACACTTTTGAGCATCAAGACATGGAAGCTACAAGAATCTCATCACTCCAACTTCTACAATAAAAATTGATGGGTGAACAAGGGTGAAGGACCTCAATGTCTATTGGTGGTTCCTTGGGAATGTTTTTGACAAAGAAGTACTTAGAGTTTTCAACTAATAGGAAAAATCTATTTTCAAGCAAAGCAAGCCAAACTACACCTAGCCAAAATGCATATAGTATTGTAGTCCACTTAGAAATATACTAAGGTATCACTTGCCAATACTATTCCAAAGTATTGACCCTCTGTGGCTGTAACTTGTGATGTTGCAGGTTACTCCGATGATGAATAGGAGTCATGAGTCTACACTCAACATGCTTGCCTGTGGCACATGAAGATGAAGACTTATGTTTATTTACTTATTCCATAAACTCTTGTATTAGGCCTTTGGCCCTGAGTTGTAAAAGACTATGTTTATCTCTGGAATGAATGTAATAAACGACCTTTGTATCTGTGTACTTCATCTTAAACTGTGGATGCTAGCATTGATCCAGGGACTAGCATTGCAATCACAGGGATCCTTTCCTTTATAGAGGAGGGGTCTAACAGATGGTATCAGAGCACTGTGTTGCCTGTAGGATTATGACCCTAGGATTGGAAAACCACTAAGGAAAAAGTTTTGCAACTACTTCTACACTTGTCTATTCCTCTCGTAAAACTTTTCTAATCTCTTTCAACTTCCTTTGTAGATGAACTCCATCAACGAAGCCGTGAAGAAGGGACCACTCATGACCATGACCTTGACGTGTGAGACTGAGTTTCCCAACATTCTCAAGGATCTCATGGAGGCAATGGATGCACATGGTGAAGCCGTGTACAAGGGCTTTCCGGTGATGGATGAAGGAGTGGAATATTGGTGGGTGCAACTTCACTTGTACAAAAACAAGGAAGACAACCACAAGGATAGGGGATTCTGCATGTACACCAACACAACAATGCACACCACATTCTTTGAGTCAGCCAGGGATGCAGCTTGGAGGACTATCAAGGAACTAAGTGCTAGAGTCAAGTGCAGAATGCTCAACCTCCAAAAGGACTTAGAGAAATAGAAGGAGCTTACTAAAGAGTTGGAAGACAACAACCAAGAGATACAGGGAGATGTAATAGACTTAGTGATAGAGTCAAGAGAGCAAGATTGGTGGATTGCCTCTAGGAACATTGTGTTTAATAATAGATCCCGTGAGATTGGACTGTAAGAAACTTCGTTAGTTGGACCACCACCTATCACCTTGTTTCCAAAATATATCCTAATTAAGTTTGGACCCTTGATTAATGTAATAGACTTAAGTATGCATGATTTGTGTGATGATTGTATTCCATGGATATGTATGAATGTTTGTCTCAATTACCTTGATTTGTGTTGTTCTAACTTTTTCATTCTTATAAATAGATGCCTATTTCCATCAGCACTGTTGAGGAGTTTCGGGTTACTCGTTTTGGTTCCCGTATCATTGAGCTTACCACTCTGCTTGATCTCCCTCTTCCTACCATTACGGTGTACCCACTCACCAAGTTCGAGAGGAAGGACCTCTGGGGCTTCAAGGTGAATCAGCCCGGACGCCAGACTGAGCCTACTACTGAGGCCATCATCTTCAAGCTGATGCACGATGACAGGGAGAGAGGCATGGAGGTAGTCATGCAGGATCTGATAGGACAACTGTTAGGCCATCATTCCCGTCAGGTTAGGGGCACTCACTTCCACGTCTTCGGAAGACGTGATGTTGATGGAGAGTCCATCGAATTTGAGGACGACTCGAGGAGCACTGTAGAGCCGATACGTCTTTATCTTCAGGACTTAGAGACTCTTCTCAGGCACGTAGATACGGACAGGACGAACGTTATGCTAGGTAATGACGAGCTTCAGGTGCAGCTTCGCGAGAAGGACAAGCTTTTTGCGCAGCAGGATGAGATGATCAAGGAAATGGAGACAAAGTTCGAGGCCCAGGACCGTAAGTTCAAGAGTCAAGAGAAACGCGTCCAGGATAGGAACAAGAAGATCCGGGACATGACCGAGGAACTGAAATCCAAGGACTTTGAGCTTGAGCAGCAGCAGATGGTTATTGAGAGACTTCGCTCCCAGAAGAGAACTCTCAAGGCCAAGGTCGATTCTTTGACCACTACGATTGAGGAGAACAAGACCGCGATGGAGAACGCAGGTCTTACCTTCGTCGAGGAGGAGATTGACGCTGATGAGTAGACTTGACTACTCGTTTACTGTCTTATTCATACTTGTTATTGTGAACTTGTTATTGGACCATCCGACATGTGGATGGCTTGCCACTTGTGTGTTTTACTTCATGAGCTTATTATGTGGATGTTGAACTTTTATTCTTATGATGATTGTTATGTGTTTGCTTATGATGTATTGTGCATGAATCATCTAAGGGTATCTCATTCTTATCTATTTGAACAAACCACAGATGCCTCCCCGTCGCGCAAACCCCAACCTCAACAACATCACCCCAGAAATGCAACAAATGATGAATGCGCAAACACAACTTATGCAAATGATGACGACATTCATTCAAAACCAGAATAACAACAACAACCCCAACAACAACAACAACAACAACAACCCTCCGGGTTTTGATATGCTCACCAGATTTCTGCGTTTGAGGCCAGCAAAGTTTGCGGGAACAACTGATCCCATGGTGGCCAATGACTGGCTACGTTCCGTGAACAAGGACTTAGTGACCGTGGGCTGCACGGATGCTGAAAAAGTCAGGTTCGCAGCACATCTGTTGGAAGGACCAGCCGCCACATGGTGGGATAACTTCCAAATCACCACTCCTATTGATGAGGTGACTTGGGCTATCTTTGAAGATGGCTTTCGCACCGCTCATATCTCATCAGGAATGATGAGTCTGAAAAAGAAGGAGTTTCACAACCTGAAACAGCGCCACCGCAGCGTGGCAGAATACATAGAAGAGTTCAACAATCTGGCGCGCTATGCACCGGATGAGGTTGACACAGATGTCAAAAGAAAGGAAAAATTTCTGGAAGGCTTAAATGATGAGCTGAATCTGCAGTTGGATGTGGCATATGTTCCAACTTATCAGTCTTTGTGTGACAAGGCTGCTATTTTGGAGAGTAAAATGAAGCAAGTCGAGAGCAGAAAGAGGAAACACTCCGACAAGCACAGCTCGGGATCGTCTCACAAACGATCTCACTATGATGACAGTGGCAGCTCAGGATCCCATAAACATGGGAAATTCAGCAAGCACAACCACAACGTCATGACAACAAGCATCATCGCAGTCATGACAAGGACAAGTACAAGAACCACAAGGGTGGACATAAGAGCCACTATGGTGGAAATGGTAGTGGAAGTGGAGGCCAACCTCCAAAAAAGGACATCAGTCAGGTTGAGTGCTTCAAATGCAAAAAGCTGGGGCATTATGCTAATGAGTGCCCTGAGAAGAAAGTTGAAGGACCTAACAAGCCAAATCCTTTTCAGAAAGGACAGGTTAACCACATCAATGTGGAGGAGGTCTATGAGGAGCCTGATGCCGTGGCTGGTAAGTTCAGACTCAATTCAATTTCAGCATTTGTACTCTTTGATACCGGTGCATCTCATTCATTCATATCAAAGGCATTTGTTGATAGAAATGGGTTTGCATCAGAAAACATTGGGTGTCCAATAAAAGTTAGTTCTCCGGGGGGAGACATGATAGTAAGCCTTGGATGCCGGGAACTCACCATAGAGTTTGGTAAACATAAATTTCCAGTAAGCCTGATAATCCTAGATTCCCAAGGACTAGACGTGATTTTGGGAATGGACTGGATGGCTAAGTATGAAGGGATATTAGATTGTGCCAATCGTACAGTTACACTCACAACCCCCGAAGGAAAAAGAATAAAATTTAAGTCAAACTTTGAATCCAAAGGAAGTAAGCTGAATTCTCTCAAGGGGGTTAGCATGGACAGTGTACCAATAGTATGTGAATATCCGGATGTGTTTCCGGAAGAACTACCAGGAATGCCACCGGATAGAGATGTGGAGTTTTTGATAGATTTGGTGCCAGGATCAGGACCAATAGCTAAGAGACAGTACAAAATGTCAGTTGATGAACTGAAAGAGCTCAAGAAACAGCTAGGAGAACAGTTGCAGAAAGGGTTTATTCAACCAAGTTCTTCATCTTGGGGAGCCCCAGTTTTGTTCGTGGAAAAGAAGGATAGAACCCAAAGGTTATGTATTGACTACCGTTCTCTCAACGAGGTTACCATCAAGAACAAATATCCTTTGCCAAGAATCAACGACTTATTTGATCAGCTAGAAGGAGCATGTGTATTCTCGAAGATTGATCTCCGGTCAGGTTATTTTCAACTCAAGATACGAGAGCAAGACATACCAAAAACGGCTTTCACCACCAGGTATGGATTGTATGAGTATACCGTGATGCCTTTCGGTTTAACCAACGCTCCAGCATACTTCATGAATATGATGAACAAAGTGTTCATGGAATTTCTTGACAAGTTCATTGTCGTTTTCATCGATGATATCTTGGTCTACTCCAAGAGCAAGGAAGAACATGAAAGACACTTACGCTTGATACTTGAGAAACTGAGGGAACATAAACTCTATGCCAAATTCAGCAAGTGCGAGTTCTGGTTAGAGAAAGTTGGTTTTCTTGGTCATGTGATGACAAAAGATGGTGTGGCAGTTGATCCTGCTAAGGTTTCAGCTGTGACAGAATGGGAATCACCCAAGAATGTGAAAGAAGTTCGTAGTTTTCTCGGCTTGGCAGGTTATTACAGAAGGTTCATTGAAAATTTCTCGAAGGTTGCTAAGCCAATGACAGAATTGCTAAAGAAGGATAAGAAGTTTGCTTGGACTGAAGGATGTGAAATCAGTTTCCAAGAATTAAAGAAGAGACTTGTGACAGCACCAGTACTTTGTCTGCCAGATTTGGAAAAGGATTTCCAAGTATATTGTGATGCTTCTCATCAAGGTTTGGGTGCCGTACTTATGCAAGATGGTAAAGTCGTAGCCTACGCTTCGAGACAACTCAAAACTCATGAAGTAAACTATCCTACTCATGACTTGGAGTTAGCCTCTGTGGTCCATGCACTCAAAACATGGAGACATTATCTTTTGGGAAAGAGGTGTGAAGTGTTCACAGATCATAAGAGCTTGAAGTACATCTTCACCTAGAAGGAAATAAACATGAGGCAAAGAAGATGGCTAGAACTTATCAAGGATTACGACTTAAGTTTGCAATACCATCCCGGTAAAGAAAATGTAGTAGCCGATGCTCTAAGTCGTAAGACATTTGTAAATGGCCTTACAAAAGGGGAATTGCCAGATGACTTGTGTAAGAAATTCAAAGAACTCAGATTGGAGATTGTACCAGAAGGATATCTCATGTCCTTAGATGTTCAACCCACTCTACTAGACAAAATCCGAGAAGCCCAGAAGACTGATGAGGAAATTGGAAAGATAAAGGAAAACATTAGTCTAGGGAAGGCTAAGAGTTTCAGTGTTGATGATCAGGGTACTTTATGGCACGGGAAACGTATATGTGTTCCACGAGACCCAGAGTTGCGAAAACTGATCTTACATGAAGGACACAACTCTCCGTATTCTATTCACCCGGGAAATACTAAGATGTACATGGACATGAAGGAAAGGTTTTGGTGGAACAATCTAAAAAGGGACATCGCAGAACATATCGCTTTGTGTGATGTGTGCAGGAGAGTCAAAGCGGAACACCAAAAACCAGCAGGTTTGCTTCAACCACTGCCTATTCCTGAATGGAAATGGGAAAATATTGGTATGGATTTCATCACAGGATTACCTAGGACCAGGTCAGGGTATGATTCCATATGGGTAGTGGTGGATCACCTAACTAAGGTGGCTCATTTCATACCTGTGAAGACCACCTATACAAGTGCCAAGTTAGCAAAAATTTACATGAGCAGAATTGTATGCCTTCACGGTGTGCCTAAGAGTATAGTATCAGATAGAGGAACCCAGTTCACATCTCACTTTTGGAGACAACTTCATGAATCTTTGGGAACATGATTGGAATTTAGCACTGCTTTTCATCCACAAACGGATGGACAAACAGAAAGAACCAACCAAATTCTTGAAGACATGTTGAGAGCCTGTGCTCTAGACTATGGAGCAAGTTGGGATGAAAGTTTACCGTACGCAGAGTTTTCTTACAATAACAGTCACCAATCAAGTATTGGAATGGCACCGTTTGAGTTACTTTACGGAAGGAAGTGTACCACCCCATTATTATGGAATGGTGTGGGAGAAAGGAGCTTATTTGGACCGGATCTTATCAAAGACGCCGAAGAGAAAGTCAAATTGGTTAAGGACAGGTTGAAGGTAGCACAGTCCCGACAGAAAAGCTACGCGGATACTAAGCGTAGAGAAGTCACCTACGAAGTTGGGGATAGAGCTTACCTCAGGGTATCACCACTCCGTGGAGTGAAAAGATTTGGAATCAAAGGAAAGTTGGCACCAAGATATGTTGGGCCATTCAGGATTCTAAGTCGCAAAGGAGAAGTTGCATATGAATTTGAATTGCCATAATCTCTGTCAGCAGTCCATAACGTATTTCATGTGAGTCAGCTTAAGAAATGTCACCCAGAAATGGAAGAGTCTTCTTTGAAGGATACCATACCCTTGGAAGAAGTTCAGCTGGAAAGTTATCTCACTTATGAGGAAAAGCCTGTCAAGATACTAGAGACCGCAGAAAGAGTTACAAGGACCAAGACTATTAAGTTTTGTAAAGTGCAATGGAACCATCACACCGAAGAAGAAGCAACATGGGAAAGAGAAGATGATCTTCGGAAAGACCACCCTCACCTATTTGCTAGCCAACCCGAATCTCGAGGGCGAGATTCATCTTAAGGGGGTTAGATTTGTAACATCCCAAAAATCATAGTTCAAAACTCATTCATATCATCTTTGCATCATTCATTCATTTAGGGTTTTTCTCAAAAATCACTTAGTGATAGAATATGAGCTATGATTTCATGTGGACAAATTATCCCAAATAACCATCACCCTTTGAAATTTGAATGTTTAAGTACTTGTTTGCTTGCCTCCATTGATGGAAAGTTTAGGTGAAACTTTTAAACCCCAAGATTTCAAATTTAGAAGAAGTTTCAAAATCCCTTTCAATTATTTGCAAACAGGAACAAATTTCTAATTATTTTAGAAACCAAGCTGGACCAAGCCTTGCAATGTAACCACTTAGTTTTATGACTGTTTTTGAATCCACAAAACCCTGCAAAAATTCCCAAGGCAGTTTGATTTCAAAAGGATTTGAATTCATATCAAAATTCATACCAGGAAATGAATTTAGAAAAAGAAAAGAGTACCTCAATAGAAAGAGGCCACGCGGCCTGAATCTGGCCCAGCAGAAGAACGAGCCCAGTAAGCCCACCCGGGGATCTTCTTTTCTTCTCACATGCGCGAGAACACGCAAACTGACGCTGACAAGCAGACCCCACCCAAACTCCGCGCACCTCGCTGACAAGCGGGCCATCTCCACGCCAGCGTCGTCTCCACCCGCACGACCTGTTCGTCCCCAATCAACGCTGCCGTTTCCTGAGTAATAATCACGGCGTCAATTCGAATCAATGGCCGAGTAATTCTCGCGCTTAGCCAGGCTATATAAACCCCCTCTGTCCCCTCTCTCTTTTCCCCCAAACCCCAAGCACAGAACGCCCCCAGGCTGCTCGCATTTCTCTCTGCAACCCCGCCGTCTCCGACGACTGCGCCGGCGAATTCCGGTGAGTCTCGAGTTCCCCCCAGTCTCGCGTTCACGCTATCCTGTTCAGTGAACCTCTGTGCATCTTCTGACACTTTCCGTTTGCCTTCGCATGACCCCTAGCTTCGGCAACATCGACGACTGGCCGCCACCGTCTCCTGCACGAACTCCGGCGACCTCCCTCCATAAGTAGCCACCGCCCCTTACCCTCTGACTAATACGCCTAGAATCCTCATCGTCTTGCGCATCTGACAGTACCCCTGTTTTGGCTTAGCGCGACGAGGAACCTCGCCAACGTCGACGACTGACTGTGGCTGACGCATTCGCGAACTCCGGCGAGGAATCCCCGACGACCCCGTGCGCCCCTTCCCAAGCCATTGCCACCTTGAGCATCAGCAGCCTCCTGCGGTTGTGGTAAGCATCTCCTCCCTTCCCCGGGCGACCTAGAACGCCGGCACCGCCACTGACTGACGCGCCGCCGCCTGTCACCGCCGGTAGCGCCGCTCGTTTTTGGTTAGGAGATTCTTAGCCGTTAGATATGAATCCTACGCGTAGAAACACTTCACTTAACGAAGGGGTATGGACAGTTCTGAGCCGCGCAGCGTTAGTTAGATCCAACGGCACAGAAGGGTGATCCGGTGCGAACCGGTACGCGCCAGTAATAACGCGACGCGTGGCAAGGTTAAATTAAAAACAGAATTTAAAACCTGATTTAGATTCAAACTTCAAATGCTTATAACTTTTGAATTCCACGTTAGATTTTTGCAAACTTTATACTGTTAGATTCAGAGAAACAAGGCCTTTCAGAATGTCCACTTTATTTAGCATATAGTAACAGTTAAAAATGATTTATTTATAGAACATGTTATAGGACCATTTTAAATGGAAATTATTTTAGTGGACTATGTGGGAGCCAAATGTGTTTGTATTGGCAAAATTTTGTGTTATGTTAAGTTCAGTAGTCATAAGCATACTTGGTAGTAATTTCAAAAATCATCACTTAGTAGATTCTTGCATGCATGCATTCATATTATTTTTGATTGTATATAATTGTGTGTAATTGTATGCTATTATTTCTTGTGTAGATTTTGCTAGTGATTGTGATTGTGAAGAGTGCTACTCTCCCCACTACCAAGGCAAGTGATATTTCATCAACATTTTGTCCTATGTTTTGTACTAGCATTGTGATTGTGATTGTGAAGATTTTGCTAGTGATTGTGATTGTGAAGAGTGCTACTCTCCCCACTAGTTATTTTGTTAGAATTTATTGCATGATATTTTGCCAAGTGCTAAGATGGGAAATCCCAAGTAGAATGGAATGATAGAAATGCTAAGGAAATTATCCTATGGTAGGTTGCCATATCCTGCTTAGTCTAGCTACTTAGCAAACAAGGGTGGTGAACATCTATATAGTTTATGATAAAATATTCTAAGTCAAAAGACTTAAGTTTTTCTTAATAAAACAACTAAGTTAAATGAACTTCCTGGGTGGAATGGAATGTTTGGGTTATGTTGAGTGGTTACACAAGGCCATGGACTTGGGTTGTGTATCTCACTTGTGGTATGCCACCCAGGCACAAAGGGATTTGGAGGCCAAGTGTTGAGAAAGCTTACAGTGCAACCACTTGGCAATATGGGCTCTGCCATGATCATATAGGTTGCTAGAACTTAGTCAATTGGACAGTTGGTGGTAGTTGGGTTGATAGGTTGGAGCGCGTTCATTTTGACTAAGGAAAAGCTTCTGAAAGGTCCTATCTTGGGAAACCAAGTCTGGTGGGGAAATTGCACAACCTCTGCAGTTGGAAAACCTAAGTACTTAGCCTAGTCCAAGGAAATGGACACTTTTGAGCATCAAGACATGGAAGCTACAAGAATCTCATCACTCCAACTTCTACAATAAAAATTGATGGGTGAACAAGGGTGAAGGACCTCAATGTCTATTGGTGGTTCCTTGGGAATGTTTTTGACAAAGAAGTACTTAGAGTTTTCAACTAATAGGAAAAATCTATTTTCAAGCAAAGCAAGCCAAACTACACCTAGCCAAAATGCATATAGTATTGTAGTCCACTTAGAAATATACTAAGGTATCACTTGCCAATACTATTCCAAAGTATTGACCCTCTGTGGCTGTAACTTGTGATGTTGCAGGTTACTCCGATGATGAATAGGAGTCATGAGTCTACACTCAACATGCTTGCCTGTGGCACATGAAGATGAAGACTTATGTTTATTTACTTATTCCATAAACTCTTGTATTAGGCCTTTGGCCCTGAGTTGTAAAAGACTATGTTTATCTCTGGAATGAATGTAATAAACGACCTTTGTATCTGTGTACTTCATCTTAAACTGTGGATGCTAGCATTGATCCAGGGACTAGCATTGCAATCACAGGGATCCTTTCCTTTATAAAGGAGGGGTCTAAAAATCTTCTCCGGCGTTCTCCCTTTCCTCCAACTGCATGTCTCCATCGTGGATGGTCTCCTCCAAATCCGTGATACGGTGATGAAGACGAGCAATGATGCGCTCCTTCTTGTCAAGATAACGGAGACGAGACTTGCGATCCGTCACTAGCATGGCGATGGTCTGATCCTTCATCTTGATGATGGCAGACTTGTGGTTGGAGTAGTCACGGGCATTGTCCAGTTCCTGCTGACGATCATACATCATGAAGCTAAGGTGGTCGAACTGAGTCTTCAGCTCGTGGTGGTATGGGGCTTCCAGTGGTTGTCCCATAGCATCACGCCTTGGACAAAACTCAAAGCGGGTAACCTTGATCTGGTTGATACTCTGCCCCCACAGACGGGAAAGAGCTTCCTGCATGGCACTGGCAAGTCCATCGAGCCAGTTGCTATCTCTTAAGGTGAACTGAATTCCCTCTGTAGTGGGAGGTTCAATCTTTCCTCTGAGACTTGCAACAACTAGCCACTTGCAAGAACTCGGGGTGCGGACGCTCCAGAAGTTCTGAAAGTTGGACCAGGTCACGCTCAAAGATGAGGTCTCCTCCATTCCCCAACTGATAAAACTTGTTGTACTTCACGTCCATCTATAAGAATATAGGATGATTAAGTTAGTAGAGTGATCAAGTGTGTCAAATTTTATGTATTTTGCAAGAGTTTTTGAGGAACATGATTTTTTATGAAAGAATAAAAGTGATAAGAATGGGAATAAGTTTTTGTAAATACTCACTTCCTTTGGTTTTGAAACTAAGTTTTTGATAAGAATGGGAATAACTAGGGTCTCATATGGTCAGGATGGCTCTGATACCAACTTGTGAACAGTCTGATTTTTAATCCCAGATGCCTGTTATGCCATACATCGCAATCCCAGGATTACCATTTTTGCGAGACATAACAGATTTGGATATCACAGTACATCATCCATTACAAACCATACATAAGGTCTTACACAAATAACGATCTCATGATCCTGTTCTTAATACAACTCAAGCAGCAGAATAACGTAATAGTAAAGATAGCGTAGGTGAAGCTCCATCTTCGGGGTCACAGGCAATGCTGACGATGGGAGATGATCCTAGTTGTCATAACCTTCCTACGGTCCATCATCCTGGTACTCCTCTTCATAGTCTGGCCACGGGAATAGCCAGGGACAAAGCCATGAGTACTTTTTAAGTACTCGCAAACTAACACTAACAAGTTAAGGGGGTTTTGTAGTAGGACACTAAGCTCTAGGGTTGCTTTGCAAAAAGCCAGATTTACCTCTACTAAGTTTAGAAGCAAAGAAAGCTAGTTGAAAGTTTTATAGCACCTAAGTAGGAACTTGAATTTCAATCACAACCTTGTTATGGTCAAGTCAAAGTCATAATTCATTTCACAAGTCATTTTGAAAACATCTGACGGGAAAACAGTATGGCCACTCCAACTGTCCATAACCGCGATCGCGGCTATTCAAATAGTTTGACACTCTGCAGAGATTGTACACTTCCACCACAACATTCGATACATCCGTCATGAACAAATCTTGAATTCACCATACTCAGTATGCGGATAATCAATCCTAACCTTTCAATTACACACCCTAGTATAGGCACCTCTCCTGTGAGTTTGGCCTCCCAACCATGACCAACTGTCATCTTGGGTACTACATAGGTGGACAATCTTCAAAAGGTAGCCTCAGATCAGACCTTGGCCAGGAGGGAACCCATACTAAGGTATATAAGTTTCCAGTCAAGCCCTACCCAATTTTCGGGTATTGTGGTTGTACGGTAAAATTGGGATGGTATCGCATCCAGACAACCATCAGTTTTATAAATGGCTAAGGCTCATGCCTCAACATTTTCATCATCAAAATCATCTGGTGTTCGGAAACACATGTCAAAACATCTTAGTAGAATGACTCATCATTCCAAGGTTTTCATAACCATCTTCACCAAGTATTCCCATCTAAAGTTGATCAAGTTTTATGCTTAGCACTAGCATCTACAAGTAGGGGAAGTACTAATGAGGGGTGGTAAACAAGTGGAGGTTAACTAAGTTCAATCTCATGCCTTAGGATGACATCAAGAGTATCTAACTTAGGCCAAATTTAATGCTCTTTTATGCCACCTTCCATTATTCTTCTAGTATCTATAATTCACTATGTAAACTGTAAGAAAAAGCTTTGAAAA
This sequence comes from Avena atlantica, assembly GCA_910589765.1. NCBI lineage: Eukaryota > Viridiplantae > Streptophyta > Magnoliopsida > Poales > Poaceae > Avena > Avena atlantica. The sequence goes on along the minus strand of OU342733.1, from coordinate 105,128,997 downwards.
AGAAATAAAGTAGAAAGCTTGTAAGTAAAACTAGGATGGTTTATCAAGTGGATATGATCACATATGCTTAAGGCATATAGTGGTCATGGTAACAAGCAAGTATTAGCTTGCATAAGTATGGTATCTTGCAAGGGTTAGCTTGCCTCTTGCAGAGCAGTGGTTGAAGTTCTCCTCGGCTTCTTCCTCGTAGTATCCTCCTTCCTCCTCGTATCCTTGGTCGGTACTAGCGTCTATAAATAAATCCGAGGTACACAATCACCAGAAAATACTTAACTATTTACAGTCATCAAACAAATGTGTACTATAGATGATCTAGCATCATCACCTATCATTACAAGATTAAAGCATTTGTCTTGTTTATTTTAATTTGAGAAAAGTAATTTCTACTCATTGAAAAACTACTTAGGATTTAATATTCTCCAACTCAAACATGGGATCATGTTGACAATGTCATCACCACATATTTCAGTACATGGGAATGTGATTTAAAGTGGTGTCACAATTTAATAATGTTTAACCTTTTTATTTTAAATAACTAAAGTGACTTGAAATGCCTATGTGCCCTTCTTTTATTTCTTGAACATTATTTCTGTAAGTAAACCCAAATGTTTTTATATATTCTAAAAGGTATGATAAAATGTGATTTTTGAGAGTTGGAATCAACTCAAAATCTCTTATGGTTGAATTTTGAAAAATGTTTGAAGGCAGAAAAGCTTCTGACTTGTTATTTTTACCAAGGTTAATCTACAGATCCAAATGATTTGAATCCAACGGTCTTGGATTAAGCATTTCAGTACCTTTCTAACAAAATTAGTTTCATGCATTTTGGTTCAATGAATCGAGTTGGGTTGAATTTTGAATCTATGTATAGAACTTTGTTTGAATTATAATGGAACAATCTAAATTCAAACGGTTGGGTCGCGCAGGAGAGGTTAATGGGCTGGCCCAGTGTCACTCCGTAACGCGGGGCTCAGCTGATAGGGGGGTCTACCAGTCAGCAGCTCATAACACGCGAAGAGGTACGGGGCTATGTGGGTCGTTGGATTAGAAGGGAGATCGACGGCTGGGGATCGTCGTCGATGATGAACATGTCACCGGCGAGCTCAAACCCTAGCGGCTCAGTGGGGGTGCATAGGGGTCATACCAGGGCTCCAGCGACGAAGGCGAGGCGGGCAAACGAACGAGTGGTTGACGGCAAGGTCAGGGACGGTCGAGGCAGCTTCGGGGGTGGTCGCAATCAGCGGCCCCCTTCTCGTCCAGAGGCGGTCTGCTCCAATGCAATTTCGGTGAGCTGCTGCTCCTCGTGCTCCGGCTAGAGGGTGGAATAATCAGTGAGGTGAGGGGAGTGGAATGGTGTGCTTCAAACGGCCTCCTTTTATAGCCACGACGGCGAGACCGAGAGGGATGGGCAGGCGACGGTGGCGACATGGCTACGGGAGGCTAGCGGCATGGCTGAGGTTGGCGATCGACGCGCGGTCTCCTGGCGATGCTCTAGGGCTTGAATGCGCTCTTAGGGGCGGTGGAAATCGGTCAGGAATGTGCGGTGCTCTGCGTGGTACCGACGACGAACTCCACGGCGTGCGGTGGCTACGGGGTATGGGCGAGGAAACGATCATGTCTAGTGGTCTCCTGGGACGGTGGGTTCATGCTGGCGGGCTGTAAGGGCTCGAGGTGGTCGGGTTGAGTGGGAACAGCGCGTGCACGGTGGTACGCGTCGGCATGGTCGACAGAGGCGCGGGCACGGTGTTCCTGGCGGTTCTTGTCTCTGTCTTTGAGCTAGGGCTGGTCAAGAGAGGGCGGTGAGGCATGGGCAGCATGCTAGACAAGGTGGGCGCAGCTAGTTCTTCCTCTTGCTTGCTGTCCACACTGGGGTGACATGGTGAGGCTCGGCCTGCTCACCATTGATGTCAATGGCAAGCTCACAGTGGTGCTAGAGGTTACTACCTAAGCTAGATGATCTACTAAAGGTTTGCTGTGAGCTAGGGAGGGGACAAGGTTGGCCAAATCATTGCTCAAAATAGTGTTTGTTGTTTGTCTGATTTGAATCTGCAAGGTGTTTGATGAAATGGCCGCAAGAACTTGAATTTTGAATTTTGAAAAGATTTTTGGTGGGTGTGCTAGGCATGTTCTGGAGACTCTGTGGTTGCTTGGGTTTTGAAAATTGAGCTTGTTTGAGTGGTTTTTGAAATAGTGGGATCTTCCCATATGAGATAGATTCAATTTTAAACTGTGATTTAAACTTAGCATTTGCATGTTTTTGGAAGATTACAAAGTGGGCATTGGTAACTCATTATGTGTACTAACAAGGGGTGCAGAGATCCACAAATGTTTCTGTTAGGTTTTGAGTGCTAGGAATAGCCCATGTAGGCATGAGAGTTAATTTGGCCAAAGTGACCATTCACTTCCTTTGTTCATTTTGAGTTGTTTGTCTTTGGGAAAAGTTTGGGAATGATTTAGATGATGTTTATTTCACCAAAGAATCATTTTACAAGCAAAGAAACACAGAACCATGCCAATTCTAAAGAATCCTAATTTTAAATACACAAACATATGAATGCTCTCATATTTTTAGATAGGAAAGTTTTTGTTAACCCTAATTTCGATGATTAGCATTTGATGATCCATGTTTAATATTTTTGGGATGTTACAACTACTATTCCTGTTGGTATATGTGAGGATGTTCCTGTTCAAGTGGCTCATAATTTCTTGGTTTTAACTGATTGTGTTGTGCTTGAAATGCCTGAAGATGATAATATGTCTATTATTCTTGGGAGACCTTTTCGTAATACTGCAGGTGCTGTCATCAATTGTAATCAAGGAAAAGTAATATTTAATATTAGTTACAAAGATCATACTGTCTATTTCCCCAAGAGGATTGATAAGAGCTATTGCCTAAATTCTATTGAAAATATTGCGAGCATCAAAGTTGGAGAAATATATTGTCCCATTCCACAAGAAAGTTTTGAAACTATTATGATTGGGACCATTTTTATCAAGTTTGAGGTAACATATTCAGTTTGGGGAATGCAAAGTTTTGTTTAATATAAAATTGTTTTCGTAACAAGAATTGATCAACCTTGTTAATAAAAGAATTTTAATGAACAAAACAATGCTTTATGAGTGGTTATACTTGCTCACTTTTATTCTCTCCTTCCTACTCTTTGCTCTTTCTCTTGTTAGCTTCAGTCTTGCTAGTTGTTTGCTTGTTAGAGTGTCTTATAACTTCAGTAGTTTTGGTTCTGGTTTTCTTTTGCTTATTCTAAAAATCTTTTTCTGCAAGAAAATCAATTTTCATAACCTGAAATTGGCCAAAAAGAAAGTTTCCCGAAAAATCCTACAAAATTCATATTAAATTTTTCCTTGAAAAAGGGGCAGAGAGATATCTGGAGTGGCCCAGGGGGACCCACCAGGCCAGCGCATCCCTGGTGGCGCGACTAGCCCCCAGGGCGCGCCTAGCCTTGGTGGGGCCCACCTGTGGCCCTCCAAGTTGTCTCTTCCTAGCCACTTCTTTCTCTCTCCCGAAGAACACCGGAAAATTTTCTCAAGATCGAGTTCCTGCTGTTCTTGCTCCCGATTTTCGATCTACTTCCTCATCCCATCTTGTCCAATTAGATTTGTCCATGGTATGTGCCTCCTCCGCTTGTCCAATTAGATTTGTGATTGGTAGATTGTATCTTGAGTATTTTTCTGTTGTAGGTGATAGGTTGTGTGAGCTTGCATGCTTGTTCTATGCTTAGAGATTTCATTTTAATGCATGTTTAGCCCTCTGGCAAGTTCCTATAGTAGTTTCTCATCATTTATCAACTTGGCAATCACTTGGTTTGATTTTTGTCTAATTTTTTTTTGAAAAAAGGGTCATGGAGAACCACACCTTTGGTGAAGTATTTGAGAGTGATGCACCTAGGAGGACAAGGCCTTCAAGATCATCCTCCCGAGCTAGGCCCTCATTCAATGAGGATCTCATTACACCGCGATTTGGCGACGAGGGAGATGAGGGGGATGCACACCCTTCCACCTTCCCTTGTCCAACCTTTTTGCAGGCTGTAGGGATTGTCAATGATTTCCTAACTTTGGTTCGGAGGGTTGGACTAACGATTTATATGCAGGATGAGAGTGTGCAATATGATATGCTCACTAAAACCTTTGTGGAGAGTTTCTCTTTTTTTCTAACAGCTCTTTCAAACCAGATGTATCTTTCATAATATATAACAGGCCTATTTCCATGACATTGAAGAAATTTTGTGAAATATTGGGTATTGGCACCGCTGGGACAGTGAAGAAGATTCCATCTCAACCCGCTGATTTGTTGGAGCTCTACCGCGGGATAACTAATGATGTTGACCGCAGAGCCCAGCGCAGGAATATAAGAAATATTCAACTCCGAGCTATCAGGTATTTTGCTTATTATCTTGCCACTAGTGTTCTTGGTAGGGAGAACACTAGCAATATTTCCAACTATCATTTGGCGTTTCTATCTACTGCACTTAACAATGAAACCAGGTATAATCTTGGTTCTCTCATTGCTCGTCGCCTAGCTGCTAGAGGACCCATTTATGGGGGTATTATTGTTGCATGTGTTGTTGCTGCCCTAGACCATTCTGTTGATCCAAATGATACAGTTTTGGCTCCTCAGAGGCTTGATTTAGATGCCATGAAAGCGCATCATTTTGTCACTACTAGCTCTACCCTTGATAATTTGGTGTATAGGATGATGTTTACTGATGGGGAAGAGAGGGAAATTCCTTTTCCCCAAACCACTTTGTTTAGTATTTCCCAGGGACCTTGTTCATGCTCCAAGGAGGAGATGGATGAGAAGCTATGTATTCGTGGTTTCCACGGACACTATAAGAGGGACGTGCCCTCATACGACCACTCTGTGCACTACATAGGGGCGTCCTCGAGCTCATACCAGGACGAAGGGGCCTATTCATCGTACTACGGAGGTGCACCTTCTTGGTTACCATGGAGTTGAGCCCCACTTAGGCCAAAATCCTAAGGTTGGGGGGAGGTACACCGACATCATAATTATCTATATATCATGTTTCGTCGGTTCTTTGTATAACCATTGTTTCGCTTTCTTTTTGGATTTTGTTTCTTCTTTCTCAAAACACAAAAAATACCTAAAATATTTTTGTTGTTTCTCTTGGTTTGTTTCTTTGCTTTTTAGCTTTGGTTTTCCTTAAAGAAAAATCCAAAAAGATTTTGCTTTGTTTGTTTTTGCTTTGTGTGCTTGCTTTAAAAAATCGAAAACACCAAAAATATTTGTTGTTCTTCTTTAGTTTTGTGAAGTTCTTTGCAGGGTTCAGCAGTCCTCAGTGGAGTTTGGTTTCATGTTATTATTCAAGCCACACAAGTGAAAAGAAATAATGAAGATTAAGAAAATTTGAGGTGTGGTAAGAGGCTGGTAACAAACTCTATTTGTTTTCATTTTTGTACATATACTCATCATTGTGGGCATGCTTAGTCTGTTCATGTAAGGTGTATGTTATTTATGGATTCTTAGTAGTTCTTGCTTTCCTATGATTAGTTCCATCTTGCTAATAGTTTGTAGCATGTCATATGAATGTTTGCTTGCATTGTTTTATTCATAACTTGGTATGATATTGTGGTATCCTCCTCTGAATGTTTCATGTGAATCGACTTGGAACATGCTCACGCATGCATATGACTGAACCATAGACAGTAAGCCTCGATGATTAATTTTTCCTCGAAGTTCTTGTATCACCTTCGTGCCATAATTAGTCATGTTTTGTTGCAAGCATGATTATGACAGTTATTACTCTCTTGTTAGTCGTTTCCTCTCTATTGCTAGCCTTCACTTGCACTCAGTATGAGCTCTACTTGTGCATCCAACTCCCAAAAACCAATATTGCCAATAGTGTCCACCATACCTACCTATTAGCATCATTTGCTAATTCCGTGCATATTCATTATGCCTTGTTTTCTTCCAAATAAAATGTTTGAATGTTGTGAGAAAGTTAGTTAGTAAAGCTCTCACGAACTTGATGGCACACTTTATTTCTTGCACTTAATAAACCTGAACCATTGTGACTGTCCATGAAAGTTATATGCTTGCAAATTATAGGCTAGGAGTTAGAAGAACCGTGCTGTCACGGGGAACGCTTTCAACATTGCACCTGTACTTTGCACCCAGTTGATACCACTCTATCATACCTTATTATGAGCATTGCAATGTTGCTTATGTTTATGTTTCATGCTACTTATTATTATTGAGTTGGAATCTCTTCATAGCTTGCAATGACTATTGAGTAGACTTAGTTGCTTACTTCTTGTTGGGGAGGTGACCCCGGATAGGGTCAAGACAGGGGAAGATAAAAGGAGTTTCCCCTGTCATCTGCCGAGTTATTGTTTATATCGGCCAAGTCCTGTAAAAGTCATCCGAGATAAGCACGACCATGATATCTACGAAGGGAGCGATTCTTGATCCGGCCGACATACGAGTTAAGTCGGCCGAATATGTATGTACAACTTGAATGCAGGTAAAGGTCGAGCCGAGTAATCCAAGACAAGTCCGAGTAACACGAAGCATGCAGGAGAAGGAGGAGCCTAAGGTCAAACCCTAGCTGCTATAGGAGGAATCTAGTTAGAGCCAAGCGCTAAGGACCAAGAGTAGAGATGCAGAGGGGCAGACAGGCGTCACGGAGGTGACAGTGAGGAAGCCCGAGGCTTACATGTGAGGCCCTCTGGAGCCTTGCCGCCGATAGAAGGGAGACACGGAAAGGAGCTCGCCGAGTTACCACTTTGGGACAAGCATATTCCAAGAATATGCTTGGCAGGTCAGCCCTAGAAGGATCCAAGGAGCCCCTTTATAAGGAGAGGCATGGAATCCTGAAAGGGGGATCGATTCATTAAAGGCCATTAGGCTCGTGTAACTTTTCTCTTCTTCCTGCAAACAGCTCGAGGAGCACTTGTAGTCCAAAGAGGAGAAATAAAGATTTGCATGTTAATCATTTGTGTGTAGAAGTAACTGCATCTTCCCTCCCCGGATCCCGCTAGCATCCATTAGCCCCAAACATTAGCCTACCCATGGTATCTGTCGTGCCACCACCACGACAGTTGGCGCCCACCGTGGGGCTAGCAGCGATGCTAGCTGGAGTCAAGTCCGGACGGGAAACTTCATCCTCACCGGCGAGCGCGTTGTCTCTGGCTTAGTCCAGAGATTTAATCTCTATGGCTATGTCAGTGATAACACATGCAGCTTCAGGAGAAAAGCTCCACCGCGCAACGGCCTGTTCATCAACTTGGGCACACATCAGATCTACGTCGGCGTCGACACCTCCTGCGTTTATCCTCACCAAGTTATTGTCGCAGGAGAGCCCCCCTCAGCGCTGCAAGCGGTCCGCGTGGAGAACGCCCCGCCAGCAGCGTCGAGGTGATGGTCGCAGCCGGAGTACAGGCAGCAGCAGGAGGCGCCGGATCAAGCAAGGACCCGACGACGGGAGGACAGGTGACCACAAAGAAAACAGCTCCGCAACCCATCGAGGTAGATCCTTCAGCAGCCAAGCCAGCCGAGGTGCAGGAGACAACCCCGAAGGCACCAAGGGTAAGATGGCCACCTCTGGAAAGACCAGAAAATATTCTCCAGGCGACTATAGATAACCTAACCACGCCTATAGCGCCGATACTTGATCCGGCTAATGCCCAGGCAGAGTTAGAAGAGACCAGGCAAAAAGTACTGGTAGAGGCCAAAAAGGTGTCGGCCTTGCGGGAGTCCCTGAACAGGACCCTGCGAGAATATGCCAAGGCAAATAAGCTAGATATTGCACCAGAGCGGGTAGATGATTTAATATTGAGAGGAAAAAATCTCATGGATGATATCAACAAAGAACATGAGACTCGCAAGGCAGACTCAGTAGACCTAGGCTTGTCGAGGTATAGCACCCCGACAAAGAACCTAAGGGCGGCTAATGCCGCTGCATTAGAATTGGAAGGACTAACCGGCGAAGCCCGGCAAAAGCAACAAGAAAGATTGAATGAGCTATTACGCATCGCGAACCAGCAAAATGAAGAAATGCTTAGGGCTGACCCGGAGAGACCGGGAGCCTCGCGCATGGTTCATTCGGCTGGAGAAGCACCTGCCTTGTCAATGGCAGCAGTGTCCTCACCTGGAAACAACGGGCGAAAAGTTAGAGCAATAACTTCAGGATAAAGGAATAAGCAAATTGTACTGTATGATCCAGCGGTAGCTGAAAAGGTCAATGAGAAAAGAGGCAATGGAAGCCGAGGTAATGGTGGCAAAAGAAACCCCGGTTGTGCCAATAAAGGTAACGAAAGCCGAGGTAATGGAGACCTCGGAAGAGGAAATCATGAGAATGAAATCCTGGCGGAAGGAAGAAGGGACCTGCCGCCCAATCCTCAGCCGAGGTATGAACCTCGGCAAGAACGAGAAGTGAGACCAACTCACCATAATCACGCAAATGAGAGGTACAATGATGGTTACTTAGATATGGAATATGCAGGTCATGGTGGAAATAACCATTATGGAATGCAAGAGAGAATCATGTACAGAGACTTATCATCAAATGATGCAAGATTAAAACTGGACAGGTTGTATCGGTCCGAGTTGTTAGAAGAGCAGGTTCCGCCTGGTCCGGCGTGTTTTGGACCTCGAATCATGGGCGAACCACTAGTGCCAAACTTTCAGCTCACAAGGGGCACGAAAACATAAATGGAAGCACCAAGCCACAAGATTGGTTGATTTAGTATGCTACTACGGTAAAGATAGCTGGTGGGAATTTGCGATGGGTAGTAAGATATGTCCCGCAAATGCTGGAAGGACCAGCCAGAGTATAGTTGAACAATCTGCCAGCGGGAAGTATTAACTGTTGGCTAGATTTTGAAGAGATGTTTGTCAGCAACTTCACCGGTACTTACAAGAGACCAAACAGGCCACAACAGCTTGCAATGTGCAAGCAGAGGTCGAATGAGACAGACAGAGAATTCTTAACTCGGTGGTGTAACCTTAGGAACTCATGCGAGTGAGTTATAGAATCTCAAGCGATAGCTTGGTTCGCTCAAGGATGCCGATATGCCAGTGTCTTGTGGCAGAGACTACAAAGAGATATGCCAACCACTTTGGCAGAAACCATCAGGATAGAGGATTCGTATGCATTGGGTGATCCGACGCAACCAAAACTGATGTCGGAGAATCGGGAGCATCAAGGTCAGTATGCAAGAGATGCAGCCGGACCATCGAGGCGCCACGAATTTAGAGGTAGAAGAAGAGAGGAAAGACCGGATTACAGATATGCCTCCAATCAGGTGGCAGCGGTAGTGCAAGATCAGCGAGTCATGGAAACAGTCAGCGGCAGAAGAATGGTCCTCAGCAATGGACACCAAGGAATGATGGAAAGAGACAGTGGACGCCAGAACAGAAGAAGCTGTGGCATGAAAGTCCAAAGTACACGTTTGAATCCATGTTGGATCAACCGTGTAAATTTCACACTCCAAACCCGGCCAAGTCGGCTAATCATACAACTCGGCAATGCGCCTAGATGAAAAATGCAATGGGGAACCCAGCGGGTATGCAAGCACCTTCTCATCAGGCACATCAGCAGCAGCAGACGCAATTGACTGGGGAAAATGCACAACAGTTAATGTTACCCCCTCCCCCCCGAGGTATGATAACTCGGACCGGAGAGATGCAGTGCATCAAGTGATAAATTAGGGTCAGGATGGAAGGACAAACCCCGGAAATAATGGACGCAATGATTACAGGGAACATCATCAATTATATTGCGTGTTCACAACAGAATAGCAAGACAGGCAAAGTGTACAACGCCGGCATATGGAAGTGAATGCAGTTATGCCGGCAGTACCAAGATATGTACCTTGGTCAGATCAAGAGGTAACTTGGAGCATGAAGGATCACCCCAAAATAATGCCGAATCCAAGATCGTACGCACTCGTACTAGATCCGACTTTTGTCGGGCCCAACATTAACGTGAAATTTTCAAAAGTACTCATTGACAATGGGAGCAGTATCAATATCATGTACAAAGATACAATCCATAAACTCGGAATATCGCAGAATATGCTGCAATCCACGAGAACCACGTTCCATGGAATAGTGCGGGGACTTTCATGCGAACCCATTGGGAAGGTTCGAGTGGATGTGTTATTCAGCACAAGGGATAACTGCAGAACGGAAAATTTGGAGTTTGAAGTGGTGGATCTAGAAAGTTGCTATCATGCTTTACTCGGGCAGCCGGCATTGGCCAAATTCATGAGCAGCTGCCACATCACTTACTTGAAAATGAAGTTACCTGAACCACAAGGGGTGATAAAAATAGCAGGAGATTACAGGAAATCAATGGAGTGTGCTTCGGCCGGATCAAACCTGGCCAAATCATTGGTGACCACAAGAGAAAAAAGAAGGATTCAAGAAGTAGCAGCTCTCGCTCAATCGGCACAGCTGAATATGCCAGCATTAGCCAACCCGTATGGAAGTGTTTCTTTCTAGCCGACTAAAGAGATAAAAAAGGTCCAAATAGATGAGCATTTCCTAGAGTGCACCATCACGATTGGCGCTGGCCTGAATGCCAAATAGGAAGGCGAGCTCACCAACTTCCTCTGTGAGAATCGGGATATCTTTGCTTGGTCAACCCAAGACCTGCAAGGTGTGCCGAGGGAGTTGGCTGAGCACTCTTTGCATGTAAGGCCAGGAGCAAGGCCGGTGAAGCAACCTCTCCGCCGCTTCGCCGAAGACAGGAGAAAAATAATAGGGGACGAGATAGCTCGGCTCCTGGCGGCCGGTTTCATCATGGAAGTACTTCATCCGGATTGGCTATCGAATCCGGTGTTGGTAGATAAGAAATAAGATGACCCAAATGTAGCCGTCGTATGGGGAATGTGTATTGATTACACGAACCTAAACAAGGCGTGTCCCAAAGATCCTTTTCCTTTACCTAGGATAGACCAAGTCACTGATTCGACCGCTGGTTGTAAGCTGTTGTCATTTTGTAGACGCGTATTCTAGTTTCCACCAGATACCATTAAATCCGGCCGATCAAAAGAAGACTGCGTTTATTACCCCGTATGGGGCTTATTGCTATCGTACCATTCCATTCGGCCTGCGCAACGCAGGAGAAACATACCAGAGATGCATGCAGAAGTGTCTACATGACCAGATAGGGAAAAATGTGCAAGTATATGTGGATGATGTGGTTATAAAAACCAATGAAAGTAAAAAACTCATGGATGATATTTGGCAGACATTCGCAAACCTGAGAAGATTCCGAATGAAGCTTAACCCGAAAAAATGTACCTTCGGTGTACCGGCTGGGAAATTACTCGGTTTTCTCGTATCCAGCCCAGGTATAGAGGCAAATCCAACTAAAATACGAGCAGTTGAAAGATTGGAATTGCCGAAGTGTTTAAATGATGTACAAAACTTCACGGGTTGCCTAGCCTCGCTTAGTCGGTTTGTATGTCGGCTGGGGGAAAAGGCATTACCTCTATATCAACTGATGAAAAAATCTGATTGGTTCATTTGGACACCGCAAGCAGATAACGCATTTCCTGAATTAAAAAAGATGTTGGTCACAGCACCAATTCTGGCCTCTCCATTATCAAAGGAGCCTATGTCACTTTATGTAGCTGCCACTAACAGAGTGGTAAGCGCGGTGGTTGTCGTGGAACGGAATGAAGATGATAAGTCAGTACAAAGGCCGGTATATTACCTAAGCGAGGTATTATCAGCCTCAAAACAGAACTACCCGCACTACCAAAAGAAGGCTTATGGAGTATACATGTCGGCGAAAAAACTTAAACATTACTTCGAGGAACATCCGATAAAAGTGATTTGTGAAGCACCCATAGCCGAGATATTGAGCAATAAATATGCCAGTGGCCGAATAGCAAAATGGGCAATCGAGTTATCACCTTATGCCCCGCAATTTGATAGGGAAGATGCAATCAAATCTTAGGCGGAGGTAGATTTCTTTGTGGATTGGGCCGAGGTACAATATGAGCCGTCATTACCAGATCTGAATTATTGGACAATGCACTTTGACGGATCCAAGCTAATGAATGGCTTAGGGCCAGGAATAGTGTTAACCTCGCCAAAAAGAGATCGGCTGAAATATGTACTGCAAATACATTTCGCCGTGTCAAATAATGTAGCCGAGTACGAAGCACTCGTCCATGGGTGAAAGGTGGCAAAAGAGATTGGCCTACGTCGGATCCTATGTTACGGCGATTCGGACTTAGTAGTACAGCAAGTATCGGGCAATTGGGATGCGCTACATGCAAATATGGCCCTATATAGATTTCATGCGCAAAAAAATAGTGGATACTTTGATGGGTGTGAGTTTCGTCATATACCTCGGGCATAAAATGACGCTGCAGACATGCTGTCAAAACTCGGATCAACTAGGCAATCAATTCCCCCTGGTATCGCCCTAGAACACCTGAGAAAACCATCAATAACACCATCACCACAGTCCGAGTCCATCTATATCTCGGCAGAATTAAGAGAAGATAATATGCCAATGGAAGTTGACAGAGACTGTAACCCGGAAGTTCCAAAAGTGAACCTGGCCATCGCACCAATGGATATGGAAAAATCCGAGGCTTTTATGTTAGCAGAAAATATGGAAATAGATAATGAAATTATCCCAGAGAAAATTATTCCGACATGGGCCCAACCCATATTTTCCTTCCTTAAAGATGCAATTTTGCTGAATAATGAGTTACAGGCTCGACAGACAGTAAGAAGAGCAAAGGCTTATACAATAATAAACAACGAGCTGTATAAAATAAGCGTCACAAGCATGCTGCAGAGATGTGTTGACTCGGTAGAAGGCCAAGAAATCCTGCTAGATATACATCAAGGAGAATGCGGGCATCACTCCTTGTCCAGAGCTTTAGTGGCCAAAGCATCCAGGCATGGATTTTATTGGCCAACGGCATTGAAAGAGGCCAAAGAATTGGTAGAAAAATGTAATGGTTGCCAAAGATACGCCAGCAAGATACATATGCCATCGTCCGAGTTAAAGACAATACCAATTACCTGGACATTTTCTGTATGGTGCTTGGATATGGTGGGACCATTCAAGCCAGCACGGGGCCGAATGACTCACATTTTAGTCATGGTGGATAAGTTCACAAAGTGGACTGAAGTAAAATCAATAAAAAAGTGTGATGGACCAACAGCAGTAAAATTCCTCAAAGATATTATCTTGAGATATGGTTATCCACATAGTGTTATTACAGACAATGGCACAAACTTTGCTGTAGGGGATTTTGCCAGATTCTGCGAAGAAAAACACATAAGACTAGATGTCGCCTCGGTGGCTCACCCAACATCAAATGGCTAGGTAGAAAGATCTAATGGACTAGTATTGTCCGGAATAAAATCTCGACTCATCGAACCTCTGCAAAGGTCGGCAGGATGCTGGATCGAGGAACTACCAGCAATGCTATGGAGCCTTAGAACTACACCAAACAGGTCAACAGGGTATACCCCGTTTTTTCTGGTATATGGGGCAGAAGCCGTGCTTCCTGCCGACATAATACATGATTCGCCAAGAGTAACCCAGTATACAACCGCTGAGGTAAATGAGGTAGCTCGGCAAGATGATGTCGATTTACTAGAAGAGGCCAGGGAGTTGGCACTATCAAGGTCAGCTATTTATCAGCAAGACCTACGACGATATCACATCAAGAAAGTCAATCCAAGAGTGTTCAAAGAAGGAGATTTTGTTCTTCGGCTAGTGCAACGCACAGCCGGCATGCACAAACTATCACCCCCATGGGAGGGCCCATTCATCGTGAGTAAAGCTTTACACAATGATGCATATTACCTAATCGATGCTCAGTCACCAGGAAAGAACAAGGCAGATAAAGCCGATGAAGAATCGGAAAGGCCATCATAGCTTTACTTCGTCCATTTTACTCGTAGGAGCCATCTATGATACGTTGTAATATGACGCTTCAAGTCAAAGTATCAACTATGTATTAAACCTCGGCACCTTTGAGCAGTGACTCGGGGACTGCCTTATGCTATTTATTATCTGAGTTATGTATTAAACCTTGGCACCTTTGAGCAGTGACTCGGGGACTACCCTATGTTATTTCTTATCTGAGTTATGTATTAAAAACCTCGACACCTTTGAGCAGTGACTCGGGGACTGTCGTATGTTAATTCTTATCTGAGTTATGTACTAAACCTCGGCGCCCTGAGGAGTGACTCGGGGACTGCTCTATGTGACTTCATATTTTGAATCATGCATTCAACTAGGCGCCTTGAGGAATGACTCAGGGGTTAACCCGTAAGGTTCTCTGCGTTAACCCATGAAATATATTTCGGAAACTAGGTTTGCAACTCGGAGACGACCACATGGCCAAAGGTAATTCTTTGAGCACACGCAAGAACTAGATAGCCCAAGTGATAACTCGGGGACTGGTGGGTTTAATGGATTATTCGTCGACAAACACATAAAACTTCCATAGCTCAGCGAACAAAGATCTCTAAGAATGATGCAAAAAGAGTAACACTCCTAGCGAAACGAAGTATGATAAGGGGTGCAACTTATTGTTTCACTTTGCAAGATACGGACTTCGGGCTTTATATCTCGGATAGAGGTCAAGAACACAATGGCCAAGCCGTCAAATTTATAAAGGCCAGGCAATATAAGCGCCGAACTAAGGTCAACCACATGAAAACATACGATCCGAACCTATGAGATTGAAGGTCGCCAAAGCAAAGATTTAAAGCTACAAGATCTGTTTAGACAAACTAATAATGATCACCGTCAACCAGGCCTCAGCGGCAACAGGCAAAAAGGGTTCGTACCACACAGAAAGTCAGACAATTGTTTCACACACATCATACGCCCGGCATACCAGGGACTGGAAATAATTTAAGAAATTTTCGGAACCTAAGAGGCAGCAGCATGATCAGGCACTGGGTGTTCCGAGGTAGACGGCGCCTCGGCCGAATTTACTTCACCTTCCACAGAATCAGTGGTAACTTCGGGGGGAGTCCTGGGCTGCTGAGAAACATTAGTTTGAGCTTGAGAGTGCCTAGTCCCTTTGGAAAATGATCGCGCATCGTCGTCCCCATCCTAGCTTGCGCTGGAATCACCGAAGTTGTCCGAGTCGCCCTCACCCTCACCCTGGTCGGCCAAATCATTTTCAGAGGCATCTTCGATTTCGACGTCATCTGCTGGATTGGGAAGAAAACTCGGCCCTACAATCCAGTTATGCACATCAGCATAATCAACAAGCTGGAAGGCACAAGCCTGGCAGCGAGCGACGAATTTTGGATCCTCAACCGAACGGGAGCCAGTGCGCAAGTTTATCAAGGTGTCGAGCGAAATGTCCTCGTACCAAGACATAATGACTGTGAGCGCCATATCAGCACTAGCCCGTCCAGCGGATTCCCTCCAGAGATTTAACTAGCTCTGGGATGCCATTAATCTTTCCACCAGTATCATGATCTCGTCAATATCAGGAGTTCCAGAAGTATTCGGCCAGAGAACATGGTAGCCCCGAATGGCTGCTTGCACAAATCCCTGCCCATAATCTTCATCGGACCAACGACAGCGCCAACGACAACCAAGAAGTCTTCCATTGAATATTCTGGGCTCGAATCTGCGGGGACACCTCGGCGCTGGCGAGCAGTAATAACTGCTCTAGAGCTCACGGGCCTAGCTTCCGGAAAATGATCTACGCAAAATAAAAGTATATCAGTTATAAGTAAGAAAGAGAAGAAGAGAACTCGGCCACAGCCAGAGACTTACGATGAATATAGCTCAACATTTTTTGGAGATCGTGAGTCCAGTCAACTTTAGTCTTCTCAAAGCGAGTGATTTCCTCGCTCATCGTCCGATTCTTAAGTTCGGCAGCCTCGAGGAGTTCTTTATATTTCTGCAGTTGCAGACTTAGCTGATTCTTTTCTTCAGAGAACTCCTGATTTACTTTCTCTAACTCGGATTTTTGATAAAGCTTGAGGGACTCCACCTCGGAACGCAACCAGGTTATTTCGTCATCTTTCTATATCAATTGCGCCGAATGAGTGGCGGCTTGCTCGAAAAAATGCAGCATCATATCAGGCATGGGTATGCATTCTTGATGCGACGCTGCAAGAGTTTGTAACTCGGCTATACCAAAGACAGAAGGCTATAAGAAACCCAAGATAAGTCTCAAACGAAAATCAATAGAGGAAAATCATAACTAACCTTCCAGAGCTTTGACTTTCTTCTCAAGACGGATATTAAGATTATTGATATTAGCTGTTTACCAACAAAATGGGTTAGCACCTCAAGTCGAAAATATTAAGAACTTAAGGGACAATACAAAGATTTGTTAAGTTACCAGCTTTCTTCACCACGGGAAGAACTTTCTCATACTTCTCTTGCAATTTCTTGTGCGCGAAAAGCAGCCTTTGGAACTCGGCTGTCCGCCGATCATGGGCAACCTAAGCGACAAAATAAATTACACAATCAAATATTCAAAGCTAAGACAGATCCAAATCAAGCAAAGCTTAACTCGGATCTAGGTGGCTGGATATTCAAAGCTAAGACAGATCCGAATGAAGCAAAGATTAACTCGGATCTAGGTGGCTGAATATTCGAATCTAAGACAGATCCGAATCAAGGATTAACTCAGATCTAGGTGGCTGGATATTCGAAGCTAAGACAGATCCGAATCAAGCAAAGCTTAACTCGGATATAGGTGGCTGGATATTCGAAGCTAAGACAGATCCGAATCAAGCAAAGTTTAACTAGGTGGCTGGATATTCAAAGCTAAGACAGATCCGAATCAAGCGAAGCTTGACTCGGATCTAGGTGGATAGATATTCGAAGTTAAGACAGGTCCGAATCAAACAAAGCCTAACTCGGATCTAGGTGGCTAGATATTCAATGCTAAGACAGATACGAATCAAGCAAAACTTATCTCGGACCTAAATAGCTAGGTAATCAAAGTTAAAACGGATCAGGATTCAGTGAACACTTAATATGGAGTTCAAATGAACCACGATGAGTCAAAATCATACAGGAAATTCACTTGGCACATAACGCACTTTAGGCATAACAAAGCATCCAAACGAATAACAAGTTATTCGGTTGCAAGCTTCTGGGACTAGAGTATATATATACTATCTTTTGAATAACTAACCAAATGTCAACAAAAGAAATTACCTCGTTCATCTTATCGCTGTCAAGCACGATCTTAGCAGCCATATGCAAGCGACTGCTGATATCGGAGAGTTGAAATGGCTGATTGCTCGGATTGCCCTCAAGCTGATCAGCAGCATCCCAATTATTGGCATACTCAACCAAGGATCCGAGGTTGTTCCCACTCTCGGTACGAGTCAGCACTTTACCTCGGACACGTTGTGTAACCACCGCCGCCGCGGGAATCTTATGGAGAGTAAGCTGAGTATCAGTGGTTATGGTGACAACGG
Source organism: Avena atlantica (assembly GCA_910589765.1). Taxonomy (NCBI): domain Eukaryota; kingdom Viridiplantae; phylum Streptophyta; class Magnoliopsida; order Poales; family Poaceae; genus Avena; species Avena atlantica. Next base: position 105,111,563 of record OU342733.1, on the reverse strand, counting down.
TCTTAGCAGAGGAAACCCCCTTTCGGAACGCATCAGCAATGTTGGGTTGAGAGGAGCCACCCGGCCCCTTATGAGATGATGAGGGTCTGGTAACAACAACCTTCTTAGCCTTAGAAGAGACGTCGACAGGGGCCGCTACCTCGACACTTGGAGTGGCATCTTTGGGGGCCGGAGGAATTATGGTTTCTGAAGGCGCCGAGGTGGTGCTATTCTCGGCTGGAGTTGGAGTTACGGTTGGAATTGTGGGGGTCAAAGGAATCTCGGGAGAAACTTCGGGGTTCGCAATGGAGGAAATAGATTCGGTAGGAGAATCTACTGGCGGAGTTATATCGGCATCAACAATGGAGACCACGGGTACATCTTGCCGAGGTGATGTCTGAGTCGAAGCAGGAGGAGACTCAACGTGAGCGGGACTAGGAGCTCCGGTATCTTTAGGAGGCGGAGGAGAAGGAAACCGAGTTGTATGACTCTCATACTCGGGCCACTTGGCTTAACAGAAAGAGGAGCGCTGCAAAATCACAGAAAGTCAAATCAAAAGATAGAAAGAGAGAAACAAGAAATACAAATGAAAATGAACTCACCCAGAAACTCCGGGCATCGTTTTACGCTTCGGAAGGTGCTGGTCTGACTTCTTTGTTTGCTTCTTGGGAGCGACTTCGGAGACACCTGCTGGAGCGGTACGCTTCCTCGAGGGAGCAGGAGGTTGGGAGGCGAGAGGCTCGGCGTCGTGCACCTGACAGGCCTGATTAGCTGGGGAAGTAGGAGCCGGAAATGCATAAGAGATAGGAATTGCGGCGACTACCTCAAGAATTTGGACGTCGTCTGAATCACCTTCCTCCCCGTGGGCCGAGGTCTTGCGATGGGCGCGAGTCGAAGCGAGGTCTGACTTGGGAATAACCTCCTCCGAGTCAGGGTCCCTACTGTCCGGGGTGTTCCGATTTGCGGGCCACGGGAGGGCCAGAACCTCGGCATCTTCGATCTTCTGCTGCGCAAATCTCTGCAAGAAAAGAGACAAAGAGGAATTAGCAAAAGAAATCACAAAAGCAATTAGAAATCAAGACACAAATGAGTAAACTTACCTCGGGAGGAGGATTCCCGCGGGTGAATGGATTTAGCCCCCACGTCCAGTCTTCCGGCATATCAGTCTTGAAGATAGCTCGGACACGCTTGTAAATAAGATAATCCTCGAGCTCAACCAATGAGACTCGGTTGGGATCAGGGGGCCGATCATGTAACAGCGTTTGTGCATACGATGCTGGAAAGGGAAGATTCGGCTGCTGACGAAGGTGGTCATCAGATCCTCCCGCGTAGCCCGGCGCGGATCAACTCCTTCAGCCGAATCTCGAAGGCCTCGGCCAAAGCATTGCTTTTCCTGGGGTTGTAGGTCCAGTTCTTCTTGGAAGGGGGGCGATGGAAAAGGAAGGGAGCCGGATCTTGTCTTCCTTTCCATTGTTCTTGACATAGAAAAACGATATATGCCACTTCTTGCAAGACTCGAGACCAGCAACACGAGGGAACTCAGATTTTCTCCGAGGTGAGATGGACGCGGCGCCACACTGAGTAAGCAATTTCTCAGAATGATGAAGGGATTTGTCGGGGACGACGCTAGATCGGATCTGGTAGAATTTGGACCATACATGCACAGACGGCCAGAGGCCGAATTATCCTTCTGAGGCCGAGATAAAAGCGGATAGGGAGGCGATGGCATTAGCCGAAAGGTGATGCGGCTGGAGGCCGAAGAATTCGAGGAAATCCTGAGCAAAATTGCTAAGGGGAAGACCGAACCCACGAGCAAAGTGGGACATAAAGATGACATACTCGTAGTCGTTGAGTACAGGAGAGGATTCGTTGCCGGGTAAGCGACAGCCTACCTCGGCAGGAATCCGGCGAGTCCTAATTATCCACTCGATCTCGCGACGAGGGACGGAGGAACCCTGCCAGGAGCCCCGCTCTGGACCAGACTCTACGTCGTCGTCTTCGACGAGCGCCCCACTAACTGAACTAGACATAAGGTCGCCGGAGGAATCAACGGAAGAAGAACTAACGGTGGAGCTAGGCTTAGAGGCGTAGGGCCCCGTCTTGGTTCTAAGCAAAGAAGGCGGCGGAGTAGAAAGGAACCGCACGGGAAATCTGGAGAACGGCAGATACGCCTAGGGAGAGAACCTAGTAGTGGGACCGTATAAAAACTCACCGGCAATGGCACCGGAGCAGGCGCACGGTGATGGGGACAACGGAGCAGAGGAACTATGGCCTCGCCGTCGAAGATGTCGACGATGGCACAGCCGCAGGAGCACGAACAGACGCCCGGGCGCAAGGAGGAAGAAGAGCAACGGTAAGCGATGGGGGAAGTGAACCCTCTAGCCCCGTTCCCCTCTTTATAACTACACGGCCCTGGCAGTAGTGGAATCGTGCGTGCGAGCGTTAACCGTGTAGTTCGTGCGTGCGGCGGAACCACTTGCGGATGAGTGGAGCCACACCAAGGATCACACGACGCAGGAGAGGATCAGGCCTCCTGATGCGGTGCGCGAGGAGTCGCAGCGCCGACGCGACAGGCGCAGTAATCACTGTAGCGTGGCAGTGGGAACTGTAGAGGAACAAAAAACTAGAGAAATGATGATAAGTGTTACACGTAGGACGAGTCGTGCACGATAAGCAGCATGGATACCTCGAACAGAAAAAAGTAACTCGGAGATGACGAGAAATGAATATAGGGAAACTGATGTGGCCCGGCCGAGGTGACGGGAAGGACCACACTAGCTTCGGGGACTAATGTTGGGGAGGTGACCCCGGATAGGGTCAAGACAGGGGAAGATAAAAGGAGTTTCCCCTGTCATCTGCCGAGTTACTGTTTATATTGGCCGAGTCCTGTAAAATTCGACCGAGATAAGCACGGCCATGATATCTACGAAGGGAGCGATTCCTGCTACGGCCGACATACGAGTTAAGTCGGCCGAATATGTATGTACAACTTGAATGCTGGTAAAGGTCAAGCCGAGTAATCCAAGACAAGGCCGAGTAACACGAAGCTTGCGGGAGAAGGAGGAGCCTAATGTCAAACCCTAGCTGCTATAGGAGGAATCTAGTCAGAGCCAAGCGCTAAGGACAAAGTGCAGAGATGCAGAGGGGCAGACAGGCGTCACAGAGGTGACAGTGAGGAAGCCCGAGGCGTACATGTGAGGCCCTCTAGAGCCTTGCCGCTGATAGAAGGGAGACACGGAAAGGAGCTCGCCGAGTTACCACTTTGGGACAAGCATATTCCAAGAATATGCTTGCCACGTCATCCCTAGAAGGAGCGAAGGAGCCCCTTTATAGTAGAGGCATGGACTCCTGAAAGGGGGATCGATTCATTCAAGGCCGTTAGGCTCGTGTAGCTTTTCTCTTCTTCCTGCAAACAGCTCGAGGAGCACTTGTAGTCCAAAGTGGAGAAATAAAGATTTGCATGTTAGTCATTTGTGTGTAGAAGTAACTGCATCTTCCCTCCCCGGATCCCTCTAGCATCCATTGGCCCCAAATATTAGCCTACCCATGGCATCTGCCGTGCACCACCACGACACTTCTTATTATGAATGGTTTAAGTATCTACTCCTGTGCTGAGAATATATACATCACATAAAGAAAATGTGTCCGTGAAAGTTCTTTTATCGCACTCAGTTTTCAACTGAATTGCTTGAGGACAAGCAATAAGCTAAGCTTGGGGGGAGTTGATATGTCCAAAATGTATCTACTTTCCCGAACACTTTTGCTATTGTTTCTCCTCTAAACTTGTGTGATTTGGACACAACTAACACGGACTGATGCTATTTTCAGCAGAATTACCTTGGTGTCTAGTTTTTGTGCAAAAAAATCAAGTATCAGGAAAAATCCTGGAAAATATGTCAAAAATCCTATTTCACCAGAAGACTCGCGGAACCAGAATACGAGAGAGAGTGGAGGCGTGAGTGGCCCACACAGATGCCGCGCGAGTGGGCCTAGGCCGCGCCTGGAGGGGTTGTGGCTGCCCCAGGCACCCCCTCGTCCTCCCTCTTTGCTTATAAGTTGACTTCTGAACTAAAAACTCACGGGGTTCAACGTTTTTCCAGAAATAGTTCCGTTGCGCCGCCACCACCAGAAAAAGCGATTCAGAACCAGAAACTCCATTTTGGCACCCTGCCGGGACGTGGAATTTGGAGAGGCTCATCGCCATCATCATCACCAACTCCTCTCCATCAACCATCCATGTTTCCCTCATCCATGAGTGAGTGATCCCCCGCTATAGGCTATGGGGATGGTATGGTTTGGATGAGTTCTATCATGTAATCGAATAAGATTGTTAGGGCATGGTGCCTAGTATCTCTACTAGTGCTATTTGACTTTGTTGCAACTTGTTATGCTTAATGCATGTCACTAGGGCCCAAGTGCCATGATCTCAGATCTGAACTTATTATTGATTCATTATGATAGTATTGTTTGTGATCTTATCTGCAAGTTGTGTACACATATCATTGTCCGGATCCAAAGGCCCCGAAGTGACAAAAATTGGGATAACCTGAGGTGATGTTTGTGATGTGAGGATCACATGTGTTCTATTAAAAGGAGAACCTTAATTGCCAGTAGTTCCCATGAGGCACCGCTGCAATGGACTGACAGGACAAAAGATGTTGTGCAAGTTCTCATTGCAAGCACGCATGACTATATATGGAGCACATGCCTATGATTGTTTAGTACTTGGATGCTTTATCTTATTTATATACAAATGCACTAGATATTGAAGATACATGTTTAGACACTTCCATGCAACGCCCGTCCATCCATCCCTATGCCTACCGCATTCATATCCTACTGTTTGCTACTACTATTACTATTGCTCCTATTTTACTGCTGCTGTTACTTTGCTATTGCTACTAAAAAACTGTTACTACTGATAAACTTCTATGATCAAGAACTACTTCTAGGTGCAACTAAATTGGCAACTCAGTTGTTAAGGATTATATGTATTCTTCGGCTCCCCTTGTGTCGAATCAATAAATTGGGTAATACTACCCTCGAAGACTTTTGCGATCCCCTATACTTGTGGTTTATCAAGACTATTTTCTGGCACCGTTGTCGGGGAGCATAGCTTTATTTGTAAGTTCATTTCGATCTATTACTGTTCACAACTGCTCCTTTCATCATGGGTAAGTCTTGTGATGGAAAGTTTCCTATTTTACCATCCACTACAAGAAGAGGTATAGTCATAAACACCTCTGATGCTCTTGATTCATCGGCTGTTGTAAGTAAGCTTGTTACACCACCACCACATACACATGCTACACACACTGCTACTACTACTGAATCTGAAATTGCTTCTGATACTCATGATGTTACTTCTACTGTGCTTTATGCGAGTGGTTCATTAGGTCCTTTCCTAGATGCTACTACTGCTAAAACTATTTTGGGAAACACTGAAACTCCTAGTGAAGACACTGTTACACCTATTATGTCTCCTAGGTCTAGAGAGAGATATGATATTAGAGATGGCTACATTGAAATGACTAATTATTTTATTGAAGAGTACCGAAACACACATGGTGATAGTGCTATTCGAAGTCTCCTTGAGAGACGTACCATTATTCCTAAACTATCTTTTGATCCTAAGTTTTCCACTTCTCCCATAGATATTAAAGATGAAGATTATGATTTCTCTCTTGATTTATCCTAATTAGACATTGCTGAGAAAGAACCTTTTTGTGGGGCTGAAAATGATAGTGTTGTGGCACATATGAATGAGCTTTCCACTATGAGTGCCTTATTCTCTGATGATTTTAAGATGCGCAAGTACTTTGTTACTAAGATCTTCCCTTTTTCACTAAAAGTGGAAGCTAAAGCTTGGTTTAATAGATTACCTCCTAGATCCATTGATAGCCCTGATTGCTTGATTGCTTCTTTCTTCCAGAAATATATTCCTCCCAGTGCTAGACATGCTGCTTTGTAGAGACTTTTTGATTTTAAACAGGGAGAAGAAGAGAAATTGCCTGAGTCATGGACAAGGTTTTGTGTCTTGATTCATGCACATCCTGGATGTCCATTACCTAAAAATGAGCTTCTTTATATTTATTATAATGGACTAACTGATGATTCTAGGACATACCTAGATAGTTTTGCTGATTGTGTTTTCAGGAAAAGAACTCCTACAGATCCTGAAGAATTAATGGCTAAAATAAGCAAGAATTATGATGATTGGACTTCAACTGAGCTAGATACACCTGAGCCTATTACTCCTGAACCAGTTGTGCCTGAACCAGTTCTAACACCAACACCAAAGAAGAGGGGAGTGATTGCATTAAATGATGAGGTGATGAAAGAAGCTAAAAATGTCTAAAGGAGAAAGGTATTTGAGCTGAAGATGTGAAGAATCTACCTCCTATAGAAGAATTATGTAAGCAAATTCCCCACTCATCTACTATTGAGGTACACTCTCTCCACTTTGATGAAGGTGATATTCCCTATGGTAAGCCTCTTGATCAATGCTTAGATGAACTTGACACATTTATTGTTAAACAAGGTAATTTTAATAAACAAGTTCAGAATCATTTATTGGAAAACTCTAGAGCTATTAATGAGTTGAAAGATATTATGGAAAGAACTCTAGAGCTAATGATATTAAAATGATTTGTAAACACTTTCAAATGCTTCAAACTCAAATTGATCAAATTGTTAAGGTACAAAAAGATATGCTAGTTAATGCCTCAGGAGGTAAACATGCTTATGGAATTAAAACTAGGAGTGGTATAGCTACTCAAGATCCTTTATATCCTGAAGGACACCCTAAAATAATTGAGCAGGTTTATCAACAAGGTGAGAATAGTATCTCTATTAGTGCTATTTTACATACTTGCAACTTTTTGTGCTTAATGCTTGTCACCAGGGCCCGAGTGCCATGATCTTACATCTGAACTTATTATTTATTCATGATGATAGTATTGTTTGTGATCTTATCTGCAAGTTGTGTACACATATCATTGTCTGGAACCAATGGCCCCGATGTGACAGAAATTTTGACAGCCAGAGGGATTGGCTGTGATATGAGGATCACATGTGTTCATGGAGTGTTAATGCTTTTCTCCGGTACTCTATTGAAAGGAGTTCCCTTGAGGCCCCGCTGCAACGGGCTGGCAGGATAAAAGATGTTGTGCAAGTTCTCATTGCGAGCACGTATGACTATATATGGAACACATGCCTATGATTGTTTAGTACTTGGTTGATTTATCTTATTTATATGCAATTGCCCTAGATCTTGAAGATACATGAATAGTCTCGTCCATGCAACGCCCGTCCATCCATCCCTATGCCTACCGCACTCATATCCTACTGTTACTATTGCTCCTGTTTTACTATTACTGTTACTTTGCTATTGCTACTACAAAACTGTTGCTATTGATAAACTTCTGTGAGCAAGAACTATTTCTAGGTGTAGCTAAATTTACAACTCAGTTGTTAAGGCTTATAAGTATTCTTTGTCTCCCCTTGTGTCGAATCAATAAATTGGGTAATACTACCCTCGAAATCTGTTGCAATCCCCTATACTTGTGGGTCATCAAGCGGCGCCACTAACCTTGATGCCACGCTGGTGATGATGGAAATCATGTGCGTGCTTTGGAGATGGAGATCAAAGGCACAAGGAGAAAGGCCATATCATATCACATATTATGAATTGCATGTGATGTTAATCCTTTTTATGCATCTTGTATTCCTTAGATCGCAATGGTAGCATTATAAGATGATCCATATCACTAAATATCAAGTAATAAATTGTTCCTCCTTAATAGGCACTGTTTCTAAGACTCGTCATTTCGAATCATCTTGTGATGATCAGGTGTGATTGATTCTACGTGTGCATACAATGGGTGCAATCTAGATTTGCACATGCAGATACTAAGGTTAACCTTGACGAGCTTAGCATGTATATACATGGCCTTGGAACATGGAATACTGAAAGATATAGCATGAGTCATATGGATGATATGATGAACATGTTGATTGTTTGGCTTTGACATTACACCGAGAGGGCCCAGCCATATGGATGGACAAACCCCACTCTTGATCCATGTGTCTCAACACATACTTTCAGAACACTCAATGCCACCTTTATAACCACCCAGCTATGAAGTGGTGTTTGATGTCATCAAAGCATCCATCCGATAATGGTGATTAGCATGATCTCATGGTCGAAGGACTTAGGTTACTATGTATCTGAAAGCTTATAGAAAACGAACTATTGAAATGACTTGATCTTTATGCTACACTTATCTATAGGAGTATGTCCTTCACACTGTAGAGATCCCAACCTGATAAGGTAGAGATCCCTGTGTTTACAATGCTAGTCCCTGGATCAATACCTAGCATCCACAGTTTAAGATGTAATATCAAGGAACAAAGGTCATATTACAACTTATAACCAGGAATAAAATAATACATTACATCTTACATAGCTCGTTTGGCTATCTCATTACAATGCAGCAGAAATATCTATATAGCATGGAGTCCTTCATCTTCAAAGTGCCATAGGCAATCATGTTGGTTCTAGACTTGTAATCCTATTCAACACACTTCACTAACATCAAACAAACCTGCAACTAATAAGTTACAGCCACAAGGGTCAATACATTTGAATTGTATTGGCAAGTGATACAATGGTATAATAGTGGTATCTATCATCTATATGCATTTGGCTAAGTGGATCTTAGGCTTGCTTTTCTGAAAATAAGGTTTTCCTTATTAGTTGAAAACACTAAGTTTTTATTTGACAAATCACCCAAGGCATCTACCAACAAAAATTGGTGATCCTTTAACCCTTGTTCAACCACAAGATTTTAACTTAGAAATTGGGATGAGGAGATCCTTGATAGCTTCCATGTCTTGATGCTCTAATTTTCCATTGTCGGGGACACGACTAAGTACTTATATTTTACTCTTGAGAGAGGTGGTGCACTTCCCCACATGACTCGACATGCATCGAGACGAGATCTTTCAGAAGCCTTCCCTTAGACCAAATGGATGTGTTCCATCCTATCACCCCCTACCACCTTTTGTATATCTGGCTAAGTTATTAAAGCCTATATGATCCAGGGAGAGCCCAATTGCCATGTGGCTGCACTAGAAGCTTCTTAACATTTGACATCTCAAATCTCTTTGTTCCTGGGTGACTTTCCACAAGTGTGATACACAAGTTTTCGCTAGTTTACTGGCTTTGTGTAACCACTCAACATAAATCCAACCAAGAAATTACCATTTCATCCAGTTGTTTCATTCACTTAGTTGTTTTTATTAAGCAAAACATAAGTCAAAAGACTTAGCAAAAATTTCATATCATGAATATAACCCACCCTTGTTTTCTACTAGATAGGCTAAGAATACTAGTAGCAAGAATCTTAACTTAGGGAAAATTCTACTAATGCATCTTCTACTAGGATTACCCAAGGCATAGCATACTTAGTAAAAAATCCATGCAAGTCCTACTCAAAATATCACTCATGCATAGTGAAAATAATAGGACAAAATGTATGAAGCACCACTTGCCTTTTAAGTATAGAATAAAAGTTCACTCCTTGATCTTGCAATAGTCACACTCTTCAAAGTTCACTACAAGTCAATCAAGGCACAAATTCAAACTAGCATTCAAACAATTCACCACATTAAATAAAGAAAACAAACCAATGCATGCAAGCACGCAAAAGATTGTTTTATTTGAAAAACTGGTTTCTAATAAGATTATAAACATTTCAAAACACCTATTGGTCATTTATAAAAGTGGCAAAACCATTATGAAAATGGGCCATTTAAATCATTTTTGTTTTGCTAGAAATGATTTTAATCAAAGGAATAATTTCTAGTGTTTGACAAATATATTTTTAAACACAAATGTTTGTGTTTTATGGTAAAAGGGTTTAAAACTAATCCATTTGCAAAAGGTTTCACCCAAAAATCATTTTTAAATCAAAGCAACATTTTGTTTTACTAGAAATGCCTTTAATCAAAGTAATAATTTTCTAGGGTTAATCAAATATATTTCTAAGCCCAAAAGTTTGTGTTTCTAGTTAGTACTTTCAAATCAAATCATTTTCAAATGATTTTACCAAAAAATTAATTTTTAGAATAATTTTTATACTCCAAATAGGCCTAGAAATGTTTCTGCAAAAACACCCTATTTTCCAGAAGAAAAAAGCTAAACTATGGACATGGTTGAAAAGATTAAATTTTTGTGAATCCATTGATATAAAATTTCCAAAATTTGGCCAAGCAGAACAAAAGTTATGGAATTTACAAATTCAAACAACTAATAGATTCATTTTCTGTTTTAAATCCTAATCCTGGCCACGTGTCAAGTTATTATTGGCGCATACCGGTTCGCACGGAGCGGTCAGTGTGGGATGTTGGATCTAATTTAGATCGCACGGCTCTGATCACGCGTACCTCTTTGATTAAATGAATCTATCGTGGCTCTACAATCTGGATCTAACGGATGTTAATCATGCGACCATATCTTGGCGGTGCTGGCGACGGCGGCGCGGCGGCGACGCTCAGGCGATGCTGGTATGGCGGTTCTAGGAAGCAAATGAGAGCGTGCTAATGCTTACCAGGTTCGCAGTAGAGAGGAGATGCTCGAGGTGGTCGTGGGAAGGCCAGGGGCGCTCGGCCGTGATGGCAATTCCTCGCCGGAGTTGATTCTGGTGACGGGCGTGCTCGGCGTCATGGTTGGGAAGGCTACAAAGCATGGTAGGACAATCCAGAGACAGTGTTAGGCGCGCAAGGGAGAGGTGAACACACGTGCATTATCGAGAAGGAGAGGGGTGGTCAGGGTTTATCGGGGAAGCTCGTTGGAGTAGGGGAAAATAGCGGCGGCATTCTGTCGATGTCGTTGCCGATGCTCTATGGCATGCGCGGCTAAGAGGGAGGTACTGGCGGATGCTCAAGACGATGGGGGTGTTCTCGTGGAAACCACGAGGCAAGGGGAGGTGAGGGCTGGCCGGAATTTGTGCTGGACCTCGTCGGAGGCAGTGGTGGAGCAGGGAGGAATCTACGCAGCCTAGGGGCAGAGAGGGAGTGGAATGTGAGGGGAAGTGAGGAGGAGAGCTAGGCGACTTAACGTGCATGGTCGCATGGGCGGTTTAATCGTTGCGGTAACGCGAATTTACGCAGGCATTCAACGGCTGGAAACAGACAGAGGGGAATGGGGCGAGGTTAGCGCTGGGTTGACGATGATGAGGTGGCACTGGTGGGTTCGATGCTGATGGGGATATGCCGACCGGGGTATACCCAGCAGGACGTTTCATACTGGTCCAAGCTGCCAGCGAGTGGGCCTGCAGGACGACGACTGGATCAAGACCTGGTAAGGATCCAAGCGACTGGAAGCTGGAGGCCTAGAAGTGTAGCTAGGCCTAGTCGGATTAGGTCAAGAACCCTCTGAATCCTTAACTAATTCGGTTGTAGATCTGTAAACCCTAGCGAGGTGAGCCAATATAAACCTCCCTAGGGTACGCATAGAGGACACGTTCCATCATACACCCTAGCGACTCGCCGCCTACTCGTCGAGCTCGCCCTTGTACTCTCTCCATAATACAATCTAAGTAGGAGTAGGTCTTTACCCTCCGGGGGCCCGAACCTGGGTAAATCCTTGTGTCTCCGCCTTCATCTCGCACCGCAGATGGCTGGACGCCCTTGCCCTTTGTTCTACAATTCGCTGCCGATTGCAGCATCTGCCGTGGCCATTCCCACGACAGTGGCGCCCACCCTGGGGCCTGGCCGGTCAGGCCGGTGTTCTGCGGCGAGATCCAATCTGCCCATCAACGAGATGATCGCCACCGGCCACATGATTGCGATCGGCGTGATCCTCCAGATCTTGCCGAGCAGCTACGTCCCTGCGGCGCGCCCCGTCACACACAGCGTGATCATACCGGTTGGCACGATCAACCTCTTCGCCGGCTTCACCAACGTCATTGTATCGGATGACTCGGCTCGCCTCCGCGAGTCGCCACCACGCGACCGACTCTCTGAGAGTCAGGTCCGCACCATCCACTGCCTCGCCTCCGAGTACGACTCGGCCTACAGCAGCGTGGACGAAACCACCATGGTCTCGGACGACACGGCCCTCAACTACGACGCCGACCCCGGCATCGGCCGCCGGATCCATCGTCATTGCGTAGCCCGTGGGCTTCATCACCCAGGTCTCCAACGTGGGAGACTTCGAGGATCTTTCCATCCTTGGGATCTTCGACTTCGACTCTGGGTCGGAGAACTCCGTCGACCTCCACGTCGGACCTGGTCGCAACATTGCGGCCTACATGGAGAATGGTGCGGACGTCCCGCCAGACCCCTTCTCCACGCCGATCCCGTCAACCACGACGGCAATAGAGATCGAGGAAGTCCGCCTACGGTTGGAATAGGCGGTCCGCAAGGAAGAAGCCGAGCGCGAAAAATTTCTCCTCGAGCAGGTGGCGGCGCACGAACTTTCGCGCTACCACAAACTCCGCATCAGGTCGCGCCTGAACCCCACCGTTTAGGGCCGCCCCCTGAACTTCGACGATGAAAACAACCCGGCCCGCATAGCCGAGCGCGCGATCTGCGAGAATGCGCCGCCAGGAGGGAGCTCCCAGCCACCACCAGGCGCAACGGCCGCACGCCCCTCGGGATCAGCCAAGAATCCTGGTCTCTGTAACACCCCCGGTCACTCCGGACCGATGGCTGTCACTTCTGGAAGCTCAATAGGATCTCTATACTAACCCCACAGACCAACACTAGTGTTTTCTGCGCACTTTGTCCTCACTCGTGCGCACCCGGTACCCACTTCCCGGTCGGTCACCCATCCTAGAATTGCTCTAGGCCAAGCACGCTTAACCTTAGAGTTCTTTTCAGATGAGCTTCCGGAAAAGAAGTTGCAACTTGTTGGTATGGGTTTCCTATCAATCTTATTGAGCCATGCACCAGGGTCTCACATACACCCACCCTTAGAAGATCGACGTCCTCGTCGATCAACCACAAGCCAGGAACGTCCCCTCTTGGCACATGTCTATGCGTCCAGTGCCGGCACATGTGCCATGCCGTGTCCACTCCGGGCCACACGCGCCATGCGCCACATGTCCGCCACTGACCCGCACACGCCCGTTTAACCGCGAGGGTCGGCTCTGATACCAATTTGTAACACCCCCGGTCACTCCGGACCGACGGCTGTCACTTCTGGCAGCTCAATAGGATCTCTAGACTAACCCCACAGACCAACACTAGTCTTTTCTGCGCACATTGTCCTCACTCGTGCGCACCCGGTACCCACTTCCCGGTCGGTCACCCATCCTAGAATTGCTCTAGGCCAAGCACGCTTAACCTTAGAGATCTTTTCAGATGAGCTTCTGGAAAAGAAGTTGCAACTTGTTGGTATGGGTTTCCTATCAATCTTATTGAGCCATGCGCCAGGGTCTCACAGTCTCCTCGCGGGAGCGAGACGCGAATGGACTCCCGCTGTTCTCCACCCCGACGGACAATGTCGTCGCGAGCCGATCCGCGGTCGATAACATCACCATGACCGGGGAAGGTGCCCTGCAGTTCCTGTACGCCAAGGCTTTACTTGCCAAGGCCATCGAGCAACAAAACGGGGGAGCCGACTCACAGGGTCGCATGTACTCGCGTTCATCAGGTAGCAGGGCGGCCTCGAGCGGCCGCCCAATGGTGGCAAACACCCTCAATTGCCAACCACCTGAGCCCCTACAACTCCAACACCGACCCGCACACGCGGAACTTTCCACCAACGACGCTCGACCGGCAAACAACTTCATCGCCGCCAACGGGCAGCCAGTCGATGCGCGCACCCACATCATCAACAATCAGAGCTGGAGCGCACGCCAGCCCGACGACTTGAGGCATACCCTCACCAACTGCCGCGACGGCGAACCAAGGGGATCGCTGAGCCGAGTCGGACCCTAGTGCTTCGGACCAACGATCCGAGGCGAAAGATATCCGGTGAACTTTAAGGCGCGGAAGGAGATCAAGAAGTACGACCCCTCGTACGACCCGTCCGTGTGGCTAGACACATACCTCATGGTGATGGCAATCACCGACCACACCGACTTGCTCTCCGCTCGCTACCTCCCCCTGATGATGGAGGGAGCATGCCGACAATGGATCAACACCCTCCCCGCGGACAGCATCGTCTCCTGGGAGGAAATGCGCGGCGCCTTCGTCAGGCACTTCGAGGGCTCCTACACCCGCGCCACCACCATCGAGGACCTAGAGAGATGCGTCCAGGGACCCCGCGAGTCGACCTGCAAATGGGTCCAACGGTGGCAAGACCTGTGGTACAACACGTTCGGAATCCACCCGGACACCGCGATCCACTACTTCAAGACCTCGTGCCGCTACGAGCCCTTGGTCGCCAAACTTAAGCGGGTGTACAAAACACTCGACAACATACCGGACCTCCTTGATATTGCCAAGCAGTACACGGAGGAGAACCCAAACCAAGAAACAGACGACGAGCCGGGAAGGAATCGACGCACGAGCGGCCACGACAGCAGGAGACGACCCGAGCTACGCTACAGCAACACTCGCCTCACCGTCAAGAGTCACGGTGACGGGCGAGTCGACTTCGTCGCCAATTCCGGCTACGCCCCTCGCGAGCCCAAAAGATTTCACCGTGACGGTGGCCAACGCCGCGATGGCGGCAACTACAAGACAAAGCCAAGGTTCGACCCTGCGGCTCTCCTCAACCATCCCTATGTGTTCCAAGGCAGGGAGGGGAAACCCGCCACGCACACGACCACCGACTGCCACTCCCTGAGGGAGATCGAGAAGGCACGACACGCAAGGGAAGACCCCGACAACCACTCGCCAAACGGCGAAAAATTCGGCAATGACGCCGACTCGCTTCACACCTTCACCGGCTTCAACACGAAGCGCAAGAAGAAGGTCATGGCCCGCGTTGTCACCGTCAACACAGTGTCCCAGGTCGACATCCCCCAGTTCCTCAACTGGTCCGAGCAACAAATCACCTGGAGCCACGAAGACCACCCGCCACGAATCAAATATCCAGGCCGAGTCACCCTAGTGGTCAAGCCCAAGGTGGGAGACTACTGGCTCCCCAAGATGCTGATGGACGGCGGCAGCTCCATCAACATTCTATACCTGGACACGTTCAGGCGACTACGGCTCCCACAGTCGATGATCAAGACGACCTACACCAGCTTCCACGGCATCGTCCCCGGTCGGAAGGCGTACTTGATCGGCAAGGTGACGCTGCCAGTCACCTTTGGCACACCAGCGAACTTCCACACCGAGCGGATCGTCTTCGAGCTGGTGTCGTTCAACAGCCCCTACCATTGTGTCCTGGGGCGTCAGGCGTTCACCAAATTCATGGCAGCTCCCCACTACGCGTACAACACGATGAAGCTCCCCAGGCCATGCGGGCCCGCGATTGATAACAGCCACGCGGCTGTTTCAGCGCCGCAGGGGGCGGAAACCCTCTAGTCCCGGGCCATAACACTACCCGGGACTAGAAGGTTTCCTGCAGCGGCAGAGTATTGTGTGTTTCTCTACCACAGCAGAGATTGTGTATTTCCTTTTTTTTGCCATTTCGTTCCTTTTTCATTTTGTGTTTCACTATAATTCAAACATATATATCAGTATACATATTATACACTACTACATACACACTACACGTCGATGCATGTATATAATTAATCGATCCCTTGCAAGCATACATATAATCAATCATATCAAAAGGAAGAAATGTTTTGAAATTACATGGTCATTGATGAATATATATATCATATGAGCTACATGGAGATGACTAAGGCAAATCGAGTTCCACATCATCCGCATAATGCTCTCCATGTACATTAAGGACTTCCTTCATCATAAATCCCGCCAGCTCCTATTGAATTGCTCTTATGCGTTGGTCTGGCTCTAGTTTCTTCCGCAAATCATAAATATAATTTGAGTCAACTTTCCGCTCACTGGTCCACTCACGGATGTACTCGCAGACGTAGTATCCACATAAATGAGTTCCCGGTGGCTGTTGTAAAATCTTCGCCATTTTATAAGTTAGCTCCTCTTTGAATGGACCTGGTATTTTCTTTCTGAACCGTGTCCAACACCTGCTCGGCAAATAAAATGAACAAAGGAGTTATTAGTTACTTGATTTCAGGAAATGAATGAAAGTGGACGATATAATGCGATAATGATTGAAATTACTTATGGAGCATTGCTTTCATGTCGCTCCACTGCTCTTGGTCCCAACTTAATGAGTCGTGGACTTTAACTAGGGAGTTGTCAACTTGAATGTTTAGAAAGATCTAGTGGAATCTGCGGACGTTTACATAAGCATACATGCATAGCTCATCGAGTAAGCAAAAATAAAATGTGTACATGATATAAACACTCACTTGAAGTTGTAAGGAAATAGTATTTCCTTAACAAAATTATTCTCGGTTAAGAACCTGCACATGTCTTCCTCCACGTCCTTGGGTTGATTCTTTAACGTATATTCATTAATGATATATGGGTCAATGAACCCAACGTCGTATCTTCTAGCTATTTTGCATTCAAGCATCTTCATTCTGCAGAATATAATATCATCATACAAAAGGATATATAGTTAGGATAATATATTAAATTCAATGAACGAGCTAAAGCTACAACCTTAATTATAGAAATAAATAACTTACAGACAGTAGCAACCAATGATAGATTTGTCGAGGGCGCGCTGGTTGTATAACTGAAACAGTTCGGTCATTTGAACCTGTATCGAGTATGGTTTGAAGTGATGCTCCATTCTAACGTCCACCCAAAACCAATCTTTCTGATGCTTTTTTTGTGCTTGCGACATGTACCATTCGTGCAAATTTCGCATATGTGTGGATAGACGCGTGAGCTCCTCATTACTGACTAGAGGCTCCCCTTGGACATATTGCCGTACTATCTTCATAGCCTAAATATTGACCAAGAGACATATTTGCTTCGTTAGCAAGTGCTTTGGCCTGTGATACAGTGATTCCCATAAGTGCAGCATTATTACGGGCTCTAGGGTCCATTATTTGCATGTCCATATCCATTTCAGCTCTGAAGGCCTTGTCGAGGTCTGAAATGACTTTGAGCAGGGCGACCGATTGATCCTTCTGTGCTCCGAGCTGGGCAACTTGCTTCCCGCTTTTTGCACTTGTGTTTTTTTTCTTCTGTGCTTGCTTAATAATCTCATGGTCATAGTCTGATTCCAGATTCATCGATATCTGGAATGGTTGCTCAAGAAAGGACTTAGCCCACTTTTTGGTTTTTTCTTTATATACTGGCTTTGGCTCAGGCTTTTTGGGTGCAAAATGCGCCTTAACTTGGGCAGCGACATCCGCGTTAGTTTCCTCATCGCTCTTGTCACAAGGTCTCTTTGGAAGAGCCGGCGGGATATCGACTATCTTCGGCGTTTGACCTTTCTTCGATGTAGGGCGCGGGGGACCGTCGAACTTCCGTTTCTTTGACGAGGTAGTAGTATTTCATGGAGGCGGAGGCGGAGATCGAGTTGATGTACTGCTGCTGCGGCGATCGTCAGCGGGGCGGGGTGGACTTGGAGGTTGGCGATAATCGGGTTGGGGTGGAGTTGGAGGTTCAGATATTCGATGCAGGGTGGATTTGGATTCCTTGGAGTCGGTGGCCTTGGCGCCGAGCCTGGAAATTTGATGTACTTCTTATTCCATAGAATGATGTTGCGCTTGACATCTCCTAGTTTCGTAAGGCCTTCAGGCGTAGCAATTTCAATCTCTAGGTCCGCAAAATCCTCCACTATGTCATCCACTGTGACACGAGCATAGCCTGGTGGAATCGGAAGTGAATGGTGGAGTGCTCCAGGTAGACAAGGTAAAGCAGTGCCGATCGCCACCTTGAAGGACTGGTTGTCCATTGGCTGATGTAGCTCACATTGTGCCATCTCTCTGACATCATCCACGGGGTAGTGAGGAGCTGGTGCATCATCCAGCAGTGCTTGATCATCAGCACGGACCTCCGTGGAAGCCACGCTGCTTCTCCGTTGGCTAAGATCCAATGCAGGATCATCAGACCGCGGGTGAGTTAACGACGGCGGCTTTTGGCTAATTTCATGCATGAGGTTCTTCAGATCATCTAGGTCCTGCTCTACCCTGGAGATCCGGTCTGCCTCCCGGTCCTTCTTTCTCTGACGGCTTCTGTAACTGGCATCGTACTGAGGAAACCCTTTCTTCCACGAGACACCGACGCCTTTGCCTCGTGTTCGCCCTCCCTTTTCAGGATTCCCTAGGGCGCGTGTCATCTCGTTGTTCTCACTCTCGGGACGGAACAATCCCAATTGAGCATCGTTCCTTCCTTTAATAAGGTCTTCAGAGGGTTTTAGAATTTTCTCATGAAATAATGTCTTCCCTGTTTCTGGGTCCAAGGATCCCCCGTGCCCGTACCACCAGTGCTTTGACCTCTCGGTACCAGGAGTGACGCCTCTAGCCCTCATTTCCTTCTCCATAGTTTCCCACTTAGGGACGGCACTCTTGTAGCCACCTGTCCCCATTTTATGATGGTATTTTTTGTTGGTAGCACTTAACGCGTTCTTTGCCAACTTTGCCTTTGCTTTATCAGATTGCTTGTACTGTACAAAATAGGGCCACTTTTTTCTCAACTTCTCGTTTACTCCTTTGAAGTCTTGAGTTTTCTTTTTCGCGACATATTTTGCGTATAAACTTTTCTTGTGGTTCCGGTACAGTTCAGCCGTCTTGCTCAGTGCCCACGCCTTGACTTTCGCTCTATTTGCAAGCCCATCCGGCCTTGGGGTAATACCATCTACCTCAAATTCCTCATACTCTGGAGGTAGTATGAAATGCGCTATGAGCTTCTGCCAAAGGTCATCTTTGGCATCATCGGTGACATAGCTGTTGGATTCTTCACCCGCTTTTTTTGACTTATTCCATTCTTGGATGGTGATCGGCAGGTTGTCCCTAACAAGCACCCCGCATTGATTTATAAACATCCTTCGGTGCTTCTCTGGAGCAATCGGTTCACCATCATCATCTATTTCTTCGATGGTGAACCTCTGATTACCATCCAACTTTTTGTTCGGCCCTCGTTTCGTTCGAGCTGTCGATTGCTTCGATCCGGTGGGCTAAAAGAAGAAGAGAGAGTGATTAATATATATCTAGATCAGTTAATGAATATAGGTAACACGAGACTTTATATATATATATATATATATATGTACCTCGCCGGATCCTGTTGAGGGGCCATCATTATTGTTGTTATTTCTTTGCCCTTCGTCCATCTGGTCTTCCCCTTGGTACATTAGGTTTTCCTCTAGTCCATCACCGGATGGATTCAGATATGAGGATATCTCTTCCTCGAGCAAAGTATCTTCGGCGCCGGTAGTAATATTAAGAGGAATTTCACCTCTTATCATGCCCTGAAGAAAACCTTCACCGATGCGACCAGGATCTTCGGATGGATCCATGACTTAATTATCTATAAAAAAAGAGTTAAACAGGTTAGAAAAAACAATAATCCTAATAACTAAAACAATATAATCCTAATTATAATAATCCTAATAATATTTGTGCTAAAACAATAACCCTAATAAAACAAAAAAATAACCCTAATAAAACAATAATCCTAATATTATTTGTGGTAAAACAAAAAAATAACTAAAACAATATAATCCAAATAAATAAAACAAAAAATAACTAAAACAATAATCCTAATCCAAATTCTAATATTTTAATTAAAACAATAATCCTAATAACTAAAACAATATAATCCTAATTATAATAATCCTAATATTATTTGTGCTAAAACAATAATCATAATAACTAAAACAAAAAAATAACCCTAATAAAACAATAATCCTAATATTATTTGTGGTAAAACAAAAAATTAACTAAAACAATATAATCCTAATAAATAAAACAAAAAATAAGTAAAACAATAATCCTAATCCTAATTCTAATAACTAAAACAATAATTCTAATCCTAATAACTACTAAAACAATATAATCCTAATACTAATCCTAATAACTAAAACAATAATTATAATCCTAATAATTATCCTAACTAAAATAAAAAAACCAACCCGGCCTCGATCGATCGAGCGGCGCTCACCGACGCTGGCGCGACTGTGAGGCGGTGCGGAGCGGCGGCGCGCGGCACGGCGAGGCGGCGAAACGGCAGCGCATGGAGTGGCGGCGTGCGGCACGGGGGTGCGCCGACGCGGAGCGTGGCATGGCGGCGCGGTGGAAGCGGCGACCGGACAGCACCTCGTCTCTTCTTCGTCTCTGCGTTTGTCGTTTGTGCTTCGTCTTCGTCGAGAAATGCAAGTGCTGGGCACAGGGGAGGTGGTGCGCGGAATATAAAGGGCCACCCCTTTAGTCCCGGGCTAAGCCACCGCCCGCGACTAAAAGGGTCTTTAGTCCCGGGCCGTGGCTTAAACCGCGACTAAAGACCCCCCTTTAGTCGCGGGTTAAGCCACGGCCCGGGACTAGTGTGTATTTTTCGTCCGCTTCGTTTTCGCGCGCGAAGGCAACCTTTAGTCCCGGGTCCAGCCACGACCCGCGACTAATTGTTTTTTTTTGTAAATCTTCTTTTTTTAATTCAAAACTAATATAAAATTTTTGGAAAATCATATCTTTTATTATAATAATCCAAATAAAACAAATAATATGCCTATTATTATCATAAAAATATAAAGAATATTAATATAATATCCATTTATCTGTTTGCATCATTTATAAATTATTTCATTTGTAAATTTTCTTTTTTTAATTCAAATCAAATATAAAAACTTTGGAAAATCATATCTTTTATTAGAATAATCCAAATAAAACGAATAATATGTTTATTATTATCAGAAAAATATAAAGAATCTTAATATAATATCCATTTATCTATTTGCATCATTTATAAATTATTTCATTTGTAAATTTTATTTTTTAATTCAAATCAAATATAAAAACTTTGGAAAATCATATCTTTTATTATAATAATCCAAATAAAACAAATAATATGTCTATTATTATCAGAAAAATATAAAGAATCTTAATATAATATCCATATATCTGTTTGCATCATTTATAAATTATTTCATTTGTAAATTTTCTTTTTTTAATTCAAATCAAGTATAATAACTTTGGAAAATCATATCTTTTACTATAATAATCCAAATAAAACAAATAATATGTCTATTATTATCATAAAAATATAAAGAATCTTAATATAATATCCATTTATCTATTTGCATCACTTATAAATTATTTCATTTGTAAATTTTCTTTTTTAATTCAAATCAAATATAAAAACTTTGGAAAATCATATCTTTTATTGTAATAATCCAAATAGAACAAATAATATGTCTATTATTATCAGAAAAATATAAAGAATCTTAATATAATATCCGTTTAGTCCCGATTGTAGTCACAACCGGGACTAAAGATATTTCCCGCCATTTCCCAAAGAATCTTCGTCACATGCATCACATCGATTGCAAAGCGGACCTCTAAGAATTTCCAATATGGTAGCTACCAAAATATAGATTTCTTCTTCCACATGGGTGCGTGTCTTCGGAACAGATTTTCCTCCAGGACCCTTTCCAAAGGTTACTAGTTGATCCAAATCTTTGACCATATCAAATATATCAGCACCAGTACGCTCCTTAGGCTTCGTCTGGTGACATGCCAGACCGTTGAAATGCTTGCCTTTCTTTCTTAAGGGATGCTTGAACAAAAGAAATTGACGTTGCTCATTGTATACCTTCTTCTTACAATGTTCCAAATATATACTTTCAGTCTCATCTAAACAGTGTGTGCATGCATTGTATCCCTTGTTTGACTGTACTGAAAGGTTACTAAGAGCATGCCAATCATTGATTGTTACGAAAAGCAATGCTCGGAGATTAAATTCTTCCTGCTTGTGCTCATACCACACGCGTATCCTGGGTTCGTGCCACAACTGTAAAAGTTCTTCCACTAATGGCCTTAGGTACACATCAATGTCGTTGCCGGGTTGCTTTGGACCTTGGATCAACACTGGCATCATAATGAACTTCCGCTTCTTGCAAAACCAAGGAGGAAGGTTATAGATGCATAGAGTCATGGGCCAGGTGCTGTGACTGGAGATCTGATCCCCAAAGGGATTCATGCCATCTGTACTTAGACCAAACCTTCAACTCCTTGCGTCATCTACAAATTCCGGGTACTTTCTATCGATTTTTCTCCATTGCAACCCATTAGAGGGGTGTCTCAACATCCCGTCTGACTTACGTTCCTCTTTATGCCATCGCAACAACTTGTCGTGCTCTTTGTTTCTGAATAAGCGTTTGAACCGTGGTTTTATAGGAGCATACCACATCACCTTCGCAGGAACCCTCTTCCGGGGGGGCTCGCCCTCAAAGTCACCAGGGTCATCTCGTCTAATCTTATACCAAAGTGAAGTGCATACCGGGCATGCATCCAAATTCTCATACTCCTCACTGCGGTAGAGGATGCAGTCATTAGGGCATGCATGTATATTCTGAACCTCTAAACCTAGAGGGCAGACAACCTTCTTTGCTTCGTACGTACTAGCAGGCAATACATTATCTTTTGGAAGCATATTCTTCATCATATTCAACAACTTTTCAAATGAGGAGTCAGGTATAGCACACTCAGCCTTCCATCGCAGCAATTCCAGTGTGCTGCCCAGCTTTTTCAGACCATTTTCGCAATTTGGGTACAACAACTTTTTGTGATCCTCTAGAATGTGATTGAACTTCTCCCTATCCTTTTCAGTTTCACAATCTCTTCGTGCATCGGCAATGGTCCGACCAAGATCATCAGCGGGTTCATCATGTGTCTCTTCTTCATCCCCCCCTTCAGCATCCCCCATGGAAGTATCTCCGTACTCAGGGAAACCATGATAGTTGTCATCCTCCTCCTCTTCTTCATTGTCTTCCATTATAACCCCTCTCTCTCCGTTCTTGGTCCAAAAATTATAACTGGGCATGAATCCGGACTTCAAAAGGTGGCTGTGAAGGGTTTTTGAGTCAGAGTAATCCTTCTGATTCCTACATCCATTACATGGACAGAATACAAAACCATTGCGCTTGTTTGCATCAGCAACACGGATGAATTCATGCACGCCATTAATGAACTCGCCAGAGCGTCGTTCAGCACCGTACATCCATTCCCGGACCATCTGCATTATAGTAAAAGTATATCAAAAACCATTACACAACATGATAAAATTATTAGAAGTTATATTGAGAGCTTCTAGAGCATTAATTTTGAATTTTGAAAAATTTACATGCACCAATTTGTGAATTGGAGAAAACAATCAACATGATAAATGTGGAGTTTTTTATTATTGTTCTATCAGTGAAAACCTCATTCCATTCTAAGCTCTAAAACTCTAAAATTACATATTTCAATTTTGTTACACATATATATCAAAATCCTTCTAGCTACTTCTAGAGCATGCATGCATTTGATCCATATCTCTATACTTCTAGAGCATCATAGAGCTAAATTAGCAATAAGAGATGAAAGAATAAAGTTCTAACCTTTTAAAGCTTTGGATTTAGGTGTTGAAAACTAAATCTTGACAAATCTTGAGAAAAAAATGGCATGAACTCTCTTGCTTCTTTGAGAAAAATGGCCACCATATGCTTTAGGGCAGGTCGACAGGAAGCTATATATACTGATGGACAACTAGTCCCGGACCGTGATACGACCCGGGACTAATAGTCCCCGAAAAGAGCAGTTGGCCCGCTCCAGGTTATTAGTCCCGGGCCGTATTACGGACCGGGACTAATGACCTGGTCCGGCCCGGGACTAGTCAATACGGCCGTTTCTAGCCGTTAGAGGCCTCACGGCTCGGGACTAGTGCTCCCACTAGTCGCGGGTTGTGACAGGCCGGGACTGCTGGGCTTGTTCTGATCGAACCGAAGATGGTTTTTCCAGTAGTGTTATTAGCTTACCCAGACATCTTAAGCACATGCTCACTGACGGAGCTGCCCTCTTCCATCTTGTAGTTAAAGAACTTTTCAGAAGCTTCATAACTCTCAATTGCTGTGTGAGACTCAGATATCACTTTGAGTTCATGGAAAATATCATGTGGGTCAAAGTTCTCAAACCTCTTTGTAAGATCCGATTACAAACCATACAAGATATGACACTAAACCGTGGAGTAATAATTCTTCCGAGCACGAAAAACATTTTTCTCATCATTGGTAGCATCATCTGCAGGTGGGTCACCCATCGGTGCATCCAGCACATAGGTCAACTGACCAGCATTGATGATAATCCTCAAATTGCGGAACCAATCTATGAGGTTGCTTCCATTGTTTTTCAACTTTTCTTTCTCTAGGAACGCATTAAAATTGATGGTACGGGCCTCCATTGATCTACAACATATTTGCAATAGTTTAGACTAAGTTTATAACAAATTGAGTTCTAATTAATAGTAAAATTAATCTAGGTGAACTCCCACTCAAAACAATATCCCTCACATTGTTTTAGTGATCACATGAACCAAATCCACCACATCAAGTCCGATCATCACGAGACATAATGTAGTTTTGAAGGCGAATAATCGACATGTTCATCATATCTACTATATGACTCATGCTTTACCTTTCGGTGATCCGTGTTCCGAGACCATGTCTGTACATTCTAGGCTCGTCAAGATCAAACCTTAGTTTCCGATGAGAAAATCTGGCTTGCTCCGTTGTGTACACTCGCATAATCTAACACACCCGATCATCACGTGGTATACTAAGGACGAAACAACGAATCTTGGCAATACACGATGCATAAAAGGACGAATCTTGGCAACGGCGCCTACTAAGGACGAACACTTTATAACTTTATATTTTTTGAGAGGGATCATCTTATAATGCTACCAACACGATCTAAGAAATACAAGATGCATAAAAGGATTAACATCACATGCAATTCAAAATATGTGATATGATATGGACTTTCTTCATGTGCTTCTGATCTCCATCTTCAAGAACGAACATGATCTCCATCATCACCGGCGTGGCGTCAAGGTCAATGGCACTGTTACATGGTTATCGTCCACCAGTATCAACTATTACAACTACTTTGAATAATAGACACATAGGTCTTAACGAAATTAAAATACAACCATAAGGATCCTACTAGTTACCGACTTACAATAAGGATCATTGCATACATCATATATAATCACAATCATGGCCATATCACATCATAGGACACCCCTGAAAAACAAAGTTAAACGCCTCTAATTTTCTTTGCATATTTGATGTGATTTGGGGCTTTCAATAAGTACCGTTCTAACTTACGAACAAGAACCACAACGTTGATGCTTGAACTATCAAGTGCCCGTTGTAAATTGAATCTTTACTATGATGGGAGAGATAGACACCCGCAAAGCCACTTATGCAATACAAGTTGCATGTTGAGCATGGAGCAAGTCTCATGAAAGATGTCATGTAAGGTTAGCCTGAGGCTCTTCATCCCACCATACCGCAAGATGCAAAGCACACAAGAAGCAATTGATAATAAAAGCACCACCGCCCACAATGACCATTGTGTTCTACTCGTACAACAGATCTACATATAGACATGGCTCTGATACCATTGTAGGGGTTAATAGCATGGAAAACAAAAAAATTCTACCACATGAACACACAAAAGCCAATATTTATCTACTAGATTCTAGCAACGAGTCGATATACTACTCAACCTGGAAGATTCCAAAGCGGTTAACGAGAGCAGATTCTTGTGGGTGATGTAGTTATTCACTTGCCGATCTCAAGATCACGTAGACAATCCTTCCTTGCCATGTTCCGGAAGTTCTCCCGCAGTCGGCCACATGTTCGGTACTTGATGAAGACCTTCCTCTCCCTTGTTCTAGCAGGCAGCAGAGGTTGTAGCTCTCTGCACGCGATTCCGGTAGCATGACGACATAGTGTCAGAGATTAGAGGGGAGATCTTGGAGGGATTTGCCTTAAGGCGGAGCGGGTAGGATGGAGTAGAGGGGTTCCACGATGTCTAGGGTTTAGAGGCCAGAGAGGAGGAGGTGGGCCGGCGGCGGCTAGGGCAGTGGCTTGGAGGTGGCTGCTAGTGGGGCTGGGATCATTGTGGTGTAGGTCTTTGGGGCAGCCCCCTCCCCTCTTTTTATAAGAGGGAGGGGCAGCTATGGGAGGGTAAGGTCGTATACTCTCCCAACTCCCTCTCATTGGCATGCGCGATAAAGGGAGAGGAGGTTTCCTCTCCTCCCTCCACTAGAAGCCATTGTCCCAGTTTGACTATTCAAACTTACCTTTTGACTTTCAATTTTGGATTTTAATTTATTTCTTTTAAAGACACAGCCAAGTGACCTAGGACATGATGCAATCATTCCACTTAGTAATGACACATTCATGTACCTTTCCCCTTCTGGTTTGATGAACCTTCTAGACCCTTCTAGATCATTCCGGTGAAAACACCAAAATCATTCCCGAACTCCGGAATTGGACTTTCCTTATATGAATCTTATTCTCTGGACCATTTCCTATCTCCTCATGACATCCCGAATCCCATACGAGACTCCGAATAACATTTGGTCTTCTTACTCACATTCCATATCTACTAAACAACATCAAATCCTTAAGTGTGCCTCCCTACGGTTCGTGAATTATGCAGACATGACCGAGACTCTTCTCCGATCAATAACCAATAGAGGAATCTAGAAATTCATATGGATCCCACATATTTCTATGATTACTTTGTGATCGAATGAATCATTTACATACGATACCAATTTCCCTTTGTCTCGCGATATTTTACTTATCTGAGGTTTGATCGTCGGTATCTCTGCATACCTAGTTCAACCTCATTACTAATAAGTACTCTTCACTCATGTTTGGAATATGACCTAGAGGCAATCTTGTAGGATGATATTTCCCATTTAATTCATAAAGTTATTAAGTGTCACATCCCAAAATTTTCCAAATTTTGAAATGTGAAAAATAAATAAACAAAATAAATAATTGTTGAAGTTTAGGGTGAAAATAAACTTTTTGTTACAAAATGGAAACATCAAAACCCAACTTGAAATTTTTTGAATAAAATGGAATCCAACAAAATTCAAATCAAGTGAAATGCATTCATCAATGAATGTATCTTGAAATTTAAACATTTGGAAAAGTAAACCAAAACCCTCAAACCCTAATGGAAGAAAATCATTTCCAAGATCTCTAAGACCATGGATTTGATCCATATAAAAATTTGTCAACAAAACATTTATAAATGATCAAAAATGATAAACAAAAATGTTATAAACCATATAAAGTGGTTTCATTTAATTTGAAGCCATTGATAAAAGTTTATGAATTTAGTAAGGTAAAAGGAAATAATAAAGATCCTATCTAAAATCCATACCAAATGGTAAGCAAACTAATCCTAACAAGATTTAAAAAGATAAACAAATATTAAATAAGATTTTACAAATTGGAATCACCAAGTTTGGATCTATAAATAAAATGATACGGATTTTATAAGACAAATAAATAAATAAATAAATAAGGAATATTTTAAAGACAAATTAAATCTTGGCCAAATCCATAAGTAAATGAAATAAAGATAATCCAAATGAAATAAAGGGATAAGGAATATTCAAATAAAATAATATGGCCTTAACCAAATTCTATTTCATTTAATGAAGAGAAAATCCCTAATAGAAATGATTAATTAAATCATGAGAAAATAATAAATTGGAATTTACAAAAGTGAATTAAAAAGCTATTTAATTAACTTAAAATAATTATTTGAATAAAATTTATATGGAATTGAAACCATATTTGATTTTACTGGAATCAAGACAATTGCCCAATTTAAATGATTAATAAATCATATTAAAATAGTTCAAATAATTCAAAGTGAATTATTTAACACCCTAATAAATAAATAAAACCTACTGAAAAAGGTTTGGTGAAAATTAGAGTTCAAATAAAAGTTTGAAAATATAATTTAAATCCTATTTGAATAAAAACAAGTGCCTAATTTAAATAAAGAATAAACCATAATTGAATAAAGGAATTATTCCAAAATGGTCTTTAAAAACACATTTATAACAGTACTAAAATATATTGAAAGTTTGGAAAAGTTTTGAATTAAAAAGAGGTTTGAAACCATTTGAACAAATCCAAAACAGAAAAAGAAAATAGAAAAAGAAAAAGAAACAGGATAAAAAAGGGAAAAAACCAGTCCAGCCCAACTAGCCCAAGAGGCCCAACTCGCAGCCCATCTTATTTCGCTGCCCGAAACGTTTTCTCACCATCATCTAAACCCGCGCAGTCACTGATATGGAGACCCCACCGTTTTCGCTCTCTCTATCACTAACGAAGTGACCCCACCTGCCAGTCGTCTTCTTCACCCGCGCGTGACCAGTTTTCGCTGTTTCTGGCATTGATTCCGCATCATCAATACGATTGATTGCCGGGCTAATTCCTCCCAGCGACCAAGCACCCTTAAACGCCCACGCCCTCTCTACCTTTCCCCTCATTCTCCGCACCCTCTCTGTCACCAGGCTGTGCGATTTATCCATTGCACCACCACTGCTCCGACGAGTTCTTTTCCCCGATTCCGGCGACAACAGCCCTCCCCTTGCTTCCTGGCCTCCATGAGTCTACTCCCCATTGTCAGGCGCACACTCCAGTACCACCCACTTGCCCGCGCGCGCCCCAGATACTCGACTACGTCTTCACCTGAGCGTCGCCACTGTCTGCCATTACTCCGTCGAGCTTCCCTGGTAACCTTTGACCGCTCCTCCCCCTCTCGATGACACTATCATACTCTCCTCTCTCGCGTGCATCTAATGCACCCTTCGTTTTTCCTTGGCGTGCCTTGTAGCTTCGCCTCCATCAATGACAGAGCGTGCACAACGGAAGCAGGAGCTCAGGCGAACAATTGTCGTTAACCACGTGCTCCCCTGTCTCCCCACGAGTACGTTGAGCATCAGTAATGCACGGCGAATCTGGTGATCTACTCCTCTCTCTCCCGCGCTTCCTGGTTTCGCTGTTACGCCATCGCCTGAGCGCCGCCGCCGCGGGCCACCGTAGAGCGCCGCCAGAGTATGGTCAAAACATTTTCAGGCCGTTAGATTTAAATCGTAAGGACACATTAGATCCACTTAAGCAAAAGGGTAAGTTTGCATCTGTGCCGCACGATTCTAATCATATCCAACGCACCATGTAGCTCGATCCGTGCGAACCGGTACCAGTGAATGAAAACACGACGCGTGACACAGTTTTGATTAAATAGACAAAAACATTTCTATTAGAAGGTTAGATTTGAAAAATACATAACTTTGAATCTAAACGTCCAAATTTTACAAATTTTATATCAATGGAATCAGCAAAAAGAGTACTTTCCAGCCATGCACTTTTTTAGTGATTTGCTTCTATAAAATTTGTTGTTTTTACAGAAACATGTTTAGGCATATTTTGTGTATAACATTCATTCTAAAAATGTTTTTAGGATAAAATCTTTCATAAATGGTTTTTTTTAACCTAATTACCATAGAAACCAGCTTTTGGATTTAAAAATATAGTTTGTGACACTTAGGAATTAATCATTGGAATAAAAGTATTTCTAGTTAAATAAAAATGTTGGATATGTTTTAAAAATGTTGGATATGTTTTGAATTAAACTCTCTGACCCTAAACACCAAGTTTATGGAAATAAAAATATATTTGGTGAACCCTATAAAATTATTACTTTGTTTAAAGACATTTCCAAGAAAATAAAAGGTGCTGGATTTAAAAATGGAATTTGGATGAAACCCTTTGTAAATGGAATTGTTTTAAAACATTATGACCATAAACACTAAAATTTGTGTTTAAAAACATTTTGGCTAACACTAGAAATTATTCTTTTAATAAAATCAATTCTAGCAAACAAAAAGGGATTTTAAGTGGCCATTTTTACTAACTTGTTATCAAATGGTTTTGCCACTTTGATAAGTGACCAATAGGTGTGTTAAAATGTTTATAACCTATTAGAAACCACTTTTCCAAATAAATCAATCTTTGGAATGCTTGCATGCATTTCTTTGTTTTTAATATTTTATGAGATGAATACTAGATTGAATTTTTGCCTTGATTGAATTATTGTGAAATTTGAAGAGTGTGACTATTGCAAGATCAAGGAGTGAACTTATATTCTCTACCAAAGGCAAGTGGTGCTTCATACTTTTGTCCCATTATTTTCACTATGCATTAGTGATATTTTGAGTAGGACTTGCATGGAATTTTACTAAGTATGTTATGCCATGGGAAATCCTAGTAGATGATGCCTTAGTAGAATTTCCTAAGTTAGGATCGCTACTACTATCATGCTTAGCTTAGCTAGTAGAAAACAAGGGTGGATTATATTCATGCTATGAAATATTTCTAAGTCAATGACTTGTGTTTTGTTTAATAAAACAACTATGTAAATAAAACACCTGTGTGGAATGGTGAGAAAGGATTTATGTTGAGTGGTTACACAAGGCCAGGGGACTGGTCAACCTTGTGTATCACACTTGTGGAAAGCCACCCAGGAACAAAGAGATTTGAGATGTCAAACGTTGAGAAGCTTCATGTGCAGCCACTTGGCATTATGGGCTCTGCCTGGATCATATAGGTTGCAATAACTTAGCCAAATGGACAGTTGGTGGCAGGGGATGATAGGTTTGGGAATGCGTCCATTTTGGTCTAAGGGAAGGCTTCTGAAAGATCTTGTCTCGATGCATGTCGAGTCTTGTGGGGAAAGTGCCCCACCTCTCGAGAGAGTAAAATCTAAGTACTTAGCCGTGTCCCCGGCAATGGACAATTTGAGCATCAAGACATGGAATCTATCAAGAATCTCCTCATCCCAATTTCTAAGTTAAAACCTTGTGGTTGAACAAGGGTTAAAGGATCTTCAATCAATGATTGGTAGATGCCTTGGGTGATTTTTGGCAAACAAAAATTAGTGTTTTCAACTAATAAGGAAAATATATTTTGAGCAAATCAAGCCTAAGCTCCTCTTAGCCAAATGGATATAGATGGTAGTTACCACTATACTACCATAGTATCACTTGCCAATACAATTCAAATGTATTGACCCTTGTGGCTATAACTTATTATGTTGTAGGTTTGTTTGATGTTAGTGAAGTGTGTTGATTAGGATTACAAGTCTACAACAAACATGATTGCCTGTGGCACTTTGAAGATGAAGGACTCCATGCTATATAGTTATTTCTGCTGCATTGTAATGAGATAGCCAAATGAGCTATGTAATATGTAATGAATTATTTTATTACTGGTTATAAAGTTGTATTATGACCTTTGTTTCTTGATATTACATCTTAACTATGGATGCTAGCTATTGATCCAGGGACTAGCATTGTAAACATAGGGATCTCTACCTTATTAAAGGTTGGGACCTCTACCGATGGTATCAGAGCACTGTGTTGCCTATAGGATTGTAACCCTAGGATTGGATAAAACCTCTTAGAAATATAGGAGTTGTATTTGTTCCAAAACTTATTTACAAACAATCTTGTAAACTCTTTCGTCAACCTTTTTTGGTTTTGATTCTATATCTCTTCTATTTCAAACTTGATGGAGAAAGCCTCCATGATGAGAAAAGACTTCAACATGAGCAAAGGACTTCACCAACTCAAATGACTTAAACTTCACCATCACCAATGAATTCAACCTTAATTTCATCAAGGACTTCAACTTGGACATCACTAAGGACTACAAGTGAGACAAGAATGTTACTCAAGACTTGAAGACTTAGAAGTAACCATCATCACCTTTGAAGTTTGTGGCCAAGACACTTGAATTTCTCCAAGTATACAATGATCTTGTTCAAGAAGAAACAACCAAGAAGAATGAAATGATCTCAAGAAAATACCATAGTTGGACCACCATACTAGTGATTAGATCAAACACACCAACTTGTGTGGTGTAGCAAAAATATTTTTTTGCCTAAAAAAATGTTCTTGGACTTTGTTGTTTGAGTGAAATGTTTGTTTGTGATTGTTTGCACATTGCTTGTGTGAATTCTTGTGTGTGTCTGATTAGACTTCTTCCCTAGAAATATTTTGCCTATTCTAATCAAAATCCATCCCAAACAGATGACTTCTCCGAGAAACTCCAACATCAAGAATGGTGACAACAACAACCAAGAGATGCACATGAGAGAACAACTACTAGCAAACCAAACCAGTTCAGTCAAATGAACTCAGGTTTTAGCCAACGACAATGAGTTAGACCCAACCTTGCAAAAAAATTTGGAAACCCAATCCCAATTGTTGCAAAGGATGACCAATCAATGATCAACATGATAAGCAACTCTCCCCAAGGAGATTGTGACAACTATGATGTAAAGGATGATATTATTGAAGGAACTAAAGCTTGCAATATTTGTGGAGACATGGATCACAATTCTAAGGAGAATGTGGACCAATGACCTAATTATGAAGAGAAACACCCAACTAATCAATGCCTCACATATCAAGTGACTTGTTTCCTATGTGAAGGAAATGATCATGTCCCTATCCAATGCCCCATCTATCCTATAGTTCAACAAATGAAACAAGATAGAAGCATCAAATGTTTGGAAACCTCAATAAAGGAACAACTTATACCAAGAAGGATGAAGGAAAAGTCAGAACCATGCCACATAAGGCCAAATGCAAAGTGACCACAAAGTGGGTCTACTCTTGTGAAAATGTTTTGAATTAAACTCTCCGACCCTAAACACCAAGTTTTCTGAATTAAAAATATATTTGGTGAACCCAATAAAATTATTACTTTGTTTAAAGACATTTCCAACAAAATAAAAGGTGCTGGATTTAAAAATGGAATTTGGATGAAACCCTTTGCAAATGGAATTGGTTTAAAACATTATGACCATAAAAAGTAAAATTGGTGTTTAAAAACATTTTGTCTAGCACTAGAAATTATTCTTTGAATAAAATCAATTCTAGCAAAACAAAAAGGGAGTGGCCATTTTTACTAACTTGGTATCAAATGGTTTTTCCACTTTTATAAAAGACCAATAGGTGTGTTAAAATGTTTATAACCTATTAGAAACCACTTTTCCAAATAAAACAATCTTTGGCATGCTTGCATGCATTACTTTGTTTTTATTATTTTATGAGTTGAATACTAGATTGAATTTGTGCCTTGATTGAATTATAGTGAAATTTGAAGAGTGTGACAATTGCAAGATCAAGGAGTGAACTTATATTCTCTACCAATAATGCAAGTGGTGCTTCATACTTTTGTCCCATTATTTTCACTATGCATTAGTGATATTTTGAGTAGGACTTGCATGGAATTTTATGAAGTATGCTATGCCATGAGAAATCCTAGTAGATGATGCCTTAGTAGAATTTCCTAAGTTAGGATCCCTACTACTATCATGCTTAGCTTAGCTAGTAGAAAACAAGGGTGGATTATATTCATGCTATGAAATATTTATTAGTCAATGACTTGTGTTTTGTTTAATAAAACAACTATGTAAATGAAACACCTGGGTGGAATGGTGAGAATGGATTTATGTTGAGTGGGTACACCAGGCCAGGGACTGGTGAACCTTGTGTATCACACTTGTGGAAAGCCACCCAGGAACAAAGAGATTTGAGATGTCAAATGTTGAGAAGCTTCAAGTGCAGCCACTTGGCATTATGGGCTCTGCCTGGATCATATAGGTTGCAATAACTAAGCCAAATGGACAGTTGGTGGTAGGGGATGATAGGTTTGGGAACGCGTCCATTTTGCTCTAAGGGAAGGCTTCTAAAAGATCTTGTGGGGAAAGTGCACCACCTCTCAAGAGAGTAAAATCTAAGTACTTAGCTGTGTCCCCGGCAATGGACAATTTGAGCATCAAGACATGGAATCTAACAAGAATCTCCTCACCCCAATTTCTATGTTAAAAACTTGTGGTTGAAAAAGGGTTAAAGGATCTTCAATCAATGATTGGTATATGCCTTGGGTGATTTTTGCCAAACAAAAACTTAGTGTTTTCAACTGATAAGGAAAATCTATTTTGAGCAAAGCAAGCCTAAGCTCCTCTTAGCCAAATGCATGTAGATGCTAGTTACCACTATACTACCATAGTATCACTTGCCAATACAATTGAAATGTATTGTCCCTTGTGGCTATAACTTATTATGTTGCAGGTTTGTTTGATGTTAGTGAAGTGTGTTGATTAGGATTACAAATGAGCTATATAGTTATTTCTATTGCATTGTAATGATATACCAACATGATTGCCTGTGGCACTTTGAAGATGAAGGACTCCATGATATATAGTTATTTCTGCTGCATTGTAATGAGATACCAAATGAGCTATGTAAGATGTAATGAATTATTTTATGCCTGGTTATAAAGTTGTATTATGACCTTTGTTTATCGATATTACATCTTAACTGTGGATGCTAGCTATTGATCCAAAAACTAGCATTGTAAACACAGGGATATCTACCTTATTAAAGGTTGGGACCTCTACATTAAGTTGTCCTTGTATGAGCCTCTGATGTATATCATTGAATATGTGATTCGGTTGTGGATCTATACATTCGTGTTGTTTGTACTAAATATCCTTGGTCATTGAGGTTGTGTTGGACACACAACTCAGACCAATGTGAAAGTCGGCTTGATGACTCGGTTCCACTCGTCATGGGCATGGAGATGCTATTCCATCTTACACAGATTCGGCTAGAGATTTTAGCGAGTCGGATTGACCCATATTGAGGTACAACGAACAAGTTGGCATTTGTATATCTCAATCAATATAATCCTTAGACCTGTGGTTATTGCACAGTCTAAGTTGAGGATCAGCGACTTAGGTTCTATCAAACGCTGATCCGTAACTGGGCAGCTATAAAGGTAGAGTTTGGGTCGACTGAGAATCAATCTTCGTGATGTGAATAACCAAGATGGCATTTTGCCCCTCTACTTGGAGAGATATTCTCTGGGCCCTCTCGGATGATATGATTCAGAAAGCATGGCCATGCATGACTCGGTTAAGTGTTAACCGAGGCGATCGACTAAGAGTTAGTCAGATGAATCACTTATCTCGGATCGAGAAGAGAGTCGAACTATTTAGGGATGATAATTATTCGCCTATAGTCTAACAAGGTATATCGTGAGGCAAATGGGACTCAGACGCAAGTCGCATTGGAAAGGCAAGTCGTCATGACTCTTTGGTACTTGGAAGTCGGCAAGTTCTGCTAGGAGCCGCTACCGACTGATTGATTGAGAGTCAGACTCTAATCCTGTCCATGTTGACATGAGCCTGCGGGGTCACACAATTAAGAGTGGGAGAAAGTTCGGATTGGATCTGAACTAGAAATATGGTTGGGTTGGACCTGATCCAGATTTGGACTGAGTTAGTGAGTCGGACTCACGGTGATTAATATTATATGGGCTTTAGTGAATGGGCCACGTGAGTGGAGCCCATGTTCACTCCCTATATATAGTGGAGCACAGTAACCCAGAAGGGTTAATCGTTGATCGATTAGGTCATTCCATTTGTTGGAAACCCTAGCTCCACAGCAGTCATGTCATCGTAACGAACCTAGCAGTTCGCCGCCGGTGCTCCTCCTTGTACGTGTGCATACCGACAGGGGTGCTATACGATCAGCACCAGGACGATCGAATCGTAAGGACTGCACAACATTCAACTGACGTGCTTCATCACTAATCCACAACTGCGCGTCTAGTGGTCAACCTCGTGGCTTTCTACCTCACCTAGATCTTGGGATCATCATGTTAGAGGAAAAAGTTTTGTTTTAGCTATACGTGGCCCAACAATGGTATCAGAGCGATAGCTTATGGTTTTAGGCTCGAGATCTCGCATACGTGATATACGGTTTGCTGTAGATTAGATCTATGTGCTGTTTTGGTGGTCGATCTATGAGATATATCGTTTTTGTATGTTGTTGATTGGATCAACTGTACTCGGAGAATGGTAGATCTAATTTCCATGATTGTACTGCTGAGGTCGTAGAACGACATATCCCTACCGGTCGGTTTCCGCCATCGGGGTAGATCGGGACCGCTGGCTTCACCCTGTTGTAGCGCCTTAGACGTCGTTGCGATTTTCACAACGCCGATAGATATCGTATATATGCATAACTTGTTTTTGAAGGAAGTTGTGAATGGTATGGTTCATGTGCATGTGATGTATGTGTGTAATCCATACTTGATCTGCGAATCATGGTTTTGTCAGCCGGCTGGAGCCTAGGTGTTGTCATTTTATTGTATAACAACCTGCGTGTCGGATTCTCCATGTAATTTACTTTACCAATATAGTGTAGCTATGTGGAGAACCCGGATGGCATGCAAGGAGATGTACATGTCAGCGACATGGGGTAAGACGACAAGTGACAAGAGTTGGCATGAGTCGGATTACAGGCTTTGTGGATTTGGAGATCGCCATGAAGAGAGCCATACCATTTCACATTATATTTGATTTATTTTGTGCTATTAATATGTCTCTGTTTTACCTCTATTAGATAGTCGGTAAAACCTAATACCTCAAAGAAGGTCTAGTCGCTTTTCCTGCCAGTATTTGCACCATCACAAGTGGGACATTTTTGGTAGTGGGCTCATAAAATTGAGGTGTTGCCAATTCTTTCCGACTAGGTGGGTTCGTGTCATACTCTTACTGCAGAAACACTCGGTAAGCTAGACAGGTCTATCACAACGGTTGTGGGGCTTAGGGAAATGTCGGACGGGAGCCGGGGCATGTGATGCCACCCGACCAACAGGAGTCGTATCAGATGTGATTGACAAGGAGTTGTCTACCTAGATCACTTGGTGGCTAGCGGTGATGCTAAAGCTCACTAGACGACTTGCTTATTTAGGATCCTAAATCACTAAGTAACCATCGGAGGGGTGTTGGTTCTAGTGGGAGCATAAAATATTAAAGTGTTTAATATGCTTGCTCTTTTATGAATACATGTCTTATGTGTTTTTGCATATTTCTGTTGTAGATCATGGCACCGAGTAGCAGTCACTCTTAGATATCTGGTTTTTGTTTGAGAACCATCCTTGAGAAAGATAAACTGAACGACACTAATTTTACCAACTGGTATCGAAATATCAGAATTGTTCTCAAACAAGAAAAGAAGGACCATGTCCTAGACAACCCACTTCCAGATGAGCCGAATGAGAATGCGACTATCGCTGCCACCAATGCCTACCTTCGGGCTAATGATGAGTCCACGGATATTAGTTGTCTTAAGCTTGCTCACATGGAACCGGAGTTGCAAAAGCAGTTCGAGAATGTTGAGGCCTACGATATGATCGAAAGCCTCAAAAGTATGTTCCAGGCTTAGGCTAAGACTGAGAGGTATCAAGTCTCTTAGGCTTTGTTGAGTTGCAAGCTTAATGATGGTGATCCACAGAGTCCACATGTGATCAAAATGGTTGGTTATGTGTAGTCTCTGGAGAGGCTGGGCTACCCCATTAGCGAAGAGTTCACTACGGATATAATTCTGAACTCTCTTCCTAGTGTATATGGGCAGTTCATTTTGAACTACCACATGCATGGTATGGATAAGAAGCTCACTTAATTACATGGGATGCTCAAGCAGGCAAAGGCGGATCTCAAGAAGGGCACCAGTCAAATGTTGATGGTGCAGAATAAGGCTAAGTTCAAGAAGAGTTCTTGGACTAAGAAGAAGGCTAAGACAGGAGGAAAGCAGGCTCAGGACCCAGTCCCAAGCGCATCCTCAGGGATTAAGCCATCTCCTTTGGCCAGGTCACTCGCTTCTACTGCAAGGCGGATGGCCACTGGAAGAAGAATTGCACCAAGTACATGGTCGACAAAGCTAAGAGTGGAGGTATGACTTACGACTCAAGTACACTTGTTTGCAATGTTATAGACATTTATCTTGCTGATGAACCTAATAGTTCTTGGGTATATGATACCGGATCAGTTATACACATCTGCAACTCGTTGTAGGGACTGGTAAGAACTAGGAGCATAGCAAGAGGCGAGGTTGATATTCGAGTCGACAACAAAGAAAGAGTTTCTGCGTTGGAAGTCGGCACGATGCATCTTCATTTACCATCCGGATTCATTATGGAACTGAGTAATTGTTATTATGTTCCAGTGCTCAGTCGAAACATTATTTCTACTTCATGTTTGATGAGGCAATTCTATGAGTCGAATATCAAGAATAATGGTTGTTCTTTATATTGGAATGATATGTTTCACGGCTTTGCACCCGTCCAGGATGGGTTATTTATTTTGAATCTTGATGGTGAGTCGGTTTATAACATAAATGTTAAAAGGTTGAAACCGAATGATCTGAATATGACTTACTTTTGGCACTATTAGCTTGGTCATATAAGTTGGAAAAGCATGAAGAAGATCCATGATGATGGACTCTTAACTTCGTTCTACTTGGAGTCATTCGAGACATGCGAATATTGCCTACTTGGCAAAATGATCAAGACACCTTTTGCAAAGAGTTGTGAAAGGGCGTCCGACTTTTGGGACTAGTACATAGTGATGTATGTGGACCAATGATCACGACAGCCAGGGGTGGTTATGAGTACTTCATTACCTTCACTGATGATTAGAGTCGGTATGGATATTTCTACTTTGTGAAACATAAGTCGGAAGCCTTTGAAAAGTTCAAAGAATTCCAGAATGAAGTACAGAATCAACTCGGCAAGAAAATAAAGTTTCTTCGGTCGGACCGAGGAGGCGAGTACATGAGCCATGAGTTTGACGACCATCTGAAAAATTGTGGAATAGTTCCTCAACTTACTCCGCCAGGAACGCTGCAAAGGAACGGTGTTTCGGGAAGGCAAAATCAGACCTTGTTCGACATGGTACGATCAATGATGAGTCAGACAAATCTGCCTTTATCATTCTGGTGTTATTGTCTAGAAACAATGGCGTTCACACTAAACAAAGTACCATCAAAGTCGGCAGAGAAGACACCGCATGAGATGTGGACATGCAAAAAGCCGAGTTTGTCTTTTCTTAAGATTTGGGGTTGTGAAGCATTTGTCAAGCAACTTCAGTCGGACAAGCTTACGACCAAGTAGGATAAGTGTATTTTCGTGGGGTATCCTAGGGAAACCTTGGGTTACTACTTCTACAACCGAGAAGAGGGCAAAGTGTTTGTCGCTCGGAACAGTGTCTTCCTTAAGTAAGAGTTTCTCAGTCGAGGAGTCAGTGGGATCACGGTGCAGCTCAAATAAATTCGAGAGGAACCGGTTAGTAGCGAGTCGGCAAAAACCATGGAGGTTGAGCCGGTCGTGGTAGCTGAGCTGGCAGCAACACCTGTACTATGAAGATCGGCGAGATTACGAAGTGTTTGTGATGTATTACTGTTAGACAATGATATGCCGGCAAAATATTTCGAAGCGATGGTGGGATCTGATTCCGAGTCATGGCTTGGAGCCATGAGATCCGAGTTAAAGTCCATGGATGAAAATCAAGCATGGAACTTGGTAGATCTGCTAGACGGTGCAAGACCCGTCGAGTGCACATGGGTCTTTAAGAAGAAAGCTGATATGGATGGAAATGTTTCCGTCTATAAAGCACGCCTTGTCGCGAAGGGGTTCCGACAAGTTCAAGGAGTTGATTATGACAAGAATTTTTTGCCCGTAGCGATGCTTAAATCAGTTCGGATCATGTTAGCTATAGCGGCCTATTTCGACTATGAGATATGACAGATGGATGTCAAAACGGCTTTCCTTCACGGAAATTTAACTGAGGACGTGTATATGATACAGTCCGAGGGTTTTGTCGATCCGGCTAATGCTGACAAAGTGTGCAAGCTTCGGAAATCCATTTATGGGTTGAAGCAAGCATCTCGGAGTTGGAATATTCTCTTTGAGGAGGTAGTCAAATCGTGTGGCTTCATCAAGAGTGATCATGATTCTTGTTTATACAAGAAATTTAGTGGGAGCAAAGTAAACTTTCTAATCTTATATGTGGATGACATATTATTGATTGGAAATGATGTCCAGATGTTACAAGAAACCAAGGAATCATTGGAAATAAGTTTCTCAATGAAAGACTTGGGTGAGGCAACATATATTCTCGGAATCTAGATCAAGGAGGCTCATTGGATTGATTCAGAGGGCTTATTTGGATAAAGTGTTGAAGAAATTCAACATGGAATCGTCTAAGAAGGGGTTCTTACCGATGTCCCATGGTGTAAAACTTAGCAAGACTCAATGTCCTTCGACAACTGATGACCGAAGTCGGATGAGTGCGATTACATATGCTTCTGCAATCGGATCCATCATGTATGCCATGATTTGTACTAGGCCGGATGTTTCATATGCTCTAAGTGTTGTGAGCAGATACCAGGCTGATCCTAGAGAAATCCACTGGACAACGGCTAAAAATATCCTAAAGTACTTGAGAAGGACTAAGGGTATGTTCTTGGTTTATGGTGGTGAAGATGAACTCAGTGTAAAGGTTTACACGGATGTGAGTTATCTTACCGACTCTGATGATTCTCGTTCATAATCCGGATACATGTTTATTATAAACGGAGGTGCTGTGAGCTGGAATAGTTCAAAGCAAGAGACTATGTCTACATCTACAACAGAGGCTGAGTATATTGCCGCCTCGGAGGCAGCAAAGGAAGCTGTTTGGATGAGGAATTTCCTCATGTATCTTGGTGTGGTTCAGGTCGTCCAATCCGTTAGATGTGTATTGTGACAACTGGTGCTATTTCACAAGCCAAGGAACCTAGACAACACCAGAAGAACAAGCACATGCTCATGCGGTACAACCTAATTCGCCAGTTTGTGGATCAGGGTGATATCAAGTTATGCAAGGTACACACAGATGAAAATATTGCGGATCCGTTGACAAAGCCATTACCATAGCCAAAGCATGGGGCGCACCTGAGTGCCATGGCATTAGATGCTTAGACATGTGATGTCGGAAGATTGACTCTAGTGCAAGTGGGAGACTGTTGGGAATATGCCCTAGAGAAAATCATGTATGATGATATTTCCCATTGTATTCATAAAGTTATTAAGTTGTCCTTGTATGAGAATCTGATGTATATCATTGAATCTATGATTCGGTTGTGGAACTATACATTCATGTTGTTTGTACTAAATATCCTTGGTCATTGAGGTTGTGTTGGACACACAAATTAGAACAGTGTGAAAGTCGGCTTGATGACTTGGTTCCACTCGTCATGGGAATGGAGATGCTATTCCGACTTACATAGTTTCGGCTAAAGAGTTTAGCCCGTCGGATTGACCCATATTGAGGTACAACGAACAAGTTGGCATTTGTATATCTCAATCAATGTAATCCTTAGACCTAAGGTTATAGCACAGTCCGAGTTGAGGAGCACCAACTTAGGTTCTGTCAAATGTTGATCTGTAACTGGGCAGTTATAAAGGCAGAGTTTGGGTCGACTGAGAATCAAGCTGCGTGATGTGAATAACCAAGATGAGATTTTGCCCCTCCACTTGGAGAGATATTCTCTAGGCCCTCTCGAATGATATGATTCAGAAATAATGGCCATGCATGACTCGCACTACTAGGAAAAGGCCCATCAGTGGAGCACCATTTTGGGACTTCTGTGGCGCATATGGGATACGCCACTATTATCTCGCCACTAAAGTCCAGTCTTGTGGCACATATTGAAATGCGCCACAGATGTCTGAGAACCTTCTGTGGCGCATATGTCCAAAATGCGCCACAGAAGTCCCGAACCTGATCTCAAACTTCTATGGCGCATTTGGCCAATATGCGCCACTGAAGTTTTTTTCAAATTTCATAAAAAAAATGCCGGCCAGAGCAGATCTGGCCGGAGGTGGTGCTCGCCGAAGGTGGGGGTCGCCGATGGAGGAGAGAAGGAGGTCGCTGGTGGATGAGGTGGAGGTCGCCGGTGGAGGAGAGGAGGAGGGCGCCGGAGGAGGAGGAGAAGGTCGCCGGAGGAGGAGAAGGTCACCGTAGGAGGAGCTCGCCGGGGTGGAGGAGAGACGTGGGATGAGGAGGAGCTTGCCGGGGTGGAGGAGGAGGGAGGTGGGAGGAGGAGGAGGATCTCACCGGGGTGGAGGAGGGAGGTGCTCACCGGGGTGGTGGTGGAGGAGGAGGAGGAGGAGAAGCTCACCGGGGGGGAGGAGAATGAGGAGGAGGAGGAGGAGGAGAAGGTGAGGAGAATGCGAGAAGAAGTGTAGGAGGAGAAGGAGGATGGAGGAGTGGAAGAGTATAAGAGAGGGAGAAGGGGGAGGGATTCAAAATTCGAATCCCTCCCAAAACTTCTATGGCGCATATGGAAGAAATGCGCCACAGAAGTTTGTCCTACTTTTTTTTTGCAGGAAAAAACGATCTTTTGGCCATAACTTTTTACTCTTTTAAAATTTTGAAAATCTAAATAATCGCGAGCGGATGCAAATGTTAGATGGGAAGGTTGTTGCGAGCGGATGCGAAATCTGGTTCTCATCATTTTGGTATCTTATACGTATTTTTTCGACATCGTATGCAAAAGTTACGCCCGTTTTACGGTGGCATAAACTTTTTTTGTATAAAAAGTCGAAATGCATGTTTGTTAATTTTCCTACAAACTAGACCATATTACCTATCACTATGTGAAAGGATTTTATTTTTTGAAGTGTTTTTCATTTTCTATTATTTTTTACAAGGCTAAAAAGGCGATCCAGGGGGGGGGGTAGAATCTGTTTTTCCTACAGAAACTTCTGTGGCACATGC
Source organism: Avena atlantica (assembly GCA_910589765.1). Taxonomy (NCBI): domain Eukaryota; kingdom Viridiplantae; phylum Streptophyta; class Magnoliopsida; order Poales; family Poaceae; genus Avena; species Avena atlantica. The sequence continues at coordinate 105,068,868 of OU342733.1, read as the reverse complement.
CTCTATATGCGCCACAGAAGATAAACTTTGTACAATCAATGAATTCTGTGGTAGGGTCCACCCGAGCTTTCTGTGGCGCATATGTCCATATGCGCCACAGAAGTTCCAACTTCTGTGGCGCATGTGGACATATGCGCCACAGAGGTGCATTTTTCCTATATGCGCCATAGAAGTTGGAAGACTTCTGTGGCGCATTTGATGAAATGCTCCCCTGGACAACTTTTGTGGCGCATGGTCACAACCATGCGCCACAGAAGGTCTGTCTATCTATAGCTAGTTTCCTAGTAGTGTCGGTTATGTGTTAACCGAGGCGATCGACTAAGAGTTAGTCGGATGAATCACTTATCTCAGATCAAGAAGAGAGTCGGACTATTTAAGGGATGACAATTATTCGCCTATATTCTGATAAGGTATATCGTGAGGCAATAGGGACTCAGACGCAAGTCGCATTGGAAAGGCAATTCGTCATGACTCTTTGGTACTTGGGAGTCGGCAAGTTCTGCTAGGAGCCTCTACCGACTGATCGATTGAGAGTCGAACTCTAATCGTGTCCAAGTAGCCATGAGCCTGCGGGGTCACACACTTAAGAGCGGGAGCAAGTTCGGATTGGATATGAACCGGAAATCTGGTTGGGTTGGACCTGAGCCGGATTTGGACTGAGTCAGTGAGTCGGACTCATGGTGACTGGTATTTTATGGGCTTTAGTGAATGGGCCATGTGAGTAGAGCCCATGTTCACTCCCTATATACAGTGGAGCATAGTAACCCGGAAGGCTTAATCGTTGATCGGTTAGGTCATTCCATGTGTTGGAAACCCTAGCTCCACAGCAGTCATGCCGTCGTAACGAACCTAGAAGTTAGCCGCTGGTGCTCCTCCTTGTACGCGTGGATACCGGCAGAGGTTTTGTACGATCAGCACCAGGACGATCGGATCGCATGGACTACACTGCATTCAACTGACGCACTTCATCACTAATCCGCAATTGCGTGTCTAGTGTTAAACCTCGTGGCTTTCTACCTCAGCTAGATCTTGGGATCACCATGTTAGAGGAAAAAGTTTTTTTATCTCTACGTGTCCCAACAACTCGTTCCTGTGATATGTGATCCCTTGTGAGCCAGTCACATGCCTGTAAGATAATTAGATGACATTCCACCGAGAGGGCCCAGAGTATATCTATCCGCCATATGGATGGACAAATCCCGCTCTTGATCCATGTGCCTCAACACATACTTTCCAAACACTCAATCCCACCCTATAACAACCCATTTATGAAGTGGTGTTTGATGTCATCAAAGCATCCATCCGGTAATGGTGATTAGCATGATCTCATGGTCGAAGGAATTAAGTTACTATGTATCTAAAAGCTTATAGCAAACAAACTATTGAAATAACTTGATCTTTATGCTACGCTTATCTATAGGAGTATGTCCTTCACACCATTCTCCTAATGATATGATCTTGTTGTTAATAACATATTAATGTTCATGATTAGGAAACCATGATCATCTAACAACCAACAAGCTAGTATTATAAATAGGCTTTACTAGGGACTCTAATAAGTGTACGAATAACACAAGTATTAATGTTTCCGATTAATACAATTATAGCAGGAATGTAAACATTTATCATAAACACAAAGATATAATAATAACTACCTTTATTATTGCCTCTAGGGCATATGTCCAATAGAAACACCATATGAGTATGGAGTGTTCGATATATGCAATGAAAGCTTGTTTGACATGGTGAGATCAAAGGTGTTAGTTATAAAACTGCCATTATATTTTAAAGATTAAAAGCTTTAGTGAATATCGCTTTTACATTGAAAAAAACACCATCGTGATCCGTTAAATTTTGGTATGCTAGTCATCAGTAAAATGTTTACAACCAAAATCGGATGAGCGTGTCTTTGTATGTTATTTCAAATAACCGTTGAGTATTCCTCCATAACACCAAAGACAAAAGTTTTTGTCGCTTAGAACATCAAGTTTCTTTAGAAGGAATTTTTCATCAAAAGTTAAGTAGGAGGACAATAGAACTTTGATAAGGTTATTGAACCTTAGCTAATATGTGCTGAGTTGCGTAGAGCCGGAAAGTGTCCCGGAGGCAGCAACAATTCTCATCGCTCAAGTGCCTCAAAGGTTATGGTCACAAAGGTCTAAATTCCTATTGAACTAAGTAGGTCGGGTGAACAATCAAATACTAAGATTTGAGAGTAAATCATTGTTGTTTGACAATGATGAACCCACTACATGCAAAGAGGCGATGATGGGCCATAAAATCCATGATAGTTCCATACACAAGAACCATGGTTTTGAACTTGGAAGACCCTCTGGAAAGGTGTGAAAACTTTCAGTCGTACCTGGATCTACAAAGAAATAGACATGGATGTTTCACATCTATGAAATAGTCAACATGTTAGGAAAGACTTTACGACAATGTTCAAGGAATTGACTATGACAATATTTGATCGTTCATAGCGATATTTAGTCTGTACGGATTAATGTAGCAACTACTACATATAATTTTTGTATGTGGTAGTTGAACAAACAAAACAAAGTTCTTCTAATAGAATGGTCACCTAGGACGTGTATATGACACGATCCAAAGGGTTTTGTTAATTCAACGGATGCTAATAGCGCATGCAAACCTCAATGGCTGAAGTAAGCATCACGGAGTTGGAATCTTCACCATGATGAAATGTGAAAAGAGTTTAATTTCATTGGAGACGATGAAGATGCTTGCATTAGCAAGAAATTAAGTGGGAGCGCTAAAACATATTTCTAATACATTATGTGGAGGACATCTTGTTGATTGGAAATGATGTATATTTTATTGACATAAATTTAAGGATTTCGTTAAAAGTTTGCTTTTGATGAAAGACTTAGGAATAATCCAAATATTAGGCATCAATGTCTATGTGGATAGATTGAGGCGCTAATATGGTTCCGGAAGTAAATAGATGAGATATTGAAAGTGTTCAATATATAAATAACAAGAAAGGTTATTGTCGCATAGGAAGGATTGTATCAAGGTTCAAGTTTATTGACACTTTGTAAGTGAAATGAGATTCAAGTGTTTTGACACTTGGTGAATGAAATTACAAAGAGTATTTTGATCAATCATATTGTGATATGTACCAATAGGGAAGAAGTTTAATATGTGGCCAAAGTGGGATGCAAGGTATGGCTAATACCTTGCACTACCAATAGGGTTTACATTTTTTGGATTTATAGATCTTCTAGAAGGATTTATTTAGTGGGAATAGACACTTCTTGGCATTCATTTTATCATGACAAGAGGAATATTATTACTGGCAAAGGAACTGTGCTACATGTTGGAGAAATCATGTGATTGTTAGAATAAAATTGGATCTGGCCATAATAGGGTGGTTTCCATTTTATTTAGCATTTAAACTTAAGGGCATGCTTCAGATCTGCAGGAAATATGGAAAAAGAGAAGAGGGAGGAGGTCAACGGGCCAGATCCGGAACCGGACTGGGCCGCCCAGCGGACCAGCCAGCCCATATAGCCATAGGTGCACGCGCGTGGAAGGTAGTTGGCGGCCGCGCGGTAGGTCCCGCCTGTCAGCTGCTGTGGGAGCCCAAAGGGGTATCGAGGAAGGCTGGCCGTTGGGTTACAAGGAGATCGGACGATGCTGGAGCGTCGTCTTCCCCAGGAGGCGACGACGGGGTTCAAACCCTAGAGGAGCATGGGCATGAAGGGTGGGGCTTACCTGAGGGTGGAGGAAGGCCGGGGAGATTTGACGCCGGGATCGTTCCTGCGCAAGGACGGTCGTGCGGATCTCGTCGGGGATCCCTGGATAGGGTACCTGAGGACTGTCGAAAAGAAGGGGAAGGGTACGGTTAATACCAGAAGAGAGAGGGGGTCCTCGTGGTGTGACATGTGAAGGAAGAAGGTATAAGGGAAGAGAGCCTTTCTTGGTTGGGGAGGGAGGCCGAGGCTTATCTCCTTCCTTCTCTAGGGTAGTACATGGAACGGGAGAAGCTTCAAAGCTGAGGGTTGGTAGATCTGGGGTAGAGGATCACACGGAGGCTACATGCAAGGGGAGGGGAACCCAAGGGGAGGGCACCTCGAGCTCCATCTAAACCATGGCGAGGCTTGCTCTCTCTCTCTCTCAGGTGACACTGGGCATAGAGGGAAGAGAGGGGCCTGTGGAGGAGTGAGTTGAGGAGGAAGGGGGCAAATGAGTCAAAGAAAGGACGCTGGGGTGGCTCTTGGACGCTTGGTGGACTATGTCCTTTTGAGGGGAAAGGGAGGGGTAAAATAGGGGCTTGCCTTGCTGTGGGTGGTGGGTGGGTGGTATGAGGGATCTGGGTTGAGTAGGGGCAGAGAGTTGTGGAGGGGTGGCTACTGTAAGAAGTAATTTATGGGCAAGACATGACTTGGTCTTTGTCTCCTTCCTAGCCAAACATAAGAGACAAAGGTGAAAAGTGATGCTACAGTGGTGGTCTACCAGGGAGTGTGTTGGGTGCTGGAGAGACTTAGTTGAGAAGCTTTGATGTAGGTGAAAAAGGGGTTTATGTCAAGTTTTGATGGTTTTGCAAAATTTGATCACATGAAGAGCTTGTGAAGGATTTTGAAAATTTTGCATTGGGAAACATGGGGAGATAGTACTGGTGTGTGGATAGGGGCAATACATCACCCTCTAAATTGTTTGGGATTTTTCTAAAGAGTATGTCTATTTAAATGCATTTATTCAAAATATGCAGAAATGATTTCTAGAAGCTAATGTGACATTTTTACATTAGGTAAGGTGGGATTTTTGTGTGAGATGGTACTAAATATCATATTACACCTTGGGGAATTTAAATGGAACTTATTGAGATGGGAAAGTATTGGTAAAGAACTATTTCTTGTTTCTGCCATTTAAAAAAAAGGGAAAAATAAATAATAAAGGATCTCAAGAATATTTATTTTTGAGTTGGGAAGATAAGATATGATACGTAAGAATCAAAGGTGCCTTGAGTTGTCAAAGTGGTTTTTAGGAAATTGAACATGTATTTATAGACAAGGTTTTGAGGATTTAGTAATTAAAGGAATTTAAATAGTTTTAGACTCCAAATAATTATGGGAATTATTTGGAAAAAAATTTATATCAAGGTGGATGATGTCAACAGGATGTATCTATCATAGCCAACCTTTGTTATTGGAAAACAAGATGGATTTTGGAAAGTAACAAGGATCAGGGGATCTAGGGTTTTATTATTATTATGTCACCTAAACATGGATGGGTGGGTGAGCTCAGAGTTCACCTTGATACAAGGGACATATGAATGGCTATACAAAGTTATATAGATGATCAGGATGCCAAGAGTTTGGCTTGGTTCTACTTGAGGTGATATAGTGGAGATGGCAAACTTTGTTGAAAACAAGGCTGCCATAGAAGGATTGTCATGATGCCTCATAAACCATGAGGGTTTAAGAAGCAAAGGGATCCGATGGAAAGAAGTGAAGTATGGATTGATAGATCATGGTTAGTATATCATAACAATGCAAAGAGTTGGTCAAGAGGAGGTAGCATATAGATGTGAGCTTCTGCCAAAGTAGGGAAGATGATAAGATTTGCATAAAATATTATTATCTTGGCTACAAAACCATGATGAATGAGTGGGAGATAGAGTGATTTAGCCAAGGGAAAGAGTGGGCCTTGGTATTACTAATGATGTACTACACGAAGGGTCAAGTGCTTTCTCAGGGATGCACATAGATTGGAGTAGAGGGACTTCCAAAGATTTAATCTAGTTAACGGTTTCAGACTTGGCCAAATTTGGAAGACTAGTGGTTTTGGGACTAGTATTAGATAGGGAGACATTTGAGAGAGATGCAAAGGTTTATACTTATCATCAATGGATGATATTGAAGTATAGAGTAAGTATGAGGGATTCATCCATGTATTTGGTCTTTGAGGAGTGGGATGCTAATACAAGGATTAGCTCAGAGAAGATCTGGTTAAGGGCACTAGAGAGTCACTTGGTGACTAAGGTAGGTTTGGTTTTGGGATGCTTAGTTTGAGATTTATGATCTCAACTATTTATTTGGTATTTAAGGATGAGCTCCTAGGTTGGCTCATGCTACCTCCTAAGCAAACAAAGCAATCAGCAGATCAAGGCAATTCAACTAATCAAACTTATCTACTACTACTAAGGTTACCATCAAGACTAGCTTGAGGTAAGCAATATATGACCTATTATATAAACACAAGCATCAAGGAACATGCATTGCAACACATAGCAAGAAAAGGATTTTTCCCCTTGATTTTTTCCTTTTTGACAAAAGATCAGGATTGCGGAAATTGGGATGTTACAGAAGCGCTGTCGGAGATCGGCAAGTGATCGACTACATCAACCACGAGAATCGGATCTCGTTAAACTCTTTGGATCTATGAGGGTTAGTTCTCTTTAATCTCGTTGCACCAATCTCGCGGATTACATCTTGTTTTTGCCATAGATTGATTCTTGATTTTATGTGTTCTTGTGATAGATTTTTTGTTTTCCATGCAATAAACCCTACAGTCGTTACGTCCAGTGCGTCCTGCGAAAAAACCAACACTTCTAAGTCCTAGAGCTGCGATGTGGTACAGACGCACGGTACGGGGTCTCTCGGCTGGACCAGTGTTCGTTATGTGACCTAGAAGATGTAAAACTTGTGGAATTTGTTTTGTAGCTTCGCGCGCATTTGAACATCTTAGAAAATGACAAAATAACATCAAATAGACTTCATAAAAAAATCAATACCATAAGGCCATGTGTTAGTTAAAAAAATATTGAGTATTAACTTATTTTCTTCTCCTCTCTCCAAAGGACTTTTTAAACACTATTTATTAAAAAACAAAACAAAAAAATTAACACACGAATAAAGACTTTTATTTTACATGGGTTCCCTCCCATGAAGTGCTTCTAGTTAAGGTCAATTAGCTTCACCCATATGGTGATCATTTAGGTTTTGTGAGTGGAACACCTACTCCAAAGTAATAGTCTTTAGTGTGATTATACCATCATCATTATTAGGTTTGGCTTTTTTTCTAGGGAAGTGTACTATAAAGGATCTCTAGATGGTAGTCCTATTCTCACATTCCCTTCATGTAAATTGATTAAAGCTTTAGTAGTTCTTAGGAATGGCCTACCTAGAATTATAGGTGCTATTTGATCTTCAGGCATGTCCACTATAACAAGATCAATAAGAGCATGGCTACCTTTAATTTCAACAACTATATTTTATTTTATCCCAACAACTTGTTTATAAGTTGAATCAGCAAGATGGAGTCTTATTTCATTGGTTGTAAAAGGCCCCAAATTTAACTTGTCAAATATACTCTTGGAAATTGTTGATATGCTTGCACCAAGATCAAAAAGTGCAAATATCTCATCAATACCAATTTTAGTTTTAATAGTGGGCTGAAATATATCATCTAGTTTCGCAGTAAGCTTATCAGCTAGTCTCTTATACTCCATTTCTAATTCTCAAACTTTAGATGCTACTTGTTATATAAATTGTTTGTATGTAGCACCGTTACCTTGTTCTAGACCGAGATTCTCTACGTTGATCATCTTTAAAAGATCTTTCATTGGTGTATTCAGATGTTGGCACGTTACTATAATCTAGCTCTTTAGGATTCTCTTCATTCATTTGCACCCTCATCATCTTGAGGTCTTCTACCGGATTTGGCTCGGGCTTTCTAGTGAATTTTCCCAGTATGAGAGATTGGCTCTCGCTACCTTGGCCAACTGTGTCTCCATAGTTTTTGTCCTTTTCTGTAGAGCCTCGGTGATTGAATTCACCCTTTTAGAGGTTCTTTCCACATACCATTGGGCATGGTTGTTTTGCATATCATCAAGTAACTTCTTTGCAACACTCACTTTGCTTTCCCATGATTGTTCCTCCTGCTGTAGTATCCAACATAGGCTTAGACATCGGGTTAAGTCCATTATAAAATAAATGCAATATAAGCCACTCTTCCATCCCATGACTAGTACAGTTTATTACAGCTTATTTCATCCTTTCCCATGAATGCGCTAGTGGCTCGCGGTCTTCTTGTCTAAAACTTGTAATGTTGGATATTAGCTGGGGAAAAATTTGTCATAAAGAGATTAGTGCATTCCTACCAATATGTAATAGTTCCTTTAGGTAGAGCTAGCAACCAGTCATTATCCTTTCCTCTTGGAGAGAAAGGAACCAAACGTCATTTAACAACATTTGGATAAATATCCTTAATACGCATTATGTCATAGATTTTAGTAAACGTATTTAGATTCAAACCTGAATCCTCAGAAGATGAGCCTCCAAATTGGTTCTACTGAACCAAACCTAAAAGATTAGGCTTAATTTAATATTCTTCCACATCAACATTGGGCTGAGTAATAGGTACATGAATAAAATCCCCAGTAGGAGTAGCATACTCCCCAAGTTTCTTTTGAGCCATGGCTCTTTTCTTTTTTTATATTTAAAGTAAAAGAATCAAAAAAACAAGTAACTATTTATTAGGTTTTCAAATATTAACAAGAAAGTAAAATCATAACAAGAAATAAACTACAAACAAAAATAAAATTAAAAACAAGGTCTCTACTTACCTGATCAAGATAGTGAATTGCCTCCCTTGGAACTGCACCACAAAAAGGGTTTATACCTTTGATTTGGATTCATGGATGTAGTATAATTGCCTTTTTCCCGAGTAGATCTAGGTTTAGTCAAACCATGGGAAACAACGCTAAAAGGAATTAAAAAGGACAATTCTACAAGACTTTGATTTTTTGTTCTACTTTTGTTTACTGGACCAATCTAGTTTACTTTATAACGTGGGTTGATTTAATGGATGGAGATAGGCCAGAGTTGAAGATCCACCTAAAATTGCACATCATATGTGATAAAATATAATAATAATAGACATAGTCATGACAAATATTTTAATACAGATAAACTTTTGTGGGCAGCACATCCTAATATACTAAAGCCCCTCCGAGCCACATGCATAGAAATATCCTTTTGATTCAACCAGTTTACAAATAGTTATTAAGTGAAAAACACAGATCAAACCCTTAAGTAGAGATGATGATGTTGTTCCCGAATGGGTTGCTAAGTGAAGATCGTTGAGCCCTTTCTATCACTGGGTTTCCTATGAGATTGCCGCTAGCCAAGTATCTCACCTCAAGATTTTATCGGTCTCGAGGGTCTTGGGTACCTACAAGTCCAAAGACACAAAAGATACAAAAATCCCTTACTAAAACAATACACAATAATCCCATGGATTAGATGCACATAATTGTTGTGAGGTTTCTCCCCAACCCACAACCCATGAGGACTAGTCACTCATAACAATAAGATCAAGGATAGAAAACATCGTGCAAAATACTTAGATTGAAATCAAATATTCTTACAATGGTCACCGAATCACATGGAGATCTCAAGTATAAAGTAATGGCTATGTCTAATGGAGAGGATGTAAGATGGATGGGATGAACTATGGTGTGGATATCCTTTGGTGGTGTTGTGATGCAATTTGAGAATGGCGGCCCTCTGCGTGGCGGCTGGGACCTGCAAATATATAGGCGTGTTCATGAAAGTTCTAGGGTTTGACGAGACGAAGTTGCTGCCACATGGTACGGGCGGGACATATAGGCGGGCCCTACCCATACCAGTGCATGTTATGGACTTCCTCGAAAGCTTAATTTATGACTCTTTTTCGCATTAAAAAGCATGATTTCCCGCACAACACAATTCAAAGCAATGGTTTACATATCTTTGCAATAGTTAGTCATTAGTGGCTAGACTAGAGAGATTCTTTTCAATTGCTTCATAAAAAACAATGTTCAAACGCGGAAAAAAGATAGCTATGTATAGAGCCATCATGCAACCATATAAATAAGCAAGTACACCCATAGTGATTGATCCCAAGTCCAATTAAGATAAAACAAGGGAATTATTAAGACATATGTTCAACCACTGCACAAATATAATCCCTCATTTGTTAACCATGAATTAACATAAGATACACATCTAAGACTCGGGATCCGGTTTATGTTAAATTTGGTCTATCATACTATCATCATGCAATAGTGAAAACCTTATGCATCCCCTAACATAGGCGTGCACTAATACATTAGTACAAAAGATCATCATAGAAGATAATATATTTGTATGCAACCCATAACAAACTATTTCACAATTACCATAAACAATTCACTACTCAAATAAATACAAAGAGATACAATAGATCATGTGAAAACAATAAATTGTATCACTTCTCACTATAGATGGTGATGGAGACATGCCTCCCCAAAGGGGAAAGGCAACTATGACGTAGAGAGGCGGCCTGCCAAAAGGGAAGGGCGGCGGTGCCCTAGCACCTCCCTAGGGCGACGGCTTCCCTAGGGGATGGAGGTCACTTGCCCCCTCTTCTTCCTTGGTGATGGTGCTGTTGTGGAGGAGCTTCTACCCCACCTTGGCGGGTGCCAAGAGGGATAAATTTCATGGATATGGATATATGCCTCTAAAAATATAGTTTTCCTTCAATACATAGACGAGGTGATGCAATCTAGGCCATGTGATGCATGCCCCCTTGATCCAAGGGCTCTTGGGAACCTATAGAACCTTCCTAGCAGGGGCATATCCAGGATTTGAGCATAGGGGGCCAAAGTAAATGTCGATCATAAGAAGTCTCATTAGTATACTATGAAATCAAGATGTAACGACATACGTAATGCAATTGAAAAGAATGCTACATTTCTAGTATTTTGAAAATATATAAGTAAATCTATTCCTAGGCCTATTAAAAACTCAATTTTATGATGGGAAATTTACATATCAGTCGAATCGGGATTAGTATTATTCTGTATGGTATGCTATTTGTAACCTCTATCTTCTCGGCTAAAAACATGTTTTCATCTGTGAAGTAGGAACCGAGGTCCAACCATCTAGCTTAAATTATATTCAATAAACTATTATAACAATCATATCATACCATAGATTCGATAAGCAAATAATCACGTAGAAACTACAATATATATTACTTGATCAAATGTTGTGATCAGGCTAGGAATTGGGCATGATGATGTAGCACGAGATTGGCAGTAGCTCGTAGTCGTTCATCGACAGTTGAGACGCAAAACATGATAATTGTGTAGATTCACTAATTACTGACGGGGCTCAAGTTCCGGGTGGACGTGTCCTGACGGAAGCGGCGGCAGAGGTGTCGGTGATGCTCAATCATGAAACTGAATCGAACAGGAAGTCAGAAGTGGTATGTGTGATCGATTCTGTTTTTCCTAGGGTAGTAGGTACATGTGACTAGGCCTTTGGGGCTTGGATATTTTTTATTTTGGCTTGTCCCATTAAATTCATCATGTTGGGCATCATTACGATTAATTATGCTTGTGCTAATGGCCGGAGTATTAGGCCTAATACAACTACTGGTTCCTTCTATGCATTGTTGAAGGGGGCGAACCCTAGGGGGCCTGGCCACTTCTCGCCCCCTTGGACCCCCCTCTAGTTCCTAGGACTCCCCTCTGTCCTTTGGGAGCTCCTTGGGTCGTGACTTGGCAGAATTTATCATGTATGGTAAGAGTTGAAGTCAATCATATCACGGACTCTGGGAATCCCGAAACTACTTCTATACCCGTCAATAATCCAGGACTAAAAGTCTTGCATGGACTTTGTTTGAGCCGAAATTTATGTCTAGGATCATCAACGTAAAATTACCCACAATTTTCTTGGTTTAACTTTTCCCATTTGATGTCATATTCAGGGCTGCCGGGGAAATCTTCGAAAACTATTCCGTAGGAACATATTTTAGGAAACTCCGAATTTCACCACAATAACCGGTTTCGTTCCATATTCGTGTATTTCCTACACAAAAAAGTGTGAAACAAGAACTTGTGAACTTCTTCAACTATTAGTAGGTTAGTCCCAATAAATATAATAAAGTTGCAAGATAATGGGGATTTTGGCATAATAAACTACAAAGTTCATCGATTTTGGCACAATAAACTACAAAGCTCCTGCTGATTGTCCATCACCTTGGCCAGAGAGTGAGTTCATTTTTTGTGAGGGAGTTCCAGATAATAGTGCTATCAAGTTCATTGCCTTCTTCTTCGATTGCCGACATACTAGAGGTTATGAAATATATATCGGCTTCGTCATAATGTGCCTTGACCAACGACAAGGCCATTCTAGCACCGACCCAGATAGAGGAAGCTTTCCAGCTTTTTATTTTCTTGGGGGCTCGGCAGAGAATCACTGAGTACTTGGTGCCAGATTTCACTGCCTTGATGGTCTTGTCCAGGGGCTTGGATATCTCCTTGGCCCAAGTGATGGAAGTGTTGATGAAGTTTCTAGCAAGAATCATGCACTCCTTTGAATCCGGAGAACCTTCACCAACTTGGATAAGCCAATGGGGGTTGTGTTTTCATAAGCTACAGAGATCATGATTTTTACAACAAATATAAAGAATTCGACTCACATAATTTGAGAAAGACGAAGGGGGGTTACTAAAGATTCTGGTTTCAGCTTGCTTGCATGTTTATGTTAAGATTCCATGCTGGTTCTGAAGTTTATTGAATGCTTCAACGCTCCGAGTATTCTATTATGTGGTAGATTGGTTCTGTTCCTCGATTTGTTCAATGTCATTCTTTAGGCCCTCCATCTTGGTGTTTGATGGGGATATGCCTACAGGGGTATACCCAGCAGGACGTTTCCGACTGGCCCAGGAACTGGCGAGTGGGCCTGCAAGACGGTGACTGGATCAAGGCCTAGTGTGGATCCAAGCGACTGGGTGCTGAAGGCCCGGGCGAGTAGATAGGCCCAGTCGAATTAGGTTAAACAATTACCGAAGACTTAACTGATTCGGTTGAGATATGTAAACCCTAGGGAAGGTGAGTCTATATAAACCTCCCTACAGGGCGTGAAGAGATATGTTCCATCATACACCCAAGCGACTCGCCGCCTAGCCGCCGAGCTCGCCCATTGTACCACCATCATAATACGATCTAGCAGGAGTAGGTCTTTACCCTCCGGGGGGCGAACCTGGGTAAAACCTTGTGTCTCCACCCTCATCTCGCACCGCAGATGGTTGGCCGCCCTTGCCCCTCGTTCTACTACTCGCTGCCGATTGCAGCATCTGCCGTGACCATTCCCACGACAGTGGCGCCCACCGTGGGGCCTGGCCGGTCTGGCCGGTGTTCTGCGGCGAGATCCAATCTGCCCATCAACGAGACGGTCGCCACCGGCCGCATGATAGCGATCGACAAGATGCTCCAGATCTTGCGGAGCAGCTACGTCCCGGCGGCGCGACCCGTCACGCACAGCGTGATCCTGCCGGTCGGCACGATCAGCCTCTTCGTCGGCCTCACCGACGTCATCGTCTCGGAGGATTCGGCTCGCATCCGCGAGTCGCCGCCACGCGATCGGCTCTCCGAGAGCCAGATCCGCATGATCCATCGCCTCGCCTCCGAGTACAACACGGCCCACAGCAATGTGGCCGAGAACTCCGCGGCCGCGGAAGACGCGGCCCTCAACGACGACGCCGACTCGGCGACCCCGGCGTCACTCGCCGGATCCATCACCGCGGCTTCACCCGCGGGCTCCATCGCCCAGGTCTCCAACGTGGGAGACTTCGAGGACCCCTCCATCCTTGGGATCTTCGACTTCGACTCCGGGTCGGAAAATTCCGTCGACCTCCGCGACGGGACCGGTCGCCACGCCGCGACCTACATGGCGACCGGCACCGATCCGCCGGAGGATCCCTTCTCCACCCCGATCCCTCCTAACGCCACGACAACGGAGGTCGAGGAACTCCGCCTGAAGCTGACGGAGGCAGTCCGCAAGGAGCAAGCCGAGCACGAAAAGTTTCGCCTCGAGCAGGTGACGGTGCAGGAGCTGTCGCGCTACCACCAACAGCGAATCAGGTCGCGCCTGAACCCCACCGTCCAGGGGCGCGCCCTGAACTTCAACGACGAAAATGACCCGGCCCGCGCGGCCGAGCGCGCGATCTGCGAGAACGCGCCACCAGGAGGAAGCGCCCGGCCCCCGCCAGGGTCGACAGCGATGGGAGCCCCACCTCCACCCAACCGCACACTCCCCAGGGATCAGCCGCGGATAGTAGTCTCCTCACGGGAGCGAGACGCAAACGGCCTACCACTGTTCTCCACCCCGATGGACAACCTCGTGGCGGGCCGGGCAGCAGCCGACAACATCACGGCCACCGGTGACGGCGCCCTACAGATCCAGAATGTCAGGGCCCTGCTTGCAAAGGCTGTCGAGCAGCAAAACGCAGGCGCCGACTCGCACGGTCGAGTGTACTCGCGTTCTTCGGGAAGCAGAGCGGCCTCAAGCGGCCGCCCCATGGCGGCAAACACCCTCAACTACCCTCCACCAGAGCCATTGCAGCTCCAACATCGACCCGCAAACGCGGCACTCTCCACCAACGACCCCAGGCCAGCGACCTACTTCGTCGCCGCCAACGGTCAACCCATCGACGCCCGCACCCACATCATCAACAACCAAAGCTGGCGCGCACGCCAGCCCGACGACCTGCGCCACACCCTAACCAATTGCCGCGACGGCGAGCCGATGGGATCATTAAGTCGACTCGGACCCAAGTGCTTCAGACCGATGATCCGAGGCGAGAAGTACCCGCCAAACTTCAAGGAGCCAAAGGAGATAGAAAAGTACGACCCTTCGTACGACCCTGCCGTGTGGCTCGATACATACCTCATGGCGATGGGCATCGCAGGCCACACCGACCTGCTGGCCGCCCGTTACCTCCCCTTGATGATGGAGGGGACGTGCAGGCAGTGGATCAACACCCTCCCCCAGGATATTATCGACTCCTGGGAGGAGATGTGCGACGCTTTCGTCAGGCACTTCGAGTGCTCCTACACCCACGCCACCACCATTGAGGACCTGGAGCGATGCGTCCAGGGACCCCGCCAGTCGACCCGCAACTGGGTCCAGCGGTGGCAAGAACTCTGGTACAACGCGGTCGGCATCCAGCCGGACACTGCGATCCATTGTTTCAAGACCTCGTGCCGCTACGAGCCCTTGGTCGCCAAGCTCAAGCGACACTCTCGCACACTCGTCAACATACCGGACCTCCTCGAGATCGCCAAACGGTACGCGGAGGAAGATCCAAACGAGGAAACCGACGACGAGTCGGGAGGCCAACGCCGCACGAGTGGCAACGACAATGGACGACGGTCCGACCTACGCTACAGCAACACTCGCCTCACCGGCAAGCACCGCAGGGAAGGGAAGCCCGCAACGCACACAACCGCCGACTGCCACACCCTCAGGGAGATCAAGAAGGCACGGCGAGCACGGGAGGACCCCGACAACGACCCGCCAAACGGCGGAAAATTCGGCAAAGTGGCCGGCTCGCTCCATACCTTCACAGGCTTCAACACGAAGCGCGAGAAGAAGGTCATCACCCGCGCCGTCGCCGTCAACGCGGTGGCTCAGGTGGACGTTCCCCAGTTCCTCAATTGGTCGGAGCAGCCCATCACCTAGAGCCGCCAGGACCACTCGCCACACATCGAGTACCCAGGCCGAGTCGCCCTGGTGGTCAAGCCTAAGGTCGGCGACTACTGGCTCCCCAAGACATTGATGGACGGCGGCAGCTCCATCAACATCCTGTACCTAGACACCTTCAGGCGGCTACGGCTCCCGCAGTCGATGATCGAGACAACCCACACCACGTTCCATGGCATACCCTATCGGCAAGGTCACGCTGACCGTCACCTTCGGCACACCAGCCAACTTCCGCACCGAGCGGATCGTCTTCGAGCTGGTACCCTTCGACAGCCCCTACCACTTCGTCCTGGGACGCTAGGTGTTCGGCAAGTTCATGCCAGCGCCCCACTACGCGTACAACGCGATGAAGCTCCCCGGGCCATGTGGCGTCATAACCATCAACGGTGACCCCGACATGGCCGTCGAGTGCGAGGCCAAAGGAGCAGAACTCGCCGACGCCGTCATCGCGGCAGAAACCAACCACGCCGATGAGCTCGCCAAGTACGCGAGTAGGGTCAACAACGACGACCCCACCATACTCAAGAAGCCCAACTCGGAGGGCGCAAACACCTCAACCTTGGAGGCAACGACGCACACCCGCACCGTCGAGCTGGTCCCAGGCGACTCCATCCAGACGGTGATGATCGGGACGGGCATGAGCCCAGCCTAGGAAGGCGCGCTCATCGAGTTCCTCCGTGAGAACAGGGACATCTTCGCATGGAAGCCCTCTGACATGCCTGGTGTCCCTAGGGAGCTCGCCGAGCACAAACTAAATGCCGACCCCAAAGTGCGACCGGTCAAACAGTCGTTGCGGCCCTTCAATGAAGAGCGTCGCCGAGCCATCGCCGAGGAGGTGCAACATCTACTCGCTGCAGGCTTCATCCGGCCAATCAAGTACTCCAAGTGGATGGCAAACCCAGTTCTGGTCGAGAAGAAGAACGGGACCTGGAGGATGTGTATCGACTACACAAACTTGAACAACGCCTGCCCGAAGGAGCAGTTCGTCCTCCCGCGGATCGACCAAATAATCGACTCCACCGCGGGCTGTGTCGCTATGTTTCCTCGACGCCTACTCTGGATACAACCAGATCAAAATTGCCGTCGAGGACGAGGAGAAGAAGGCGTTCATCATGCCATTCGGAGCCTTCTGCTACACTGCCATGACGTTCGGCCTTAAGAACGCCGGGGCGACCTACCAGCGGTGCATGCAAAAGTGCCTCGCGAGCCAAATTGGCCGCAACATCCACGTCTACAACGATGACGTGGTCGTAAAATCCGCTCGCCAGGGCGATCTACTCGCCGACCTGGCGGAAACATTCGACAACATGTGAAAATACAAGATAAAGCTTAACCCAGGAAAATGCACCTTCGGTGTACCAGCAGGACAACTACTGGGGTACGTCGTCTCTAAGCGAGGCATTGAGGCGAACCCCAACAAGATCGACACGATCGCCCGACTCGGCAAACCCGAGTGCCTGCGCGACGTCCAGAAGCTGGCCGGGCGAGTAGCGGCTCTCGGTGGCTTCATCCCCCGCCTGGGCGAAAAGGCGATGCCCCTATACCGCCTGATGCGCAAGAACCCCACCTTCCAGTGGGACAAGGAGGCAGACGACGCGCTCCACGACCTCAAGAAGGTGCTACTCGCCGCACCACTACTCGCCACCCCCGCCGACAAAGAACCCATGCTGGTCTATGTCGCGGCGTCCGAGCGCGTCGTCAGCGCCGTCATGGTCATCGAACGGCCGGAGGAAGGAAAGGAGCGCCCAGTACAGCGACGGGTGTACTACATCAGCGAGGTCCTCACCGAGTCGCGCCAGCGATACCCGCAGTACCAGAAACTGGTATATGCGGTCTTCAGAGCACAGCGGCGCCTGCCGCACTACTTCCAGGAACATCCAATCACGGTCGTCTCCTCAGCACCTTTGCAGGACATCATCCGCAACCGCGAGGCGACCGGGCGGGTCGCCAAGTGGGCCGTCGAGATCGGCGTCCACAACATCAAATACGAGCCACGAAAAGCGATCAAGTCGCAGGCTCTAGCGGACTTCATCGCCGACTGGGAAGAGGCCCAGCAGCCAGAGAAGCTGCCATACCTCCATTACTGGAGCCTGCACTTCGACGGCTCCAAGAACGCGGACGGCGCAGGAGCAGGAATCGTGCTAACTTCACCGAAGGGCGACAAGCTCCGCTACGTCCTCTGCCTCGACTTCACCCCCTGCACCAACAACATGGCCGAGTACGAGGCATTACTCCATGGCATGCGAGCTGCCAGGGAGATGAACGTCAACCGCCTACGCTGCTACGGAGACTCCGAACTCGTCGCTGGACAAGTCGCTGGCACATGCAACGCCGTCTCCCCCACCATGGCGGCATACCGCCAAGCAGTGGACAAGCTGGGCGGACACTTCGCAGGCTACTCCGTCGAGTGGATTGACAGGCGGAAGAACGAGGAGGCCGACGCACTCTCTCGCATTGGGTCGGCTCGCCTCGCACCACCTGCCGACGTCTTCCTCGACACGATCACCAAGCCATCAGTCTCTCCCCCAAGGGAGATCGACATCGGAGTCCCGTTGCAGCCGAAGGCAGCCCTGGTCGCACTCGTCACCAAGCCAGACGACTGGACCAAGCCCTACGCTGCCTACCTGGAGGCCGGCACCTTGCCGGCAGACGAGACGGACCCTCGGATGATCGCACGCCGATGCAAGTCCTACACCATCATCAACGGCGAGATCCACAAGCGCAGCTTCACCGGCGTGTTCCAACACTGCGTCCAACCCGCCGATGGACGCAAGATCCTCCACGACATCCACTCCAGCGACTGCGGCCACCACGCCGGCGCCCGCTCTCTGGTCGCCAAGGATATGCGGCATGGCTTTTACTGGCCCACCGCACACGCCGATGCCGTCGAAATTGTCCAGCGGTGCGCCGGGTGCCAGAAGTACGCCAACCAGACGCACGTGCCAAGTTCAGCGCTCAAGACAATCCCCATCACCTGGCCATTCGCCGTGTGGGGCATGGACATGGTAGGCCCCTTCAAAAAGGCTCCCTCCGGCTACACCCACCTCCTGGTCGCGGTCGACAAATTCACAAAGTGGGTGGAAGCCAAACCAGACCGGAAGTGCGACGGGAAGACCACCACAAAATTCCTACGCGAGCTCATATATCGCTACGGGTTCCCAAACAGCATCATCACGGACAACGACACCAACTTTGCCAAAGGAGCCATGTCCGAGTTCTGCGAAGAACACCACATCCGGCTCGATCTCGCGTCAGTCGCCCACCCGGAATCCAACGGCCAGGCGGAACGGGCCAATCAAAGCATCCTCCATGGCCTGAAGCCGCGACTCCAAGTACCACTCGAGCGCACCGCCGGGTGCTGGGTCGAGGAGCTACCCTCCGTCATTTGGGGCATCCGCACCTCGGTTAATAGGCCGACAAGATTCACCCCCTTCTTCATGGTGTACGGCGCCGAGGCGGTCATGCCCACCGACCTCGAGCACGACTCGCCGCGGGTCGTCCACTACACGGAGGCTGCAAACGAACTCGCCCGCCAGGACGGAGTCGACCTACTCGACGAGGCACGTGACCTCGCTCGATCACGCACCGCCATCTACCAGCAGGGACTCCGCCGCTACCACAGCCGGTGGGTGAAAACTCGCACCTTCCAGGAAGGCGACCTGGTTCTGCGCCTCATCCAGGACAAGAAGGGCATGCACAAACTTTCCCCTCCGTGGGAGGGACCATTCGCCATCGGGCGCGTACTCGGCAACGATGCCTACTACCTCATCGACGTCCGCGGGGACGGCAAACTCGACGTCAAGCGACCGTGGAATGTAAACCTACTACGGAAGTTCTATTCCTAGAACTCCACATATGTACCCTCCAGTCGCTATGAAATAAAAAGAATTGGTGACCGCAAATTGTGCCTACTCACCGTGACTTGTGCCACTTGCACTCGTAATAACAGCGTCAAGCTAACCGCAGAAGTCAACCTTTGGTACAGCGATCGGCACGGCCAAGTAGTGCGGTGCAAGAGCACTGGGTCACCTCAGGTCTTGCATCGTCCAGGAAAAACGCCTACCCGGATCCCCATTGGAGTCGCCTAGCCCGACTGGCTCTACGAGCCAAGACAACTGCCTTCGCTTCTCACAGCGACCACGATCCTCCGCATCCTCGACATAGCGACTCGAACGGCCAAGTACCACGCTCGGGTACTGACGACCAGTTCAGCGCGAGCGGCTCGGGAAAACGCCAAGTATGAGAGCATGCCAAGGACTCGCCATGCGACTGACCCAACGGGCCAGGCAGGAGTGATGCGCTCAAACTAAACGCGCCAAGTCCTCACCCACCCTCGAGTCGTGCCTAGAATAACCAAGTACCACGCTCGGGGACTCGGCCAGCCGACCTCGTTCGCGCAAGGGAAAACGGCGAAGTACAGAGCGCTCAAGGGAGTCGCCTTGCGACTGGCTCTCCGAGTCCGGGCGAGTCGACCACAATAACAAAACATTCAAAAACCACAAACACATCACAAACGAGGTAAACCCCACAAAAAGGGCGGACGCGCTCGGGGACTCGTTCAAACCTCAATCGGAAAACACGTGACAAGTCACAAAACAAACTCGATATCTCATTAATAGCATGTTACAATCATCTCAGAGTACTAAATATGCCCAAACGGCAGATCTGCTACTAAACGCCCCAGGGCAAACTATTCTATTCCGCAGGCTTCAACGACGACTCGCCAGCACCCTTGCGATTGCGGATGAAGGGCGTGTACGGGTTTGACGGGTACGTCGTCAGCTCACCCGCCATTGCCGCGCGGAAGGGTTGCTCGATCTTGAAGTCCCGGTGCTGCGGCTCGGGGTCGTTAGGTGCGACGACCGTCTCCTGGTAAGGAAGGAGGTCGCCCATCGCCCAGACGCGCTCGGAGTACACCGCGGCACGATCCGTCAACTTGAGCACTTCAGAGATCTCCACCGAGCCAGTCGACGAAGGGTAGCCACTCTTCACGTCGTCTAGGTCGAAGTCCTCTGGGAAGTGGGCAAGCCCAAGGCTAATTGCCGTCGCCGCTCGGCACCAGAACGCCGATCGCGTCATGAACTCAACGACCGACGGCGCCCTTTCCAAGTACCTCCACACCTCGACGAGGTCGCTGGGAATTACTTCCGTGGGCGACATCTCCTGAAGGTAGGCTCGGATGCATGTCGCCGACAATGTCGCCGAGTCAACGAGCGTGGCCACACATTGCCGCGCGTCGAACGAGCTCGCCTCTTCCGCACTATCAAGGATGCGACCTGCGAACAGAAGATAACAGTGAGTACATCGGAAACCACAAAAAGGCACATGCAATAGGCATGGGTAGACACACTCAACAATCAAGGGATGGGAGAGATCCGTGATGAAGCTCTGAAGAGAAGTGTAATCGTCCTGAAGCCCAGCAACAAGGGCGTCAGAAACTTTACGTTCTTCCGCGGTGGCCGTAAAGGCGGCCTTGGCTCGACCATCCGCCGAACTCGCTTCTTCTTTCGCTTCCCTCAGCTCGTTCTCGAGGTCGGCGATCCGCTTCTCAGCAGAACTCAGCTTCGATTGAGCTGCAGCCAGCTCACTCGCTGGGACAAGTCCCTGGCGGGCCTCCTCTGCCTTCGCGGCAATTGCCTGAAGCCCCTTATTCGCCTCTTGGACGGTGGCCAGTTCCTTCTCCGTGCTGCGCGTCGCAGCAAGACGGTTAGTCGACTCACGTTGCAGACCCTGCACACAATTCAAACAGTTAATCAAAGCAGAATCAAAGTTCCCACTCGCTGAAATTCAGCGAGCGCGCACTCGGGGACTGGCAATCAAAAAATCCTAAGTGCCCACTCGCTGAAATTCAGCGAGCGCGCACTCGGGGACTGGCAATCAAAAAATTCAAAGTGCCCACCCGCTGAAATTCAGCGAGCGCGCACTCGGGGACTGGCAATCAAAAAATTCAATGTGCCCACCCGCTGAAATTTAGCGAGCGCGCACTCGGGGACTGGCAATCAAAAAATCCTAAGTGCCCACTCGCTGAAATTCAGCGAGTGCGCACTCGGGGACTGGCAATCAAATAATCCTAAGTGCCCACCCGCTAAAATTCAGCGAGCATGCACTCGGGGACTGGACGCGAAAAGTAAAAGAACAACACTAAAAGAATCAGACCGCTGCAACACACCGACCTGATCCTCGGGGACTGGACATACCTGGATGGCTGCGCCAAGCATGCCATGAAGTTGTATCGCATCCACGGACGCGAGGAGAGCCGGCGTGTGCCCGCGACGCTGCTCGACCTCCATATCGGCGAACCCAGATGCATAGCTCGAGGGCGAGGTACCACTCGCTGTAGCCGCCCTGGTGATGAAGCGCGGGAACATTGCGATGGAGGCACCGGCACCAAAGGATGCCGGCTCGGCCGCCACAGGCGAGGGAACACCCTCCTTCGCGGGTAAGGCCGCCTCCGTTACAGGGTCACTCGGCGCGATCGCCGTGTCATCGGAGACCGTGACGACGTCGTCGCCCTTGGCCTTCTTGGCACTATCCGCGGGGTCGACGATTTGGTCCGCCTTCCTCTTCTGAGAGGGATCTTCCTCGCTGACGACGGGTGGCACCTTAGCCACGGTCGGATGGCCTATCTTCTTCGCTCCGGTCCTACAAATTCATTACGTGAGCAAGATAATCCAAGCACAATGAAATACAAAAGTAGGTGAGCAAACTCACTTGGCGACTGGGATGAAGCGTAGCCCCATGCGGATGCCGGCTGGCTTCTCCAGTTCGGGGCCCAGTCGGCGATTGAGGCCCATTTCCAAGACGTCGTGTGCCCAAGACACGGATGGTTTCTTCATCGTCGAGGCTGCGACGGGAGCTTGTGAGACATCTTCAGCGGGAGCTTCCCTGCGAGGTGAAGCCGCCTCGACCGGAGCGGCCACTAGTCCAGAGACTGGGGCGAATGGCGGATGCATCGAGGCCAGTGGCACCTCGCTCAGGACAGCGGCTGTCTCCAGCGCGGTTACCATCGGCGGAGCCTCGCCCTTGGCCGGAATGGTGGTGTCGGAGCTGCTCGCCGAGTGCGGCGGGGAGGCCGGTCTCGCCGGCTTCATCTTCTTCGGAGGAGGAGCCTTCACCTCCTTCTCCGTCTTCTTCTTTTTCGACGGAGTAGCCTGGCGGCGCGAGGTGGTCTGCGGAAGTTTGTCATCATCATCATCATGACGCTCGAGGCTTTTACTTGCCTCAAGCTCACGTTGACGCTGCCCACGGGTCTTGCGAACCAACGGGGCGACCTCCTCCTCGGAGTCATCGTCGTCGTTGTTGTCGTCGCTCTCGGCGTCACCCTTGGCTGGAGGCGATTCGCCCAGGTCCTGGACGGACGAGCTCGAGTTCTCGTCGTCGGAAGGCGGGAGCCATCCTTCCACCACTTGGAATAGTTGCAATGAGCACAAGATGAAATTATAATGACCGCGACTGCATAAACTGCGACTGCGAATGATGCGAGGTGACTTACCATTGGGGCTGGATGCTTCGCGGTGTAGGGGGCGACCCCAGCCTTTGCATCCAGGTACACCGCCTGGGTGATCTTCTTCAGGTCTGGGGTTTAGTCCTCGAGCTTCCACTCGGTGAGGCAGGACTTCGTCGAGTCCTCCCGGCCCGTGTATTGGTACATATAGTGGTCGCGCCGAGCTAGAGGGACGAGCCGCCGCCCGAGCCACCAGTTGTATAAGTTAATTGTCTGGAGGCCTTTCTTCTTCAGACCGCGGATGGTTTGAAGCATTTCGTCCACGACCATCCCCTGGTCGGTGGGGAGCTTGCCGACTTGGAGTCGGCGCGGTTCGGACCGGTTGGCGGAGTATCGTGGGATCGCCGCCTCACCTTCCGGGGTCGCCTCGGCAACGTAGAACCAAGACTTCTTCCATTCGCTCACCGCCTTGGCGGGTAGCATCAAGTCAAAGAACGAGGCCTTCGTCTTTAGCTGGAATGTCAGGCCGCCCGCTGCAAGCATTGGGCCGCCCGCTTCCTCGCGACTGATCCGTCTGTGGAACAGATCTTGCCATAGAGGGAAGTAGGGCCGACAGCCCAGGTAGCACTCGCAGAACGCCACGAAGATGGCGAGCTGCTCGATGCTGTGCGGACCCAGGTCCGACGGTTGGATCCCGTAGTAGGCGCAGAAGCGCCCGGAAGAACAGGGACGTAGGGAATCCCAGCCCCCGTTCTAGGTGGCTGGTGAAGCAGATAAATTCTCCCTCGCGCGGGTTCGGGGTCACCTCTCCGGCCGCGGGGATGCGCCAACAGCCGGCGCGCAGGATCCCGGCCTCCTCGAAGTACGCCAGTTGCGCCCTCGTACACATAGATCTACCCCAAGGCTCGGTGGAGGGGGCCATGTCAGAAGGATTTGTGGGGGGTCAGAGGATTTCGGGTCGGCTGGATCGCGATGAGAAGGAAGGCGAAAGTGCGCACAATCGGAGGAAATGGCGAGAAGGTGGTTCTCTGATCGCCTGCCATTCCCTTTATATAGTGGTTGTTACCCGCCAAATCAGGGAGCCGTTACTACGCGGTGATTACGCCAAAAGTTACTGTTGGATTACCCCAACGGCTAGTTTGACCACGTTTAACGGTCCAACTTCAGCCACTCGGCTCGCCGACCCGATCACTACGACAGTGACTAAGTGTTTCGCTGACTCGACTCGCCAAAGCTGCGATCAGAATGACTAGTTATTTCCTTCATTTAGGAGCCCGCCGACGATCCGACTGGATGCTTGCTTTGAAGCCGTATACTCCAACTGCCAGCAACCACCTGCTCTCGATCAACGACGACCTCGGGGACTACTGATGGGGATATGCCTACCAGGGTATACCCAGCAGGACGTTTCCGACTGGCCCAGGAACTGGCGAGTGGGCCTGCAAGACGGTGACTGGATCAAGGCCTGGTGTGGATCCAAGCGACTGGGAGCTGAAGGCCCGGGCGACTAGATAGGCCCAGTCAAATTAGGTTAAACAATTACCGAAGCCTTAACTGATTCGGTTGAGATATGTAAACCCTAGGGGAGGTGAGTCTATATAAACCTCCCTACAGGGCGTGAAGAGATACGTTCCATCATACACCCAAGCCACTCGCCGCCTAGCCTCCGAGCTCGCCCATTGTACCACCATCATAATACGATCTAGCAGGAGTAGGTCTTTACCCTCTGGGGGGCCGAACCTGGGTAAAACCTTGTGTCTCCGCCCTCATCTCGCACCGCAGATGGCTGGCCGCCCTTGCCCCTCGTTCTAGTACTCGCTGCCGATTGCAGCATCTACCTTGACCATTCCCACGACAGTGTTTGCATGCTCTTTCATATACTTCATTGCTTTGTCGTGCATGGCTACAACATCGGCGAGATCCTTCTTTAGAGTCTGTTCTCATCATCCAATTCTTGGATGTGCTTGGATTGGTCAACGATGCTCTTGGACTTTGTTATAGCTTTTGTAAGTCGGAGAAATAAAAGTACTATGAGTACTCAGAAGAAATAGCTCGGTCAATATATTCATGGGAGAATGAAAATAATACATATTCTTGTTTTTTGTTATCTATTCCTTTAGAAAGTTAGTTTTACCCTTTTTGATCGCCAGTTCTTCCTACAGCTTGGCAAACTTCACATTGGCGGCCACCTTAAGAGCATTATCGTTCTGCACAATTGATATGCTTAGTTTCCTTGAAGCATCTAGCCAGAACTTATTCCGTTTCACCTAGTTGCTTGGGGGCTACAGTATAAGATTTTACTCCAAGGCATGCTTAGTATCTTTTGAGCATCTGGCTAGAACTTAATCAATTTCACCTATAGGACCGGGGGATACAGTTTTAGAATTTCAACACTACGTATGCTTCTCTATGATTACCTAGCTGGAATATTTCTTTCTACCTAGATACTCGGGGCTACATTATCAAGCTTTTCACTTAGTAACTCTTAGAGCACTCAGGCCAAAAGACCTAAGGTTTTCCGCCTACGAGCTCGGGGGGCTACAGTGGGATATATCTTAAGTCAAATGTGAAGTATCGAAGACTTATGATGGCAATAATATTTACGTTGTTCGCAACCTAGACATACGAGTCATGGAAGACCTTGGATTTATTACGAATAATATACTCCTACTTAATTAGCTCTTCTAGGCTCGGTGTCGGATAAAGCTCTACTCGATCGTTGTGTTACAATGGTAGTTGTTGGCATAGAAGTTCCTGACTTGCTGGTGATTGATGTTGTAGTTGCTCCCGCCATGAGCTCTTTCCCTTTTACAGTGGCATCCTTAGCCGGAGCTTGAGCCACCTTGGAGGAGGTACTGTCTTGCATTGCTTGTATGCCGGGAACAACGTCCAAGATGGTAGCACGTGAGATATCTTGTGGAATATTGATATCTATATTCATGGTGGAGTTCTAAGGTGGAGAGGTGGACGGTGCTCCGTCAGAGCCTGTGGTTGGCTTGGAGGCATGAGTTAGAGGAGCGACTATGGGATAGGACTTGGAAATCATATCACAAATACATTGGGAACCTCCAGTATCCTTGGTGGTCCGCTTCATACTAACATTGCTTCTCTTCCTGAAACATAAAAAGTTAACAAGTATAAGTATAGGAATGAGTAAACAAAAGACAAAGTCGTAGAAGAGAGCACTTACACAATTGCAGGTGCCTTGGTCAAGGGGATGCTGCTAGAGTTTCTCTTCTCTTCCTCCAACAAGGCAGTGGATGTCTTGGAGACTCCACTCTCCAGTTTCTTCTTCTTGATAGCGGAAGCAGCGTCAGAGGTGGATCTCTTCCGCTTTCTCATTGTCAGGGAAGGATGATCCTATTGAAGAATGCATCCCATGAAGAAACAAGGGTTCCAACGAGCCCTGAGTTTGCGATGGGTATGAAGACGTGTTCTAAGCCTCTCAAAAAATGGCGGTGATGAGGATGGAGTAGCGGCAGGATAGAGAGTGCACATGAGAGGGTTTTTTACCCAGGTCTGGGACCCTCGTGAGGAGGTAAAACCCCTACTTATTTGTTGTATTGCTTTGCGTGCTTCGCGAGGATACAATGGTGGATGAATGTCTGGGGTTTGAGATCTCTAGGATCAAACCGTTCTATGGTAGGAGAATTTCCCTTATATAGCAGCATCAGGCCTCTTCCCCAAATTATTGGGAGGGAAGGTCACCACAATGCCACCCCTCGGAGTCCTAGTCTACAGGGCTAATATAGGTGGACTAAGTGCAATTCCTGTGGGGGCTTCTCCATTCCTCCATAAAGCTAACTCCGTTAGCGCTTTTGTTCCCGCATTGCACCACCGCCTCCCCTCTTGCACTAAAACAGCAAAGAAGAGAACTGCCAGTTCTGAGGTTGTCTGCCCTGCTTTTGCACCAAAGTGGCCAGACCGGCCTCTCTTTATCGAGGAGTTTAGGGTGGTCCTCAGAGTCACGGCGCCCCTTGTTGGGTTGTGTTATCCTAGCTTCCTTTGCTACGAGATTATGAGCATGCCCCTGAGGCACGCTTCAAGGTATCTAAAGCCCAAGGAGCACCGAAGTGTTGCCTGGGGCTCCTCTTCACATGATGCCTTCTTCAGGCCGAGTCGTGCTGATGCCAGGGCCTTGTAGGAACCATCCCCTAGCGTCATCTCCTGAGGCGTCATAGCCTCCTAAGGGCACCTCTGCTCAGATGTTGGGCATGTTAACCTTCGGGACATGGCACCCTGGTTGCCAAGACCCCAATAGTATCCCCCGGCAGCTTGTCGTGACGTTTCCCTTGGTAGACATGAAGGGGCAAGGGCCCAAAAACGGTTGATGGGTCCTAGTGCCCTCTTGGTCAACATGACTCTGCCATTCGCTCATCCCGACCATGCATATGAAACGGCCGTCCATCCTCCACCGTCAGTCGCAGTAGTGTCTTCCTTGCCTTGGGAGTTGTTCCCATGTTATGATGGTTCGTGGGGAGAAACACCAGTTAATGTCGTGTGCCCGACATAGTGACACATCCATTTGCCTTATCTTGTCAAGTGGGGGCACAGGCACGGTGCCCTCTATTTTACTCCATTTCATCCGCTCCTCCCCTTCCTTCTTGCTTCACATATCCGGGGCCTCGTTCTTCTCAATGGCGCCCAAGCATCTCACCGCCGACGAGAAGGGAAAGTCCGTGATGGTGGAGGTGGAGGATACCCCACCAGTGATGCGTGGAAGGGGGAGGCCACACGGAAGTGATCACGGGATACGCGGAGGCCGCGACATTGCCCCGTTGTTGCCACTTCTTCTGGTCTGCCGTGGTGGCTAAAGGGGAGGCGCCGGACAAATGTGTCTGTTGTCGCCCTCACGGATGTTGCCAGGGGTGCTGCAGGGGGCGTGGTGGAGGGCTGGACAGCGGCCTGGAGTCCGCACGGCTCCCTTCTCTGCCTCCTTCTCCTATTGTGATGAAGATTGAGGATGATACCAAGCCCATCCGGGTCATCGACTTCGTCATCCTCCTCGGAGACCTGGACTGGTTCGCGAGGGTGAAGCTTCCCTCGCGCTTCGCTCTCCGGTCGTGTACGACCTTCCCGAGGAGGTGCAACTATGCCACTCCGGCAGCCGCGAGAGGTGGAGAGTGAGCGCCGAGACTTCTTCGCTGAGCAAGATGTATCTCTCTAATGGTTGGAATCACTTCCTCATCGAGAACTGTATCCATAGTGGCTCCATGTTGCGGTTCCGCTACACTGGCAGGGGAGGCTTCTCTGTGTCAGTGTTTGACCCCCTGATGTGCTGCATTAACTACCTACGCGATCTCAGGTAGGTCTGAGCAGGGCCTCTGTCGCGGCTGTTGTAGCTCCAACGGGGCCATGGACCTTTTGCTAGTGTATATGTGATGCCGTAGTGTTTGTTAGCCTTCTACCTTATAAGAATGATTGTAATGATCCACTTTAAGTAGACTATAGTGCTAGTTGTCTTCCTTTCTGTGTGTTTTGTTGAGGTGACAGCTTGGGGAAGCCAGTGGGAGTTGACTGTGTGGTTAGCTTGGGTGATATTCCTCATGAAGCCCCTTCGTACCCGCTCTCCATGGGTCGCTCTTTTGGTAGTACCCGGGGAGCATTCTTCGCTGAGAGGGAAGAGAGGGTGCCTCGTGGGGGAGCATAGATGAATTCGAACTTCGTCACCCAGAGACAGCCACGACTGCATCATGCCCGAGCCACCTGAGGAGATGAACTCGCTCGAGGGCTATCCCGTGCCCCTCTTCTGCGGGGCTCATGCGTTTCCTATAGTTCTCTAGGGGAGATGTCCGTAGGCCTTGCGCATTCCACCCTATATGCTCTCGTGTGGAGAGGATCGTAGGTCCTGCGCTTGCCCAGTTGGCTTACTTGGGAGGAAATCAATAGGCACTACATGTATGGGACTTTCTAGGTCGTGACGACTCTTGATGACCATGCCTTGGGTTCGGCATGGTGACACCCATGGGGCTTACGTGCTTTCGTCCAGGTTGTTCCCCACTTTGAGGAGGATCTCCAGTAGTAGGAGCAGTGTCGCTCGTGCACCAGGGAGAGCGTGAATAGCTCCCCTGCGTGCCATTTCGAAGGGAAATGCTTCTAGCCTCTGTGATGAAGGCTCCTGTCAGGTCGACCTGCCTCGCTCGTTCTGGAAGCCTGGAGGGAAGTCTGCACATGTGCTCAAGTCTTCAACGTTGAGAGGCGCTCACCTCGTGAGCCCTTTCGAGGAAAGAGACATGGGGTAGGAGCTTGCCTCATAGTCTCCATAAGGAGGTTATGTCGCAAGCATAGCTAGGGTTTAGTCCACTCGAGGGGCTTCCCGCACAAGCCGCCCGTAAGCCTCTCGAGGATAAGTCCGTAGGGCAAATGCTTCTCATGTTGGTCCCTCAAGGAGGAGACCGTAGGTCTAGCAGTAAAAAGGACGCTAGAGGGGGTGCCCTCACGATCCGCCTCGTCACCCTCTCGAGGAGAAGGCCGTAGGGAAAATGCTTCTCCTATTGGTCTCTCAAGGAGGAGACTGAAGTTATATCATGAAAAATAGGCCGCTGGAGAAGGGTTCCCTCACGAGCCACCCCGTAAGCTTCTGTAGGAAAAGGAGCTAGGGAAAATGATTCTCCCGTTGGTCCCTCGAGGAGGAGACCGTAGGTCTAGCAAGAAAAATAGGTCGTTGAAGGGGGGTGCCCTCACCAGCCGCCCCGTAAGCCTCTCGAGGAGAAGGTCGTAGGGAAAATGCTTCTCCTTGTTGTCCCTCGAGGACGAGACCATAGGTATAGCAATAAAATAGGCCGCTGGAGGGGAGTGCCCTCATGAACCGCCCCGTAAGCGTCACGAGGAGATGGTTGTAGGGAAAATGCATATCCTATTGGTCCCTTGAGGAGGAGACTATAGGTCTAGCAAGTGAAATAGGCCGCTGGAATGGGGGTGCCCTCACGAGACACCTCGTATGCCTCTCGAGGAGAAGGCCGTAGGGGAAAATGTGCACTGCTTAGATTCAGTGTATATGTCGTGCAAGGGTATCAAGCACCAGGAACTATGGGTGAGGTGACTTATCACCGAGCTAGTATGTAAGTTTATAGCTCGACACTTTAAGCACTAATGTTGATGGGGAGAGACCCGGCGATGTACACCGTTCCTAGCCCCTGCTCGTGGAATATGTAGGGGAACTTCCTCCATGCATGGCTTTGAAGCGTTTTCCCGGAAGGAAAGGAAAATGTAGAATAGTCAAAGGCGCAATATCGAAAAAACTGCTAGGGAGGGTCAATCTAATTACAATGCAGCCGTGATCTGCACAAGGTCTTACAATAGATAAGGCTGTAGAGGATGAGAGTTTGAGGGTCACCTTCAAATTTTTGGGCAGCTAGACGCGTCACTTGGAGAGGTTTGTCCACCTTCCTGATGCCTGGTTCAGGTCCAAGGACGATGGCCCTTAAGGTGCTATCGAGGAGGCGGTTGATGTTTTATGTGCGCTGGGTGCAGTCCATAGGGAAATCGGGAGCCCCCGAATCATTGCCGTACTTGTGAGCCTATATAGAGATCGTGATGGCGAGATGGGGTGGTCTTGAAGCTTTTCCGTGGTTGCGGGTATCGGGCACGACCTGGCACTCCTGAGATGGATACAGGGCAGCAGCTACCCTCTTTGCCATGGCGTTCTCTTGGGCCATCAGTTGCTTCTTCCTTCTGGTAACCCCAATGTAGTCAAGTGCTTCAACGTCCTTAGGATGGGAAGTGGTTGTGGTCTTGTAGGCATTCTCGAGAGAGCACATATACTCTTTGTCGTGGTAGAGGATGGTGATGACCTTGCCGTTGCCTCCTAGCATCTTGATGATGTTTTAAGTGTGGTGGGTGTCCTCCATGAACTTGACCACAGCAGGGTAGCCTAGGATGACATTGTAGGGGAGACCGATGTGCACCACGTCAAAGTTGATGAGGTTTGTTTGGTAGTTTTTGCGAGACACGAACGTGAGAGAGAGGCTCACCTGCCCAATGAGTATGGTGGTAATGGTGGCCACTCCGAAGAACGACATGGTCGACATAAACTAGTCGTACGACACCTACAACTTGGCGAACGACATGGTCGACATAAACTAGTCGTACGACACCTAAACTAGTCGCAGGGCCGCCCATCTCTGGTCGAGTCGCTGTGAGACGTTAGATTTTCATCCAGCGGGTAGGATAGAATGACTAATCGAAGAGGTAAGTTTTATTCTGTGCCATGCGATGAAACTTAGATCTAACGGCAAGTATCGATCGATCCATGTGAAACAGTATCGTCCAGTTAGAATCAGCCACATGGCCTGTCTCTTGTTTTAAAAACACAAAGTTATCTATTAGAT
The DNA here is from genome assembly GCA_910589765.1 of Avena atlantica. NCBI lineage: Eukaryota > Viridiplantae > Streptophyta > Magnoliopsida > Poales > Poaceae > Avena > Avena atlantica. Next base: position 105,037,555 of record OU342733.1, on the reverse strand, counting down.
GTTTAGATTTGAAAAATTCATAACTTTTAATCTACAAGTCCAAAATTTACAAATTTTATATCACTGGATTCATAAAAATGAAACCTTTGCAATCGTGCCCTTACTTTAGTATTTTTCTTCTGTAAAATTGGTTGTTTTTGCAGAAACTTGTTTAGGCCTATTTTAATTATAAATTTTATTCTAAAAATGTTTTTAGGGTAAAATATTTTGAATATGTTTTGTTTTGAACCTACTGACCATAAAAACCAACTTTTGGGTTTAGAATTATATTTTGTTAAACACAAGGAATTATTTCTTGAATAAAGACATTGCTAGTAAAACAAAAATATTTGCTATGGTTTAAAAATAATTTTTGAGTAAAAACTTTTGAAAACAGTTGATTTAAACTCTCTAACCCTAAACACTAAGTTTTGGATTTACAAATATATTTGATGAACCCTAGAAAAATTATTACTTTGTTTAAAGGCATTTTTAGCAAAATAAAAATATTGGTTTGATTTAAAAATTGATTATGGGTGAAACCTTTTGTAAATGGATTAGATTTAAAAAACTTTGACCATAAACTTAATATTGGTGTTTAAAAACATTTTGGCTAACACTAGAAATTATTACTTTGATTAAAATCATTTCTAGCAAAACAAAAATGATTTAAATATCCCACTTTCACTAACTTAATTTTAAATGGTTTTGCCACCTTTATAAATGACCAATAGGTGTTTTAAAATGTTTATAACCTATTAGAAACCACATTTCCAAATAAAATAATCTTTTTGCATCCTTGCATGTATTGTTTTGTTTTCTTTATTCTATGTGATGAATTTCTTGAATGCTAGATTGAATTTGTGCCTTGATTGAATTGTAGTGAACTTTGAAGAGTGTGAAAATTGCAAGATCAAGGAGTGAACTTAGTTTCTCTACCAAAAAGGCAAGTGGTGCTTCATACTTTTGTCCCATTATTTTCACTATGCATTAGTGATGTTTTGAGTAGGACTTGCATGGAATTTTTACTAAGTATGCTATGCCTTGGGAAATCGTAGTAGATGATGCCTTACTAGAATTTTCCCTGAGTTAAGATCCCTACTACGATCATGCTTAGCTTAGCTAGTAGAAAACCATGGTGGATTATATTAATGCTATGAAATATTTCTAAGTCAATGACTTGTGTTTTGTTTAATAAAACAACTATGTGAATGAATCACCTGGGTGGAATGGTGGGAATGGATTATGTTGAGTGGTTACACAGAGCCCCATATTTATGGCCTAACCTAGTGTATCTCAATTCTGGAAAGCCACCCAAGAACAAAGAGATTTGAGATGTCAAATGTTGAGAAGCTTCAAGTGCAGCCACATGGAAATATGGGCTCTGCCTGGATCATATAGGTTGCAATAACTTAGCCAGATGGACAGTTGGTGGTAGGGGGTGATAGGTTTGGGAACGCTTCCATTTTGTTCTAAGGGAAGGCTTCTGAAAGATCTTGTCTCGATGCATGTCGAGTCTTGTGGGGAAAGTGCACCACCTCTCTCGAGAGAAAAATGTAAGTACTTAGTCGTGTCCCCGGCAATGGACAATTTGAGCATCAAGACATGGAAGTTATCAAGGATCTCCTAATCCCAATTTCTAAGTTAAAAGCTTGTGGTTGAACAAGGGTTGAAGGATCACCAATGTCTATTGGTAGTTCCTCAAGTAATTTTGACAAATAAAACTTTAGTGTTTTCAACTTATAAGGAAAACCTTATTTTGAGCAAAGCAAGCCTAAGCTCACTTAGCGAAATGCATATAGATGACAGATATCACTATTCTACAATAGTATCACTTGCCTATACAATTCAAATGTATTGACCCTTGTGGTTGTAACTTATTATGTTTCAGGTTTGTTTGATACTAGTGAAGTGTGTTGAATAGGATTATAAGTCTACAACTAACATGATTTCCTGTGGCACTTTGAAGATGAAGGAATCCATGCTATAGTTATTTCTGCTGCATTGTAATGAGATAGCCAAATGAGCTATGTAAGATGTAATGAATTATTTTATTCCTGGTTATAAATTTGTATTATGACCTTGGTTTCTTGATATTACATCTTAAACTGTGGATGCTAGCTACTGATCCAGGGACTAGCATTGCAAACACAGGGATCTCTACCTTATTAGGTTGGTACCTCTACAATGTGTGCCCCATATGTGGTTTTGATCATTACTGAAAATCTCTATGTACTAATGTTTGCATTGAGTTACACTTGTAGGAATTATTTATTGGCATCGCTTGGATCATGTGCTGGCTTGAACATAGAAGAAATGAATAAGAATGATTATCCAAGGGCTTTGATCCTATTGGAATTATCTATAAGTCGAAGAATGAAGAAAAGAAGATCAACTTGTGTGCTAAAGAAGAAGATAGAGTTCCTCATGTGTATCTTCAAGACATCATCCTAATGGAGTTAGAAGAAATGAAGTGCAAGGTCAAGATGCCCCGTCTCTAGGAGATCACATGCTTGAAGCTTTCCATTGTTGGTGATCATGGATTGATGAATAGAAGTTCAAAGAAGTGGTTTTCCCATGGTGTATGGGGGAGAAATTCGCAAGTCTTCATCAAGGAAGCACGAGGAAGGGGCTTGTTACTTTCTGTCGTGGGAATGGCCATGACAGTCTCTACTTGGGGTAGTGATAGAGTCGAAGGAGGGCAAGAGCGAGTCGCCATTTGCGGATCGAGATTGGGAGTGAGACAGATGGTTTACCCGGTTCAGACCCTATAGGGTAAAGACCTACTCCCTACTTTCTTGTATTGATGGAAGATGATTTACAAGTTGGGCCAACTTGGAATAAGGGCGGTGAGTCGCTTGGATAGGGTACAAAGGGAACCGTATCAATGCTTATATAGGGGTACCTCGCTAGGGTTTTATAGGATCTCATCCAAACCAGTAAAGGTTTCGGGAGTTTTAGCTAATCCGAATGGGCCTAACTACGGTCTTGGGCCTTCACGTCCAGTCGTTGGTCTTCTTTGAAGCCTCCTTTCTAGTTGTCGTTATTGCTGGCCCACTCGAAATTGTCCTGGGCCAGTCGCTTCCTTCCCTTATGGATACCCCGATTGGTATATCCCCATCAATAGTCCCCGAGTGCGTTAGCGGTTCGACGAAGGAGTCAACTTGGCAATCTGTGACGACCTCCTCTAGCAAAGGGAGAAGCTTTTATCCTTCAATTGCAGCAGTGGCGAATCATATTTATTCAAGTCTTCCTACTAACCGATTGGAACAAGCGAATTATGCAGGCAAAATGCTATAGGAGAATGGTCAATTTGACCGATGTTGGACCGTCAGCATGGTCAAAGTAGACGTTAGTTAACTCCTAACGGTAACCTTGGAGATTTTACTGCGAAGTAACGGATAATCCCGTGATTACCCGAGACGCGACGCTATAAATGGCGACCGACGGAGGGAACAAAGATCTCACCATATTCTTTCCGTACTTGCTCACTTCTTCATTCACATTCTCCCCTGATCCAAATCTTAGATCTAAGGGAACTCACCTCCATTGCGCCTTGATACGTCCAATTTGCATCACCATTCTATATCATAATTTGTCTCTATTCATTGATATATTTCTTATTAAGAGGTGTTACTTATGTCTTTTCATCTGTTTTTGCATGTTGGATGATTTTTGGAGGATGGACTGCCGGAGTCAGGATTCTGATGGAAAAGGAGGTGTTTTGATACAATTTCGCGAAGATCAGAAAAGTACCATAAAAATTATGGAAAATCATATTTCCCAGAAGACGAAGGAAGCCAGATGGGGAGGCGGAGATGGGCCACAGGGGCCCATACACCCCCTAGGCGTCGGCCACCCCTAGGCCGCACCTACAGGGGGTGTGGCCCACCTGGACGGCCTCTGGCTCTGACCTCTCGCCTATATCTTCTCCTCGGAACCCTAAAACAAGGGGAAAGACCATAGAAAGATTCCCCTCCTCTGTGGGGCGGAAAACATCGAGAGAGAAAGAGCTCTCCGGCAGACAGATTTCTTCCGGGGAAATTCCTTCCCGGAGAGGGGAGATCATCGCCATCAACACCGTCATAAAGCTAGACTTCATCAGGATCATCATCATCATCCACACCATCATATCCACCAGCACCATCATCACCACTCCATCCCACTATAGCAATTGTGTTGAATACTTGCATAGTTCTTTGGGGAAAGTTTCCTGGTATTGATTACTATTGTAGCTGATGCTTGTGAGTGGAACCATTGGATTATTGTTTATGTTCAGATTGTTATCCATTAACATATCATGTTTGATCTTTATCCATATGATGTCTTGTGAGTAGTTCGTTTAGTTCATGAGGACATGGGAGAAGTCATGTTGTTAGTAGTGGATTTGTGTTGAGATATCATTCAATGGTTTATTATTTAAGTTTTCGTGCTATTCTTCTAGTGGTGTCATGTGAACGTCGACTACATGATACTTCACCATTTCTGGGCCTAGGGGAATGCATTGTGTATTTGGCTACTAATTGTGGGGTTGCCGGAGTGACAGAAACCTCAACCCCCGTTAGGACACCATTGCACAAGGGAGTGTAGGATCTCAGAGTTTAAGGCCGTGGTTAGGTTTATATCTTAATTGCTTTACTGTAGTTGTAGATTCTTGAAGGGGGTTTAATCACAACTATGTATTAGTCCAAGTAAGGTCGGTACATTACCACAGGTTCACCCACACAACACTTACAACACCAAAGAAGGGTACTCATCTATTTGAAGCGAAAGCACTTGACAGAATTCCCATGTGTCCTCGAGAACATTTGGTCCGTATAAGTATTCCCACCGGCTTTTCCTTTGCTTAGAAAGGATTGGGACACTTGCTACAATTGTTCGTTGTCTTTATTACTTGCACTTTGTTTCTTTGCTTTATCGGAAAAACCCTAAAAATTCGTTTGCTAAGTATTTATAGAGATTTCCCGCTCCATACCACTAGTCAACACCTTATGCTCTAAGTTGGGATCGACACTCCTATTTATCAAAAGTACTATGATACACTCCCTATACTTGTGGGTCATCACGCCTTCATGGTACAATCCAGATGCACCACACCCGTCCTATAGTCCTTCCTGGACGCATGGATCCTTACCAAAGGCAACTGGGAAACTCCATCGCCCAACAAGAGCGAACTCAATCCGCGGCCCAGCGAATTCATCTCGTTCGTCAGCCACTTAGAGCGCGTCCTTGGCTTTCCCACTTCCCTTTTATTTGAACGGTTCCTCCATTTCTATGGACTTAAGCCCTATCTAGGCCCTAACAGCATCAAAAAGATCGTGGTATTTATGACGTACTGCGAGTCATACCTAGGGTGTCACCCATAATTCCCATTTGGCTCGAGCTATTCCATGGACAAACCAGTCACGAGGGGAAGAAGGGGCCCCTACTAGCGGCCGACGGCATCACATTTCAAGTGAAGTCCGGTGCCTGTCGTCGGAATGGCCACGACAGATGCTGCAATTGGCAGAGAGTAGTAGAACAAGGGGCAAGGGCGGCCTGCCATCTGCGACACGAGATGAGGGCAAAGACATAGGGATTTACCCAGGTTCTTCCCCCAGAGGGTAAATACCTACTCCTGCTAGATTGTATTGATGAGAGATTACAAAGGGCAAGATCGGTGGCTAGGCGGTGAGTCGAGGGGTATATGATGGAACATAAGTCCTATGCATGTCCTACGGAGGTTTATATAGAGTCACCTCGCTAGGGTTTACATATCTACAACCGAGTTAGATAAGGACTCGAAGGGTTTGACCTAATCCGACTGGGCCTAGCTATGCTTCTGGGCCTTCAGCATCCAGTCGCCTGGCTTCCTCTTGGGTCGCGATCCAGTCGCCGTCCTGCAGGCCCACTCACTGAGAGTATGATCAAATAGGGAACGTCTTGCTGGGTATACCCCACTCAGCATTTCCCCATCAATAGTCCCCCATGCCATCGTTGATTCGTCGCAGGTGTTCTTTGGCAGTCGGAGTATTCAGATCTGTCAACACCCGGGTTTTCAATCCCAGATGCCTGTTATGCCATACATGGCAATCCCAGGATTACCATTTTGCGAGACATAACTGATTTAGATATCACAGTACATCATCCATTACAAACCATACATAAGGTCTTACACAAATAAGGATCTCATGATCCAGTTCTTAATACAATTCAAACAACGGAATAACGTAAATATAAAGATAGCACGGGCGAAGCTCCATCTTCGGGGTCACAAGCAATGCTGACGATGGGAGATGATCCTAGTTGTCGTAACCTTCCTGCGGTCCATCATCCTGATACTCCTCTTCATAGTCTAGCCACGGGAATAGCCAGGGACAAAGCCATGAGTACTCTTTAAGTACTCGCAAACTAATACTAACAAGTGAAGTTTTTTTGCATAGGATATACTAAGCTCTAGGGTTGTCCTAAAAAATGCCAGATTTACCTCTACTAAGTGGGAACTTGAAAACTAGTTGACAGTTTTATAACACCTAAGTGGGAACTTGAATTTCATATCACAACTCTGTTGTGGTCAAGTCAAACTCATAAATCATTTCATAAGTCATTTTGAAAACATCTGACGATAGAACAGTATGGCCACTCCAACTGTCCATAACCGCGGACGCGATTATTCGAATAGTTTGACACTATGCAGAGATTGTACACTTTCACCACAACATTCGATACATCCGTCAGGAACAAATCCTGAATTCACCATACTCAGTATGCGGATAATCAATCCTAACCTTTCAATTACATGCCCTAGTATAGGCACCTCAACTGTGAGTTTGGCCTCCCAACCATGACCAATTCTCATCTTGGGTACTGCACAGGTGGACAATCTTCACAAGGTATCCTCATCTCAGACCTTCGCCATGAGGGAACCCATACTAAGGTATATAAATTTCCAGTCAAGCCCTACCCAATTTTCGGGTATTGTGGTTTTACGGTACAATTGAAATGGTATCGCATCACGATAACCATCAGTATTATAAAGTGCTAAGTCTCATGCCTCAACATTTTCATTATCAAAATCATCTGGTGTTCGGAAACACATGTCAAAATATTTCATTAGAATGAGTCATCATTCTAAGGTTTTCATAACCATTTTCACCAAGTATTCCCATCTAAAGTGATCAAGTTTATGCTTAGCACTAGCATCTACAAGTGAGGGTAAATACTAATGGTGGTGGTAAACAAGTGGGGATTATTGAAGTTCAATCTCATGCCTTAGGATGAAATCAAGATTATCTAACTTAGGCCAAATTGTACGCTCTTTATGCTACCTTACAATATCTTTCTAATATCTACAAGTCACTATGGAAACTCTAAGAGAAAGCTTTGATAACGAAAATAAAGTATAAAGCTTGCAAGTAAAACTAGGATTGGGTATCAAGTGGGTGTAAGCTTGCTAAGTTAATAACTTGCTCATTCAACTAGTAGGATTAGGCTTGCATAGTTATTAGTATAATCTTGCTAAGTTGCAAGGGTTAGCTTGCAAATATTGGCTTGCCTTGTGCAGAGCAGTGGTTGAAGTTCTCCTCGTCTTCTTCCTCGTAGTATCCTCCTTCCTCCTCGTATCCTTGGTCAATACTAGCTTCTATAAATAAATAAGAGGTACACAATCACCAAACAATACTTAACTATTTCCAATCATCACACAAAGGTTCATACTAGGTGATCTATCATCATTACTAGCATTACAAGATTAAAGCACTTGTCTTATTTATTTTATTTGAGAAAAGTAATTTCTACTCATTGAAAAATTACTTAAGATTTAATATTCTCCAACTCAAACATGGGATCATGTTGACACATGTCATCACCACATATTTCAGTACATGGGAATGCGATTTAAAGTGGTGTCACAATTTAATAAGGTTTAACATTTTATTTTAATTAAATAAAGTGACTGGAAATGCCTATGTGGCATTCTTTTATTACTTGAACATTATTTCTGTAAGTAAAACTATATGTTTTTAGATATTCTGAAAGTTATGATCAAATGTGATTTTTGAGAGTTGGAATCAAGTCAAAAGCTCTTATGGTTGAATTTTGAAAAATGTTTGAATGCAGAAAAGCTTCTGCCTTGTTATTTTTACCATGGTTGATCTACAAATCCAAATGGTTTGAATCCAACGGACTTTTATGAAGCATTTCAGTACCTTTCTAACAAAATTGGTTTCATGCATTTTGGTTCAGTGAATCGAGCTGGGTTGATTTTTGAATCTATGTAGAGAACTGTGTTTGAAATTAAATGAATAAAAGTAAATTTGAATTACTGGGTCGCGCGGGAGGTTTTACTGGGCCGGCCCACTGCGCACAGCGCATACGTGGGCTGGTTAAGTGCCTGTCCCCACGCGTTAGTGAGACGGGGAGGGGCAAAGCGGTATGGGGCAATGTGGACCATGGGATCTAGTTCTAATCTAACGGCTCTAGTTCATCGTCCACGTTGGGCAGCGCCGGCGAGACAGAACCCTAACGCGACAGGTGGGGGTCATGGGAAGCTCACCGGGGCTCAGGCGAGGGTAGACGACGGGGGCGAACAACAAAGTCGAATACGGCGGTTCTCCTGATACCGACAGCTTCTCCTGGGGTGTCTCCAATCGACGGCTCCCTTCTTCTCCAGCAGCGGTGGCCTCCGGCCAAATTCCAGCGATGCGCTGCTCGCCTTGCTCTGGGAGTGAGGTGGGGTGGTTCTGAGTGAGAGGTGAGCGAACTGGTGCAAAGAAAACGAGCAGTGGAGGCCTCTATTTACAGTGGCTGAAGGGGACCGACGGGCGCGGGCTAAGCTCATCGTTGTCGAGAGCACATAGGGATACTGGCATGGGCAATGGTAGGGGGCGGTGCTGTGCTCCCTGGCGAAGCTCAACATTATGGTGGCGAGGCATGGGGCGTTGCTGATCGGACGAATGTCACGGCGCTCTGGGCGGGTCCAACGGGAATTTTAATGGCGCACAGCGCGTGTGGTCTGCGCGGCGGTGAACGGGCATGTCTGCGGGGTTGATGGGGCGGTGGTGATCACGCACGCACGCGTAAAGGGCAGTGCATAGTCCATGGGTGATGGTCGAGGGTGGCGCACTGGCGCGCTCTCGGCTCGCACGCAGAGAGGTTTGGCATGGTCGTGTCGTGTGGTCCAGGGGCTGGCATTGCTCGGGGCTGGGACAGAGAGTGGCAATGGACGGTGGGGTGCCTGCTAGACATGCTCGTTAGGCTTACTGTTGCTCCTATCTTGCTATCGACAATGGGGTGGCAAGGTGAGGCTCGGCCTTCTTGCCATTGATGGCATGGTCTGGTTTACAATGAGCTAGAGGGGTTAAACAAGAAAGATGATCTACTGAGGGTGTAGTGTGAGATAGATAGGGAACAAGTTAGGCCAATTTTACTACACACTATAGTGTTTGAGGTTTTTTGATTTGTATCTGCAAGGTGTTTGATGAAATGGCCACAAGAACTTTAAATTTGAATTTTGGATTCAAACTTTGTGGGTTTGCTAGGAACATACTAGGGAGTATCTGGTTAGTTGGATTAGTCAGGGGGCACTGGTTTGGTTGGGGTTTGAAAATTGGTGATCTTCACATATGATAAAGATTTAATTTTGAATTGTGATTTGAATGAGGTTGCCAAATGTTTCTATAAGTTTGAAAGGTGGGATTTGATTCACTATTACTTGTTCTAGCAACGGGTGAAAAGAACTGGAAAAGTTTCTGTTTGAAACCTTGGACTAGAAACAGTCAAAGTGACATAGTGAGCAAGATTGACAAAAATGACCATTTGCTTTATTTGATTTTTTTTATTTTCTCTTGATTTGTTTCTGCATGGAAATGTTTTATATGATGTTATTTTACTCCTTAAACCATTTCTTGCAGTTTAGGTTAATCACACAAGTTCATTCATGCATTTATCAAATCATCTCATTCACACATGCATTCATATGATTTTAATTAATCAAAGTTTTTGGTTAACCCTAATTTTAGTGATTAGAGTTTGATGATCCTTGTGTTATATTTTTCAGATGTTACAAACCTTCCCCCCTTAAACGAAATCTCGTCCCGAGATTTTAAAAAGGAAGAAAAAGATTACCTAGGATTTAAAGAGATACGGAAACTCCGTCCTGATGTGATCTTCGCGTTCCCAGGTAGCTTCTTCTTCAGTGTGGTTGCTCCAATGAATCTTGAGAAACTTGATTCTGTGGGTCCTGGTGGTTCTGAAAGCTTCTTCCAAAATACGGATGGGTACTTCGGGATAGGCCAGGTCATCGTTGATCTCTATGGTCTGGTGATCAATGTTCTTGAAAACATCGGTCTTCTCCGGAACATCAAGGCACATGCGAAGTAACGATATATGGATCACATTGTGCACTGCTGACATTTCCTCTAGCAGTTCCAATTGATATGATACCTCTCCTCGATGATTCAGAATCTTGAAGGGTCCGATATATCTGGGGGCTAACTTTCCTTTCGGCTGGAAACGTTGCATTCCTTTCAACGGTGACACTTTAAGGTACGTGGAATCTCCGATATTGAAAGCGAGGTCTCGGCATCTCTTGTCGGTGTAACTCTTCTGTCTTGACTGGGCGGTCTTGAGGTGCTCACGAATCTTGTGAACTTTCTCTTCTTCTTATCGTAGGATGTCGGGTCCAAAAATCTGACTCTCTCCTACTTCCGACCAATTCAAAGGGGTGCGACACTTCCTTCCATACATGAATTCAAATGGGGACATTTGCAAACTAGCTTGGTAACTGTTGTTGTAAGAAAATTCTGCGAAAGGCAGACAGTCTTCCCATTTAGATCCATACTATATCACACATGCTCTCAACATATCTTCGAGTATTTGATTTACTCGCTCCGTTTGTCCATCGGTCTGAGGGTGATACGCGGTGCTGAAATCTAGTCGGTTCCCTAAACGTTCTTGGACTTTCTTCCAGAATCTCGAGGTAAACTGAGTTCCTCAATCCTATACAATGTTCTTGGGGACCTCGTGCAAACTGACGATTCTAATGAGGTACAATTCTGCTAGCTTCGAACTCTGGTACGTGGTCTTGACTGGTAAGAAATGGGCGACTTTGGACAATTTGTCAACTATGACCCAGATAGAGTCATTTTCCCTACTAGAAGGAGGTAATCCGATGATAAAGTCCATTCCAACTGATCCCATTTCGATTCAGGTTGCTGTAGAGGTTGTAACAGTCTTGCGGGTATTTGATGTCCCGCCTTGACTCTCTGACATATATCACACTTGGCGATATAGCTTCCGATTTCTCTCTTCATCTTATGCCACCAAAATTGTTCCTTCAAATCCTGATAGATCTTCGTTCCTCCGGAGTGGATGGAATAAAGAGTATCGTGGGCCTCTTTCAAAATCACTTCTTTCAATTCCAAATCTGCTGGTACACAAAGGCGTCCTTTGTACCACAGAACTCCTTCTTCGTCTTCGGTGAATCCGGGTACTTTGCCTGTACCGATACGACGTTTGATTCCGTCGATACTAGCATTTCCTTTCTGCGCCTCTTTGATCTAACTGATCAAAGTGGGTTAAAGTTCTATTCTAGCCAAAAATCCTTCACTCATTAATTCCATTCGGAAATCTTCCATCTCTTTGTGCAAACTTGGTTGCTCCTTCAAAATCATGGAGTTCAAGCGGCACGGCCATCTACTAAGGGCATCTGCTACCACATTGACTTTACCGGGGTGATAGTGAATGTCGAGATCATAATCCTTGATAAGATCAATCCATATTCTTTGTCTCATATTTAGCTCCTTCCGAGTGAATATATATTTCAGGCTCTTGTGATCCGAATAAATCTCACAACGGTTTCCCATCAGGTAATGCCTCCATGTCTTCAGGGCTATAACTATGGCTGCTAGTTCAAGTTCATGGGTAGGGTAATTCTGTTCATGTTGTTTCAGTTGTTGGGATAAATAAGATATAACTTTGCCTTCTTGCATTAGCACACATCCGAGACCGATCTTGGATGCGTCACAATACACATTAAAGGGCTTTGTGATATCCGGCATGATCAAGATTGGGGATGAAATCAATCTCCTCTTGAGTTCTTCACAACTCGCTTCACATTTGTCTGTCCATTCAAACTTCTAGTCCTTCTTTAGCAATGGGGTCATGGGTCTGGCGATACTCGAGAATCCTTGTACGAACTTGCGGTAGTATCCCTCTACTACGAGAAATGCATGAACTTGGGTTTGAGTGGTTGGGGCTTGCCAATCTTCGACATCTTTTACCTTCGCAGGGTCAACGGCAATTCCTCCAGCTGATACAATATGTCCGAGGAATCCTACCTCCTCTAACCAGAATTCACACTTGCTAAACTTGGCATATAGTTGATGCTCTCTAAGGGTTCCAAGAATGGTCCTTAGGTGTAGCTCATGTTCTTCTTCTAATTTGGAATAAATCAGAATGTCATCGATGAAAACAACAACAAACTCATCCACGAAGTCCATCAAAATCTTATTCATGAGGTTCATGAAATAAGCGGGGGCATTGGTTAATCCAAAAGACATGACAGTATACTCATATAATCCATATAGGGTGGTAAAGGCGGTCTTTGGAATATCCTCTGCGCGAATCTTGAGTTGATGGTAACCAGTTCTAAGATCAATCTTAGAAAACAATTTGGCACCAGTAAACTGGTCAAACAGGTCTTCTATCTTCGGCAACAGGTACTTGTTTTTGATAGTGACATCATTCAACTTCCAATAATCCGTACACAAACGGTTACCTCCATCTTTCTTGTCCACGAATAAAACAGGTGATCTCCATGGTGATGCACTTGGTTGAATCAATCCAATTTCCAGCATGGCATCTAGTTCCTTCTTTAGTTCCGCTAGTTCCGATGGGTTCATACTATATGGTCTCTGAGTTATGGGTCCAGTTCCAGGGATTAGTTCAATGATAAAATCGATATCCCGATCTGGGGGCATACCGGGCAAAACATTTGGAAATACATCGGGGTATTCATAGACTATCTGGACTTGTTCAATGGTAGGCTGGGCTACACTCTTGTTACACTTAAATTGACGAGGCAAGGATTCAGATATATGCTCGACTGATACACCGGCTGTACTGGTCATGGTTATGGCTTTCTTGGCGTAGTCAATTAATCCTTTGTGTTTGGACATCCAATCCATTCCTAGTACTACTTCCAAACCTTTAGTTCCGAGTACTATTAGATTAGCATAAAAATCTATGCCATGGATTCAAAGAGGTACAACTTTGCAAATTTGCTTATCTTTGGTGGTTGAACCAGGTATTTGACCAATCATAACATGCTTAAATTTGGTTAGTTGAATCTTACTAGTGCATGAAAATTCTTCAGTGACAAATGAGTGCGATGCTCCAGAATCAAACAACACTCTTGCAAATACTGAGTTAACAGAAAACATACCTAGCACGACATCTGGCGCTTCCTGGGCTTCTTCAGCATGCATGAGAAAAAGACGGCTGTTGCGGTTGAACGAGTTCCCTAGGGAAAACCTTCTTCCGGGTTGAACACGACGCTGCTGCTGAGATGGGGCATTTGCATTGGGGGCTGCTGCAATCTTCTTGGGGCACTCATTGGAATAGTGACCAGTGGTTCCACATTCATAACAAGTCACTTGCGACTTGTCCTTCACTCCAACAGGCACAACATTGCTTCCAGTCCTTGGGGCAGTGTTGGTGTTGGTGGCGGCATTGTTGTTGTTGAACTTGGGTGGTGCACGGTTGAAATTGCTAGAGTTGCCGGGGTTGTTGTGGTTTCCTCCGGGCCTTGGGTTTCCACGGCTGGGATAGGTCAGACGGTTCATCGGGGGTCTGTTAGTACTCGGGGCAAATCCTGGAGATGGGTTGGGGCGATAATTTGGTGTATGGTGGGTTCCTGGTTGATGCATCATGCGGCGCTTGCGGTTTTCATTGGCTTGGTTGATCTTTCCTTCCATCTGAATAGCAGAGTCGGCTAGGGCTTCAATATCAGCAAAGGGGATATTGACTAACACCGTCTGCATCTCATCATGCAGACCATTCAGGAATCTCTCTTTCTTCTTGGCTTAAGTGTTGATCTCATCCGGTGCATACCTAGATAGTGACAAGAATTTGTCACGGTATTCTACTACTGTCATCCTTCCTTGCTTCACTTCTCTGAATTCATCTCTCATCCTCTTGATCAAACCCGGTGGCACATGGGTTCTGCTGAACTTGACTTTGAACTCTTCCCAGGTCATCATCTGACCTCCGGTCACTGCACGAACGCTGTTCCACCCTGACCTTGCATCTCCGGGCAGATAGTGGGTGGCAAACAGAACTTTCTCATTAGATTCCACTCCTGCGACTTCCATATTGTTCTCCATGGTTTGCAACTAATCATCTGCATATAGGGGCTCTTCTGACATAGTGAAAATAGGTGGATTGGTGTTCTGGAAATTCTTCAGCTTAGATCCATGGTTGTCCTGATTTCCATGGCCTTGGTTGTTGTTGGCCATCTGGGAGATGTGTTGAAGGGTGGCTAAGTTGGCTTGACGTTCGGCTCGTTCAGCTTCGCTGTTAGAAACCAAATTTGCAAGATCTGCAACATCCGTTCCATTGCTGAGTTGCTTCCTCCTCTAGGCATATGAAGATTGAGATAGATCATGAGAAAAGAGGGAAATTTCTAAGGTTCAGGGGTTGTTGAAATTTTTTTGAAGTTTGACTCAGATTTTTCTAGCAACTTTCTTTTCATTCATTCATAGAACATGATACAAACACACACCACAACAAAGAAAACAGATGGTTTTAAGAACCATTCTGGAAACTACGATACAGTGGGACCGAATACAACTCACTAATGCTAGTGCTCATGTGCTACTACTCCTCGGAGTCAGTGTCCTCATCATCCTCATCATCATCAGCATCATCATCATCGATGAAGACGAAATCATCCTCATCGGTGAAGAAGTCCATAGCCTGGTCCTCCAGAAATTCATCATAGCTACTATAGGAGTAGGGGTCTCAACGAAGGTCTTCCCCTGGATTCTCCCTCTCCTCCAACTTAATGTCTCTCTCGTGGATGGTCTCCTCCAAATCCGTGATCCGGTGGCGAAAACGGGCAATGATGCGCTCCTTCTTGTCGAGCTGACGGCGACGAGACGTGCGATCCTTCACTAGCATGGTGATGGTCTGATCCTTCTGCTTGGCGATGGCGTACTTGTGGTTGGCGTAGGAATGTGCATTGTCTAACTCCTTCTAACGGTCATACATCATGAAGTTGAGATGGTACAACTGAGTCTTCTACTCGGGGTGGTATGGGGCCTCCAGCGGTTGTCCCATAGCATCGCGCCTTGGGTAGAAATCAAAACGGGTACCCTTGATCTGATTGATACTCTGCCCACACAGACGGGCAAGACCTTCCTGAATTTCCCTGGCCAGTTCATCGAGCCAGTTGTTCTCTCTTAAGGTGAATTGAATTCCCTCTGCAGTGGGAGGTTCAATATTTCCTCGGAGACTAGCAACAACTAGCCACTGCAAATCTTCTCCTTCTTGATCATTGAGCTAATCGCCGAAGAACTCGGGGTGCAGACGCTCCAGAAGTTCTGAAAGCTGGTCCAAGTCACGCTCAAAGATGAGGTCTCCTCCATTCCCCAACTGATAAAACTTGATGTTCTTCATGTCCATCTATAAGAATATAGGATGATTAAGTTAGTAGAGTGATCAAGTGTGTCAAATTTTATGTAAGTTTGCAAGAATTTTTGAGGAACAATGAAATTTCATGAAAGAATCCAAGTGATAAGAATGGGAATAAGTTTTCGTAAATACTCACTTACTTTGGTTTTGAAACTAAGTTTTTGATTCCAACGTCCATTCTAACTAGGGTCTCCTATGGTCAGGATGGCGCTGATACCAACAGGTCAACACCCGGGTTTTCAATCCCAGATGCTAGTTATACCATACATCGCAATCCCAGGATTACCATTTTTGCGAGACATATAAGATTTAGATATCATAGTACATCATCCATTATAAACCATACATAATGTCCTACACAATTAAGGATCTCATAATCCAGTTCTTAATAGAACTCAAACAGCGGAATAATGTAAATATAAAGATAGCGTGGGCGAACCTCCATCTTTGGGGTCACAGGCAATGCTGACGATTGGAGATGATCCTAGTTGTCGTAAACTTCCTGCGGTCGGTCATCCTGATACTCCTCTTCATACTCTGGCCACGGGAATAGACAGGGACAAATCCATGAGTACTCTTTAAGTAATCGCAAACTAATACTAACAAGTGAAGTTGTTTTGCATAGGATATACTAAGCTCTAGGGTTTTTTTTGCAAAAATCCAGATTTACCTCTACTAAGTTCAGAAGCAAAGAAAACTAGTTGACAGTTTTATAACACCTAAGTGGGAACTTGAATTTCATATCACAACTCTCTTGTGGTCAAGTCAAAGTCATAAATCATTTCATAAGTCATTTTGAAAACATCTGACGATAGAACAGTATGGCCACTCCAACTGTCCATAACCGCGGACGTGGCTATTCGAATAGTTTGACACTCTGCAGAGATTGTACACTTTCACCACAACATTCGATACATCCGTCAGGAAAAAATCCTGAATTCACCATACTCAGTATGTGGATAATCAATCCTAACCTTTCAATTACACGTCCTAGTATAGGCACCTCTCCTGTGAGTTTGGCCTCCCAACCATGACCAACTGTCATCTTTGGTACTACACAGGTGGACAATCTTCACAAGGTAGCCTCAGCTCAGACCTTGGCTGTGAGGGAACCCATACTAAGGTATACAAATTTCCAGTCAAGCCCTACCCAATTTTCGGGTATTGTGGTTGTACGGTAAAATTGGAATGGTATCTCATCCAGACAACCATCAGTTTTATAAAGGGCTAAGGCTCATGCCTCAACATTTTCATTATCAAAATAATCTGGTGTTCGGAAACACATGTCAAAACATTTCAGTAGAATGACTCATCATTCTAAGGTTTTCATAACCATTTTCCCCAAGTATTCCCATCTAAAGTGATCAAGTTTTATGCTTAGCACTAGCATCTACAAGTGAGGGTAAATACTAATGGGGGGTGGTAAAAAATTGGGGATTAGTGAAGTTCAATCTCATGCCAAATTTTATGCTCTTTATGCTACATTCCAATATCTTTCTAATATCTACAAGTCACTATGTAAACTCTAAGAGAAAGCTTTGATAAGGAAAATAAAGTATAAATCTTGCAAGTAAAACTAGGATTGGGTATCAAGTGGTGTAAGCTTGCTAAGTTAATAGCTTGCTCATTCAACTAGTAGTATTAGGCTTGCATAGTTATTAGTATAAACTTGCTAAGTTCAAGGGTTAGCTTGCAAATATTGGCTTGCCTTGTGCATAGCAGTGGTTGAAGTTCTCCTCGGCTTCTTCCTCGTAGTATCCTCCTTCCTCCTCGTATCCTTGGTCAGTACTAGCGGCTATAAATAAATATAAGGTACACAATCACCAAACAATACTTACCTATTTACAATCATCACACAAAGGTTCATACTAGGTGATCTATCATCATCACTAGCATTATAAGATTAAAGCACTTCTCTTATTTATTTTATTTGAGAAAAGTAATTTCTACTCATTGAAAAATTACTTCAGAATTAATATTATCCAACTCAAACATCGGATCATGTTGACACATGTCATCACCACATATTTCATTACATGGGAATGTGATTTAAAGTGGTGTCACAATTTAATAAGGTTTAAACTTTTTATTTAGTTAAATAAAGTGACTAGAACATTATTTATATAAGTAAACCTATATGTTTTTATATATTCTGAAAGGTATGATCAAATGTGATTTTTGAGAGTTGGAATCAACTCAAAAGCTCTTATGGTTGAATTTTGAAAAATGTTTGAATGCAGAAAAGCTTATGCCTTGTTATTTTTACCATGGTTGATCTACAAATCCAAATGGTTTGAATCCAACGGGCTTGGATTAATCATTTCAGTACCTTTCTAACAAAATTGGTTTCATGCATTTTGGTTCAGTGAATCGAGCTGGGTTGATTTTTGAATCTATGTATAGAACTGTGTTTGAAATTAAATGAATAAAAGTAAATTCGAATTGTTGGGTCGCGCGGGATGTTTTACTGGGCCGGCCCACTATGCAAAGCGCATACACGGGCTGGTTTATTTGTTGTCCCCACGCGTCAGTGAGACGGGGAGGGGTGAAGCGGTACGGGGCTATGTGGACCATGGTATCTAGATCTAATCTAACGACTATGGTTCATCGTCCACGTCGGGCAGCGCCGGCGAGACAGAACCCTAACGCGGTAGGTGGGGGTCGTGGGAGGCTCACCGGGGCTTAGGCGAGGGTCGGTGACGGGGGCGAACGATGAAGTCGACTACGGTGGTTCTCCTGGTACTGACAGCTTCTCCTGGGGAGGCTCCAATCGACGGCTCCCTTTTCTCCAGCAGCGACGGGCTCCGGCCAAATTCCAGCGATGCGCTGCTCGCCTTGCTTCGGGAGTGAGGTGGGGTGGTTCTGAGTGAGAGGAGAGCGAACTGGTGTGAAGAAAACAAGCGGTGTAGGCCTCTATTTATAGTGGCTGAAAGGGACCGACGAGCGCGGGATGAGCTCGTCGTGGTCGACGGCACAAAGGGCTACTGGCATGGGCGACAATAGGGCGCGGTGTTGTGCTCCCTGGGGAAGCTCAACGGCGTGGTGGCGAGGTGTGGGGTGGTGCTGATCGGTCGGAATGTCGCGACACTCTGAGCGGGTCCGACGGGAATTTTAATGGCGCACAACGCGTGTGGTCTGTGCGGCGGTGAACAGGCATGTCTGCGGGGTTGCTAGGGCGATGGTGATCACGCACGCACGCGGCGAGGGAAGGGGCTGGCATTGATCGGGGCTGGGAAAGAGAGTGGCGGTGGACGGTGGGGTGCCTGCTAGACATGCTCGTTAGGCTTAGTGTTTGAAATCTTGGACTAAAAACACTCAAAGTGACCTAGTGAGGAAGATTGGCAAAAATGTCCATTTGCTTTATTTGATTTGTTTTTGATTTTCTCTTGATTTCATTCTGCATGGAAATGTTTTATATGATGTTATTTTCCTCCTTAAACCATTTCTTTCTATTTAGGTTAATCACACATTCATTCATGCATTTATCAAATCATCTCATTCACACATGCATTCATATGATTTTAATTAATCAAAGTTTTTGGTTAACCCTAATTTTAGTGACTAGAGTTTGATGATCCTTGTGTTATATTTTTGGGATGTTACAAGGACCAATTTGGACGCCCAGTCGAATCGGCGATGGACTCCTTCAATGAAATAAAGAACCTTTAGCATGCATGTTCAGTCGCAATAAAGGCGACTAATCGAATCGCCAATTAGCGAGTAGTCGAGTCGTAGCTTTGGCGAATGGGTCGGTTAGTCGATTAGACCAAATTGGACTGTCAGCTTGGTCAAGCTATTCATTAGGTAATCCAACAGTAATATCGGCGTAATTACCGCATGGTAACGGCTCCCCGAATTTGGAGGGAACCAGCTGCAATATAAGGAGAGTGACCTGTGAGTTGCGAGCATTCCTCACATTTCTCTAACTTCGTGCGCCGTTCAGTCTCTCATTCCCTCCAGAGCCTCCAGAGTGATCCAACGATCCCGGATCCTCGATCCGATGG
This sequence comes from Avena atlantica, assembly GCA_910589765.1. Classification (NCBI taxonomy): domain Eukaryota; kingdom Viridiplantae; phylum Streptophyta; class Magnoliopsida; order Poales; family Poaceae; genus Avena; species Avena atlantica. The sequence goes on along the minus strand of OU342733.1, from coordinate 105,017,900 downwards.
CGCCTCTGAAGGGGTTGTGGCGGAATTCCAAGTGTACGAGGGCGACACTGAAGTCCTTCGAGGACGCAGGGACTCTCTTCGCCAGGAGATGGCAAGTTCCCGCGGCCAGAGAGTTGGAGCCAGATCCGCGCAATGGCAAACTTATTTGCTTCACCAGCCATCTCGAGAGGGGGCTCATATTCCCTACCTCGCTCTTCTTCTGGCGATTTTGCGCCTACTACAGCATCTAGCCGTCAGATCTGGGGCCACACAGCATCGAGCAGCTCGCCATTTTCGTGGCGTTCTGCGAATTCTACTTGGGCTGCCGATCGTACTTTCCCCTATGGGAGGAGCTATTCCATGGGAGGATTAGTCGCGACGGGGCAGGTGGCCCGATGCTGGCAGCGGGTGGCCTCACATTCCATCTAAAGTCCAAGGCCTCCTTCCTCGATCTCATGCTGCCAAAGAAGGCGGCAAGCGAGTGGAAGAAGCACTCGTTCTACACCAATGAGTCGACGCCGGACGGCGAGGTGCCACTCCCAGCGTACTCCGCCGAGCGGACCGAGCCACGCCGGCTCCAAGTATCCAAGCTCCCGCATGACCAGCGGATGGTTGTAGACGAGATGATGACAATGATTTGACAGCTGAAGAAGGATGGTCTCGAGAGAATCAATTTATATAATTGCTGGTTCGGACGAAGATTTGTGCCCCTGGCCAGTCGTGCTCACTGGATGTATGAATATACAGGTAAAGATGACGGGACCAAGGCCTGCACCGCCAAGTAGAAGTCCGACGACTACGCCTCCGTGCTAAGGACGATCACCGACTCGGAATACCGTGATCCGAAGGCCGGGAGCGCCCCATACATGTAACAAGCCTAGTTTTATTAAATTGTAATTAGGAAATGTTTGTGCATTCATCTAGCATCATCATCATTTAAAATGTGTGCAACAAATAGATCATAACCATAAACCCTAACTCCCCTCTCTATTTCAAACATTCATATGGTTTTGATTATTTGAAACATCACAAGTAGTGTGGAGCCCAAATTGTTACAAGGGCCCCTCAAGTATTTTTCAAATGTTTTCAAAGCTCTTGTATTTTGGAAATATTCAAAACATAATTAAAATGAATTTACAAAAGAGAAAGGGAAAAACAGAAATAGAAAATATTTTAGAAAGAAAAATATCTATCTAACCTAACTGGGCCGAGCCCAGCTCCTCTCTCCTTTCTCTCTGCCGCCCAGCGCACTTCCCCGTAGCCCACCTAGGCCCATCCGCAGCCCAGCTTGGCCTGCGTACCCCTTCACCGTTCTATCTGCCGTCGTCCTCCTCGCCGGCAAGCAACTGCCTGGCGGCGCACACGCCGTCGATCTCCCTCGCGTTCCGATGCCCGCCGCCGCCGTTGGTCGAGAGGATAAGAACGGCCGCTCTCCCCCCTCTCTCCCCATACCCGTATCTCCTTCTCTCGAGCTCTCTGTAGTTTTTCCCCAAATCCGCATGAAACCCTAGCTTGGACCTCGCCTTCTGTTGTTGATCCTGATATCCCCGAGCCAAGACGCTATGCCTAGGAATTGGATCGAGGCGCTCTCTATTGCCGCCGACGACCTCACCTTCCCGAGCTCCGGCCGTCATTATCTCCATCGAATCCATCCACCCCGCGCCTTGTTGTCAACCTCGTTCGCTTCCTAGTGAGCTCCTGGTCGTCATGGACCCCTCCGCTTGCTCTCGCCCTCTCTGTATCGTCGCCACCGCAACCACATGCGTGTAGGGTTTCGTAGCATGGAAAAAAATTCTACCGCATACAAACAAACAAGCCAAGATCTATCTACTAGATTGTAGCAACGAGTCGATGGAATAACTCACCCTCGAAGATTCCAAAGTGTTTAACGAGAGCGGATTCTCGTGGGTGATGTAGTCGTACTCTTCCCGATCTCAAGATCGCGTAGAAGATCCTTCCGGCGCTGCGTTCCGGCAGCGCTCCCGCAGTCGGTCACACGTCCGGTACTCGATGAAGACCTTCCTCTACCTTGTTCCAGCAGGCAGCGGAGGTTGTAGCACTCTCCTCGCGATTCCGGCAGCACAACGGTGTGGTACCGGAAGTAGAGGGGAGATCTCGCAGGGCTTCGCCATAAGCCGAAGCGAGTATGGTGGACTATGAGAGAGCTCCTCGGCGATCTAGGGTTTAGACACACCAAGGAGGAGGCTTGGCCGGTGGCTAGGGTTAGCTAGGTGGTGGCAGCGATTTTCCCTAGGGCGGCGGCGGCGGCTGCAGGAGGAGCCGGCGGCTAGGGCTAGGGTTTGCGGGGTGGTGGAGTTGTGTGCTAGGAGGGGCAGCCCTGCCCCTCCCTTTATAGGTGGAGGGGCCGCGCCAGGGGAGGGGAGTCCCTCCCCAACTCGGTTTCCCAAGGGGGCCGGCGGTGGAGGGGAGGAACTCCTCCCCAACTCGGTTTCCACCTTCCCCTCCACTTCCCAAAATAGTCGTTTGACTTTTCAAATTGGAGTTTGACTTTTCAAACTAGGATTTGATTAAACCCTTTATTTTGTTCAGCGATGACACCTAGTACATGATGCAATAATTCCAACTTGGTATGACACATTCATGTACCCTTCCCCTCCGGAGTGCCGGACATTCCGGAACTTTCTAGAACATTCCTGATGAAAACACCGGAACCATTCTCCAACTCCGAAACAGGACTTTACTTATATGAATCTTATTCTCCGGACCATTCCGGATCTCCTCGTGATATCCCGGATCCCATCCGAGACTCCAAAAAACATTCGGTCTCTTACTCATCATTCCATAACTACTCAAACAACGTCGAATCCTTAAGTGTGTCTCCCTACGGTTCGTGAATTATGCGGACATGATCGAGACACTTCTCCGAACAATAACCAATAGAGGAATCTGGAAATTCATATGGCTCCCACATATTTCTAAGATTACTTTGCGATCGAATGAACCACTTACATACGATACCAATTTCCCTTTGTCTCACGATAGTTTACTTATCCGAGGTTATGATCATCGGTATCTCTGCATACCTAGTTCAACCTCGTTACTGATAAGTACTCTTTTCTCGTTCCCGTGATATGTGATCCCTTGTGAGCCAGTCACATTCTTGCAAGCTAATTTGATGACATTTCATCGAGAGGGCCCAGAGTATATCTATCCGTCATATGGATGGACAAATCCCACTCTTGATCCATGTGTCTCAACCAATACTTTCGGAACACTCAATGCCACCTTTATAGCCACCCAGTTACGGTGTGGTGTTTGATGTCATCAAAGCATCCATCCGGTAAAGGTGATATGCATGATCTCATGGTCGAAGGAATTAGGTTACTTTGTATCAGAAAGCATATAGCAATTGAACTATTAAAATGACTTGATCTTTATGCTACGCTTATCTATAGGAGTATGTCCACCATATCATTCTCCTAATGATATGATCTTGTTGTTAATAACATCTCAATGTTCATGATAGGGAAACCACAATCATTTATTAACCAACAAGCTAGTATTATGAAGAGGCTTTACTAGGGACTTCAATTCAAGTTTACAAATCACACAAGTATTAATGTTTCCTTGTTAATACTATTATAGCATGAATTTTAACATTTATCATAAACACAAAGATATAATAATAACTACATTTATTATTGCCTCTAGGGCATACCTACAACTGTCTCCCACTTGCACTAGAGTCATCTAATCTAGATTACATGGTAATATACCAAACACCCATGGCAGTTTGGTGCTGGTCATGTTTTGCCCTCGGGAGAGGTTTAGTCAACGGATCCGCCACATTCAGATCTGTGTGTACTTTGCAAATCTTTATGCCCCCATCTTGGAAATGTTCTCGAATAGCGTGAAAACGTATCTTGATGTGCTTCAGCTTCTTGTGTGACCTTGGTTCTTGCGCATTGGCTATGGCGCCCATGTTAACACAGTAGATAGACATTGGGTCCAGCGCACTAGGAACCACACCCAGCTCTATAATGAACTCTTTCATCCATATCGCTTCTTGTGAAGCCTCCGAAGCAGCCATGTATTCCGATTCAGTTGAAGATCTCGCCACAACGATTTGCTTTGCACTCCTCCAGCTAACTGCTGCACCATTCAAAGTAAATATGTATCCAGATTGTGATTTAGAATCATCCGGATCGGTGTTCCAACTAGCATTGGTGTAACCATTAACAACGAGTTGTTCATCACCTCCACAAGAAAGAACCATATCCTTAGTTCTTCTCAAGTACTTAAGGATGTTTTTGACCGCTGTCCAATGATCCACTCCTGGATCACTTTGATATCTGCTAGTTAAACTAACAACATATGCAATGTCGGGTCTAGTACATAGCATGGCATACATTAGAGATCCTATGGCTGAGGCATAGGGAGTCTTACTCATCTTTTCGCTATCTTCTGCCGTTGTCGGACTTTGAGTTTTACTCAAGGTCGTATTGGGCAACATGGGCAAGAACCCTTTCTTGCTATCTTCCATTCCAAACCTCTTTAGAACTTTGTCCAAATATGTACTTTGTGACAATGATATTAGGTGTCTCGATCTATCTCTATAAATCTTTATGCCTAATATGTAAGCTGCTTCGCCAAGATCCTTCATTGAAAAACTATTATTCAAATATTCCTTGACACTATTAAGAAGGTCTACATCATTCCCAATCAGCAATATGTCATCTACATATAGTATTAAGAATGATACAGAGCTCCCACTCACTTTCTTGTAAATACAAGCTTCTCCATAAGTTTGTATAAAACCAAAACTTTTGATCACCTTATCAAAACGTTGATTCCAACTTCAGGATGCTTGCTTCAATCCATAGATGGACCGTTGACGTTCGCATACCTTGTTAACATCTTTAGGATTGACAAAACCTTTGGGCTGCATCATATACAACTCTTCATCAATGTCTCCATTGAGTAATGCTGTTTTGACATCCATCTGCCATATCTCATAATCATAATATGCAGCGATTGCTAACATAATCCTCATAGACTTTAGCTTCGCTACAGGTGAGAAAGTCTCATCGTAGTCAACTCCTTGAATTTGTCGAAACCCTTTTGCGACAAGTCGGGCTTTATAGACAGTAACATTACCATCAGCATCTGTTTTCTTCTTGAAAATCCATTTGTTCTCAATAGCCTTCCGGCCATCCGGTAAGTCCACCAAAGTCCATACTTGGTTTTCGTACATGGATCCAATCTCGGATTTCATGGCTTCTTGCCATTTATTGGAATCTGGGCTCATCATCGTTTCCTCATATGTCGCAGGGTCATCGGTGTTGTCCACCAACATGACACTCATAATGGGATCATACCAATTAGGAGTGGTACGAGTTCTCGTTGACCTGCGAGGCTCTGTAGCAACTACAACCGAAGTTTCATGATCATCATCATTAGCTTCCTCTCTTATTGGTGCAGGAACCATAGGAACTTCTTCCGGTGCTGCGCTACTCGCAAGTTCGAGATAAGGTTCGACAACCTCGTCGAGTTCTACTTTCCTTCCAGTCACTTCTTTCGAGAGAAATTCTTTCTCTAGAAAGGATCCATTCTTGGCAACGAAGATTTTGCCTTCGGATCTATGATAGAAGGTATACCCAATAGTTTCCTTCGGCTACCGTATGAAGACGCATTTTTCCGCTTTGGGTTCAAGCTTGTCCGGTTGTAAATTCTTTACATAGGCTTCGCATCCCCAAACTTTAAGGAACGACAATTTAGGTTTCTTCCCAAACCATAATTCATACGGTGTTGTTTCAACGGATTTAGATGGTGCCCTATTTAAAGTGAATGCGGCTGTTTCTAATGCATAACCCCAAAATGATAGCGGTAAATCTGTAAGTGACATCATAGAATGAACCATATCTAAAAGAGTTCGATTACGACGTTCGGACACACCATTACGCTGTGGTGTTCCCGGCGGTATCAATTGCGAAAGTATTCCGCATTTCTGCAAATTCTCGCCAACCTCATAACTTAGATATTCACCTCCACAATCAGAACGTAGAAATTTAATCTTCTTGTTACGTTGATTATCAACCTCACTTTGAAATTCCTTAAACTTCTCAAAAGTTTCGGACTTATGTTTCATGAAATAGATATACCCATATCTACTCAAGTCATCCGTGAAGGTAAGAACATAACGATAACCACCGCGCGATGCTACACTCATTGGACCACACACATCGGTATGTATGATTTCCAATAAGTCTGTAGCTCGCTCCATCATACCAGAAAATGGAGTCTTAGTCATTTTACCCATTAGACATGCTTCGCATCTATCAAGTGATACGAAATCAAGTGATTCAAGAAGTCCATCGGAATGGAGTTTCTTCATACTCTTCACTCCAATGTGACCAAGACGACAGTGCCACATATAGGTCGAGTTATCCCTCGATTTCAAACGTTTAGCCTCAATGTTATTAATATGTGTATTTCCACTATCGATATTCAATAAGAATATACCATCTATCAAAGGTGCATGTGCATAAAACATATTACTCATATAAAATCGAACAACCATTATTCCCAGACTTAAACAAGTAACCGTCTCGCAATAAACAAGATCTCGATATAATGTTCATGCTTAGCGCAGGCACCAAATAACAATTATTTAAGTATAAAACTAATCCCGATGGTAGATGAAGGGGTAGCGTTGTAGAGGGAGTGTCCCAAACTTTAAACAATATAAGGTGGAGTCCCCTGTGTTTACAATGCTAGTCTCGGGATCATTAGCCAGCATCCACAGTTAAGATGTAATATCAAGAAACAAAGGTCATAACATAACTTTATAACCAGGAATAACATAATTTTATTACATCATACATAGCTCATTTGGCTATTACATTACATTGCAGAAGAATAACTATAGTCATGGGGTCCTTCATCTTCAAAGTGCCATAGGCAGATGTTGGTTGTAGACTTTGTAATCCTAATCAATCAATCTTCACTAAAATCAATCAAACCTGCAACATTACAAGTTACAGCCACAAAGGTCAATACTTTGGAATAGTATTGGCAAGTTTCACTACTAAGTATAATATGAGTGGATCCTATCATTACATGCACAATTGGCTAGGTAGGGTTTTAGGCTTCGTTGCAGAAAGCAATATTTTATCCTATCTTTTCAAATGGTTTTGTTTCCTTTGTCAAATCTCTTTATCAAAATCACTTGAACTCCTTGGTATCCCCAAGTATTCAAGTCTTTGTCAAAAATCCCTTGAGCTACTTGGTAACCCCAAGTGCATCAAGTTTTATCAAAATCTCATGAGTTCCTTGGTAACCCCAAGTGTTCATGTTTTCATCAAAATCTCTTGAGTTCCTTGGTACCCCCAAGTACATCAAGTTTTATCAAAGTCTCTTGAGATCCTTGGTACCCCCAAGTGCATCAAGTCTTTAAAAGTTTTCTTTTAGAAATTAGAATGTCGAGATCTCCCATAGCTTCAAACTTTAGTTGCTCAGTATTGTCCATAACCGGGGACATGGCTAAGTACTTAGATTTTATATATCTTCTGCAGAAGGAGTACACTTTACCCACATGTCACAATCCCATCCTTTTGCCACCAGTGGCCACTGGATTAGTGCTCACCAAGATGGAGTACCGGCAGATTGAGAATGTGACTAAGTCTTTTCCAGAGGGTCCTCCCATACACCATTGCTAGCTTGTCTTTAGCACCCATGTAGGATTCCAGGTCCCCATGTCCAGTAAACTAAAGACAATGTATGGGTCTTCCCAATGTAGTTGACTAAGCCAGAGCCATAAATAGCATGTGGTTGCACACGAAAGCCACAATTGGAGAAACATGTTCAATCTCTAAGTTTCCTGGGTGGTTTCCTTTGGATCACAACACAAAGAGATTGCCATAGACATGGTTCCTTTTGTTGCCACCTTCTCCAAAACTCAAAGTATCCTTGGCCACCCAGGTGGTTCATTGATTCCTTGTTTTATTATATAAAAACACAAGTCCTTTTCTCAACTCCATAAAATCTCAACATGTATCTCTTTTCAAAATATAGCATGGCTAAGCATGTAACAACTACATTGTTTTCAATAAGGAATGTTTAGGGAATCCTATTAGGATTTAGCATAGCATTAGTATAGAAATTCTTTCATGCATGTTTCAAAATCCACTAAGTATAATGAAAATAGTAGGACTTTAGATGATAGTGTAACTTGCCTTTCTTTTGGTAGGGAATGGTGGTTCACTTCTTGATCTTGCTAGTCTCACACTTTTCTAACTTCACTACAATCAATCAAGCAAACTCAAAATCAACTAGCATTCCAAACCAATAATCAATCAAACAATTCACACACATAAAGCAATGGGATCTAAGTCATACATGTTAGCATACAAGAGATAGGTTTATTTGCAAAGGTGGTCTCCACTAGGCTTCTAAACTTTGTAGGGTCGAAGGTGGTCATTTTTTTCAAAGTAGCAAAGTCATTTGAAAAGGGTTTTGTCCAGAAACTATTTTTAAATCCATTCCTCATTTTATGTGGTGAAAAGTGTTTTTATCAAATCAAAACTTTTAAGTCTTTCACCAAATGAGTTGCTAATTCTCCAACTTGGTGTTTTAGGGTTAGTAGGTTTGATCCAAATCATTTTCCCAAAGCTTTTATTCCAAAAACATTTTCATAACAAAAACCAATATTTTTATTTGGTTAGAAAAGGGCTAAACCAATTAATCTATCCTAAACTTCACCAAATCCAATTTCAACACCATGGGTTGGTTCCTAGGGTCAGTAAGTTCACCACAAAACAATTTGCAAAGGCTTTAACCTCAAAAACATTTTTGAACAATTTTTCTAATCTAAACAAGCATTCAAATGTTTCTGCAAAAACAAACAATCTAACAGATACTATTTGCTAAACAAATGGCATGGTTGTCTAGGGCTTGCTCCACTGATTCCAACGATATAAAGTTTGTAAATTTTGGACGTGTGGATCAAAAGTTATAGGGTTTTCAAATCTGCATCTAAATCAGATTCAAATTCTATTTCTAATTCATCTGGTGACACGCGGCGCAACGCTATTCGCTGGTACCGATTCGGGCGGATCACGTGCTGCAGGCCGTTAGATCAAGTTGAATCGCACGGCACTGGCTGCGTACCCTTTCGAAGTTAAGTGATCTAATCGTGTCTCTTCGATCTAAATCGGACGGCTCCTATCCACTGGTCAAGAACTAGAAGCGCTCGATGGCTGCGCGCGGCGGCGACGGTCAGATGGTGGCGGCGCCGGCGATACATGAAGCTAGAAGGGAGGGGATTAGGCTCACTCTGTTCACGAGGTCGAGGTGGTGCTCAACGTGTGGTCGACGTGGCAAGGGGCGCTCTGGTACAGCTGCGATTGCTCGCCGGAGTTGGGTCTGGTGACGGGTGGTTCTGTTCGCGGTCGAAGGCGATGCTGTCGATCACGAGAGGCCAAACAGAGGGCAGGATTAGGTGCGCAAGTCCAAGGCGAAGATGTTTGCATGATCGAGAAGAAGAGGGGCGGTCGGATTTCACCTGGGGAACTCGCCGGAGCAGAAGACAGACGCGGCGGCGCTCAGAGCTTGTCGAAGACGATGTTCTGGGGCGCCCGCGGTTGAACGGAGGGTACTGTAAGATGCACCTGGGAGTGGTGAGTGTGCTCGTGTGCTCGGGGAGGCAGGAGGTGGTGAGACTTGGCCGGAATTGGAGGAGACGGTGGTCGGAACAGAGGGAGTGCCAGCTCGATTCGTGGCAGCCTGGGGGCATAGAGAGGGAGGAGCTTGGGGAAAAATGGAGAGAAAGCCTGGGGAATCACTGCAGCATTACTGCAAATTTACGAGCGGATTGAATGACAGAGAACGGCAGCGAGGTTTGGGGGAGAAGGGGTCGCGCGGGTGAGGAGGATGCACAGGAGAGTGGGGTCAGCTGGTCAGTGAGAAAAGGAGTGAGAGGAGGGTCCACTAGTCATTCACTGCACGGGTTCGATAATGAGTGTGAATCGTTTTCTTTCTGGAGGGAGAGAGGGGCTGGTACTGGGCCTTGTTGGGCTTGGCCGGCTGGGCTGGTCCAGATTCTATATTTTTTTTCTTTCAAAAGCTTTTTCCTTTTTCTATTTCTAATTTCTGTTTTGAAATTCAAACAACACTCAAGCATTCAAAACAAATCAAACAATCACCAAACTTTAAGACTTTGAATTTGTTTCTGTTCAGTAACATAATCCAAAATTCCAAAACCAAAATAATATTTTTATTTATAGGTCCATTATTAATTAAATAAATAGACCATGTTTATTAAATCAAATAGGATTCTGTTTTATTTAAATAATCCATTTGAAACCTATTTATTGTTAAAACCAAATCAGTAGGTTTTATTTGGGAATTTAAAATATTTGGAAAACTTATTTGAAATAAATAAATAAGTTTTAGGGTTTGTTTAAAATGGGAAAAACTTTTACTTAAATAAAATTGGATATTAAATCCTTATTAATTTATTTTAAATAAACCTTTACTATTTTTATCAAAACAAAATGTTTTATTTCAAAAGCTTGGCCAAGGTTTAATTTGGCTTACAAAATAATCCTTATTTATAAAAACTTCTATTTTATTTGAAAACAAATCTTTTTATTAAAAGTTCCAAAATAGTAATTTTAAATATTTTTATTTTTTTCCCTTATTAAATGTTTATCTTTTAAATCCCTTTAGGATTTATTTGATCCAAATTGGTTTGAAGATTTCCAATTGGATTCAAAAAGTTTCTTCTCACCCTGAAAATCAAACAAAGTTTTATTTTATTCATTTATTTTTCACATTACAAGATTTGGAAAATCTTGGGATGTGACAGGCTACCACCCTTAAAATAAATCTCGTCCCAAGATTTGGGAAGGCTAGGGTTACAAGTAGGCTCAAAACAACTAGGGTACTACCACCCTTAAAATTTTTCAAACAAAAATTACATATTGGCCTTCTTGGGATCCTGGGAAAACTTCTCTGGGCAACATTTGCATTGTGTCCTTTGTTTCCATATTTGAGTCATGAGCCAAGGTTGAGTTTCTCCATAGGCTTGTTCAACTTGTTCTTCATCTTTTCTGGACAGCATAATGTCCTGGGTTCTTGCAATTGAAACAGTTGATGTCTTTGAGTTCTTTACGTAGCTCTTGTGGACAAGTTTCTACATAGTGGCCTAGCTACTTGCAGTTGTTGCATACCACTTGGCTAATATCCTTATTCTTCTGGTTCTCTGGGCATTCACTGGAATAGTGTCCCATTTCTTTACATTTATGACATTGCACAAGGCTTTTGTCCTTCTTTTGCTTCACAATCCTCTTATTTGATCCTTTGAATTGGGTTGTTTTATTTGGAGGTATAAGTGGACCTTTCCTTTGTCATCAACCTTCTTGGTAGACTTGGATCCTTCTTGATGGTTTGCAATTATTTGTTGCACTCCACTTTGTTTCCTTTGTTCCACAATGGTATAGATGGGGCATTGGATAGGAACATGGTTGTTTCCTTCACATAGATAGCAAGTAGCTTGAGAAGTGGGACATTGTCCAACAGGATGTTTCTCTTCACAGTTGGGGCATTGATCTCCATGCTCCTTGGAAGTATGATCCTTGTCTCCACAAATAATGCAAGCTGGGGCTCCATCTAGAATAACATTTCCGTCATCCTTGTTGTCACTAAATCTTTTGGGACAGTTTTCTTCCATTTTGATCATTTGATCAGTCACCTTAAGCATCAATTGGCCTTGAGTTTCCAAAAATCCTTGCATGGTTGGATCTTCTCCACTAGTGTTGGCTATGAATTGAGCTGTCACTTGGTTCAACTGGTTCTGGGCTGCTATGAGCTCTTTCATGCTGTCCTCTTGGTTGGTGTTGGTGTCATCAACCTTGATGTTGGAATCTCTTGGAGTAGTCATCTGTTTGGGTCGGATGATGGTTAGAATAGGCAAGATATTTCTAAGGAATCAATTATAATCACACACATCACAATTCACTTCAAACAATGTGCAAGCATTCACAAACAACTTTTCACTCAAATAACAAAGTTCAAGCACATACTTAGGCAACAAAATATTTTTTTACACCACATAAGTTGGTGTGTTTGACTTAACTAAAATATGGTGGTCCATCTATAGGGTTTACTTGTGATCTTCCTTCCTTCATGATCCTTCTTTTATGAGATCATGGTTTCCTTGAAGAAAAACTCTTGGGTACCTAAACTTCAAAGTTGATGATGGCTCCTTCTTATTTTGCATTCCCTTAGTCTCCAAATCTTGAGCAAGATTTCCTTGTTTCACTTGTAGTCCTTAGTGGTATCCATGTTGGAAGTCCTTGGTGAACATGCTGAAGTCATTAGAGTTGAAGATGTTGAAGTCATTAGAGTTGAAGATGTTGAAGAAGTCCTTTGCACATGGTGTAGTCCTTGGTCATGGGGTAGGTTTGTCCATCAAGTATGAAAATAGAAGAGGTGTAGAGTTAAAACCAAAATGGTTGAGGAAAGAGTTTACAAGATTGTTTGTAAATAAGTTTTGGAACAAATACACTCCTATTTTTCTAAGGGTTTTTGTCCAATCCTAGGGTTTACAAATCCTACAGACAACACAATGCTCTGATACCATCTGCAGAGGGAGTGTCCCAACCTTTAAACAATATAAGGTGGACTCCCCTGTGTTTACAATGCTAGTCCCGGGATCATTAGCTAGCATCCACAGTTAAGATGTAATATCAAGAAACAAAGGCCATAACATAACTTTATAACCAGGAATAACATAATTTTATTACATCATACATAGCTCATTTGGCTATTACATTACATTGCAGCGGAATAACTATAGTCATGGGGTCCTTCATCTTCAAAGTGCCACAGGCAGATGTTGGTTGTAGACTTTGTAATCCTAATCAATCAATCTTCACTAAAATCAATCAAACCTGCAACATTAAAAGTTACAGCCACAAGGGTCAATACATTGGAATAGTATTGGCAAGTTTCACTACTAAGTATAATATGAGTGGATCCTATCATTACATGCATAATTGGCTAGGTAGGGTTTTAGGCTTCGTTGCAGAAAGCAATATTTTATCCTATCTTTTCAAATGGTTTTGTTTCCTTTGTCAAATCTCTTTATCAAAATCCCTTGAACTCCTTGGTATCCCCAAGTATTCAAGTCTTTGTCAAAAATCCCCGGAGCTACTTGGTAACCCCAAGTGCATCAAGTTTTATCAAAATCTCATGAGTTCCTTGGTAACCCCAAGTGTTCATGTTTTCATCAAAATCTCTTGAGTTCCTTGGTACCCCCAAGTACATCAAGTTTTATCAAAGTCTCTTGAGCTCCTTGGTACCCCCAAGTGCATCAAGTCTTTAAAAGTTTTCTTTTAGAAATTAGAATGTCGAGATCTCCCATAGCTTCAAACTTTAGTTGCTCAGTATTGTCCATAACCGGGGACACGGCTAAGTACTTCGATTTCATTTATCTTCTGCAGAAGGAGTACACTTTACCCACATGTCACAATCCCATCCTTTTGCCACCAGTGGCCACTGGATTAGTGCTCACCAAGATGGAGTACCGGCAGATTGAGAATGTGACAAAGTCTTTCCGGAGGGTCCTCCCATACACCATTGCTAGCTTGCCTTCAGCACCCATGTAGGATTCCAGGTCCCCATGTCCAGTAAACTAAAGACAATATATGGGTCTTCCCAATGTAGTTGACTAAGCCAGAGCCATAAATAGCATGTGGTTGCACACGAAAGCCACAATTGGAGAAACATGTTCAATCTCTAAGTTTCCTAGGTGGTTTCCGTTGGAGCACAACACAAAGAGATTGCCATAGACATGGTTCCTTTTGTTGCCACCTTCTCCAAAACTCAAAGTATCCTTGGCCACCCAGGTGGTTCATTGAGTCCTTGTTTTATTATATAAAAACACAAGTCCTTTTCTCAACTCCATAAAATCTCAACATGTATCTCTTTTCAAAATATAGCATGGCTAAGCATGTAACAACTACATTGTTTTCACTAAGGAATGTTTAGGGAATCCTATTAGGATTTAGCATAGCATAAGTATAGAAATTCTTTCATGCATGTTTCAAAATCCACTAAGTATAATGAAAATAGTAGGACTTTAGATGATAGTGTAACTTGCCTTTCTTTTGGTAGGGAATGGTGGTTCACTTCTTGATCTTGCTAGTCTCACACTTTTCTAACTTCACTACAATCAATCAAGCAAACTCAAAATCAACTAGCATTCCGAACCAATAATCAATCAAACAATTCACACACATAAAGCAATGGGATCTAAGTCATGCATGTGAGCATGCAAGAGATAGGTTTATTTGCAAAGGTGGTCTCCACTAGGCTTCTAAACTTTGTAGGGTCCAAGGTGGTCATTTTTTTCAAAGTGGCAAAGTCATTTGAAAAGGGTTTTGTCCATAAACTATTTTTAAATCCATTCCTCATTTTATTTGGTGAAAAGTGTTTTTATCAAATCAAAACTTTTAAGTCTATCACCAAATGAGTTGCTAATTCTCCAACTTGGTGTTTTAGGGTCAGTAGGTTTGATCCAAATCATTTTCCCAAAGCTTTTATTCCAAAAAAAATTTCATAACAAAAACCAATATTTTTATTTGGTTAGAAAAGGGCTAAACCAATTAATCTATCCTAAACTTCACCAAATCCAATTTCGAAACCATGGGTTGGTTCCTAGGGTCATTAAGTTCACCACAAAACAATTTGCAAAGGTTATAACCTTAAAAACATTTTTGAACAATTTTTCTAATCTAAACAAGCATTGAAATGTTTCTGCAAAAACAAACAATCTAACAGATACTATTTGCTAAACAAATGGCATGGTTGTCTAGGGCTTGCTCCGCTGATTCCAATGATATAAAGTTTGTAAATTTTGTACGTGTGGATCAAAAGTTATAGGGTTTTAAAATCTGCATCTAAATCAGATTCAAATTCTATTTCTAATTCATCTGGTGACACGCGGCGCAACGCTATTCGCTAGTACCGGTTCAGGCGGATCACTTGCCGCAGGCCGTTATGTCAAGTTGAATCGCACGGCACTGGCTGCGTACCGTTTCGAAGTTAAGTGATCTAATCGTGTCTCTTCGATCTAAATCGGACGGCTCCTATCCACTGGTCAAGAACTAGAAGCGCTCGATGGCTGCGCGCGGCGGCGACGGTCAGATGGTGGCGGCGCCGGCGATACATGAAGCTAGAAGGGAGGGGATTAGGCTCACTCTGTTCACGAGGTCGAGGTGGTGCTCAACGTGTGGTCGACGTGGCAAGGGGCGCTCTGGTACAGCTGCGATTGCTCGCCGGAGTTGGGTCTGGTGACGGGTGGTTCTGTTCGCGGTCGAAGGCGATGCTGTCGATCACGAGAGGCCAAACAGAGGGCAGGATTAGGTGCGCAAGTCCAAGGCGAAGATGTTTGCATGATCGAGAAGAAGAGGGGCGGTCGGATTTCACCTGGGGAACTCGCCGGAGCAGAAGACAGACGCGGCGGCGCTCAGAGCTTGTCGAAGACGATGTTCTGGGGCGCCCGCGGTTGAACGGAGGGTACTGTAAGATGCACCTGGGAGTGGTGAGTGTGCTCGTGTGCTCGGGGAGGCAGGAGGTGGTGAGACTTGGCCGGAATTGGAGGAGACGGTGGTCGGAACAGAGGGAGTGCCAGCTCGATTCGTGGCAGCCTGGGGGCAGAGAGAGGGAGGAGCTTGGGGAAAAATGGAGAGAAAGCCTGGGCGTTTAAATGGGCGAGATTGCTGGGCGGAATCACTGCAGCATTACTGCAAATTTACGCGCGGATTGAATGACAGAGAACGGCAGCGAGGTTTGGGGGAGAAGGGGTCGCGCGGGTGAAGAGGATGAACAAGAGAGTGGGGTCAGCTGGTCAGTGAGAAAAGGAGTGAGAGGAGGGTCCACTAGTCATTCACTGCACGGGTTCGATAATGAGTGTGAATCGTTTTCTTTCTGGAGGGAGAGAGGGGCTGGTACTGGGCCTTGTTGGGATTGGCCGGCTGGGCTGGCCTAGAGTCTATATATTTTTTTTCTTTCAAAATCTTTTTCCTTTTTCTATTTCTAATTTCTGTTTTGAAATTCAAACAACACTCAAGCATTCAAAACAAATCAAACAATCACCAAACTTTAAGACTTTGAATTTGGTTCTGTTCAGTAACATAATCCAAAATTCCCAAACCAAAATAATATTTTTATTTATAGGTCCATTATTAATTAAATAAATAGACCATGTTTATTAAATCAAATAGGATTTTGTTTTATTTAAATAATCCTTTTGAAATCTATTTATTTTCAAAACAAAATCAGTAGGTTTTATTTGGGAATTTAAAATATTTGGAAAACTTATTTGAAATAAATAAATAAGTTTTAGGGTTTATTTAAAATGGGAAAAACTTTTACTTAAATAAAATTGGATATTAAATCCTTATTAATTTATTTTAAATAAACCTTTACTATTTTTATCAAAACAAAATGTTTTATTTCAAAAGATTGGCCAAGGTTTAATTTGGCTTACAAAATAATCCTTATTTATAAAAACTTCTATTTTATTTGAAAACAAATCTTTTTATTAAAAGATCCAAAATAGTAATTTTAAATATTTTTATTTTTTCCCTTATTAAATGTTTATCTTTTTAAATCCCTTTAGGATTTATTTGATCCAAATTGGTTTGAAGATTTCCAATTGGATTCAAAAAGTTTCTTCTCACCCTGAAAATCAAACAAAGTTTTATTTTATTCATTTATTTTTCACATTACAAGATTTGGAAAATCTTGGGATGTGACAACCGTGCCGACCGCGATCACATCAACCTTTGATCCGTTTCCCACGCGCATCGTCACCTCGTTCTTCGCTAGCTTCCGTTTTTCCTGCAACACCTGTTTCGAGTTACAAATATGAGCAACCGAACCAATATCAAATACCCAGGCACTACTACGAGTACTAGTGAGATACACATCAATAACATGTATATCGTATATACCTTTCTTCTTGATGTTGCCGTTCTTCAAATCCGACAAGTACTTTGGGCAATTCCGCTTCTAGTGCCCTTCTCCCTTGCAGTAAAAGCACTCTGTATCAGGCTTAGTCCAGCCTTGGTCTTCTTCGTTGGCGCGGTAACTTTCTTACCACCCTTCTTGAAGTGTCCCTTTTGCTTAGACTTGCCTTTCTTGAATTTGGTGGTCTTATTGACCTTCAACACTTGGTGCTCTTTCTTGATCTCCACTTCTGCAGATTTCAACATGGCAAAGAGTTCTGGCAACTGCTTGTTCATGTTTTGCATATTGTAGTTCATCACAAAGTTCTTGTAACTTGGTGGTAGTGATTGGAGGACACGGTAAATCCCCAAAGCATTAGGAATCACTATACCCAAGCTTTGAAGTTTGTTTGCGTGCCCAGACATCTTAAGCACATGCTCACTGATGGAGCTGCCCTCTTCCATCTTGCGGTTAAAGAACTTTTCATAAGCCTCATAGCTCTCAATTGCCACGTGAGTCTCAAAGATCAATTTGAGATCACGGACAATATCATGTGGGTCTGAATTCTCAAACCTTACAAGATAGCACACTGAACTGTGGAGTACTGAGTCTTCCGATCGAGGTAAACATTCTTTACTTCATCGGTAGTAGTAGCTGTAGGTGGGTCACCCAGCGGTGCATCCAGCACATAGGTCAAATTACCAGCTGTGAGGACAATCCTCAAATTGCGGAACCAATCCGCGAAGTTGCTTCCATTGTTTTTCAACTTTGAAATTTCTCAAATGATCCAATTTGGTTTTTATAAACAGATAGTTTTGACACTTATTTGGGTACAAAAGTCCAGAGAAGATTTGAAATCAAACAGATTTGAAATTGGAGTTTGAAATCAGTTTTAGAAATTCAAACAGAAAAACAGGAATAAGGAGAAAAAAATAAGCCAAACAGCTAAACAGGCCCAACCAGCCCAGTTCGACCCAACCTAGCCCAACTACCCCTCCCGCGAATCATTTTCCTCTACCCGTAGACGCACCCCCAGAGTCGCTGACGCAAGGACCCCACCTCTCCTCTGTTTCTCTCACTGACAACGCGGCCCACGCAAAGTTCTTCTTATCCACCCCGGCGACGTGTTCTTCCCCAAATCACGCCGAGCGTTTCCTGGTTAATTCACGTCGACAATTCCCGTTGAATGCTGGAGTGATTCACGCCCCCGTCTCGCCTACTTAAACCCCCTCTTCCCCTCTCCATTTTGCCCCAGACCCCGAGAACAGAGCGCCCCCAGGCTGCCCGTAATCGCCCTTGCACCGCCGCAGATAGAGCCCACTCCGGCGACCAATCCCGGTGATCTCCGTGCGCGCCTTCCTCTTTGATTCGTGCAAACAGCTTCACAACATCCGTGCGCTCCTACTGACGCCCTTAGTTCATCCTGTACTGCCCCAGGTCGTTGACTCCATCAAGCACCGCAAGTTCCCGACGACGTCTCCAACTCCGGCGACAAAATTCGGTGAGCCTCGTGTTCCCCTCCGTCTCTGAATCACACGAACGCGTTCGCCTGCATCTAGCGCATCTGCTAACGCCTTTAGTTTGAATCCTCGTGACCCAGAACGTCTCCTTCGACTCCGACAGAGAGCATCCGACACCGCCAACAACTCCGACGAGCTCGTGATGCTATGTCCGTGCGCCCCTTGTCAAGCCATCGCCACGTTGAGCTTCAGTACATCGCCGCGAGTCTGGTAAGCATCTTCGACGACCCCAGAACCCCATGTAGCCACCGCACCGCCGTGGACAGAGCCGCCGCCGCCTGTCACCGCCGCTAGCGTCGCCACTAGATGGTCAGGTTGCTTAGGATCGTTAGATCTAGATCCTGTGGATACGATAGATCCTAGGCTAAACGGTAAGATTAGATCTGGGCCGCGCGTTTAAGTTACATCCGACGGCTCACAGACGCGATCCAGAGCGAACCGGTACGCACCAATCAGAACATGACGCGTGGCTAGGATTTAGATTTAAAATCAGAATTTGAATCTATTAGATGTTTGATTTTGTTTTAATCATAACTTTTGATTTCCACGTCCAAATTTGATGAATTTTATATCAATGGAATCAGGAGAGAAAGCCCTTTCCAAATATGCAATGTGTTTAATGTTTTGCTTCTGTTAAAATGGTTTTATTTACAGAAACATGTGTAGGCCTATTTTGTGTATATAAATTATTTGAGAAATGTTTTAATGTTTAAATGAAGGTTGTTTGGCAAGTTTTGAACTTGTTTATGAACCAGTACTGTGCACTTGTCTTGTTGAGTTTATAAAATCATCACATATCATATTGCATGCATCCATATATTTTTGCTTGTATTTATTTTGTATGTGATTTGTTGCTATGATTTTATGTGTAGATTTTGGTGCAAATAGTGATTGTGATTGTGAGGAGTGTAGCTACTCTCCAAACTACCAAGGCAAGTGGTGCTTAATGATATTTTTATCCCTATGTTTTTCTACTATGCATTAGAAATATTTTGCTAGTCTTGCATGGTTATATTTTGCTTATCTGCTATTCTTGGAAAATCCTAGTAGTTGTAGAATTGTTAGAAATTTCTAAGTTAAGATGCTTATCTATGCCATGCTTAGCCTAGCTAGTAGCAACGAAGGGTGGCAAATTTATCATGCTATGGTAAAATATTTCTAAGTCTTTGGACTTGTGTTTTTGCTTAATAAAACAACTAAGTGAATGAAACACCTGGGTGGAATGGAAGGAATGGTTTATGTTGAGTGGTTACACAAGGCCCATTTCTATGGTTTACCTTGTGTATCTCACTTGTGGAAAGCCACCCAGGAACAAAGGGATTTGAGAGGCCAAATGTTAAGAAGCTTCTAGTGCAGCCACTTGGCAATATGGGCTCTGCCTGGATCATATAGGTTGCAATAACTTAGCCATTTGGACAGTTGGTGGTAGTGGGATGATAGGTTGGAGCGCGTCCATTTGGTCTAAGGGAAGGCTTCTGAAAGGTCCTGTCTTGGTGAAAATCAAGGCTTGTGGGGAAAGTGCACAACCTCTGCAGATGGAAGAATCTAAGTCCTTAGCCAGGTCCATGGTAATGGACAACTTGAGCATCAAGACATGGAAGCTATCAAGAATCTCCTCGTCCCAATTTCTAAGTAAAACTTGTGGTTGAACAAGGGTGAAGGACCCCAATGTCTATTGGTGGTTCCTTGGGAAAAGTTTTGACAAAGAAAAACTTAGTGTTTTCAACTAATAGGCAAAACCTATTTTGAGCAAAGCAAGCCTAAGCTACACTTAGCCAAATTGCATATAGTATCTAGACCACCAAAATTATACTAAGGTATCACTTGCCAATACTATTCCAAAGTATTGACCCACTGTGGTTGTAACTTGTGATGTTGCAGGATATTCTGATGAGGATTAGGAGTCATGAGTCTACACTCAACATGCTTGCCTGTGGCACATGAAGATGAAGACTTTTTATCTATTTACTTATTTAAACTCATGTATTAGGCATGTGGCCATGGAGTTGTAAAGAATATGTTTGTCTCTGGAATGACTGTAATAATGACCTTTGCTTCTGTGTACTTCATCTTAAACTGTGGATGCTAGCATTGATCCAGGGACTAGCATTGCAATCTTAGGGATCCTTTTACTTTATAAAGGACGGATCTTACAGATGGTATCAGAGCACTGTGTTTCCTGTAGGTTTATGACCCTAGGATTGGAAACCACTAAGGATAAAAAATTTAAACAACTTCCACACTTGTCTATTCTTCTCGTAAACTTTTCTAATCTTCTTTCTCATCTCTATTTGTAGATGAACTCCATCAACGAAGCCGTAAGGAAGGGACCACTCATGCCAATGACTTTGGAGTGTGAGACAGAATTTCCCAAGGCTCTCAAGGACCTCATGGTTGCAATGGGAATACATGGTGCAGCTGTGTACAAAGGTTTTCCTGTGATGGATGAAGGAGTTGAGTACTGGTGGGTGCAACTTCACTTGTATAAAAACAAGGAAGACAACCACAAGGAATCAGGATTCTGCATGGTCACCAATTCAGTGGTGCACACTACATTCTTTGATTCAGCAAGGGATGCAGCTTGGAAGGCCATCAAAGAACTTGGTGATAGAGTCAAGTGCAGAATGCTCAAAATCCAAAATGACCTAAAGGAAGAGAAGAAACATACCCAAGAGTTGGAGGCTACCAACCAAACCTTAAGAGGAGACATTATAGACTTAGTAATGAAGTCATGTGCTCAAGATAGACTGATTGCTTCTAGAAATATTGTGTTAGCCAACTTGTCTAGTGAGTTAGGATTGTAAGCGTACTTCATTAGTTGGACCAACACTTATCACCTTATTTTCTAAATGTTGTTTTAAAATAAGTTGAACCTTGGTTGTTGTAATGGATCCATGTATGCCATGACTTGTGTGTTATGATTTCCAAAGTTATGCATGAGATTCCTTGTTTTGTGTTTTATCTTAAATTGTGTTGTTTCTAACTTTTTCTATCTTATAAATAGATGCCTAATGTTACCATCAGCATTGTTGAAGAGTTCCAGGGAACTCGTTTTGGCCCTCGTATTATTGAGCTCACTAGTTTGCTCAATCTGCCTCTTCCTACCATCATGGTGCTTCCCCCCACCAAGTTTGAGAGGAAAGACCTTTGGGGCTTCAAGGTCAATCAGCCCGGACGCCAGACTGAGCCTACCACGGAGGCTATCATCTTCAAGCTCATGCACGATGACAAGGAGAGAGGCCTAGAGGTAGTTATGCAGGACTTGATTGGACGTCTGTTAGGGAGACACTCTCGACAGGTTAGAGGTACTCACTTCCACGCCTTCGGTAGACGTGATGAGGATGGAGAGGCCATCGACTTCGAGGACACTTCGAGGGAGATAGCAGAGCCGATTCGTCTATACCTCCAGGACTTAGAGGTTCTTCTTAGGCACGTGGACATTGAAAGGACCAACATCATGCTCAACAATCACGAACTCCAGGTGCAGCTTCGTGAGAAGTACAAGCTCTTCGCGGAGCAAGATGAGATAGTAAAGGAGATGGAGGCAAAGTTCGAGAGTCAGGACAGAAAGTTCAAGAGTCAAGAGAAGCGAGTCCAAGATAGGAACAAGAGGATTCGAGACATGACTGCAGAACTGGAGGCCAAGGACTTCGAGCTCGAGCATCAGCAGACTGTGATTGAGAGGCTTCGTTCTCAGAAGAGGGCTCTCAAAGCCAAAGTAGAGACCTTGACCACCAATGTCGAGGAATACAAGACCGCTATGGAGAATGCAGGTCTTACCTTTGTTGAGGAGGAGGTTGATGCCGAGGAGTAGTGTTGACTACTCATTTATAATTTATTTATTATGCTTTTATTTGAGTCGCGATGACCATCCAACATGTGGATGGCTTGATATTGATGTGTTTACTTTGCAAACTTGTTGTTCTTGTTGTTGAACTTTTATTATTGTGATGCATGTTTGGTGATTGTTTATGTGATGTATTGTGAATGATAGCATCTATGGGTATCTCATTCTTATCTCTATTGAACAAACCACAGATGCCTCCCCGTCGTGCCAATCCCAACCCCAACAACAACAACATCACCCCTGAGATGCAGCAAATGATGACAGCTCAGACTCAGCTGATGCAGATGATGACTACGTTCATCCAGAACCAGAACAACAACAACAACAACAACAACAACAACAATAACAACAACAACCCACCGGGTTTTAACATGCTTACCAGGTTCTTGAGACTGAGGCCAGCAAAGTTCTCAGGAACAACTGATCCTATGGTGGCCAATGATTGGCTACGCTCTATGAACAAAGACTTGGTAACTGTTGGCTATACTAATGAAGAAAAATTCAGATTTGCAGCACATTTGTTGGAAGGACCAGCAGCTACTTGGTGGGATAACTTCCACATCACCACTCCCATTTCGGATGTGACATGGGCTATCTTCGAATATGGTTTCCGTACTGCTCACATCTCATCCGGAGTGATGAGTTTGAAAAAGAAAGAGTTTCATAACCTGAAGCAGCGCCACCACAGCGAGGCAGAGTATATTGAGCAGTTCAACAATCTGGCGCGTTATGCACCGGATGAAGTTGACACTGACATGGTTATACCCTACGGGTACGTGACTTCAGCATACCTGGTCTAGTCTAAGGAAGACCCACAGTAGACATACGCTGGCCCATGAAGATTTTCGGGTGGCCAAGGCCCATGATGCCTTCGGATCCTTGGAGCGCAAGACTAGCATAGATAGGAAATTCAAAGGGGTAAAACCCTAGAACTTGTAACCGACTAGGACTATGCCCAGGACCTGCCTAAGTCTATATAAAGGCCAGGAGGGCACGCCCTAGATCTGTCGACTCATACTTTCGCACACACCTCCACGCCAGATCGAATCTGCGCACCCTGTAACCTTTGGTTCCGCCGTAATCAAGAGCAGACAAGCAGGAGTAGGGTTTTCCCTTCAGGGGCCTGAACCTGGGTAAATCTCGTGTCCCCTGGTTGCTTGTCTATTACCGGTTCCACGATCTACAACATCCCCATCTTCTCCAAAACCCAAGTCCATAACAATGGGCATTGACGAGATTAAACCTCGTCAGACACTGATGCTAAGATGAAGGAAAAGTTCCTTGAAGGGTTGAATGATGAACTGAACCTGCAGCTATCAGTGGCCTATGTTCCCACTTATCAGTCTCTTTGTGATAAGGCTGCTATTTTGGAGAATAAAATGAAGCAAGTTGAGAGTAGGAAGAGAAAGCACTCGGACAAGCACAAGATCCCACAAGCACGGGAAATTCAACAAGCACCACAACCACAACCATCATCATGACAACAAACATCACCGTAGTCATGATAATGACAAGTACAAGAACCACAAGAGTGGATATAAGAGCCACCATAGTGGTAGCGGAAGTGGCAGTGGAAGCCAGCCTGTCAAGAAGGATATTAGTCAGGTTGAGTGTTTCAAGTGCAAGAAGATGGGGCATTATGCAAATAAATGCCCGGAAAAGAAAGTTGAAGGACCCAACAAGCCTAACCCTTTTCAGAAGGGACAAGTGAACCACATCAATGTGGAGGAAATCTATGAAGAGCCAGATGATGTTGCTGGTAAGTTAAAACTCAATTCTATTCCAGCACTTGTTCTTTTTGATACTGGAGCATCGCATTCATTCATATCAAAAGCATTTGTTGATAGAAATGAGTTTCCAACTAAAAACATTGGGTGTCCAATAAAAGTTAGTTCTCCAGGTGGAGATATGATAGTAAGTCTTGGATGCCGGGATCTAGTGATAGAGTTTGGAAAGCATAAGTTTCCAGTAAGTCTGATAATCCTAGATTCCCAAGGACTGGATGTAATTTTGGGAATGGATTGGATGACCAAGTATTAAGGAGTACTAGATTGTGCCAATCGTACCGTTGCACTCAAAACCCCGGAGAAGAAACGGATTAGATTCAAATCTAACTTTGAATCAAAAGGGAGTAAGCTAAATTCTCTTAAGGGGGTTAGCATAAACAGTGTGCCAATTGTGAGTGAATATCTGGATGTATTTCCGGAAGAGTTGCCAGGAATTCCATCAGATAGAGATGTGGAGTTTCTTATCGATTTGCTACCAGGATCTGGACCGATAGCAAAGAGACCATACAAGATGTCAGTTGATGAACTGAAAGAACTCAAAAAGCAACTTGGAGAACAGTTGCAGAAAGGATTTATTCAACCAAGTTCTTCATCTTGGGGAGCACCAGTTTTTTTTGTGGAGAAGAAAGATAGAAGTCAAAGGTTATGTATAGATTACCGTTCACTCAATGAGGTGACTATCAAGAACAAATACCCATTGCCTAGAATCAATGACTTGTTTGATCAGCTAGAAGGAGCTTGTGTGTTCTCAAAGATTGATCTCCGGTCAGGTTATTTCCAGCTCAAGATAAGAGAGCAAGACATACCCAAGACAACCTTCACCACAAGGTATGGATTGTATGAGTATACCGTGATGCCATTTGGTTTGACCAATGCACCAGCATATTTCATGAATATGATGAACAAGGTGTTCATGGAGTTCCTTGATAAGTTTGTTGTCGTGTTCATCGATGACATTTTGATCTACTCCAAGAGCAAAGAAGAGCATGAAGGACATTTACGATTGATACTAGAGAAGCTTAGAGAGCATAAGCTATATGCCAAATTCAGCAAGTGTGAATTTTGGTTAAATGAAGTTGGATTTCTTAGACACGTAGTGTCAGGAGATGGTGTAGCAGTTGATCCTGCTAAAGTTTCAGCTGTAACTGAATGGGAATCTCCTAACTCAGTGAAAGAGGTTCGTAGTTTCCTTGGCTTAGCAGGTTACTACAGAAGGTTCATTGAGAATTTCTCCAAGGTGGCAAAACCTATGACAGAATTACTAAAGAAAGACAAGAAATTTGCTTGTTCTGAAGGTTGTGAACTCAGCTTTCAAGAATTGAAGAAGAGACTTGTGACAGCACCAGTCTTGTGTTTGCCTGATTTGGAGAAGGTTTTCCAAGTGTATTGTGATGCATCTCATCATGGATTGGGTGCAGTACTTATGCAAGAAGGAAAAGTTGTGGCGTATGCCTCGAGACAACTCAAAACTAATGAGGTAAACTATCCTACTCATGATTTTGAGTTAGCCTCTGTTGTCCATGCACTCAAGATATGGATACATTATCTTTTGGGAAAGCGATGTGAAGTGTTCACAGATCACAAGAGTTTGAAGTATATCTTCACCCAGAAAGAAATTAACATGAGACAAAGAAGATGGGTAGAACTCATCAAGTACTATGACTTGAGTTTGCAATACCACCCCGGTAAAGCAAATGTTGTAGCGGATGCTCTAAGCCGTAAGGTTTTTGTGAATGGCCTTACTAAGGGAGAATTGCCAGATGATCTGTGTGCCCAATTTAGAGATCTCAGATTGGAGATTGTGTCTGAAGGACATCTCATGTCTTTGGATGTTCAACCTACCTTGTTGGACAAGATTAAAGAAGCCCAGAAGACAGATAGGGAAATTGAAGAAATTAAGGAAAAGATTGGCAAAGGAAAAGCAAAAGGATTCCATGAAGACGAACATGGTACTTTATGGTATGGAAAACGTATCTGTGTTCCACAAGATCCAGAACTTCGGAAACTGATTTTACAAGAAGCACAGAAATCACCGTATTCCATTCATCCGGGTAACACCAAGATGTACATGGATATGAAAGAATGATTTTGGTGGAATAATCTCAACAAGGACATCGCCGAGCATATTTCTTTGTGTGATGTGTGTAGTAGAGTGAAAGTGTAACATCAGAAACCAGCAGGTTTGCTTCAACCACTACCTATTACTGATTGGAAGTGGGACAAGATTGGTATGGATTTCATTACCGGATTGCCAAGGACCAGGTCAGGATATGATTCTATTTGGGTAATAGTGGATCGCCTAACTAAAGTAGCTCATTTCATACTCGTGAAGACAACCTATACAAGTGCTAAGTTGGCTAAGATCTATATGAGTAGAATTGTATGTCTACATGGAGTACCCAAGAGTATTGTGTTAGATAGAGGAACCCAATTCACTTCTCATTTTTGGAGACAGCTACATGAGTCATTGGGAACGAGGTTGCAATTCAGCACCACTTTTCATCCTTAGACTGATGGACAGACAGAAAGGACTAATCAGATTCTTGAAGATATTTTGAGGGCATGTGCCCTAGACTATGTAGCCAGTTGGGATGAAAGTCTGCCTTACGCGGAATTTTCCTATAATAACAGCTATCAAACCAGTATTGAGATGGCACCATTTGAGTTTCTTTATGGGAGAAAGTGTACCACCCCATTACTATGGAATGGTGTGGGATAAAGAAGTTGGTTCGGACCAAAACTAATCAAAGAAGCCGAAGAGAAAGTCAAGCTGGTTAAGGACAGATTGAAGATAGCACGTCTCGACAAAAGAGCTACGCATACCCTAAGAGTAGAGAAGTCACCTATGAAGTTGGGGATAGAGCTTATCTTAGAGTGTCACCACTCCGTGGAGTGAAGAGATTTGGTGTCAAAGGAAAATTGGCCCCAAGATATGTTGGACCATTCAATATTCTGAGTCGCAAAGGAGAATTAGCCTATGAGATTGAATTGCCATAGTCTTTATCAGCTGTTCATAATGTGTTTCATGTGAGTCAGCTTAAGAAATGTCATCCGAAAATGGAAGAGACTTCTTTGAAGGATACTATACCTTTGGAAGAAGTCGCGCGTTTAAGTTACATCCGACGGCTCACAGACGCGATCCAGAGCGAACCGGTACGCACCAATCAGAACATGACGCGTGGCTAGGATTTAGATTTAAAATCAGAATTTGAATCTATTAGATGTTTGATTTTGTTTTAATCATAACTTTTGATTTCCACGTCCAAATTTGATGAATTTTATATCAATGGAATCAGGAGAGAAAGCCCTTTCCAAATATGCAATGTGTTTAATGTTTTGCTTCTGTTAAAATGGTTTTATTTACAGAAACATGTGTAGGCCTATTTTGTGTATATAAATTATTTGAGAAATGTTTTAATGTTTAAATGAAGGTTGTTTGGCAAGTTTTGAACTTGTTTATGAACCAGTACTGTGCACTTGTCTTGTTGAGTTTAGAAAATCATCACATATCATATTGCATGCATCCATATATTTTTGCTTGTATTTATTTTGTATGTGATTTGTTGCTATGATTTTATGTGTAGATTTTGGTGCAAATAGTGATTGTGATTGTGAGGAGTGTAGCTACTCTCCAAACTACCAAGGCAAGTGGTGCTTAATGATATTTTTATCCCTATGTTTTTCTACTATGCATTAGAAATATTTTGCTAGTCTTGCATGGTTATATTTTGCTTATATGCTATTCTTGGGAAATCCTAGTAGTTGTAGAATTGTTAGAAAATTCTAAGTTAAGATGCTTATCTATGCCATGCTTAGCCTATCTAGTAGCAACGAAGGGTGGCAAATTTATCATGCTATGGTAAAATATTTCTAAGTCTTTGGACTTGTGTTTTTGCTTAATAAAACAACTAAGTGAATGAAACACCTGGGTGGAATGGAAGGAATGGTTTATGTTGAGTGGTTACACAAGGCCCATTTCTATGGTTTACCTTGTGTATCTCACTTGTGGAAAGCCACCCAGGAACAAAGGGATTTGAGAGGCCAAATGTTAAGAAGCTTCTAGTGCAGCCACTTGGCAATATGGGCTCTGCCTGGATCATATAGGTTGCAATAACTTAGCCATTTGGACAGTTGGTGGTAGTGGGATGATAGGTTGGAGCGCGTCCATTTGGTCTAAGGGAAGGCTTCTGAAAGGTCCTGTCTTGGTGAAAATCAAGGCTTGTGGGGAAAGTGCACAACCTCTGCAGATGGAAGAATCTAAGTCCTTAGCCAGGTCCATGGTAATGGACAACTTGAGCATCAAGACATGGAAGCTATCAAGAATCTCCTCGTCCCAATTTCTAAGTAAAACTTGTGGTTGAACAAGGGTGAAGGACCCCAATGTCTATTGGTGGTTCCTTGGGAAAAGTTTTGACAAAGAAAAACTTAGTGTTTTCAACTAATAGGCAAAACCTATTTTGAGCAAAGCAAGCCTAAGCTACACTTAGCCAAATTGCATATAGTATCTAGACCACCAAAATTATACTAAGGTATCACTTGCCAATACTATTCCAAAGTATTGACCCACTGTGGTTGTAACTTGTGATGTTGCAGGATATTCTGATGAGGATTAGGAGTCATGAGTCTACACTCAACATGCTTGCCTGTGGCACATGAAGATGAAGACTTTTTATCTATTTACTTATTTAAACTCATGTATTAGGCCTGTGGCCATGGAGTTGTAAAGAATATGTTTGTCTCTGGAATGACTGTAATAATGACCTTTGCTTCTGTGTACTTCATCTTAAACTGTGGATGCTAGCATTGATCCAGGGACTAGCATTGCAATCTTAGGGATCCTTTTACTTTATAAAGGACGGATCTTACAGATGGTATCAGAGCACTGTGTTTCCTGTAGGTTTATGACCCTAGGATTGGAAACCACTAAGGATAAAAAATTTAAACAACTTCCACACTTGTCTATTCTTCTCGTAAACTTTTCTAATCTTCTTTCTCATCTCTATTTGTAGATGAACTCCATCAACGAAGCCGTAAGGAAGGGACCACTCATGCCAATGACTTTGGAGTGTGAGACAGAATTTCCCAAGGCTCTCAAGGACCTCATGGTTGCAATGGGAATACATGGTGCAGCTGTGTACAAAGGTTTTCCTGTGATGGATGAAGGAGTTGAGTACTGGTGGGTGCAACTTCACTTGTATAAAAACAAGGAAGACAACCACAAGGAATCAGGATTCTGCATGGTCACCAATTCAGTGGTGCACACTACATTCTTTGATTCAGCAAGGGATGCAGCTTGGAAGGCCATCAAAGAACTTGGTGATAGAGTCAAGTGCAGAATGCTCAAAATCCAAAATGACCTAAAGGAAGAGAAGAAACATACCCAAGAGTTGGAGGCTACCAACCAAACCTTAAGAGGAGACATTATAGACTTAGTAATGAAGTCATGTGCTCAAGATAGACTGATTGCTTCTAGAAATATTGTGTTAGCCAACTTGTCTAGTGAGTTAGGATTGTAAGCGTACTTCGTTAGTTGGACCACCACTTATCACCTTATTTTCTAAATGTTGTTTTAAAATAAGTTGAACCTTGGTTGTTGTAATGGATCCATGTATGCCATGACTTGTGTGTTATGATTTCCAAAGTTATGCATGAGATTCCTTGTTTTGTGTTTTATCTTAAATTGTGTTGTTTCTAACTTTTTCTATCTTATAAATAGATGCCTAATGTTACCATCAGCATTGTTGAAGAGTTCCAGGGAACTCGTTTTGGCCCTCGTATTATTGAGCTCACTAGTTTGCTCAATCTGCCTCTTCCTACCATCATGGTGCTTCCCCTCACCAAGTTTGAGAGGAAAGACCTTTGGGGCTTCAAGGTCAATCAGCCCGGACGCCAGACTGAGCCTACCACGGAGGCTATCATCTTCAAGCTCATGCACGATGACAAGGAGAGAGGCCTAGAGGTAGTTATGCAGGACTTGATTGGACGTCTGTTAGGGAGACACTCTCGACAGGTTAGAGGTTCTCACTTCCACGCCTTCGGTAGACGTGATGAGGATGGAGAGGCCATCGAATTCGAGGACACTTCGAGGGAGATAGCAGAGCCGATTCGTCTATACCTCCAGGACTTAGAGGTTCTTCTTAGGCACGTGGACATTGAAAGGACCAACATCATGCTCAACAATCACGAACTCCAGGTGCAGCTTCGTGAGAAGTACAAGCTCTTCGCGGAGCAAGATGAGATAGTAAAGGAGATGGAGGCAAAGTTCGAGAGTCAGGACAGAAAGTTCAAGAGTCAAGAGAAGCGAGTCCAAGATAGGAACAAGAGGATTCGAGACATGACTGCAGAACTGGAGGCCAAGGACCTCGAGCTCGAGCATCAGCAGACTGTGATTGAGAGGCTTCGTTCTCAGAAGAGGGCTCTCAAAGCCAAAGTAGAGACCTTGACCACCAATGTCGAGGAATACAAGACCGCTATGGAGAATGCAGGTCTTACCTTTGTTGAGGAGGAGGTTGATGCCGAGGAGTAGTGTTGACTACTCATTTATAATTTATTTATCATGCTTTTATTTGAGTCGCGATGACCATCCAACATGTGGATGGCTTGATATTGATGTGTTTACTTTGCAAACTTGTTGTTCTTGTTGTTGAACTTTTATTATTGTGATGCATGTTTGGTGATTGTTTATGTGATGTATTGTGAATGATAGCATCTATGGGTATCTCATTCTTATCTCTATTGAACAAACCACAGATGCCTCCCCGTCGTGCCAATCCCAACCCCAACAACAACAACATCACCCCTGAGATGCAGCAAATGATGACAGCTCAGACTCAGCTGATGCAGATGATGACTACGTTCATCCAGAACCAGAACAACAACAACAACAACAACAACAATAACAACAACAACAACCCACCAAGTTTTAACATGCTTACCAGGTTCTTGAGACTGAGGCCAGCAAAGTTCTCAGGAACAACTGATCCTATGGTGGCCAATGATTGGCTACGCTCTATGAACAAAGACTTGGTAACTGTTGGCTATACTAATGAAGAAAAATTCAGATTTGCAGCACATTTGTTGGAAGGACCAGCAGCTACTTGGTGGGATAACTTCCACATCACCACTCCCATTGCGGATGTGACATGGGCTATCTTTGAATATGGTTTCCGTACTGCTCACATCTCATCCGGAGTGATGAGTTTGAAAAAGAAAGAGTTTCATAACCTGAAGCAGCGCCACCACAGCGTGGCAGAGTATATTGAGCAGTTCAACAATCTGGCGCGTTATGCACCGAATGAAGTTGACACTGACATGGTTATACCCTACGGGTACGTGACTTCAGCATACCTGGTCTAGTCTAAGGAAGACCCACAGTAGACATACGCTGGCCCATGAAGATTTTCGGGTGGCCAAGGCCCATGATGCCTTCGGATCCTTGGAGCGCAAGACTAGCATAGATAGGAAATTCAAAGGGGTAAAACCCTAGAACTTGTAACCGACTAGGACTATGCCCAGGACCTGCCTAAGTCTATATAAAGGCCAGGAGGGCACGCCCTAGATCTGTCGACTCATACTTTCGCACACACCTCCACGCCAGATCGAATCTGCGCACCCTGTAACCTTCGGTTCCGCCGTAATCAAGAGCAGACAAGCAGGAGTAGGGTTTTCCCTTCAGGGGCCTGAACCTGGGTAAATCTCGTGTCCCCTGGTTGCTTGTCTATTACCGGTTCCACGATCTACAACATCCCCATCTTCTCCAAAACCCAAGTCCATAACAATGGGCATTGACGAGATTAAACCTCGTCAGACACTGATGCTAAGATGAAGGAAAAGTTCCTTGAAGGGTTGAATGATGAACTGAACCTGCAGCTATCAGTGGCCTATGTTCCTACTTATCAGTCTCTTTGTGATAAGGCTGCTATTTTGGAGAATAAAATGAAGCAAGTTGAGAGTAGGAAGAGAAAGCACTCGGACAAGCACAAGATCCCACAAGCACGGGAAATTCAACAAGCACCACAACCACAACCATCATCATGACAACAAACATCACCGTAGTCATGATAATGACAAGTACAAGAACCACAAGAGTGGATATAAGAGCCACCATAGTGGTAGTGGAAGTGGCAGTGGAAGCCAGCCTGTCAAGAAGGATATTAGTCAGGTTGAGTGTTTCAAGTGCAAGAAGATGGGGCATTATGCAAATAAATGCCCGGAAAAGAAAGTTGAAGGACCCAACAAGCCTAACCCTTTTCCGAAGGGACAAGTGAACCACATCAATGTGGAGGAAATCTATGAAGAGCCAGATGATGTTGCTGGTAAGTTAAAACTCAATTCTATTCCAGCACTTGTTCTTTTTGATACTGGAGCATCGCATTCATTCATATCAAAAGCATTTGTTGATAGAAATGAGTTTCCAACTAAAAACATTGGGTGTCCAATAAAAGTTAGTTCTCCAGGTGGAGATATGATAGTAAGTCTTGGATGCCGGGATCTAGTGATAGAGTTTGGAAAGCATAAGTTTCCAGTAAGTCTGATAATCCTAGATTCCCAAGGACTGGATGTAATTTTGGGAATGGATTGGATGACCAAGTATTAAGGAGTACTAGATTGTGCCAATCGTACCGTTGCACTCAAAACCCCGGAGAAGAAACGGATTAGATTCAAATCTAACTTTGAATCAAAAGGGAGTAAGCTAAATTCTCTTAAGGGGGTTAGCATAAACAGTGTGCCAATTGTGAGTGAATATCTGGATGTATTTCCGGAAGAGTTGCCAGGAATTCCACCAGATAGAGATGTGGAGTTTCTTATCGATTTGCTACCAGGATCTGGACCGATAGCAAAGAGACCATACAAGATGTCAGTTGATGAACTGAAAGAACTCAAAAAGCAACTTGGAGAACAGTTGCAGAAAGGATTTATTCAACCAAGTTCTTCATCTTGGGGAGCACCAGTTTTTTTTGTGGAGAAGAAAGATAGAAGTCAAAGGTTATGTATAGATTACCGTTCACTCAATGAGGTGACTATCAAGAACAAATACCCATTGCCTAGAATCAATGACTTGTTTGATCAGCTAGAAGGAGCTTGTGTGTTCTCAAAGATTGATCTCCGGTCAGGTTATTTCCAGCTCAAGATAAGAGAGCAAGACATACCCAAGACAACCTTCACCACAAGGTATGGATTGTATGAGTATACCGTGATGCCATTTGGTTTGACCAATGCACCAACATATTTCATGAATATGATGAACAAGGTGTTCATGGAGTTCCTTGATAAGTTTGTTGTCGTGTTCATCGATGACATTTTGATCTACTCCAAGAGAAAAGAAGAGCATGAAGGACATTTACGATTGATACTAGAGAAGCTTAGAGAGCATAAGCTATATGCCAAATTCAGCAAGTGTGAATTTTGGTTAAATGAAGTTGGATTTCTTAGACACGTAGTGTCAGGAGATGGTGTAGCAGTTGATCCTGCTAAAGTTTCAGCTGTAACTGAATGGGAATCTCCTAACTCAGTGAAAGAGGTTCGTAGTTTCCTTGGCTTAGCAGGTTACTACAGAAGGTTCATTGAGAATTTCTCCAAGGTGGCAAAACCTATGACAGAATTACTAAAGAAAGACAAGAAATTTGCTTGTTCTGAAGGTTGTGAACTCAGCTTTCAAGAATTGAAGAAGAGACTTGTGACAGCACCAGTCTTGTGTTTGCCTGATTTGGAGAAGGTTTTCCAAGTGTATTGTGATGCATCTCATCATGGATTGGGTGCAGTACTTATGCAAGAAGGAAAAGTTGTGGCGTATGCCTCGAGACAACTCAAAACTAATGAGGTAAACTATCCTACTCATGATTTTGAGTTAGCCTCTGTTGTCCATGCACTCAAGATATGGATACATTATCTTTTGGGAAAGCGATGTGAAGTGTTCACAGATCACAAGAGTTTGAAGTATATCTTCACCCAGAAAGAAATTAACATGAGACAAAGAAGATGGGTAGAACTCATCAAGTACTATGACTTGAGTTTGCAATACCACCCCGGTAAAGCAAATGTTGTAGCGGATGCTCTAAGCCGTAAGGTTTTTGTGAATGGCCTTACTAAGGGAGAATTGCCAGATGATCTGTGTGCCCAATTTAGAGATCTCAGGTTGGAGATTGTGTCTGAAGGACATCTCATGTCTTTGGATGTTCAACCTACCTTGTTGGACAAGATTAAAGAAGCCCAGAAGACAGATAGGGAAATTGAAGAAATTAAGGAAAAGATTGGCAAAGGAAAAGCAAAAGGATTCCATGAAGACGAACATGGTACTTTATGGTATGGAAAACGTATCTGTGTTCCACAAGATCCAGAACTTCGGAAACTGATTTTACAAGAAGCACAGAAATCACCGTATTCCATTCATCCGGGTAACACCAAGATGTACATGGATATGAAAGAATGATTTTGGTGGAATAATCTCAACAAGGACATCGCCGAGCATATTTCTTTGTGTGATGTGTGTAGTAGAGTGAAAGTGTAACATCAGAAACCAGCAGGTTTGCTTCAACCACTACCTATTACTGATTGGAAGTGGGACAAGATTGGTATGGATTTCATTACCGGATTGCCAAGGACCAGGTCAGGATATGATTCTATTTGGGTAATAGTGGATCGCCTAACTAAAGTAGCTCATTTCATACTCGTGAAGACAACCTATACAAGTGCTAAGTTGGCTAAGATCTATATGAGTAGAATTGTATGTCTACATGGAGTACCCAAGAGTATTGTGTTAGATAGAGGAACCCAATTCACTTCTCATTTTTGGAGACAGCTACATGAGTCATTGGGAACGAGGTTGGAATTCAGCACCACTTTTCATCCTTAGACTGATGGACAGACAGAAAGGACTAATCAGATTCTTGAAGATATTTTGAGGGCATGTGCCCTAGACTATGTAGCCAGTTGGGATGAAAGTCTGCCTTACGCGGAATTTTCCTATAATAACAGCTATCAAACCAGTATTGAGATGGCACCATTTGAGTTTCTTTATGGGAGAAAGTGTACCACCCCATTACTATGGAATGGTGTGGGATAAAGAAGTTGGTTCGGACCAAAACTAATCAAAGAAGCCGAAGAGAAAGTCAAGCTGGTTAAGGACAGATTGAAGATAGCACGTCCCGACAAAAGAGCTACGCATACCCTAAGAGTAGAGAAGTCACCTATGAAGTTGGGGATAGAGCTTATCTTAGAGTGTCACCACTCCGTGGAGTGAAGAGATTTGGTGTCAAAGGAAAATTGGCCCCAAGATATGTTGGACCATTCAATATTCTGAGTCGCAAAGGAGAATTAGCCTATGAGATTGAATTGCCATAGTCTTTATCAGCTGTTCATAATGTGTTTCATGTGAGTCAGCTTAAGAAATGTCATCCGAAAATGGAAGAGACTTCTTTGAAGGATACTATACCTTTGGAAGAAGTCCAATTGGAAAGTGATCTCACTTATGAAGAGAAACCAATCAAGATTCTTGAGAGTGCAGAAAGAGTTACTCGGACTAAGACTATCAAGTTCTGCAAAGTTCAATGGAACCATCATTCCGAAGAAGAAGCAACATGGGGAAGACCACCCTCACCTATTTGCTAGCCAATCCGAATCTCGAGGGCGAGATTCACATTAAGGGGGTTAGATTTGTAACATCCCTAAAATCATGTTTCAAACTCATTCATATCATCCATGCATCCATGATCATTTAGGGTTTCATTTCAAAATCATTTAAAAAACAAGAGTATA
This sequence comes from Avena atlantica, assembly GCA_910589765.1. Lineage (NCBI taxonomy): Eukaryota > Viridiplantae > Streptophyta > Magnoliopsida > Poales > Poaceae > Avena > Avena atlantica. The sequence continues at coordinate 104,982,036 of OU342733.1, read as the reverse complement.
TATTGCTCATTATTTTATGTATGAATACTTTAGCCTTTGGGCTACTTGCTAATGAGTAAGGTGCAAATATTTATTCAGTAGTGTTTTGTATTCAAACATAAGTGATTTCAAAAGCTTGAATAAAGTTTCCAAACAAAGTGTGAAATAAAACCAAGATTATGGCAATTATTATATCACATAATGGCTTGGTTTTATTCTATTACTCAAATGACCCAAGTTGGTTTTTATAAACATATAGGTTTGACACTTATTTGAGTGCAAGATTCACTGTACAAAAGTCCGGAGAAGATTTGAAATCAAACAGATTTGAAATTGGAGTTTGAAATCAATTTTAGAAATTCAAACAGAAAAAAAAGGAATAAGGAGAAAAAAAATAATCCAAACAGCTAAACAGGCCCAACCAGCACAGTTCGACCCAACCTAGCCCAACTACCCCTCCCGCGAATCGTTTTCCTCTATCCGCAGACACACCCCCAGAGTCGCTGACGCAAGGACCCACCTCCCCTCTGTTTCTCTCACTGACAACGCGGTCCCCGCAACGGTCTTCTTCTCCACCCCGGCGACGTGTTCTTCCCCAAAACACGCCGAGCGTTTCCTGGTTAATTCGCGTCGTCAATTCCTGTTGAATGCTGGAGTGATTCATGACCCCGTCTCGCCTACTTAAACCCCCTCTGTCCCCTCTCCATTTTCCCCCAGACCCCGAGCACAGAGCGCCCCCAGGCTGCCCGTAATCGCTCTTGCACCACCGCAGACAGAGCCCACTCCGGCGACCAATCCCGGTGAGCTCCGTGCGCGTCTTCCTCTTTGATTCATGAAGACAACTTCACAACATCCTTGCGCTCCTACTGATGCCCTTAGTTCATCCTGTACTGCCCGAGGTCGTCGACTCCATCAAGCACCGCAAGTTCCCGATGGCGTCTCCAACTCCGGCGACAAAATTCGGTGAGCCTCGTGTTCCCCTCCGTCTCTGAATCACACGAACGTGTTCTCCTGCATCTAGCGCATCTGCTAACGCCTTTAGTTTGAATCCTCGTGACCCAGAACGTCGCCTTCGACTCTGACAGAGAGCATCCGACGCCGCCAACAACTCCGACGAGCTTGTGCTGTTGTGTCCGTGCGCCCCTTGTCAAGACATCGCCAAGTTGAGCTTCAGTACATCGCCGCGAGTCTGGTAAGCATCTTCGACGACCCCAGAACCCCCTGTAGCCACCGCACCACCATGGACAGAGCCGCCGCCGCCTGTCACCACCGCTAGCGCCGCCACTAGATGGTTAGGTTGCTTAGGATCGTTAGATCTAGATCCTATGGATACGATAGATCCTAGGCGAAACGGTAAGATTAGATCTGGGCCGCGCGTTTAAGTTAGATCTGACGGCTCACAGACGCGATCCAGAGAGAACCGGTACGCACCAATCAGAACATAATGCGTGGCTAGGATTTAGATTTAAAATCAGAATTTGAATCTATTAGATGTTTGATTTTGTTTTAATCATTACTTTTGATTTCCACGTCCAAATTTGATGAATTTTATATCAATGGAATCAGGAGAGAAAGCCCTTTACAAATATGCAATGTTTTTAATGTTTTGCTTCTGTTAAAATGGTTTTATTTACAGAAACATGTGTAGGCCTATTTTGTGTATATAAATTATTTGAGAAATGTTTTAGTGTTTAAATGAAGGTTGTTTGGCAAGTTTTGAACTTGTTTATGAAACAGTACTGTGCACTTGTCTTGTTGAGTTTAGAAAATCATCACATATCATATTGCATGCATCCATATATTTTTGCTTGTATTTATTTTGTATGTGATTTGTTGCTATGATTTTATGTGTAGATTTTGGTGCAAATAGTGATTGTGATTGTGAGGAGTGTAGCTACTCTCCAAACTACCAAGGCAAGTGGTGCTTAATGATATTTTTATCCCTATGTTTTTCTACTATGCATTAGAAATATTTTGCTAGTCTTGCATGGTTATATTTTGCTTATATGCTATGCTTGGGAAATCGTAGTAATTGTAGAATTGCTAGAAATTTCTAAGTTAAGATGCTTATATATGCCATGCTTATCCTAGATAGTAGCAACCAAGGGTGGCAGATTAATCATGCTATGTTAAAATATTTCTAAGTCTTTGGACTTGTGTTTTTGCTTAATAAAACAACTAAGTGAATGAAACACCTGGGTGGAATGGAAGGAATGGTTTATGTTGAGTGGTTACACAAGGCCCATTTCTATGGTTTACCTTGTGTATCTCACTTGTGGAAAGCCACCCAGGAACAAAGGGATTTGAGAGGCCAAATGTTAAGAAGCTTCTAGTGCAGCCACTTGGCAATCTGGGCTCTGCTTGGATCATATAGGTTGCAATAACTTATCCATTTGGATAGTTGGTGGTAGTGGGATGATAGGTTGGAGCGCGTCCATTTGGTCTAAGGGAAGGCTTCTGAAAGGTCATGTCTTGGTGAAAATCAAGGCTTGTGGGGAAAGTGCACAACCTCTGCAGATGGAAGAATCTAAGTACTTAGCCAGGTCCATGGTAATGGACAACTTGAGCATCAAGACATGGAAGCTATCAAGAATCTCCTCATCCCAATTTCTAAGTAAAACTTGTGGTTGAACAAGGGTGAAGGACCCCAATGTCTATTGGTGGTTCCTTGGGAAAAGTTTTGACTAATAGGAAAAACCTATTTTGAGCAAAGCAAGCCTAAGCTACACTTAGCCAAATTGCATATAGTATCTAGACCACCAAAATTATACTAAGGTATCACTTGCCAATACTATTCCAAAGTATTGACCCACTGTGGCTGTAACTTGTGATGTTGTAGGATATTCTGATGAGGATTAGGAGTCATGAGTCTACACTCAACATGCTTGACTGTGGCACATGAAGATGAAGACTTTTTATCTATTTACTTATTTAAACTCTTGTATTAGGCCTGTGGCCATGGAGTTGTAAAGACTATGTTTGTCTTTGGAATGACTGTAATAATGACCTTTGTTTATGTGTACTTCATCTTAAACTGTGGATGCTAGCATTGATCCAGGGACTAGCATTGCAATCACATGGATCCTTTTCCTTTATAAAGGAGGGATCTTACAGTTGGGTGTATTCATAAGTTGTTCTCTAAGGTTTTTATTATAAATTGAAATACTTTGATAATATAATCTACCCCCGTCAATCACATATGGGCCCTGGGCCACGTCACTTGCCACGCAGGAAAACGACCAGTCAAACGAGCTAACGTGGTGCGATCATGACGTCACGATGGCGTCAGCACAACCAACGCCGCCAGAGGTTGATCGCCGGCGATGATCTACTGCACCCCCGCAAGCGAAATAGATCTAGTTCGAATCAGCGCAACCTACTGAACCTAATGGTGGCAGCGCCGCTCGAAAATAGTCATCGGAGCTTCAGCTTTGACGGTGGCAGACGGTGACGCATGATGAAACGGCGATTTACAACGAGATCCGACGATTGAATGTTACCGGGAGGTTTAAGAACTCACCCTGATGATGATAGAGTGGTCGACGAGACTTGGGGAGGCATGACGACAGCGAATCGACGGGAATGGCCACGGCGGCCGAAGAAAGGGGACGCTCGATTTCACATGATTCCCGGCGAGCGGGCCTCCATGCTTGGTCCTAGATGGATCAGTCCTCGACAGCGCGTCGAATGGTTGCTACCATGAAGCAAGGGGTGGTCGGTGTTGGCCGATACAATGAACTCCAACGAGCTAGGTTTTTGGGTGAAGGAAAGAAGGGATTCTGGGAAGCGATATCGTGGATGAGGATGAGTAGGGGTGTTGCGGTGGCCTTCTTATCCTCTCCTGGTAGCCGCGACGTTGATCTTGGCGCATCGACGACGATTCCCTGACGATCTTTGCTTCTCATCCCGCAGTCCTTTGCTGACCCCACTTGTCAGACATAAACAGAAAAGAACTTGGGCTGGTTACTGGGCTGTTGTGGGCTGCACATAGGCGTCAAATAGGTGTGAATGTGTTGGGCTACGGTCAGGTTTTGGCTGTTGTGGGCTGCACATAGGCGTCAAATATTTTTTTGTTTTCTTATTCAGATTTGAATTTGATTTGTATATTTTGAACTTTTCCTTGCAGGATTTATTTGCTAGACTATTTCAATAACACTAAAACATAGTTAGTATTATTTGTGAATTTCTTTATTATATATATCTTATTATATTTCTTGTATTTTCTTAATATATGAAGCCCTTTTAATATTTGTAAAAGCTCTTCCTATTATTTTATTTTCCTCCTTTAGTTATGGATTTCTTGAATGATATATTCTTATTTGCTTATCAAATTAATTTTAGTTGGCTCATATTTTGAATAGAACTTTTATATGGGTAATGATCCTATATCATTATTTGATGCATGAAATATAAAAGACATTGATATAGTTATTACTAATTCCAATGATTTGGAACATGACAATGTGTATATTCTATTGTAATAAACAAAGAAGTTTAGGGTTTTGTATTATACATATCTACCCTAAGGTTTAGGGTCTTTAATGACTTTAGTCTCCTTTATGAATGTGGTTAAAGATTCAATAGCTAAACATATTATTTTCTGTCTGGAATCTTTGATAGCCTCACCCTTAGTACTAGAAAGTTATATCTAGAATATTTCATGGAAAAGAATTGATAAAGATATACTTAAGCACATGTAGTTATGATGGTTGGAATTAACAGAGATGTGCTTATGTGATTTGATCTTGAAAAAATATTTCTATAAAGTGATATGAATTTAAGATGACAGATCAATCACATGAAATGGGTATTATGTTTCACTACAAGGAATATGGCTATATATGACCCTCTATTTTCGTCACAAAATTATCACAATTGTCCGTTTGTGACGATTCTATGACGATTTTGAGATAGTCGAAAGCTGGGCGTCGCAAATGAACTATAACGACGATTTTAGCAAAATCGTCATAACCGTCTATGACGATATTGGATCGTCATAACCATTATGACGATCTGATATCTTCATAGGCAAACTGGCCTCGCCAAGTCAGATCTGGTCCATTCAATAGTTTACATGGGCCAAGCCCAAAATTCAGTCCATTAATTTATTCTTTGCTGCTTGGGTCAAGCCCAATATTTTGGCATTTTTTATTTTCATGGGCAAAGGCCTTTTTAGCTCCCAATTCTTTCTTATTTCAACAATTTTTGTGAAAGATTGTTCACTGCTCCAGTCCAATATGTTTTGGGCCATGGCCTTTTTAGATCCCAACTAACATTTGGTTCATTTACAAAGTATGGACATTAAATATTCACATACAGTATATTACAATCAGACATAACCCAGGAATACATAACAAACATGTCTGTCAGTTGGAAAGAAAGAGATATTTTCGAAGATACATTACAATCATGTACAGTACAAATCAGGTATTTGGCTACCACATAGAACAAAATATCAGAATAACCAACTCAACGAGCTACAAAACTTTGTTGGAGCATGCTACAACGGTTTTCTGAGATCTTCATACTGAAGCTCTTGATACATGCATCAAAAGGGACACTCCCATTCAAATTTTGCCAGCCTAGGATGAGAAAAGGAGGTCATCAAGTGCAAGAATCGTTAGAATGTAAATTATATAAAGAGACATAGATTTGCTACAAACTCGTGTCCAAAGTTTCCATTCAAATCAAAATCAAGTGCAAGAATCATTTTACAGTACTATTTCACGAAAATAATAACCTGGAGCTACATTCAGCACCACATAGTAATATAGAGGGATGTAACTCTCTATGTTGTTGGATTTCAACATGTCATCAGAAGTACGAATGACAAAGTCTTTGAAAACCTTAATTGTATATTTATGGATGATAAGCTAAGAAAATTTTCTAGTACCCAGGTAAATATAGAGAAATGCACAAGATCTGTTGCCCATATGTACATACATTTCTCCAACAAGTGCAAATTTGTTTCTCTTACCAAACGAACTACTCAAGACTAAGGCCATAAATCAACATGCCCATATCCATTCGATAAGTCAAGTAGATACCTGAGATGTGGTGGATGGGGATGTAGTTGAAGATATGATCCGCATCATGGTTGACGATGGTCATAGCAGGTACTTGTCCATCAGCTTCTTTTGAGGAAGACCTAGCCAAAGAGGATGTGGTCGAGAAGTACACATGAGATAAAGAAAGTATGCATCTAGCAAAGTTAGAAAAGCTCAGTAATCAAAATAAGTATTCAAGGGCCTGGAGCACTCAAGTATGGAAGCGCAAAAAAGAAGCGCTTGGCATCAACGGAAAAATGCTGCGGACACCTCTTCCTATGGTAGTAATTGTACATAATGGTATCGGTGTGAACCTGCAAGACCACACACCGGTGTGATGATTTAGAACCTAACCGGTTATTTATCATAAGCCTTGTATGCACATAGGAACGATGCATTAAATATATCTAAGCAGAAGTAGAATAAGAAACACATTACACTAAACACAAACAAAATGCGACAAGAATTTCATGGCTATAATGATGTAAATGTCATGACTAGCAAAGGAAAATAAACTAATGCAGCTATAATGGTAAACTGATAGGGAAAATGTAAAGCATGACATTTCCAGTACTGCAATCCAACAGAGCAGGTCATTGCATTGACAAACCAAACATATATTTATGATTTGATACATCGAAGACGCAAGTAATGAACAAGTTCCATAGAAGTAATGATGAGATATATTACATCAAGAACAAGGAAGGGCCTTAGCTCCATCTAGTAGGTTGCTTGCAAGTAAAAAATGAAAATATGTAGATACATCTGCAAAAAGTTCAGACACAACACTGCTACATGGATCTTATTAGGTTCCTTGCAACTATGTCACATAACATGATGCTACATGGATCTTATCAGTACTATATCTTTCAAGCTTTGGAGTAAAACAGAACTAGTCAAATATATTTTTCAATAAGCATCCGCAAGCATCAATTATATTTTCAAGCATATTAATAATGTGCAAATAGAAGAGATGCCCAAGGATACATAGTTTTTATGCGACAACCAGCTAATGTGAGGCACACATCTCATATGTGAACCGACAAGAACCCTAGGACCCTACAGGAACCCTAGGACTCCTACAGGTCTAGCAAAGCCTATCTAACAATCTAGCATAACCTCTCTTGGGAACAAAATTGGTTCAGATCAAAATAAAAGGGTAGGATCCGTGCATACTTGATTTAGTCCATCACACCCCGCGAGGTCGACCAGGTAAATAGAGCAAACATTGTATCCCAGTAGTAAAAACAAGCTCCTGCCAAATTTATCAAATCTATATCAGATCTGTATGAAAATATAGTGTTGCACTAAAGCCACGTATGACCAGAAACATACCACAAATCATTTTTTGACCATAAACAGTAGGAGAGGCTCCTACTATGGTACTATATTAATAAAAGAAATATTTACATCAGGATGCATAAAGCATCGAAAAACAAAAAAGAGATAACAACTAAATTGAATCTAAATTGTATCTATAAAGAAATCTATAGTGTTTTGAAGGTTTTGGTTGACCTTGAACCTTAGCAAATTCAAATCAGACTTTATTCTACCCTTCCAGCCTTCAATAGATTGTCCCACCCCTTGAAATATTAGGCTATTCCTTTCTTTCCAAATTCCCCAGGCTGCAATGACAAATAGCTCACAGAAGAGTTCATGCTGAAAGTTTTCTCTGGCTTGTGTAAGTTGGTAGAAAATACATGTACTAGTTGTCCATAAGATGTTTGTTCTAGCCCAGCATGGAGCACTAAAAGGGTAGAAGGAGAACAAGTGCTGAATAGTTTCCTCCATATCCAAATTGCATAAAACACAATTATGATTGTACCCCTGTCCCATATTAAGATGTCTCCTTTTAAGCATGTTTTTAGTGTTGATCCTGTCAGAGAGTAATAACTAGGCAAAGAACTTCAGTTTTGGCCAAAGCTTCGATTTCCAAATCCAATTAATGTGAACCTGGGGCTGTAGTAACCGAAAGCAAAATTTATAAAATTTACTGGATGTGTAATTAGCTCCCCATCTATAAGTCCATCTGTCAGAACCTTCATCCCTTAAATTGATGTTTTCAGTATAGCACTGAAGTTGTTGAAATTCTGCCAAAGCTTCCTCAGATAAAGGACAATGAAATAAATCCTGTAAATTTGAAGTTGCAGAAAAACTTCGCACTGTGATATCTTCATTAATAGCATAAGAATAAATTATAGGGAATTTCTCCTGCCTGATCGCATCCATCCAATCATCCTTCCAAAACAAGACTTTGTCTCCTTTTCCAACAATACAAGAAGCTATTCCTCGAAATATAGGTGACAACTTCATTATTGATTTCCACCAGAAAGAACCCACTAAATCAACAGCATGAGGTACAGAATGTTGGTAATATGAATTCCACACCAGTTTAACCCAGGGAATATCTCTCCTATTATAGAATTTATCCAAAAAAATTATCAAAAGTCCTTGATTTTGTATTTTCATATTTAAGACTCCAAGACCCCCTTTATTCTTTGGTTTGCAGACCATATCCCAAGCAGCCAAAGAAAGGCACTTTTCTCCATCATCTGTCTGTTTAGACCAAAGGCATCTCCTCCTTATTTTGTCAACATATTCCAAAAAATTTGGATGGATCTCTATGGTACACATAGTATAGGTTGCAATGGATGTGATAATAGCATTAACATAAGCTAATTTCCCAGCATGAGACAACAATAAAGTTGCACTAGTCATTTTCCTTTCAATTTTGTCTACTAATGGCATTAGGTCAGTAACAGCAGGTTTAGTTGATCCCATGGGCATACCCAAATATGTGAAAGGCATAGTTGCAACCGAGCATCCAAATAAATAAGCCAACTCTTGAGCTCTGTCATTAGAAATATTTATAGGAATAAGACTAGATTTCTGAAAATTGATTTTTAGCCCTGTAGAAGCTACATATTGTAATAAGATATTTTTCAGATTTAACACTTCCTCATTCTTAGCTGGTAAGACCAAAATTGTATCATCAGCATATTGGATGATAGGTAATTTTCCTCCAGAGGGGATTGGAAGCTGTAGTCTACCTTCCAACAATTCCTTATTTATAACCACTTGAAGTAATTTAGAGGCTAACACAAAAAGCAATGGGGATAATGGATCTCCCGTATGACTCCCCTTTTGCAATGGAAAACTTTCCCCGGAACTCCATTTAAAAGAATAGCTGAATGCCCTGACGAGAAAAGGAATTTTATCCATTTTAACCATAGATCACTAAATCCCATCTGCTTGAGAATATCAATAATAGTTTCATGCTCAATCATATCAAATGCCTTCTCAAAGTCCAGTTTTAGGACAATAATCTCCCTCTTAGATTTTTCACATTGATAAATAAACTCAAAAGCCCAAGCAAGACAGTCTTGAATGGATCTTCCCTTAATAAAGCCATACTGATTTTCACTGACCAATTTTAAAATCCACTATTGCAGCCTGTCTGCCAATAATTTAGTTAAGAGTTTCAAACTAGTGATCAGTAAAGAAATTGGTCTAAAATCATTCACACTAACAGGAGATGACTTCTTTGTAACTAAAGTAATAAAAGAATTATTGACACTCTCAAGAATAGCATTTCCTTGTCCAAATTCATCACACAGCTTGTAAAAGTCTGGAGCAATTATATCCCTACAAGCTTTAATGAAACATCCATTAAAACCATATGGCCTAGGGCTATTATTAATACCACAAATCATTACTTGGCCAATACAAAAGTTTTTCTCCAAATCTACAAATCCACTAAGAACAGTTTATATTGAATATATAAGAAAGTTGCATTTTAGTGCTCAACAACTTGTAATAAAACCGTATAGCATAGGAAATTAAGAGTGACAATAATTTCAACTAATCCTGCGGGGTAGTGTGCCCTCCCTTTCACCCTGATTGAGATGAAGTGTAGGTTCATTGTTGCAAATGATCTTAAGTAGTTTCTTTGTGAAGAAAATATCACAAAACTTAGATGATTGCAGTATCTAGATGGTCTAGCACTCTAGTCAATATAAGAAAAAATCAAATAAGAGTACTACAATAATAAGAGCTACTGTGACATGAGTAACATTCATTAGCAGGACACATGCTTCTACTTTGAAATTATACAATGAGTTTCATGGTGCATAAAAGAACACATGCTTCTGCTCGTAAGAATCTAAGTCACGATAGAAATGTTGTATTGCTGCTACCTTTTGTTGACATTGATTAATGCAGAATCGCTAAACCGGACTGGAACTGACCTACTATGGGACATAAATCATCGGTCGATGATACATGGTCGCCTTGTCGTCGCTGCCCTGACCGCCGGCCAGCTGCATCGCTAGCATCGGTCTCATCTCAGCTGGGCCGCAGATCTCGGGGCGTCAGGCACGACATTGGAGGGAGATGAACGCGCACGGCCAGATCAGCAGTCATCGGGCGCGGCGTTGCTCACGGTCGCATCTAGGGGAGCTTGAAGAGATAGAGATAGAGAGAGAGATAGATAGATAGAGAGAGAGAGAGAGAGACAGACAGACAGACAGATAGAAGGGGATTGATAGAGAACGCTAGAGGGAGAGGGATGGGATGGAAAGAGAGAGGAGGAGTCGCACGACTCGTGATTGAAGGAAGCGGGGGAGTATACCTTCGTGTAGACGCTCTCACGGGCCTCCTCCCTATCACTGAGCACCTTGCCAGCAGTATGTACCGCAGCCGGATCAACATGAAGCTCGTCGTCGCCGACCCATCTGGTGTTCTCGATGCCACAACTCTACCTGCCCCCATTGACATCACCGCCTGAAATCCTAGAGATGGGAAGGACCTGACGTGAGGGAGGAAAATAGAGGAGGGACATGGAGGCGACGGTTAGGGAGGGGAGGGTTAGAGCGTCACCCACTGGAAGATGGCCGACCCAACGATGAGCCTATGGGATGGGCGGATGGGATCACGGCGGCTGTGAAGGGCGGGGAAATGCGCAGCCGCCGCTGGGAGGAGAAGGGGCGAGGATGTCGAGAGGAGATGGGCGCGGTGTGAAAAAATTTGGTGCCTGCGCGCGATGGGTAGTGCCATGTCATCGATCCATGTCAAAGTTCCCGCATATCAGCATCCTGTCCGTCCATCTTGTTTGGATCCAACGGTCCATGTTGCTATCCTATATATTTAGATCTCCCTAGCTTTTATGATGATTTCATTTAAAGGAATTACGACATTTTTGAGCAAAATCGTCATAGTTTATTAAGTCTTTGACCCTCCCAAGCAGCTTGAGCAGAATCTTCATAAATCTAAGACGATTTTGTAGATGGTCACTACCAAAACGTCACAAGCTGACACATTTCTTGTAGTGTTTGGCTTAAGATTTAAAGTTGGTTGTTTACCAATAATTACTATCTTCCATAATTCATAATTCTAGACTTCTTATTAAAGAATTCCTTTCTTAGATATACAACTTCTTTCTATTCATTAATATAGTTAGTATGATGAGCTTTATTTCACAAGAAGGTTCTTATTCACCTTTTATTCTTCTAAATTCGTTGATAAACCTATTGAGCTTGACATTGAAACTCCTATAGTTTCCTTTAATTCATTCTGAATTATATCTACTATTCTACTATTGATAACCTTCCATTCAACAAGTAGTCCCTTCAAACTCCACTCATAGACTTCCATAATCATCCATCCCGAATATTCCTTCATCAGATGTATGTATCCAACTACCTCTCTCTAAGGTTTATTATTCTTAAAAATAGTAACACTACTTCCATAACTCCATACTATACTTGTTTGAATTGAATCATATGGTCCTATATTTACTCTAGCAACTCATACACCAATCTTACATTATATTATTGTGATTTGTAATGGTTAACCTAGGATAGTATATCTAGACTAGGGTTCAATAATATTCTATCCACCAAGGTCACTTATACATGATATAAGCATTCAATCTTGGTGAATAAGACATGATCATTAGAATCCTTTGATCATTATGGCTTAGGTTTCCAGTTGGCTAATCAAGGCCATTATCAATACAACCTTGTAGTTGTATTGAAATTATCTTCTGTTTAGATCTATTGGATTAATAGATATAATTCATTAACTATCCCTACTTGATCCAATAGGACTACTCCTAGTAACTATCTCCAGACTTAATCCTTGCAATCTTCTTTTCTATCAAAGAAGGATTTAGCTCCATCAACTATCTTATTGATTGGATTCTTTTCAATCATTCTTATCAAATAAATGACATCTACAACTAGCATCACTATTTACCTCTTCTTCGTTGTTTCTTTGTAGACAATTATTTGTAAGTTGTGTTATGATCAAATACTTAATAGGTTAAGAATGGATGCATCAATAGTTGATTTCTCAACATTGATGAACAACAGATATTAAGATAGGTTCCATAAAGATGGATATGGAAAGGAAGATATATGGTGGATGATCCTGACTTAGTCTCTTTCCAACTCCAACTCCAACTCATTTAAGAGTTCAAGGTTAGGTATTACTATGATACTCACAGGATGTGCATATGAGATTTTGATATAGTTGCTACATTCTTATTATTTGTGTTATATCCTTAACTTGGTACTTGAGTGATTATAATGAATACTATAATATGATCACCTAATGATCAAATATATTTCCCATTGTATTAAGGTTTAGCTTATAGTACATTTGATCTACCCTTAGATCAAATCTATCTTACCCAAAATGAGATTTTAACAAAGGTCTTATTGAAACTTATCATAGTCATCTTGATGATCTACTTCAATTCCATCAAGCTAAGAGAAGCTTTAATCACTTTGACAAGTTTTGTTTAAAAGCGCGAAAATTATTCGGATTTTCTATGCATGAATGCAATGCACACATCTGGGTTCAGCTTATTCCTAGTCTCTAATGCTGGGATGTTACATTTCCCCAGGAATTATTTCAAGTTAGTGAAGCACGTGCAGAGAATTCTTGATATGGTAGGTTGATATCTTCACATCTCGAGAAGATCCTCCAAGCACACCAAGCCATTGATTGATTCGTTCAGAGAAGATAAGAAGTCCAACAAAACATAGATATCCTCCTAAATGTTTCATAAACAGGATTCAGTTGTGTTACGTTGCAAACAATTCGTGTAGATGCAATTATTTTTTGATAACTTGCTATCACATGGGTTCCGCAATCGAGATCATCTTTTGGAGCTTGACATTGAAATCTGTTTCTTGAGAATCTAGTGAGTTTACCTCTGTGGTAAATGTTGCACCCTTTCTATTCGGGCATGCTGAGTCTGAAGTATCTCTCCACTTAACCAAAGTTGAATCTCAAGCAGCACTGATGGTTGGTGTTTCTCAAGGTTATGACATAGATCTCTCTACACATCTGGCAAGGTTGATGTAATGGTTGGCACAATCAGTCGGAAGACCTATTATCATACTTCCTGGAATAAGCGATAACAACCACTCTTCATGAGGCCTCTTCTATATTTTATTATAGGAGTTGTACTAATGGTTTCCTTTCTAGACAAAGTCCGACCTTTACTTGATGACTGATTAAAGGCTTGTCAGTAGCCTGCTATCGGTGTCTGGAACATCAAGGAGAACATTTAAAGTAGTGTTGCTAAATGTCTCTCGGTCAATCCTCCAGACCCTTTTATGATGGCAAGCGTCTTGTTATGCCAAGTACTTGTAGTATGAGAATGAAGTTTCTTTCTTCTCATGTCATCAGGAATCTTCTAAACTATTCGTCTTGGTAGTGTAAAGTGAAATCATGATCTTTGGTAAGGATTTTGATAGTCCTGGATGAATAAAGAGTTTACTTCCCGCTCTCTAAACATGTTTGAAGAGTGACCATGATTTTGGTAATCAACAGTTTATCTCGTTACATGTTTCTTGTGACTCTTATGAGTCCTCTCCACCAAAACACCTTTCCATCTTGGCCTTCTGTTCAACAAAAGAGTGAACCTTCTGTGTCAAAAGTAGTTCAACAGCTTGGTTTTGCTGGTATCTATCTTTTCCACCTGTAAATCTCTATTAAGCTATTTAGTAGAGTTTTACCTCTTGATGTATATGTTCTTTATCTATTCTGTTGGAAGTTTTCATTCCTCGGAAGTTTACCCTCTTCTGTAATTTCCATGGTCTTAACCCTTATGAAGACCAGCTATTTGTCACATTGAAAAACATCTCCTTTTGTTCCTTTGTTACCTTGACGTGTTTCATGTCGTTAGCTTTAGAGATGTTTGTGAAACATCTATTCATGAGTTGACCATGAGATACTTAGTTTATGGTTTTGTGTCATTCCCTCTCTCCCATAATGTGAGTAGCCACCTTGAAGATTATGAAGCGCTTCATCCACTCGTCATGGTGGCATGGATCAACCTCTTCGAGAAGATCGTCGAAGTTTAGTGTAACCCTGTTCCTTCTATCTTCCTACCTAGGAATCTCGGGACGAGATTCTTTTAAGGGGGATAGAATTGTAACAACCCTAGTTTGATTAAATAGTAATTAGGAAATGTTTGTGCATTCATCTAGCATCATCATCTTTTAAAATGTGTGCAACAAATAGATCAAAACCCTAACTTCCCTCTCTATTTGAAACATTCATATGGTTTTGATTATTTGAAACATCACAAGTAGTGTGGAGCCCAAATTGTTACAACAGCCGCTCAAGGATTTTTGAAATGTTTTTAAAGATCTTGTATTTTGGAAATATTTAAAACAGAATTAAAATGAATTTACAAAAGAGAAAAGGAAAAATAGAAAAGATTTCAGAAAGAAAAACATCTATCTAACCTAACTGGACCGAGCCCAGCTCCTCTCTCCTTTCTCTATGCCGCCCAGCGTAGTTCCCCGCAGCCCACCTAGGCCCATCCGTAGCCTAGCTTGTCCCGCATACCCCTTCACCGTTCTATCTGTCGTCTTCCTCCTCACTGGCAAGCAGCTGCCTGGTAGCACGCACACCGTCGATCTCCCTCGCGTTGCGATGCCCGCCTCCGCCGTTGGTCGAGAGGATAAGAACCGCCGCTCTCCCCTCTCTCTCCCCATACCCATATCTCCTTCTCTCGAGCTCTCTGTAGTTTTTTCCCAAATCCGCATGAAACCCTATCTCGGACCTTGCCGTCCGCCATTGATCCCGATCTCCTTGAGCCACGACACTATGCCTAGGAGCTTCGCCGTGCTGGAATGAATCTACCCGTTGAAGGAATTGGCCCGAGGCGCTCTCTATTGCCTCCGACAAGATCACCTTCCCGAGCTCCGTCTGCTGTTCTCTCCATCGAATCCGGCCACCCTGCGCCTCGTCGTCTCCCCCGTTCACTTCCTGGTGAGCTCCTGGTCGTCATTGACCCCTCCGCTTGCTCTCTCCCTCTCTGTATCGTCGCCACCGCAACCACCTACGAGCTCCGCAGTCGGCCTCCGTTGCACATGCTTCTCCGACAACCATTTGAGGGCGGCGCCGCTACTAATAGGTCCGCCTCGGTCTCCTCTTTCCAACCATCCCACCCATGAGTCCCCGCGCGCAGCAGATCGAAGGGGTCTTCCTCAACCTGAGAGCACCTCCATTGCTGACATCAGCATGAGGTCATTATCCGTTTTGTTTTAATTAAATGTTTTTCTGAAATAATATCTGTAATTAACAAATACCTGACAGGTGGGTCCACCCTATAAGTGAGATAAACATTTTCAAAAATGGTTTCTGATTAAATAAAAATGTTAAAGTCATTTCAACATGCAAATTATTTTATAATATTCTAAAAATGATTTAAAATTAATTAAAAATGGAGAAATTCATAACTAATTCATTTTAAATCTGAAAAACACAAATAATAGATCAAAATGTTCAGAAAAATGAGACCTATCTCATAGCATTATAATCATGCATTGTTAATAAACTTTCATGGCAAGTATAATTAGAAGAACAAAATGAACCCCATAGGTGATTCCGAGGATCCCCTATTCTAGAGTTTGCACCTCTCGGACGTTGTTTAAAATGGTCGAGCATGCTTAGCGGTTTACTTCAATAACTTTTAACTTGTCATATCATCATCCTTGATTGAGCATTGCATGGATGCCATGTGTTGATTGTTTCCCTCTCCTTGCGTTTTTTGGTTCTTCTCCGGTAGAATACGATAGCGAGATCAAGATCGAAGCCCGAGGTCAACACCATAAAATCTCGAAGATCAATACTTGGCCAACTATAACCAGGTCAAGTACCAGGTGTCCGAAACTCTTCTTTCTGGATATCAATTGGAAAAGGAAAGAGAATCCCCACACATGATATAATCCTATGTTCTCAAAGTATTACATTCTTGCCATGTGCATATGATTCTAAAGTATTTTATCGATAAATAGAGTAATCCTATCTGATGCATGTTTCCTATGTAGCCTATATTCCCTGATCCACTGCTCCTAGCATAACTAGGGTTTGGCTCATGAAGCGTTGCTAGAGCTGTTAGATCCGTTGTGCTTAGCCATGTTTAGCTGTTACCACTGGTCCATCCGGCTGATGAATTAGAGATGCGAATGAACCTAGTATGACAGGATGACGTGGTATGATCAGAGATGAATCATAAACATGACAAGGCTTGTATGGGAGGCCACGAGGGTTGTGGTTTTTGCAGTCCTTAGGACCCGATGTTCTTGCCTCTTGAACCAAGACGAGCGTACAGCCACATGGGGACCTGGAAACCCCCGCGACCAACTAACTTGCCGATTAGATTCCATGAGTCACATAGTTCAGGATTTCCATTCGACATATGCATCTTGGTTGTTCTTGAATGGAGGTGAAGGAGGTGCATTCATAACAGGAAGGGAAGCGTGGCCGGTAACAAGAGATGCCCGACATCCATAATCTTGAACCCTGCGCACATCATTAGGGACCGGCTTCGGGACACGACCTGTTATGGCGGCATCTCCCTTGTGCGTGACTCATGGTCTTGGTGAAAGCAAGGTAAAGGTCGTGTCTAACCACCCTCTGCCGGTCTTCCGAGGAAGAGGGCTATTACTAGTGGAATTAAGTGAAGGTTAGTACGTGTGGGTAAAGTTGTACACCCCTATAGGGTTATTAATCTTTTTGAAAAGCCGCGTCCGCGGTTATGGAAGAACTTGGGAACGGACATGAAGATCATAGAGAACTTGATCCTAATTTGTAAAATTTGGCAAGTTAAGTAATGTGTGCTTAAGGATGCTTCCTCAGGGATCGAGGGGGTGATCCTAGTTAGGTTCAGTTGATGATGATTCGGTGGATATCAAGAGATGATCAAAGCTAGTGATACCACTTTCTTATCCCCTTTTAAAATATTTTGTTTAGTCGAGATTCTTCTCCCTCTTGTTTTACAAAACAAAGATGGATTTATGAAAAATAACTTCACCAACCATAAGTCTTGCGAAGTACACCCTGTACTCACCCTTGCTTCGTTGATACTTTTGCAGCAGAGTAAGTGTTACCATAAAAGATGAGTTCTTCACGGCATCGACATCGACGAGTAGTTTGGAGTTCCCAACCGGCAGTCTGGGATCTATGGATTGGACGTCATCGTTATGCTTCAGGCCTCTTAGGCCATTTGTTAAGTTTGCTATACTTAATATCATAATTTGTCTTCCGTTGCTTGATGTTTGTGGTCAGTGACCTCTGCTTCTAATATTTTGGTTCTTCGCTCAATTATGAGCTTGTTGTAATAATTTCTATGTCATAGGTTCACTGTTGTGTTATCAATTCTCTCTCTATACTCTATCGAGATTTAGGTTAGGCTTATATCAGACAGAGGTCTAGGATTTGCCTAGCCCTAATCCCGGGGGTGTCACAATACACTGCAAAGTGCAAGGAGCCAAAGGTAAGTTTGTTTTCCCTTGTTTATTGTCGCAGTCGCAAGAATGCAATCGTGGTTTACTAGTCATGTGTCATTGGTTCAGTTGTTCCAAGTTCTGGAGGGCTGGCTTCCTGTCGCCGATGACGAGAGCTTGGACGAGGCCAAGGGGGACGAGAGCGAGTCCTCCTCCGACGAAGATGATGATGAAGAAGACGACGATGATGATGACGAGGCCATGGAGGTCGCCGCACCCGTGGTTCGGAAAACTCGCACGCAGCAGCAACGCGAATTCGAGGCCAGCAAGATCCTCAAGGGTCACGTCGGGGGCGAGGGCGATGCCCACAAACACAGATCGCGGTGCATGGCCACACCGTCCAAGAAGTAGTCGCCAAAGAAGAAGAAGGAGGATCCCAAGGCGATGTCGCCGCCTCGGTTTGCGACTAGCACAACCGACGACGCGGGGCCGAGGCGTCGATGAATGTGCCAGATACGGCGAGTACGACCGTGGTGGAGGACATGGTGCCGTTGGCATCGATTCGACCCCCGTTCTCAGCCGTCATGGGTCTCGGGGATGCTCCAGTCGCAGAGGCCTCGCCATAAAGGGAGGCGCCCGCGTCGACCAGTGGGGAACTTCCTGCGGCCGCGGCCTCGTCGACGAAGAAGGCCTCAGTGACATTGGCTCCAACCCTGTTTGAAATGGGCATCAACCGCAAGCTGGGCCCATAATTGGAGAAGCCGGCGCACATCCGCATCGGCCTATGTTACATCCCAGTCGCCAGGTGAGTGTTTGGCTTGTCAACTTGGATCACTATTTTGTAGATGTTGTATGAATCGTTGATCATTTCCTTCGCAGGACTAGCGTGAAGAAGATTGCTCACCCTTCGGTGGCCAAGGTCCAGTAGACGCCTCAGGGAAGGAGGATGATCCCTCGAAGAATAGGAAGGGCGACGAAGCCGAGGCGCCCGCTGAGGGCGCGGAGAAGGTGAAGGGAGACGATGTCATCATTTTTTTGGACGAGTCGGCCAACACGCCAAGTGAAGCTCCGACTGGAGTGGACGCAGCCGCGAAGGCCGACATGGGCGCGGGGTCACAGCAGGTGGAGCCGGTAGCGCTGGTTGGGGCATCAGGACCCATGATGAGTGCTTCGAGAGCGGTGGTAGAAACCTTCCCTCACTTCATGGAGAAGGCCTATACTGCAAGTGTCACGGCACAATCGGCCCAAGTACCCGAGATATTGGGCTCGGATGTCGAGGATCATCGCGGACGCATGCCCAGTGTACGTGGTCGAGCTGCACAACATGTTGGGTTAGGCTATTCAGGTATGTCTAGTCCCCGAGGATCGACTCGCTGAATTTCAGCGGGTAGATTCTTATTGCTTTTCGTTATATAGTCCCTGAGTGGCTAGTCGCTGAATTTCAGCGGCTAGGCACTTAGGAAATTCTTTGATGTCCAGTTCCCGAGTGGCTAGTCACTGGATTTCAGCGGCTAGGCGCTTAGAAAATTCTACGATGTCCAGTCACGGAGTGGCTAGTTGCTGAATTTCAGCGGCTAGGCACTTACGAAATTCTTCGATGTCATGTCCCCAAGTGGCTAGTTGCTGAATTTCAGCGGATAGGCACTTAGGAAATTCTTTGATGCTTACTTACATTAGTTTCGTCTATGCAGGGCCTCCAACTTGAATCGGCAGAGCGACTGGCCGCCAAAGAGTGTCTAGAGCACGAAATTCGATCCGTACATGAGTTGAACCAGCAGCTACAGGCGACCACAGGTAGGTTTTTGAGTTACCCTCTCCATTGCTTTCTTGTGCTTGATTATGATCTCACCCCTGTTTTGCTGCAGAGGGGCATTCGGCTGTGGTTGTGAAGGCCTGCGAGGGTTTTGTCCCGGTCAGCGAGTTGATGGTTTCCCAATCGTCGTTGGCCACCACGGAGAAGCGGGTTGCCGAGCTAGAACGGGAGCTCAAGGCCGCTAAGGGGGAAGCGGGCTCGGCGGAGGAGAGGGAGAAGGCGGCTGTCGCTGCCGCAGATGGCGAGCGGAAGGTGTCTGATGCTCTTGTCGCAAGGCTACAAAATGACTTTAGGGTCTTCAAGATTTCATCACGGGGCGCTGCCGTCCACTCATTGGTGAGTTTATTGGGATTGCAATTTTTGTATTTGCGAGTCCCCGAGCATGCGGGTCGCTTTTGGCATCGAGGCCCCGAGGGGGTGGACCCGAGTTGTGCATCCTTCTGACGCTAAGTTGTTGTTGTTTTAAGGGAAGATTCTTGATGAAGAGCCCAAGGCTCAGTCGTATGACGCTAGGCAGTGCGTCACCATGCTGGTCGATTCTTCCACCCTTTCGGCGACCTGTATTCGCGCATACCTCCAGGAGATCTATCCCACGGAAGTGATTCCTAGGGAGATCATGGAGGTGCGGCGCTACTTAGAGAGGGCGCCAGCGGTGGTGGAGTACATTTCGCGGTCGGCTTTCCGCCGCGAGGACGTGACTGCGCTAATCCTTGGGCTTGCGCACTTCCCCGACAACTTCGATCTTAACGATGTTACCAGTGGGTACCCATCGGCGACTCGCTCGGTTGAAATCGCAAAGGTGTTGAAGTTGACCGATAGGGAGGCTATGTACTCCGAGCGGGTGCTGGCGATGGGTGACCTCCTGTCGTACATGGAGACAATCGTTGCTCCAAACGACCCTGAGTCGGCGCACCGCGACTTCATGAAGGAGGAACCGTTCCGTTCGATGATGGCGGGCACCTTGACCATGCACCCGTCGAACCCATGGGTCCCCTTCATCCGTGATCGTGGTGGCAGTGGCACATCTTCTTCGAAGCCTGCGGAGTAGATAGCTCGCCGATTGGTGTTAATTTAAATAAGTGTATATCTGCCCTTGTAAGCGAACAATTTTTTGTTGGCGTAAGGAATGCAAATATGCTTGAGTCAGCTTTGATTTGAGTTTGGATTGTTTTGTTGTGCGAGTCAGCGAGCGCGTCTGCCCTTTAATGGGCTTTACCTCGTTTTTCTTTGTGTATGTTTGTATACTGTTAGTTAGTTGAGGTCGACGCGCCATGGCTTGGGAAGCCAGTCGCTTGGCGACCCCAAGGGGTGCTCTATACTTAGATGTTTTCCTGGACGCGAACGGGGTCGGCTGGACGAGTCCCCGAGCGTGGTACTTAGCCATTCTAGTCGCATGCCCAGGGTAGGTGAGGACAGAGTGTGTTGTGCTTGGCGCGTCACTCCGCCTGAATCGAGGAGCCAGTCGTGTGGCGAGTCCAAGGCGCGCTCTCATCCTTGGTGTTTTCCCTAACTGCGTAGGTTTGGACTGGCGTTAGTCCCATAGCGTGGTACTTGATAGTTCGAGTCGCTGCACCAAGGATGCAGAGGACTAGGTCACTGTGAGAAGCGAGTGAAGTTGTCCTGGCCCGGTGGGCCAGTCAAGTGGGGCGACTCCGACGGGGGCTCCAGGTTGGAGTTTTCGTGGACGATGCAAGGCCTGAATTTCGTCGATGCCCTTGCATCGCACTACTTAGCCATGCGGGTCGCGCAACCAAGGGTTGACTTCCGTGATTAGCATAATGCTATTTTTACGAGCGCGAATGGCAAAAGGGTTGTAGAGTAGACACATTTGGGCGAGTAGAATATCTTTATTGCATGGCGGGGGGAATATATGTCAAAGTTCTACGTGTATAACTTCCTTAAGAGGTTTACATTCCACGACCGCTTGACATCAAGTTTTCCGTTGCCTCAGACGTCGATGAGGTAGTAGGTGTCGTTGCCTAGGACTGTCCCTATGGAGAATGGTCCCTCCCATGGGGGAGAGAGCTTGTGCATGCCCTTTTTGTCCTAGATCAGTTGAAGGACCAGGTCAACTTCCTAGAAGGTGCGAGTGCGAACTCGGCGGCTGTGGTAGAAGCGGAGTGCCTGCTAGTAGATGGCGGTGCGGGAGCAAGACTGGTCGCATGCTTCGTCGAGCTGGTCGACCCCGTCTTGGAGTGCAAGCTCATTGTCGGCCTATCCGTAGTTGATGACACGAGGCGAGTCGTGCTCGAGGTCATTCGGCATAACGGCTTTGACGCCATACACCATGAAGAAGGGTGGAAACCCAGTTGATCGGTTGATGGAGGTGCGGATGCCCCAGATGGCAGAGGGGAGCTCCTCGACCCAGCATCCTGGAGTTCGCTCGGGGGAACTTCCAGTCGCGACTTGAGGCTGCAGAGGATGCTCTGGTTGGCGCGTTCCGCCTGACCGTTGGATTCCGGGTGGGCGACTGAGGCAAGGTCGAGCCGTATGTTATGCTGTTTGCAGTACTCGGCCATGGCGCCCTTGGCGAAGTTGGTTCCATTGTCCGTGATGATGTTGTGTGGGAATCCGCAGTGGTAGATGAGCTCGCGTAGGAATTTTGTAGCGGTCTTCCCGTCGCACTTGCATAGTGGCTTGGCCTCCACCTACTTGGTGAATTTGTCGACTGCGACCAGGAGGTGGGTGTAGCTAGAGGGGGCCTTCTTGATGGGGGCCACCATGTCCATGCCCCATACGTCGAATGTCCAGGTGATGGCGATGGTATTGAGTGCCGAGATGGGTACGTGCGTCTAGTTGGCGTACTTTTGGCACCCGACGCAGCGTTGGACAATGTCGACCGCGTCAGCGTGCGCGGTGATCCCGTAGAAGCCGTGTTGCATGGCTTTGGCGACTAGGGACCAAGCACCGGCGTGGTTGCCAATGTCATCGGCGTGGATGTCTTGGAGGATCTTGCGGCCTTCCGAAGGCTGCACGCAGCATTGGAACACGCCAGTCATGCTGCTTTTGTGGAGCTCGCCGTGGATGATGATGAAGGATTTGCAGCGGCACCCGATCATGCGTGCCTCCATCTCGTCTGCTGGCAAGGTCCCTCCCTTGAGGTTGGCGATATATGGAGTGGTCCAGTCGCTTAGCTCTGCGATTATGGAAACCAGGGCGGGTTCTGGTTGTAACGGGATCCCGAGGTCGATCTCCTTCGGTGGAGAGACGGAGGGCTTGTGGATGGTGTCGAGGAAGACACCGGCGGGTGGCTCTTGATGTGCCGACCAGATGCGAGAGAGGGCGTCAGCCTCTTCATTCTTGTGCTGGTCGATCCACTCGACACAGTAGCCGGCGAAGTGGCCCCCTAGCTGGTCCACTACTTGGAGGTATGCCGCCATGCTGGGGGATACAGCGTCGCAGTTACTGGCAACTTGCGCGGCGATGAGGTCGGAGTCGTCGTACCAGCGTAGGTGATTGGCGTTCATCTCCATGGCGGCTCACATGCGGTGAAGGAGGGCCTTGTAATCGGCCATGTTATTGGTGCAGGCGGTGAAGTCGAGGTACATCACGTAGCGGCAATTTCTCTGGCTACTGCGCCTCCTCCCAGTAGGCAAGGAAGTCCGCCAGGGCCTACGACTTGATTGCCTTGCATGACTCGTACTTGATATTATGGACGCCGATCTCGACGGCCCACTTGGCGACTCGCCCAGTCGCCTCGCGGTTGCGGATGATGTTCTCCAACGGCGTGGAGGAGACGGCCGTGATTGGGTGCTCCTGGAAGTAGTGCGATAGCGGTCGCTGGGCTCAGAAGACCGCGCACACTAGTTTCTGGTATTGCGGGTAGCGCTGTCGTGACTCGATGAGGACCTCGTTGATGTAGTAGACGGGGAGCTACATGGGGCTCTCCTTGCCCTCTTCTGGCCGTTCGACGACCATGACGACGCTGATGACTCGCTCGAATGCCGTGACATAGACGAGCATTGGCTCCATGTCGACAGGGGCGGTGAGTAGCGGGGCCACGAGTAGCACTTATTTTAGTGCGTGGAGTGCTTCGTCTGACTCCTTGTCCCAATGGAACGTGGGGTTCTTGCGCATTAGGTGGTAGAGAGGCATTGCCTTCTCGCCTAGCCGGGGGATGATGCGGCTGAGAGCCGCGACTCACCCGGCCAGCTTCTGGACATCGTGGAGGCACTCCGGTTTGCCGAGCCGGGCAATCGTATCGATCTTGGTGGGGTTCACTTCGATGCATCGCTTGGAGACTACGTAACCTAGTAGTTATCTAGTGGGTACACCGAAGGTGCAATTCCCTGGGTTGAGTTTGATCTTGTACACCGAATGGCGTGATGAACACCATCTTCTCCTCGTCCTCGACCACCATTTTGATCTGGTTGTAACTAGAGTAGGCATTGAGGAAGCACAACGACTCTGAGCCCGCGGTCGAGTCGATGATCTGGTCGATGCGCAGGAGGACAAACTACTCCTTTGGGCAGGCGTTGTTGAGGTTTGTGTAGTCGATTCACATTCTCCAGGTCCCGTTCTTCTTTTCGACCAGGACTAGTTTTGCCAGCCACTTGGATTATTTGATGGGCCGGATGAAGCCTGCAGCGAGTAGACACCACACCTCCTCGGCGATTGCTCGGTGGCCCTCTTCATTGAAGCGCCGCAGCGACTGCTTGACAGGTCGTGCTTTGCGGTCGGCATTGAGTTTGTGCTTAGCGAGTTCCTTCGGGACACCTAGCATGTTGGATGGATTCCATGCGAAGAAGTAGTGATTCTCACGTAGGAACTCGATCAGCGTGCTTTCCTATGCGGGGCTCATTCCTGTCCTGATTTTCACCGTCTGGCTGGAGTCGCCTGGGACTAGCTCAACGGTGCAGGTGTGCATGGTGGCATCAAACGCGGTCGAGCCGTCGTTCTCCGCGTTGGGCTTCTTGGGTATGGCGGGGTCATCTTTGTAGACCCCGCTCGCGTATCTGGAGAGCTCCTCCGCGTGGTTAGCCTCCGCAACAATGACGGCGTTAGCGAGCTCTGCGCCTTTCTCCTTGCAATCGATGGCCATGTCAGGGTCGTTGTGGACGGTGATGATGCCGCACGGCCCTGGGAGCTTCATTATGTTGTACGCATAGTGCGGCGCCGCCATGAATTTGGCGAATGCTTGTCGCCCCAAGAGTTAGTGGTAGGGGCTGGTGAAGTTAACCAGCTCGAAGACGATCTGCTTGGTGCAGACGTTCACTGGTGTGCCAAAGGTGACTGGAAGCATCACCTTGCCGATCGGGTATGACTTTCTACAGGGGACGGTGCCCTGGAAGGTGGTGAGGGTCGTCTCGATCATCGACTGTGGGAGCTGCAGCCGCGTGAACATTTCCAGGTAGAGTATGTTGATGGAGCTCCTGCCGTCCATCAAAGTTTTGGGAAGCCAGTAGTCGCCCACTTTGGGCTTGACCACTAGGGCAACTCGCCCCGGATATTCGATCCGTGGCGAGTGGTCCTCGTGGTTCCACGTGATGCGCTGCTCGGACCAGTTCTGGAAGCGGGGGACATCGACCTGGGACACCGTGTTGACATCAATGGCGCAGGCGAGGACCTTCTTCTCGCGCTTGGTGCGGAGCCTGGTGAAGGTGTGGAGAGATCCGACGTCATTGCCGAATGCCCCGCCGTTTGGCGGGTTATTGTTGGGGTCCTCCCTTGCGCGTCGTGCCTTCTCGATCTCCTTCAAGGAGTGGCAGTCGATGGCCGTGTGTGTGGCGGGCTTCCCCTCCCTGCCGTGAAACACGCAGGATTGGTTGAGGAGAGCCATGGGGTTGAATTTCGGCCTCGCTCGGTAGTTTTCGCTATCATGGTGTTGGCCTCCGTCGCGGCGGAAGATCTTGGGGTCGCATGGTGCGTGGCCAGCAGTGGCGACGAAGTCGACTCGCCCGTCACCGTGGCGCTTGTCGGTGAGGCGAGTGTTACTGTAGCGCAGCTCGCGCTGCCCGCCGTTGTCGTGGCCGCTTCGGCGGCGATGTCCACCCAACCCGTCGTCGGTTTCTTGGTTCGGGTCCTCCTCCGCGTACCGCTTGGCGATTTCATATGTATCCATGAGTTATTGTAATGTTTCTTGTATATCCCTATGAGGCAACTTGTATTGATTGGCAATTATGTGAATTGTTTGTGAAACTCTTTACTTGTATGGATATCGAATAGTTGTCCCTATTCGGATTTCATGTGAGGACACACATGAATATTAGACTAGCACATCGATTGGTTGATGACTATGTTTTACAAGTCATAGACATGGAGATGTCAAACCAATGATGTGGAGACATGTTATGAACATGGGGTTGGATTGACCTAACTTGAGACTGGCAATTAGACTTGCAGCTCTCTCTACACATCGTGTACATTTTGTCCTTAGACCTGAGATTGTTGCATGTACTTGAGATGTGGATCAACCTAATTTGGGGCTATCAACCACTACTCCGTACCTGGATAGTCATAAAGGTAGCTTTCGGGTTTGTCCTGAAGCATGCTGCAAGGCATTGGTCAATCAAGATGGGATTCGCCCCTCTCTACTTGAGAGAGATATCTCTGGTCCCCTCGAGTGATCGGATTCACAAATGCATGGCCGTGATACATAAGGTTAAGAGTTAACCTAGTAAAGGTATTCCGAATCACAGTATCCAGAAAGAGAGGTCAGCTTGGAGCTAGACCAAATATCGTGAGGCAAAGGAAAAGAATGATATTTATATGCGTTTAGGAGCTGGCATGTCTTGCTAGAAGCCGCTACCAACTATTGACGGATTAAGTGTACTCGTGTCATGTCTATACGTGTATGAAATTATAGGGTCACACTTAAGGTGTTGGAAGCCTAATGAAGATTAGATCCGAATTAGACCAGTCTTAGGCTACTAATGGGCTGCTAATGTAGAATCCCACTAGGGATGCCTATATAAGAGAGGGTGGGGCGAGCTAACCAAGGTTGAGCATTCCACCCAGCCACCACTCCTCACACCTGTGTTGCGCGCGTGGACCTAGCAGTCCGGCATCTGAGGCTTCCACCCCGCATGTGTGGATACCTTGGAAGTGCTGCATCTGTGGCACTTGGACGAGTCACGCAAGGGGAGATACTCGTGGGACGAGGATGAGGAGGAGACATAGAAGATCTACACTTCCTCGATGCACTTCATCAATTCCGCAACTGCGTGTCTAGTGGTAATCCCGAGATCTATAACAACAGTAATCCTGGTTTACGCGATAGAATTTTTTTGATTTGCGCGAGTGTAGCCTACCCGTATCCCTACAGTGGTATCAGAGCCGATGTTGTTTAGTTATATGTTCGGGATGTTTGCATATGGTGATATGCAGATTGAATGAATGATGTGATCGTTGATATTGCAGTGGTTCAGGATTGATCTATGATCTTGCTTTCCGTGATCGTAATTCTGAGGTCGTCGAACGACTTACCCCTACCGGTCGTTTTCCACCATTGGGGTAGACAGTGACACATAAATCATGTTGAATCACACGAAGATCAATATGCTTGATCGAATCGGAACCAAGATCTAAAATCGATGTACCGTGGTCAAAGGAGTTTGATTGAATCGGAATGATAGTAGGTTTATGGTAAATTTGATTTGTTGATCAAAACAAATTGTGTAGATTCCATGAGGGGCTCTGCCCCTTCGAACCCCGCAGGGTGAGACCCCCTAGACCCCCCTTAGTCGTAACCCCTATCGTATCTCGTTAAGGTAACTAGGTGCTGCGATTTCACATGATCCGGTAGAATGCGATTCTATGCATAACTTGTTTTTCAGGATGTATGTGATCAATATGTCCCATATATGCATGTGATGCATGTATATATTTTATCATGACCTGCATGTCGTGTGTACGGCAACACGGCTAGAGCCATATGTGTTGTCATTTATTGTAATGGCATGCGTGCCAACTTGTGATGGTCCCAATACTATGTAATTTTGATTACTAGCTATTAGGAGTAATATCTTGTATTAGTTCTTGGAGGACTCATCACTTGAAGGATGGCTTACATGGAACATGAAGATGGAGATCATCTTGGTGGACAGGTTCTATGACGATGGAGATCACCATGATAAAATGTGCCATACTATGTCACATCTATGTGAATGTTATTCTTATATGTTTTACTACTCTACATGCTTAGATGATAGAAGTAGAACGATACATCACAAAGTTTAAGTTAAATCATGCCCTCCCAACCAAACCTTGCACCATCCTATGCCTCGTACAATCATTGGTGGGCCTATGAAATCAGGGTGCCGCTGTTTTCCTTGGCTGGCTGGGTTTGTATCGGATACCTACGCGCATAAGGGTTGGTGAGCTTGACAAGGTCATCTTAACAGTTAAGGACCTTGGGGCATAAAGGTTTGGCGCCTGGTTTAGACATAGAGATGTCACCCAACAACAAGAGTCATATGTTATATAATTAGCAAGAATTGCTTATCGATTTACCTTGTCTTCTAGCAGTGATGCTAAATCTCACTAGTAGACTAGTTAATATTGGATCTTGAATCACTTAGTATCAATAGAGGGATATTAATTTATGTGGGAGTATATGCTATTAAATTGTTTAATATGATTTACTCTTTCATGGTTACATGGCTTAGTATTTTGCATGTTTTCTGTTGTAGATCAATGGCACCGAACACTGCATCACCTTTTTATTTGCGTTCGATTCTTGACAAAGATATACTAAATGGAACAAACTATTCGGACTGGGTCTATAACCTGAGAATTGTTCTCAGGTCTTATAAAATGGAAAAAGTTCTAGATACCCTAATCCCCGATGAACCTGCTGATAATGCAACTGATGCCCTTCAGAATTCCTACAAGAGAGCATGTGATAATTCTCTTTAGGTTAGCTGTCTTATGCTTGCATGCATGGAACCTGAACTCCAAAAGAAGTTTGAGGATAAGGAAGCATACGATATGATCGTCGCGCTTAGGGACATGTTCCAGACTCAGGCCAGGACTGAGAGGTACAATGTTGCCAAGTCCGTTGTGGAATGCAAGCAGGCAGAGGGAGCAGGTGTAGGCCCCCATGTAATCAAAATGGTTGGTTATAGTCAGACTTCAGAAAATCTTGGTTTTCCACTAGGCCAAGAGTTGGATACTGATTTCATTTTGGTGTCTCTTCCTTCTAGCTATGGGCAGTTCATTTTGAACTACCATATGCATGGGGTGTAGAAGGACCTTAATGAGTTATGTGGGATGTTAAAAACAGCAAAAAGTGACATGAAGAAGTGTGCAGGGCATCCCATGTGATGGTTGTGCAGAACAAGCCTAACTTTAAAAAACAGGGTACTTCCTGGTCGAAGAATAAGGGCAACGCTAAGGATACGATACCTAAGCCTGCACCCAAGCAAAAGGCTGGTACTGCAGATGACACTAAGTCCTTCTTTTGTCATGAACATGGGCACTGGAAGAGAAACTGCAGCAAGTACTAGGATTATTTGAAGAAGAGTGGAAGTAAGAGTACTTCCCACTCAGGTACGCTTGTTGTAAATACTGATTCTTATGTTAACTCTTGGGTATTTTATACCAGATCGGTTGTTCATATTTGCAATTCGATGTAGGGGCTAATAAGGACTAGAGAATTGCAGAAAGGCGAAGTGGATTTTCGCGTCGGAAATAAAGCAAGGGGATGCATTGTTCATCAGTGTCATGCAACTTCACCTTCCTTCAAGATTTATTATGGAGTTGAATAATTGTTATTACATTCCTAGTATGGGTCGAAACATTTTATCACCTTCATGCTTGATGAGGGATGGTTATTCATTCGCGAGTGCAAACAATGGTTGTGTAATATATAAGAATGATATGTTTATGGCTAAGGCACCCATTGTGAATGGGTTATTTATTTTAAATCTTGATGATGCATATGTTTACAATGTTAGTTCTAAAAGGCTTAGGCCTAATGATTTGAGTCCTACATATTTATGGCATTGTCATTTGGGGCATATAAGTGAAAAGAGCATGAAGAAGCTCCATGGTGATGGTCTTCTAACTTTGAATGATTTTGAATCATACGAGACATGTTAGGCTTGTTTACTTGGAAAGATGACCAAGTCGCCTTTTTTTGGTTTTCCTGAGAGAGCGACAGACTTGTTGGAACTCATACATACTGATGTATGTGGACCAATGAGAACGATAGCCAAGGAGGATATCACTACTTCATTACTTTCACTGATGATTTCGGTAGATATGGTTATGTCTACTTGATGAAGCATAAGTCTGAAACTTTTGAAAAGTTCAAGGAGTTTCAGAGTTAGGTAGAGAATCAACGTGGAAAGAAAATAAAGGCCTTGCGATCTGATTGTGGAGGTGAATATTTGATTCACGAATTTATCAATCATCTTAAGAGTTGCGGAATTGTTCCACAACTCACGCCGCCTAGAACGCCTCAAAGGAACAAGGTCTCCGAACAACACAATAGAACTTTGTTGGACATGGTTCGATCGATGATGAGCCAGTCGGATTTACCATTATCATTTTGGGGTTACGCTCTAGAAACGGCAGCTTTCACACTTAATAGGGTACAATATAAATCCATAGTTAAGACACCATATGATATGTGGACTGGAAAGAATCCCAATTTGTCTTTTCTAAAGGTTTGGGGTTGTGATGCATTTGTCAAGCGGCTTCAGTCGGACAAGGTAACACCCAAATTGGATAAGTGCATTTTCGTGGGATATCCTAGGGAAACCTTAGGGTATTACTTCTACAACCGATAAGAGGGCAAAGTGGTTGTCACTCATAGCGGTGTTTTCCTAGAGAAAGTGTTTCTCACAAAGGGAACGAGTGGAAGGTTGGTGCGACTTGAAGAAGTTCAAGATGAGCCAGTCGGGGATGTTCTAACGAGTGATGCTATTGTAGAAGAACAAGGTGAGGAACCCGTGGCAATAGAAGCACCACAGCCACGAAGGTCGGCGAGCCACCGCGAAGTGCAGGAATTATTATTGTTAGACAATGATGAGCCTGTGATGTATGCATAAGCGATGGTGGACCCAAACTCTGAGAAATGGCTGATCGCCATGAGATCCGAGATAGAGTCCATGGGAGACAATCAAGTTTGGAACTTGGTTGACTTGCCTGATGGTTTTAAAGCCATCGAGTGCAAATGGATCTATAAGAAGAAGATTGATATGGATGGAAATGTTCACATCCATAAAGCTCTACTTGATGCAAAAGATTTTCGACAAGTTCAAGGAGTTGACTACGACGAGACTTTCTCGCCCATAGCGATGCTTAAATCTATACGGATCATTCTAGCCATTGTTGTGCATTTCGACTATGAAATATGGCAGATGGATGTCAAGACGGCTTTCTTAAATGGAATCCTTACTGAGGACATGTTTATGATGCATCCCGAAGTTTTTGTCAATCCAAACAATGCTGAAAAGGTATGCAAACTTCTAAAGTCCATTGATGGGCTGAAGCAAGCATCTCGGAGTTGGAACATTCGATTTGATGAAGTTGTAAAGGAGTTTGGATTCATCAAAAACGAACAAGAACATTGTGTTTACAAGAAGGAGAGAGGGAGAGCACTTGTATTTCTAATCTTATATGTAGATGCCATATTGCTGATTGGAAATGACATTCCTATGCTTGAGTCTATTAGGACCTTATTGAGAAATAGTTTTTCGATGAAGTACTTAGGAGAAGCGGCATATATTCTGGGCATCAAGATCTATAGAGATAGATCAAGAAGGCTAATTGGATTAAGCCAGAGTACATACATTGAAAAAGTGTTGAAACGGTTCAGAATGGAAGAGGCTAAGAAGGGGTTCTTGCCCATGTCTCACGGTATTAAACTCAACAAGACTCAGTGTCATTCGACGATTGATGAGCGTGAGGGCATGAGCAGGGTTCCATATTCTTCGGCTATTGGATCCATCATGTATGCAATGATATGTACTTGCCCAGATGTTTCCTATGATCTAAATGTTACGAGCAGATACCAGGCTGATCCAGGTGAAGGTCAATGGGCAGCGGTAAAGAACATCCTTAAGTACTAGAAAAGGACTAAGGATGTGTTCCTAGTTTATGGATGTGAATATGAACTCAGTGTAAAGGGTTACACAGATGCGAGTTACCTTAACGAGTCAGATGACTCCAAATCGCAATCAGGTTATGTGTTTGTCATGAATGGTGGTGTGTGAGCTGGAAGACTTCCAAGCAAGATACGGTGACTTCCTCTTCAACAGAAGCTGAATATATTGCTTCCTCGGAGGCTGTAAAGGAAGATGTTTGGATTAGGAATTTCCTGATCTCTCTCAGTGTGGTTCAGGGCGTGTCCAATCCCTTGGACGTTTATTGTGACAACAATGGTGCTATTGCACAAGCCAAGGAACCTAGATAGCACCAGAAGAACAAACATATTCGCATGTGTTACCATCAGATTCGTGAGTTCATTGAGGATGGTAGTGTCATGATATGCAAAATACATACGAACTCAAATATTGCTGATCCCTTGACTAAGCCTCTCCCGCAGCCCGCGCATGATGCGCACACAAGAGCAATTGGTATTAGATACATTTTAGATTGACTCTAGTGCAAGCGGGAGACTGAAGGAAATATGCCCTAGCGGCAATCATAGAAATGATTATATTTCATATGTATCCATGAGTTATTGTAATGTTCCTTGTATGTCCATATGAGGCAACTTGTATTGATTGGCAATTATGTGAATTGTTTGTGAAACTCTTTACTTGTATGGTTACCAAATAGTTCTCCCTAGTCGGAGTTCATGTGGGGACACACAGGGATATAAGACTAGCACATCGATTGGTTGTTGACTATGTTTCGCAAGTCATAGACATGGAGATGTAAAACAAATGATGTAGACACATGTTATGAACATGGGGTTGGACTGACCCAACTTGAGAATGGAAATTAGACTCGCAGCTTTCTCTACACATCGTGTACGTTTTGTCCTTGGACCTGAGATTGTCGCATGTACTTGAGATGTGGATCGACCTACTTTGGGGCTATCAACCACTACTCCATAATTGGGTAGTCATAAACGAAGCTTTCGGGTTTGTCCTGAAGCATGCTGCAAGGCATTGGTCAATCAAGATGGGATCGCCCCTCTCTACTTGAGAGATATATCTATGGGCCCCTCGAGTCATCGGATCCAGAAATGCTTGGTCATGCTATATATGGTTAAGAGTTAACCAAGTAATGGGATTCTGAATCACAATATCAAAAAAGAGAGGTCAGCTTGGAGCTAGACCAAATATAGTGAGGCAAAGGGAAAGACATGTACTAAACCTTGTGATGATTTGTCCGATATGATATTTGTATATGTTTAGGAGTTGGCACGTCTTGCTAGAGGCCGCTACCAACTATTGACAGAATAAGTGTATTTGTGTCATGTCTATACGTATTTGAACCTATAGGGCAAATCCCATCTTCATCAAGTTCCACAACTTCGCGTCTAGTGGTAATCCCGAGATCTATGACAACAGTAATCCTGGTTTACGCAGTATAATTTTTTTGATTTGTGCTAGTGTATCCTACCCATATCGACTCGCGGGGTCCCTGGACGGATCGCTCCAGGTCCTCGATGGTGGTGGCCCGTGTGTAAGAGCCCTCGAAGTGCCTGACGAAGGCGTCGCACATGTCCTCCTAGGAATAGATGCTTTCCGCGGGGAGGGTGTTGTTCCATTGCACAGTCTTTCCCATCGCCATGAGGTATGTGTCCAGCCACACGGCCAGGTCATACGTGGGATCTAATACTTTTCGATCTCCTTCGGCGCTTTGAATTTCGTCGAGTATTTCTCGCTCGAATAATCGGTCTGAAGCACTGCGGGACGACTCGGCTGAGCAATACCATTGGCTCGCCCTCATGGCGGTTGGTGAGGGTATGCCTCAGGTTGTTGGGCTGATGTGGGTCCGTGCATCGACTGGCTGCCCATTGGCGGTGACCATGTTGTTCAATAGTCGCGGGTCATTGGTGGAAAGAGCCATGTGCGTGGTTCTTGGCTGGAGCTGCAGGGGATCGGGTGGCGAGCAGTTCAGGGTATTCGCCATCGATGGGGCCGCTCGAGGCCGCCCTGCGTCCGGAGGAGCGGTAGTACATGCGCCCCGCATGTCGGCTCCTCCGACTGGCTGCTCGAAGGCCTTGGCGAGTAGGGCCTTGGCGTACTCAATTTACAGCTCGCCCTCCCCTGTGATGTTGAGGTTGGCAACTGCTGCTCGTCCCGCGATGACATTGTATATCGGGGTGGAGTATAGGGGGAGGCCGTTCTTGTCCCGCTCATGTGGAGAGATAAGGAATCTCGGCTGGTTAGGAGGGGGCGCGCGGCCTAGTGGCGGTGGGGGAGCTCCATTCGCTGGTGTGCCTGGTGGTGGCCGGGCACTGAAGCCTGGGGATGACCCACAAGTGTAGGGGATCAGAATAGTCTTCGCGGGTAGTATTACCCAATTTATTGATTCGACACAAGGGGAACCAAAGAATACTTGCAAGCCTTAACAACTTAGTTGTCAATTCAGCTGCACCTGGAAATAGTTCTTGCTCACAAAAGTTTATCAGTAGCAACAGTTTGGTAGTAGAAACAGCAAAGCAACAGCAGCAGCAAAACAGGAGCAATAGTAACAGTAACGGTAACAGTAGGATTCGAGTGCGATAGGCATAGTGATGGATGGACGGGCGTTGCATGGACAAGTCTAAACATGTAACTTCAATATCTAGGGCATTGTAGATAAATAATAACAAGCATCCAAGTACTAAACAATCCTAGGCATGTGCTCCATATATAGTCATATGTGCTCGCAATGAGAACATGCACAACATATTCTGTCCAGCCAGCCCGTGGTAGCGGGGCCTCTAGGGAACTACTGGCAATTAAGGTGCTCCTTTTAATAGAGCACCGGATCAAAGCATTAACACTCCATGAACACATGTGATCCTCACATCACAACCATCCCCTCCGGTTGTCCCAATTATTGTTACTTCGGGGCCTTTGGATCTAGACAATGATATGTGTACACAACTTGCAGATAAGATCACAAATAATACTATCATTATGATTCAATAATAAGTTTAGATCTGAGATCATGGCACTCGGGCCCTCGTGACAAGCATTAAGCACAAAAAGTTGCAACAAAGTCAAATAACACTAATACAGATACTAGGCACTATGCCCTAACAATCTTATTCGATTACAAGATAGAACTCATCTAATCCCTACCATCCCCATAGCCTAAAGCGGGGGATTACTCACTCATCGATAGGGGAAACATCGATGGTTGATGGAGAGGCATTGGTGATGACGATGGCGATGATCCTCTCCAAATTCCCCATCCTGGCACGGTGCCAGAATGGAGTTTCTGGATCCGAACATTTGTTTCTGATGGTGGCGGCAGAGCGGAAGTCTTTCTGGAAAAATGTTGAACCCCCCTCGGTTTTTAGGTCAAGGGGAAACTTATAGGCGCAGAGGGAGCCCGAGGGGGTGGCTGGGGTGGCCGCACCCCAGTAGGCGCGGGGCAGGGCCAACCCACGCCTGGCAGGGGTGTGCCCCCCCAGGCCTCCACTCAGTTTCATCTTCTGGCTCTGTGGATCTTCTGGTGAAATATATTTTTTGGCATATTTTCCAGGATTTTTCTTGATAGTCGATTTTCTGCACAAAAACTAGACACACGGGCAATTCTGCTGAAAACAGCGTCAGTCCATGTTAGTTGTATCCAAATCACACAAGTTTAGAGGAGAAACAATAGCAAAAGTGTTCAGGAAAGTAGATACGTTTTGGACGTATCAACTCCCCCCAAACTTAGCTTATTGCTTGTCCTGAAACAATTTAGTTGAAAACTGAGTGCGATAAAGGAACTTTCAAGAACACATTTGCTTCATATGATGTATATATTCTTAGCACAGGAGTAGATGCTTAAACCATTCATAATAAGAAGTATGCAAGTAAGTCTACTCAATATTCATTGCAAGCTATGAAGGGAAACCGACTCAATAATAATAAATAACATGGAACATAAACACAAGCAACATTGCAATGCTCATAGTAAGGTATGATAGAGTGGTATCTCACTTGCCTTTGTTTGTAGAGCACAATATAAATGCCAAGGAACCTCTGAAGTTCAAGTGAAGACTAGAGGTAAAAATATCAGAGATACAAGCATCAAAGTCATAACATAATTAACCAAGTTTTGGAACAAACACAAGAATGACAACTATGGTCTTAAGAAGGTGCTCATAGAATAAGTGGTGACTCAACATGGAAGTGAAAAGGTTTTGAAAAGTTTGAAAGGGTTCCAAATGCTGAAAGGAAGGTACTCACTAGCTTTGATGTCTCATTGCCCCTATCATAGGCATCTTCATGTTGTTAAGGTGAAAGTGAGGTCCAATTTGAGTTATATGCTTGACACACCATAAAATGGAAATCCCAAGCCCCTTGAGTACGAGGGCCACTCCGCATGCTACTCAACTTGGGTTACCTGCAAGTTATTGTCATTGTGCATACATGCATATCATAGAGAACCGCCAACAGGGTACCCCTTGCACATGATACATGAGTTATCCCGTGATCAAAACGATAAGGCAAGTAGACAACGAGCATCTCAGTGATCTTTTTATTTACTATGTGCATAGCTTTTTATTGAGGATGCTTCATAGAATGCTCATTATGGTGATGCTGCAAGTTTCCACCATGATTAGGCATGGCTTAGGCTAGCGGCCCAGGCGTTTCTCTAACACAATGTATAGACTCCATGAACTCACAAGGTCCCCTTTTATTTCACATCGATGACATCCGCAAACAAAAGAGCAAGGTATCAACTGGATATGTATCCAAAAAGTTTTGAAAGCGTTCCCTGTGACATCATGGTTCTGCTAACTCCTAGCATATAACTTTCATGGACAAGTCACAATGGTTCAGGATTATTAAGTGCAAGGAATAAAGTGTGCCATCAAGTTCATGAGAGCTTTACTAACTAACTTCCTCAAAACAGACAAACATTTTATTTGGAAGGAAACAAGGGATATAGAATATGCACTGAAATAGCAAATGATGCTAATAGGTAGGTGTGGTGGACATAGTGGAAATATTGGTTTTGGGGAGTTGGATGCACAAGTAGAGCTCATACTCAGTGCATGTGAAGGCTATCAATAGAGAGGGAGCGACAAACGAGAGAACAATAACTGTCATAATCATGCTTGCAACGAAACAAGACTAATTATGGCATGAAAGTGATACTAGAACTCTGAGGCAAAATAAATCATCGAGGCTTAATGACTATTGTTTAGTCATATGCATGCATGAGCATGTGCCAAGTCGATTCGCATGAAACTTCCAAAAGAGGATAGCAAAATATCATACCAAAATATGAATAAAACAATGCAAGAAAACGTTCATATGACATGCTACAAACTATTGGCAATCTGGAGCTAATCATAGTCAAGCAAGAACTGCGAAGCATCCATCAGTAACATACGCCTTACAATGAAAAGACTAAGCATGCTCACAATCATGAGTATATGTACAAAAATTAAAACAAATAGAGTTCATTACCAGCCTCTTACCACACCTCGAGTTGTCTTAATCTTCATTATTGGCCTTCAGTTGTGTGACTTGAATAATAACATGAAACCAAAATCCACTAAGGACGGCTGAAACCTGCAAAGAACTCACAAAACCAAAGAACAACAAATATTTTTGGTGTTTTCGATTTTTCAAACAAGCCAACAAAGCAAAAACAAACAAAGTTAAAACAAACCAAACAAAGCAAAATCTTTTTGGATTTTTCTTTTAAGGCAAACCAAGGCAAATAAGAAAACCAAGAGAAACAACGAAAATATTTTTGGTATTTTTGTATTTTTAAGAAAGCAGCAACAAAAAACCAAAAAGAAAGCGAAACAATGGATATACAAAGAACAGACCGAACATGATATATAGATGAGTGTGATGTTGGTACCTCCACCCAACCTTAGGCTTTTGTCCTAAGTGGGGCTCAATCCCATGGTTCCCAAGTAGGTGCACCTCCGTAGTATGATGAAGAGGCACCCTTGTCCTGATACGAGCTCGAGGACGTCACATCCCAAAATTTTCCAAATTTTGAAATGTTAAATATAAATGAACAAAAGAAATAAATTGTTGAAATTTAGGGTGAAAAGAAACTTTTTTTCTTCTGAATGGAAACATCAAAACCCTTCTTGAACAAAATTTTAATAAAAGGGAATCCAACAAAATTTCAAGCAAGTGAAATGCATTCATCAACGAATGTATCTCGAAATTTAAAGTTGGGAAAATAAGCCAAAACCCTAAAAACCTAATGGAAGAAAATCATTTCTAAGATCTCTCCAAGACTATGGATTTGATCCATATAAAAATCTATCAACAAACATTTATAGATGATCAATAATGATAAATAAAAATATTATAAAACCATAGAAATTGGTTTCATTAAATTTGGAACCTTGGATAAAAACTTATGAATTTAATAAGATAAAAGGAATTAATTTCCAAAGCTAATAAAGCCCCTATCTAAAATCCATGCGAAATCTTGAGAAAAATAATCTTGAAAGGATTTAAAAATATAAACAAATATTAAATAAAATTATACAAATTGGAATCACCAATTTTCGATCTTTAAATAAAAAGATATGGATTTTACAAGGCAAAGAGATAAATAAATAAATAAATAAGGAATATTTAAAAGCCAAATTAAATCTTGGCCAAATCCATAAGCAAATGTAATAAAGATAATCCAAATAAAATAAAGGGATCAAGAATATTCAAATAAAAGTATATGGGATTAAACCATATTCTAATTATATTTAAATGGGGACAAAATCCTTAAAGTAAATGATTAATTAAATCATGGGAAAAATAAGGGAAATTGCCAAGAGGATTAAAAGTTATCCAAATAACTTAAAAATAATAAATGAATAAATAAAAAGATTAATATGGATTGGAACCATATTTAAAATCCTATTTAGTAAAAGACAAAATGTCTATTTAAAATAAATAATAAACCCTAAGGGAATAAAAGAAATTATTCTCAATGGACTTTGTAATACATAAATAAACAGATTAAAAACCTACTAAATATTTGGAAAAGATTTGAAAAGAAATATGAAATCAAAAGAGTGTTTGAATTTGAAAACAGAAAAACAGAAAAGAAAAAGGAAAAACAATCAGAAAAAAATGAAAACAAAGCAGCCCACTAACCTACCAAGCCAACAGACCCATCTGGCCAAAGTAGAAGCCCACCTCTCCCTCTCTCGCCTAACCGTTATTTTCTAACATGGAAACAAACCCACTCAGCCACTGACCGCGTGGACCCATGCCACATAAGCATCATTGTCTCCACCCCTCGACCCGTTCCCCATTTCCTTCCCGGCCGTTTATGTTCTTGATTCCTCGCTTCTATTCGTTTGAATGTACCATGAATTCCTCCTCGCGACCGTTCCTTCTTAATCGACCCTCTCTCCTTTCCCCAGTTGCCACCCCACGAGAGCCCTCACTGTCTCCGGCAAGCTCCGGTAAGAATTCCGGCGAGATCGACCCTCCCCTTACCCCTAGTGCACGTGATCTCACTCCCCATCGATGTGCGCACCTGCCAGCACCTTCCCCTTGCCCGCGCGCGCCCCAGAGGCTCGGCAACGACGACGCCTTCTCGCCACCGCCTCCTTCTCCGACTCTGGCGACCTTTCCCCGTAAGCCCCATCCTACCCTCTCGCTCTGGATGGTACTCCTGCCTTCTCTATTTCTTTGCGCGTCTAACGTTTCCCTCATTTGGATTTTCCGTGGCCTGTAGCTTCGTCTCCGTCGAAGACCTTGCGCACCCGACTGCAGCAAGAACTACGGCGAGTGATTCAGGTCATCCTCATGCACCCTCTGCTCTCCGAAGACTACGTTGAGCATCAGCAACACCCTGCGAACCTGGTGAGCACCCCCTCCCTCTCCCTTCCTTCCTGGTTGCGCCACAATGCCGCAGCCCGAGCGCCGCCGCCGCGCCACCATTGTCAGCACCGCCAGGATATGGTCAAGACAATATGCGTCGTTAGATCTTGATCGAATGAGTGAGATTAGAACTTAACCGAAGGGGTATGAATGCATATGTTCCGCACGATTCTATTTAAATCTAACGATCCACATCACGCGATCCTACCGAAACGGTATGCACCAATAGGGTTAAGACACGTGGCTGATAGTTTGTTTTAAAAACAGAAACATTTCTATTAGATGTTTAGATTTGAAAAATTCATAACTTTTAATCCACACGTCCAAATTTTGCAAATTTTAGATCATTGGAATCACGAAAAAGAAACCTTTGCAACCATGTCATTTTTTTAGTGTTTTGCTTCTGTAAAAGAATTTGTTTTTGCAGAAACATTTCTAGGCCTATTTTGGTTATAAAAATTATTCTAAAAATGATTTTAGAGTAAAATCTTTTACAAATGATTTGTTTTGAACCTAATTACCATAAAAACCAACATTTGGATTTAAAAATATATTTTGTGACACTAAGGAATTATTCCTTTGAATAAAAAGCTTTTCTAGTAAAATAAAATTGGTGCTTGATTTAAAAATGAATTTTGAGTGAAACATTTTGTAACTGGATTTTTTTAAACACTTTGATCATAAACACTAACATTTGCGTGTAAAAATATATTTGGCTAAACACTACAAAATATTACTATGATTTAAATAATTTCTAACAAAACAAAAATGATTTAAATGGCCCATTTTCACTAACTTGATTTTAAATGGCTTTTCCACTTTTATAAATGACCAATAGGTGTTTTAAAATGTTTATACCCTATTATAAACCACCTTTCCAAATAAAACAATCTTTTGCATGCTTGCATGCATTGTTTTGTTTCTTTGTTGTATGTGATGAATTGTTTGAATGTTAGTTTGAATATTTGCTTCCTTGATTGAA
This sequence comes from Avena atlantica, assembly GCA_910589765.1. Taxonomy (NCBI): domain Eukaryota; kingdom Viridiplantae; phylum Streptophyta; class Magnoliopsida; order Poales; family Poaceae; genus Avena; species Avena atlantica. Next base: position 104,941,549 of record OU342733.1, on the reverse strand, counting down.
TTGTAGTGAACCTTGAAGAGTGTGACTATTGCAAGATCAAGGAGTGAACCTATATTCTCTACTAAAAAGGCAAGTGGCACTATCATCCATGTGCTACTATTTTCATTACACTTAGTGGAATTTTTGGAGTATGCATGATAGGACTACTAAGTTACTATGCTATGCTATGTCCTATTAGGAAATCCTTTATATCTAACTTAGTGGAAACATCATAGTTGTAGTATGCTTAGCCCTTCTATAGACTTGGGGTGGAATACCATGTTATGATTATATGAAGTGTTGGAAAAATATGTGTTTTATATAATAAAACAAGTACACAATGAATCACCTGGGTGGAATGTGGATACTCAATTGTGGATAAGGTGGCAACAAAGGGAACCATATATATATATGGCTATCTTTTTCGTGTCTGCACTAGAAGAAAACCACCCAGGGACTTAGAGATTGAACATGTTACTCGTACAGTGGCTTTCGTGTACAGCCACATGCTAAATTGGCACTGGCTTAGTCAATTACATAGTGGAAGATCCTTGCATTGGCACCTATTCAGGTTAACTAGAATTATGTATTGGAAATATATCCCTACATTCGTGCCTGGTAGGTCTGCTAGCATTATGTCTTGGGAGGACTTCTATGGAAAGACTTTGTGACATTCTCGATCTGCCGGTACTCCATTTGGTGTGTACTTATCCAGCGGACACTGGTGGCGTCAAGACGAGATTATGTCATGTGGTTAAAGTGTACAACTTCTGCAGAAGATCAAATTCTAAGTACTTAGTCGTGTCCCCGGTTACGGACAACTCTAAGCAACTAAGGCCTGAAGATGTGGAAGATCTCGACATTCCAATTTCTCAAAGTAAAACTTGATGGTGTCAACAAAGGATTAGAAGCACTTGGGGTTTTCCAAGGAGTTCAGAAATATTGTTAAAAGATCAAAACTATTTTGAAAATATAGGATAAAACCATATTTCTTTCTACAATTGAGCCTAAACCATACTTAGCCAAATATGCATATATTGATAGGATCCAACTTATTTCCACATAGTAGTGAAACTTGCCAATACAATTCAAATGTATTGACCCTTGTGGCTGTAACTTATTATGTTGCAGGTTTGTTTGATGTTAGTGAAGTGTGTTGAATAGGATTACAAGTCTACAACCAACATGATTGCCTGTGGCACTTTGAAGATGAAGGACTCCATGGTATATAGATTTTTTCTGCTGCATTGTAATGAGATAGCCATAAGAGCTATGTAAGAAGTAATGAATTATTTAATTCCTGGTTATAAAGTTGTATTATGACCTTTGTTTCTTGATATTACATCTTAAACTATGGATGCTAGGTATTGATCGAGGGACTAGCATTGTAAACACAGGGATCTCTACCTTATCAGGTTGGGACCTCTACAGATGGTATCAGAGCACTGTGTTGCCTGTAGGATTGTAACCCTAGGATTAGACAAAACCCCTTAGAAAAATAGGAGTTGTATTTGTTCCAAAACTTATTTACAAACAATCTTGTAAACAACTTGATGGACAAAGCCTCCACCATGACCAATGACTTCAACTTTAGTTTCACCAAGGACTTCAACTTGGACATCAGTGAGGACCACGAATGAGACCCAAGAGACATTAGATTGCCCACCAACTATCTAAGACATTGATATCATGTTAGTGTATGGATCATACCGACCTATGTGGTATGACTATACTAGGTTGATTGTTTCAATAAAATTGTCGTTTTATTTGATTTGTAAGTTAAACTTTTAAGTTGTTAAGTGATTATTTTCTTGTTGATTGTTTGATTGAACTTATTTGTTTTGTGTTGTGTGCTAGAACTTCTTTAGATCCATCTATCATTACTTATCCCTATTAAACCAACAGATGCCTCCCCGTCGTGCCAACCCCAACCAAAACAACAATAACATCATTCGCGAGATGCAGCAGTTGATCACATCTCAACCTCAACTGATGCAGATGATGACGCAACTTATGCAAAATCATAATCAGAACAACAATAACAACAACAACAATCAGAACAATCGTCCAGCATTTGACATGCTCACTAGATTTCTGAAACTGAGGCCTGCAAAGTTCTCTGGAACAACTGATCCAATGGTAGCCAATGACTGGTTACGTTCGGTGAACAAGGACTGTCGGCTGTCGGCTGGTTACGTTCGGTGAACAATGATAGGATCCATCTATCCAATGATCCAATGGTAGCCAATGACTGTCGGCTGCACCGATGAGGAAAAGTTAGGTTTGCAGCACATCGGCTCGAAGGACCATCAGCAACATGGTGGGACAACTTTCAGATCACCACTCCCCTTGAGGATGTAAGTTGGGCTATTTTTGAGGATGGTTTCCGTACAGCTCACATCTCATCCGGAGTGATGAACTTGAAGAAAAAGGAGTTCCACAACCTGAAACAACATCTGTCGTGGTATTGCCGACGAGTACGCCATGGAGGGGTCCTCACAGTGCGTGTTTAGAGACGTGGGGTAAGGCAGACGGTTGACGGGTACGAGGTAACACAGCTTACCCAGGTTCAGATCCCACAACGGTGGCGGAATCCTACTCCTGCTATAAATCACTATAAGGGCAATACGCCGAGTTACAGAGATAGGTTCGTTGTGCGAGGTTGTAAGATATTATTTCCTAAAGGCTCCCATAGGCCCGACTTATATAGTCGCCAGGTCCTAGGGTTACAGGGAAAAGTCCTAGCCGGACAGGTTACAGAGTCCTACACTGCCTATTACTAGTCTTGTGTATCTTGCACTCCAAGGCTTCGGGTACGTTGGTGACTCCACCGTAGCCTTCCTTTATCCGGCATGGGCCTCCTTTCTGGATCCATCTAACTGGGCCGCCCAATAGTCCATAGGCCATGCTACCGACTATGGGCCACCCGGGTTAGCCGGATAAGAGACATGCTATAAGGATACCCATATAGCATATCCCCAACAGTAGCCTCCGGAGAACTCCGAGATCTTGTGCCGTCTTGCCTCTTCACGTAGAATGCTCCGTCTAGATGGATGTCGGCAAATCGTCCAGCAACATCTTGTAGTCCTCCCAAATAACCCTGCAAGGCTTTCTCCGTCTTTGACTTGTAAGTCGGAGAAATGCTGAATCTTCTATCGTACAGTCTGATGCATCCGTCTATGTCGGAATCTTCGATGTGCCGGCTCATCTACCCATGTCAGCTAGGACGATGTAGGCTTAGGTCAGCAACGCCTCGTAACTCACACATGCAGAGAACGCAATCATATCCAATTTTCCCGCGCGAGCGATACGAACCATTGGCGGCGATGGTTGGAGACGTGCCAAAATTTCCGCGCACGTTCGCGAACACGTCGTCTACGCGGAAAACCGTCCGATCAAGCTGCACGAATCTTGACGTCGAGGATGATAAATAGTAACCATGGGTAAATCTCCACTTTTTACCTCATTCTTCTCGCATCATCTTCTTCCTTCAGCCGCGCGCCTCCTCGAGCTCCCCGCGAGAAACCTCGAAAAAACCATAGCTCCCATCTGCACCAGTTGCACCCATCCTTCACCCCATGGCTAGAAGCACCTCCCCATCAATGGCGGCGTCGAGCGAAGCTGCGGCGAAGCCAGCGAGCTCCATCGTCGTGCCCCCAGAGGGTCTGGTCATCCCCGCATCAGCGATGATCGAATCCACCGGCGGCGACCAAAACTTGGTGGCACTAGAGCCATTGGAGGAGGAGCCAGATTCGCGCAAGGGTGACTGGCGCGGCTCGGACATCACCGACCGCGACATCCAAGAGATGGTCGCCGAAGGCTACCTACCCGCGATGGAGGGGCTCGCCTGGCCGGTGGCGCCGGCTGGCGAGGTGACACCTTCTCCCCAAGCCGGAGAACAGGTGTACCTCAAAGCTCAGCTGGTACGCGGCGTTTCTCTGTCCATCTCCCACTTCTTCCTCTCCGTCTTAAACCACTATAGGGTCCAGCCCCACGACCTCTCCCCCAATAGTATCTTAGTGCTTAGCAACTTCGCGGCACTTAGCGAGGGATACTTAGGGATAAGGCCTAGGTTAGACCTTTTTGTGTACTTCTTCACCGTCAAACGTGAAGCCGGACATAGTAAGGAGGAGCTTAGGAACTGCAGCACCATAAGCTTCAAGATTCGACCTGGCCGGCGGTTCCCCGACATCGTCGGCCACGAGTCCTGCAAGAATTGGCAGCGGACATACTTCTACGTCCCCGACATTCCTCTGGCGGGCCGAGAAGTAACGTACCCGGACTTCGCGGATGGAGCCGCCGCTGAAGTTTCCACGTGGAGATCCCAAGCCTCCCTTCCCTCCGACCTCGACGCTTCTCGCACTATAAGGCGGATCGAATGGTTTGTAGAGACGGGTTTGACCGGCTTGGACCTAGCCATGTGCTGGTTCATCAGGCGAATCCAACCTCTGCAACACCTCGCGAAGTACATGCACGAGTATACCAGCGACAGAAGGGATAGCCTCCGCATCTCCGTGGATAACTTCTCGAGCGACTTCGTCAAGCTCCGCCTTAAGGACATCGCCAAGGTGAAGGATAAGAAGCGTGGCTTCACCATCACCTACAACATGTTCGTAGATGGCAAGTGCCCAAAGGTAGGTATTTATTTTCCGTATATGACATATGCTCCAGTTTTTTCGTCTTGACACTACCATCTTATCTAACACGGTGATTTCTTACTTAACAGCTTAGCGATCTAGATGAGGGCAACCTGGCTGCCCAAATCTATGATCCAAAGATGAAGGAAGTCACGGTCGTGTCCGACGACGAGGTCCCGTTGGTGCGAAAGCGGAAGAGCTCCACCTCTGACGCTGCCGACGGAGGCAAGAAGAAAAAGAAGGAGGGTGGAGCTTCCAAAAAGACTACCGTCGCCCTGGAGGCGAAAAAGAGAAGAACCACCGGGATCTTTGCCAAAGCACCCCCTAGTGTAAGCCTCTCATTCTCCGACATTGTCTATTTATCTGTCTTGCTCCTGTACTTATGCAGTTTGCATGTTTCAGGAAGAAACCCACGACCAGCCTCAAGAAGACCTCCAAATCTTTGGGGGCTTCTCGAAATATCAAAGACATGCTGCATCGCGACGCCTCCCCCGCCATCGCCCCTGCTACTCCTGCCGTCAAGCCTTCGTCTGCCCCGACAAGCTCTCCAGCTAAGGAGGCACCAGACCCTTCCGCCATGGAAGTGGACTCTGGCTCCTCTACCGAACTTGTTGTTGTCGGCGAGCAGGCGACGCAGGAGAGCACCACTCACCAAATGGCTGAAGCTCTGGCTAAGGATGCCATCGGTGGCGGAAAGGCGATGGTGGAAGCAGGTACTTCTGCCGAAGGGGGTTCCCTTGCTCCCCAGAAACCCTTTGAGCTTCCAAAGATAGTTTACCCGGTGCTTACGCCGAGTAACACAACTCTGGTTCCTGGAGGAGTACCGTCATCTCCGACATGCGGTCTTGAGGAGCTCCTCCGACAAGCAGAAATATTGCGAGGAAATAGCGTTTCCTTTGGCAAGCTGCTAGCCAAGAGAGCTACAAACCTCTCATCACACTTGTAAGTTTACTTTTCCTTTTGCTTTTCATATGAGTATCCCACTATAGCCCCCGAGGATGTAGACGGAAAACCATAGGTTTTGCATCTATATGCTCTAAGAGTGACTAAGTTAGAAAAAACTCTCACTGTAGCCCCCAAGCATTTAGATGGAATGAACTATTCCAACTAGATGTTTTAAGAGTAGCATACGCAGTGTTTATAATTTTTCAATATTGTAGCCCTCAAGCCTCTAGTTGTAACTGAATTAGTTCCGACTAGATGCTTAAAGAAAATCTAAGAAGATTCCGAGTTAAAAAAATTATACTGTATCCCCCAATCCTCCAATCGAGAACTGAATTAGCTCCGACTAGATGCTTAAAGAAGAGCTAAGCATATTGCTAAGTAAAAAACTGTCGCTGTAGCCCCCGAGCGTCTAGGTGGAAAATTTCCGACTATATGCTTCCAAGTAGACTAAACAATGGTTTAACTTTTTTTCTTTCTTCCACAGAACGAGAATGCTCGGAGGGTCATGGCCAACGACAAGTACGGGAAAATGCGCGCAGATCTTGAAGCCGAAAAGGGTAAAACTGCCATCTTCAAGGAACAGATCATCAAAAACAAGAGTCTGTTTTCTTTTTGCGCATTCCGTCTTGGTTTTGTGCCTACATTCTCCGAGTACTAATTGTGTACTTTGTTTTCTCCGACTTTGCAGAACATGTCGCCAAGGCCAAGGACATTGTCGAGCAGTCCAAGCACATCCAGCAGCTGGACAGCGAGAATAAGATCCTTAAGGAGGAGAGGAAAGAAATGCTGAAAATACATGAGGATTCCATGAAGGCCCTGTAGGAGGCCTCCGTGGAAATCAATCGCTTGAAGGAGGAGCTTGCGATCATAGAATATCAGAAGTAAGCTGCTGATGAGCAAAACCTTCGCCACAGCGAGGCGTATAAGCTCCTCCAACAAGAGAAAGAATCCCTGGAGGACACCCTCTGGCAGGCTAAGGCCAGCATCTTCAGTAAGTTTCCTTCGCCTTGTATTTCTGTAGTCTGGATACTTTAAATTTGTTGAATTCATGTGATCCTTGTCGGAATTTGCAGCTCCTATGGGTTTAACCCGATCGCCTCCTTCGGACAAGGAATGCATGATTCTGTCCGGGAACTTTATCGACACTGCCATCACCCAAGCCAAAGAGATTGCCAAGCCCCTTTAGATACACATCAAGGACTCGGACTCCGTCACAAGCTGGAAAGCTTCATGTGCATGGGCTGGCACAAGGATGGTGTTGTCAATGGTGAAGGAAACTACGAAGGTGCCGACATCGACACGATGACCTCTGGTATCCCCGACGTCGACGATGACGGCAAAGATATTGATCATGAAGCCATCCTGTCGTCCCTCGCGGGCTATGACACTAGAGTTGCCAAGTTGGTGGACATCGACGTCTTCGTGCCCATGAACACCATCGACAGCGTCAACCAAGATTCCTCCGAGTCCCACCACAGTGCTGATGTTGAGGGTGATTCTCCGGCTGGTGACGATGCTGCTTCCAGGTCTCCTGCGCCAAAGGAATGAAAAATACTTTGTAATATTTGTTTCACATTTGGTGTATGCGCGGAAAGAAACTTGGTGATGTAACTTAAGGAGGAAAACAATGGTTGTTATTTCCTACTACTTAAGAACTAGTTTCCAGCATGTATATATTTTTTTAAGCAAGTGCTGGCTTATCCATTACTTTGGTTCTTATGCTTGACTTTTCGTGAGTCGGAAGACTCGTTGTCGAAACCATGCGCTTAGGTGTTGATGCCCAATGGCACCGTCAATAACCTGAGCACGAATCGCCACAAGAAGTGCCGAAAGTCACTACTCCAGAATCCGCATAAAAACAACAAAGAACGTGTAGACCAGAAAACTTAAGATAACGCCCGTAGGCGGAATTTTCACAAGTGCAAACGCAATACTTGTGCATAAAGGTTTTACATGATCCAAAAATGAACACTAAAGGAGGTAAAAGACTTAGAAATATGAGTGAACCAAAGAGCTTTATTTCATTGAGCATATAAGAGATACACAATTAGATAAAAAATGCTAAGTGTAAAAAGGAAGTAGTTGTGCTATGTTCCATGGCCGATCAAGCTCCGGGTAGTCATCATCCGGGTCACGTCGCTTACGCTTATGATCCTCGTTGGGTCTATCCTTTAGCTCACGATTGTCAAAAAGGTAGTAAGACCCATTGAGTAGCGCCTTGCTTATGATGAACGGTCCTTCCCATGGCGGGGATAATTTGTGTGACTTCTTCTACTTAAGTCGGAGCACCAAATCCCCCTCTTTAAACGAGCGATGCCGAACGCGGCGACTATGGTAGTTGCGTAGCTTCTGCTGGTAGATAGCAGATCTTTGGCATGCCAAAACGCGCTCCCCCTCTAGAAGGTCCACATCTAGGCGTCTGGATCCTTCAGCGTCATCTTCGTCGTAGGCGGCAACTCTTGGTGCATCGTGGAGGATGTCGGAGGGCAGGATGGCTTCTGCTCCATATACCATGAAGTAAGGGGTGTAGCCGGTAGATCTGTTGGGTGTATTTCGTAAACTCCACAGCATAGATGGCAATTCTTCCGCCCAGGCTCCAACTGCTCTATGTAGCGGTGCCTCAAGACGTGGGATTGTGGGTGTGCCACAAATGCAAGGTCAAGTCGGATGCCTTTCTCCCAGCAATAGGCCTCCACTTCTCCGAGTGATAAATTGTTACAGTTGTCGATGATAATGCTGTGTGGGAGACCAAATCTCACCACTAGATCTCGGACGAACCTGAGGGCAGTTGCCCCATCAAGCTTTCTAATGGGTTTAGCTTCTATCCATTTAGTGAATTTGTCAACTGCTACAAGCAGATGCGTAAACCCACAAGGTGTCGTCTGTAACGGTCCCACCATGTCTAGCCCCTAGACTGCAAACGACCTAGTTATTGGTATTGTTCGTAGTTCTTCAGCAGGAACATGTGGTTGTCGGGCATAATACTGGCATCCCATGCATGTCTCAACCAGCTTGTCGGCGTCCGCCTTCGCGGTCAGCCAGTAGAATCCTTGCCGGAAGGCTTTGGCGACCAACAATCGAGGAGCGGCGTGATGCCCGCAATCTCCGAGATGGATTTCGCGCAGGATTTCCATACCTTCTAGCTGGGAAACACACCTTAGGTATACACCAGTAGTGCTCCTTTTTTAGAGTTGACCATTGATTATGGTATAACCCTTTGCTCCTCGTACTATTTTCCGTCTTTCGACTTCGTCGTCGGACAAAGTTCCGTGTTCGAGGTATTCCATCAACGGTTTTGTCCAAGCAGGAGGGACCTTGGTCACCATGTTGACGAAAGGGTTAGCTCTATTCGGGTTGTCGATGTCGGCTCCCTTCACGGATGGTGTGCGCAGGTTCTCTAGGAAAACTCCTGGCGGAATTCGTTTTGCGACCTATCCAAGCTTAGACAGCAGATCAGCCGCCTCGTTTTGTTCCCTAGGCACATACTTGATTTCGTAGCCCAAGAAGATCTTGTCTATCTCGTCCACTTCGTCTCGATATGCCACCATCATAGGGTTCCGCGCATTCCAGGTGCTAGCCACCTGCTGGGCAACCAAGTCGGAATCTCCGCAGAAAACTATGCGCTTGATGCCAATATCCTTGGCTACACGTAGTCCGTGAATGAGTGGATCTACAGAACATAGTTTAGCCTGTCTCATGTTGGTGAATGTAGCAATACACCAGCCCCCGAGCCGTTGAGCAGCTTTGATCCGTCAAAATGCATCACCCAGTACTCTGGTTCTGGAAACGGAGTAGCGTTTGCCATCTCCGTCCAATCTGCAACAAAATCCGCCAAGGCTTGTGACTTGATAGCGTCGCGTCTTTTGTAGGTGATCTCGAAGGTGGCAAGTTTAATGCCCCACTTCGCGACCCTTCCTATAGCGTCGCTGTTATTGATTATGTCGGACAGTGGAGTCTTTCTCACCACTATTATTGGGTGCTCCTGAAAGTAATGCCTCAGCTTCCGAGAATCAAGGAATACTCCATAAGCTATCTTTTGGTAATGCGGGTAACGCTGCTTAGACTCCGTCAAGACCTCGCTCACATAGTAAACTAGTCCTTGAACTCCGTCCTCATAGCCTGGTTCCTTCCGCTCTACCACGACGACGATGCTGATAACCCGGTTGGTTGCCGCCATGTAAATTAACAGGGGCTCTCCAGGCTCGGGTGCTGCAAGGATGGGCGCCGAGGAAAGAATCTCCTTGAGCTGCTTCAATGTTGCATCTGCTTCGTCTGTCCACATGAATTTGTCCGCCTTCTTCAGCAACTTGTACAGCGGTAGAGCCTTCTCTCCAAGTCGGATGACGAACCGACTAACTGCTGCAACACAACCAGTTAGTTGTTGAATGTGCTTTAGGCATGTCGGACGGTTTATGTTTAAGATGGCCTTGATTTTCTCTGGGTTGACCTTGATTCGACGTTGGTAAACGATGAAGCCCAACAATTTTGCCGGCTGGAACCCCGAAGACGCACTTCTTAGGGTTAAGCATCATGTTGTATTTCCGGAGATTATCAAAGGTTTCTTTTAAGTTGGAGATTATGTCGTTTGACTTTTTAGACATCACCTCAATATCGTCCACATAGGCGTGAACGTTCTGACAAATTTGTTCATGAAGGCAACATTGCATTGTCCGCTGGTAGGTAGCACCTGCGTTTTTCAGCCCAAAGGGCATCGTGACATAGAAAAACGTGCCGCATGGGGTAGAGAACAAAGTGGCCAATTGGTCTGACTTCCTCATCTTGATCTGGTGGTATCCGGAGTATGCATCGAGAAAACACAAAAGTTCCGAGCCAGCCGTCGAGTCAATGACTTGGTCAATGCGAGGAAAAGCAAACGGATATTTGGGACATGCTTTTTTCAAGCCGGTGTAATCAACGCACATTCTTAATTCATTGGTTGACTTTTTGGGGACAAGTACAGGATTGGCCACCCATTGGGTGTGAAGGACTTCTCGGATAAATCTAGCCTTCAGTAACCTAGCTATCTCTTTGTCAAATGCGCGTCTCTTCTCATCTCCAAAGCTTCGTAGAGGTTGTTTCACTGGTTTGCATTTTGGATCAATGTTTAAGCTTGCTCGGCAAGTTCCCTAGGTACACCTTTCATGTCGGCAGGTTGCCAGGCAAAGATGTCCCTATTCTCACAGAGGAACTCGACGAGCGCGCTTTCCTATTTGGGATCCAGGTTCGTCCCAATGCCGACGGTCTTGGAGGCATCGCCTACCACAAGTTCCACCGGCTTGGTCACGATGGTGGCCTTGAATGCAGGAGCGGAGTCGGAGATCTGCTTCTTCGACGCAGACATCTTTGAGTCATTGACCTTGCTCTAGATCTCTTTAAATTCTTCGCTGTAGAGGATAGCTTCTGCAATGGCTGCTTCATTGATCTCGTAGTCCCTTGCTTTGGTAAAGCTTCCGGCTACGGTGATGATACCGTTTGGTCTGGGTATCTTGAGTTTGTTGTAGACGAAGCATGGCTTGGCCATGAACGTGTGGAATAAGTCGCGGCTGAATATGACGTGGTACACGCTCTTCAAGGGAACCACCTCGAAGGTCATGTGCTCTTGGCGGTAATTATTAACATCGCCAAAGGCAACCTGAAGTGTAATGCACCCAAGGGACCGAGCCTCCCGACCAGGAACTACGCCGTGGAAGACGGTGTTGGTCCGCCTTAGGTTTGCCTCCGTCAAGTTCATCTTCTGCAGTGTATCTAGGTACATGATGTTGATGCTGCTTCCACTATCCACCATACATTTGGTGAACTGGTTATCCGTGGGCACAAGGTCAGGGTGGTCCGTCCTGTCCCAAGTTATTGGAACCTCCGACCAGCGCAGGTACTGGGGAACTGGGGGGAGAGTGGCCATCAGGATCCTCAGAGAGGTCTTCTGTTTTCGGACGGTGGGGGTGCCAGGGAAAGTGTGGTAGACTGGAGCCTTCTTTGCAAAGGGGTTCTTTCCCTCGTCGTCGCTCATGGCGGCGTGCTTGGGGTCAACGTCTTCGTCCATGTCACTTGAATCCTTGGACTCCTCCTCCTTCTTCTTCCCCTTGCCCTTGCCTCGCGGTCTGTTCTTTCGACTTCTCTTGTATCCGGACTCCGGGTCTTCCTTGAGGTCATTGACAAACTTGCAGTGTCGATTGGTATGGGTGGCCTTGCCATTGGCGTCGAGGTGTACAAGGCACGGAATATCGCGGTACTCCTCGTAGGTTTGGGGAACGCGGAGCGGCGCCGAGGTGGCTTGACTTCCTCCCTGCTGCCCACGACCAGCTCCCCTTCATCGGCCACTTGTCCGCCTTCTCCTCGTCCTGCAGAAGTCATAGCGACCATGTCGGTAGAGTTCTTTTCTTCTGGAGCGGTTTTCCACTTTGTACTGCTGTTCCTTCGAGATTGAGTTGGAACGGCCATTGCCGGCAGGGAGCTGCGAGCGTCGTCGTCGGCAGCTGCGAACTCACTAGCCAACCGAATCATCTGGTTCAAGTCAAGCTGGTGATTGTCCTGCAAGCGCTTCAGCTTATGTCGGAGCAGCGTGCCCCTTTCCAACCCATCAATGAAGGCAGCCATGGAGGTCTGAGCGTGCACTCCTGCCCAGGAATTCTTCATATCCAGCCAGCGGGAGAGGTAGGCGTGAGATGTCTCGTCTTTTTCTTGCACGCACCGCTGTAGATCGCCTACGGTGCAGGGACGCTTGTATGTACCCTCAAAGTTCTTGGTGAACGCTTCTTGCATGTCCAGCAGTTGTAGATAGATTTTTCCGGCAAGTCGTCGATCCATTGACGGGCCGTGCCTTCCAACATTAACGGGAGGTACTTGACGGCGATGTTGGGGTTGCCTCCGGCAATCTCCACTACGTTGCCATACTCCTGCAACTATGTGGCTGGTTTGGCGGTTTCGTCATAAGGCTTGATGGTCTTGTCAATCCGGAAACCTTTGGGGTAAGTTGCGGACCGTATTGCAGGTCCAAAGAAACATGGTCCCAGGTATGGTCCTTCCCGGGCCTCGTGGATCTTATCGATCCACGAACGAGCATCATATGGCTCCGTGTTCTTCTTCTTTTTGTGAACAGTGGATGGGCTGCGTGAACAACGCGGGCCTGCTCCGCCATGGTGAGTGCTTGGTGGTGACGGAGGCGGAGGTGGAGGTGGGTTAGCCTTCTTGTTGTTACCCTCCTGCGACACCTCATCCCTGTCACGGTTGCTTGTTGGACGTGGATGGTCATGGCGTGACCTGCTCTTGTGTCCTTGGTTGCATTCTTCGTCATGACCGGTCTGCTCCGCGTTGTTGTGGATGACGATGCCGCACTGCTTTGGTGGGGGCATATCCGTACGATGGTGAGCCTTGTAATCTTCGTGATGTCGGGGAGATCGGGGCGGTGGCGATGGGCGACGAGGTCGGGCCTTTTCTTCGTGGTCAGAGGATATGGGGATGGCTTCCTTCCTGTTGCGTGCATCCCTCCGTCTTTGTTCTGATGAACCCATCTGGGATCCGGCATCAAGAGGATATCTGTTCCTTGGCGGCTTGTACTGGCTAGATTGGCAGAGCGCTGCGTCAGACTCAAGCCTCTGAGAGGTGGCCTTTTCCTGCTGCTTCACCGCCTTGGCCACTAGGTCATACACCTGTTCCACTGCCTCAGGCGATCTATCCTGCTCCAAAAGGGTCTTGGCAACGGCGAGGTTAAGGAGTGGGGTGGGCATCACCTGCTTGCCTTCACTGTCAATGTATGGTTTGGCATTTGCCGGCTTCGAGGGAGCCCATCCTAGGTTGCGCCGTACACCAGGATCGTTGATGACGCGAGACTTCTGCTGCAGCAGCAAAGTCTTGCACTCGACCTCCATTGCTCTAGCTTTATCTATGGACTTCTGTGCGTTGACCAGATCTTGATCTAGTTGAGCGCCTTTCTTCGCGATGGCCTGCGCTTCCTCCAGCAACTGTTGGCGCTTCTCGTCAAGCTGGGTCACATTCCGGATATGAGCAACGGTGAGTGGCTCGACAAGGAGATTGCCGTACATCACTCTATCAGCTGGAGTAACTTGGGTTGCTGCCGACGTAGATGCTGGAGGCGGCAAGTTTGCGGTGTTGTTGTTTCTCGGTCCCGTGCCAAGTTCCTGCTGCTGCTGCACTAGGTTAGGAGGAGGAGGCATGGCTTTTGCACGATCATCGTCAGCAGCAATAAGTGGCCCCTTCCCCTTTTCCAGCGCCGTAGGCAGAGCTCGTCGGGGTTGATCTTCATCCATCGCCATCCCAATGGTGACGAACACCCCTTGGGACGTGATGGTTTTGTTGGCTTGCTCGTCGAACGAGTACTCCTCCTCCATCTCATGCATAGCGGAGTCTAGCTCTTCTGGACTGAAGTCTATCTTCTCTGAATCTGCACTAAAATCAGCATAAAGCGCGTCAATGACAGAGTCGGAGGGTGCCCGAACTTCCTCGATGACGGGCGGTGGAGGTGCAACGGCCTCGATGATGACTGGAGGTGGTGGTGCTGCTGCGACAACGGCGGCGGGAGGCGGCGGCGGCTGCTGAATCGGAGGTTCTCTGTCTCGGAGCGCAAGCTCCATTTGGGCTGCTGCGTCAGCTTCCGCATAGCTGTTGATGGTGCTCACCATCTCTTCGAGGGTAAGATGTCCTATTGCCTGTTGCCGTCTTAGAGAATGTCGGAGAAGCGTGCCACGGTCCAGTCCTTCCACGAAGTGATACAAAGCGTTATCATCGGGGTAGTGGGCCAGATCGGCTCGTATACAGAGCCACCTGGCCATGTAATCACGGGGGTTTTTGCCCTCTCTCTGAATGCAGCGTGCCAGATCGAAGATGGTAACCACGCCAACGAACTTGGATCTCTGCTGTCCAGACGCACGGACGAAGGTGGCAGATTTGCAGTGATCTTCCACCTTTATATCCTGCACAGGGGCGGTTTGGGTGGGCCTTGAATTTTTCCGATCTTTGCCGGCAAACTCCGAGGAGAGATCCGACATTGATCCTTCCGTGAACGTATCCTGCCCGTAGGCTGTCCGTGCAGGTCTTGATGCTTTCCGATCTTTGCCAGCAAACTCCGAAGAGAGATCCAACATTGATCCTTCCGCGAACGTATCCTGCCCGTAGGCGGTCCGTGCGGGTCTTGATGCTCCTCCGACTCCCAGGGAACTAGTGCCCAAGTCGGTTTCACCGATGAACAGGTGGATGTCTCTGATGGGAACGATCGAACACCGCATAGGGTTCGTCTTCGCCGGGATCCATAACTCGTCAGGAGGTACGATTGGAACGTTGCCGGAGAAGAGAACACGACCGATGGCTACGGTTTCGCCGATTCCGCAAAGATCTTGGTCCTCGCCCGCTGAAGAGCCTGAAGCGCCTCTTGCCCCACGGTGGGCGCCAACTGTCGTGGTATTGCCGACAAGTACACCATGGAGGGTTCCTCACAGTGCTTGTTTAGAGACGTGGGTTAAGGCGGACGGTTGACGGGTACGAGGTAACACAACTTACCCAGGTTTAGATCCCACAACGGTGTAGGAATCCTACTCCTGCTATAAATCACTATAAGGGCAATACACCGAGTTACAGAGATAGGTACGCTGTGCGAGGTTGTATGATATTGTGTCCTAAAGGCTCCCATAGACCCGACTTATATAGTCGCCAGGTCCTAGGGTTACAGGTAAAAGTCCTAGCCGGATAGTTTACAGATTCCTACACTGCCTATTACTAGTCTTGTGTATTTTGCACTCCAAGGCTCCAGGTACGTTGGTGACTCCACCGTAGCCTTCCTTTATCCAGCATGGGCCTCCCTTCTAGATCCATCTAACTGGGCCGCCCAACAGGCCATAGGCCATGCTACGTGGGCCACCCGGGTTAGCCGGATAACAGACATGCTATAAGGATACCCATATAGCATATCCCCAACAGCATCATCGCAGTGTGGCTGAGTACATTGAGGATTTCAACAATCTGGCACACTATGCACCGGATGAAGTTGATAAAAATGCTAAGAGGAAAGATAAATTCCTCGAAGGACTTAATGATGAGTTGAACCTGCAGCTGTTTGTTGCCTATGTTCCAACTTATCAATCACTCTGTGATAAAGCAACCATCTTGGAAAACAAGATGAAGCAAGTTGAGAACAGAGAGAGGAAGCATAACTTTGACAAGTATCACTCAGGATCATCACAAAAGAAGCGTTCATTCAAAAAGAACAATGGAGATTCTGGACCGCATCAGCATGAAGGAAATGGACACACTCATTATAAGAATCACCACAAGAACAATGGAAGTGATAATAATGGGAATGATACTGACAATGGAGATGACCTTGGTCAGAACCAACATGGCAATCCCAAGAAGAAATACATTAGCCAATTGCAGTGCTATAACTGCAAGGAACTTGGACGCTATGCATCAGACTGTCCTGAGAAGAAAAAGAATAAGGATGCTAGAAACTGCAATGGAAGCGATTCCAATGTGGCCCAGAAAGTACATGTGAACCACATCAACATGTATGGAACCCTTGAAGAATTAGATGATGTGGATGATAAGATTTAGCTAATTCAGTTGAGTCATATAAAGGATCCCATGTTTGGATATCAATTATTGAACCCATAGTCAAGTGAACCATCAATGTAACCCTACAAAAATTCCTTTTAAGGTGGTAGTACCCTAGTTGTCTTCAAGCCCACTTGTAACCTCTAGCCCTCCCAAATCTCGGGACGAGATTTCTTTTAAGGGTGGTAACCTGTCACATCCCAAAATATTCCAAATTTTGAAATGTGAAAAATAAATTTTGGGTGAAAAGAAACTTTTTGCTTCTGAATGGAAACATCAAAACCTTTCTTGAACAAAATTTGAATAAAAGGGAATCCAACAAAATTTCAAGAAAGTGAAATGCATTCATCAATGAAAGTATCTTGACATTTAAACTTGGGAAAATAAACCAAAACCCTAATGGAAGAAAATCATTTCCAAGATCTCTCCAATACTATGGATTTGTTCCATATAAAAATATATCAACAAACATTTATAGATGATTAAGAATGATAAATGAAAATATTATAAAACCATAGAAATTGGTTTATAAATTTGGAACCTTGGATAAAAACTTATGAATTTAATAAGATAAAAGGAATTAATTTCCAAAGATAATAAAGCCCCTATCTAAAATACATTCCAAATCTTGAGAAAAATAATCCTAAAAGGATTTAAAACATAAAACAAATATTATATAAAATTATACAAATTGGAATCACCAATTTTGGATCTTTAAATAAAAAGATATAGATTTTATAAGGTAGAGAGAGAAATAAATAAATAAATAAATAAAAAAATAAGGAATCTTTAAAAGCCAAATTAAACCTTGGCCAAATCCATAAGCAAATGGAATAAAGATAATCCAAATAAAATAAAGGGATAAAGAATATTCAAATAAAAGTAGATGATATTAAACCATATTCTAATTATATTTAAATGGGGACAAAATCCTTAAGGTAAATGATTAATTAAAGGACGCGACTACATCCAGGTCGACCTGGATTTAGCTTATAGCCAGGTTGCTCCGACCAGGATTTTTTTTCCTTTGTTGGACGCCGGAGGTCAGACAGCCACTAATATTTCTATTTTTGGAATAGAAAAAGCAAATGAGTTTTGTCTTTATTCTAAAAAATGGATACACTACTCAGCCTGCATGCACTTTATCCCATGTATATAATTACGAAATCCAAAAATTTAAAATATTTTCTAGCTCAAACCTTTTGTCCAATTCAAGATCTGTTTTTACCGTTGGGCTTGATGCGATGAGATCTTCAAAACTAGATCACATGTTGATATGTTTCGACTATTTTTTTAGAGGATGTAAGTTTGTGAAAGTTACATCCAATTTACAAAAATAATTATATCCAAGTTATCACAAAGTTACATCCAACAAAAAGTTACATCTGAATTAGCAAAAAAATTACATCATCCAATAAAAAGTTACATCTGAATTAGCAGAAAAAGTTACATCATCCAGCAAAAAAGTTACATCCTAGGTAGTAGAGAGAGTTACATCTAGCAAAAAGTTACATCCTCAAAAAAAGTCATCAAATATTAAAACGATCAGTACTCCTACTACGCGTACACCAAAGAAGCTACATGGGACTTAGGCTGCGGGCCGAGGGATTGTTGTGCGCCGTTGGATCCGAATCGTGCGATGCCAACACGTGACCTGACTGTAGTCTAGAACCAGGTCAGTCTAGAGTTAGATTTCCCGTTAATTAAATCATGGGAAAAATAATGGAAATTGCCAAGAGGATTAAAGTTATCCAAATAACTTAAAAAGAATAAAAGAATAAATAAAAAGATTAATATGGATTGGAACCATATTTAAAATCCTATTTAGTAAAAGACAAAATGTCTATTTAAAATAAATAATAAACCCTAAGGGAATAAAAGAAATTATTCTAAAATTGAATTTATAATACATAAATAAAGATATTAAAAACCTACTAAATATTTGGAAAAGATTTGAAAAAGAAATCTGCAATCAAAAGAGTATTTGAATTTGAAAACAAAAAAATCAGAAAAGAAAAAGGAAAAAGAATCATAGAAAAAGAATCATAAAAAGAAAACAAAGCAGCCCACTAACCTACCCAGCCAACAGACTCATCTTGCCCAACTAGAAGCCCACCTCCCCCTCTCTCCCCTAACTGTTATTTTCTCACACGCAAACAAACCCACTCAGCCACTGACCGCGAGGACCCATAGCCACATTAGCATCATCGTATCCACCCCTCAACCCGTTCCCCATTTTCTTCCCGGCCGTTTCTATTCTTGATTCCTCGCTTCTATTCGTTTGAATGTGCTAGTAATTCCGCCCCGAGACTGTGCCTTCTTAATCGCCCCTCTCTCCTCTCTCTCTTTTCCCCAGTTTCCACCCCACGAGAGCCCCCAGGCTACCCCTAATTTTGCTCGAACCCTGATTGTCTCCGGCAAGCTCCTGTAAGAATTCCGGCGAGCTCGACCCTCTCCTTATCCCCTCGACGTGCGCACCTTCCAGCACCTTCCCCTTGCCCGCGCGCGACCCAGAGGCTCAGCAACAACGATGCCTTCTCGCCACCGCCTCCTGCTCCGACTCTGGCGAACTTTCCCTGTAAGCCCCGTCCTCCCCTCTCGCTCTGGATGGTACTCCTGCCTTCTCTGTTTCCTTGCGCTTCTAACGTTTCCCTCGTTTGGCTTTCCCGTGGCCTGTAGCTTCGTCTTCGTCGAATACCGTGCACACCCGATGTCAGCAAGAACTCTGGCGAGCGATTCAGGTCATCCTCTTGCGCCCCCTGCTCTCTGAAGACCATGTTGAGCATCAGATATAACCTACGAACCTGGTGAGCACCCCCTCCCTCTCCCTTGCTTCCTGGTTGCGCCAGAACGCCGCAGCCCGAGCGCCACTATATTTGGCTAAACACTACAAAATATTACTTTGATTTAAATCATTTCTAACAAAACAAAAATGATTTAAATGGCCCATTTTCACTAACTTTATTTTAATTGGCTTTGCCACTTTTATAAATGTCCAATAGGTGTTTTAAAATGTTTATATCCTATTATAAACCACCTTTCCAAATAAAACAATCTTTTGCATGCTTGCATGCATTGTTTTGTTTCTTTATTTTATGTGATGAATTGTTTGAATGTTAGTTTGAATATTTTCTTGCTTGATTGAATTGTAGTGAACCTTTAAGAGTGTGAGTATTGCAAGATCAAGGAGTGAACCTATATTCTCTACTAAAAAGGCAAGTAGCACTATCATCGATGTCCTACTATTTTCATTACACTTAGTGGAATTTTTGGAGTATGCATGATATGACTACTATGTTACTATGATATGCTATGTCCTATTAGGAAATCATTTATATCTACCTTAGTGGAAACATCATAGTTGTAGTATGCTTAGCCCTGCTATAGACTTGGGGTGGAATAACATGTTATGATTATATGAAGTGTTGGAAAAATATATGTTTTATATAATAAAACAAGTACTCATTGAATCACCTGGGTGGAATGTGGATACTCAATTGTGGATAAGGTGGCAACAAAGGGAACCACATATATATGGCTATCTTTTTCGTGTCTGCACTATAAGAAAACCAGCCAGGGACTTAGATATTGAACAAGTTTCTCGTATAGTGGCTTCCGTGTACAACCAAATGCTAAATGGGCACTGGCTTAGTCAATTACATAGTGGAAGACCCTTGGATTGGCACCTATTCAGGTTAACTAGAATTATGTATTGGAAATATATCCCTACATTGGTGTCTGGTAGACGTTTTAGAATTATGTCTTGGGAGGACTTCTATGGAAAGACTTTTTGACATTCTCGATCTTCCGGTACTCCATTTGGTGTGTACTTATCCAGTGGCCACTCGTGGCGTCAAGACGAGATTGTGTTATGTGGGTAAAGTGTACAACTTCTGAAGAAGATCAAATTCTAACTACTTAGCTGTGTCCCCGGTTATGGACAACTCTGAGCAATTAAGGCCTGAAGCTATGGAAGATCTCGACATTCCAATTTCTCAAAATAAAACTTGATGGTGTCAACAAAGGATTAGAAGCACTTGGAGTTTGCCAAGGAGTTCAGAAAGATTGTTAAAAGATCAAAACTATTTTGAAAAGATAGAATAAAACCATATTGCTTTCTACAAATGAGCCTAAACCCTATTTAGCCAAATATGCATATATTGATAGGATCCAACTTATTTCCACATAGTAGTGAAACTTGCCAATACAATTCAAATGTATTGACCCTTTTGGCTGTAACTCATTATGTTGCAGGTTTATTTGATGTTAGTGAAGTGTGTTGAATAGGATTACATGTCTATAGCCAACATGATTGCCTGTGGCCCTTTGAAGATGAAGGACTCCATGCTATACAGATTTTTTCTGCTGCATTGTAATTAGATAGCCATAATAGCTATATAAGACGTAATGAATTATTTTATTCCTGGTTATAAAGTTATATTATGACCTTTATTTCTTGGTATTACATCTTAAACTATGGATGCTAGCTATTGATCCAGGGACTAGCATTGTAAACACAGGGATCTCTACCTTATCAGGTTGGGACCTCTACAGAGGACTATAACATCCTAGATTTTATATTAAGGTGTTACTAGAAGCATGCATCATCCTTGCATCATTGCATCCTACAGGTTAAATTTACATCAAAAACCCTATCACCAAACCCTAACAAAACGCTAATAATAATTCCTATCTATGAGCAAGAAGGGTGCTACCTTGCTTGACCTTCCTAAAGCTTTGTAAAAATAATATTTTCTGGTTCTATGATGACCACCTTATTATTACAAAATTTTAGAAACTAGTTTCATTAGTTTTGGGCTTGTTATGCAAAAGTTATTTAAGATTTAGTAAAATAGAAAAATGGAAAAAGAAAAAGAATAACAAAAAACTAAATAACCTAAGCGGGCCGGCTAGGCCATCCCGCGACCAATCTACCGCCACGCCTGGCAGCAAGCGCCGCACAGCACGTGGGCCAGCCCGCCCCTTCCAGCTGTCCTGCAGCCCCCGCAGCGCGCAGCCGCTGATGTGGGGGCCCCACCCCGTCGTCGTCCTCATAGAGACCGTGACGAACACGCCCCCCTCTGCCGCGAACGACGATTGGATCAACCCGAATCCCAACTGTTTTCGTCCACCCCCTCCTCCAAGTCTCTGGACTATAAAGGCCCGACCCCCTCTCATCGTTTCCCCCTCAAAAAACCCTAGCTAAACACGCCGAATCGCTGCCGATTTCGAGCCGCCATTGTCGCTGCCGAAGCTCGGAGCTCACGGTTGAGCACAGCATCACCCCGGGAACATGCCAGGACGCCGCCGCCCATCGCCACCAATGCCACTGCCTCCCATCGCCACTGTCGTTGCCCTGTAAGACGCCGTCGTCTCCCCGTCTGTTAGATCGAGAACCGGCGGTTTAGATTAGACCATGTTAAGAGAAGGGGTACCGACGGATCGCGTGGTGCCGCATGACACGCTTGCATCAGCACAGTATCAGCGCCGCGTCACCTAGCTGGACCAACCAGGAGCTGCCACTTGTCGCGGATCTGTTAGGGTTAGTTTGGAAATTGGCAGATTATGCTTAAATCTTGCAAAATACATATAAATTCAACCACTTGGCCAAAAATCGCGTATAATATACCGTTGGATTCAAAAAATTGTGTAGAACACAGATCTGAAATAATTTTGTTTTTTTGCAATAGTATTTTCTGTGTAGTATTTAATCTCTAGTTTAGAGTATTTAATTCATAGAAAAAAAGAGAACTCCATTTTAGTTGATTCTTGTTGCATTGGCTTTGTTATTACAATAACTACTGACTGAAATTATAAAATCTTGCTTAGAATATTTAGATCTGATTCGGGGCTGATTAGATGGTTGGATCTCCTGATGAGCCTATAAATTAAAGTAATTATCCAAATCGATTAAAATCTGCGGGAAATTAATACTAACAATATCCCCAACACATTAGCAACCAAAGAAGGATACCTTGGTCAAATTAGAACACAATCTTGCATATTACCATGTTGCATGCATGCATATTATTTCTATAGCATTATTTTGTGCAAGTTGTGATTAGATCCTCCTTTGTGTTTCGTTAGATTGTTTGGAGTGCGCTAAGGAGTACTATTCTCTAGAGTGCTGCTCGGATCAAGGAAAGTTACACCACTTGTTCATATTTTTGTCCTAGATTTATTCTATGCATGTGATCCTCAAAATTTTGTAGTATGCATGTGAAGGATGTTCTAGTACAATTTTCTTAGTATTATTTTGCAAGTGTGATGATTTTTGTAGTATGCCATGAGTAGCTCTGTGCTTAGGATTTTTCCCTTCCTAATAGGTTCCCCTGTTTTTGCTAAGTACTACTTGCTATGCAATATATATAAAGTACCGTTTGGGGGTTTGAAAGACAATGAATTTTTCTAAGTGTAAAGGCTATCTTGAGTAATCTTTTCTTCTCAAATCCACTTCAAAATAAAAACTAAGTTTTATTCTGGGCGGAATGGTTGTCGGGAAAACGAGTGAGATTTTGGTGGAGGACGTCCGCCCAGGAATCAAAGAAGTTTTCCATGTTTCAGAATTTAGAAGCTTCTAGTGCAACCACAATACATATGGGCACTCTGTCTTGGCCTAGACCTTAGTGGGAAACCTCACCGGGGTACCAATATTTGGAGGTTCTCGACACGGTTGGATACAGTTGGTAGAGGGGATACAAAGGGTAAGCCTCGCCATGGTCTTGTCTGTAAAAGGACTTGATCATGGATTGTGGGTAAAGTGCACAAACTCTCAAGAGTATTGTAATCTGATCGATCAGCCGTGTTATTTGAGCTAGCTTAATGCTAAGAAAATTTGTAATAATTTCATACTCTGGATTCCTCGTGTAATAATGACTTTTTGTTTTACATGATATTCATGGACTGTGAGTGCTAGCTTATGATCCAGGGACTAGCATGTAAATCACACGGACATATGATATTTATTGATCCAAGGTCACAACAGATGGTATCAGAGCACATCGTTTCCTATCGGACGTGACCCTAGGATTGGAAGCAACTTTAACTTATGTGCCTTACGTTTTCTTCTAAGTTGTTATCACGCACTTCTAGTACCTGCTTTTCCTCTACTTGTTTAAGTATCTAATATTCATTCCTCTAACTTAAAGATGACGAGCTTCTTCGATGAAACCATCACGGACATCGAGCCCCTTCGCTTTGGTGGATGCCTCATGGACCTCCTCACACGTTTGGAATTTCCCCTGCCAACTATCCAGGGAAGCCCAATGATGAAACCCCACAAGAACGGCTGCTGGGGAGTCAAAGTAATCCAGCTAGGACGAGATCGAGGAGAGCGCCCGGAGGAGGACATAGCAATCCACATCATTAGCGACTCCAAGGAGAAGGCCCTTAGCATCAGCTTGCAGCAGCTCATTGGTCGCCTATGTGGACGCCATCAAGAATATCTCCATGGACACCACGGTGGCCTTTTTGGAAGATGTGATGAGGAAGGAGTTCCCATGGAGTTGACCTTTGAAGAAAGGGCTTCTATGAAGCGCCGAAGGACGCAATACCAAGACTTGGAGTGCCACATCCATGACCTTGAAAAAGGTATCTCCCTCGAGATGCTAAGGAACGATGATCTATGCACACTCATCAAGGAGAAGGAGGAAATAATCAAGCAGCAGCAGGAGGCAATGAAGGCCCAGGAGATGAAGTTCCAGGACCAAAAGAAGAAGTTCACTAACCAAGAGAAGAGGTGATAAATACGAACAAGAGGATTAGGGAACTCAAGAAGGAGATCGAGGACACGGATGTGCAGACGGAGGGCCTTTGCAAGATAATCAATGAAGTGCGTGCTTCCAAGACGGACTTGGTAAAGCAACTTGAAGCCGCGAAGAAGTCAAGCCTAGTGTAAGAACTGCAGGGCAAGAAGGAGGGACTTCAGGAGCAGCTAGAAGCTACTACCAAGAAGATGCAAGAAGATATAAAGGACCTCCAAGAGAATATTGAAGCCACCACAAAGGAGATGGAGCTGTACAAGTCAACCCTAGAGCAGGAGGGCTACTCGTTCGACGACGAGGAAGAGGAAGGCGTGGAAGATGTTTAGAAGTTGGACCACCTTTAAATTCTATAGTGGAATGTTATTCGCGATTGTAATAAATACCAAGACATGTTTGTTTTAGTTAAACATGGATGATTTATGTGTTTTACTTGTGCTGCTTATGCCTTGTGTGTCTTGTGTGTTTTCATAAGGGTAGGAGTTTGCTACTTAGTCCTTCTGTCTATTCCTTAACTTGTTTCTCAAACCCCACAAATGCCGCTAAGACGTGCGAACACTGAAATCCCTCTAGATATTGCACAACTTTTGGCCACTCAGAACCAGCTGATCCAACTGCTCACTCAAATTATGCAAAACAACAACGCGCCACCTCCGCCACCCCCACCACCTCAACAGGATCGCTTGACTCAGTTTTTGAGGTTGAACCCACCTACATTCACGAGCAGCGCTGAACCAATCATTCCAGATGACTGGCTCTGCACAATTAACAAAAAGTTAGACACCATGCAAGCTGTCGGAGCCGACATGGTGCATTATGCCGCGCACCAACTTGAAGGACCTGCTGTAGAATGGTGGGATAACTATCAAGTCACCCACCTGGATATTGAAGCTATCACCTAGAATCGGTTCGAGATAGCCTTCTGCACTCATCATGTGGCCGCTGGTGTCATGACTCTGAAAAGGCGCGAGTTTCGCGACTTACACCAGCTGCACCGTTCTGTCACTGAGTATGGTGAGCTTTTCAACAAACTAGCCCGTTATGAACCCGATAATGTTTCCACTGATGCCAAGAGGTAGGAGGAATTCTTAAGAGGACTCAATGATGAGGTATCTATTCAGCTTGTGGCTCAGAAGTTTGACAACTTTCAGGAACTCTTGGAAAGGGCCATTGTGGTTGAATCCAAAAGGAAGAGCATAGATAACGACAAGAGGAAGTCTAACCCTCACAAGCACTCTGTTCCGTACTAGAAGCAGCGCACTTCATCACCACCACTGACGTGGTATTGCCGACGAGTACGCCATGGAGGGGTCCTCACAGTGCGTGTTTAGAGACGTGGGGGAAGGCAGACGGTTGACGGGTACGAGGTAACACAGCTTACCCAGGTTCAGGTTCTGCTATAAATCACTATAAGGGCAATACGCCGAGTTACAGGGATTGGTTCGCTGTGCGAGGTGTGTGCTAATCGCTACTGGATTGTCTGATATTGTGCCCTAAAGGCTCCCATAGGCCCGACTTATATAGTCGCCAGGTCCTAGGGTTACAGGGAAAAGTCCTAGCCGGACATGTTACAGAGTCCTACACCATCTATTACTAGTCTTGTGTATCTTGCACTCCAAGGATCCGGATACGTCGGTGACTCCAACCGTAGCCTTCCTTTATCCAGCACGGGCCTCCCTTCTGGATCCATCTAACTGGGCCGCCCAATAGTCCATAGGCCATGGTACCGACTATGGTCCACCCGGGTTATTCGGATAGGATACATGCTATGAGGATACCCATATATCATATCCCCAACAACCACCTTATAACAGTAATGGCCACAACCATAACAGTCATCACCATGGCGGTCAGAAACACAATGGGCATAAGCACCGCAATGGGAATGGAAGCAATCGAAAGGATCTCAGTGAAGTGACATGCTTTAAGTGCAACAAGACAGGGCACTATGCAACTACTTGCCCCGAGAAAAAGAATGGGAATGGCAATGTGAATGGGAATGGACACAACCATGGTAATGGAAACGGGAAGAAGCCAAATATGTTTGTCAAAGCCAGAGTGAATCATGTCTCCATGGAGGATGCTTGTGATGCACCGGACTCCGTGATTGGTAAGTTCAAGCTCAATTCCATTCCCGCAGTTGTTCTTTTTGATACTGGTGCATCACATTGATTCATATCAAGGGTATTTGTGGATAGAGGCAAGATACCTACGAAGACTATAAATTCTCCCCTAAGGGTAAGTTCTCCTAGAGGAGAAATAGTGGCAAACTCTGGTTGCCGGGGGTTAGAACTAAGGATTGGGACACACCTCTTCCCCACAAGTCTAGTAGTTCTGGAGTCACAAGGATTAGACATAATCTTGGGCATGAATTGGATGACCGAATATGAAGGAGTCATAGATTGTGCCAAAAGTACAATCACGCTCACAACACCGGAAGGGAAGAGGATTCGTATCAAGTCAAATTTTGCACTTAAGGAAGTTCTGTTGAATTCTCTTAAGGGGGTTAGTTTGGAGGATGTACCCATTGTGAAGGAATAGCCAGATGTATTTCCGGAAAAGTTACCTAGGATGCCTCCCGACCGTGATATTGAGTTTCTCATTGACTTGATGGCAGGAACAGGGCCGATAGCCAAGAGACCATACAAGATGGATGTGTACGAGTTGAAGGAACTCAATAAACAGCTTAGGGAACAATTGGACAAGGGATTCATCCAACCTAGCG
This sequence comes from Avena atlantica, assembly GCA_910589765.1. Classification (NCBI taxonomy): domain Eukaryota; kingdom Viridiplantae; phylum Streptophyta; class Magnoliopsida; order Poales; family Poaceae; genus Avena; species Avena atlantica. The sequence goes on along the minus strand of OU342733.1, from coordinate 104,914,943 downwards.
CATCATCTTAGGGAGCGCCTGTCCTATTCATGGAAAAGAAGGATAAAACCAAGAGGTTAGTTGTGGACTACCGCTCGTTGAATGAAGTGACAATCAAGAACAAGTACCCTTTGCCTAACATCAATGACTTGTTCGATTAGTTAAAGGGAGACAGTGTGTTCTCAGAGATCGATCTGCGATCAGATTACTTTCAGCTAAAGATTCGAGAACAGGATGTGCCCAAAATAGCCTTCACCACAAGATATGGGTTGTATGAATACACTGTGATGTCGTTTGGTCTAACCAATGCCCCGACATACTTCATGACCTTGATGAACAAGGTGTTCATGGAATATTTGGACAAGTTTATCGTGGAATTCATATATGATATACTTATATACTCCAAGGATGAGAAGGAACATGAGAAGCATCTGCACCTAATTATGGAGAATCTAAGGGGACACAAGGTGTATGCCAAGTTCAGCAGGTGTGAGTTCTGGTTAAAAGAAGTGGGTTTCCTTGGTCATGTTGTGTCGGCAAAAGGAGTTGTCTAGACCCTAGTAAGGTAGCTTCTTTAACTGAGTGGGAGTCGCCCAAGAATGTGGGAGATATTAGGAGTTTATTGGGCCTAGCAGGATATTACCGGAGGTTCATTGAAAACTTTTCCAAAATAGCAAAACCCATGACATAACTGTTGAAGAAGGAAAATAAATTCCTATGGACAGAGGCATGTGAAGCAAGCTTCCAAGAGTTGAAGAAACGCCTCGTAACGTCACAATGTTCTGTGTCTGCCTGATATCCAAAAGGATTTCGAAGTCTATTGTGACGCTTCTCGGCAAGGACTTGGAAGTGTACTGATACATGATGGGAAGGTAGTATCCTATGCCCCTCAACAAATTAAGAACCACGAACACAACTACCCCACACATGATTTGGAACTTGCATCTATGGTACATGCACTCAAGGTATGGAGACACTACCTCATGGGCAAACATTGTGATGTGTTCACGGATCATAAGAGTTTGAAGTACATATTCACCCAAAAGGAGTTGAATATGAGGCAAAGAAGATGGCTTGAACTGATTAAGGATTATGACTTGGATTTACAGTACCACCACGGAAAGGCTAATGTAGTAGCTGATGCCTTAAGTCGTAAAGTTTATGTGAATGGACTTACCACAGGGGAACTCCTAGAGGATTTATGCAAGCAGTTTAAAGATCTCAGTCTAGAAATAGTTTCGAAAGGACACGTAGCGACTATGGAAATAGTGTCTACTCTTCAAGAGAGAATCAAGCAAGCACAAAATGGAGATAAATAATTGGAGGAAATAAGAGTCAAAATAAGTGAAGGGCAGGCAAAAGATTTCAGTCTGGATGAACAAGGAACTCTTTGCTACGGAAAGAGTTTGTGCGTTCCCAATGACTCCGATATCAGAAAGTTGATTTTACAAGAGGCTCACGATTCACCATACTCAATTCATCTGGGTAACACAAAAATGTACATGGATGTGAAGGATAGATTCTGGTGGAACAATTTGAAAAGGGAAATTGCTGATTATATTTCCCTGTGTGATGTATGCAAAAGGGTTAAGGTAGAGCATCAGGAACCGGCCGGGTTGCTGCAACTAGTACCTATACCCGACTGGAAGTGGGACAAAGTAGGCATGGACTTTATCACGGGAATGCCCCGGACTCCTTCAGGATTTTATTCTACCTAGGTAGTGGTGGACCACTTTACCAAAGTGGCTCACTTTATCCCCGTAAAGACCACATACACAAGTGCTAAGCTTGCCAAGATATATATGTCAAGAATTGTGAGTCTGCATGGTGTTCCCAAGGGAATTGTGTCAGATAGAGGCGCCCAGTTCACTTCAATGTTTTAGCAACAACTACATGAGTCTCTCGGAACCAGACTAGAATCCAGTACTGCTTTCCACCCTCAAACATATGGCCAAACAGAGAGGGTGAACCAGATTCTGGATGATATGTTGAGAGCTTGCGCACTAGACTATGGGTCTAGTTGGGAGGATAACTTGCCATATGCTGAGTTCTCGTACAACAACATTTACCAAACAAGTATCAAGATGGCTCTGTTTGAAGTTCTATATGGAAGGAAGTGTAGGACTCCACTGTTATGGAGTGGAGTTGGAGAACGTAGTCTGTTTGGACCTAAATTGATCAAGGATGCCGAGGAAAAGGTATGGCAGATTCAAGATAGGCTAAAGGTAGCCCAATCCCGACAAAATAGCTACGCTGACTCCAAGCGCAGAGATGTTACTTATAAAGCAGGGGACCGTGCGTACCTCCGAATTTCACCACTACGAGGAGTCAAGAGGTTTGGAATCAAGGGTAAGTTAGCCCCACGATTCATAGGACCATATAAGGTTCTGGCCAATAGGGGAGAAGTTGCTTATCAGTTGGAGTTACCAGAAGGACTGACTGTTCATGATGTGTTTCATGTGTCACAACTAAACAAGTGCCACCCGAAAATGGCGAAAACACCGCTAAGGGATATAGTTCCCCTATATGAGGTTCAATTGGAGAATGACCTTACGTATGAGGAAAAACCCATCAAAATATTGGAAACAGTCGAAAGTATTACCCGTACCAAGATTATCAGATTCTGCAAAGTCCAATGGAACCACCATTCCGAGGAAGAATCCATGCGGGAATGTGAAGAAGATTTGAAGGCGGAACACCCACATATATTTGCTAGCCAACCCGAATCTCGGGGACGAGATTCTTCTTAAGGGGGGTGGGTTTGTAACATCCTAGATTTTATATTAAGGTGTTACTAGAAGCATGCATCATCCTTGCATCCTACAAGTTAAATTTACATCAAAAACCCTATCACCAAACCCTAACAAAACCCTATTCAAAATTCCTATCTATGAGTAAGAAGGGTGCTACCTTTATTGACCTTCCTAAAGCTTTGTAAAAATAATATTTTCTGGTTCTATAATGACCACCTTATTATTACAAAAATTTAGAAACTGGTTTCACCAGTTTTGGGTTTGTTATGCAAAAGTTATTAAAGATTTAGTAAAACAGAAAAATGGAAAATGAAAAAGAATAACAAAAAAACTAACTAACCTAAGCGGGCCAGCTAGGCCAGCCCGCGACCTATCTACCGCCGCTCCTGGCAGCAAGTGCCGCACAGCGCGTGGGCCGGCCCGCCCCTTCCAGCCATCTCGCGGCCCACACAGCGCGCAACCGATGATGCGGGGGCCCCACCCCGTCGTCGTCCTTGTAGAGACCGTGACGAACACGCCCCCCCCCTCTGCGGCGAACGATGATCAGATAAACTCGAATCCCAACTATTTCCGGCCACGCCCTCCTCCAAGTCTCTAGACTATCAAGGCCCGACCCCCTCTCGTCTTTTCCCCCTTGAAAAACCCTATCTAAATACGTCGAATCGCTGCCGATTTCGAGCCGCCATTGTCGCCGCCGAAGCTCGGAGCTCACGGTTGAGCACCACCCCTGTCGTCCCTTGGCCCTTTATCAACAAGCATGCTAGTGCAACACCTCCTCAACCCGTTCCTTCCTTTCCTTCCCTTGTGCAGCACGTCACCGAGAATTGCTCGTCGACACGTCGCCGGAGCTCGTGGACGCCAGCGGAGGTTTGCAGCGGGAGGAGGAGGAGGACAACACTGTCCGTCCAAGGAGGACCGCGAGAAGCTGCTGCATCTCGTCGACCACACCATCGCCCTGGGAACACGCCAGGACGCCGCTGCACGTCACCACCGACGCCACCGCCGCCCGTCACCGCCGTCGTTGCCCTGTGAGTCGCCGTCGTCTGCCCGTCCGTTAGATCGAGAACCGGCGGTTTAGATTAGACGATCTTAAGCGAAGGGGTACCGAAGAATCGCATGGTGCCGCGTGGAACGCTCGCGTCAGCGCCGCGTCACCTAGTCGGGCCAACCAGGAGCTGCCATTTGTCGCAGATCTGTTAGTGTTAGTTTTGAAATTGGCAGATTATGTTTAAATCTTGCAAAATTCATAGAAATTCAACCACTTGGCCAAATATAGCGTATAACATACCATTGAATTCACAAAATTGTGTAGAACACAAGTATGAAATAATTTTGTGTTTTTGCAGTAGTATTTTCTCTATAGGATTTAATCTCTAGTTTGGAGTATTTAATTCATAGAAAAATAATTATAACTCCGTTTTAGTTGATTATTGTTGCGTTGGCTTTGTTTTTACAATGCCTACTGACTAAAATTTTAAAATATTGGTTATGATCTTTAGATCTGATTCGGGGCTGATTATATGGTTGGATCTCCTTATGAGCCTATAAATTAAAGTAATTATCCAAATTGATTAAATCTATTGGAAATTAACACTAACAACATCCCCAACACATTAGCAACCCAAGAAGGATACCTTGGTAAAATTAGAACACAATATTGCATATTATCATGTTGCATGCATGCATATTATTTCTGTAGCATTATTTTGTGCAAGTTGTGATTAAATCCTTGTTTGTGTTTCGTTAGATTGTTTGGAGTGTGCTGAGGAGTACTATTGTGTAGAGTGTTGCTCGGATCAAGCCAAGTTACACCACTTGTTCATATTTTTGTCCCAGATTTATTCTATGCATGTGATCCTCAAAATTCTGTAGTATGCATGTGAAGGATGTTCTAGTACAATTTTCTTATTATTATTTTGCAAGTGCGATGATTTTTGTAGTATGCCATGAGTAGCTCTATATTTAGGACTTTTCCCTTCCTAATAGGTTTCCCTGTTTTTCCTAAGTACTGCTTTCTATTCCATATATATAAAGTACCGTTGGGGGGTTCAAAAGACAATGAATTTTTCTAAGTGTAAAGGCTCTCTTGAGCAATCATTTCTTCTCAAATCTACTTCAAAATAAAAACTAAGTTTTCTTCTGGGCGGAATGGTTGTTGTGACAACGAGTGAGATTTTTGTGGAGGACGGCCGCCCAGGAATCAAAGAAGTCTGCCATGTTTCAGAATTCATAAGCTTCCAGTGCAACCACAATACATATGGGCTCTGTCTTGGCCTAGTACTTAGTTGGAAACCTCACCGGGGTACCAACATTTGGAGGTTCTTGGCACGATTGAATCCAGCTGGTAGAGGGGCTACTAAGGGAAAGCCTCACCATGGTCTTGTCTGTAAAAGGACTTGATCTTGGATTGTGGGTAAAGTGCACAAACTCTCGAGAGTATTGCAATCTGATCGATCAGCCGTGTTCACGGAAACAGAACAACATTGAGCATCTGAAGGATGAAGCCTCTGAAGGATCTTCCTCTATCTCTTTCTAAACTCAAAGTTTTCTAAAAACCCAAGGCGTGATTCATATCTCTATTGGGTGGGTTTTGGGAACTTGGTGAGTAATATCCAAGTGTTAGGTTGTCTGGACACTTGGTGAGTAATATCCTAGTGTGCCATTCGACCATATATTACTTAATCGAATGTTTACAATGTAGGGAAATTCTCTCTCCTTTTCCATACTTAAGAAAATTAGCTTTGAGCAAATAAACTCCACAGCCTAAACTAGCGTTATAAGGAGAGTTAGTCTTTTTCTTTCCTTGGTTTAATTTGCAAATACATTCAAAGTATTGACCCAACTTGTTGGCTACACGTCTTATGTGCAGAATCCGAAGATTGAAAGGTGCGTAGGGATCGCGAGTATACACTCAACAAGCCTGGGTCGTTGATGGACTCAAGCTATTTTATTTTTCCGCTATTATTTGAGCTAGCTTAATGCTAAGAATTTTTTTAATAATTTCATACTCTGGATTCCTCGTGTAATTGTGACTTTTGTGTTTTACATGATATTCAGCGACTGTGAGTGCTAGCCTATGATCCAGGGACTATCATGTAAATCACAGGGACTTGGAATCTTTATTGATCCAAGGTCACAACAAGGACTCCCCCGTGTAATGTACAACGGGGTCATATGAGGGTGCTTCCTCCTGATAGTGCCCATGGAAGCTAAGAGAGCGCAGCTTGTCATCCATCTCCTCCTTGGAGTGTGACAAAGGTCCCTGAGAAATACTGAACAAAGTGGTTTGGGGGAGAGGGATCTCTCTCTGATGGCTAGAAGCTGAATGTTTCTTATCTTTCCCTGTTGAGATCTACAGTTATCATCATAGGTTATTCCACGGTAGATCTCCAACAAATCAGCGGGTTGAGCTGGAATCTTCTTTGCTGACCCAGCTATACCAAGTCCGAGAGCCTCACAAAATTTCATCAATCTCATATGGTAAGACTTGCCATAAATTTTGAAAGAAACATCTGGATTGAACATGTTGTTAGTAAAGGAGAATCTCTCCACAAATTTTTTAGTAAGAATAGCATATTGCACGCTCTCATCCTGCATAAGGCTTGATAGTACATGTAACACCCTCGGAATCGGCCCTATGCAAGTTTTAGCGATTCCCGCCAAACCCGCATAGAAACGATTCAAAGGTGCCCACCAGGCACTTGCTTGCGGGTGGAAAACGAAGTAATGTCATTACACAATAGTCCACGATGGAACCACAGAATAGATGTATACAACAACGACTCCATGAGTCAAGAATACAGATATATAGTACAAAGATCCAAATCACCTTGAAAACGATACAGCGTCCGACTACGGACAAGATGCAAATGGGGCTAAGAGCCCTGAAGAATAACCAATGGCGTCCACAACCCTGCCCAGGCCAAGCAAGAAGGGTAAACCTGCTAACGACGTCGATCTCAAAACCTGCTTAAACAAAAGGGGTGCCGCAAAGGGCAAAGGAAAAAGAGAGCGGTCAGTACTGAGGCCAGTACACGGCGAGACTAGAATTCGGCGGTCCTCGCCTACATAGGTATGGTGGACTGAAGCAGTAGCACAGCATGCACTAAACAACCTATAGAGACTCAATTCAACTGGCGGCTATCAGATAGGGATAAGAAAGACCTATTTGGATCCAACCTAAAACTATCACCAAGCATACCCATCCTGGTATTTCCCCCTCGAGACCAAACGAGCAAGTCAACCGAGGAACTCACACAGTTGGCAGTTTTATTCATTCCGTTATAGTTGCGGGAATTACTAGTCAGATATAGATAGCATGAGTGATCCTGATATAATAAGAAGTGGGCAGTTTTAGTTAACCATTCCTTTGTAGTTGTAGTACTTACTAGTCAGATACATATAGCATGAGGCATCCCAAAACCCAGAAGTTGTTGGTACTTTTATTTAGCCATTCCGTTGTAGTTGTAATACTTACTAGTCAGATACAATGGTAACAGGTGACAACCCAAACCAGCAGTTGTTGGCACTTTTATTTAGCCATTCCATTATAGTGCAGCTGATTACTAGTCATTATAAAGTCAAATTTATAGCACTACTTTAGTTATAGTTGTGTATGGTCGAGATACTACACTCCAAGTCGTCCATAATCGCGGACACGTCTTTCAGAAAATTTTATCCTGCAGGGGGCACAAATAGAAACACACGCACGATCAACCTCGGTAAAAACCAAATAAAAACCCAACGAGGCATCACGACAGAACATTATCAAGATTCATATTTGATTTCAGGGGGACACCCCACCAAGCTACCCGCGACGAAGTTGGCCGGCTCCGAGATGGACCCAGAGGTTTGTGTCAATGGTTGTAAACGACTGGGAACCCGAAAGTGTGACTGGGCTTGTCGATACCACGGAAACATTCCACATTTGTTCCTAAACAGTACAGGCGCTCCGCGCACAATCGTAAATAAAGAAGTAAAACATGGCATAATTACAGGATAGTAATAAAGCCCCAAACTAGTTTGTGGCCCCCGGGAATTAAATATGACTCAAGCTAGGGTTAGGGGGATTCATGGTCCCACATGCGGATAGTGCAAATATTGAAAGAACAGGTATGAAGTACTCGGGGTCCTACGGGACACAAGTGGACGGCTAAAAACCAAATAACATCTATTGCCCACCAGTGCCTCTGCATTATTTACCTACTTTAATTTTAGTTATTAAATGGTAATTAAAGCCATGATCATCTCCAACATCAAGCATGAGGCATTTCTCCAACAACGGTGGTACTAGACAACATCGAAACAACACCTGAGCAAGCAACTACGACTCGCAAGGTCGACTATCTACCAAACAATAGGTAATAGGAGTTGTCTAAGGCAATATAATGGCTGCAAGGGATATCACGTGTACGGAAACTAGAGCATCGCAACACAGATAGCAATACATCAACAGGAGTAAATAAAGACTATAAAAGTAAGATAGGTAGAAATGGGGAGAATGCTAGCCTGAAAAACATTGCCGAAGGTTTATCCGAAGAACGCGCGTCACTCGCATCAACTCAACGACCTAATCCGTGAAGAAGCAAAGCACTAGAAGAAACACCGGATGGACTATTTAATACTACGGTAGAAAATCGGGCATGATGCATGTATGATGTGTGACATGGCAAAGGTGCGATGCAATTAGGCCATATTAAGCGGAAACAAGGTCCCGACAACTATTTAGGTGGATCAAGTTCTTTAGATATCCCGTATTTTAAATGTTGTCATAACATGGCAAAACATAGTACCGGTTCGCTACACAAATTTAAATGGGGCAAATATAAGACTAGATTCGCTCGTATAAGGCCTCCATATTTATATTAGATGAGTCGACAACATACCCCCAACACATAATATGTATGCAAGGATGTTCAATTCATATGCAACAAGATATTTATTTCATTTATAAAAATAAGGTCGCGGAAAGAGGGTCACACATGGGGGGATTGGCGATATTGGCATCTTCGGGTCCGGGAAGAAGAAATCGATGTTCCGTGATTTCTCGGTGTGTTTCCCTTGGGCTCAAGCGCCGACGATTCCCTGGTTGGTTCCATGTACAACCTGCGGAATCATCGACATCGAGCCGGTCTTGTCGGTGAGGGGATCTTGAGGCGTATTGTTTGCGGGCGTCCATGTATGAAGATCTTGAGATTCGGAGTGATCGTGATATACAATAGATGATGGAAACGATCCCGCGAGACAAGTTTGATCACATGAGTTCCTGACAGATATGCGGTACACGGGAAAATACAAATAAAACATCCCAAACATAAGTAGTGGGCTCGCGGGTCACTATACGAGGAGCAAACAGCGATGGCCAACGCTGGTCGACAAGGAAGCAGAGACTGAACACGGACGAGCGCCCGCAAAGACGGAACCGGCCGGTGAGGTCGAGATGCAGCCCCCGGGTTGCTTCACTGCGAGTAAAGCGGTGCCGGTCCTGAGGTCACAGAGGCCAGCAGGCGCCGGAGGTCGACGGGGACGACGCGCCGCAGGCACACAGAAGCGGAGGCGGCGGCGCCAATGCTTGGCGTGGCCAGAGGGAAAAGTTGGCGTGGCCAGTGAGTTCCTGGTGATGCTGGATCACGGGCTCGAGGGTGGCCTCGACGACAGAGAGCGGCCAGGACCAGGACGACGCAGAGAGGCCCGTTGGCGTCCCTGGCAGCGAGGCGCTGCAGGGCTAGGAGGAGAGGCGCCGGTCGCGGGCTCACTAGCGCGAGGGAGGTAGCAGGGTCAGCGGCGACGGGTTCTGTGGGCGATACGAGAGCGGAGGGAGGCACATGGAGGGCGCCAGAAAGAGGCCGGCGGGCACAGGTCTTGATCGGGAGGAGGCCTGACGGCGGAGGCGGATGCTGGTGGCGGCGACACGCACGCGATGGATAGAGCGGGGGGGGGGGGGGGTGGTGGCGTTGTCGGGTAGAGAACGGAACGAGGGAGTGGGGTGGGACGTGTTCCGAGTGCATGGGTGGTTTTCTGGGTGGGGTCGGAGAGAGACGTGAGAGTAGGGTCGAGGGGAGCGTAGACGCTGGTGGGTGGCGTCGTGTGGCATGCGTGTGTGGTGTGCTGCGGCAGCAAGTGGAGGGAAAGCTGGATGGCGGCGGGGTGGGGAATAGCCGGGGTAGATTTAGGGTTAGGGTTTAGGTGGGGCTAGAGTTTAGATAAATTAGATCTAGGGTCATGGTTAGCCGGGATGGTAGGCTACTGCCAGCTGGGCCTTTTGGGTCTGGCCGGTGGCGGCCTCCCTCGGAACTAAAATGGATTTATTATTTACTATTTTTCTTCATTTTAAAACAAAACATTTGTAAAAGGATTTTAGACAAATAAAATATCCGGACAGATCTGGGGTTTGGATTTGAACAAAGAGGAGAACATCTAGAAAACAAAATAGGCTTTTAGAAAATAGTTTTAGGCAAACAAATGCATGCTGATGTCATGATGATGCACATACTAAAAACAACAACGATTTTCTAGTAGTGGATTTACCCGGGGTGCTACAGTACATCCCTTCGAACCAAGGTCATAAAATCATCAAGAATCCCAGCAGCCCGCAAGAAGGTTTGGCAAGGAAAGGCGGAGGGGTGTACATCCCCCTCATCTCCCTCATCGCCGAATCGCAAAGTGATTAGATCCTCATTGTATGAGGGCCTAGCACAGGAGGATGATCTTGACGGCCTTTCCCTTCTAGGTTCATCACTCTCAAATATCTCTCCAAATGGGTGGTTGTCCATGACCACTCTTTTCTAAAATTTTAGACAAACATCAAACCAAGTGATTTCCAAATTGATAAATGAAGAGAAACTACTATAGGAACTTGCTAGAGGGCTACACATGCACCAAAATGAAATTTCTAAGCATAGAACAAGCATGCAAGCTCACACAACCTGTCACCTATAGCAGCAAAATACTCAAGATACATTCTACCAATGACAAATCTAATTGGACAAGTGGAGGAGGCACATACCAAGGAGCAATCCCTCCAAAAATCAGCAGCAAAGAAGGGCTGAGCAAGGAGATCGAAAATCTCGAGCAAGAACAGCAAGAACTCGAGCTTGAGAAAGTTTTCTAGTGTTTTTCGGGAGAGAGAAAGAAGATGGCTAGGAGGAGGCACCTTGAAGGGGCCTAGGTGGGCCACACCCCCCTAGGCACCACCCATAGGCAGACCGCGCCTACCTGGGGTGTGGGCGCCTGGGGTGGCCCCCTGGGTCACTCCAGGTGTCCCTCTTCCCCTTTTTTGAGGAAAAATTTATTTTGAATTTTCTGGGATTTTTCGGGAAACTTTATTTTTGGCCAATTTTCAAGTATGAAAATTGATTTTCTCGCAGAACCAGTTTTTTTAGAAGAAGCAAAAGAAAACCAAAAACCAAACTACAGAAGTTCTAAGACACTCTAACAAGAAAACAACTAAGAAAACCAAAGCTAGCAAAAGAAAAGGCAAAGACTAGGAAGGAGAAAAGTAAAAGAAAGCAAGTATAACAATAGTGAAAACATTATTTTGTTCATTAAAATCCTTTTGTTAACAAGGTTGATGAAGTCTTGTTACCAAAACAATATTATATGAAACAAAATTTTGCATTCCACCAGATGATTATGTTACCTCATACTTGATAGTAATGGTCCCAATCATTCATAGTTTCAAATTTTTCTTGTGGAATGGGACAATAAATTTCTCCATCCTCGATGCTCTCAATATTTTCAATGGAATTCAGGCAATAGCTTTTAGCAACCTTCTTGGGTAAATAAATAGTATGCTCTTTATGATTAATATTTAATGTTACTTTCCCTTGATTACAATTGATAACAACACCTGCAGTATTAAGAAAAGATCTCCCAAGAATAATAGACATATTATCATCTTCAGGCATTTCAAGCACAACAAAATCAGTCAGAACCAAGCAATTATGAGCCACTTGCACATGAACATCCTCACATATACCAACAGGAATAGTAGTTGACTTGTCAGCCATTTGCGAAGATATATCAGTTGGTATCAACTTTTCTAGATGGAGTCTCTTGTAGAGAGAAAAGGCATAACACTAACTCTGACTCCCAAATCACATAAACCAGTTCTAACATAATTATTCTTAATAGAGCAAGGAATAGTTGGTATACCTGGATCACCAAGTTTCTTTGGAACCTTACCATTGAAGGAGTAATTAGCAAGCAAAGTAGAAATATCCTCATTAGGAATCTTCATTTTATTCGAGAAAATGTCCTTCATATACTTTGAATAAGGAGGCAACTTAATAGCATCAGTCAAAGGAATTTGCAAAAATAAAGGTTTCATCCACTCACAAAACATGTTGTAGTGTTCTTCCTCCTTTGACTTGTGTTTCTTACCTGGAAAAGGCAAAGGTTTCTACATCCAAGGTTCTCACTCACTACCATGTTTATTAGCAATAAAATGTTCCTTTGTGTACCTAGTGTTGTTATTGTTCTTCTCAGGTTCTTCCTCACCTTCCTCATTATCAGGAGCATCATTTTTATCATTACCTCTCTCAGTTTCAGCATCAGAGACAGATATAATATTAGGATCTACAGCAGGTTGAAGTGGTCCTCAACTATTATATGTTACTTTTTCTTCCTCTTACGAGGACTAACACGATCCTCACCTTGCTAATAGTCCTGCTCAATTCTTTTAGGGTGTCCTTCAGGATATATAGGATCTTGAGTAGCTATACCACTCCTAGTTCTAATTACATAAGCATGTTTATCTCATGAGGCATTAACTAGCATATCCTTTTTGTACCTTAGAAAGTTGATTTTGGACTATTTGAAAGTGTTTACAAAGAATTTTAATATCATTAGAAGTTTTTTCCAGAATATTTTTTACTTATTAATAGCTCTATAATTTTCTAATAAATGATTCTGAACTTGTCTATTAAAGTTACCTTTCTTAACAATAAAAATGTCAAGTTCCTCTAAGCATTGATCAGGAGACTTCCCATAGGGAATATTACCTTCATCAAAGTGTTGGAGAGAGTGTACCTCAATAGTAGATGAGTGGGGAATTGTCTTACATAATTCTTCTATAGGAGGTAGATTCTTCACATCTTCAGCTCTAATACCTTTCTCCTTAAGACATTTCATAGCTTCCTTCATCACTTCATCACTTAATGCAATAACTACCTTCTTTTTTCGTGTTGGTGTTAGAACTGGTTCAGGCACAACTGGTTCAGGAGTAATAGGCTCAGGTGTATTTAGCTCAGTTGAAGTCCAATCATCATAATTCTTGCTTATATTAGCCGTTAATTCTTCAGCATCTGTAGGAGTTCTTTTCATGAAAACACTATCATCAAAGCTATCTAGGTATGGCCTAGAATCATTAGTTAATCTATTATAATAAATATCAAGAAGCTCATTTTTAGGTAATGGACATCCAGGATGTGCATGAATCAAGGTAGAGAACATTGTCCATGACTCATGCAATTTCTCTTCTTCTTCCTGTTTAAAATCAAAAAGTCTCTGCAAAGCAGCATGTCTAGCACTGGGAGGAAAATATTTCTGGAAGAAAGAAGCAATCAAGCAATCAGGGCTATCAATGGAACCAGGAGGTAATCTATTAAACCAGGCCCTAACTTCTCCTTTTAGTGAAAAAGGGAAGATCTTAGTAACAACGTACTTGCGCATTTTCAAACCATCAGAGAACAAAGCACTCATAGTAGAAAGCTCATTCATATGAGCCAGAGCACTCTCATTTTCAGTCCCACAGAAAGGTTCTTACTCAACAATATCTAAATAGGATAAATCAATAGAGAAATCATAATCTTTATCTTTAATATCTATGGGAGAGGTGGCAAACTTAGGATCAGAGGACAACTTAGGAATAATGGTGCGTCTAGCAAGGAGACTCTTAATAGCACTAGTACCATATGTGTTTCGGCACTATTCAACAAATTCATCATTGAACTCAATATAACCATCATTAATATCATAACTCTCTCTAGACTAAGGTGAGCTAACAGGTGGTGTAACAGTATCTTCACTAGGAGTTTCGGTATTTCCTAGACTAGCCATAGTAGCATCTAGAAAAGAACCTAATGAACCACTCGCATCAAACACAGCAGAAGTAACATCATGAGCATCAAAAGCAGTTTCAGATTTAGTAGTAGTAGCAGTGTGTGTAGCATGGGTATGTGGTGGTGGTGTGACAAGCTTACTTATAACACATAGTGAATCAATATAAACATAGGTGTTTAGGACTGTACCTTTTCTTGTAGTGGATGGTAAAATAGGGAACTTTCCATCATGAGATTACCCATAATGAAAGGAGTAGCAGTGAACAATAATAGATCCAAGTGAACTTACAAATAAATCTATGCTCCCCGGCAACGGCGCCAGAAAATAGTCTTGATGACCCACACGTGTAGGGGATCGAACAGTCTTCGCGGGTAGTATTACCAAATTTATTGATTCGACACAAGGCGAGCCAAAGAATACTTGCAAGCCTTAATAACTGAGTTGTCAATTCAGATGCACCTAGAGATAGTTCTTGCTCACAGAAGTTTATCAGTAGCAACAGTTTGGTAGTAGCAACAGCAAAGCAACAGTAGCAGCAAAACAGGAGCAATAGTAAGAGTAACGGTAACAGTAGGATTCGAGTGCGTAGGCATAGGGATGGATGGACGGGCATTGCATGGACGAGTCTAAACATGTAACTTCAAGATCTAGGGCATTGCAGATAAATAATAACAAGCATCCAAGTACTAAACAATCCTAGGAATGTGCTCCATATATAGTCATACGTGCTCGCAATGAGAACTTGCACAACATCTTCTGTCCAGCCAGCACGTGGCAGCGCGGCCTCTAGGGAACTACTGGCAATTAAGGTGCTCCTTTTAATAGAGCACCGGAGCAAAGAATTAACACTTCGTGAACACATGTGATTCTCACATCACAGCCATCCCCTCCGGTTATCCCAATTATTGTCACTTCGGGGCCTTTGGATCCGGACAATGATATGTGTACACAACTTGCAGTAAGATCACAAACAATACTATCATAATGATTCAATAATAAGTTCAGATTTGAGATCATGGCACTCGGGCCCTAGTGACAAGCATTAAGCACAAAAAGTTGCAACAAAGTCAAATAACACTAATATAGATACTAGGCACTATGCCCTACTAATCTTATTCGATTACAAGATACAACTCATCCAATCCCTACCATCCCCATAGCCTACAGCGGGGTATTACTCACTCATGTATTGGGAAAACATCGATGGTTGATGGAGAGTTGGTGATGACGATGGTGATGATCCTCTCCAAATTCCCCGTCCAGGAAGGTTGCCATAACGGAGTTTCTGGAGCCGAATCTTGGTTTCTGATGGTGGCGGTGGAGCAGAACTCTTTCTGGAAAAATGTTGAACCCCCCTCGGTTTTTAGGTCAAGGGCAACTTATAGGCGCAGAGGGAGCCCGAGAGGGTGCATGGGGTGGCCGCACCCCCTAGGCGCAGGGAAGGGCCCACTCACGCCGCGAAGGGGTGTGGGCCCCTAGGCCTCCACTCAGTTTCGTCTTCTGGCTCCGTGGATCTTCTGGTGAAATATATTTTTTTTCATATTTTTCGGGATATTTCCTGATAGTTGATTTTACGCACAAAAACTTGACACTAAGGTAATTCCACTGAAAACAACGTCATTACGTGTTAGTTGTATCCAAATCACACAAGTTTAGAAGAGAAACAATAGCAAACGTGTTCGAGAAAGTATATATGTTTTCGATGTATCACCTGGTGGCGCGTTCTCGCAGATCGCGCGATCGTCTAGGTGCGTCGGATCGTTGTCATCGTCAAAGTTCAGGTCGCAGCCCTGAACTGTGGGGTTCGAGCCCGTCCTGATGTGGAGGTCACCGGAGTTCTGCGATCTGGAGTCGGACTCGAAGATCCCGAGGATAGATGGATCCTCAAAATCCCCCATTTTGGAGACTTGGGTGATGGATCCCGCTGGCAACGCGGCAACAATGGATTCGGCTATTAAGGCCGGGGTCGCCAAGTCGGCGTCGTTGTTGAGGGCCGCATCATCTGCGGCAGCGTTGGTCTCAGCCATATTGCTGGTGGCCGAGTCATACTCGGAGGCGAGGCGGTGGATGGTGCGGACGTGGCTCTCAGAGAGCCGATCGCATGGCGACGACTCGTCGATGCGCGTCGAGTCCTCCGAGACGATGACATCGGTGAAGCCGACGAAGAGGCTGATTGTGCCAATCGGCATGATGGCGCTATGTGTTACCAGGCGTGACGCCGGGACGTAGCTGCTGGGCAAGATTTGGAGGATCTCACCGATGGTGATCATGCGACCGGTTGTGATCGTCCGGTTGATGGGAAAATAGGGTCTCGGCGTAGAACACAGGCCTGACTGACCAGGCCCCACGGTGGGTGCCACTGTCGTGGGAATGACCACGGTAGATGCTGCGATTGGCAGCAAGTAGTAGAACGAGGGGCAAGGGCCACCAGCCGTATGCGGTGCGAGATGAGGGAAAAGACAAAGGGATTTACCCAAGTTCGGCCCCTCGGAGGGTAAAGACCTAATCATGCTATAATGTATTGATGAGAGATTACAAAGGATGAGCTCGGCGGCTAGGCGGCATTTCGAGGGGGTGTATGATCGAACATAAGTCCTATGCGTGCCCTAGGGAGGTTTATATAGAGTCATCTCTCTAGGGTTTACAGATCTACAACCGAGTTAGATAAGGAATCGGAGGGTAGGAAACTCGACAGAGGAGAGTGTCGAACACCGTAACAAAGAAGGTCTCCTGCACCAGTGAAGCGAAAGCGCAACACGGAGCCACAACAGATGTGGTGGGAGATAAGGAAGCGGCTCCAGCCCGACTAAGGTACATCTCGTTAGGAAGAAGGGTCTTGATACTCGCCCTCCATTTCCCGTGCCCCCCGGAGTGCCGCAGCTCCCCCTCCTTGGGAGGCTTTCCATGACTCCAAGGGCGAAGTGTGATGGGATCCTCATGCGGATGAATCATTTAGAGTTCCCGAGGATGATGATGAAGTCCTTCACCCGAACAGGAATGGGGTCGTCCTCCACCTCGATCACCACATGGGGGACAACAGAGAAAGGCGAGGAAGGTCCGGATTTGACCCTGTACCTACCGCCATGCCCCCGTGACAACCTTAGCCACTCCCGCGGGATGGCCGTGCCCATGTCTGACAGGGGTTTCCCTTACAGGATATTCTACCTCCAAAGACGTGACCATGTTGAGGGCCGCACCACGATCGCCATGCCTCCCTCGGCCGCTTCAGCGCGTATTCCCATAGCCACGCTTCACTGGCGGGGCTTCTGTCGTTCTAGCCAGAGTCGGGGCAACCTGCGTCTCGACCAACACATCCTCGCTAGCCGCAGAAAGGGGAAGATGCAGGACACCATGAAAGGGGGAGGCTTTGGCTTAGAAGCACAAAAGGGAGAAGGGGAGCGGTTTCGTGGAAGTGAAACTATTCTTTCCCCACCCCTTGATTTAACCAGGCCAGTTGAAAAGATGCGTCACTGTGTTGTGTGTGCATTATTAACCTTTAGGCCCCACGGGTCATCGCTTTGTGGGAACAACTCCCGGAGCGAGAGATGCGCGCCCGAGATCAATGGACGACAGTGCACGACCAGTTGGGCTTCACGAGAAATATTCAAGCATGGTAGGTCCTCATTGACCAAGCAAGTGTGGATGCCCGTCCAACATCTAGGGCCGCTTGCCCCTACTATCCCACCAAGGGGCATGTGCAGTCCAAGCACCCGGGGGCTACTATGGGGGATCTGGCAAACGGGGTGCCATGACCCGTGCTCGACGAGCCCTGCGCCAGAGATACCACCACCCTCGTGAGGCAACAATGCCTCCTGAGGCGGCTCAACCGTGCAGGCATCGTGAGGCCCCCGCCTCGCAAGGGGATAGAGCATTTCAAGGGTAGGGCTCCCTACTGCTATGCCACCCCATGCCCTCGAAGCCTCGAATACCTTGGATCGTGTCAAGGGTAGGGCGGTAAATTCATTGAGCGGAGTGCGAGATATAGTCCGAAAGGAAGTATAGTGGTACTGTGGAGCTAGTCACCTCGGTAAAGGAAAGCCTGTGTAACATCCCAATTTCAGCAACCCAGATTTATGGTCCAAAATGCAAAAATTCGATGTTACAATTTTTTTATTTCTCTTGATAAGTGTTGCAATGTTTGTTTAATGGTTTGCTTGTGCTCATGCAACTGATTGTGTATTAGATCATATACTCCTTACCTCAACCATATTTGACAAAAACTGGTTTTCAAAAGAAATGTCTTGGATCATCTTTCATATTATCAAATGTTCTAGCGTTCCAGACCTGATCCAGGATGACTTTGACACAACAAAATGTTCTATTAGTTTCTATTAACAAAACAATGGAGACCTATGTTTTTAAGACAGAACTTTCAACTACTCTTACCTCTAGATCTTCCAAGAACCTTTCCTAAAACCTTTTCATTCCAATCTTGGTAGAAATACTAAGAGGACTTATCTTACTTCAAAACACAACCTCTTCAAATTAACCATTCTTACCTCAAGCTAGGCTTGATGGTAACCTTAGTAGTATTTTTTGCTTGTCAAGATGAGTTGCCTTGATCTGCTGATTGCCTTGTTTGTTTAGGAACTAGAGTGAGCTAATCTAGTATCTCATCCCTTAGGACCAAACCAATGGTTAAGTTAACCAAATCATGAACCAAGACTCCTAAGATGGATCTATCCTAAGTCACCAAGTGGACCTCTAATCCCCTTAACCAGATCAATCCTGAGCTAATCCTTTGGATTAGCATCTAACTCATCAAAGACCATATACAAGCATGAATCTCAACTACAAAGCTATCCTTCAACATCATCCAATTTAATGATAAGAATGAACACTTGCATCTTCTCCAAATCCTTTCCTCTTTCAGAATAGTCGAGATCCACAAATATGCCAGATTTGGCTGTCTGAAATCCTTATCTGGATTCAATCTTTGAGACTCCACCTATATCAATCAGTGTGTATTCTTGAGAATGTACTTGAACCATATTGTAATACATTGTTAATAATAACAAAGCCCAATCTTGCCCTTGTCTATACCCTACTTATACCAACTCATCCATGTTGGTTTTGAAGTCAAGAAAATAATCTTATATGCCAACCATATCATCTTGCCTACTTTGGCAGAAGCTCACATCCATATAATACCTTCACTTGACTAAGTCTTTGCATGGTTATGATCTACTTACCATGATATATCAATCTATGCTTAACTTTTTCTTAATTGATCTTTGTTCTTCTTAAAACCCACATGGTTTATGAGGCTTCCTGGTAATCTGCTATGGCAGCCTTATCTTCAACAAAGTTAGCCATCACTTCAAGACCACCTCAAATATAATCAAGCCGAACTCCTATCTTCATGATCATCTATATAACTTGGTATACCATCCATCTATCTCTGGTATCGAGGTGAGATTTGAGCTCCCTAATCCAACCTAAAATCTAAAATCCTTCCATTTCCATGGTAGATTTTCAACATCAAAACCCTATATCCTCTAAAATCTAGACTCCTTCCATTTCCAAGATACATTTTTGAACTCCAAGGTTGTTTACGATAGATACTTCAAGTTGAAATCATCCACCTTGGATATAATCATTTACGAAATAATTTCCACAATTATTTGTGCCCTAAAAACATTTAAATTCCATTCTTCGCAAAATCTTCAAAACCTTTCCTATAAAGGAAAGTTTGTTTTTCTCCAAACCACCTTGCCAACTCAAGTAACACTTAATTCCTATATATCATATCCTACCTTCCCAACTCAAATATAAATATTTTTGAGATCCTTTATTTTTTGTTTTTGCCCTTTTTCTTAAATGGCAGAAACAAAAAATAATTGTTTAAAAATAATTTTCTATCCAATTAAATTCCAAGAAAATTCCCAAATGTGTGACTTGGTATTTAGGAAAATCTCACATCAAAAACCACATTTGTCCAATGTAGGAGTGTAGTCTTGAAAATATCTCCTAAGAAGTACCTTTGGCTCATCTTGACTAATGCAAAAATCCAGTGTTGCTTCATAAATCTCTATATTTGAAAACTTTAAAACTCATATCTCTAAACCCCCCAAAATCTCTACTAATATGGTCAAGCAAGTATCCCCAGCACTCATCCACCCTCCTATTCGAAATCAATGTAGAAACACTGTAGAACCCTTTCCCTTTTGTCCACTAGCTTGTGGAGATAGTGAGAGAGAGGGGCAAGAATATCTTGCCAAATCGTGCTCATTAATTGAGTTGCATCAATCCCTCTGACCTCTTCCCTTCCAAAGCATCCTCACACCTCTCTCCATCGCACACTCGACCAACCAGAAGGCCCTACTCCTCTCTCTTGTTCCCATGGACTTTGTCCACCATGCACCATGCCAACTTGGGATAAATACCCATATGCCACCCATCACCTCCCCCTTCACCCCATTTGCTTCCTCCGCTCCTCACTCAGCTCTCTCGAGCTCCCCTTCCCCTCCTTACCTATCGGCTGGCCACAAGAATAAGAAATATCACTTTCGGCCATTGTTGAACTCGAGATCGAGGTCGACCTCTCCCCTGATCACCTACTCCTGCATGTAGCCAAATTGGACTCTCCTACCTATGATCTACCTCCCTTTGCTTGTTTTTCTGCTGCAGGACCCCTGGAGCATTCCACCGTTGTGCATCCCATTTGGGAGCTCCCCGTCCAGCCTGACGGATCCGAGCCCCTGCATGCATCGCCTAGACCGGCCCGATGTTTCCTCGGACCTCTACATCCTCTAAGTCCACTCCTTCGCCATGATGACAGTCAAGGTCGGGCTCGACAATCTCCTGAGTGAACTCCGTCGTGGGAGGCATGACTCCCCTTCCTGTCTCAAAGCAGATCGATGTTGCCCCTCTTCGGAACCATCTTGTTGTGCCGCGTCTCCCCGTCGCCTCCACGGTCGTCCTAGATCAGCCAGGTGAGCTCCCGCGACCCCTCAGCTCCGCCCTAGGGTTCTTCCTCGCCACTGCGTATTCCAGGGAAAACAATGACCCAGGGCCATGGATCTGTCCTTAATACGACGGGCCCTATCTCTTGGTAACCCTTCGCCGGCCACCAACTCTGATCCATGGGCCCCGCCTGGCGGGTTTCGGAAAATCTCCTCCAACGCGAGAAGCTACCGGGTGGGCCGTTTCCCCCTTGAGTGGCCCATCTCCTAGCAGATCCTGCCCAGATCCCCTTTTCTGTTTACTTATTTTTCCCCAGATGTACAATCTAATCATTTAGTTTAAATCATTTCAAAATTGGAAAATACACCCAAATATTCAGCTAGCATTTTCACACATTCCTGAACATCTACTCTAACATGCATATTTAGAATTGTACTAAAATACTTTTCAGATATTTTCTAGTAAATAAAATACCAGAATGTGTCCTTTTCAGTATATAAATCCCTTAGGAAGTTTCATGAGTCCAAATGTAGTAAACCCAACTTCCTCTGGTAGTCCCAGAAGGCACCTACCACTCATCGTTGGTCTCATCTTATTTTTCTTCCTAAATTGTCCCCAATAAAAATAACAAAACCAAGATATCCTATTCCTTAGGTATTTCTCTAGGTGTAACCAAGAATGGTACTAGCCTAATTCCAAATCTGAAAACATACAAATACCAATATCCATCAAACCCTAGCAGCCGTAAATTAATTAAGCCCCCGTTGATTTATTGTGAATTAAATAATTCTATGCATAGTTAATTCGCTAATAAAATCAATACACTAGTTATGTAAATCCAAAAAAGGGTGATTCCAAGTCCTACATAAAGGAAATTTAAATACCTAACATGTGCCTTTGTAATCATATCAAAAGCCCATGTATATTAATTCTGGCTAAAAAGACAAAAATCTTATAGTACTTCCTTTGGGAATTTCGTGAGGGAATACCATTAAATATTTTGACATGATTCTAACTCTCTGTGAATCAGTACATCAAAAACTATATAACCATGCAAGTAAATAATTTTTGGACCTACAGAACTTTTCTGGTGAATTATTTTGCTAAAACTAGAGCTTTATCACTAGGGAATTCGTAGTAATTCAAAGGAAATTTTAAAATAGTGAAACCACTTTTTTTGGTTTCATTTTATCAACACCTATCTGATGGTATCATTTTTATACAATGGTATCATACATAATATGACCTTGGTCTAAAACCCCTCTCCTAAGTAATTTCTATACCTTAAATCTTATTAGAATTTCTACAAATACCGATCTCATCAAGACAATCTTCCAACACCCTACTATTTTATATCATGTGATTATATTTGCCTTGCTGTATGGTATCAATGTTTGTATGCCTTGTTTGATTGTGGCCTTGCTTGTTTGCATGTTTGCTCAATAACGGCGATAGATGTGATGGTGAGACATTGAGAAGAAGGAAATCTCCTTATTATTATTATATTTGGGTATTCTCGGTATTCTGGTATTTCTGATGAAGTCAAGAGACATCACGCTAGTCACAGGCAAGCCACCATTACTGAATCCCGATACTTTCCCTATTCCTTTTTATCACTTGTTTTGTATCTCGTTTATGAACTGCATGGCTACTTGCATTGTTTGTTTCAAATAAAATAACAATAGTAACTTGGCTCCTCCAAGTTATGGATGAGTGTATCGTAGGACACCTACCCTTATTGACACCCACTTTTACCCTTTAGATCGACATTAGGATGATTAGCATCTCACCTCCTTGGAAACTTTTGTTTTTGATGATAAAAATATTGTGGGGTTTTACTCCACCATAGTGTTTTCAAAATGTCAGGGGGATAACCCCCGGTAAGGTCACAAGGGGTAAAACAAACCCTGCTTGGCTTACGCCGAGTGAAGAAAGAACCAGGCCGAGTAAGTACGGCCGAGTAAGAGGATTGTACAGCCGACATAGAAACTATGTTGGCCCGTATAGGACAAAAATGTTAACCTTGCAAGAACCAACTAGACGAGTCTCCCGAGGAGGGGCTGAGTCAGATAGGACGTGTGGCACCTTTTCGAGCGAGGTTCAGGAGGGACCATAGTAAAGCGTGGTCAAAAGAGAAGGGAGACGTCGGGTGACACGGAGGGAGCCGGGTGACGCCCAAAGCAAGGGCTGACATACAAAGTTACTACGTGACGTCAAAAGGAACAGGAGGGGACATACCTAAACACTGTTAGCTGTCTAGCTTTATGGACTGGGCCACTAGCATAGGGAAAGCCCATGACCCAACCCGCATAGTAGGGACCAAGATCCAAACAGTAACCCTAGAACCCAAAGGGGTGTAACCTAGCTATCTACGCCTATATAAGGAGGGGCATAGCTGTAGTAGAAGGAGGTTGGACCAAGTAGGGAACTAGTGCATAGAACACTAGTTCATATAGCTCGAGGAGCAGTTGTAAACCTCTAGCATCAATAAAATTCCTAAGTGTGGAGAGTTCATCTTGTTCTTCGTACATGGTAAGACCATTCACTCCCTCCCCGGTGACCACAAGCACCCATTCGGCCCCGAACTTAAGCCTACCCATGGCATCTGCCGTGAAACCACCACGACAGTCGGTGCCTACCCTGGGGCAGAAGCAGATGCTTGATGGAGTCTTCATACGAACGGGCAACATCATCGCCAAGACCAGCGAGCGCGTCTACTCCGGCCTCATCCAGAGGTTTGGAGCGCTCAACTTTGTCAGCAACAACGCGGGGTGCTTCGGGACAAAACCATTCCCAAGGGGCGGTCGATTCATCAAGTGTGGAAAGCACCAGGCCTACGTCGCGGTGCGTGTGGAGCACGCATATCCGGAGCGCGTCGTCCTGGCGCCGGATCCACCTGCAGTTCCTATCGCAGGGAAGCTTCACCAACTCGTATCTGTTGAGGTAATGATGACAACCCCTAACCCAGCAGCTCCTCCAGTAACTCCAGTAGTGAAGGGGAATGCTATGGGAGGAAATAAAGAGGAGACACCGAGGGTTGCAAGAACAGCAAAGGGACCACTAGAAAAGCCAGAAAACATAGCTAGGAGTAAGAGGGCTATAGAGCTGCAAGACACACTAGACAAGTTGGCAGAGCCAGTAGCGCAAGCAACTAATCCGGCACGCGTGCAGGCCGAGTTAGAGGAGGCCAGGATAAAGGTTTTTGAGAAGGCAAAGGAGTTAGTGCAGTTATAGAAAGATGTGGATATCACAATCCGAGAGCTCAACTCGGCAAATCGAGTCAAGGGAGCAAGGACTTGGCTTGATGCAACCAGATTAAGAGGAAGAAACCTCAATGAGGAGCTGGCGGATGCAACGTCAAAAATAACACCAGAGAACATTAACGAAACATCAATGCGGCCGACATACAATACAACAGCAGCTAACCTGTGAGCCGCATAAGCAGCAATGGCAGAGCTATCCCATTTGACGGGTGAAGCGAAGAAAAGACAACAAGAGCGAGTCAATGAACTGGTAAGAGCAGCAAGCATGATGAACGAAGCATACTACAGGGCAAATCCGGGTATAGCGGGGAGGTCACAGCTAGTTCATTCGGCAACTCCTATCCCGGGACGATCAGCAGGTCATACGACATCCTCACCCGGAGCGGCGCCAAGATAGAGAAAAGAAAAGAGTGTGGATTCAGGGAGGAACAAGCAAATGATCACCTATGACATGGCAATGGCTCAGGGAAACCCAGCGCATGCACAGGGAACGAGAAGGAATAGCGCCCAGGGAAATGAGAACCAGGAAAATGCAGGCAAGCAGGGCAAAGAAATGAAAATGGAGGGCAAAATTTTGCGCCTCTACTTAGGCGTGGAGCTCACTCGGCAGGAGGAGGAAATTCAGCACCGAATAATGCTCCATCCCAGCCCGAAAGAAGAAAGCAAATTGTGGGAAAAGAAGTACAACATCCTACTGACCCTAATGCAAACAGATATAATGTTGGTTACTCGGAAATGGTGAACGTCGGGTATGAATTGCCGGATAATACATATCAAACAATGGGAGCCAGACTTGAAGGAAGGAACCTTCAGCCGGATCATGCAAGGCTGAAGCATGACTGAATAAAGATGGCAGAGTTGATCGAGTCGCAAGGTCCACAGGGTCCACCATGCTTTGGCCCAAGGATCATGAAGGATCCACCTGTACCAAATTTCCAGCTATCCAGAGGAACTAAAACTTATGATGGAAGCACAAAGCCAGAAGACTGGCTCATAGATTATGGAACTGCCGAGAAAATTGCGTAGGGAAATTTTAGATGGGCAGTATGATATGTACCGCAAATGTTAGAAGGACCAGCACGGGTATGGATGAACAACTTGCCACCTGGAAGCATCAACAACTGGATCGATTTCCAGGAAGCTTTTGTGAGAAATTTCACGAGCACCTACAAGAGGCCGAATCGCCCACAACATCTAGCAATGTGCAAGCAAAGGCCGAATGAGACAGACAGAGAGTTCCTCACAAGATGGTGCACAATGCGCAACTCTTGTGAAGGGGTAATTGAATCATAGGCAATCGCTTGGTTTGCTCAAGGATGCAGACACGGCAGTGTGTTGTGGCAAAGGTTACAGAGGGATATGCAGGCAAGCTTGGCATAAACAATAAGGATGGCTGACTCGTATGTGTTAGGAGATCCGAGTCAGCCTCTGCTCATGCCGGAAGACGGGATGACTAAGACTCAGATCTATGATGCTGTCGGGTCGCAAAGGCGCTAGGAAAGGGCCGAATATAGAAGCAAAAGAAGAGATGATGGGCCAGACTACTGATATGGTTCGACTGAGGTGGCGGCCGTGAGCTAGGATCATCCAGATGCTCGAAGTAGCCAACGTCAAAGGACAAATGGACAACACCAATGGATATAAAAGAATGATGGAAAAAAGCCATACAAACAGAGAAAGCAGTATCAGGACAGACAGAAGTATACCTATGTTATGATGCTGGACCAGCCGTGTAAATTTCACACGCCTAGTCCGAGTAAGCCGACAAATAACACAACAAGACAATGCACTTGGTTTTAGAAAGGAGATAGAGTGGATTCGCCGAGTAAGTAGTGTCGTGGTGGTATCATGGCATATGCGATGGGTAGGCTAAAGTTGGGGCCGATGGACGTGGAGGAGTCCGGGGAGGGATGATGCAGTGAAGACCGCACTCGTATGAACAAAGAGAAATACAATGTATATAGGATTGAGGCTCTCATGTGGAGATAAGATATCTTTCTCTACAACTAATATCTTATAATCTTGCCATACTTGTGGCTACAATCATGCTCCTTGAGTTGTATCTCCTATGCCTCTATCTAGATCTCTCTATGAGATAGGAGGAAGAAGAAGAGGAAGAGCTCCTATTGAGCAGAGAGGGGAAGAGCCCTTCGGGGACTCTCCTCTAACGATCCCCCTGGTGCTCCTTATAAAGGGGAGCCCAGGGGACAAGACTTGTTCTACACGCTTGGCATCTAGATGGCATATTCTGGGTATCTTCTAGAGATGCTCAGCATATGCCTTGGCATCTTTGGAGATGCCATGGCATATTCCTTAGCATATTCTTGATGCCAAGGGAATATTCTCTAACATCTTCTTGATGCCAAGGGCATATTCCATATGCCCAGGTGCCAGTCTGAGCCATGGGCGTCCCAAGACTGGCACGATACTTGTTGGTCTTGTCTTGATCCGATGGCGTATTCTTGTGGACACCGCGGAGGTACCTGGATGGGATTAGCGTGGCATCTTGGTCATTATAACTTGGACCGAATGTCTTAGTTGAGGTGGTAATTCGGCCTGGAGTTAGGCTTGTTCGGCCTGGTCCAGACTGCAAGCAGGAAGCCCAGTCGAATAGAGATGAAGGGTCCAGCCGAGGTGTTCTGGTGATTCGGCCCAGCCGGAGTACTGCTAGGGTCAGGACCAGCTGGGGTGATTAGGTCCAGCGGAGCTGGTGGCATCGACTCCCGTGGTGGGCCGAGCTAAGCCTCATTCGGCCCACCCGGGCGACGAGGTGAGGGGGCTGGCGTTGTGACCCGCGGTGGGCCGAGCTAATCCTCATTCGGCCCACCCGGGCGACGAAGCGAGGTGGCTGGCACTTCGTGGTGGCAGGTGCTGGCTGTGTCGGCGGGAGCTCGTGATGAAGAGGTGGTTCCACTGGGAGCTCTACCGGTGCTGGCGAGGTGGGCCGGCTAGGAGCAACTTGTCCCAACGAGCTTTAGAGTAACTCGTCCAGGGAAGTGGAAGATCGGGCTGGTGAGGCTTAATTCGACCTAGGAGGAATCTGAACAAGCTGACTTTTGGTTAATTCGGCCCATGTTCCCTTTTTTCCTTTAAGATTTCTTTCTATATATCTTATAACTTGTTACATTTATTATTCATATTTTCATACCCTTTTATAGAAACTTCCTTCTAAGAGTCACTCAATACATCAACTCTGGGGTACCCGGGGGTATATCACCGACATTAGTCCCCGAGACTATGTGGGACTAGTAGAGTCGTGCATAGGCTTCATATTAAATATTCCCAGATTTCATTCCCGACTCATATTTCCTTTGTCATGTTTCTCTTGCTTATATAAGCCTTTCTGGTAAGTTTGTGATACCTCGCCTTCATGGGTATTATTCTTTTAACTCCTTTGGGTAAGTTATGGTTCCTACCCTTCTCGAGTGCTGGGTCTTTTTATCCCCTTTGGGTAAGTTTATGACTTCTGGCCATTTTTGGCACTGGTCTTTTAACCTCTTTTGGTAAATTTGTGACTTTCGGCCTTCTCGGGCATTGCTATTTCAATCCTTCTGGGTAAGTCTATTGGTTCTGGCCTTCTCGGGCACTTGTCTTTTAACTCTTCGGGTAAGTTATGAGTTCTGGCCTTCTCGGGCACTGCTCTTTTAGCCCTTTTGGGAAAGTTTTGACTTCGGGCCTTCTTTGGCTCTCGTCTTATAACTCCTTTGGGTAAGTTATGATTTCTGGCCTTCATGGGCACTACTCTTTTAACCCCTTTGGGTAAGTTATGACTTCTGGCCATTTTTGGCACTGGTATTATCACTCCTTTAGGTAAGTTATGAGTTCTGGCCTTCATGGGCACTACTCTTTTAACCCCTTTGGGTAAGTTATGACTTCTGGCCATTTTTGGCACTAGTCTTTTAACCTCTTTTGGTAAGTTATGAGTTCTGGCCTTCATGGGCACTGCTCTTTTAACCCCTTTGGGTAAGTTATGACTTATGGCCATTTTTTGGTACTGGTCTTTTAACCTATTTGGGTAAGTTATGACTTCTGTCCATTTACGGCACTGGTCTTAACCCTTTTGGGCAAGTTTTTGACTTCTGGCCTTCTTGGGCACTGGTCATAACCCTTTTTGGCAAGTTTTTGACCTCTGGACTTCTTGGGCACTGGTCATAACCCTTTTGGGCAAGTTTTTTACTTCTGGCCTTCTTGGGCACTGGTCATAACCCTTTTGGGCAAGTTTTTACTTCTGGCCTTCTTAGGCACTGGTCATAACCCTTTTGGGCAAGTCATAATCGGAGTTATCTGTTTCCAAATCCGAATTATTTTACTCAAAATTGAATTATGTCTTATGTCTGAGTCATCTGACTCAAGTCCGAGGTATATGACTCAAATCCGAGTCATCTGTCACAAAATCCGAGTTACTTTACTCAAAATTGACTTATGTCTTATGTCCGAGTCATCCGATTCAAATCCAAGTTATATGACTCAAATCTGAGTCATCTGTCACCAACTTCGAGTTACTTTACTCAAAAATTGACTTACATCTCAAATCTGAGTCATCTGACTCAAATCCGAGGTATATGACTCAAATCCTAGTCATCTGATTCCAAATCCGAGTTACTTTACTCAATTTTGACTTACATCTCAAATCTGAGTCATCTGACTCAAATCCGAGGTATATGACTCAAATCTGAGTCATCTGATTCCAAATCCGAGTTACTTTACTCAATTTTGACTTACATCTCAAATCTGAGTCATCTGACTCAAATCCGAGGTATATGACTCAAATCCGAGTTATCTGATTCCAAATCCTAGTTACTTTACTCAATTTTGACTTACATCTCAAATCTGAGTCATCTGACTCAAATCCAAGGTATATGACTCAAATCCGAGTCATCTGATTCCAAATCCGAGTTACTTTACTCAATTTTAACTTACATCTCAAATCTGAGTCATCTGACTCAAATTTGAGGTATGTGACTCAAATTCGAGTCATCTGATTCCAAATTCGAGTTACTTTACTCAATTTTGACTTACATCTCAAATCTGAGTCATCTGACTCAAATCCGAGGTATGTGCCTCAAATCCGAGTAATCTATTTGCCCAGATATGATTTGATCCCATGAAATGATGTCAATTTGCCTTTGATATGGGTCCGGGATATAGATCCGAGATTAAGTTTCGAGATATGATAATAGGGCTAATCGCTGAGAGATCTGATTCGAGATGTTGATATGAGATATAGATTCGAGATATGACAAGCTGGCAAATAGTTATCCGAGATACGAGATAACCTGGCAAGATAGTGAAATATCAATCCGAGATATAACATAACCCGAAAATCTGGCATGCTGAATCAAACTTTAGTCCGAATCAGAGATAAGCTAGTACGCCACGTCCGAATACAAATCCGAATTATAATATACCCTGGCAAGCTGAACCAAATGTTAGTCCGAATCAGAGATAAGCCATTGAGCTGAGTTAAAGGTTAATCCGAGGTATAAATAAACTGACTCAAATTATATCCGATTCATCAATAAGTTGGCTGATGAGCTGAGTTAAGGGTTAATCCAAAGCATAAATAAACTGACTCAAATTCTATATGAATCATAGACAAGGTGACTCAAATTTTATCTGAATTATAAATAGGCTGACTCAAATTCTATCCGAATTATAAATAAGCTGACTCAAATTCTATCTGAATCATCAATAAGCTGACTCAAATTCTATCCGAATCATCAATAAGCTAGCCGACGAGCTGAGTTAAAGATTGATCCAAAGCATAAATAAACTGACTCAAATTCTATTTGACTCGTAAATACGCTAGTCAAATACATACCCAAACCTATATAAGGTTTTATCCATCTAAAGGTGATTCTATGGATACGCTGGCTAGTCCGCGGGTTGAGTTATTTTCTCCTCGGGGTGAAGGATCGAATGTTGGTGGCTGAGTTATCTGTTACTTACAATAAGCTTGGAGAAGAGTCTGAGTCATTCATGCTGAGTCTTACCTACCTCGCTGAGTCAGACTTGGAGACCCCTGCGCTTACCTCTCTGCTCTCTGTTTGCCTGCAGGAGCTAAAGGTGCTCTCTCTGTTCTCTGTTCGCCTGGAGCAGCTGAAGGTGCTCCCTCTGTTCTCTGCTCCCCTAGAGGAGCTGAAGGTGCTTTATGAAGATGAGGTTGAGGAAGATGCTCCCGTCCAGATGGAAACCCAACCAACGCCACCAAAAGGCCCCACGGTGGGCGCCAAATGTCGTGGTGGTATCACGACATATGCCATGGGTAGGCTAAAGTTGGGGCCGATGGACATGGAGGAATCCACGGAGGGATGATGCAGTGAAGACCGCACTTGTATGAACAAAGAGAAATACAATGTATATAGGATTGAGGCTCTCATGTGGAGATAAGATCTCTTACTCTACATCTAATCTCTTATAATCTTGCCATACTTGTGGCTACAATCATGCTCCTTGAGATGTATCTCCTATGCCTCTTTCTAGATCTCTCTGTGAGATTGGAGGAAGAAGAAGAAGAGCTCCTATTGAGAAGAGAGGGGAAGATCCCTTCGGGGCCTCTCCTCTAACGATCCCCTGGTGCTCCTTATAAAGGGGAGCCCAGGGGACAAGACTTGTTCTACACGCTTGGCATCTAGATGGCATATTCTGGGTATCTTCTAGAGATGCTAAGCATATGCCTTGGCATATTTGGAGATGCCATGGCATATTCCTTAGCATATTCTTGATGCCAAGGTCATATTCTCTAGCATCTTCGTGATGCCAAGGGCATATTCCATATGCCCAGGTGACAGTCTGAGCCATGGGCATCCCAAGACTGGCACGATACTTGTTGGTCTTGTCTTGATCCGATGGCGTGTTCTTGTGGTGACCGCGGAGGTACCTGGAGGGGATTAGCAGGGCATCTAGGTCATTATAACTTGGCCCGAATGTCTTAGTTGAAGCGATAATTCGGCCTGGAGTTAGGCAGGTTCGGCCTGGTCCAGACTGCAAGCAGGAGGCCCAGCCGAATAGAGATGAATGGCCCAGCTGAGGTGTTCTGGTGATTCGGCCCAGCCGGAGTACTGCTGGGGTCAGGCCCAGCCGGGATGATTAGGTCCAGCGGAGCTGGTGGCGTCGACTCCCATGGTGGGTCGAGCTAAGCCTCATTCGGCCCACCCGGGCAACGAGGTGAGGGGGCTGGTGTTGTGACCCGCGGTGGGCCGAGCTAATCCTCATTCGGCCCACCCGGGTGACGAGGCGAGGTGGCTGGCGCTTCGTGGTGGCAGGAGCTGGCTGTGTCAGCGGGAGCTGGCGATGAAGAGGTGGTTCCGCTGGGAGCTCTACCGGTGCTGGCGAGGTGGCCCGGCTAGGAGAAACTCGGCCCAACGAGCTTTTGAGTAACTCGGCCAGGGAAGTGGCAGATCGGGCTGGTGAGGCTTAATTCGGCCTAGCAGGAATCTAAACAGGCCAACTTTTGGTTAATTCGGCCCATGTTCCCTTTTTTCCTTTAAGATTTCTTTCTATATATCTTATAACTTGTTAAATTTATTATTCATATTTTCATACCCTTTTATAGAAACTTCCTTCCAAGAGTCACTCAATACATCAACTCTGGTGTACCCGGGGGTATATCCCCGACAAGTAGATACCACCACCTCCCCCTCCACCACTCATAGGAGGGAATGCTCAAGTTGTGGGAGCTAATAATAGATATGAAAACATGCAGTCGAGGTATCATAATCAAGAAATAAGGGAAGCTGTGCACCAGGTGCACAATCCAAGAGGTTACGATGCTCATGTCGGCCATGTAACTAGAAATGAGTACTGGGAACATCAACAAAGCTATGTCGTATTCGTCACAGAGCTGAATGCCAAAAATAGCCACCAGAGACGAATGATGGAAGTGAATGCCACAATGCTCGAAATTTATAAGTACATGCACTAGTCTGAATAGGAGATAACTTGGAGCATAAAGGATCACCCCAAGATCATGCCAACCCTAGGAGGTTATGCTATAGTCTTAGATCCAACTTTCATGGGCCCTGATATCAATGTGAAGTTTTCCAAGGTACCGATCGATGATGGCAGTAGCATCAACATCATGTACAAGGATACCATGCTCAAGTTAGGCATTACCATAAACATGCTGGAGCCAACTAACAAAAACGTTCCATGGCATCGTGCCGGGATTGTCCTATGAGCCAATTGGCAATATCTGGGTCGACGTCTTATACGACAACAGAGATAATTGTTGCACTGAAGCTATAGAGTTCGAAGTGGTCGACTTGGTCAGATCATACCATGCCTTACTCGGTAGGCCAGCTATGGCAAAGTTTATGTCTACTCCTGACATTGCTTACTTAAAGATGAAGCTGCCAGGTCAATGTGGGGTGATCATAGTCGAAGGAGATTACAAAACATCTATTTCTTGTTCCTTAGCCGGATCATCACTGGCCGAGTCACTGGTCATAGCATAGGAAAAGCATCAAATGTTGGAGGTCGCAGCGTTGGCCAAAGCAGCACAAATTTGCATGTCGGTTCTCACTAATCCGCATGGCAATGTGTCATTCCAAGCTACCAAAGAGACCAAGAAGGTATAAGTGGATGAAACTTTCCTAGAGCGCACAGTTACCATTGGGGCAGGGCTAACTGACAAATAGGAAAGAGAGCTCACCAGCTTCCTCCGTGAGAATCGGGATATCTTTGCATGGTCCACATAGGATGTGCAAGGAGTTTCAATGGAGCTGGCTGAGCACTCTCTTCATGTAAGGCCAGATGCCAAGCCGGTGAATCAACCCCTCCGCCCCTTCGCCGAAGATAGCCAGGCTCTTAGCCGCTGGATTCATCATGGAAGTACTGCACCCTGATTGGTTATCAAATCCAGTCTTGGTTGAGAAGAAAAAGGATGACCCGAACGTGGCGGTGGTGTGGCGCATGTGTATTGATTACATGAACGTCAATAAGGCGTGTCCAAAAGATCCATTC
Organism: Avena atlantica; assembly: GCA_910589765.1. Lineage (NCBI taxonomy): Eukaryota > Viridiplantae > Streptophyta > Magnoliopsida > Poales > Poaceae > Avena > Avena atlantica. The sequence goes on along the minus strand of OU342733.1, from coordinate 104,882,017 downwards.
CCCTTGCCACGGATCAATCAAGTCATAGATTCTACTGCTGGGTGTGAGTTGTTGTCATTTGTGGACGCGTACTCTGGATTCCACCAGATACCACTGAATCCGAATGATCAAATAAAAATAGCTTTTATCACCCCGTATGGGGCTTATTGCTATTGTACCATGCCATTCGGTTTGAGAAATGCACGCGCAACATATCAAAGATGCATGCAAAAATGCTTGCAAGATCAATTGGACAAAAATGTTCAAGTATACGTCGATGACGTGGTGATAAAAACCAAGCAAAGTCATACTTGAGGACCTGCGTCAAACATTCGCAAACTTAAGAAGATTCTAGATGAAACTCAACCCGGAAAAATGCACATTTGGTGTCTCGGCTGGCAAGTTACTCTGATTTCTTGTAACCATCCGAGGAATTGAGGCTAACCCGACAAAGATTAGGGCCATCGAAAGAATGGAATTGCCAAAAACCCTCAACGATGTCCAGAATTTCACAGGATGCCTGGCCTTGTTGAGTAGGTTTATTAGTCGGCTAGGTGAAAAATCCCTACCACTACATGAACTGATTAAAAAATTAGACAAATTCACATGGACACAGCAAGCTAATAGCGCTTTCCATGAACTCAAGAAGGTGTTGGCAACAACACCAATATTAGCATCACCACTATCCAAAGAGCCAATGTTGCTCTATGTCGCCGCAACCAACAGATTTGTAAATGCAGTAATAGTGGTTGAACGCGAAGAAGAGGGCAAATCAGTCCAAAGTCCAGTTTATTACTTGATCTAAGTGCTCTCTATATCAAAGCAGAATTACCCTCATTACCAAAAAATGACATATGGTGTATATATGTCAGCAAAGAAGCTGAAACATTATTTTCAAGAACACCCAATCCGGGTAATATGTGAGGCGCCTATATCGGATATATCAGACAGCAAAGATGGCAGTGGCCGAGTCACAAAATGGGCCATAGAGCTAGCACCATATACTCCAAAGTATGATAGGCGAGATGTGATTAAATCTCAAGCCGTGGAAGATTTCTTCGTGGATTGGATGGAGATGCAATACGAACCACATCTCCCAGATACGAATTATTGGAACATGTATTTTGACGGATCCAAGACGAAAATGGGTTTAGGCGCCAGAATAGTGCTCACGTCGCCAAAGAGGGATCAACTCAAGTATGTGTTACAGATCCATTTTGCTGCCTCCAACAACGTTGCCGAGTATGAAGCACTTGTTCACGACATCAAAGTGGCCAAAGTGATTGGCATCAAAAGGATCATGTGTTTTGGTGATTCGGATTGTTGATCCAGCAAGTATCTGGGCATTGGGACGCGTTGGACGCAAACATGGCACTATATCGTTTCCATGTGCAACAAATTTTGGGATACTTTGACGGGTGTGAGTTCCATCACGTACCAAGAGCAGAGAATGAGGCAGCAGATGTACTATCCAAGTTAGGCTCATCACGGCAAGCAATACCACCAGGAATTGCGTTGGAACATCTCAGGAAACCATCGATCAAGCCCTCACTAGCATCCGAGTCAATATTCATCCCGATAACACAAGAGTAAGACATTCTGCCAATGGACATTGACTTAGGGGCAGGTTTGAGCCACTCGGGGACTGATCCGCTCACCTCAGTGGTAGCCGAATCACACTTGAGGACTCCTCAGGTCATGTCGGCAGAACATATGTCGACTGAGCCAATGGAAATTGATGGGGATACAGATCCGGCACCACTGATACCAACATGGGCGCAACCAATATTCAACTACTTTAAAGATGGAACTTTGCCGGATGATGAGATATTGGCAAGACAAACATAAAGAAGGGCAAAAGCATACACCATAATCAACAAGGAGATGTATAAGAGAAGTGTGACGAGTGTACTGCAGCGTTGCATTAGTTCAGAGAAAGGCCAAGCAATCTTATTGGATATTCACCAAGGAGAATGTGGGAACTATGCATCATCCAGGGCATTGGTGGCCAAAGCATTCCGACATGGATTTTATTGGCCAAGCGCACTGGAAGAAGCACAAGATCTTGTCGGAAAATGCAACGGTTGCCAGCATTATGCATCCAAGTCACACTTACCAGCATCTGAATTGAAGACTATACCAATCACTTGGCCATTCGCAGTATGGTGCCTGGATATGGTAGGACCATTCAAGCCAGCTAGGGGAGGCATGACTCATATATTGGTAATGATTGATAAGTTCGCCAAATTGATAGAAGTGAAGCCCATCAAAAAATTGTACGGAAAAAAGCTGTCACATTCCTAAGGGACATAATCCTGATATATGGTTACCCACACGGTGTAATCACAGATAATGGCACAAACTTTTCCAAAGGAGCTTTTGCTCGATTCCGTGGAAAAAACCGAATAAGACTTTACGTATCGTTAGTCGCTCATCCATAATCAAATGGACAAGTTGAATGATCTAATGTCATAGTTTTATCCGCGATAAAACCCCGTTTGATGGAACCACTCCAAAGATCACATGGTTGCTGGATAGAGGAACTACCCTCAGTTCAATGGAGTCTAAGGACAACTCTGAATCGATCAATAGGCTACACGCCATTTTTCCTGGTGTATGGGATAGAAGAAGTTTTGCCTGCCGACATAGAGTATGACTCGCCAAGAGTAAGGAAATACTCGGAAGCCGAGGTAAAAGAGGCCCAAGAAGATGGAGTTGACTTACTCGAAGAAGCAAGGGAATTGGCATTATCCAGATCCGCTATATATCATCAAAATCACCGACTCTATCATAGCCGGAATGTTCAACCTCGTGTTTTTCGAGAAGGGGATATGGTGCTAAGACTAGTGCACCGCACAGATGGAATGCATAAGTTATTACCCCCATGGGAAGGTCCATTCGTTGTAAGAAAAGCATTGCACAATGATTCATATTATCTCATAAATGCTCGTGAAGAGCAAAAGAACAAGGCAAACAGAGCAGGTGATGAGACCAAAAGGCCATGGAATGTGGCACTACTTCGCCCGTTCTACACTTAGGAGAAGCAGTGCATGTATCACTCGAACTCTCATATGTCAGACGTTTGTGCCGGCTATGTGCTGATAATAAAATGGTATGACTCGAAAAACTGACTCGGGGACTGCCCCTTAGGTTTAACCTTTCAATTATTTTATGTCGTCTGGCGTCACACCTAAAGATTATCTCGGAACAAGTAGTGTTTACTCGGAAAAAATTAACTCTTCGACTATGCTATTGTCCGAAAACACGGATTCATGGCAAGCAAGAGGAAAGGATGCAGGACGAGTAAACATGAACACTGGATAAGTAAAATGAGAAGCACGAGTCGACCTTGTGTTTTTAACTAACCCACTGTAGGTTATATCGTATTGTATGATTGGATGATCCTGGGTCAAGTGATCTAAGTTTCATACCCTCTAACTAAACCCTTAGCACTTTGAGACTCTAATGTCGAACACCAAAAAAGGTAGACAAGAGCCAAAGTCAAGGAAAAGTGAAACAGCAAGATGAGACTCGGGGACTTGCCCTTGGATGATTCACATGCAAAATATAACAAGAAATTTAAGCCTTATCACAAGGCACACACCAAACAATAAGTGCAATATATGTTACATTTGTACCCGGCATACGGGGGATCTCATCAAAGTTCAAGTATTTTCTACTTAGTATAAGAAGCATCTGGGCTTGGAGGAGCGGTATTGGAGTTGGGAGCATCACCCGGAGCATCTGCCGAGTCAGGGGCATCAGTAGCCGAGTCTTCGGGGTCGTCCGACTCGGTGGCCTCGCTGCCAGCACCCACCTCTTCAGCAACTTCAACAAGTGGTTCGCCGAGGTCGAGGAAGCTGGGCCCATCGCACCAACCATGCACCATAGTATACTCGATCATGGCGTAGGCTCGCTCCTGGCGTCCCTTGATCAACTCAGGTTCATTCAGCCACTTTCTGTCCCCCTTATGCGTGCAAGAACATCAAGATTGATGTCCACATACCATGAAAGCATGAAGGAAAGGGCCCTGTCCGCTGCAGCTCGGCCGTCCGACTCACGCCACTGATCCAGCATGTCTTCGGTAAGAAGCAGCCTTTCAGCAAGGGGCTCAATGAGTGTGGGTGCATCTTCATCCGGCCAGAGCATGCGGAACGCATGAATCGATGATTTGAGAAAGTCCATGCCGCATGACTTGAGGGTCCTCACGCGCTACGACAACGCTTCGAGATGCTCATCGTTAGTCACCTCACCATCAGTCGGAGCACCAGACTCGGCTCTCACTCTCTTCATGGCCCGAATGGCGAACATATCGGCCTCGGGAAAGTTCTCTGCAAGCGAAAGAGGGTGTTAGCAAAATAATAAAGAAGAGGCAGGAGTCAAGAAGAGAAAACACAGTGCAAAAAATAGTAAGGACTCACTACCGAGGAAAGGGTTGATGGCGCCGAGTTTGATTTGCCAAGCCTTGGCCTTGGCTTGGTGCGCGTCGAGATCCTTGTTAGCCGATTCAACCGCCGACTCGGCCTTCTTGAGCAACTCCCTGGTCTTCTCGGCACTGGAAGCATGTTGGCCATCTTTCTCGGCGAGTTCCTCCTTCAGCCCTTTCACCTCGGCTTTATGCTTCTTCTCCATGTCGACCATCATCTTTTGAAGGGATACAGGTAGGCTACACTAGCTCAAATCAAAATTTTCTACCGTGTAAACCAGGAATACTGTTGTCATAGATCACGGGATTACCACTAGACATGCAGTTGTGGAATTGATGAAGCGCGTCGAGGCAGTGCAGACGTTCCATGTCTCCTCATTGTCCTCGTCCCACGAGAATCTCCCGTTGCCCGTCTCGTCCAAGTGCCACAGATGCAGCACCTCCGAGGTATCCACACGTGCGGGGTGGAAGTGTCAGACGCTGGACTGCTAGGTCTACGCGTGCAACACAGGCGTGAGGAGTGGCGGATGGGTGGAATGGTCTAACCCTGGTAAGCTCGCCCCACCCTCTCTTATATAGGCGTCCCTAGTGGGCTTCTACATTAGCAGCCCATTACTAGCCTAAGCCTGGTCTAATTCGGATCCAATCCTCATTAGTCTTCCAGCACCTTAAGTGTGTGACCCTATAGGTTCATATACGTATAGACATGACACGAATACACTTATTCTTCCAATAGTTGGTAGAGGCCTCTAGCAAGACGTGCCAACTCCTAAATGCATACAAAGATCATATCGGATGAACCATCACAAGGTTTAGTACATGTCTTTACCTTTGCCTCACGATATTTGGTCTAGCTCCAAGTTGACCTCCCTTTATCGATATTGTGATTTGGAATCCCATTACTAGGTTAACTCTTAACCTTATGTAGCATGTCCATGCATTTCTGGATCCAATCACTCGAGGGGCCTAGAGATATATCTCTCAAGTAAGGGGCAAATCCCATCTTGATTGATCATGCCTTGCAGCATGCTTCAGGAGAAACCCGAAAGCTACCTTTATAACTACCCAGTTATGGAGTAGCATCTGATAGCCCCAAAGTAGGTCGATCCACATCTCAAGTACATGCGGCAATTTCAGGTCTAAGGACAAAACGTACACGATGTGTAGAGAGAGCTGCAAGTCAAATTTCCATTCTCAAGTTGGGTCAGTCCAACCCCATGTTCATAACATGTGTCCACATCATTGGTTTGACATCTCCATGTCTATGACTTGTGAAACATAGTCATCAACCAATCGATGTGCTAGTCTAATATTCATGTGTGTCCTCACATGAACTCCGACTTGGGACAACTATTAAATAACCATACAAGTAAAGAGTTTCACAAACAATTCACATAATTGCCAATCAATATAAGTTTCCTTATATGGATATTCAAGGAACATTACAATAACTCATGGATACATATGAAATATAATCATGTCTATGATTGCCTCTAGGGCATATTTCCTTTATCTTTTTCAGCCGGATCACCTCGTCTCGCTCCTTCTGGAGTTCGGCTTGTTGCTTCTCTGCTTATTCGGAACAAATTACTCATAAGCAGCAACATAACTATCTTGATTCGTCAGGATAAAATGAGCAAGGGAATGGTATGAACACAAAGTAGCACAACGATGGCTAAGGACTTACTCACCGTCTCGCTGATCTGCGAGTGGAGCGCGTCGATGGTGGACTGGGCAGAAGCTGTGGGGAAAAAGCGTGAAAAGATGAAGAAAATGAAGCAAGGAAAGATACGCAGGATAAAGATATGGCGAGTAAGAAAGTTACCTTGGCCTTGAGTCTCGGCTTGCAGCTTCTAATGAGCAAGTTTGAGCCTGCGATGCTCCAGGAGGAGAGCTTGATGCACCTTGGTGCGCTCATTATGTGTAAGCTACACAAAGGAAAAATACAATGAATAAATGGATAATTCAAGATCAAAGCCGTATAAAGGGTGACTCCTATCTTAGAGCTTACAGTCGAATAAGTTTCTCATTCGGCAGTAACCTCGGGGACTAGGGATCGAAAATTTAACATGGGAACTTGGCATGAGGAAATAAAAGCTAAGTTATTGCTTAGAGCTTATAGACGAGTAAGTTCCTGACTCAGTAGTAACCTCGGGGACTAGGTGATATGTATAACATAAATGCTCAATAACACAAAAGACTAAGAAGGTTATTTACCTCGTTCACTTCATCCGCGCGAGCCATTAAGGCAATGGCCTGCTGGGTCATGTTGGAAACAGCCTTGGGGCCCAGCTTCATCTTCTTGCCAGCACGAGAGCTGACATCTTGCTTGCCAGCTGCGTTCAACTCCATAGCATAAGGCTCAGCGACACCAAGGCCGTTCCCGCTGAGCGTACGAGTGAGAACCTGTCCCTTCATCAGGGTATTTCCCACCTTGGCGCGGGTTGCAACGGCATTGGTGTGAAGGGTAACAGCTTTAGAGCCGCCACCCGACCCGGCAGCCGCAAATCCGCTCGGTTTACCCATTGGGACCAGCATTATTGCTAGTGTCGTGGGCCAGATCAGAGGAGCCGTGCCCAGTGCACAGACCAAGGTTGTCTGTTTGGTGGAGGTGGTTTTGTCGGATGAGGTGCGAGCCGGACTAGGAGCAGCAAGCCGTGTCTGGTTCTTTGACAGAGGACGAGATTGAGCGGGTTTATTTGGAGATGAAATGGGAGCCAACTGACTGGGCTCAACAGTATTGCTGGCACCAAGATTAGGAAGTTGTTCATGAACACCAACTTGTGGGCTGGTGCCAGAGGAACTGGTGGCGAAGGTCTTCTCGACGCGAGCTTTGCCGGCACCAAGATCAGGATTTTTTTCCTAGGATGCGGCAGATGTGCTGGGCCGAGTCTCCTCCGCCGGGTGAGCCATAGGGTCTGACTGACACTAAGAAGAGCTAGCCTCAGCAGTGGGAGCCTCGACTCGGACGGGGTTCTACACCGTATAATCAGTCGGAGGAGGCGTAGGCCTTAGCGGCGAGGCGATGCTAGGAGCAGCATGTTTAGCCGACAGAGGTGCAACGTTGAAAACAACAAGACACGCATGAGAAAGTAGAAGCGAAACATAAGATGGAAAAACGCAATATAGGAGGGTCGCAAAAGCTTATCCGGTAACAGTCGGGTCGCTCGGTGGGCGACGTGTGACTCGGCGCCCAGCCGCTTTGCGAGTCTCCGCCAGCGTGGCAGCAGCAGGGGCAGCAGGAGCGGCAAGAGAAGCCTTGCGCTTCTTGGCCGGATGAGTACTAGAGGAGACCCCACGTCGCTTATTCGGCTTGGCGACAGGGATTTTACCGACTCCGCGCATAGCGAGAGGTGGAGTGTCATGTACCTAGCCAAATGCATAAGTAAATGACAGGCTTACTTGAATAAGTTAGACGGCTCAGGTCACAAGGCAAGTACCTCCAAAATCTCACAATCATCATCATCATCCTCATCAGACCAATCTTGTAAGGGGTTTCGAGATTGACTCTTACCTGGAGTTGAAGCAGCAGCCGCATGCGGAATGGGCATGACGCACTCCAAATCATACTCGACTTCGTCGGAGTCGGAGCGGTCCTCGTTGTAAGCACTAGGAGGGATAGTACTGTCATCAACCTGGTGAACAAGATTCTGTGAATGACAAACATAATAAGAATCGAAAACTAGACAAAGAATAGCAAAGCAAGCTAAATCTGACTCGGCAGCGAAGGGTGACTCAGAACTTACCAAGGGGAAAGGCTTGACCCGGCTAAATGGAGGGCAGCTCCAAGCCCAATCATCCACCAATTTCAGCTTGAAGATCGAGCTTACTCGGTGAGCGACGGAATCGTGGGTAAGCTCCTTCGTGGAGTGCTGAGTGGGGTCATGCGTGCCGCTCATAAAGCACATCTGATGGATCCTGGCTTGGATGGGGCTGACCCGGCGTGCAATGAAAGTGCACATGAGGTCCATGTGGGCGAGATGAAAGTTCTCATCCAGCGATAGCAACCTCTCCAAGATTACATTGGCCTCATTCACCGCAGCTTCTTGGTCGCGCGGGTCAAGCTGCCAGAACTTCTTGCTGGGGACCTCATCCGAGAAAGGGGGGAGCCGGATGTAGTCAGCGGTCCCGCTGTTTTTAACATAGAAGAAAGTTCTATGCCATTTCTTGCAAGAGTCAAGGCTAGTAACCCGAGGAAAGATGGAGTCTCTCCTGGGTGTGATGCTAGCGGCACCGCACCGAGTCGGTTTTTTCTCGGCTCGGGAGCACCATGCTGAGGAACAACTTGCACCCTAAAACTAAAGTATTTGGCCCATAGAAGAACAGTAGGCCAAATGCCAAAATAGGACTCGCAAGCGGAAATGAAGCAGGAAAGGGAGCCAATCGCGTTGGCAGGCAAATGATGGGTCTGGATATGGAAGGTGGAAAGAAAGGAAGTGAAGAAACTGCTCACGGGCAAGGCGAAACCTCTCACAAAATGAGAGAGGAAAACCACCCTTTCATTGGCATCAGGTTTGGGGGAGATCTCAACGGCGGGAAGACGGCAGTCAACCTCGAGCAGGATGCGCCTGGTGGAGCGAATCCATTCAAGCTCCTCAAAGGAGACCTCCAAACACTCCCTGCCGCCATGCTCGCCGGCGGGAACCTCCTGTTCTTCAGCTCCTTCAGCGTCGTCGCGTGCGTCCATGATCTCCCTGGACTCGATCTCCTCTGCCATTGAAAGAGGCTTGGAAGAACGAGGACCTGTAGTGCAATGAGAAGAGGGAAAGGGAAATCGCAAGGAAAGAACAGAAGGCAATAAGAACCGCAGAGGAGGAAGTTGGATTTTGGAGGCGCAAGGAAGAAGAAGAGGCTATGGGGAAACTGAATGGGCAAGGGAAGTTGTAATCCCCTCAACCCTACTTAAGGGCAGTAAAAAACCCAATCATGGGATCCCCCTGCGCCGTGCGGCCAGCGTGTGTCCGTGTACCCGGCCGAGTGAGCCAATCAGCGGGCGCCACATGACAACAATACATGAAAAATCCCCTGCCACATCACGAAAGGAAGGACAAGGGGCGCAGACCGATGGGACGGCCAAAGTGACAGGGAATAACTGCGCATCCGTCACTGAGAAGTCATGGCTTGGACCAAAGTTACCATGATTACTAGCTCTCAATGACTGAAGCATGCCGAAAATGACTCGGAATTGGCCAAAATGACTCGACACGGGGCGAAGACGATCCAGAAAGTCAAAGAACATACCCAGAAACTATAAGATAGACTCGGCAAGATGCAAGATTGCGCAAAATAGTGCGCCTTAAGCGATAAATAAAGAAAAAAGAAGAAGTTCCAATTACATTAAAGGAACCTAGAGATGCCTAACAACTATAACTCCTAGACCTCACCAGCTTCGGGGACTAATGTCGGGGGGATAACCCCCGGTAGGGTCACAAGGGGTAAAACACAGCCCAGCTTGGCTTACGCCGAGTGAAGAAAGAACAAGGCCAAGTAAGTACGGCCCGGTAAGAGGATCGTATACGGCCGACATAGGACAAAGATGTTAACCTTGCAGGAACCAACGAGGCGAGTCTCCCGAGGACGGGCCAAGTCAGATAGGACATGTGGCACCTTTTCGAGTGAGGTTTAGGAGGGACCATAGTAAAGCGTGGTAAAAAGAGAAGGGCGACGCCGGGTGACACGAAAGGAGTCGGTTGACGCCCAAAGCAAGGGCTGACGTACAAAGTTACTACGTGACGCCAAAAGGAACAGGAGGCGCCGTACCTGAAGACCGTTAGCTGTCAAGCTTTATGGACTGGGCCACTGGGCTTAGGGAAAGCCCATGACCCAACCCACACAGTAGGGACCAAGATAAAAACCGTAACCCTAGTACCCAAAGGGGTGTAACCTAGCTAGCTACGCCTATATAAGGAGGGTCATAGATGTAGTAGAAGGAGGTTGGACCAAGTAGGGAACTAGTGCACGGAACACTAGTTCATACAGCTCGAGGAGCAGTTGTAAACCTCTAGCATCAATAAAATTCCTAAGTGTGGAGAGTTCATCTTGTTCTTCATGCATGGAAAGACCGTGCACTCCCTCCCTGGTGACCACAAGCACCCATTCGGCCCCCAACTTAAGCCTACCCATGGCATCTGTCGTGACACCACCACGACACAAAATAAAACCCTTTGAAAGAGGCATCGTTTCCGAGTGGATGTTTTACCAAAGAAAAGATGATGAGGAGAAGGAGTTACATTGAGCAAGATAAAGAGAAGGGATGTTCTACGCCTTTACCAGAATTATTTACCCGTGCAACCACATTACCGAAGGAGATGGGGCTTAGCTCATAGTTTGTCGTCTTTAGACGGGGAAGCTTGTACCTGCTAAAAGGGAGAAATCCCTAGAATTCCGGATGGGATCTAATGGGTCTATAGATCTAAAGCCTGCATCTTGCTTCGTCAGGAGTGAGCCTCTCTTGGCAGGAGTGCCAGTGCAACAATTGGGTCTCCCCTGGAGTGGAGAAGTAAGTGGATTCACCAAGTTAAGGTATACGCCAAGCAGCAGTTCGGGTATCCGTGTGTATAGAAGGGAGGATTATGGTGCTGGGCCACATACTCATTATTGGGGAGAACAAACCCAAAAGGAAAAGAAGCCGTTGCTAGGTATGAAAAATGAAAGTTTGATTATCCGAACCCCCATTTACCGTGTGTAGCGGGCCATAGTTGTATCCTGATGGATGTATTGATTCTTGTCGGTAAAGTGCACAAACTATGCAGAGTATAATCTATTCGATTAGTCGTGTCCACGGTCAAGGACGATTGGAAAGGTGATCGGTAGGAGTACCCATGGGATGGTTTTGAGAGAATAAAAAGGGATGTGATTTGCTCACAAGGAAGCATGAGAACAAGTTTTGTTTTGACCATGGCTGCTCAAAGAGGTTTTCAAAGGGGCTATTTCTCTAAAAAAAATTTATAAACATTTCCATAAAAAGGATATGGCTATATCAAGGTTTTCAAAAAGGAGGCATGTTTTCAAAAACTCTTTTTCAACAAAGATATATAGATGCCAATTTAGGATTTTCGAAAAAGAACTGTAGTGTAGAGCTACCTCGCTATAGCCAAATGTGCATGATCCTTGCTTTCCTTATATCAGTGGTCTTGCGAGTACATTCAATGTACTCACTGGATTTGTCCCTGGCTATTTACTTGGACGGATTTGCAAAAGCTAGAAGGATAAAGATGCTGACGTTTATGCGAGCTAGGCCGTCTTCCCAGTAAATTTCCTGTAGGTTAAGGCATGACATGGGCTCTGTGATTGAACAAGTCCACTTCTATTGTTTGTACCGCCATAAAGGAAACTATGTAAGTCTTCTACTCCGTTAATTTAAGGATGTTGGTGTGGTACTAGTACGTTATGCTCATGGCTCACCGATCATGGGAACATGAATTACAGGCATAACAGGGATTCTTGGACCGTAAATCCGAGGTCCCACAGCTCGTTCCCCCCTTTCAGCAGTAAAAGGACAGATGGTCTTGTTGTGGAAGGCTTCCTTGTTGCCGTTTTGGTGAAAGAAGGAAAAAGCAGAGAGCGCCGGATGAAGACAAGCGACGTCGACGAAAGATGCTTTACAGGAGGACGGAGTGAAGCACGGAGGGATGGACCAAGTACACCAAAGGTAGTCTCCTTGACCAGGATCTCGAGAATAGGCACTATGGACGCCCTTCCCACCCAAAGGCTAGAGGGAAGAGGCCCGACGCCGCCCTATATAAGGGATCCACTTTCTACCTTAGAACAGATCGATCCCCTGCGATCTAAACCGTAGATATACATCCTCCATTGTACTCTCGTGAAGCAAGCGAGAAATACAACAAAGAAGGAATAGGGGCTTTAGCTCCTCACGATGGTCCTGAACCTGGGTAAAAAAACCCGTGTCTTCTCTCTGTCGTGTGCTTGCTTTGCCTTCTCCACCGTTTCCGAGGTTCTTTGTAACTACGGGTTCAGCCTACTCTCAAACCAAGGGATTGTTCGACCCTAGTTCCTTCATGGGACAAATCTTCGACAATAGTTTCTTAGGACATATATTTGTAAAGGATAAAAATTATGCTATTAGTGCTAGTCCTCCTGTTAAAAATGAAGAAAAAGGAGTTTAGCTTTGATAGTGATATAGACGATGATCCTTTATTGCCTGATAGTAATCTGTGTGGAACTATTGTGTCTAATACATGGGAGGATGAGAGTGATATAATTGACTTAGATGACCCCTTATGCTCATTAAATGAAAATCATTTACATGGTGATTCTACTAAAAACTATGTGGCTGAGTTTACATTTAAGATCCCTCATTATGTTTATACATTATTTAAAATCCAAGGTACTGATCATTATATGCATTGGCTACCACAAAATTGCTGCTATTTATTCATATACAAAATTCCAATGCATAGGAAGAAAGTTAGACTTAAAAGTTAATGGTGATGTGCTCCTTATGCTTTAAAAATACTATTCAGTTAGAGCACACCTTTTTATCATTTTAACATGTCAAATAATTTATCTATTATTTTCTAACAATTAGTTTAGGATTTTAACAAAATAAATTTCAGAAAGTAAAATGGTAAGGATGAGCAATGGAGAAGTTCAGGTCGACATTGAGCATGTTCTCTGGATAGGCTTTTAGACTGCTTCTGCATCCTCCTGGAGATTATTAACAAACTAGCAAGTGTGGTTTGTATGTGTAGACTTGGGAGACGACCTCTAGTGATTGATCCTCCTTGAACTGATTTTGGGCTATAGAAATATTTTGGATAGGCGTTGGCATAACTTGTCGGCCCTCCTGTTGTAATACGGCACATCGGTGAGTTTGATTGGTTTGCCCACACGCTTAAAGGTCGAGGTGATTTCAAATACTTTTTAAGTTTCCTTATCATTGGTAGTGTTGTCGTGGTATTGCACGGCAGATCCTACTGGTGGTTGCTTATGTAGGGGGAGCAAGGAGATGTAGGAGAATCCGGGAGCGAGATTGGCACACGATGTACCCAGGTTCACGTCCCGTCGGTGGAGGATCACTACGTCCTGCTATCAATCCAGTATATGATCATAGATTGGTTTACAAGGGAGCCTTCATAGGCGAAGGTAGAGACTATATCTAATATGATGTGGAAGAAGATGTCCCCAAAGTGGTGCCCCTGGTGGCTTTATATATGCAGCCAGTTAGGGTTTACAAGGGTTTTGGTGGGCTACGTATTGTAGTCGCGTTCTTGGGCCTCCAGTCGGCACCAGTCGTCTGGTCTAGTATGCGTCAGTCGTCGTATTGGGCGAGTCGACCCGCTCTGGGCTTGGCTTCAGTCGGCTCGATACCAGCTGGTGACTCCGCTTCGTGGGTATACCGCGATTGGTATTCCCCAAGCGCGTTGTTGATTCGACACGGGCTTGAGGTAGGGCGCGGAGAGTCTTGGCGATGGGTCGTGGTGAATCGGCGACGAGCTCTTGAACAGAGAAAATAACTGTGAAGCGGGAGGCGGTCGGCGTGAGCCAGTCGGTGATGGACAGTTAGCAAAAGACGCAGGGTGTCGGTGAAGCCGCCAGTTGCGACGAGTCCCCGAATATGGAGCATGCCGAGTCCCCGAGCGCAACAAGTGGCGAGGTCAAGCGACCGGCGAGTGCCGAGTTACCGAGCTCGCCGAGTGGCGAGGTTGGGCGACCGGCAAGTGGCGTTGTCTGTAGCGCGCCGAGTCCCCGAGCGCGTTGAATACGCGAGGGCGATTTCGCGGTGGCGAGTCCTCGAGTGTGTTGAGTACGCGAGGGCGAGTCCGCGTTGGCGAATCCCCGAGCGCGTTGAGTACGCGAGGGCGAGTCTGCGGCGGCGAGTCCCCAAGTGTGTTGAGTACGCGAGGGCGAGTCCGCGGTGGTGAGTCCCCGAGGGCTAGCCGCGGTCGTGAAACCATGTGTACACACAGCATGCCTAGGAGTAGTCCCCGAGTCTCGAGTTGGCTTGTAGAGGCCACTTGAGGCTCTTTAGAGATGCATATTCTGAAAATAGTAGTGGTTGTTGCCGAGCATGGCGAGTGGCGAGGTCGAGGGACCGGCGAGCGCCGAGCCCCCAAGTGCGGCGAATGGTGAGGTCGGGCGACCGGCGAGCGCCGAGTCCCTGAGCGCGGCGAGTGGCGAGGTCGGGCGACCGGCGAGCACCGATTCCATGAGCCCGGCGAGTGGCGAGGTCGGGCGACCAGCGAGTGGCGCTGTCTGTACCGCGCTGAGTCCCCGAGCGTGGGGAGGGGCGAGGTCGAGCGACCGGCGAGCGCCGAGTCCCCGAGCGCGGGGAGCGGTGAGGTCGAGCGACCGGCGAGCGCCGCGTCCCCGAGCGCGGCGAGCGGCGAGGTCGAGCGACCGGCGAATGCCGAGTCCCCGAGCGCGGCGAGAAAGACACTGTTTTTCTGAGAAGGAGGAAAAAATACAACTACAATAAGGTGTATTTATGAAATATATTGAACATTTGTATGACGTGCAAATTGTAGATGTTGAAGAAATGCACTTTGTTATGTTGATCGATGGACAATATGTAAGGTTTATGCGTGTCTTTTCATGAGTAGATAGACCTCCAGCATCAAACACTTGCCGGATAACAGGGATACGATGCCAGACTGTTGAACCCGGAGACAAGGTCGGTCTTTTGGTACCCAGCCGCACTACTTCGACGGACGCGAATAAACAACATATAAAACTAAAACCAATCCCAAGTATGATTTTTGTCCCTAAAAAGGGTCATATGCGACTACATGGTCGGCTTTGAAGAATGAATGTATATGCACATATGTTTTGAACCCATAACATGCGCGAGTGTAAGTTGTTATCATGGCAATTCCGTGATGGCGAGTCTGCGAGTGTGACGAGTCCGCGATCGTGGCGAGTACGCGAGGGCGAACTCGCGATGGCAAGTCCCCGAGCGTGGCGAGTACGCAAGGACGAGCTCGCGGTGGCGAGTCCCCGAGCATGGCAAATGCGCGAGAAAGAATCCGCGATGACGAGTCCCCGAAAGTGACGAGTCCGTGATTATGCAATGATTTTGAACCAGCATATGTCCTCGTCTCTATGGATTAGTTCTCCCGCGGTATGCACGTGAGAAACCACGTAGGCTGATTCATGTTCTATGGTACATGTATTCAAGAAGCAATATGTAAAGGATTAAATTTAAATAAAATAATCGATTGGAAGAGCGTTTAACGTGTAAAAGAATATGAGATTAAATAGGAAAAGAATCCACTAGTCGTGGCCTTTCTAGGCTGGAGGGGGTTGGGTGAAAACCCATTTTCTTGTCTTCTGCTATCTTATTGGGAGATGATCCGGTTTTGCCTCGAGAATTTGATTCTCCAAACGATACATGAGGACATCACTCAGGAGGTTAGATTAAATAAAATAATCAATGGGAGAAGGAATTAAACAAAACCAATTAGCCGTATGGAACCGATGGTGAACGCCGGCGCGTCTGTGATTTTGCAGGTCGAGTGCACGCGCCTGTTCCGTGTCGGCGAATGTCGCCGGATCGAAAAATCGTCATCCAATCTTATAGTAATGGGTAATGCTCCAAATAACACAAACGGGCAACATCAATTAGACTCAAATAAAATATTAATTGATGGAAAGAATAATCAATAGTAAGAGAGATGGGATAGAAGAAAAACAGTCGGCCATGGCCACGCACGATCCAGCGCGTGTGAGCCTGATTAAGCACCTCCGATGTGGGAATAACCTCTCGGTGAGGCTGCCAAGCTTGGTCCTCTTTAATCTCTCTCCCCATGTTGGTTTTGGCCATGCGCACGTGACGAAGCAGAATTTGATCTGGCTGCAAGCGCCGGTTTTATGATATGAATCAATCTACTGCCGCGTGAACGACCACACAGGCTAGAGGATTCCTCCCGGATTATCACCCTCCAAGCACCGCTTGCCCCACGATGGGCACCATTGTCGTGGGAATGGCCATGGCAGATGTTGCAATCGGCAGCGAGTGGTAGAACAAAGGGTAAGGGCGGCCAGCCATCTGCGGTGCAAGATGAGGGCGGAGACACAAGGATTTAACCAGGTTTGTCCCCTGGAGGGTAAAGACCTACTCCTTCTAGATTGCATCACGGAGAGAGTACAAGGGCGAGCTCGACGAGTAGGCGGCAAGTTGCTGGGGTGTATGATGGAACGTGTCCCCTATGCGTACCCTAGGAAAGTTTATATAGGCTCACCTCGCTAGGGTTTACAGATCTACAACCGAATTAGTTAAGGATTTAGAGGGTTCTTGACCTAATCCGACTGGGCCTAGCTATGCTTCTAGGCCTCCAGCTTCCAGTCACCTGGGTCCTTGCCAATATCGCTCCCGGATTCTCCTACATCACCTTTCTCCCTCTACGTAAGCTACCCCCAGTAGCATCTGACGTGCAATACCACGACAGTTGGATCTGCCCCATCGTTCCGTCGTTGGCGCCCACCGTGCACTTGGATCTGCCCCATTGTTCCGCCGAAGGGGCCATCGATTAAGGGATCTAGGGCTATGAGCTGCTCTGGGTCGCTTTGGTCGCTGCGCGGAATGGCGGGTTGGGAATACGCGAGATTTGAGGAAGTGTGGGAATGTTCTTCCCTCACCCGTCACTCTCCTTAAATAGCGGTTGCTACCCACCATCTTCGGGGAGCTGTTACCGCGCGGTAATTACGCCGATATTACCATTGGATTACCCAACGGCTACTTTGACCAGCACTGGCGGTCCAACTTCATCCACTCGACTCGTTGTCTTCATCGACTTGCCGATTCGCCTAACTGATCACTCGCCGGCCTATTCGCCAAGCTGCGATTTGACTAAGTCGCCTTTATTGCGACTAAAAATGACTAGTTATTTCCTTTATTCAGGGAGTCCGCCGCCGATTCGACTGGGCGTCCGAATTGGACCCGCATACTCCGACTGCCAACAAACACCTGCGACGAATCAATGATGGCCTCGTGGACTACTGATGGGGATATGCCGACCAGGGTATACCCAGCAGGATGTTTCCTACTGGCCCAAGCTTCCAGCGAGTGGGCCTACAGGACGGCGATTGGATCGAGACTTGGCAAGGACCTAGGCGACTGGAAGCTGGAGGCCTAGAAGCATAGCTAGGCCCAGTCGGATTAGGTCAAGAACCCTCTGAATCCTTAACTAATTCGGTTGTAGATATGTAAACCCTAGCGAGGTGAGCCTATATAAACCTCACTAGGGTACGCATAGGGGACACGTTCCATCATACAACCCAGCGACTCGCCGCCTACTCGTCGAGCTCGCCCTTGTACTCTCTCCGTAATACAATCTAGCAGGAGTATGTTTTTACCCTCCGGGGGGGCGAACCTGGGTAAATCCTTGTGTCTCCGCCCTCATCTCGCACGACAGATGGCTGGCCGCCCTTGCCCTTTGTTCTACCACTCGTTGCCGATTGCAGCATCTGCCGTGGCCATTCTCACGACAAGTGTGATGGTGTTGTTTTTTCTTCAACTCACGAATTATTCTCTTGTACTTAGTTTCTAGTGCCTTTTCCGTCTAAGGGATTCCTCTATTCTGGCCATGTCCTTGTCGATCTTTACATTCATCATCAAGACAAATCTAGCCTCCTCCAGAACTTCCTTGTTCTTCTCATCGAGTTGAGAAACATCTCTGATATGATCCAACATTATGGCTTCTGTGACGGTTTAGCCAAATATCATCTTGAAGGCGGGGATGGTGAATGGATCTCCCTCCCTTGAGGACTAGGTCAAAAGCAGGGGGGATCCTTGGCGTTTTGGTTGGTTCTGTTTCTGCCAACTTGGAGTTCTTGTTAGTCCTGATTCTAAAAATAGCTGACTACCTGAGGTAGCATATCCCTAGTTATGTCAGCAGGGACTACACACTAGTGCAGAGCCCCCCCTTTAACTCCGGTTGGGAGGGCCCTCTAACAGTGGTTCCCCAACCGCTGTTGAGGGTTCGGTGTTAGAGGGGGGGCTTTAACACCGGTTCTTATACGAACCGGTGTTAAAGGGTGGCGCACGTGGGGCTGCCGCAGGCCTCAGGACCCCCCTTTAACACCGGTTCGTATCTGGAACCGGTGTTAAAGGTTAGTCTGCCGCGACAGAGATTTAGGCCGTTTTCCTGCCGCGGCAGAACTCTGTCGCGGCAGGAAAACGGCCTAAATCTCTGCCGCGGCAGACTTCTGCCTCTGCCCCGTTCTGGGCATATTTCTGCGGGAGGGGGGGAGCGAGGGGGAATCGATCGGGAGCGGTATACACAAACATCGTCATCGGTACATACGAGTACATGAATAATTAAGCAACTATTATTATACACAAACATCGTCATCGGCACATACATCGTCATCGTTCATTTTGGTGGATATCTAAAGAGTTCTCCGCCAGGCGTGACGACCTCATCAAGTATGAACCCCTCCAATTCCTCTTGAATGGCTCGTATGCGTTCAAATGGTAGGAGTTGGTCCCGCATCCATTCGATCTGAATATATATGAAGAATGGGCCGTCAATATAATATATATAAGAATAAAACTCAACACAATTGATGGTAATAAAATAATGTTGTGGACTTTGTTTACTTACTCTAAGTTGTTCTAGTGCGGCTTGGCCCGTTGCACATATCGTGTTGCGAATGAATTCGCAAACATAGTACCCACATAAGTTATTGTCGTGTCCCTGATGCGCGCACTTTACGAGAATAGAGAGTTCAATCAAAATAATAATCAATAAAGCATGATATAATGGAATTGGAAGCTATCTAGTATTACTTACATTTTGGTCTACAAATTTTAGTTCTTCTGACCATTCACCCACGGCCCTGCCCGTGAACCTTTTCCAAACCCTGTCCGACAAAGAAAATGGATTAAGGAGTAATTAATTACTTATTGTCACGAAAGTTGCCGATCTAGTGCGATAATATGATTGAAATTACCTTTGGAGCATCTCTCTAAAGTCTGCCCATAGCTCTTTTTCTTTTCGTAACGAGTCCATGACAAGGACTTTTCCTGAATCGGGTTGAATGACTAGCAGAATAAAGTGGAACCTACGCACGCATAACTCATCATCAATTACACTTAACATCGAGTAAGCCGAAACAGAATGTGTACAAGAGAAAGGGTAACAGTACTCACGAGAAGTTGTAAGGCAATAGTATTTCCTTTTTGGTTTGTTGTCTCAGTAAAGACTTTAGCAAGTAATCTTCTGTTTGCCCGGGTTTGTCTCTTACCACTTGTTCATGAACTCTATTTGGGTCAACGAACCCAATGTCAAAAGGGCGTCCTTTCATGCATTCCATAACCTTTTTCCTGCATAATAGTATATACATATATGGTGAGCATATATATATATATATATATATACATGCAATTAATGAAGTGAATGAGATGAGATAAAAATTACAGAAATAGTACTTACACACAATAAAGGCTGATGGCAGATTTGTCGAGTTCCTTCTGATTGAATAGAAAATGCAAGTCGTGAATGTTGAAGTCGATTGCGTCGTCTCCGCACAAGAAAATCTGATCTCTTATATGCGCCGTGATACATTCTACCTTTCTCGTCTTGTAGAAATCAAGGTACCACTTGTGCAATTTTCGCATCTTTGTTGGTAGATTCTTGAGCTCCTCTTTCTTGACGAGATTCTTCCCATACTTCCATGGTTGTATGGGGTTGGCATCGCATTTGGGCAAGTTGTCTCCCATGACGTTCAAGTATGCAATGTAAGTCATCCCCATCTCATTGGCCTTTCTTTGTAGCTCTGCCTCGTAATCATTTACGGGAGGAGCGTCCCGCGTGTCGAACATTTGGAGCGGGGCGCATGATTGGTTTTTCTGCTCTCCGAGCCTGGGAACTGTTTTCTGGGGTGCCTCACGACGGCTACTTTCAGTCTCCCTGCGGCGCCTTGCATCCGCCTTCAAAATCTGGCACTCGTAGTCCGGCACAAGTGGGGTTTCAGGTTTCAAAAGATTTTTGTAAAACTTTTCCACCACCGCCGGATCTATTTTCTCCTTTGGCTCGGCCCGTCTAGGTGCAAAGAATTTCTTGACCTGTTCTGCCGAGATCCTATTGGTCTCCTCGTCGCTGCGATTCCACGGTAAAACCGGCAATGGCTTGGCAGAAGCCTGCGGGACG
Source organism: Avena atlantica (assembly GCA_910589765.1). NCBI lineage: Eukaryota > Viridiplantae > Streptophyta > Magnoliopsida > Poales > Poaceae > Avena > Avena atlantica. Next base: position 104,861,500 of record OU342733.1, on the reverse strand, counting down.
TAGTTTTTTAAACTCTTTGGCGTATGGTTTCCTGCGGATTTCTTTGTGGCAGTGCTACTGATGCTCCTCGTGGCAGTGCTCTTCCGCTTACGCTGAGGAGATGGCTAAAGCACCGGAGATGGCTGACGGGCCGGAGATGGCTGCCGCGCAGGAGATGGCTGATGGGCCGGAGATGGCTGTCGTGCAGGAGATGGCTGCCGCGCCGGAGATGGCTGCCGCGCAGGAGATAGCTGAAGCGGCTGAGACTGCTGACGCTGCGGAGACGGCGGGGGTGCCAGTGACCTCCAATTTGGAAGCACAATGTGTTCCTTCTTCCAAAGAATGGTTGTTTTCACTGCAAATTTGAGTTGAGTTTCCCCTTCACCTGTAGCATGGTCAAGTTGTGCTTCCTCATATTCCTTCACAACCTCATCCACCCCGACAATAGCATAGCCATCTGGAATCGATCGGCAGTGGTAAGTTCCACCAGCTACAGGAGGTAAGGCATAGCCGACAGCCACCTTAATGGATAAGCCCATTAATCTCACATGCAGCTCAGCGTGTTCGCTCTCCGTGGAAGCCACACTGCTTTTCCGCGCAGAGTCTAGGCCGCGGGCAACTTCCAATGCAGGCTCTTCGTGCCGCTGAGATGGGCCGGTAGCTTGATGGCTCTGTTGTGCATTCCCTTGCGCCTGCAGCGCCGCAAGTGCATGTTCTATCTGTGTCATCCGCTCTGTATGCTCTTTTTATTTTCTGCCGCGCCATCTGTAAGAGTCGCTCCAGTCGGCAAACCCATCCTTCCACGTCATACCCCTGTGCCTCGTGCATGTCCAGGGTGTTCTTTTTTACCGATGGCGCGTGTGAGCTGGTCATTCCATCTGTCGGGATGGAAGGTCCTGGCGGATGTTTCCTCGTATGCCGTGATGAGTTCAGTGACGGGTTTGGCAAGGAGGGTTGGGAAGATACACAATCATGTTTCTGGGTCCAACCTTGCCCCGATTCCGTAGAACCAAGTCTTTGCACGTAGGTCCCACCCATCTGTCTGGGGTGTGATCACTCTCTCGCGCAGGGCCTTCTCAGCTTCCTCCCACTTAGGCCTCTGAGATATGTAGCCACCTGACCCCATCCTCTGGTGATATTCCTTCTTCAGGGCATTAAGCGTATTGGTGCCTGACCTCTTTTTAGCTATAGCACTTTTTTTATATGTCTCAAATTCGGGCCAGTGAGGTCTTATCTTCGCATAATATGCGTCTTCGAAATTTGGAGTCTCGCCAGATTTGACAAATTTGTTCAATTTTGTCTTCCAGTTGCGGAAAGCGTCAGCCATCTTCTTTAGAGTCCACTCTTTGACCTTTTCCTTTATAACCGGGTTGTTTTCATCCTCCTGTGGCGGAAGGGTGAAATTTACCAACAACGAATTCCAAAGCGTTTCTTTGGATCTATCATCGACAAAGGTACCGTCGCCCTTCTTTGGCTTATTCCAATTTTCAATTATGATTGGGATTTGGTCCCTAACAAGAACTCCAGCCTGACATACAAATTTGTCTGCGGCCTTCTTGGGCTCCATCGGCCTGCCATCAACACGGATTGCTTCGATCGTGAACTTTGCACGATCTTTCAACCGCTGGCTCGCGCCTCGCTTGCTCTTTTTCGTAGAAGAAGATGGTTGCTGGCTGGTCGATCCGGAGGGCTAAAAGAAGAAACAAGAGTTAATTTGTATACACGAAAGTTAGCAGAGGCTTAATCAATGCATATACCTCGCCGTACTTTGTAACCATTAAATTGCGTTCACCGGATTCTTCATCTTCTCCATGACTAGTACTTGAGTTGTCGTCATCATGTCCCTCCAAGTTCAGATATTGTGAGGTGTCCTCATCAATAATGTTCTCCATTATTTCTTCTTCTGCAAGGTTTCTACTAAGTGGATCCATAGTTTCTAAAACAATAATATTATCTAGAGTAAGAGTGTAAACATTCAAGTGGACTTGGATTCATAGACAAATATACATATTATTCATACCAAAATACAAATAAATACACAAATGAGTCAGAGGTCCAATTTGTATACAACTTTTAATCTATGCATGTAGTACATACACGTGGCAGACACGTGGCGCTCACCGGTGGGGTGACGTTGGTCTCGTCGGGCGGCAGTGCTCGTCGGGCGGCGGTGCTCGTCGGGCGGCGGTGCTCGTCGGACGGATGCGGCGGTGCTAGCGGCGGGCTCGACGGGCGGCGGGCGGCGTCGGTGTTTAGGGGTGGCCTAAGAGCTCCGAAGCGGCGGCGGCGAGACGCTCCTGCACGGGGAAGAGAGCGAGGTGGTCAGTTAGGGTTTAGGCGTGGCCTATTATAATATCTTTGCTATAAGCTATTTTATTTTTACTCCACATGCTTCTAATTCACATGTACAAGGATTAAGGCCTAGATCGTCGGGGTCGATGTCACTACGTTCATCTCGCCCATATTTGGCACCCTGGAATCGTTCCGAGGGTCAATTGGCGATTATTTATTGGCGAACGGCACCGGCCAGCTCCAGATGCGCGCCGTGCAGGTCCTCCTCGCCGCCCGCGAACCTGTCCGGGTCGAACCGCGCCATCGCCCCAGCTTACCGGGTCCCTCGATGGCCCACGCGTTCACGGCCACCCTCGTGCCCGCCGGCATGTCGTAGCCGCCGACACGGACCAACGTTTTGTATAAAGTTTTGTATTTGTATTCGTGAATCATTCAAAACAGATCACAAAATGAAAATACAAACAAATAAGTAGAAAATACAAACAGATCCCTCTTCCTTTGTATTTGTGGCCCAACTGTCCCGTCACCGGCCCGGTACCCCTTCGTCCTCGTCGTCTTCGACGATGACGCGAAGCAGCTGCGTCCCCGCGCCGCCGCTGTTGATCGCCGTCTACCACCACGATGCGCCCCGCCGCCCCCAGTTGACGGCATCGCCAAACGCATCGCCAACGCCACGCCCCGCCCGCCACACAAAATAAGTTTTCCAAATATTTACAACTAAAACCTACTGAAGTGTTTTGGCTTTATTTTGGGTTTCAAAATAAATATCTCAATAAAACAAATCCTATTTGATTTAATAATGAAAGTCTACTATATTTAATTAATAATGGACTCTAAAATAAAAGGTTATTTTGTTTTAAACAAATTTCCAAGTACTCTATATTTCCCAAATAAAACCTACTGATTTGGTTTTGAAAATACTTAGGTTTCAAATAAAGATTTTATTAATAAAATCAAACTCTATTTTGATTTAAATAACCAAGGTCCAATTATATTTAATTATTAATGGACCCTATTATTAAAATTATTAATTTTAATTTGGATTTTGGTTCATGTTACTAAACAGAACTAATTTCAATATTACAAAGTTTGAGTGTTGTTTGAATTGATTTGAACCTTGTTTGATTGTTTTGAAATTCAAAACAGAAAAATAGAAATAGAAAAGGAAAAAGAATTCAGACAGAAAAAAAATAGAACAGCCCACCCTCTGGCCCAACTAGCCCAACACAGCCCAATCCAGCCTAGCCTTCACTCCCCGAAAGAAAACATTTCGCACCTCGTGTCTGAACCGCGCAGAGACTGACCAGTGGACCTCCCCCTCTTCCCTTTTCCCATTGATGCAACGGCCCCACTTGCCACTGTTCTTCCTCCCCACCCGCACGACTCCCTCTCCCCCCTCGTCGCCATTTCCTGCAGTAATCCCGCGGCTTCAATTCATCATAATGCCGGGCCTTTACCTCACCTTGACCAAGCTCGATAAAACGCCAGCATTCCTTCTTCATTTCCCCTCTGCCCCCTCCCCAAAGCACGCCCCCAGGCTGCCGTATTTCGCCAGACACTCCCCCTGTCTCCGACGATCTTTCTCACCGATTCCGGCGACACGACACTGCCTCGAGCCTCCCTGAGCACGCTGACAACTTCCCCACTCCCAGACGCACCTCCCAGCACTTTAGTTCGACCGCGGACGCCCTGGAGCACCGACTACGACAAGCTCTCGATGCCGCCGTGTTTGTCTTCTGCTCCGACGACGCCCACAGGTTGTATCCGACCACCCCTCCTCTTCTCTTTCATGCACGCGTCACCGCCTCGACCTTGCGCAGCTAACCTTGCCCTCCGTTTGCCTTGGCGTGATCTGTAGCTTCGTCCTCGACCTCGACCGCGTGCGTCCATCGCCAGAACCAACTCCGGCGAAGAATCCTGCCCGTCCCCGTGCGCCCCTTGCCACGAAGACCACACGACCAGCATCACCTCGTCCTCGCGATCTCGGTGAGCTTACACCCTCCCTGTTTCGCTTCCTGCCTCGCCAGCGCCGCCGCCGTCTGCCCGTCGCCGCCGCACACAGTCGCGCAGCGCCGCCAGTTAATGGCCGATTGTTTAGGCCCGTTAGATCTCGATCGGGTGGATGTGATAGAATGACTTAACCGCGAAGGGGTATGCGCTCAGTGCCGCATGATCTGATTAGATCCAATGGCTACAACTACACGATCCGGCCGAACCGTTACCAACGAATGACGACGTGACGCGTGGCCATGTTTTGATTTAAAAACAGATTTGAATATGTTCTAGATTCAATTTTCAAACCTCTGTAACTTTCAAACCACACGTCCAAAAATTACAAATTTTATATCAATAGATTCAGGAGAGCAAGATCTAGCCAACCCTACCCTTGGTTTAGTAAATAGTATCTATTAAATTGCTTGTTTTTGCAGATTCTTTTGTGTGCTTGTTTAGAGTAGAAAAAATGTTTAAAATGGATTTTTGGGTCAAAACTTTTGCAAAATGGTTTGATGTGACCTTGCTGACCCTAAGAACCAACCCTTGGTGTTGAAAATGATTTTGGTAATGTTTAGGTTAGATTATTTGACTTAGCCATTTTCTAGCCAAATAAAAATATTGATTTTATTATGAAAATGTTTTTATAAAAAAAACTTTGAGAAAATAGTTTGGACCAAACCTACTGACCCAAAAACACCATGTTTTGCAATAGCAACTCATTTGGTGAACAACTTAATAGTTTTGCCTTGATAAAACATTTTTCACCACATAAAATGATGAATGAATTTGAAAATGGTTTAAGGATAAAACCCATTTGCTAATGACTTTGCCACTTTGGTAAATGGCCAATTTGGATCTTACAAAGTTTAGAAGCCTAGTGGAGACCATCCTTGCAATAGAACCAACCTTTGCATACTTATGCATGACTTAGATTCCATTACTTTGTGTGTGTGAAAAATTGTTTGTTTGACTTTGGTTTGGAATGTGAATTGAATTTGTGTTTGCTTGATTGATTTGTAGTGAAGTGTGATACTAGAAAGATCAAGGAGTGAACCACCATTCCCTACCAAAAAGGCAAGTGATGCTTCATACTTTTTGTCCCATTACTTTCTCTATGCATTAGTGATTTTGCTAAGTAAAACTTGCATGGAAATTTTGCTAAGTGTAAACCTTACTATAGGAAATCTAGGTAGATGAATCCTTAATAGGATTTCCTAAGTTAAAGTTTCCTATTACTACCAAGATTAGCCTAGCTAATAGAAAACATGGGTGGAAAATATATTCACACTATGGAAAAATCTCTAAGTCTGAGGACTTATGTTTTGTTTAATAAAACAACTAAGTTAATGAATCACCTGGGTGGAATGGAAGGATTGGGTTATGTTGAGTGGTTCACAAGGCCCATGTTTATGGTTGACCTTGTGTATCTCACTTGTGGATGGCCACCCAGGAAACAAAGGGATTTGAGATGTCAAATGTTGAGAAGCTTCAAGTGAAACCACTTGGCAATATGGGCTCTGCCATGATCATCTAGGTTGCAAGAAATTAGCCATCTTGATAGTTTGGAACGCGTCCATTTTGGTCTAAGGGAAAGCTTCTGAAAGATCTTGTCTTGGGAAACCAAGTCTTGTGGGGAAAGTGCACCACCTCTGCAGAGTGTAAAATCTAAGTACTTAGCCATGTCCCTGGTAAAGGACAATTTGAGCATCAAGACATGGAAGCAATCAAGAATCTCATCATTCAAATTTCTAAAGTTAAAATCTTGTGGATTGAACAAGGGTTGTTTGAAATCTTCAATCTTTGGTTGATAGATGCCTTGGAAAGGATCTTCAATCTTTGATTGAGAAAAATGATTTTGTCAAGCAAAAACTTAGTATTTTAAAAATGTTAAGGAAAATCTATTTTGAGCAATGCAAGCCTCAACTCCACTTAGCCAAATGCATATAGATGTTAGACTCCACTATACTACCCTAGTATCACTTGCCAATACAATTCAAATGTATTGACCCTTTGTGGCTGTAACTTGTATGTTGTAGGTTTGATTGATTTTAGTTAAGATTGATTGTTTAGGATTACAAAGTCTACAACCAACATCTGCCTGTGGCACTTTGAAGATGAAGGACCCTATGCTTATAATTATTCCGCTGCAATGTAATGTAATGGCCATATGAGCTATGTATGATGTAATAAAATTATGTTATTCCTGGTTATAAAGTTATATTATGACCTTTGTTTCTTGATATTACATCTTAACTGTGGATGCTAGCTATTGATCCAGGGACTAGCATTGTAAAACACAGGAGGAATCTACCTTATTAGGTTGAGACCTCTACAGATGGTATCAGAGCATTGTGTTGCCTGTAGGATTTGTAAACCTAGGATTGGACAAAAACCCTTAGAAAAATAGGAGTTGTATTTTGTTCCAAAAACTATATACAAAAACACTTGTAAACTCTTTCCTCAACCATTTTTGGTTTCAACTCTACTTCTCTTCTACTTCAACTTGATGGAAAAACCAACCCCATGGACAAAGACTTCACCATGTGCAAAGGACTTCTTCAACATCTTCAACTCTAATGACTTCAACTTCTTCAACTCTAATGACTTCAACATCTTCAGCATGTTCACCAAGGACTTCCAACTTGGATACCACTAAGGACTACAAGTGAAACAAGGAAATCTTACTCAAGATTTGGAGACTAAGGGAATGCAAAATAAGAAGAAGCCATCAACAACTTTGAAGTATTGTGACCAAGAGTTTATCTCAAGGAACCATGATCTCATACAAGAAGAATCATAAAAGATGGAAAGATCACAAGTGAACCATATAGATGGACCACCATATTTTATCTAAGACAAAACCACCAACTTATGAGGTGTAACAAAAATATTTTGTTGCCTAAGTATGTGCTTGAACTTTGTTGTTTGAGTGAAAAGTTGTTTGTGAATGTTTGGTTTGTGATTGCATGCACATTGTTTGTGTGAATTGTGATGTGTGTGATTAGAAATATTTCCTTAGAATTATCTTGTCTATTCTAATCTCCCTTCAACCCAAACAGATGAATACTCCAAAAGACTCCAAGGTAGATGACATCAACAAAAACCAAGAGGACAACATGAGAGAACTTATAGCAACCCAAAACCAGTTGAGCCAAGAGACAACTCAGCTTTTAGCCAACAACAATGGACTAGACCCAGCCATACAAAGGATTTTGAAACTTCAATCCCAATTGTTGCAAGGATTAGTTACTCAAATGATCAACATGAGAGAAAACTTTTCCCAAGGAGTTAATGACAACAAGGATGACAAAGATGTTATTCTGGAAGGAACCCAAGCTAGAAATATTTTTAGAGACAAGGATCATGCATCCAAGGAGCATGAAGATCAATGCCTCAAGAAGAGAGAAAGATCTCCCATCTATGAAGAACATGAACTAGAAGAACTCCTAGCTTTGGAGATACCCAAAAAGAAGAAAAAGGACATAAGCCAATTGCAATGCTACAATTGCAAAGAGAAGGGACACTATGCCAGTGAATGCCTAGAAAAGAAGAAGAACCAAAGAAACAAACAAAAAGCAATGATACCAAAGGAAAAGAAAGATATCAGCCAAGTGATGTGTTCCAAATGCAAGGAACTAGGCCACTATGCAAGCAACTGTCCAGAAAAGATGAAGAACAAGTTGAACAAGCCTATGGAAAAACTCAACCTTGGCCCATGAGTCAAGTATGGAAACCAAGGACACATGCAAAGTTTGCTTAGAGAAGTTTTCAAGAAGGCCAATATGTAATTTTTGTTTGAAAATTTTTAAGGGTGGTAGTACCCTAGTTGTTTTGAAATTGCTTGTAACCCCAGCCTCCCCAAATCTCGGGACGAGATTTATTTTAAGGGTGGTCGCCTGTCACATCCCAAGATTTTCCAAATCTTGTAATGTGAAAAATAAATGAATAAAATAAAACTTTGTTTGATTTTCAGAGCCAAAAGAAACTTTTTGAATTCAATTGGAACTTCAAACCCATTTGAATTAAATAAAAACCTAAAGGGATTTCAAAAGATAAAAATGTAATAAAAGGAAAAATAAAAACATTTGGAAATATTATTTTGAAACAATTAAATGAAAAGATTTGTTTTCAAATGAAATAGAAGGTTATAAATAAAGAACATTTTATAAAGCCAAATTAAACCTTGGCCAAGCTTTGGATTTAAAACATTTTGTTTTGAATAAAAATACAAAAGTTGATTTAAATAAATTAATAAGAATTTAATATCCAACTTTATTTAAATAAAAGGTTTTACCAATTTAATTGAAACATCAAAACTTATTAAAATATTTAAAATAAGTTTTCCAAATATTTACAACTAAAACCTACTAAAGTGTTTTGGCTTTATTTTGGGTTTCAAAATAAATATCTCAATAAAACAAATCCTATTTGATTTAATAATGAAAGTCTACTATATTTAATTAATAATGGACTCTAAAATAAAAGGTTATTTTGTTTTAAACAAATTTCCAAGTACTCTATATTTCCCAAATAAAACCTATTGATTTGGTTTTGAAAATACTTAGGTTTCAAATAAATATTTTATTAATAAAATCAAACTCTATTTTGATTTAAATAACCAAGGTCCAATTATATTTAATTATTAATGGACCCTATTATTAAAATTATTAATTTGAATTTGGATTTTGGTTCATGTTACTAAACAGAACTAATTTCAATATTAAAAAGTTTGAGTGTTGTTTGAATTGATTTGAACCTTGTTTGATTGTTTTGAAATTCAAAACAGAAAAATAGAAATAGAAAAGGAAAAAGAATTCAGACAGAAAAAAAATAGAACATCCCACCCTCTGGCCCAACTAGCCCAACACAGCCCAATCCAGCCCAGCCTTCACTCCCCGAAAGAAAACATTTCGCACCTCGTGTCTGAACCGCGCAGAGACTGACCAGTGGACCTCCCCCTCTTCCCTTTTCCCACTGACGCAACGGCCCCACTTGCCACTGTTCTTCCTCCCCACCCGCAAGACTCCCTCTCCCCCCTCGTCGCCGTTTCCTGCAGTAATCCCGCGGCTTGAATTCATCATAATGCCGGGCCTTTACCTCACCTTGACCAAGCTCGATAAAACGCCAGCATTCCTTCTTCATTTCCCCTCTGCCCCCTCCCCAAAGCACGCCCCCAGGCTGCCGTATTTCGCCAGACACTCCCCCTGTCTCCGACGATCTTTCTCACCGATTCCGGCGACACGACACTTCCCCGAGCCTCCCTGAGCATGCTGACAACTTCCCCACTCCCAGACGCACCTCCCAGCACTTTAGTTCGACCGCGGACGCCCTGGAGCATCGACTACGACAAGCTCTCGACGCCGCCGTGTTTGTCTTCTGCTCCGACGATGCCCACAGGTTGTATCCGACCGCCCCTCCTCTTCTCTTTCATGCACGCGTCACCGCCTCGACCTTGCGCCGCTAACCTTGCCCTCCGTTTGCCTTGGCGTGATCTGTAGCGTCGTCCTCGACCTCGACCGCGTGCGTCCGTCGCCAGAACCAACTCCGGCGAAGAATCCTGCCCGTCCCTGTGCGCCCCATGCCACGAAGACCACACGACCAGCATCACCTCGTCCTCGCGATCTCGGTGAGCTTACACCCTCCCTGTTTCGCTTCCTGCCTTGCCAGCGCCGCCGCCATCTGCCTGTCGCCGCCGCACACAGCCGCGCAGCGCCGCCAGTTAATGGCCGATTGTTTAGGTTCGTTAGATCTCGATCGGGTGGATGTGATAGAATGACTTAACCGTGAAGGGGTATGCGCTCAGTGCCGCACGATCTGATTAGATCCAATGGCTACAACCACACGATCCGGCCGAACCGTTACCAACGAATGACGACGTGACGCGTGGTCATGTTTTGATTTAAAAACAGATTTGAATCTGTTCTAGATTCAATTTTCAAACCTCTGTAACTTTCAAACCACACGTCCAAAAATTACAAATTTTATATCAATAGATTCAGGAGAGCAAGCCCTAGACAACCCTACCCTTGGTTTAGTAAATAGTATCTATTAAATTGCTTGTTTTTGCAGATTCTTTTGTGTGCTTGTTTAGAGTAGAAAAATTGTTTAAAATGGATTTTTGGGTCAAAACTTTTGCAAAATGGTTTGATGTGACCTTGCTGACCCTAAGAACCAACCCTTGGTGTTGAAAATGATTTTGGTAATGTTTAGGTTAGATTATTTGACTTAGCCATTTTCTAGCCAAATAAAAATATTGATTTTATTATGAAAATGTTTTTATAAAGAAAACTTTGAGAAAATAGTTTGGACCAAACCTACTGACCCAAAAACACCAAGTTTTGCAATAGCCACTCATTTGGTGAACAACTTAATAGTTTTGCCTTGATAAAACATTTTTCACCACATAAAATGATGAATGAATTTGAAAATGGTTTAAGGATAAAACCCATTTGCTAATGACTTTGCCACTTTGGTAAATGGCCAATTTGGATCTTACAAATTTTAGAAGCCTAGTGGAGACCATCCTTGCAATAGAACCAACCTTTTCATACTTATGCATGACTTAGATTCCATTACTTTGTGTGTGTGTGAAAAATTGTTTGTTTGACTTTGGTTTGGAATGTGAATTGAATTTGTGTTTTCTTGATTGATTTGTAGTGAAGTGTGAGACTAGAAAGATCAAGGAGTGAACCACCATTCCCTACCAAAAAGGCAAGTGATGCTTCATACTTTTTGTCCCATTACTTTCTCTATGCATTAGTGATTTTGCTAAGTAAAACTTGCATGGAAATTTTGCTAAGTGTAAACCTTACTATAGGAAATCCTGGTAGATGAATCATTAATAGGATTTCCTAAGTTAAAGTTTCCTATTACTACCAAGCTTAGCCTAGATAATATAAAACATGGGTGGAAAATATATTCACACTATGGAAAAATCTCTAAGTCTAAGGACTTATGTTTTGTTTAATAAAACAACTAAGTTAATGAATCACCTGGGTGGAATGGAAGGATTGGGTTATGTTGAGTGGTTCACAAGGCCCATGTTTATGGTTGACCTTGTGTATCTCACTTGTGGATGGCCACCCAGGAAACAAAGGGATTTGAGATGTCAAATGTTGAGAAGCTTCAAGTGCAACCACTTGGCAATATGGGCTCTGCCATGATCATCTAGGTTGCAAGAAATTAGCCATCTTGATAGTTTGGAACGCGTCCATTTTGGTCTAAGGGAAAGCTTCTGAAAGATCTTGTCTTGGGAAACCAAGTCTTGTGGGGAAAGTGCACCACCTCTGCAGAGTGTAAAATCTAAGTACTTAGCCATGTCCCTGGTAAAGGACAATTTGAGCATCAAGACATGGAAGCAATCAAGAATCTCATCATTCAAATTTCTAAAGTTAAAATATTGTGGATTGAACAAGGGTTGTTTGAAATCTTGAATATTTGGTTGATAGATGCCTTGGAAAGGATCTTTAATCTTTGATTGAGAAAAATGATTTTGTCAAGCAAAAACTTAGTATTTTCAAAATGTTAAGGAAAATCTATTTTGAGCAATGCAAGTCTCAACTCCACTTAGCCAAATGCATATAGATGTTAGACTCCACTATACTACCCTAGTATCACTTGCCAATACAATTCAAATGTATTGACCCTTTGTGGCTATAACTTGTATGTTGCAGGTTTGATTGATTTTAGTGAAGATTGATTGTTTAGGATTACAAAGTCTACAACCAACATCTTCCTGTGGCACTTTGAAGATGAAGGACCCTATGCTTATAATTATTCCGCTTCAATGTAATGTAATGGCCATATGAGCTATGTATGATGTAATAAAATTATGTTATTCCTGGTTATAAAGTTATATTATGACCTTTGTTTCTTGATATTACATGTTAACTGTGGATGCTAGCTATTGATCCAGGGACTAGCATTGTAAAACACAGGAGGAAACTACCTTATTAGGTTGAGACCTCTACATAAATACACCCCCCCTTTAACACCGGTTCGTGGCTGGAACCGGTGTTAAAGAGGGGGGGGGCGTTTCCCGCGCGCATTTATTACCCCCCCTTTAACACCGGTTCCAGACAGGAACCGGTGTTAAAGGGGGGGGCGTTTCCCGCGCGCATTTATTACCCCCCCTTTAACACCGGTTCGTGGCTGGAACCGGTGTTAAAGGGGGGGTTGCGCGCGGGAAACGAAATAAATGCCCCCCTTTAACACCGGTTCCTGTCTGGAACCGGTGTTAAAGGGGTGGGCATTTATTTCATGCATTAAAGGGGCTTTTTTAATTCAAAAAATATGATATGAATTTAGAAAATTCATATCTTTTTCATTTCAACTCAGAAAAATATGAATAATATATCATAATTTTCAGAAAAATAATATCTATCCATTCATGTAAATCATTTTATATTTACTTTACATGAAAATTTTCAAAATAATTAAAACACTTACATATAAATTTTGATTATTCAATTCAAACAAAAATAAATTGTTAAATCCTAAAACTTTGAACATAAGAAATATTAAGCATCTAAAAAATTATTTTTATTAGATCAAATCATATTTTAATGCCGCATCTTTTGTATTAACATTTTTGAATTGATTGGATATTTAAATGTCGTATCTTTTGTATACACTTGAATCTCACCAAGCCACGCTCAACTTGCATTGTTTTTTGATAAAATAGCATATTGTGAACCTAAAAATGATTTTTGTAAAAAATCATGAGCATCGTATCATGTACTTGTAGTTCATATGTGTTGGTGGTTTTTTGAATTAGCCATTTGGTGGTTGCTTCACAAAACCGTCCGTTTTTTATGCTCGGAAAATGGAAAATGCCTTTTTGGTGCGATAAAAAGGAAAACTTCCTCTTGCAACATTGTTTGCCATGCCATGATGCACATGTATGCACAATATGCCCATATTATCACAAACTATGCCTTGATTCTAGACATAACATTGGTCATTTGACCCGAAAGCCAAGAAACCTCGAATGAGATAGGTCATTTTGAGACAGTTACATAAAGCCGAACTGGAACTGAAAATTAAGATACATAAAAGAATTGAAAATTAAGATACATGGCCAGATTAAGTAACAATCGGCCGAACTGGAACTGAAAATTAAGATACATAAAAGAACTGAAAATTAAGATACATGGCCAGATTAAGTAACAATCGGCTGAACTTGTTTCGGAATGTTGGAGTGATTCAGTCATGCTCCTGCCTACACCTGTAATACTCGCCACTGTAGTCGTCGTACTCGCCGCCATCGCTGTCGTCGTCGGGGTCGCCGTAATTGAACCTCTGGAGAGTACGCGTGGGCTGGACTTGAGGGTAGCGCGTGGGCTGGACTTGAGGGTAGCGCAGACGGGGGTTAGAGGCGGTGACAGTGTCATAGGCCATGACGCTCTGGAGAGTCCGACCACGCCACCATAGCCGACGGCCGGCCTCGTTGAAGTTAGGAGGAGGTGGGTCGTCCTCCTCGTGCCTGGCGAGCGCCCTCTAATGCCGATCCACGAAGAAGGCTTCCCAAGTAGGGAAATAGTCGGGATGCCATCTGGGATTCCTCCGCTGCTCCGGCGTGAGCTCGAAGTAGTAGTGGTTCATGATGGCCATCCGGGGCGCCACACCTAGAGGGACAGGAGGAACCGGCACGCCTCCAACGCTCAGCATCCAGCCGACGGGGACACAGTAGCCCGGTGGGCAGGGGTAGTTCGAGGCGCAAAGCGCCTCCGCCTCCCTAGGGGTTAGTGCTACGGTGGAAGCCATGGGAAAGAGTGATGAGGTTGCAGATATGAGTCTAGAGATGTGCAATGACAATGGAGGCCAACCCCCTACATATATATATATATATAGTGAACTAGCGGGAAGAACTGGAGGGAAGAACTGGCGGGAAGAAAAATGGAGGGAAGAAGATCTGGCGGGAAGAAAAATGGCGGGAAAAAATGGCGGGATGAACCTTTAGTCCCGGTTGGAGACACCAACCGGTACTAAAGATGAACCTTTAGTCCCAGTTGGAGACACCAACCGGGACAAAACACGAGTCAGCACTAATAATAGGGGTGAGTGTCGACATTATGTCGTGCGGCGTGTACCTTGTCCCGGTTGGAGACACCAACCGGGACTAAAGATGAACCTTTAGTCCCAGTTGGAGACACCAACCGGGACAAAACACGAGTCAGCACTAATAATAGGGGTGAGTGTCGACATTATGTCGTGCGGCGTGTACCTTGTCCCGGATGGTGTCACCAACCGGGATTAAAGATGAACCTTTAGTCCCGGTTGGAGACACCAACCGGGACTAAAGATGAACCTTTAGTCCCGTTTGGAGTCAGCACTAATAATAGGGGTGAGTGTCGACATTATTTCGTAAGTGTCAACACTATGTCGAGCTGCTTGTAGTATAAATAGGCATACTTGTGAGTCCAGTCCTCCAGCCAGTTTGAGGCAGGGACACCACTACGGCCAGTTTCAGGGAGATGCCGACGGAGCCCAGTCCTCCGGCATCTCCGAGAAACTGGTCATAGAGGCACTCCCTAATATGTGAAATTAGTTAGCTCCCAGGTGTATTGATCTAGTTAGAGAAGTTACAAAGATGCAAGATGGTTTTCGAGAGCAGGGACACCACTACGGCCAGTTTCAGGGAGATGCCGACGGAGCCTAGTCCTCCGGCATCTCAAAGAAACTGGTCATAGAGGCACTCCCTAATATGTGACCGCGCGCGTTTGGAGATCAGATCTTAATGGTAAGTACGAATCGGGACAACTTCTTCTCATAGTCCCGGTCCATCCACAAAACATGACTAACACTCAAGACATGTATTAATATTAAAAACATGAACTAGAGTTACATAATATGAGCATGAACTTCTTGGCATATGTCCTTCCTTATGATCGCTTCAGACGTAACCATGGAGCATCTTCTTTACTTAACGGAATGCTTGGGTCAGTTTTCACTGTGAAGGGCGAAATTTCATCAAACTTATTATAATCTTCTGACATTTCTGTCTTGTCCTCGATTCCCACGATGTTTCTTTTCCCTGAAAGAACTATGTGACGCTTTGGCTCATCATATGATGTATTCGTTTGCATATTTTTTCTTTTTTTGGTCTGGAGGACATGTCCTTCACATAGAAAACCTGAGCCACATCATTGGCTAGGACGAATGGTTCGTCTAAGTTCTTCATAAGATTGTTGAGATCCACCGTTGTCATTCCGTACTTCTTGTCTACCTCAACCCCTCCTCCTGTTAACTTGACCCATTTGCATCAAAACAAGGGGACCTTAAAATTAGGTCCATAGTCAAGTTCCCATATCTCCTCTATGAACCCATAATACGTGGTCTTTTGCCCATTGTCTTCTGCTGCATCGAAGCGGACACCACTGTTTTGGTTGGTGCTCTTTTTATCTTGGCCTATCGTGTAAAATGTATTCCCATTTATCTCGTACCCTTGGAAAGTACATACAGTCGAAGATGGTGTCCTGGCCAACAAGTACAGCTGATCCCCAACAGTGGTGTTATTCGTGAGAAGTCTTTTGTAACACCCTCAGAATCGGACCTATGCAAGTTTGAGCAAAAATTCGCCAAACCCGCATAGAAACGATTCAAAGGTGCCCACCAGGCACTTTCGTGCGGGTGGAAAACGAAGTAATAACATTACACAACAGTCCTCGATGGGACCCACAGAACAGATATATATAACAGCGACCCAATGAGTCAAGAATACAAATATAATGTACAAAGATCCAAATCACCTTGAAAATGACAAAGCGTCCGGCTACGGACAAGATGCAAATGGGGCTAAGAGCCCTGAAGAATAACCAATGGAGTCCATAACCCTGCCCAGGCCAAGCCGGAAGGGTAACCCTGCTAACGGCGTCAATCTCAAAACCTGCTTAAACAAAAGGGGTGCCGACAAAGGTCAAAGGAAAAAGAGGAGCGTCAGTACTGAGGCCAGTACACGGCGAGGCTAGAATTCGGCGGTCCTCGCCTACATAGGTATGGTGGACTGAGCGGCAGCGGCAGCATGCGCTAAACAACCTATAGAGACTCGATACAACAGGCGGCAATCAGAGAGGGGTAAGATAGACCTATCCGGATCCAACCTGAAGCTAACACCAAACAAACCCATCCTGGTGTTTCCCCCTCGAGACCAATCGAGGAAGTCAACCGAGGAACTAACACTGTTGGCAGTTTTACTTATTCAGTTATAGTTGCGGCACTTTACTAGTCAGGTTTAGGTAGTCGTCCTGATAAAGTAAGCAGTAGGCACTTTTAATTAACCATTCCTTTATAGTTGTAACTCTTACTAATCAGATACAGATAGCATGAGATAAACCCAAAACCCAGCAGTTGTTGGTACTTTTATTCAGCCATTCCGTTGTAGTTGCAATACTTACTAGTCAGGTACAATGGTCGCAAGCGACAAACCAAACAAGCAATGGTGGGCAGTATTATTAGCCATTCCATTATAGTGAAGCTGATTACTAGTCATTATAAAGTCAAATTGATAGCAGTAAACTTTAGTTATGCTTGTCTATGGTCGAGATACTGTTCTCCAAGTCGTCCATAACCGCGGACACGGCTTTCAGAAAGTTTTAACCCGGCCGGGGTGCACAAATAGCAACACACACACGATCAACCTCGGAAAAACCAAATCAAAACCCAACGAGGTCTTCACGACAGAGCAATCACAAGATTCAGAAATATTTCAGGGGGCCACCCCTTTGAGTAGATCCCGCAACGAAGTAAGCTAGCTCTGAGACGGACTCAAGGTCTGGGTAGACGGCTGTGAGCGACTGGGAACCCCAAACGGGGCTTGTCGACACCGCGTAAACGTGTCCCGATCCTAAACAGTACAGTGTGCTATCTGTCGCACAATCGTAAATAAAGCAGTAAAACATGGCATAGGTACAGGATAGTAAATAAAACCTCAAACTAGTTTGTGGCCCCAAGAAATAAGACGGAATCAAGCTCTGGCTAAGGGGGGCCCATACTCCCCATATGTGGATAGCGCGATAAAACAAGGAACAGGTATCAAGTACTCGGGGTCCTACGGGACACAAGTGGGCGTTCGGAAACCAAATGTTATCTATCACCCACCGATGCCTCTGCTTATTTCAATTTTAGTTGTTAACAGGAATTAAAGTGACGATAAGTAAAACTAGCATCATTTCCAACATCAACATGCGGCAATTCTCCAACAACTGTGGCATTTGACAACACGTAACAGCACTTGAGCCAGCGACCACGACGCGCAAGTCCAACTATCTACCAAACAACAGGTAATAGGATGTGTCCAAGGCAATATAGGCTGCACGGTTGATCACGGGTACGGAAACTAAAGCATCGCAACACAGATAGCAATAGATCAACAGGAGGGAAGTAAATACTATAAAAGTAAGATAGGTAGAAAGGGGGAGATGCTCGCCTGAAAACATTGTCGAAGGTTCAACCGAAGATCGGGTCGAAGCTCACATCAACTCAACGGCCTTATCCGCGAAGAAGCAAAACACTAGAAGAACACCGGATGCACTATTTAATACAACGGCAGAAGATCGGCATGATGCATGTATGATGCATGGCATGGCAAAGATGCGATGCAATTAGGTCAATATTAAGTGGAACCGGGGTCCCGACAATTAATTAGATGGTTCATGTTATTTAGAACCCCCGCAATTTAAATTGTTGTTTAACAAGCCAGAATATATCACCGGTTCGCTACACAAGTTTTACTGAGGCCAATATGAGACTAGATTTGCCCGCATATGGGCCCCATATTTAATTAGAGGTGAATCGGCATAAGGCCCCCAAACCACATGAATGTATGCATGCAAGACAATTATTATGCGACAAGTTGTATTATATTATAAAATAGGGTTTTGGGAAGGGGTTCACACATAGGGGGCTCGACGATCTTGGGATTCCGGGGTTCGGGGTCGGCCTCGGGGTCCAGGGTTCGACGGATCGGTCTCGCAGGAACGTTCTCGGACTCCGGGGTAGGTCTTGTCGTCTCACGTGGAGTTCTAGGCGTCCGGGTAACGGCGTCTTCGGGTCCGAGAGGAAGAGCTTGGGTTGGCATCGGATCTGTCTTGACGTTCCGCGGCGAAGTGCTCGTCGTTCCGTGTAGGCGACCTTGGCGTCCCGTTCTCGGCATCGGTGCGGGAGGGAGTTCTTGTCGTGTCGGGGTCTTGGCGTCCTTGGGTTCCGATAGGAGATCTTGGCGTTCGGCGGGTTCGGCCTTCGGATCGGCTTCGGGGTCCTGGGATCCGTGAAGGAGTTCATGTGGCGTCTTGTCGATGGCGACACGCTAAGAAGTCGAACTCGGGGCGTCACGGTCCTCTTTGTCCAACAGCTCCATTAACATCACCGCAACACGTCAGACACTACACCGGGACATAGAGGCTAGGCGGGGTCACGGGATAGGGCGAGGCCGACGACGACGGACGGGGCGCTGATGCGCAGCTCCAGCGAGACGGCGAGCCGGGGTCGCTGGCGAGCACGGGACGAGGCCGGTGGCGGGCGAGCTCGAGGAGCAGGACCGGCGACGGCGGAAGAACGGAGGGGCGCGGGGCGACCTGGGGTCGGGGACGCGGGGCGGCTCGCCGGAGGGAGCCCAGGGAGAGCCGGGGGCGGTGACCCTGGCCGGAGGCGAGGCAGAGCTGCGTCGGGCAGGCGGGGTCCGGCGAGGTTGGGGACGCAGGCGGCGGCGGCTTGGCTCGGCCGGGCGCGAGCAGGGGCGAGGGTGGCTTCCGGCGTCGGGACGCCGCGTGCGGAGGCGAGGGTCGCCGGCGACGGAGCCGGTGGCGGGGAAGGCGAGGCTCGCCGGGGCGGCGCGCGCGCTGGAGCGGCGGAACGGCGGCGGGGAAGCTTGGGCGGAGAGGCGGCGGGGGGAGCGGGGCCAGAGCGGAGCTCGCGCGCGGCGGCGGTGGGCGCCGGCGGGAGCGGAGGAAGGGAGGCCGACGGTGGGCGGTGCGGCGAGGGGAGAAGGAGGAGGCAGTGGCGTCGGTGGATGCGGCCGGAGGCGGGGTGGTGAGCGAGCGAGGATGGAGAGGAGGAAGCGGCCGACGCGCGGGGCTCGGGGGAGCCAGGGAAGAAGAACAGGGAAGGAGGAGGGAGGTGGGCGCGGTTGGTGGGTGGTGGGTCCCAGGCGGGACCCGCGACAGGGGGAGGTGGACCAAACGAGTGGCCCGAGGCGGTGCGGTCGGCGTGTGCTGAGGGAAAAGAGAGGTTTGAGAGGGGGAAGGAGAGAGAGAGAAAAGAGGGGGGGTGATTGGGGGTGAGGTGGCAGGCTATGATTGGTTAGGGGAGAGAGGGTGGCTGAGGTGGCGCATGGCTATTGGAGGGAGTGATGTGGAGGTAGGGGTGGGTAGAATTTTAGGTGGGATTAGGATTTAGATGGGGCTGGCAGGGTGGACCGATTTAAAAACAGGGGTGGTCGTTCGGGTCTACTCGGCCCGTTCGACGGCCCCACTAAAAACAATGCAAATAATTTATTTATTTAAACGGACCGTTTGCAAAACACATTTAATCAAAACAAAATATTCCGGCGATCCGGGTTTGCGTTTGAATAAAAGACGGGGCGTTTTTTTTTAGAAAAACAAAACGGGCTTGCGAACATAGTTTTATGCAAACAATGCATGATGATGACGATGCAATGCACAAATTCAACGCGATTTTCTAGTAGTGGTTTTGCGGGATGCCACAATTCGACACCACTAACAATGGATCTCGCCCTCGAGATCCGCCTCATGGTACCGGGAAGAAGGTCGGTGATCTGCGTCTTCTCGCTTCGTGTAGATCCTCGCGACACCACTAACAAGAGGTCGTTGATCCCATTCGTCAAGAAAACACTCCGGATAGACAACGAACGAAGTTAAAGGTAAGGCCACCTCTAACTTCCTGGAAGGAGCAATTACATCGATCCCCTATTCAATATACCGAGCAAATGATAAGAGTAGTGGTATGGTCGCGACTCCATCCCGCACTCAAAGCATTACTCTGTACACGAACAGATAGATTATGCAACCAACCCTCGGGATTTCAGACTGAAGATCTCGACAAGCGAGGTTCTGGAACAAAGGAGTGATGCAGACCCTGCATCGGATCTGGCGTAGATGATGTCGTCGCGTCGGAAAACACCGGAAGGCACAAACAAAGAACAAAGAATGGTACCACAGCAGACGGATTCCTCAGATAGCATGAAGACCCGTTGTAGACACACTGTTATCAAAGGAGGAAGCGAAACCCTGAAGGTACGACGGACAACCAACCACGAGAATTCCTGGACTCGAAGAAAGTGAAGAGAGCAGATTCAAAACACGTCGAGATAAGAGGAGAATAGCAAAGGGGTAAGGAGTAAAAATCAGACCTAATCAGAACTATCCAACCGATTTTGAAAAATAGTTTTGACACTCTACTTCGGCCGTTAGCTAGGTTATCCTACAGGCTGGACTTGTGGGGTATCGCAACTGCTGAGCTCTGATACCACTCTGTAACACCCTCAGAATCGGACCTATGCAAGTTTGAGCAAAAATTCGCCAAACCCGCATAAAAACGATTCAAAGGTGCCCACCAGGCACTTTCGTGCGGGTGGAAAACGAAGTAATAACATTACACAACAGTCCTCGATGGGACCCACAGAACAGATATATATAACAGCGACTCAATGAGTCAAGAATACAGATATAATGTACAAAGATCCAAATCACCTTGAAAATGACAAAGCGTCCGGCTACGGACAAGATGCAAATGGGGTTAAGAGCCCTGAAGAATAACCAATGGCGTCCATAACCCTGCCCAGGCCAAGCCGGAAGGGTAACCCTGCTAACGGCGTCGATCTCAAAACCTGCTTAAACAAAAGGGGTGCCGACAAAGGGCAAAGGAAAAAGAGGAGCGTCAGTACTGAGTCCAGTACACGGCGAGGCTAGAATTCGGCGGTCCTCGCCTACATAGGTATGGTGGACTGAGCGGCAGCGGCAGCATGCGCTAAACAACCTATAGAGACTCGATACAACAGGCGGCAATCAGAGAGGGGTAAGATAGACCTATCCGGATCCAACCTGAAGCTAACACCAAACAAACCCATCCTGGTGTTTCCCCCTCGAGACCAATCGAGGAAGTCAACCGAGGAACTAACACTGTTGGCAGTTTTACTTATTCAGTTATAGTTGCGGCACTTTACTAGTCAGGTTTAGGTAGTCGTCCTGATAAAGTAAGCAGTAGGCACTTTTAATTAACCATTCCGTTATAGTTGTAACTCTTACTAATCAGATACAGATAGCATGAGATAAACCCAAAACCCAGCAGTTGTTGGTACTTTTATTCATCCATTCCGTTGTAGTTGCAATACTTACTAGTCAGGTACAATGGTCGCAAGCGACAAACCAAACAAGCAATGGTGGGCAGTATTATTAGCCATTCCATTATAGTGAAGCTGATTACTAGTCATTATAAAGTCAAATTGATAGCAGTAAACTTTAGTTATGCTTGTCTATGGTCGAGATACTGTGCTCCAAGTCGTCCATAACCGCGGACACGGCTTTCAGAAAGTTTTAACCTGGCCGGGGTGCACAAATAGCAACACACACACGATCAACCTCGGAAAAACCAAATCAAAACCCAACGAGGTCTTCACGACAGAGCAATCACAAGATTCAGAAATATTTCAGGGGGCCACCCCTTTGAGTAGATCCCGCAACGAAGTAAGCTAGCTCCGAGACGGACTCAAGGTCTGGGTAGACGGCTGTGAGCGACTGGGAACCCCAAACGGGGCTTGTCGACACCGCGTAAACGTGTCCCGATCCTAAACAGTACAGTGTGCTATCTGTCGCACAATCGTAAATAAAGCAGTAAAACATGGCATAGGTACAGGATAGTAAATAAAACCTCAAACTAGTTTGTGGCCCCAAGAAATAAGACGGAATCAAGCTCTGGCTAAGGGGGGCCCATACTCCCCATATGTGGATAGCGCGATAAAACAAGGAACAGGTATCAAGTACTCGGGGTCCTACGGGACACAAGTGGGCGTTCGGAAACCAAATGTTATCTATCACCCACCGATGCCTCTGCTTATTTCAATTTTAGTTGTTAACAGGAATTAAAGTGATGATAAGTAAAACTAGCATCATTTCCAACATCAACATGCGGCAATTCTCCAACAACTGTGGCATTTGACAACACGTAACAGCACTTGAGCCAGCGACCACGACGCGCAAGTCCAACTATCTACCAAACAACAGGTAATAGGATGTGTCCAAGGCAATATAGGCTGCACGGTTGATCACGGGTACGGAAACTAAAGCATCGCAACACAGATAGCAATAGATCAACAGGAGGGAAGTAAATACTATAAAAGTAAGATAGGTAGAAAGGGGGAGATGCTCGCCTGAAAACATTGTCGAAGGTTCAACCGAAGATCGGGTCGAAGCTCACATCAACTCAACGGCCTTATCCGCGAAGAAGCAAAACACTAGAAGAACACCGGATGCACTATTTAATACAACGGCAGAAGATCGGCATGATGCATGTATGATGCATGGCATGGCAAAGATGCGATGCAATTAGGTCAATATTAAGTGGAACCGGGGTCCCGACAATTAATTAGATGGTTCCTGTTATTTAGAACCCCCGCAATTTAAATTGTTGTTTAACAAGCCAGAATATATCACCGGTTCGCTACACAAGTTTAACAGAGGCCAATATGAGACTAGATTTGCCCGCATATGGGCCCCATATTTAATTAGAGGTCAATCGGCATAAGGCCCCCAAACCACATGAATGTATGCATGCAAGACAATTATTATGCGACAAGTTGTATTATATTATAAAATAGGGTTTCGGGAAGGGGTTCACACATAGGGGGCTCGACGATCTTGGGATTCCGGGGTTCGGGGTCGGCCTCGGGGTCCAGGGTTCGACGGATCGGTCTCGTAGGAACGTTCTCGGACTCCGGGGTAGGTCTTGTCGTCTCACGTGGAGTTCTAGGCGTCCGGGTCACGGCGTCTTCGGGTCCGAGAGGAAGAGCTTGGGTTGGCATCGGATCTGTCTTGACGTTCCGCGGCGAAGTGCTCGTCGTTCCGTGTAGGCGACCTTGGCGTCCCGTTCTCGGCATCGGTGCGGGAGGGAGTTCTTGTCGTGTCGGGGTCTTGGCGTCCTTGGGTTTCGATAGGAGATCTTGGCGTTCGGCGGGTTCGGCCTTCGGATCGGCTTCGGGGTCCTGGGATCCGTGAAGGAGTTCATGTGGCGTCTTGTCGATGGCGACACGCTAAGAAGTCGAACTCGGGGCGTCACGGTCCTCTTTGTCCAACAGCTCCATTAACATCACCGCAACACGTTTACACCAAAACTCACAGACACTACACCGGGACATAGAGGCGAGGCGGGGTCACGGGATAGGGCGAGGCCGACGACGACGGACGGGGCGCTGATGCGCAGCTCCAGCGAGACGGCGAGCCGGGGTCGCTGGCGAGCACGGGACGAGGCCGGTGGCGGGCGAGCTCGAGGAGCAGGACCAGCGACGGCGGAAGAACGGAGGGGCGCGGGGCGACCTGGGGTCGGGGACGCGGGGCGGCTCGCCGGAGGGAGCCCAGGGAGAGCCGGGGGCGGCGACCCTGGCCGGAGGCGAGGCGGAGCTGCGTCGGGCAGGCGTGGTCCGGCGAGGTTGGGGACGCAGGCGGCGGCGGCTTGGCTCGGCCGGGCGCGAGCAGGGGCGAGGGTGGCTTCCGGCGTCGGGATGCCGCGCGCGGAGGCGAGGGTCGCCGGCGACGGAGCCGGTGGCGGGGAAGGCGAGGCTCGCCGGGGCGGCGCACGCGCTGGAGCGGCGGAACGGCGGCGGGGAAGCTTGGGCGGAGAGGCGGCGGGGGGAGCGGGGCCAGAGCGGAGCTCGCGCGTGGCGGCGGTGGGCGCCGGCGGGAGCGGAGGAAGGGAGGCCGACGGTGGGCGGTGCGGCGAGGGGAGAAGGAGGAGGCGGTGGCGTTGGTGGATGCGGCCAGAGGCGGGGTGGTGAGCTAGCGAGGATGGAGAGGAGGAAGCGGCCGACGCGCGGGGCTCGGGGGAGCCAGGGAAGAAGAACAGGGAAGGAGGAGGGAGGTGGGCGCGGTTGGTGGGTGGTGGGTCCCAGGCGGGACCCGCGACAGGGGGAGGTGGACCAAACGAGTGGCCCGAGGCGGTGCGGTCGGCGTGTGCTGAGGGAAAAGAGAGGTTTGAGAGGGGGAAGGAGAGACAGAAAAGAGGGGGGGGTGATTGGGGGTGAGGTGGCAGGCTATGATTGGTTAGGGGAGAGAGGGTGGCTGAGGTGGCGCATGGCTATTGGAGGGAGTGATGTGGAGGTAGGGGTGGGTAGAATTTTAGGTGGTATTAGGATTTAGATGGGGCTGGCAGGGTGGACCGATTTAAAAACAGGGGTGGTCGTTCGGGTCTACTCGGCCCGTTCGACTGCCCCACTAAAAACAATGCAAATAATTTATTTATTTTAAACGGACCGTTTGCAAAACACATTTAATCAAAACAAAATATTCCGGCGATCCGGGTTTGCGTTTGAATAAAAGACGGGGCGTTTTTTTTTAGAAAAACAAAACGGGCTTGCGAACATAGTTTTATGCAAACAATGCATGATGATGACGATGCAATGCACAAATTCAACGCGATTTTCTAGTAGTGGTTTTGCGGGATGCCACATCTTTGCAGCCAGCCGCCAAAACTCGCCATGTGTTCACTTATAATCCATTCATCAGACTGCCCCGGGTGTTTGAGGCGTATTAAATTCTTGTGTTCATTGATATATGGGGCAACCAAGATAGATCTTTGTAAACCGTGTAGTGTGCTTGATTGAGAGAATGCTCGTCCCTACATATCATTGCTTTACATCCTAGGGTGCCTTTTCCACGGAGTCTCCCCTCATGTCGTGATTCTGGAACACCAATCGCCTTAAGGTCAGGAATAAAATCAACACAGAACTCAATGACCTCCTCTATTACATAGCCCTTGGAGATGCTTCCTTCTATCCTAGCACGGTTATGAACATATTTCTTTAAGACTCCCATGTACCTCTCAAAGGGGAACATATTGTGTAGAAATACAGGACCGAGAATGGCAATCTCTTCTACTAGGTGAACCAGGAGATGCGTCATAATATTGAAGAAGGATGGTGGGAACACCAACTCAAAGCTGACGAGACATTGGGCCACATCTGTTTGTAACCCTGGTAGGCTTTCTGGATCGATTACCTTCTGAGATATTGCATTGAGGAATGCACATAGCTTCACAATGGGTACTCAAACATTTTCAGGTAGAAGCCCCCTCAATGCAATCGGAAGCAATTGTGTCATAATCACGTGGCAGTCATGAGACTTCAGGTTTTGGAATTTTTTCTCTGCCATATTTATTATTCCCTTTATATTCGACGAGAAGCCAGACGGGACCTTGATACTGCTCAGACATTCAAAAAATATTTCCTTCTCTGCTTTGGTAAGAGCGTGGCTGGCAGGAGTTAAGTGGCATCGTTTACCCTTCTCGTTCTCAGGATGCATAGGCTCTTCAGGGGCCTTCAGACGTTGCTGGTCCTGCCGTGCTTCCGGTGTATCTTTTGTCTTCCCATACACTCCTAGAAAGCCTAGCAGGTTCACGCAAACATTCTTCGTCACGTGCGTCACGTCGATTGAAGAGCGGACCTCTAAGACTTTCCAATAGGGTAGGTCCCAGAATATAGATTGCTTCTTCCACATGGGCGCGTGTCCGGCATCGTCATTCGGAACAGATAGACTGCCAGGACCTTTTCCAAAGATTACTTCTAGGTCCTTGACCATACCAAATACCTCCTCACCGGTACGGAGGACAGGCTTCCTCCGGGGTTCTGCCAGACCTTTGAAATGCTTGCCTTTCTTTCTTACTGGATGCAGGTTCGGAAGAAATCGGCGATACCCTAGGTACACAACCTTCTTACATTTATCCAAATATACACTTTCAGTATCATCTAAACAGTGTGTGCATGCATTGTATCCCTTGTTTGTCTGCCCTGAAATGTTACTAAGAGCAGGCCAATCATTGATGGTTACGAAAAGCAATGCTCGTAGGTCAAATGGCTCCCCTTTGTGCTCATCCCACATACGTACACCTGGTTTGGCCCACAGCTGTAAAACTTCTTCAACTAATGGCCTTAGGTACACATCAATGTCGTTGCCGGGTTGCCTCGGGCCTTGGATGAGCACTGGCATCATAATGAACTTCCTCTTCATACACAACCAAGGAGGAAGGTTATAGATACATAGGGTCACAGGCCAGGTGCTGTGACTGCAGCTCTGCTCACCAAAAGGATTCATGCCGTCTGTACTTAGACCAAACCTTAAGTTCCTTGCGTCACGTGCGAAGTCCGGGTACTCTCGCTCGACTTTTCTCCACTGTGACCCATCAGCGGGGTGTCTCAACATCGCGTCTTTCTTACGGTCTTCCATGTGCCATCGCAACAACTTGGCATGCTCTTTATTTCTGAAGAGACGTTTTAACCGTGGTATTACAGGAGCATACCACATAACCTTGGCGGGAACCTTCTTCCTAGGGGCCTCGCCCTCAACATCGCCAGGATCGTCTCGTCTGATCTTATACCGCAGTGTAGTGCATACCGGGCATGCATCCAAATTCTCGTACTTCTCACCGCGGTAGAGGATGCAGTCATTAATGCAGGCATGTATCTTCTGCACGTCTAATCCTAGAGGGCAGACAACCTTCTTTGCTTGGTATGTACTGTCGGGCAACTCATTATTTCTTGGAAGAAGATTCTTCATTTTTACCAACAACTTTGAAAATGCGCTGTCAGTCACACCATTCTCTGCCTTCCATTGTAGCAAATCCAGTGTGGCACCTAGCTTTTTGTGGCCATCTTCGCAAGTTGGATACAACAATGTTTTGTGATCCTTTAACATATGCTCCAGCTTCTCCTTCTCCTTTTCAGTTTCACATTCTTCCTTTGCATCAGTAATGGCCCGACCAAGATCGTCAGCAGCGGGCCCATCTGCTCCCTCTTGATCTTCATTATCTACCTCCGTTGCATTATCATCATATTCAGGATACATATTATGATAGTTTTCATCATCCTCTTCTTCTTCGTTGTCTTCCATCACAACCCCTTTTTCTCCGTGCTTGGTCCAACAATTATAGCTGGGCATGAAACCGGATCGAAGCAGGTGGGCGTGAATGGTTCTGGTATTTGAGTAGTCTTTCTTGTTCTGACAGTGAACACACGGACAACACATAAAACCATTGTGACCACGGTTTGCATTAGCCACAACGATAAAATTTTGGAGGCCCGTAATGTACTCGGAAGTGCGGCGGTCACCGTACATCCATTGCCAATTCATCTGCACTAATATGTAGTATATATCAAAAAATAATAGGGAGATGACCATTTATATATATAGTACATCAATGACACATGAAACTATAGTTGCCGACCTCGACCGAGACGGAAAGAGCAACAAGAAAGCTTATTTTTTGCTCTCGGACATTTCACCAAACACCTCTAGTGCATATGAAAAAAACACAAACTAGCACTCTTCACACCCTCTTGCTAGGCTCCAAAATGTGAAAGAATGGAAGAGTGGGGTGTGTGCGGGCTGGGGTGGTGTCTTATATAGCCCCCCCTTTAACACCGGTTCATGCCACAAACCGGTGTTAAAGGGGGGGGGTGTGCGGGCCACTGCTGCAGGGACCTTTAACACCGGTTCGTGGCACGAACCGGTGTTAAAGGGGGGATCCTTTTTTGCCGCAGGGGCCACGCTGGTACGGCCCCCCCTTTAACACCGGTTCGTAGAAGAACCGGTGTTAAAGCCCCTTTTCGGGATCAACAAAAGACCTCGTTTCCACTAGTGACAACTTCTACCTGTGGCAGTAGGCTTCATTGATTTATCTACCGCTTCTGACTCCAAGGATCCAACTTTTACAATAACTACATCATTAGTGACGGTGTCCTGGTTGGCCATGAAGACTTGCTAGACGGTGGGGGTATGTCTATGATCTTCTCATGAGTGAGTTCAGCCTCTTATTCCTTCATCATAATGGCATACTACTCAAAGTTGGCCAAATTGCTATTGCAATCCAATTCACCAATACTAGAGTAAGCGCTCACCTACTGGATCTGATTCATCCATACTTCCTTGGGAACGGATCCAACATCAGTATAGTAGGTCCTTGGCTTTCCGGATAGTTGGGCTACTATGGCACGATCCTTGGTACACCATCTTCGGTGTACCGGCTAGCAATCTCGGTCATGTCATTGAGGTCAAGTTTGTGCTTCTCAACCAAATGTAAGAGCTTGGTGTAATAAGCGAGCGCTACGTGAGTCCATTAATGAAGCATTGCACGATTGAGTCATCTATGATTCTCTAGCAAGAATCATTCATCTCAATCCAAGAGGCGAGGAAGTTACTAAGGGTTTTTCTGTCCTCTATACGCACCGAGCCATATCTATCGTGTTGATATAGCCAACAAAATTATACCTCTACTTATCTAACACCTAGGAGACCGAGCTGAATTTTATCTGGTCTTCCAAAATTGTCTATTTCCCTAGGGAGGTTTGGGTGGGTCTGGTTTTGTCTAAATCTAAAGCAGAAAACTCTTGAGAGATATCCTTCTTTGATCTATATTGCACTATATTCTCCAGACTAAAGGCATTGCTGGCGTAAAGGTGGCTTACTGAGCGAAGGATCCTGATCCTACTTCTCTAATGAAAATGTGGACGCCACCAAAGGGGATGATGTGGTGGAGGGTGACGTTCTGCCTTTCCAGAGTCTAGAGGTGATCATGGGGTATGATCAAAGCATTGCTGGCGTAGAATCTGCGACCCATGGAGACAGTATCACTAATGCCCAAGAAGGAAAATCACTCCTAGATCCGTGCTCCAAGCGCTTCATGCCCCACAATGGGCGCCAACTATCATGGTATTATCTATGAGTACGCTATGAGGGGGTCCTAATGATGGGTTTAGAGAGATGGGGTGAGAGGTGGAGAGCATCCGGGAAGAGTGTGTAACATGAGTTAACCAAGTTTATATCTCATGGCGGTTGTGAGATCCTACTCCTATTATAAATCATTATAACGTCAATAGGTCTAGTTATAGGGATTGTGTAAGTTGTGAAAGGAATATGTCCGAGAGGAAATAATAAAGTGGTTATTATGCTATTCTAGGTTTCTAATAGATGTTTATTTTTATGCTAGAATTGTATTAATAAGGAAACATTAATACATGTGTGATTTATAAACAGAAATGGTTCCTAGTAAAGCCTCTCTTTACACTAGCATGTTGATTAATGGATGATCAAAAGTTTCCTAATCATAACAATGGATGTTGTTAATAAAAGGGTCATATCATTGGATAATGATATGATGAACAGTCACCCAAAGTAGATGTAGGAATATGATCATGTCATCAAGTTTAAATTCCTATCACATTCGTAGTAACTCAATGTCCTTAGACCATGAGATCACGTCAATCACTTTCACCGGAAGAGTACTTTGATTACATCAAACGTCACACCATAACAGGGTGATTATAAAGGTGTCGTCGTGTATTTGGAAAGTGTCAGTTGAGGCTCGTGGATAAAGCTTGGGATTTTCCATCCGGATGACGGAGAGATATACTTAGGGCCCTCTCAGTGATATCACATTGACATAGCCTTGCAAGCAAGTGATTTGATCACTAGAATGTGATATCACAGGAACGAGAAAAAGAGTACTTGTCAGGAACAAGATTAAACAAGGTATAGATCATACTGAGTGATCGAATCTTGAACAAGTAATATATCATGAGACAAAAGGAATTTGATTACAACAAAAGAGGTTCGGACGATCATGAGATCTTCAAGGAACTAGTGGGAGTCATTATAGATATTAAGTCCTGCTAATGATTATTGATCAGAGAAAGTCTCGATCATGTCTACGTAGTTCCTGAACTTGTAGGGAGACACACTTAAGGTTAACTGACGCGTTTGATAGGATATGTAACACATGGGAAGTCAATGGACATCGCATAAAATTGTTTTGTCGAATCTGCCTAAATAGTTCTGGGGTATCAAAACAAAGCTAGGGATCAAAATGTTAATAAGTTCATTAAATGAAGTGTTCATTAAATGAATTACTCATTAAATGAAGTTTTAATTAAATTGAGTTGCATTAAAATGGAATTAAAGTGCTTTAATGGATACACCTTTAAGGGAATTAAAGTGCTTTAATGGAATTAAATTGCTTTAATAGAAATACATTTAAGGGAATTAAAGTGTTTGCATAGACCTTTAAAGGAATTAAAGTGCTTTAATGGAGATTGAATGAGAGGAGGCGAGGGGTCATCCACATGGCACCTATAAAAGGAGGTGGCCTCCTCCTCCTCTCCACACTCTCTCACAAGCTCTCTCATATGCCCCAAGGTTGTCATCTTCCCCCCTTGCTAGCCTTGTCCATTGCCAATAGAAAAGGTGCTTGGAGACGTCCTTCTATGAACCTTACCCTCCACCACCACTACCATGGTATAGCCATGTTGGAGTTCCCATGGATTCGCTACTTCCACTGCCGAGCTGGAGGAAGGGATCAGGAGCCATCGGCACACTGAACGTGTGACCGATTACGGAGGCACTGCCTGTCTATGGCGTTGATCATCTGCACGTCCTTGAGGACGGTCATGTACCATCTACATTAGGAACATTTGTTGTGGGAACATTAACCCGCTTACGGTCTACGAGGGTGAGTCCATATATAATCGTTACAAAGTACGGCCTAGATTCAATCTTGGCAGTTACAAACCATAGGATTTTTTTCTATCCAACGAACCCCATCAAGCTGTGCCCTTAGGATCTTGCAGGTCCGGCTTATAAAGGCACCGGAACCTAGGGTTAGTGGGACTACTCCTAGCTAGACAGGTTACAGAGTTCTATAATAATACAAATAGATCTACATGTCATGGACTCCAAGACTCCGTATTTGTATTAGGAAGTTCACGTAGCCTTCCTCTATTAGGCTAGACCTCCCTTTTGAAATCCTCTAACTAGGACACCCAACATGCCATAGGCCTTGCCACCATCTATGGTCACTCGGGTTAGCCTAATTAACGCGATGCTATGGTTAGCGCATTATGAATATCCCAAACAAAGGGAGCAAACAACTTGAAACCCAAAATGGGAGGGCCCTTATTTTGTGTAGGGAAACTCAAAATGGGAACAAACAGTCCGCCTGGAGACCAAAGATGTTATGTCAGTGGTAAAATCATGGAATATCCAGCACCCGCAACAATACCACCTCTTCAAGTTCTACCC
Organism: Avena atlantica; assembly: GCA_910589765.1. Lineage (NCBI taxonomy): Eukaryota > Viridiplantae > Streptophyta > Magnoliopsida > Poales > Poaceae > Avena > Avena atlantica. Next base: position 104,829,944 of record OU342733.1, on the reverse strand, counting down.
ATAAGGAGCTCTAGTTTAAGGTTGTGTGTTGCCCCGCAGCACATAAAGCTTTGGCGGCATCACCCCAAAAACAAAAGTCCTCACTCAGTGGTTGGACGCTGCCGAACACTAGTGGAAAAACCATCTTCGGTCCGACGTGAACAAGGCCAGCAGTACCGACCTGTCACAGCCCGCGACTAGTGGGAGCACTAGTCCGGGCCTTGAGTCCTCTTACGGCTAGAAACGGCTGTAGTCAGTAGTCCCGGGCGGGACCAGATCTTTAGTCCCGGTCCGTAATACGGACCGGGAGAAATGACCTGGAGCAGGCCGGCTGGTATTTTTGTGGACTATTAGTCCTGGGTCGTATCACGGCCCGGGACTAGTTGTCCACCACTATATATTATGTTTCCTGTCCTGCTGCCCTAAAGCATATGGTGGCCATTTTTCTCAAAGAAGCAAGAGAGTTCATGCCATTTTTTTCTCAAGATTTGTCAAGATTTAGTTTGCAACACCTAAATCCAAAGCTTTAAAAGGTTAGAACTTCATTCTTTCATCTCTTATTGCTACTTTAGATCTATAATGCTCTAGAAGTATAGAGATATAGATCAATGCATGCATGCTCTAGAAGTAGCTAGAAGGATTTTGATATATATGTGTAACAAATTTTGATTAGTCACATAGTTACTAAAAATTGAAATGTGTAATTTTAGAGTTTCAGACTTAGAATGGAATGAGGTTTTCACTAATAGAATAATAATAAAAAACTCCACATTTATCATGTTGATTGTTTTCTCCAATTCACAAATTGGTGCATGTAAATTTTTCAAAATTCAAAATTAATGCTCTAGAAGCTCTGAATATAACTTGTAATAATTTAATCATGTTTTGTAATGGTTTTTGATATACTTTTACTATAATGCATATGGTCCGGGAATGGATGTACGGTACTGACCGATGCTCTAGCGAGTTCATTAATGGCGTGCATGAATTCATCCGTGTTGATGATGCAAACAAGCGCAATGGTTTTGTATTTTGTCCATGTAATGGATGTAGGAATCAGAAGGATTAATCTGACTCAAAAACCCTTCACAGCCACCTTTTGAAGTCTGGCTTCATGCCTAGTTATAATTGTTGGACCAAGCACGGAGAGAGAGGGGTTATAATGGAATACAATGAAGAAGAGGAGGAGGATGACAACTATCATGGTTTCCCTGAGTACGGAGATACTTCCATGGGGGATGCAGAAGGGGAGGATGAAGAAGAGACACATGATGAACCCGATGATGATCTTGGTCGGACCATTGCCGATGCACGAAGAGATTGTGAAACTGAAAAGGATAGGGAGAAGTTTAATCACATGTTAGAGGATCACAAAAAGTTGTTGTACCCAAATTGCAAAAATGGTCTGAAAAATCTAGGAAGCACACTGGAATTACTATGATGGAAGGCTGAGTGTGCTATACCTGACTCCTCATTTGAAAAGTTGCTGAAAATGATGAAGAATATGCTTCTAAAAGATAACGTATTTCCCGCCAGTACGTACGAAGAAAAGAAGGTTGTCTGCCCTCTAGGTTTAGAGGTTCATAAGATACATGCATGCCCTAATGACTGTATCCTCTACCGCGGTGAGGAGTATGAGAATTTGGATGCATGCCCGGTATGCACTTCACTTGGGTATAAGATTAGACGAGATGACCCTGGTGACGTTGAGGGCGAGACCCCCCGGAATAGGGTTCCTGCCAAGGTGATGTGGTTCGCTCCTATAATACCACGGTTGAAACTCTTATTCAGAAACAAAGAGCACGCCAAGTTGTTGCGATGGCATAAAGAGGAACGTAAGTCAGACGGGATGTTGAGACACCCCACTGATGGGTCACAATGGAGAAAATTTGATAGAATGTACCCGGACTTTGCAGATGACGCAAGGAGTTTAAGGTTTGGTCTAAGTACAGATGGCATGAATCCCTTTGGGGAGCAGAGCTCCAGCCACAGCACTTGGCCCGTGACTCTATGCATCTATAACCTTCCTCCTTGGTTGTGCATGAAGCGGAAGTTCATTATGATGCCAGTGTTGATCCAAGGTCCGAAGCAACCCGACAACGACATTGATGTGTACCTAAGGCCATTAGTGGAAGAATTTTTACAGTTGTGGCACGAACCCGGGATACGCGTTTGGGATGAGAACAAGCAGGAAGAATTTAACCTCCGAGCATTGCTTTTCATAACAATCAATGATTGGCTTGCTCTTAGTAACCTTTTAGGACAGTCAAACAAGGGATACAATGCATGCACACACTGTTTAGATGAGACTGAAAGTATATATTTTGAACATTGTAAGAATATTGTATACAATGAGCATCGTCGATTTCTTTTGGCCAAGCATGCCTTAAGAAAGAAAGGCAAGCATTTCAACGGTTTGGCATGTCACCAGACGAAGCCTAAGGAGCGTACTGTGCTGATATATTTGATATGGTCAAAGATTTGGATCAAATGGTAACCTTTGGAAAGGTTCCTGGTAGAAAATCTGTTCCAAAGGACGCTGAAGGACACGCACCCATGTGGAAGAAGAAGTCTATATTTTAGGAGCTACCATATTGGAAATTCTTAGAGGTCTGCTCTGCAATCGATGTGATGCATGTGACGAAGAATCTTTGTGTGAACCTACTAGGCTTCTTGGGCGTGTATGGGAAGACAAAAGATACACCGGAAGCATGAAAGGACCATCTACATATGAAAGACCCAAATTTCCTACATCCAGAATGGTTTCAAGGTCATGCCAGCTATGCTCTTACCAAAAAAGAGAAGAAAATATTTTTTGAATGCCTAAGCAGTATTAAGGTCCTGTCTGGCTTCTCGTCGAATATAAAGGGAATAATAAATATGGCAGAAAAAAAGTTCCAAAACAAAAGTCTCATGACTGCCAAGTCCACCTCGCATTGAATATCGTCAACCTCCAAGTCCACCCCAACCCGATTATCGCCAACCTCCAAGTCCACCCCGCCCTGCTGACGATCGCCGTAGAAGGAGTACATCAACTTGATCTCCGCCTTCGCGCAATACTCGATCTCCGCCTCCGCCTCCGTGCAATACTACTACCTCATCGAAGAAACGGAAGTTCGACGCTCCCCCGCGCCCCACATCGAAGAAAGGTCAAACGGCGAACATAGTCGACATCCCAGATATCGATGAATCTGGAATCAGATATCGATGAAAAAACCCAAAAATGGGCTAACTCCTTTCTTGATCAAACATCCCAGATATTGATCAATCTGGAATCCGACTATGACCGGGAGATTATTAAGCAAGCATAGAAGAAAAAAATCACTAGTGCAAAAAGCGGGAAGCAAGTTGCCCAGCTCGGAGCATAGAAGAATCAATCGGTCTCCCCACTCAAAGTCATTTCAGGCCTCGACAAGGCCTTCAGAGCTGAAATGGATATGGACATGCAAATAATGGACCCCATAACCCGTAATAATGCGGCACTTATGGGAATCACTGTATCGCAGGCCAAAGCACTTTCTACCGAAGAAAATATGTCTCTTTGTCAATATTTAGGCTATGAAGATACGCTAGTGGGTCAGATAGTACGGAAGTATGTCCAAGGGGAGCCTCTAGTCAGTAATGAGGAGCTCGCGCGTCTATCCACACATATGCAAAAATTTGCATGAATGGTACATGTCGCAAGCAGAAAAAAAGCATCAGAAAGAATGGTTTCCGGTGGACGTTAGAAAGGAGCATCACTTCAAACCATACTCGATACACGTTCAAATGACCAAACTATTTCAGTTATACAAACAGCGCGCCGTCCAAACATCTATAATTGGTTGCTACTGTTTGTAAGTGTTTTATTTCTATATTAAGTTTGTAGCTCATTTCGTTCATTGCATTTAATATATTATCCTAACTATATATCCTTTTGTATGATGATATTATATTCTACATAATGAAGATTCTTGAATGCAAAAGATATAGAAGATACAACGTTGGGTTCATTGAACCATATATCATTAATGAATATACGTTAAAGAATCACCCCAAGGACGTGGAGGAAGACCTGTGCAGGTTCTTAACCGAGAATAATTTTGTTAAGGAAATACTATTTCCTTACAACTTCAAGTGAGTGTTTATATCTTATACACATTTTATTTTTGCTTACTGGATGAGCTATGCATGTATGCTTATGTAAACATCCACAGATTCCACTGGATCTTGCTAAACATTCAAGTTGACAAATCCCTAGTTGAAGTCCATGAATCATTAAGTTGGGACCAAGAGCAGTGGAGCGACATGAAAGAAATGCTCCGTAAGTAATTTCAATCATTATCACATTATATCATCCTCTTTCATTCATTTCCTGATATCAAGTAACTAATAACTCCTTTGTTCATTTTCTTTGCCGAGCAGGTGTTGGACACGGTTCAGACAGAAAATACCAGGTCCATTCAAAGAGGAGTTAACTTATAAAATGGGGAAGAGTTTACAGCAGCCACCGGGAATTCATTTATGTGGATACTACGTCTGCGAGTACATCCGCGAGTTGACCAGTGAGCGTAAAGTTGACTCACATTATATTTATGATTTGCAGGAGAAACTAGAGCTAGACCGGCGCATAAGAGAAATTCAACAGGAGCTAGCGGGATTTATGATGAAGTCCTTGATGTACATGGAGAGCATTATGCGGATGACGTGGAACTCGATTTTCCTTAGTGATCTTCATGTAGCTGATATGATATATATATTCATCAATGACCATGTAATTTTAAAACATTTCTTCCTTTTGATATATATATCATCAATGTATGCTTGCAAGGGATCGATTAATTATATAGATGCATCAACGTGTACTATGTATGTACTAGCGTAGAATATGTGTACTTAAATATATGTTTGAAATTATAGTGAAACACAAACCGAAAAAGGAACAAAATGGCAAAAAAAAGGAAATACACAATCTCTGCCGTGGCAGAGAAACACACAATTATCTGCCGCGGCATTAAACCTTATAGTCCCGGGTGGTGTTACGACCCGGGACTAGAGGGTTTCCGCCCCCGCAGCACTGAAACAGCCATGTGGCCGTTATCAGTCGCGGGTCGTAGCAAACCGGGACTAGTGGGGGGGGGTCTCTAGTCCCGTTTTCGCAGTCCCGGGCCCAAAACCGGGACTAGAGCCCTTTGCGGCCCGAGACTAGAGGCCTGTTTTCCACCAGTGGAAGCAATGTTACCGGCGGTCTTGCCCACGGTTGGTATTGCACGCGGCAGTGCCGCCATGCAAGAATAATACTCAGGGGATGCCCCTAGCATTAAAAAGCCTTATGAGCAAGCTAGGTCCCATAACACAAGCAATGTATCCAGAAGCTGCCCCTATTGATGAATAAAAATGAGTTGGTACTTCTCGCACTCATTTCATTCTCAATTACAAGGGTGCTAGTTCAGAAAGGCGAGTCGCATTGCATGCCTTTGTCGGGCACTAGGGGCTTGTCCCCATAAGAGTGTCGATGTATCGTTACATGTGTTTCTCGGGCACTTGGGGTATGTCCCCAGAAGTCTCAATGTCGCGTATTATGCCCCTCTCGGGCACCCGGGGGCCATACCTACAAGAGCATCAAGGTCATATTCGTGTCAATCAAGGTATAAGAGGAAAAAGCATAGAAGAAGAAGCGATGGATGCGACACAAATCTAAGTACTCTTTTCATTCTAAAAAGAAAGAGTACAATATCTACATTACCCTAGATAGGGAAAGTCTTTTACCTTTCTTTCTACCTCATTACATGTGACCTGTGCACAAGATGAACATGAATTTCCTGTCGACCAGAGATCCAGAGGCACGTGATGGTTTTTGGCCTCCTAGACATCACGACCCTCATCGTATGAATACTCGACGTGGCTGGTTGCCATAGAACACCTTGACAAAGAGTGATGAGTCCAAAATTTAAGCATATTTAAGTATACAAATTATTCATATCGTCACTCATTACATGCTACATCTAGCTACAACTATGCCTATTACGTATGATTACTAGTTCACATTCATTTTCACATGGACTTTGCACATTAGTAATTTTATTAGTATTTGATTACTTTTTCCTTGTCTTTGACTTGTTTGTAGGTGCTATGAATAATCATGGATAAAAGGACCCAAGAGGATTCAATATGGAGGAGTTGCAAGCACCAGACTTAGCCATTTGAGGGGAGGAAAAGTGAATTTTTCTATCAACTTCAAATGAAGATACAAGGCCATGGATTTGTATCCCTCGTCCATAAGAATCCAATAAGCAAAAGAACACCTTAATCGGATTCCTTATGAAGAAATGGTGGCCAAAACACTTCAGAGTTCCGAGGTGTAACGACCACTGGTACAAACAGAGCTCGCCCATACCATATGGTCGTACCACCCTTCGACGGCTAATTTTCATCAACCAGAACAACATTTGTGATGTCCCAATGGGCATATTCGGCCCCTAGATCCATCGGTTCGTGAAACCGACCTCCAGATGCCTATTTAAAGAGGGGCAAACCCTAGAAGAAAAGAGAGAGAGATAGAGAGGATACTTGCATCTTGAAGGGCCACTACTAGGAAAACGGCTATAGGTAATCCAAACATCCGTGGCGCACGTGCTAGTGGTCCCCCACGGGTAAAATAGGCGTGGCGCACTGCCCACAGTTGCCCTACGGCTTACTGCGTGGCGCACATGGGAGTGGTGCTCCACGGCTATGTGTGGGCCAGGGCACAGGTGGCCGCAGCACACATACCCGTAGCGCACTAGGTCAAGGTGCGCTACGTATGTGAAACTTAGCTGTAGCGCACCTTGACCTAGTGCGCTACAGGCATGTGTGCTACAACAGTTGGATCAACTTAGCCGTAGGGCACTATGTCCTAGAGCCCTACGGCTAAGTGGCCTGCACCAACTCCACACCCCCCCCCCCCCCCCCGTGGATCGCCTTTTTAGGCTTTGCAAAAAATAAAATGATAAACACTTCAAAAAAATAAAATAATTTCATATGTAGATATGTAATGTGGTATAGTTTGTAGGAAAAATAACAAAAAATAATTTTGACTTTTTCTGCAAAAAAAAGTCTTGCCATGGTAAAATGGCCATAACTTTTGCATACGATGTCGAAAAAATCGTATAATATACCAAAATGACGAGAACGAGATTTCGCGATTATTTAGATTTTCAAAATTCAAAAAGAGTAAAAAGTTACGGTCAAATGACTGTTTTTCCTGCAGAAAAAAGAGGGCAACTTACCCGTAGCGCATCACCACCTAGTGCGCTACGAGTAAGTTGGGCGGGATTCAAAATTTGAATCCCCACCCCGCCCACCTACCCCTCTTCTCCTTTTCATTTTCCTCCCTCCTCCTTTTCTTTCTCTCTTCACCTCATCCTTTTCCTTCTCCTCCTTCCCCTTCTCCTCGCTCTGGACTCCTCCTCTCCTTGCACTAACAACGGCGACGGTGGCCTTCTGCTCCTCCTTGATCTAGCATCCTCCTCTCCTTGTAGCGACGGTGGCCTTCTCTTGCACTCACGACGAGCGATGACGACCTCCTTGCGGCCTCATCCTCCTTGAAGTCACGACGAGCGGCGACGACGACCTTCTTGTACACCCGCTTTAGCTTTGCGACCAGGGGCTCATAGCGGCGCGAGGACTTGAAGTAGTGGATTGCCGTATCTGGGTGGATGCTAGCTGCGTTTGAAGGAAATATGCCCTAGAGGAAATCATAGAGATGATTACATTTCATATGTATCCATGAGTTATTGTAATGTTTCTTGTATATCCCTATCAGCCAACTTGTATTGATTGGCAATTATGTGAATTGTTTGTGAAACTCTTTACTTGTATGGTTATCAAATAGTTGTCCTTATTCCGAGTTCATGTGAGGCCACACATGAATATTATACTAGAACATCGATTGGTTGATGACTATGTTTCACAAGTCATAGACATGGAGATGTCAAACCAATGATGTGGAAACATGTTATGAACATGGGGTTGGACTGACCCAACTTGATACTGGCAATTAGACTTTTAGCTCTCTCTACACATCGTGTACATTTTGTCCTTAGACCTCAGATTGTCACATGTACTTGAGATGTGGATCAACCTACTTTGGGGCTATCAACAACTAATCCGTACCTGGGTAGTCATAAAGGTAGCTTTCGGGTTTGTCCTGAAGCATGCTGCAAGGCATTGGTCAATCAAGATGGGATTCGCCCCTCTCTACTTGATAGAGATATCTATGGGCCCCTCGAGTGATCGGATCCAGAAATGCATGGCTGTGCTACATAAGGTTAAGAGTTAACCTAGTAAAGGTATTCCGAATTACAGTATCCAGAAAGAGAGGTCAGCTTGGAGCCAGACCAAATATCGTGAGGCAAAGGAAAAGACATGTACTATACCTTGTGATAGTTCGTCTGAATGATATTTATATGCGTTTAGGAGTTGGCATTTCTTGCTAGAGGCCACTACCAACTATTGACGGAGTAAGTGTACCCGTGTCATGTCTATATGTGTATGAACTTATAGGGTCACACTTAAGGGGCTGGAAGCCTAATGAGGATTAGATCCGAATTAGACCAGGCTTAGGCTACTAATGGGCTGCTAATGTAGAAGCCCAGTAGGGATGCCTATATAAGAGAGGGTGGGGCGACCTGACCAAGGTTGAGCATTCCACCCAGCCACCACTCCTCACGCCTGTGTTGCGCGCGTGGACCTAGAAGTCCGGCGTCAGATGCTTCCACCCCGCACGTGTGGATACCTCGAAAGTGCTACATCTGTGGCTCTTGGACGAGTCGCGCAAGGGTAGATACTCGTGGAACGAGGATGAGGAGGAGACATAGAACATCGACACTTCCTCGACGCACTTCATCAAGTTCCGCAACTGCGTGTCTAGTGGTAATCCCGAGATCTATGACAACAGTAATCCTGGTTTACGAAGTAGAATTTTTTTGATTTGCGCTAGTATAGCATACCCGTATCCCTACAGTGGTACCAGAGCCGATGTTGTTTAGTTATAGGTTCGGGATGTTTGCATATGGTGATATGCAGATTGATATGAAAGATGTGATCGTTTATATTGCGGTGGTTCAGGATTGATCTATGATCTTGCTTTCCGTGATCGTAATTCTGAGGTCGTCGAACGACTTACCCCTCCGGTCGGTTTCCGCCATTGGGGTAGACAGTGACACATAAATCATGTTGAATCACGCGAAGATCAATATGATTGATCGAATCGGAACCATGATCTAAAATCGATGTACCGTGGTCAAAGGAGTTTGATTGAATCGAAATGATAGTCAGTTTATGGTAAATTTGATTTGCTGATCAAAAAAAAAATTGTGTAGATACCATGAGGGGCGCTGCCCCTTCGAACCCCACAGGGGGAGACCCCCTAGAACCCCCTTAGTCGCAGCCCCTATCGTATCTTGTTAAGGTAACTAGGTGCTGTGATTTCACATGATCCGGTAGAATGCGATTCTATGCATAACTTGTTTTTGCAGGATGTATGTGATCAGTATGTCCCATAAATGCATGTGTGCATGTATATATTTTATCATGACCTGCATGTCGTGAGTACGGCAACACGGTTGGAGCCATATGTGTTGTCATTTATTGTAATGGCATGCGTGCCAAATTGTGATGATCCCAATACTATGTAATTTTGATTACTAGTTGTTAGGAGTATTATCTTGTATTAGTTCTTGGAGGAATCATCACTTGAAGGATGGCTTACATGGAACATGAAGATGGAGATCATCATGGTGGACAGTTTCTATGACAATGGAGATCACCATGATAAAATGTGCCATACTGTGTCACATCTATGTGAATGTTATTCTTATATGTTTTACTACTCTACATGCTTAGATGATAGAAGTAGAACGATCCCTCACAAAGTTTAAGTTAAATCATGCCCTCCCAACCAAACCTTGCACCATCCTATGCCCCGTACAATCATTGGTGGGCCTATGAAATTAGGGTGCCACTGTTTTCCTTGGCTGGATAGGTTTGTATCAGATACCTACACGCATAAGGGTTGGTGAGCTTGACAAGGTCATCTTAATAGTTAAGGACCTTGGGGCATAAAGGTTGGGCGCCTGGTTTATACATAGAGATGTCACCCAAAAACAAGAGTCATATGTGATATAATTAGCAAGAGTTGCTTACCGATTTACCTTGTCTTCTAGCAGTGATGCTAAATCTCACTAGTCGACTTGTTAATTGTGGATCTTGAATCACTTAGTATCAATAGAGGGATATTGATTTATGTGGGAGTATATGCTATTAAATTGTTTAATATGATTTACTCTTTCGTGGTAACATGGCTTAGTATTTTGCATGTTTTTTGTTGTAGATCAATGGCACCGAACACTACATCACCTTTTTCTTTGCGTTTGATTCTTGAAAAAGATATATTAAATGGAACAAACTATTCGGACTGGGTCTGTAACCTGAGAATTGTTCTCAGGTCTGATAAAAAGGAAAAAGTTCTAGATACCCCAATCCCAGATGAACCTGCTGAGAATGCAACTGTTGCCCTTAAGAATGCCTACAAGAGAGCATGTAATAATCCTCTTTAGGTTAGCTTTCTTATTCTTGATGCATGGAACATGAACTCCAAATGAAGTTTGAGGATAAGGAAGCATACGATATGATCGTCACGCTTAGGGACATGTTCTAGACTCAGGCCAGGACTGAGAGGTACAATGTCGCCAAGTCCATTGTGGAATGCAAGCAAGCAGAGGGAGCAGGTGTAGGCCCCCATGTGATCAAAATGGCTGGTTACAGTCAGACTTAGGAAAAGCTTGGTTTTCCACTTGGCCAAAAGTTGGCTACTGATTTCATTTTGGTGTCTCTTCCTTCTAGCTATGGGCAGTTCATTTCGAACTACCATATGCATGGGGTGGAGAAGGACCTTAATGAGTTATGTGGGATGCTAAAAATAGCAAAAAGTGACATGAAGAAGTGTGCAGGGCATACCCATGTGATGGTTGTGCAGAACAAGCCTAACTTTAAAAAACAGGGTACTTCCTGGTCGAAGAATAAGGGCAAGGCTACGGATACGATCCCTAAGCCTGCACCCAAACAAAAGGCTGGACCTGTAGATGACACCGAGTCCTTCTTTTTTCATGAACATGGGCACTGGAAGAGAAACTGCACCAAGTACCAGGCTTATTTGAAGAAGAGTGGAAGTAAGAGTAGTTCCCACTCAGGTACGCTTGTTGTAAATGTTGTGAAGATTCTTCTCACTATTTCTTATGTTAACTCTTGGGTATTTGATACTGGATCGGTTGTTCATATTTGCAATTCGATGTAGGGGCTAATAAGGACTAGAGAAGTGCAGAAAGGCGAAGTGGATTTTCGCGTCGGAAATAAAGCAAGGGGCTGCATTGTGCATCGGCGTCATGCAACTTCACCTTCCGTCAGGATTTATTATGGAGTTGAATAATTGCTATTACATTCCTAGTATGGGTCGTAACATTTTATCACCTTCATGCTTGATGAGGGATGGTTATTCATTCGCGAGTGCAAACAATGGTTGTGTAATAAATAAGAATGATATGTTTATGGCTAATGCACCCATTGTGAATGGGTTATTTATTTTAAATCTTGATGATGCATCTATTTACAATGTTAGTGCTAAAATGCTTCGGCCTAATGATTTGAGTCCTACATATTTATGGCATTGTCATTTGGGGCATATAAGTGAAAAGCGCATGAAGAAGCTCCATGGTGATGGTCTTCTAACTTTGTTTGATTTTGAATCATACGAGACATGTCAGGCTTGTTTACTTGGAAATATGACCACGTCAACTTTTTTGGGTTTTCCCGACATAGCGATAGACTTGTTGGAACTCATACATACTGATGTATGTGGACCAATGAGAACGATATCCAGAGGAGGATATCACTACTTCATTACTTTCACTGATGATTTCGGTAGATATGGTTATGTCTACTTGATGAAGCATAAGTCTGAAACTTTTGAAAAGTTCAAGGAGTTTCAGAGTTAGGTAGAGAATCAACGTGGCAAGAAAATAAAGGCCTTGCGATCTGATCGTGGAGGTGAATATTTGATTAACGAATTTAGCAATCATCTTAAGAGTTGCGGAATTGTTCCACAACTCATGCCGCCTAGAACGCCTCAAAGGAACGGGGTCTTTGAACAACGCAATAAACTTTGTTGGACATGGTTCGATCGATGATGAGCCAGTCGGATTTACCACTGTCATTTTGGGGTTACGCTCTCGAAACGGAAGCTTTCACATTTAATAGGGTACAATATAAATCCATAGTTAAGACACCTTATGAGATGTGGACTGGAAAGAATCCCAATTTGTCTTTTGTAAAGGTTTGGGGTTGTGATGCATTTGTCAAGTGACTTCAGTCGGACAAGCTGACACCCAAATCGGATAAGTTCATTTTCGTGGGATATCCGAGGGAAACCTTAGGGTATTACTTCTAAAACCGAGAAGAGGGCAAAGTGTTTGTCACTCGTAGCTGTGTTTTCCTAGAGAAAGAGTTTCTCACAAAGGGAACGAGTGGAAGGTTGGTGCGACTTGAAGAAGTTCAAGATGATCCAGTCGGGGATGTTCACACGAGTGATGCTATTGTAGAAGAACAAGTTGAGGAACTCGTGGCAATAGAAGCACCACAGCCGCGAAGCACCGAATTATTATTGTTAGACAATGATGAGCCTGTGACGTATGCATAAGCGATGGTGCACCCAAACTCTGAGAAATGTCTAATCGTCATGAGATCCGAGATAGAGTCCATGGGAGACAATCAAGTTTGGAACTTAGTCGACTTTCCTGATGGTTTTAAAGCCATCGAGTTAAATGGATCTATAAGAAGAAGATTGATGTGGATGGAAATGTTCACATCCATAAAGTTCTACTTGTTGCAAAAGATTTTCGACAAGTTCAAGGAGTTGACTACGACGAGACTTTCCCCTCTGTAGCGATGCTTAAATCTATACGGATCATTCTAGCCATTGATGTGCATTTCTACTATGAAATATGGCAGATGGATGTCAAGACGGCTTTCTTAAACAGAATCCTTATTGAGGACATGTATATGATGCATCCTGAAGGTTTTGTCGATCCAAACAATGCTGAAAAGGTATGCAAATTTCTAAAGTCCATTTATGGGCTGAAGCAAGCATCTCTGAGTTGTAACATTCGATTTGATGAAGTTGTAAAGGAGTTTGGCTTCATCAAAAACGAACAAGAACCTTGTGTTTACAAGAAGGAAAGAGGGAGAGCACTTGTATTTCTAATCTTATATGTAGATGACATATTGCTGATTGGAAATGACATTCCTATGCTTGAGTCTGTTAAGACCTCATTGAAAAATAGTTTTTCGATGAAGGACTTAGGAGAAGCGACATATATTCTAGGCATCAAGATCTATAGATATAGATCAAGAAGGCTATTTGGATTAAGCCAGAGTACATACATTGACAAAGTGCTGAAACGGTTCAGCATGGAAGAGGCTAAGAAGGGGTTCTTGCCCATGTCTCACGGTATTAAACTCAACAAGACTCGGTGTCATTCGACTATTGATGAGCGTGAGGGCATGAGCAGGGTTCCATATGCTTCGGCTATTGGATCCATCATGTGTGCAATGATATGTACTCGCCCAGATGTTTCCTATGCTCTAAGTGTTACGAGCAGATACCAGGCTGATCCAGGTGAACGTCACTTGACAGCGGTAAAGAACATCCTTAAGTACTAGAAAAAGGAGTAGATACGAGGCTGATCCAGGTGACTTCCTCTTCAACAGAAGCTGGATATATTGCTGCCTTGGAGGCTGTAGAGGAAGCTGTTTGGATTAGGAATTTCATGATATCTCTCAGTGTGGTTCAGGGCGCGTCCAATCCCTTGGACGTTTATCGTGACAACAATGGTGCTATTGCACCAGCCAAGGAACCTAGACAGCACCATAAGAACAAACATATTCGCATGCGTTACCATCAGATTCTTGAATTCATTGAGGATGGACTCAAATATTGCTGATCCCTTGACTAAGCCTCTCTCGCAGCCTGTGCATGATGCGCACACAAGAGCAATTGGTATTAGATACATTTTAGATTGACTCTAGTGTAAGTGGGAGACTGAAGGAAATATGTCCTAGAGGAAATCATAGAGATGATTATATTTCATATGTATCCATGAGTTATTGTAATGTTCCTTGTATGTCCATATCAGGCAACTTGTATTGATTGGCAATTATGTGAATTGTTTGTGAAACTCTTTACTTGTATGGTTATCAAATAGTTGTCCCTAGTCGGAGTTCATGTGGGGACACACATGGATATTAGACTAGCACATCGATTGGTTATTGACTATGTTTCGCAAGTCATAGACATGGAGATGTAAAACAAATTATGTAGACACATGTTATAAACATGGGGTTGGACTGACCCAACTTGAGACTGGAAATTAGACTCGCATCTCTCTCTACACATCGTGTACATTTTGTCCTTGGACCTGAGATTTTCGCATGTACATGAGATGTGGATCGACCTACTTTGGGGCTATCAACCACTACTCCGTAATTGGGTAGTCATAAAGGTAGCTTTCAGGTTTGTCCTGAAGCATGCTGCAAGGCATTGGTCAATCAAGATGGGATCGCCCCTCTCTACTTGAGAGAGATATCTATGGGCCCCTCGAGTCATCGGATCCAGAAATGCATGGTCGTGCTATATATGGTTAAGAGTTCACCAAGTAATGGGATTCTGAATTACAATATAAAAAAGAGAGGTCATCTTGGAGCTAGACCAAATATAGTGAGGCAAAGGGAAAGACATGTACTAAACCTTGTGATGATTCGTCCGATATGATCTTTGTATATGTTTAGGAGTTGGCACGTCTTGCGAGAGGCCGCTACCAACTATTGACAGAATAAGTGTATTCGTGTCATGTCTATACGTATATGAACCTATAGGGCAAATCCCATCTCCATCAAGTTACGCAACTTCGCGTCTAGTGGTAATCCCGAGATCTATGACAACAGTAATCCTGGTTCACGCGGTAGAATTTTTTTGATTTGTGCTTGTGTAGCCTACCCGTATCGACTCGCGGGGTCCCTAGACGGATCGCTCCAGGTCCTCGATGGTGGTGGCGCGGGTGTAGGAGCCCTCGAAGTGCCTGACGAAGGCGTCGCACATGTCCTCCCAGGAATCGATGTTGTTCACGGGGAGGGAGTTGGTTCATTGCACAGTCTTTCCCTCCAAGAGAAGGGGAGGTAGCGGGCGGCGATGCGGTTGGTGTGGCTGGCGATTCCCATAGCCATGAGGTATGTGTCTAGCCACACGGCCGGGTCGTATGTGGGATAATACGTTTCGATCTCCTTTGGCGCTTTGAAGTTCGTCAGGTATTTCTCGCCTCGGATAATCGGTCCGAAGCACTGGGGGCCGACTCGGCTGAGCGAGCCCCTTGGCACGCCATCATGGTGGTTGGTGAGGGTATGCCTCAGGTTGTTGGGACGATGTGGGTCTGTGCGTCGACTGGCTGCCCGTTGGCGGCGACCATGTTGTTCAACAGTCGCGGGTCGTTGGTGGAAAGAGCTGCGTGCGCGGCCCTTGGCTAGAGCTGCAGGTGCTCGAGTGGTGGACAGTTTAGGGTATTCGCCATTGATGGGCGGCCACTGGAGGCCGCCCTGCTTCCGGAGGAGCGGGAGTACATGCGCCCCTGTGAGTCGCCTCCTGCGACTGGCTGCTCGACGGCCTTGGCGAGTAGGGCCTTGGCATACTCAATTTGCAGCGCGCCCTCCCCTGTGATGTTGAGGTTGGCAACTGCTGCTCGTCCCGCGATGACATTGTCCATCGGGGTGGAATATAGGGGGAGGCCGTTCTTGTCCCGCTCTTGTGGAGAGATAAGGAATCTTGGCTGGTTAGGAGGGGGCGTGCGGCCTAGTGGCGGTGGGGGAGCTCCATTCGCTGGTGTGCCTGGTGGTGGCCGGGCACTAAAGCCTGGGGATAACCCACAAGTGTAGGGGATCATAATAGTCTAAGCGGGTAGTATTACCCAATTTATTGATTCGACACAAGGAGAGCCAAAGAATACTTGCAAGCCTTAACAACTGAGTTGTCAATTCAGCTGCACCTGGAAATAGTTCTTGCTCACAAAATTTTATCAGTAGCAATAGTTTGGTAATAAATAATAGCAAAGCAACAGCAGCAGCAAAACAAGAGCAATAGTAACAGTAACGGTAACAGTAGGATTCAAGTGCGATAGGCATAGCGATGGATGGACGGGCGTTGCATGGTGTGGCATCCCGCAAAACCACTACTAGAAAATCGCGTTGAATTCGTGCATTGCATCGTCATCATCATATGTTGTTTGTCTAAAACTATGTTCGCAAAGCCCGATTTATTTTCCAAACGCCCCATCTTAATTCAAATGCAAAGCCCGGTCTCCGGATTATTTTTGTTTGAGTGCTATCAGTTTGCAAACGGTGTTTGTAAAACAAATAAAAATATTTTATTATTTTAAGTGGGGCAGTCGAACGGGCCGACCCGACCAGAACGACCGCCCCAAAAATTAATCGGTCCAACCTAAATCCTATTCCTACCAGTTAATCTACCCAACCCTCCTCTCCACCTCACCCCAACCAATGCCCTCTCTCCACCTCACCTCTCCTCTCTCCCCCACCCAATCCCACTCTGCCACGTCAGCCTCTCTTCCTCACCCCTCTCTCTCACCAGACCCACAGCACACCAAACACAACACACGCACACCACGCGCGCAGCCAGCCCCTCCACTCCCTCACACCCGCGTGCCCCGCCCCTGGGCCCCACACACTCACGCGACCCACGCCTGGCCCCACACCGACCCCCACCACGCGCGGCCCCCACCACGGCTCTCTCCCGCACCCTCTTCCTCCTCGCCCACGCACACCGCGCCTGCCTCCTCTCCTCTCTGGCTGCTCGCTCCCGTCGAACCCTGGACCCTGAGACCGAACCCCGAACCCCGGAACCCCAAGATCGTCGAGAACCCTAATGTGTGACCTTTCCCTCGATACCCTATTTTTATAAATGATATCAACTGTTGCATTAAATCATTCTTCTCGCATGCATATCATTGGTTTGGGGGCCTTATGCCGATTCACCTAATAATTAAATATGGGGCCCATGTGCGGGCAAATCTAGCCTTATATTGGCCTCATTTAAACTTGTGTAGCGAACCGGTATCTTATCTTGCCTTGTTATAACAACAGTTAAATTGCGGGGTAGCTAAACAACATGAACCACCTAATTAATTGTCGGGACCCCGGTTCCGCTTAATATGACCTAAATGCATCGCACCTTTGCCATGTCATACATCATACATGCATCATGACGATCTTCTGCCGTGTATTAAATAGTGCATCCGGTGTTTCTTCTAGCGTTTTGGTTCTTCGCGGATAAAGTCGTTGAGTTGATGTGAGCTTCGCCCCGATCTTCGGTTGAACCTTCGACAATGTTTTCAGGCGAGCACCTCCCCCTTTCTACCTATCTTACTTTTATAGTATTTATTCCCTCCTGTTGATCTATTGCTACCTGTGTTGCGATGCTCTAGTTTTCCGTACCCGTGATATCCCTTGCAGCCCTATATTGCCTCGGACACATCCTATTACCTATTGTCTGGTAGATAGTTGGACTTGCGCGTCGTAGTCGCTTGCTCAAGGGCTATTGCGTGTCGTCAAGTGCCACAGTTGTTGATGTATTGCCGCATGTTGATGTTGGAGATGATCATAGTTTTACTTATCGTTCACTTTAATTCCTGTTTAACAACTAAAATTGAAGTAAGCAGAGGCATCGGTGGGTGATAGATAATATTTGGTTTCCGAACGCCCACTTGTGTCCCGTAGGACCCCGAGTACTTGATACCTGTTCCTTGATTTATCGCACTATCCACATATGGGGAGTATGGGCCCCCCTTAGCCAGAACTTGATTCCGTCTTATTTCTTGGGGCCACAAACTAGTTTGAGGTTTTATTTATGATCCTGTACTTATGCCATGTTTTACTGCTTTATTTACGATTGTGCGACAGATAGCACACTGTACTGTTTAGGTAAGCGGAGTGATTACGCGGTATCGACACCCCGAGTTTTCGGGTTCCCAGTCGCTTACAGCCATTGGCGCTAACCTTGAGTCCGTCTCGGAGCTTCCTTACTTCGTTGCGGTTCTACTCAATGGGGTGGCCCCCTGAAATATTTCTGAATCTTGTGATTGCTCTTTCGTGAAGACCTCGTTGGGTTTTGATTTGGTTTTTCCGAGGTTGATCGTGTGTGTGTTGCTATTTGTGCACCCCGACCGGGTTAAAACTTTCTGAAAGCCGTGTCCGCGGTTATGGACGACTTGGAGCACAGTATCTCGAACATAGACAACTATAACTAAAGCTTACTGTTACAAATTGACTTGTATCTGATATGACTAGTAAATATTGCAAGTACAACGGAATGGCTAAATAAAACTGCCAACAATTGCTTGTTTGGATTGTCGCTTGCGACCATTGTACCTGACTAGTAAGTATTGCAACTACAACGGAATGGATGAATAAAAGTTCCAACAACTGCTGGGTTTTGGGTTATCTCATGCTATCTATATCTGATTAGTAAGTGTTGTACCTATAACGGAATGGTTAACTAAAAGTGCCCACTGTTTATTTTATCAGGATGATTATCTATACTTGACTAGTAATTGCTGCAACGATAACCGAATAAGTAAAACTGCCAACTGTGTGAGTTCCTCGGTTGACTTCCTCGTTTGGTATCGAGGGGGAAACCCCAGGATGGGTATGTTTGGTGTTAGCTTCAGGTTGGATCCGGATAGGTCATTCTTACCCCTCTCTGATAACCGCCAGTTGTATCGAGTCTCTATAGGTTGTTCAGTGCATGCTGCCGCTGCCGCTCAGTCCACCATACCTGTGTAGGCGAGGACCGCCGAATTCTAGTCTCGCCGTGTACTGGCCTCAGTACTGACGCTCCTTCTTTTCCCTTTTCCCTTTGTCGGCACCCCTTTGTTTAAGCAGGTTTGAGATCGACGTCGTTAGCAGGGTTACCCTTCCGGCTTGTCCTGGGCAGGGTTATGGACGCCATTGGTTATTCTTCAGGGCTCTTAGCCCAATTTGCATCTTGTCCGTAGCTGGACGCTCTATCGTTTTCAAGGTGATTTGAATCTTTGTATATTATATCTGTATTCTTGACTCTCCGAGTCGCTGTTATATATATATCTGTTCTGTGGGTCCCATCGAGGACTGTTGTGTAATGTCATTACTTCGTTTTCCACCCGCACGAAAGTGCCTGGTGGGCACCTTTGAATCGTTTCTATGCGGGTTTGGCGAATTTTGCTCAAACTTGCATAGGTCCGATTCTGAGGGTGTTACAGAGTGGTATCAGAGCTCAGCAGTTACGATACCCCACAAGTCCAGCCTGTAGGATAACCTAGCTAACGGCCGAAGTAAAGTGTCAAAACTATTTTTCAAAATCGGTTGGATAGTTCTGATTAGGTCTGATTTTACTCCTTACCCCTCTGCTGCTCTCTTCTTATCCCTATGTGTTTTGAATCCACTCTTTTCTCTCTCTTCGAGTCCAGGATTTCTCGTGGTTGGGTTTCCGTCGTACCTTCAGGGTTTCGCTTCCTCTTTGATGACGGTGTTCCACTGTCCGGTGTTCAAGCTGCCTGATGAATCCGTCTGCTGTGGTATCATTCTTTGTTCCTTGTTTGTGCTTTCCGGTGTTTTCCGACGCGACGACATCATCTACGCCAGACCCGATGCAGAGTCTACATCCCTCCTTTGTTTCCGAACCTCGCTTGTCGAGATCTTCAGTCTGTTTCCGAGAATGGTTGCACGCTCTTCTACTGATTGTGCGGAGTAATAGTTTGGGTGCGTGATGGATTGGCCCCCATGCCGACTACCCCTTCTATTCGCTTTTGTACATTGAAGTGGATGAGAATGTATCAGTTCCCTCTTTCCATGGAAGTTAGAGGTGGCCTTATCGTTTGATACCTCTACCTTCGTCCTTTGTTCTCCGGAGTGTTCTCTCGACGATCAGGAACAACGACCTCTTGTTAGTGGTGTCGCGAGGATCTACGCAAAGTGAGAAGATTCAGACAGCCGGCCTTCTTCCCGGTACCATGAGGCGGATCTCGAGGGCGAGATCCATTGTTAGCGGTGTCGAATTGTGGCATCCCGCAAAACCACTACTAGAAAATCGCGTTGAATTCGTGCATTGCATCGTCATCATCATATGTTGTTTGTCTAAAACTATGTTCGCAAAGCCCGATTTATTTTCCAAACGCCCCATCTTAATTCAAATGCAAAGCCCGGTCTCCGGATTACTTTTGTTTGAGTGCTATCAGTTTGCAAACGGTGTTTGTAAAACAAATAAAAATATTTTATTATTTTAAGTGGGGCAGTCGAACGGGCCGACCCGACCCGAACGACCGCCCCAAAAATTAATCGGTCCATCCTAAATCCTATTCCTACCAGTTAATCTACCCAACCCTCCTCTCCACCTCACCCCAACCAATGCCCTCTCTCCACCTCACCTCTCCTCTCTCCCCCACCCAATCCCACTCTGCCACGTCAGCCTCTCTTCCTCACCCCTCTCTCTCACCAGACCCACAGCACACCAAACACAACACACGCACACCACGCGCGCAGCCAGCCCCTCCACTCCCTCACACCCGCGTGCCCCGCCCCTGGGCCCCACACACTCACGCGACCCACGCCTGGCCCCACACCGACCCCCACCACGCGCGGCCCCCACCACGGCTCTCTCCCGCACCCTCTTCCTCCTCACGCACGCACACCGCGCCTGCCTCCTCTCCTCTCTGGCTGCTCGCTCCCGTCGAACCCTGGACCCTGAGACCGAACCCCGAACCCCGGAACCCCAAGATCGTCGAGAACCCTAATGTGTGACCTTTCCCTCGATACCCTATTTTTATAAATGATATCAACTGTTGCATTAAATCATTCTTCTCTCATGCATATCATTGGTTTGGGGGCCTTATGCCGATTCACCTAATAATTAAATATGGGGCCCATGTGCGGGCAAATCTAGCCTTATATTGGCCTCATTTAAACTTGTGTAGCGAACCGGTATCTTATCTTGCCTTGTTATAACAACAGTTAAATTGCGGGGTAGCTAAACAACATGAACCACCTAATTAATTGTCGGGACCCCGGTTCCGCTTAATATGACCTAAATGCATCGCACCTTTGCCATGTCATACATCATACATGCATCATGCCGATCTTCTGCCGTGTATTAAATAGTGCATCCGGTGTTTCTTCTAGCGTTTTGGTTCTTCGCGGATAAAGCCGTTGAGTTGATGTGAGCTTCGCCCCGATCTTCGGTTGAACCTTCGACAATGTTTTCAGGCGAGCACCTCCCCCTTTCTACCTATCTTACTTTTATAGTATTTATTCCCTCCTGTTGATCTATTGCTACCTGTGTTGCGATGCTCTAGTTTTCCGTATCCGTGATATCCCTTGCAGCCCTATATTGCCTCGGACACATCCTATTACCTATTGTCTGGTAGATAGTTGGACTTGCGCGTCGTAGTCGCTTGCTCAAGGGCTGTTGCGTGTCGTCAAGTGCCACAGTTGTTGATGTATTGCCGCATGTTGATGTTGGATATGATCATAGTTTTACTTATCGTTCACTTTAATTCCTGTTTAACAACTAAAATTGAAGTAAGCAGAGGCATCGGTGGGTGATAGATAATATTTGGTTTCCGAACGCCCACTTGTGTCCCGTAGGACCCCGAGTACTTGATACCTGTTCCTTGATTTATCGCGCTATCCACATATGGGGAGTATGGGCCCCCCTTAGCCAGAACTTGATTCCGTCTTATTTCTTGGGGCCACAAACTAGTTTGAGGTTTTATTTACGATCCTGTACTTATGCCATGTTTTACTGCTTTATTTACGATTGTGCGACAGATAGCACACTGTACTGTTTAGGTAAGTGGAGTGATTACGCGGTATCGACACCCCGAGTTTTCGGGTTCCCAGTCCCTTACAGCCATTGGCGCTAACCTTGAGTCCGTCTCGGAGCTTGCTTACTTCGTTGCGGTTCTACTCAATGGGGTGGCCCCCTGAAATATTTCTGAATCTTGTGATTGCTCTGTCGTGAAGACCTCGTTGGGTTTTGATTTGGTTTTTCCGAGGTTGATCGTGTGTGTGTTGCTATTTGTGCACCCCGGCCGGGTTAAAACTTTCTGAAAGCCGTGTCCGTGGTTATGGACGACTTGGAGCACAGTATCTCGAACATAGACAACTATAACTAAAGCTTACTGTTACAAATTGACTTGTATCTGATATGACTAGTAAATATTGCAACTACAACGGAATGGCTAAATAAAACTGCCAACAATTGCTTGTTTGGATTGTCGCTTGCGACCATTGTACCTGACTAGTAAGTATTGCAACTACAACGGAATGGCTGAATAAAAGTTCCAACAACTGCTGGGTTTTGGGTTATCTCATGCTATCTATATCTAATTAGTAAGTGTTGTAACTATAACGGAATGGTTAACTAAAAGTGCCCACTGTTTATTTTATCAGGATGATTATCTATACTTGACTAGTAATTGCTGCAACGATAACCGAATAAGTAAAACTGCCAACTGTGTGAGTTCCTCGGTTGACTTCCTCGTTTGTTATCGAGGGGGAAACCACAGGATGGGTATGTTTGGTGTTAGCTTCAGGTTGGATTCGGATAGGTCATTCTTACCCCTCTCTGATAACCGCCAGTTGTATCGAGTCTCTATAGGTTGTTCAGTGCATGCTGCCGCTGCCGCTCAGTCCACCATACCTGTGTAGGCGAGGACCGCCGAATCCTAGTCTCGCCGTGTACTGGCCTCAGTACTGACGCTCCTTCTTTTCCCTTTGCCCTTTGTCGGCACCCCTTTGTTTAAGCAGGTTTGAGATCGACGTCGTTAGCAGGGTTACCCTTCCGGCTTGGCCTGGGCAGGGTTATGGACGCCATTGGTTATTCTTCAGGGCTCTTAGCCCCTTTTGCATCTTGTCCGTAGCTGGACGCTCTATCGTTTTCAAGGTGATTTGAATCTTTGTATATTATATCTGTATTCTTGACTCTCCGAGTCGCTGTTATATATATATATCTGTTCTGTGGGTCCCATCGAGGACTGTTGTGTAATGTCATTACTTCGTTTTCCACCCGCACGAAAGTGCCTGGTGGGCACCTTTGAATCGTTTCTATGCGGGTTTGGCGAATTTTGCTCAAACTTGCATAGGTCCGATTCTGAGGGTGTTACACATGGACAATTCTAAACATGTAACTTCAAGATCTAGGGCATTGTAGATAAATAATAACAAGCATCCAAGTAATAAACAATCCTAGGCATGTGCTCCATATATAGTCATATGTGCTCGCAATGAGAAGTTGCACAACATATTCTATCCAGCCAGCCCGTGGTAGCAGGGCCTCTAGGGAACTACTGGCAATTAAGGTGCTCCTTTTAATAGAACACCGGATCAAAGCATTAACACTCCATGAACACATGTGATCCTCACATCACAGCCATCCCCTCCGGTTGTCCCAATTATTGTTACTTCGGGGCCTTTGGATCCAGGCAATGATATGTGTACACAACTTGCAGATAAGATCACAAACAATACTATCATAATGATTCAATTATAAGTTCAGATCTGAGATCATGGCACTCGGGCCCTAGTGACAAGCATTAAGCACAACAAGTTGCAACAAATTCAATAGCACTAATAGAGATACTAGGCACTATGCCCTAACAATCTTATTCGATTACAAGATAGAACTCATCCAATCCCTACCATCCCCATAGCCTACAGCGGGGGATTACTCACCCATCGATGGGGGAAACATTGATGGTTGATGGAGAGGCGTTGGTGATGACAATGGCGATGATCCTCTCCAAATTCCCCATCCCGGCACGGTGCCAGAATGGAGTTTCTGGATCCGAATCTTGGTTTCTGATGGTGGCGGCGGAGCGGAACTCTTTCTGGAAAAACGTCCAACCCCCCTCGGTTTTTAGGTCAAGGGGAAACTTATAGGCGCAGAGGGAGCCCGAGGGGGTGCCTGTGGTGGCCGCACCCCACTAGGCGCGGGGCAGGACCCACCCACGCCTGGCAGGGGTGTGCCCCCCAGGCCTCCACTCAGTTTCGTCTTCTGGATCTATGGATCTTCTGGTTAAATATGATTTTTGGCATATTTTCCAGGATTTTTCTTGATAGTCGATTTTCTGCACAAAAACTAGACACCAAGGCAATTCGGCTGAAAACAGCGTCAGCCCCGTGTTAGTTGTATCCAAATCACACAAGTTTAGAGGAGAAACAATAACAAAAGTTTCCAGGAAAGTAGATACGTTTTGGACGTATCAACTCCCCCAAACTTAGCTTATTGCTTGTCCTAAAACAATTTAGTTGAAAACTGAGTGCGATAAAGGAACTTTCACGAACACATTTGCTTCATATGATGTATATATTCTCAGCACAGGAGTAGATGCTTAAACCATTCACAATAAGAAGTATGCAACTAAGTCTACTCAATAGTCATTGCAAGATATGAAGAGAAACCGACTCAATAATAATAAATAACATGGAACATAAACATAAGCAACATTGCAATGCTCATAGTAAGGTATGCTAGAGTGGTATCTCGCTTGACTTTGTTTGTAGAGCACAATATAAATGCCAAGGAACCTCTGAAGTTCAAGTGAAGACTAGAGGTAAAAATATCAGAGATACAAGCATCAAAGTCATGACATAATTAACCAAGTTTTGGAACAAACACAAGAATGGCAACTATGCTCTCAAGAAGGTGCTCATAGAATAAGTGGTGACTCAACATGGAAGTGAAAAGGTTTTGAAAAGTTTGAAAGGGTTCCAAATGCTGAAAGGAAGGTACTCACTAGCTTTTATCTCTCATTGCCCCTATCATAGGCATCTTCATGTGGTTAAGGTGAAAGTGAGCTCCAATCTGAGTTATATGCTTGACAGACCATAAACTAGAAATCCCAAGCCCCTTCAGTATGAGGGTCACTCCGCATGCTACTCAACTTGGGTTACCTGCAAGTTATAGTCATTGTGCATACATGCATATCATAGAGAACCGCCAACAGGGTACCCCTTGCACATGATACAGGAGCTATCCCATGATCAAAATAACAAGGCAAGCAGACAATGAGCATCTCAACGATCTTTTTATTTACTATATGCATATCTTTTTATTGAGGATGCTTCATAGAATGCTTCTTATGGTGATGTTGCAAGTTTCCACCATGACTAGGCTTGGCTTAGGCTAGCGGCCCAGGTGTTTCTCTAACACAATGTATAGACTCCATGAACTCACAAGCTCCCCTTTTATTTCACACCGACGACATCCACAAACAAAAGAGCAAGGTATCAACTGGATATGTATCAAAAAAGTGTTGAAAGTGTTCCCCGTAACATCATGGTTCTGCTAACTCCTAGCATATAATTTGCAAGCATATAACTTTCATGGACAAGTCACAATGGTTCAGGATTATTAAGTGCAAGGAATAAAGTGTGCCTTCAAGTTCATGAGAGTTTTACTAACTAACTTCCTCAAAACAGACAAACATTTTATTTGGAAGGAAACAAGGCATATAGAATATGCACTGAAATAGCAAATGATGCTAATAGGTAGGTGTGGTGGACATAGTGGCAATATTGGTTTTGGGGAGTTGGATGCACAAGTATAGCTCATACTCAGTGCAGGTGAAGGCTAGCAATAGAGAGGGAGCGACAAACGAGAGAGCAATAACTTTCATAATCATGGTTGCAACAAAACAATACTAATTATGGCATGAAAGTGATACTAAAACTCTAAGGCAAAATAAATCATCGAGGTTTACTGAATATTGTTTAGTCATATGCATGCGTGAGCATGTGCCAAGTCGATTCACATGAAACTTCCAGAAGAGGATAGCACAATATCATACCAAAATATGAATAAAACAATGCAAGCAAACATTTATATGACATGCTACAAACTATTGACAAGCTAGAGCTAATCATAGACAAGCAAGAACTACGAAGAATCCATCTGTAACATACGCCTTACAATTAACAAACTAAGCATGCTCACAATGATGAGTATATGTACAAAAATGAAAACAAATAGAGTTCATTACCAGCCTCTTACCACACCTCGAGTTGTCTTAATCTTTATTATTGGCCTTTAGTTGTGTCACTTGAATAATAACATGAAACCAAAATCCACTAAGGACGGCTGAAACCTGCAAAGAACTCACAAAACCAAAGAAGAACAACAAATAGTTTTGGTGTTTTCGATTTTTCAAACAAGCCAACAAAGCAAAAACAAACCAAACAAAGCAAAATCTTTTTGGATTTTTCTTTTAAGGCAAACCAAGGAAAATAAGAAAACTAAGAGAAACTATAATTTTTTTTTGGTATTTTTGTGTTTTTGAGAAAGCATCAACGAAAAACCAAAAATAAAGGAAAACAATGGATATACAAAGAACCGACCGAACATGATATATAGATGAGTGTGATGTTGGTACCTCCACCCAACCTTAGGCTTTTGTCCTAAGTGGGGCTCAATCCCATGGTTCCCAAGTAGGTGCACCTCCGTAGTAAGACGAGGAGGCACCCTTGTAATGATACGACCTCGAGGACGTCACATCCCAAAATTTTCCAAATTTTGAAATGTTAAAAATAAATGAACAAAATAAATAATTGTTGAAATTTAGGGTGAAAAGAATGTTTTTGTTTCTGAATGGAAACATCAAAACCCTTCTTGAACAAAATTTGAATAAAAGGGAATCCAACAAAATTTCAAGCAAGTGAAATGCATTCATCAATGAATGCATCTTGAAATTTAAACTTGGGAAAATAAGCCAAAACCCTAAAACCCTATGGAAGAAAATCATTTCTAAGATCTCTCCAAGACTGTGGATTTGTTCCATATAAAAATCTATCAACAAACATTTATAGATGATCAAGAATGATAAATAAAAATATTATAAAACCACAGAAATTGGTTTCACTAAATTTGGAAACTTAGATAAAAACGTATGAATTTATAAGATAAAAGGAATTAATTTCCAAAGCTAATAAAGCCCCTATCTAAAATCCATGTCAAATCTTGAGAAAAATAATCATAAAAGGATTTAAAAACATAAAAAAATATTAACTAAAATTATACAAATTGGAATCGCCAATTTTAGATCTTTAAATAAAAAGATATGGATTTTATAAGGCAAAGAGAGAAATAAATAAATAAGGAATATTTAAAAGCAAAATTAAATCTTGGCCAAATCCATAAGCAAATGGAATAAAGATAATCCAAATAAAATAAAGGGATCAAGAATATTCAAATAAAAGTATATGGGATTAAACCATATTCTAATTATATTTAAATGGGGACAAAATCCTTAAAGTAAATGATTAATTAAATCATGGGAAAAATAATGGAAATTGCCAAGAGGATTGAAAGTTATCCAAATAACTTAAAAATAATAAAAGAATAAATAAAAATATTAATATGGATTGGAACCATATTTAAAATCCTGTTTAGTAAAAGACAAAATGTCTAATTAAAATAAATAATAAACCCTAAGGGAATAAAAGAAATTATTCTAAAATGGACTTTATAATACATAAATAAACATATTAAAAACCAACTAAATATTTGGAAAATATTTAAATATAAATATGAAATCAAAAGAGTGTTTGAAGTTGAAAACAGAAAAATAGAAAAGAAAAAGGAAAAAGAATCAGAAGAAAAAAAATGAAAACAAAGCAGCCCACTAACCTACCTAGCCAAGAGACCTATCAGGCCCAACTAGAAGCCCACCTCCCCCTCTCTCCCCTAACCGTTATTTTCTCACATGCAAACAAACCCACTCAGCCACTGACCGCGTGGACCCATGCCACATCAGCATTATCGTCTCCACCCCTCGACCCGTTCCCCATTTCCTTCCTAGCCGTTTCTGTTCTTGATTCCTCGCTTATATTCGTTTGAATGTGCCAGTAATTCCGCCTCGCGACTGTGCCTTCTTAATCGCCCCTCTCCTCTCTCTTTTCCCAGGTTGCCACCCCACGAGTGCCCCCAGGCTGCCCCTAATTTTGCTCGAACCCTCACTGTCTCCGGCAAGCTCCGGTAAGAATTCCGGCGAGCTCGACCCTCCCCTTACCCCTAGTGGACGCGATCTCACTACCCATCGATGTGCGCACCTGCCAGCACCTTCCCCTTTCCCGCGCGCACCCCAGAGGCTCGGCAACGACGATGCCTTCTTGCCACCGCCTCCTGCTTCGACTCCGGCGACCTTTCCCCGTAAGCCCCATCCTCCCCTCTCTCTCTGGATGGTACTCCTGCCTTCTCTTTTTCCTTGCGCGTCTAACATTACGCTCATTTGTCTTTCCTGTGGCCTGTAGCTTCGTCTCTGTCGAAGACCTTGCGTACCTGACGGCAGCAAGAACTGCGGCGAGCGATTCAGGTCATCCTCGTGCGCCCCTGCTCTCCGAAGACCACGTTGAGCATCAGCAACACCCTGCAAACCTAGTAAGCACCCCGTCCCTCTCCCTTGCTTCCTGGTTGTGCCAGAACGCCACAGCCCGAGCGTGTGGCATCCCGCAAAACAACTACTAGAAAATCGCGTTGTTTTTGTGCATTGCATCACCATGACCGCATGCTTATGTCATCATGCCACATTGCATTTGCGCATCGTCATCATCTTGCATTTGCTTGCATAAAATTATTTTCAGAAAAAACTGTTTTTGTTTTCTAAAACGCCCCGTCTTTGTTCAAACGCAAAACGCAAAATCCATCGGTTTGCAAACGGTCCGTTTAAAACAAATAAAATATGTAATTATTTTAGGGGGGCAGTCGAACGGGCCGACCCGACCCAGTCGACCACCCCCAGTACAAAATCGGTCCACCCAAAATCCTAAAACTACCCAGCCCTATTCTACCCATCCCTCCTCCACCTCACCCCAACCTATCCTATGTCGCCACCTCACCCCTCCCCAAACCCCCCACCACTCTAATCGCGCCACATCAACTCTCTCTCCCTCTTCCACTCATGCCACAGCAACACACTCACACACATCACACACACACGCAACCCCACCTGCGCGCTGGCCCCACCCCGACAGACCCCGGCCCCACCCGCCCGGCCCTACGCGTCGCCCAACCACCCCGTCTCCTCCCTCTCCTTTCCCCTCGCGCTCCCTCTCCCTCACCCCGCGTCTCCTTCCTCCTTCGTTCCCCCTCCTCTGGCCCTTCTTGCCGCCGGCAGCCGCCGCTCGCCCGAGCGTCGCCTGCCCTCGCTCTGCTCCTTCGGCCCGACCCCGCCCCGGCCGCGTCCCGCCCGCAGACCTCGTCGGCCTCCTTCCGCGCCCGACGCCCCCCTCGAGCTTCCCCACCTCTGGCCGCCTCGGGTCCCCTCCGCCCGTCCTCCTTCCCCGCCGGCAGGCACCGCCGCGTCCGCCTCGCCGAGCCCCGCGTCCGCCTCGCCCCGCTCCCGCTCGAGCTCACCGCCGCCCCGGCGCCCCGGTCCTGCGTGCCGAGCCCGCGCCGCCGACCTCGGCAGCACCCCGCCGAGCCGGCCCCCCTCCAGCGCCGCCGGGCCCTGCGGCAACCGCCCCTGCTCGCCTCCGTCCCCACGGTTCCGCCGGCCCGAGCCCGCCCCTCCGTCACCCCGCAAGCATCTCCTCGCCCGCATCCGGACAGAACCCCGTCACCGCGCCTCCTCCGCCCGGTCCCATCCTTCCTCGATGTCCGCGCGCTTCCGCGAGTGGGTCCCTGCAGCGTCGCCTCTCCCCGAGCACCCGGCTGCTCTGCCTCTGTCCGCCCCCACCGGTGCGAGCTCCGCCGCCCGGGATGAACGACACCGCTGCCGGCCGTCCTCTGCATCGCGCACCCCTGCAACCCTGCTGCCCGTGTCAATGACCGCAAGTGTCAACGTGGTTTTGCTCTTCGGTGGACATGCGACAAGATCGACAAACTGGAAGCACAAGCAGGACCATCGACAAGCTTATCCCAGAACTTCACGGAACCTAGGCGTCGAGACCCCCGAGTGCGCCTACACGGATCCGATGGCCGAGATCGGACCGAACCCTGGCACGCCGAGCTCTTCTTCACGGAGATCAAAGGCCATTGTCCGGGACCCCGAAGACCAAGCCTCGACACCCCGAACCCGGTGCCGCGCCAAGACCTCCTATACGGATCCGGAGACCGAACCCGAGCGCCAAGGTCGCCTTCCCGTACCCCTGAAGATCGATCAGAAGCGCCCGGACCCGAACCTGAAGGACGCCAAGATCACTGACGTGGAACGCCAAGTTCTTCATCCCGGATGCCAAGACCGACACGATGACGCAGACCCGACAAGATCTGCGCAACGACAAGATCTTCACCACGACAAGATCGACACCGACCAGGGCGGATCCGATGCGCCCCTGACTCCGAACCAAGTCCTGCTTCCCAGAATGCCAAGATCTACTCTGTATCCGAGAACGATCCCATCGAGACCGAACCGTCGAACCCTGGACCCTGAGACCGACCCCGAACCCCCGGAACCCCAAGATCTGCCGAACCCTAATGTGTGAACCCCTTCCCGAAACCCTATTTTATAATATAATAAAACTTGTTGCATATTAAATTGTCATTCTCGCATGCATATTGTCATGTGGTTTGGGGGCCTTATGCCGATTCACCTCTAATTAAATATGGGGCCCATATGCGGGCAAATCTAGTCTTATATTGGCCTCATTTAAATTTGTGCAGCGAACCGGTGATATATTCTGCCTTGGTAAACAACATTTAAATTGCGGGGTAGCTAAACAACATGAACCACCTAATTAATTGTTGGGACCCCCGGTTCCGCTTAATATGACCTAATTGCATCGCATCTTTGCCATGCCATACAACATGCATGCATCATGCCCGATCTTCTGCTGTTGTGTTAAATAGTGCATCCGGTGTTTCTTCTAGTGTTTTGGTTCTTCGCGGATAAGGCCGTTGAGTTGATGTGAGCTTCGCCCCGATCGTCGGTTGAACCTTCCGCAATGTTTTCAGGCGAGCATCTCCCTCTTTCTACCTATCTTACTTTATAGTCTTTATTCCCTCCTGTTGATCTATTGCTATCTGTGTTGCGATGCTCTAGTTTTCGTACCGGTGATTTACCCTCGCAGCCTTATATTGCCTTGGACACCTCCTATTACCTGTTGTTTGGTAGATAGTTGGACCTGCGCGTCGTAGTCGCTTGCTCAAGTGCTGTTGCATGTCGTCAAGTGCCACAGTTGTTGGAGTATTGCCGCCTGTTGATGTTGGAGATGATCATGGTTTTACTTATTGTTCACTTTAATTACTGTTTAACAACTAAAATTGAAGTAGGTAAGCAGAGGCACCGGTGGGTGATAGGTAATATCTGGTTTCCGACCGCCCACTTGTGTCCCGTAGGACCCCGAGTTCTTGCCACCTGTTCCGAGATTGAGCGCGCTAACCACAGGTGGGGAGATATGGGCCCCCCATCGATTAGTACCTTATTTCAAAGTATTGTATTGGGGGCCACAACTAGTTTGAGGTTTTATTTACTATCCTGTACCTATGCCATGCTTTACTGCTCTATTTACGATTGTGTGAGGAGCACGCTGTACTGTTTTGGAAGCGGAGTGTTTTCGCGGTATCGACAGTCCCAGTTTTGGGATTTGCTGTCGTTTACAGCCACTGACGCAAACCCTGAGTCCGTCTCGGAGACCGGCCGACTTTGTTGCGGGTGTACTTAGTGAGGTGGCCCCCCGTGCTTGCTTTGGGTCTGGGAACGTCGTGACTTAGGCCCCGCCGACATACCGATGGGTGTATGTTAACTGATCTGGCAAAAAGGGTCGAAGTGCTTGTGGATACTTTGGTGCACCCCTGCAGGGTTTAATCTTTTCGAGAAGCCGTGTCCGCGGTTATGGACGACTTGGAGCACAGGTCTCGATCATAGACAACTATAACTAAAGTTTACTGTTATAATATGACTTGTATCCGATATGACTAGTAATCAGCTTCACTACAACGGAAAGGCTAAATAAAAGTACCAACAACTGCTGGGTTTTGGGTTATCTCATGCTAATTGTATTTGACTAGTAAGTGTTGCAACTACAACGGAATGGTTAACTATAACGGCCCACTGCTTATTTTATCAGGATGATTATCTACACCTGACTAGTAATTGCTGCAACGATCACTGAATAAATAAAACTGCCAACTGTGTGAGTTCCTCGGTTAACTTTCTCGGTTGGTATCGAGGGGGAATACCAGGATGGGTTTGTTTGGTGTTGTATTCAGGTTGGATCCGAATAGGTCTCTCTTACCCCTCTCTGATAGACGCCAGTTGTATCGAGTCTCTATAGGTTGTTTAGTGCATGCTGCCGCTGCCGCTTCAGTCCACCATACCTATGTAGGCGAGGACCGCCGAATTCTATCCTCGCCGTGTACTGGCCTCAGTACTGACGCTCCTCTTTTTCCTCTGCCCTTTGTCGGCAACCCTTTTGTTTAAGGAGGTTTTGAGATAGACGTCGTTAGCAGGGTTACCCTTCCGTCTTGGCCTGGGCAGGGTTATGGACGCCATTGGTTATTCTTCAGGGCTCTTAGCCCCATTTGCATCTTGTCCGTAGTCGGACGCTCTATCGTTTTAAAGGTGATTTGGATCTTTGTATATTGTATCTGTATTCTTGACTCGTTGAGTCACTATTGTATATATATCTGTTCTGTGGGTCCCATCGAGGACTGTTGTGTAATGTTATTACTTCGTTTTCCACCCGCACGAAAGTGCCTGGTGGGCACCTTTGAATCGTTTCTATGCGGGTTTGGCGGGTTTCGCTAAAACTTGCATAGGGCCGATTCTGAGGGTGTTACAGAGCGCCGCCGCCGCTATGCCACCGTCGCCAGCACCACTAGGATATGGTCAAGACGATATGGGCCGTTAGATCTTCATCGAATGAGTGAGATTAGAACTTAACCGAAGGGGTACGAATGCATTTGTGCCGCATGATTCTATTTAAATCAAATGATCCACATCACGCAATCCTATCGAAATGGTATGGACCAATAGGGTTAAGACACATGGCTGGTAGTTTGTTTTAAAAACAGAAACATTTCTATTATATGTTTAGATTTAAAAAATTCATAACTTTTAATCCACACGTCCAAATTATGCAAATTTTATATTATTGGAATCAAGAGAAAGAAACCTGTGCAACCATGTCCTCTATTTAGTGTTTTCTTCTGTAAAAGTAGTTGTTTTTGCGGAAACATTTCTAGGTCTATTTTGGTTATAAAAATTATTCTAAAAATGATTTTAGGGTAAAATCTTTTACAAATGATTTGTTTTGAACCTACTGACCATAAAATACAACATTTGGATTTAAAAATATATTTTGTGACACTAAGGAATTATTCCTTTGAATAAAAAGCTTTTCTAGTAAAATAAAATTGGTGCTTGATTTAAAAATGATTTTTGAGTGAAACATTTTGGAAATGGATTTGTTTTAAACACTTTGACCATAAACACTAACATTTGTGTGTAAAAATATATTTGGCTAAACACTACAAAATATTACTTTGATTTAAATCATTTCTAACAAAACAAAAATTATTTAAATGGCCCATTTTCACTAACTTGATTTTAAATGGCTTTGCCACCTTTATAAATGACCAATAGGTGTTTTAAACTGTTTATAGCCTATTATAAACCACCTTTACAAATAAAACAATCTTTTGCATGCTTGCATGCATTTTTTTGTTTCTTTATTTTATGTAATGAATTGTTTGAATGTAAGTTTGAATATTTGCTTGCTTGATTGAATTGTAGTGAACCTTGAAGAGTGTGACTATTGCAAGATCAAGGAGTGAACCTATATTCTCTACTAAAAAGGCAAGTGGCACTATCATCCATGTGCTACTATTTTCATTACACTTAGTGGAATTTTTGGAGTATGCATGATAGGACTACTATGTTACTATGCTATGCTATGTCCTATTAGGAAATCCTTTATATCTACCTCAGTGGAAACATCATAGTTGTAGTATACTTAGCCCTGCTATAGACTTGGGGTGGAATACCATGTTATGATTATATGAAGTGTTGGAAAAATATATGTTTTATATAATAAAACAAGTACTCAATGAATCACCTGGGTGGAATGTGGATACTCAATTGTGGAAAAGGTGGCAACAAAGGGAACCATATATATATGGCTATCTTTTTCGTGTCTGCACTAGAATAAAACCAGCCAGGGACTTAGAGATTGAACATGGTTCTCGTACAGTGGCTTCCGTGTACGGCCACATGCTAAATGGGCACTGGCTTAGTAAATTACATAGTGGAAGACCTTGCATCGGCACCTATTCAGGTTAACTAGAATTATGTATTGGAAATATATCCCTACATTGGTGCCTGGTAGACGTGCTAGCATTATGTCTTGGGAGGACTTCTATGGAAAGAGTTTTTGACATTCTTGATCTGCCAGTACTCCATTTGGTGTGTACTTATCTAGCGGCCACTCGTGGCATCAAGACGAGATTGTGTCATGTGGGTAAAGTGTACTGTTGGAGAAATGCCCAAGAGGCAATAATAAAGTGGTTATTATCATATCTTCATACTTATGATAAATGTTTACATACCATGCTATAATTGTATTAACAGGAAACATTAATACTTGTGTGATTTGTAAACATAAAAGAGTCCCTAGTAAAGCCTCTTGTTAAACTAGCTTGTTGGTTAATATATGATCATGGTTTCCTGATCATGAACATAGAGATGTTATTAACAACAGGGTCATATCATTAGGAGAATGATGTGATGGACATACTCCTATAGTTAAGCATATCATAAAGATCAAGTCATTTAATATAGTTCATTTGCTATAAGCTTTCTGATACATAGTAACCTAATTCCTTCGACCATGAGATCATGTTAATCACCATCACCAGAAGGATGCTTTGATGACATCAAAAACCACATCGTAACTGGGTGGCTATAAAGGTGGCATTGAGTGTTTGGAAAGTATGGGTTGAGGCACATGGATCAAGAGTGGGATTTGTCCATCCATATGACGGATAGATATACTCTGGTACCTCTCGGTGGAATGTCATCCAATTAGCTTGCAAGCATGTGACTGGCTCAAAAGGGATCACATACCATGGGAACGAGAAAAGAGTACTTATCGGTAACGAGGTTGAACTAGGTATGCAAAGATACCGACGATCATAACCTCGGATAAGTAAACTATCGTGAGACAAAGGGAAATTGGTATCGTATGTAAGTGGTTCATTCGATCGCAAGTAATCGTAGAAATATGTGGGAGCCATATGAATTTCTAGATTCCTCTATTGGTTATTGATCGGAGAAGTGTCTCAATCATATCCACATAATTCACGAACCGTAGGGAGACACACTTAAGGATTCGATGTTGTTGAGTAGTTATGGAATGATGAGAAAGAGACCAAATGTTGTTCGGAGTCTCGGATGGGATCCGGGATATCACGAGGAGATCCAGAATGGTCCGGATAATAAGATTCATATAAGCAAAGTCCTGTTTCGGGGTTGGAGAATGGTTCTGGTGTTTTCATTGGGAATGTTCTAGAAGGTTCCGGAATGTCCGGCACTTCGGAGGGGAACGGTACATGAATGTGTCATATCAAGTTGGAATGATTGCATCATGTACTAGGTGTCATCGCTGAACAAAATAAAGGGTTTAATCAAATCCTAGTTTGAAAAGTCAAACGCCAATTTGAAAAGTCAAACGGCTATTTGGGAAGGTGGAGGGAAGTAGGAAACCTACTTGGGGAGGATTTCCTCCCCTCCACCGCCGGCCCACTTGGGATCCGAGTTGGGGAGGGACTCCCCTCTCCTGGCGCGCCTCCCTCCACCTATATAAGGAGGGGCAGGGCTGCCCCTCCAAGTACACAAGTCCTCCACCTCTAAAACCTAAACCCTAGCCGCCGCCACCCATCATAGCCGCCGCCACCTAGGGTTTCTCCCCTAGCCGCCGACTTGGGCCGCTCCAAGCCCTAGCCGCCAGCCCTAGACCCTCCTCCTTGGCATGTCTAAACCACTAGATCACCGAGGGCTCTCTCATAGTCCACCATACTCGCTCCGGCTTAAGGAGAAGCCCTACGAGATCTCCCCTCTACTTCCGGTACCACGCCGTTGTGCTGCCGGAATCGCGAGGAGAGTGCTACAACCTCCGCTACCTGCTGGAACAAGGGAGAGGAAGGTATTCGTCGAGTACCGAACGTGTGACCGACTGCGGAAGCGTTGTCGGAATACAGCGCCGGAAGGATCGTCTACGCGATCTTGAGATCGGGAAGAGTACGACTACATCACCCACGAGAATCCGCTCTCGTTAAACACTTTGGAATCTTCGAGGGTGAGTTATTCCGTCGACTCGTTGCTACAATCTAGTAGATAGATCTTGGCTTGTTTGTTTGTATGCGGTAGAATTTTTTTGTTTTCCATGCTACGAAACCCTATAGTGGTATCAAAGCCGTGTCTATATGTAGATGTGTTGCACGAGTAGAACACAATGGTCATTATGGGCGTTGATGCTTTTGTTATCGATTACTTCTTGGGTACTTTGCATCTTGCGGGATGGTGGGATGAAGCGGCCCGGGCTAACCTTACATGACATCGTTCATGAGACTTGCTCCACGCTTGACATGCAACTTGTATTGCATAAGTGGCTTTGTGGGTTCCTGTTTCTCCCAACATAGTTAAGATTCAATTTACAACGGGTGATTGACAATACTAGTATCAATATTGTGGTTCTTGTTTGTAAGTTAGAACGACACTTATTGAAAGCCCCAAACCACGTAAAACATGCAAAGAAAATTAGAGGCGTCTAACTTTGTTTTGCAGGTGTGTGCTGTGATGTGATATGGCCATGATTGTGATTATATTTGATGTATGCAATGTTCCTTATTGTAAGTTGGCAACCGGCAGGAGCCATATGGTTGTCTTTAAATTCTGTTAATACCCGCATGTCTATTCAAAGTAGTTTTAATAGTTGAAGCTGGTGGAAGACAACCATGGAGCGGCATCATTGACCTTGATGCAATACCGGTGATGATGGAGATCATGTTCGTGCTTGAAGATGGAGATCGGAAGCACAAAGAAGAAAGTACATATCATATCATATATTATGAATAGCATGTGATGTTAATCCTTATATGCATCTTGTATTGCTTAGTTTACGATGGTAGCATTATAAGATGATCCCACAAGCACACAATTTCAAGTTTTAAAGTGTTCATCCTTAGTAGGCATCGTTGCTAAAGCTCGTTGTTTCGAAGCACCACGTGATGATCGGGTGTGTTAGATTCTGCGAGTGTATACAACGTGAGCAAGCCAGATTTGCTCATGCGGAAGCTAAGGTTTGATCTTGACGAGCCTAGCATGTACATACATGGTCTCGGAACACGGATCACCGAAAGGTAAAGCATGAGTCATATAGTAGATATGATGAACATGTTGATTGTTCGCCATTGAAACTACATCAACTCTCGTGATGATCGGTTTTGATGTGGTAGATTTGGTTCGTGTGATCACTAAAACAATTTGAGGGATATTGTTTTGAGTGGGAGTTCAATGGCAATATGATTAAAAGTTTAACACTATTTATCATAAATTAAATCAAAGTGAATTTGCATAGTTGTTGTAGTCATTGGCATCCGTTTACCACCTTGCGCTTAGTTTAATTTGAGATGATAGAACTATAGAATTTTGGTTAGTTACTTTACGAACTGGTATCGTATTGTTTTGAAGTGTTAATCTAAAGTTTAAAAGTCCTATTGCAAACTTTCAGTAAAGTTCCGGTTACTCCATGAAGTTTAATAATTGGTATTAAAACAAGAGTGACAATTCCAAGTGTTAGTGTATGTAGCATCCCATTTGTCTAACAACTATAATGCTACTTGGTTTAGTAATAAAATGGCTACTCTCTACATGTAAATTGCTGCATCATCATGTTATCATGCTCATGTCATCATGCCACCTTGCATTTGAGCATCATACAAAAACCCTTGAGTTTTGGTTCTTATCTCATATCCATTATTATTTATACTTGCCTCTTGATATTGTATTTGGTTCTTGATATATTGGTAAATGCCCAAGTTGAGTTGGGGGCATATCTTTTATTTGACTCCACCACCTTTCTTGTCATCACCCCATCTTTCCACCATTCCATTATCCATGATCTTGCAATTGTTTTTCCTTTGGGTTTTACCTCTAGCTCATAGGGGTTGGGATGGATCCAATTAATTTTCCACATGCTCTCATCTTAGCATCATGTTGTTTTCACATCATTGATATATGAGAGCCACATGGCCACCTTTGCATGCCTTGTGAGTGGAACCCTTTTTCCTAGCTTCCATATGGATTATCATGGAATTATGCTCATGTTGGAATATTTTTGGGACTATTAAGCATCTAGTGGCCCATACACACTAGCAAGTCCCAATTATAATCAATTGTGATCATCTCCATCTACTCCACTTGGGACTTTCTTTAAATTCTTTTGCTTAGGCCTTACTCCACATTTTGGAGTGCATAAGAATAATGCCATGTAAATCATCTTGTTTTCACAAAATAAGCATGGTATTAATTATTATGCATGGCCCATGCAAGTACCATCTTTTGCTTGTCATTTGGATTTTATTTGGTTTTTGAGTGGATCATCTCTATCTCTATCCATTCTGTTGGCTTGATCTATGTTGATCTTTCTTAAACCCTATCACCACATCCCTCTCTTTTTCTTGTCTTGATCTTGTTAGAGCTTGTCTAGAGCATGCTTGATCTTGTCAAAAAGGACCACTCCATCTAATCTCTCCTCCCTCTCTAAACCTCTCTCCTAATCTATACCTAATCTAAACCCATACCCCCATCTAACCCTACCCTAGCTACCATGCCTCCCCTCTCCTCTCTTTTTCACCTCATCTTAGTCTAAATCCAAGCCCTCTCTACACTCCTTAGCTATCTCTGTTCTATAACAAAATTTGCAAAAACTTCCATAAAGAGGTATTTCTTAGGTTTGATTAAATCTGCAAAAAAACAATACAAATCAAAACAGTTTTTGTTAAAATAAAAAGAGTTAAAGAGGGGAAAAAGAAACCCTTACCTGCAGCCCAGCGCAGCAGCCCACCGTCGCAGCTAGCTCCCTCCTCCGGCCCATCTCCCAGCCCACTTCCCCCAGCCGGCCTTTCCCAGCCCGTACCGCTTCAGCGCCGTCGCTCACCCCTGTTCCTCTTCTTCCTGCCTCTGACGCCGTTCGCCCGCTCACCCTCGGCAGCAGACGGAAAGCAGCTGCGAGGCAGGTGGCCGTCGTCTCCCGTCAGCCGCGTCACCCTCCGCCCTTCTTATCCACCCAGCCGCGTCCCTCGAACCCTAGCCTCCCTCTTCCCCTCCTCTCCGCCGCCATCCCCTACCTCTGCTCCCAGCTATGCTCACCCTGCCCGAGAGCTTCGGCAAGGAGAGCGTCGCCGCGCCGTCGCATTGATCACCTTCTGGAGCCGGAGGGCGTGCAGGAAGTCTTCGTCGACCACCTCGTGAGCTCTAGGAGGAGCTGGACGTGGCGCCCCTGCTTCCTCTTCTTCCTGACCAAGCACAGGACAACACCGCCGTCGCCGTCATCACCTCCGACCACTCCCCTCCTTG
The DNA here is from genome assembly GCA_910589765.1 of Avena atlantica. Lineage (NCBI taxonomy): Eukaryota > Viridiplantae > Streptophyta > Magnoliopsida > Poales > Poaceae > Avena > Avena atlantica. The sequence continues at coordinate 104,790,285 of OU342733.1, read as the reverse complement.
TTTCCTCTGGGAATCGGTCTAGGTGAGCTCCCCCTTTCCGCCCTACTCCTCCTTGTACCTTCCCCCCTTCGCCTGTGTCACGCCCGGCATCCTCGCCGCGCTCTGTCGTGCCCTGCACGCGTCGCACCTGGCAGCGGCAGGACACCTCTGCAGACACCGCGAACCGCTCGCTACCTCTCTGTTGTCATCAAGTTTCCGAGAGGTGCATCCCAGATCTTGTCCAGACTTCTGAACCAATCTTGTAGCCCTATATCCCCTCCAGCTCAAGGTCCAAACCTCGCTCAGATCGGAGCACCACAGCTCTGGTTCATCTTCCCCGAAAACAGCCAATTTTTCTGTCGAAAACGTCGACTTTCCGTCAGAAAGCCTTGCCTGAATCCGACGTGTTCGTCGTTTGTTTCCGGCTCCGTCACTACTCGTCTGTAGGATAGCTCCACACCAAAGTTGTAGAGTTTGACGTTAGCTACAAGTTTCGTTTTTGAGGCGACCCCAAACTCTGTTTCGTTTCCTCGTCAAATTCAACCAAAAATCGAATCAGTTAGTCTAATTCGCGTCCAGCTCTTCAGTTTCGTCAGCGGCAGCTCCGAGGCGTTTTGCAGATAAACCCCTGACCTTTCTTTCTACCTAACCCGCGGTCCCTCCCTTCTCACCCCTTTTTGTAAAAAGGCACCCACGCTACTCCATCCTCAACCCGCGGTCCCCAGCCACCTGTCCTATGCCCAGTCAGCGCCTGACCCCACCTGTCAATGATAGTGGCTAGAATTGCCTGAGTGAAAAAGTATTTTTCCTGGACCTGTTTTGAATACTTTTCTTTTCAAATTAATTCAATTCAAAATTCAAATCTGATTAAATCTAAATGAATTCATATCTTTCAAATGGATTGGAATCTGAATTCAAACTTAATATGAAATATGTTTTATTTTTGAATATCAATTCAAATCTTTAATCAAATATTTTTTCAGAATTAATTTAATTAGTCAACCTTTGACTTTGACCCTATTTAATAATTTTGACTATAAAATAAATTTAAATTCATAATTCCAAATAACACAAATAATATATGTTTTCAAATCAGAAAAATGTGAGGGTTTCAAATATGCCATTCAAAATATTATTTGAACACTTTAAATTTCAAGTTGAATTAAATTACAATAAAATGCCCTTCACCTTAATTAATTAATAACTTTTGTTTTATAACTCCGAATTTGACAAATGATATGTCTAAAATGATCAGCTCGACGAGACCTTTCTGTTTATGCTATCCATGAATTAAATTGCAGCATGCATCATATAAATATATAGTATACAGCAACTAATATGACAATAAATTGTGGCCAAAACTCAATAAAATGACTTATTCTTGTATTCCACACCACACCCATGCCATGCTACATTATTGCCATGCAAGTTGTGCATCATTCATCATGGCATGATTGTTTGCTTGTCACATTTAATTCATATGCTGGTGCACTTTATTTATGTTGGCTCTAGTTTGTTTGGTTCTTCTTCGAATAGACGCTGAGCAGGGGATTTATCAAGAAAGCCAGGAGCACTACCCAGATCTGTCTCTCGCTTCAAGTGAGGTGACAGTCAAGCACTACCACATGCTTGCATACATACATTACCTAATGCCTCTATCTTATTCTTGCATCATTGAGTCGCGATTGCATTAAACTGAATCCCAAGTATTGCATAGCCTTTACTTTTAAACCCCACCAAGATTGTTCCTCCATCCCATGAGCCATTACTACAGGAGTTGTTTGAGCCATGCGAGTCATAGAACAGCATGTGTAGGGTATGTGAGAGTCTGATGGATAACGAGGTACCTAAACAACTTAACCTGAGTAGTAATGGGATAACTAATGAAAGTGGCACCGGTGAGCAATATCTGCTATTTGGTTTTTCCTGCTCACTTGTGTCCCGTAGGACCCTGAGTACTTGATTCCTGTTCCTTGATTATTCGCGCTATCCACATCCAGGAGGCTTATGGGACCCCCCTGAGCCAGAGCTTGATTCATTCTTATTTCTTGGGGCCACAAACTAGTTCGAGGTTTTATTTACTATTCCGTACTTATGCCATGTTTACTGCTTTATTTAAGATTGTGCGAGGAGCACACTGTACTATTTAGGTAAGCGGAGTGTTTTCGCGGTATCGACAAGCCCAGTCACACTTTCGGGTTCCCGGTCGTTTACAACCATTTTCGCAAACCTTGAGTCCGTCTCGGAGTCATCTAGCTTCATTGCGGGTCTACTCAATGGGGTGGCCCCATGAAATATTTCTGAATCCTGTGATTGCTTTGTCGTGAAGGCCTCGTTGGGTTTTGATTTGGTTTTTCCGAGGTTGATCGAGTGTGTGTTGCTATTTGTGCACCCCTGCAGGGTAAAACTTTCTGAAAGTCGTGTCTGCGGTTATGGACGACTTGGAGCACAGTTTCTCGAACATAGACAAGTATAACTAAAGTACCGCTTTCAATTTGACTAAGTAACTGACTAGTAAATGGCGCAACACTCATGGAATGGTTAATAAAACTGCCAACGGGTAGGGGGTTGTTCGTCCGCTTCCTCGTTGGTAAGCGAGGAGGAGGCTGGATCGGTGGATATTACCGTTATAACTGTTGTCATTAAATCACGGACATCCGTCTATCTTTGGTTAGGCAGATGGATAGCGAGTATCTATAGAACTGTTAGGGTTTATCTTTTGCTGCAATTGCGTCACCCCATGTTGTGTCCCCTTTAGAGGCATAAAGACTTGCTGAGTACCCCTAGGGTCTCACACGATAAATTATTGGTTCAGATGAACAGGTACACTCGCAGGATGGATACTGGGTGGAGGAGGCTGATGATGTGGGCAACGATCGTTTGGTGTAGAGATTCCGGGAATGGGGATCCGTGAGATCTGTGGGCAGGATGTGCTTAGTTCTGGGCATCTTATGCCGATTTGCTTCTTATCCGTACTCGGATCTTGTTTGCCGCTTCCGCCTGATACTCTGATATGTGATGTAAGAGGAAATATCCTAAACTATTAAATCTATCTAGGACATTTGAATCTTGTCGTATGGCGTTTCTATATTTCCTTTCTTTTTAGATGGTATGGCTCTGATGTACTATTGTATGGTGGGTTGCATACATACTCATTTGTGTATGTAGTTGATCCCTTCGCCTGCCGATTACGCCGCCCGTACTTGTCCCGATGACTGGAAATGGTTGGGACGGCCGAAAGGTCTACCCGTGAGTGGCTTTCGGGCCCCACCGTACTATTTCAACCATTTCTGCTCATCTAGGCTTGTATCTAGGAGCGTAATTCACCGAGGTAGTTACAATTGGTATCAGAGCCATCCCGCCCTTCAGGGTCTCAGCCAAACAGTCGCTGTCAGTCTAGCAAATATTTTGGTAGTTATGTATACTAGGGAAAAACAAAACGTGAGAGTAGGACTGCTTCCACTTTTCTTCTTACCCACCCACCCACCCTTTTCTGGTAAGGAAGTGTAACGTTTTCAATCCTCTTCTTAAAAGTTCAAACTAGGATTCACGTGTTCTGGGTTTCCGTAGTACCATAGGTTGTGTGTGTGTGTGTGTGTGAGTAATTCCTTGTCTATCTGTTGCATCCAAGTTGTTCTCTAATCAGCCTTTGGTTATCAATTGTTGGTACATTCCATACCGACAGGCTTTTGCAAACCGACGCGATCTGTCTTACTCTGTGTTATCCGACGTTATCTTGTTTGGGGTGTTCGTTTCCGTAGTAGTAATCTGTAGGTTCATCGTGAGAAGAAGGGGTTAGGATATGTGTTTTACTTGTTCATGTGCGGAGTAATGATTTGAGTGCGGGATGGAGTCGCTACCATACCACTACTCTTATCATTCGCTTTTGTATATTGAATTGGTAGAATCACTAATCTTGATTCGTTAAGTGATTTTGCGCATCTATTGGTATTTTAATGCCGAAATTTGTGGAAAAAATTTCTTTGATATATCTGTGTACAACACTCCTTTTCAGTCGTGTGCGATATGCTTAATATCTTCTAGGTGCTTTGAACTTTGTTGATATTGTAATATCATCTTAGTAAATTGTATCCTTTAATCTTGGTTAATTCCATCTTGGTACTATTTTGGATTATTATTATTCTCCATTATAGTACTGACTTGTGTTTTATATCAATCACAGGATGGCGCCACCACGCCGTTCAGATGAGGACATACCACCGGAACTTGGGGCCGCGTTGTCAAACATCGCCAATGCCTTGGCAGCAATGCAGCAGAACCAGCAGCGTTTGGAAGAAAGTGTCAGGAGGAATGAGTTTACTCCACTACCTCCACCTCCGAAGCGGGGTGACATCAAAAGCTTCCTCAAGTTCAACCCACGCCAATTTGATGTTTCTGATCAACCACTTGATGCTGATGATTGGTTGCGTGAGATGTCAAGGTTACTGGAGACTGCTGATGTGCCTGAGCAAGAATGGGTAAAATGTGCTACTCACCTTATGAAGGGAGATGCAGCTCTCTGGTGGGAGAATTACTTGAAGGCAAGCTGCACTGGTTTTCAGCCTACTTGGGAACAGTTCTCTGGAACTTTCAAAGAGCAATTCCTGTCAGAGATTGTCATGGAAAGGATGAAGGAAGTCTTTCTCAACCTCAAGCAGGGAAATGATAATGTCAATACCTACATCAGGAACTTCATGAAACTCTATCGTTATGGTGGTGATGAGATCTCAGATGACAAGAAGAAACAAAAGAGGTTCCGGCAAGGGCTCAATGCATCCATTAAATATGCAATCACACATGCAAGGCCGACGTCTTTCCTGGAACTTCAGCATACAGCTTTGCAGGAGGAAGCCAGTAGGCAAGTGTTTCAGGAGTCAAAGAAACACAACCGGGACGCACCAAGCTCTTCAGCTATGTCAGCTCCTTCTAAGCGGCGTGTCTGGGTTCCTAACACCCCACCGTCGCTCCCGGCTTCACCAAGACCTTCAAGCTACGCGGCAAGGCCACCAAACTTCATCACTGCTGCTCCCAGGGGCTACAACCACCACTACCCTGGAGCGCCTGGCGGAGTCCCTGGCCACGTTGCTCCATGTCCACCTGGTGCTTGTTTCACGTGTGGAGACCCTGGGCATCTAAACTGGAACTGTCCATTGAAGAACAAAGCTCTTCCTCCATCCCCTCCAAGATCTGCGGCAAGCTCTCCTATGGTTCGTGCACCACCACCTCGGGCTCTCAACATCAACACCAAGCTCGTGCCAACTGTGTCAACGCCGCTCAAGCTGAGCATGCACCTAGAGTTGTGATGGGTATGCTTCCCGTTAACTTAGTTCCTGCACGAGTTTTGTTTGATTATGGTGCATCGCATTCTTTTGTTTCTATCAAGTTTGCAAGTGAGAATGGGTTAGCGTCGGATCCTCTTCTTAAGCGGTTAATGGATCTTTCTCCTGGAGCAACAATGGCAGCTTCTAAAATCAGCCATGGCAATCAAATTGAGATTGGTGGCTCTTCGTTCTCGGCATCCTTAATTGTCCTGGGCAGTTCTGACATTGATGTCATCTTGGGCATGGATTGGTTGACAGCAAATGCAGCTGTGATTGATTGTGCTGAACGCTCGGTTTCTCTGAAGATTCCTGAAGGCCATATAGTCTTCTCTCCAAGTTTGACTCCTGCTATCCAGCTTTTCTCTTTGGCGGCTCTGAATAATGATGCTATGGAAGCTATTCAGAGTGTTCCGGTGGTCTGTGAGTTCCCAGATGTCTTTCCTGAAGATTTGCCGGGTATGCCTCCTGATCGTGAGGTTGAGTTTGTAATTGAGCTTGAACCTGGAACGGCTACTATCTCCAAGCGGCCTTATAAAATGGGTCCTGCTGAGTTGGCTGAACTCAAACGACAACTTGATGAACAAGAGAAGTTGGGTTTCATTCAACACAGTAATTCTTCTTGGGGTAGCCCAACAATCTTTGTGAAGAAGCGTGACAGGACTGATAGACTTTGTGTTGACTATCGGGCTCTCAATGCTAAAACCATCAAGAACAAATATCCCCTTCCGAGGATTAATGATCTCTTCGATCAGCTAGCTGGAGCTGTGGTGTTCTCTAAGCTCGACTTGAGAAGTGGTTATCACCAAATCAAGATTCGCAAGGAAGATGTTCCTAAAACAGCTTTCACCACCTGCTATGGCCTGTATGAATACACGGTCATGTCTTTCGGTCTGACCAACGCACCTGCTACCTTCTCGAGGCTTATGAACTCGGTTTTCATGGAGTACCTTGATAAGTTCGTTGTGGTCTATCTGGATGACATCCTAGTCTATTCCAAGTCAAAGGAAGAGCATGAAGAACACCTTCGGTGTGTCCTAAACAAGCTTCGTGCGAACCGCTTGTATGCAAAGTTCTCAAAGTGTGAGTTTTGGCTGCCTCAAGTAACCTATCTGGGTCACGTCATCTCTGCCAAGGGCATTGCAGTCAACCCGGAAACTGTGAAGACAATTGTTGAATGGCTTCCTCCTGTTAATGTCAAAGAAGTGCGGAGTTTCCTCGGTTTGGCTAGTTATTGCCGTCGCTTCGTACAGAACTTCTCGAAGATAGCGAAGCCTCTTACCGATCTCCTCAAGAAAGGCAAGAAATACCTTTGGACCCCTGCATGTCAAGCAAGCTTTGAGACACTCAAAGAGAAGCTCACTTCCACACCAGTCTTGGTTCCTCCGGATACATCTAAGCCTTTCCAGATATTCTGTGACGCCTCTTTGCAAGGATTGGGTGCGGTCCTTATGCAAGAGAAACAAGTGGTTGCTTATGCCTCTCGACAGTTGAAGACGCATGAGATCAACTATCCCACACATGACCTCGAGCTCGCAGCAGTTGTCTTTGCTTTGAAGCTATGGAGGCACTACTTGCTTGGAAACCGCTATGAGATCTTTTCTGACCACAAGAGTTTGAAGTATATCTTCACTCAGCATGATCTCAACCTTCGGCAGAGGAGATGGATTGAAGCAATCAATGATTTTGATTTGACCATCAACTACACTCCGGGCAAAGCTAATGTCATGGCCGATGCCCTCAGCCGCAAAGCTTATGTCAACAACCTCGTGATGGAAGAACAACAGCCTCTCTTGTGCGAGGAATTCTGTCAGATCAACCTGGAAATTGTGGAACAAGGGCATCTCCTGAACCTTCTGGCTACTCCTCTCTTGGAAGAAAAGATTCGCTCTCGTCAGCTGGGTGATCCGCACACCAAAAAGATCATCTCTAAACTTGACATTCCGAAGTATGAGTCCTTCCACGTCAATGATCAAGGCACGCTTTTCTTTGAACACCGGATGTTTGTTCCAAACTACCCGGGTTTGAGACAGCAAGTTCTCAAGGAGGTGCACGATTCTGTTCTATCTATCCACCCTGGCAGCACAAAGATGTACATGGACTTGAAAACACAATATTGGTGGCCGGGTTTGAAACGTTATTGTGCCAAGTATGTCTCGGAGTGTGATGTTTGCCGCAGAGTGAAAGCCGTCCATCAGAAACCTTTCGGTCTTCTACAGCCATTGAAACCCCCGGAATGGAAATGGGAGAAAGTAGAGATGGATTTCATCACTGGTTTTCCAAGGTCACAGAAGGGCAACAATGCAATCTTTGTTGTCATTGACAGGCTCTCTAAAGTGGCTCACTTCTTCCCCGTTAAGGAAACAATTTCTGGGATTCAGTTGGCTGAGCTCTATATCAACAGAATTGTCTCTCTGTATGGGGTTCCGCTTGAGATCAGTTCAGACCGTGGGAGCATCTTCACTTCCAAGTTCTGGGAAAGTTTCCAAAATGCTTTGGGAACAAAGTTGAACTTCAGCACAGCTTACCACCCTCAGTCGCAAGGACAAGTTGAAAGGATCAATCAGATTCTGGAGGATATGCTTCGTGCTTGCGTCATCTCTTTTGGCATGAAGTGGGAAGAATGTCTTCCTTATGCTGAATTCTCTTACAACAACAGCTTCCAGAAAAGTCTGAAGATGGCACCATTTGAGGCTCTCTATGGTCGCAAGTGCAGAACTCCGATTGGTTGGTCGGGTGCAGGAGAAAGAATATGATTTGGCCCTGACATTGTAACTCAAGCGGAGGAGAAGGTGCATATCATTCTTGAGAATCTAAAGATTGCTCAAAGTCGCCAGAAGAGCAATTATGACAGGAAGCACACGGACATGGTGTATGTCCCTGGTGATCTCGTTTACCTTCGTGTCACTCCCATGAGAGGCACACACCGTTTTGGTATCAAAGGAAAGCTGGCTCCTAGATACATCGGTCCTTTCAAAATTCGTGGTAGAAGAGGAGAAGTTTCTTATGCTCTTGAGCTCCCGGAAAAACTCAAAGTCCATGATGTTTTCCACATCTCACAACTCAAGAAGTGCTTCAAGGATCCCGGCAGGACCGTGGATCATGAGCTAATCGATCTCCAAGAAGACCTGTCTTATCAAGAACACCCCATAAAAATCCTTGAGACCGCAGAAAGAAGGACTCGCAACAAGTCCATCAAGTTCTGCAAGGTGCAGTGGTCGCACCATTCTGTTGATGAAGCCACTTGGGAACGTGAAGATGAACTCCGTGCCAACTATCCTACCCTCTTTGTGTCTTCTTCTTCTTCCTAGAATCTCGGGGCGAGATTCCTGTTTAGTGGGGGAGAGTTGTAGCATCCCATTTGTCTAACAACTGTAATGCTACTTGGTTTAGTAATAAAATGGCTACTCTCTACATGTAAATTGCTGCATCATCATGTTATCATGCTCATGTCATCATGCCACCTTGCATTTGAGCATCATACAAAAACCCTTGAGTTTTGGTTCTTATCTCATATGCATTATTATTTATACTTGCCTCTTGATATTGTATTTGGTTCTTGATATATTGGTAAATGCCCAAGTTGAGTTGGGGGCATATCTTTTATTTGACTCCACCACCTTTCTTGTCATCACCCCATATTTCCACCATTCCATTATCCATGAGCTTGCAATTGTTTTTCCTTTGGGTTTTACCTCTAGCTCATAGGGGTTGGGATGGATCCAATTACTTTTCCACATGCTCTCATCTTAGCATCATGTTGTTTTCACATCATTGATATATGAGAGCCACATGGCCACCTTTGCATGCCTTGTGAGTGGAACCCTTTTTCCTAGCTTCCATATGGATTATCATGGAATTATGCTCATGTTGGAATATTTTTGGGACTATTAAGCATCTAGTGGCCCATACACACTAGCAAGTCCCAATTATAATCAATTGTGATCATCTCCATCTACTCCACTTGGGACTTTCTTTAAATTCTTTTGCTTAGGCCTTACTCCACATTTTGGAGTGCATAAGAATAATGCCATGTAAATCATCTTGTTTTCACAAAATAAGCATGGTATTAATTATTATGCATGGCCCATGCAAGTACCATCTTTTGCTTGTCATTTGGATTTTATTTGGTTTTTGAGTGGATCATCTCTATCTCTATCCTTTCTGTTGGCTTGATCTATGTTGATCTTTCTTAAACCCTATCACCACATCCCTCTCTTTTTCTTGTCTTGATCTTGTTAGAGCTTGTCTAGAGCATGCTTGATCTTGTCAAAAAGGACCACTCCATCTAATCTCTCCTCCCTCTCTAAACCTCTCTCCTAATCTATACCTAATCTAAACCCATACCCCCATCTAACCCTACCCTAGATACCATGCCTCCCCTCTCCTCTCTTTTTCACCTCATCTTAGTCTAAATCCAAGCCCTCTCTACACTCCTTAGCTATCTCTGTTCTATAACAAAATTTGCAAAAACTTCCATAAAGAGGTATTTCTTAGGTTTGATTAAATCTGCAACAAAACAAAACAAATCAAAACAGTTTTTGTTAAAATAAAAAGAGTTAATGAGGGGAAAAAGAAACCCTTACCTGCAGCCCAGCGCAGCAGCCCACCGTCGCAGCTAGCTCCCTCCTCCGGCCCATCTCCCGGCCCACTTCCCCCAGCCGGCCTTTCCCATCCCGTGCCGCTTCAGCGCCCTCGCTCACCCCTGTTCATCTTCTTCCTGCCTCTGACGCCGTTCGCCCGCTCACCCTCGGCAGCAGACGGAAAGCAGCTACGAGGCAGGTGGCCATCGTCTCCCGTCAGCCGCGTCACCCTCCGCCCTTCTTATCCACCCAGCCGCGTCCCTCGAACCCTAGCCTCCCTCTTCCCCTCCTCTCCGCCGCCATCCCCTACCTCTGCTCCCAGCTATGCTCACCCTGCCCGAGAGCTTCGGCAAGGAGAGCGTCGCCGCGCCGTCGCATTGATCACCTTCTGGTGCCTGAGGGCGTGCAGGAAGTCTTCGTCGACCACCTCGTGAGGTCTAGGAGGAGCTGGACGTGGCGCCCCTGCTTCCTCTTCTTCCTGACCAAGCACAGGACAACACCGCCGTCGCCGTCATCACCTCCGACCACTCCCCTCCTCGTTTCCTCTGGGAATCGGTCTAGGTGAGCACCCCCTTTCCGCCATGCTCCTCCTTGTACCTTCCCCCCTTCTCCTGTGTCACGCCCGGCAGCCTCGCCGCGCTCTGTCGCGCCATGCACGCGTCGCGCTTGGCAGCGAAAGACACCTCTGCAGACACCGCGAACCGCTCGCTACCTCTCTGTTGTCGTCAAGTTTCCGAGAGGTGCATCCCAGATCTTGTCCAGACTTCTGAACCAATCTTGTAGCCCTATATCCCCTCCAGCTCAAGGTCCAAACCTCGCTCAGATCGGAGCACCACAGCTCTGGTTCTTATTCCCCGAAAACAGCCAGTTTTTCTGTCGAAAACGTCGACTTTCCGTCAGAAAGCCTTGCCTGAATCCGACGTGTTCGTCGTTTGTTTCTGGCTCCGTCACTACTCGTCTGTAGGATAGCTCCACACCAAAGTTGTAGAGTTTGACGTTAGCTACAAGTTTCGTTTTTGAGGCGACCCCAAACTCTGTTTCGTTTCCTCGTCAAATTCAACCAAAAATCGAATCAGTTAGTCTAATTCGCGTCCAGCTCTTCAGTTTCGTCAGCGGCAGCTCCGAGGCGTTTTGCAGATAAACCCCTGACCTTTCTTTTTACCTAACCCGCGGTCCCTCCCTTCTCACCCCTTTTTGCAAAAAGGCACCCACGCTACTCCAACCTCAACCCGCGGTCCCCAGCCACATGTCCTATGCCCAGTCAGCGCCTGACCCCACCTGTCAATGATAGTGGCTAGAATTGCCTGAGTGAAAAAGTATTTTTCCTGTACCTGTTTTGAATTCTTTTCTTTTCAAATTAATTCAATTCAAAATTCAAATCTGATTAAATCTAAATGAATTCATATCTTTCAAATGGATTGGAATCTGAATTCAAACTTAATATGAAATATGTTTTATTTTTGAATATCAATTCAAATCTTTAATCAAATATTTTTTCAGAATTAATTTAATTAGTCAATCTTTGACTTTGACTCTATTTAATAATTTTGACTATAAAATAAATTTAAATTCATAATTCCAAATAACACAAATAATATATGTTTTCAAATCAGAAAAATGTGAGGATTTAAAATATGCCATTCAAAATATTATTTGGACACTTTAAATTTAAAGTTGAATTAAATTACAATAAAATGCCCTTCACCTTAATTAATTAATAACTTTTGTTTTATAACTCCGAATTTGACAAATGATATGTCTACAATGATCAGCTCGACGAGACCTTTCTGTTTATGATATCCATGACTTAAATTGCAGCATGCATCATATAAATATATATTATACAGCAACTAATATGACAATAAATTGTGGCCAAAACTCAATAAAATGACTTATTCTTGTATTCCACACCACACCCATGCCATGCTACATTATTGCCATGCAACTTGTGCATCATTCATCATGGCATGATTGTTTGCTTGTCGCATTTAATTCATATGCTGGTGCACTTTATTTATGTTGGCTCTAGTTTGTTTGGTTCTTCTTCGAATAGACGCTGAGCAGGGGATATATCAAGAAAGCCAGGAGCACTACCCAGATCTGTTTCTCGCTTCAACTGAGCTGACAGTCAAGCACTACCACATGCTTGCATACATACATTACCTAATGCCTCTATCTTATTCTTGCATCATTGAGTCGCGATTGCATTAAACTAAATCCCAAGTATTGCATAGCCTTTACTTTTAAACCCCACCAACCTTGTTCCTCCATCCCATGAGCCATTACTACAGGAGTTGTTTGAGCCATGCGAGTCGTAGAACAACATGTGTAGGGTATGTGAGAGTCTGATGGATAACGAGGTACCTAAACAACTTAACCTGAGTATTAATGGGATAACTAATGAAAGTGGCACCGGTGAGCAATATCTGCTATTTGGTTTTTCCTGCTCACTTGTGTCCCGTAGGACCCCGAGTACTTGATTCCTGTTCCTTGATTATTCGCGCTATCCACATCCGGTAGGCTTATGGGACCCCCCTGAGACAGAGCTTGATTCATTCTTATTTCTTGGGGCCACAAACTAGTTCGAGGTTTTATTTACTATTCCGTACTTATGCCATGTTTACTGCTTTATTTAAGATTGTGCGAGGAGCACACTGTACTGTTTAGGTAAGCGGAGTGTTTTTGCGGTATCGACAAGCCCAGTCACACTTTCGGGTTCCCGGTCGTTTACAGCCATTGTCGCAAACCTTGAGTCCGTCTCGGAGTCAGCTAGCTTCGTTGCGGGTCTACTCAATGGGGTGGCCCCCTGAAATATTTCTGAATCCTGTGATTGCTTTGTCGTGACGGCCTCGTTGGGTTTTGATTTGGTTTTTCCGAGGTTGATCGAGTGTGTGTTGCTATGTGTGCACCCCTGCAGGGTAAAACTTTCTGAAAGCCGTGTCCGCGGTTATGGACGACTTGGAGCACAGTTTCTCGAACATAGACAAGTATAACTAAAGTACCGCTTTCAATTTGACTAAGTAACTGACTAGTAAATGGCGCAACACTCATGGAATGGTTAATAAAACTGCCAACGGGTGGGGGGTTGTTCGTCCGCTTCCTCGTTGGTAAGCGAGGAGGAGGATGGATCGGTGGATATTACCGTTATAACTGTTGTCATTAAACACGGACATCCGTCTATCTTTGGTTAGGCGAATGGATAGCGAGTATCTATAGAACTGTTAGGGTTTATCTTTTGCTGCAATTGCGTCACCCCAGGTTGTGTCCCCTTTAGAGGCATAAAGACTTGCTGAGTACCCCTAGGGTCTCACACGATAAATTATTGGTTCAGATGAACAGGTACACTCGCAGGATGGATACTGGGTGGAGGAGGCTGATGATGTGGGCAACGATCGTTTGGTGTAGAGATTCCGGGAACGGGCATCCGTGAGATCTGTGGGCGGGATGTGCTTAGTTCTGGGCATCTTATGCCGATTTGCTTCTTATCCGTACTCGGATCTTGTTTGCCGCTTCCGCCTGATACTCTGATGTGTGATGTATGAGGAAATATCCTAAACTATTAAATCTATCTAGGACATTTGAATCTTGCCGTATGGCGTTGCTATATTTCATTTCTTTTTAGATGGTATGGCTCTGATGTACTATTGTATGGTGGCTTGCATACATACTCATTTGTGTATGTAGTTGATCCCTTCGCCTGCCGATTACGCCGCCCGTACTTGTCCCGATGACTGGAAATGGTTGGGACGGCCGAAAGGTCTACCCGTGAGTGGCTTTTGGGCCCCACCGTACTATTTCAACCATTTCCGCTCATCCAGGCTTGTATCCAGGAGCGTAATTCACCGAGGTAGTTACAGTGTATAAGTATCATGTTTGTCTCCATGATTCTTGATATTCAAAGGATTGTCTTAATATCAAGGTTATCTAGGATCTGAAAGAGTTGTTTCAGAAACCATGATCTGTGGAAGATATTGTCATATCTGAAACGAAGTTTTGGTTGCAACATGACAGAGTATAATATGGCAAAAGTCATGTTCTCATATTTGATGAGAATTTGCAAAGGTTGGAGACACTAGTTGTCCTAATCCACCAAAAGGTTTTGGATAGCAACATTATACTCGTGATTCATCTTTATAAGCTAAACATAGCTTGATCATGAATAATTCCATTATAAGGGTGAATATTTGATGTAGGTAAAATATTTCCCACACCAAGAGATTACTAAAGAATGGAATTTGAAAGCACACCAAACATTTGATGATGGTGATCTACTTCAAAGTGCAAGGCCAAAGACATTGGTATTTAATTATACACGCTTTGGACTATGTGTCATACGTATGACTCCACTATTGATGTTGATAGATTCTTTCAAACAGAAAAGGAAATACTGAAAGAGAATCTCATAAATATATGGCAGAAAAGAAAAGACTAGAATTGTTCAGTTTAAGTATATAGATGATATACATGTTATGGCTAAATTCTTTGCTTATTAAACAATGTGGTTCCTAAGTATTTGATACTGAATTTTTTGGTGTGAATCGTCATACGAAACAACACAATTCATGAACTACAGTGGCCTAAGTAACTAGCAAAAGAATATGTGATGATGTTCATCAAGAACAAATAAAGGGTTATTGTGCTGCTTGTTAAACATCAAAGCTTGCCTTCAAGATTTGTTTTATCAGGTATTATGAGAACAAAAGGGTTGCTCAAATAATTGTCGTAATCCATAAAAGATGGATGATTCACAAATCTATTTGGAGAAATCACATCCATAAAACTAGTGCTAAAAAAGGTCGAAAGACAAATTGATTGAAAGATCACTTAGGAAGTGACATCGTCGTTTAAATTATATTGGAAAGAAAAAATGATGAAACTCCATGTGGATGGAATTTTGGAGTCTATTTGATTTTGATCAAATGACTCTTGTGAAAATTTCCTAGAGATAATTAAAACTTCGTTCATAGGCCAAAAGGGAATGAATGACTGGCTTATTGGAACTTGTACATATTATTGTATGAAGTCCATTATGTGTAGTCAAGAGCGATGGATTTCAACTTCATATGCTTTCTCCGAATCTGAGTGAATATATGAATATTTACTTAATAAGGATGAAATATGAAACATTTGAAAGGTTCAAAGACTTTCAAGATGAAGTGCAAAATCATTATAACAAGAATATAAATAGTTTATGATAAGATCATAAAGTAAGATATTTGAGTTACAAGTTTAGCATAATAACTAAGATTTAAGGAATCGTTCCGTGGATTTGCATTTTTCGAAACACCATAAGAGTATGGAGCGTTCGAGATATGTAATTAAACCTTGTTTGACATGGTAAGATCAAAGGTGTAATTCATAAAACTGCCATTATATTTTAAAGATTAAAAGCTTTAGAGACTACCGTTTTTCCACTGAAAAGAATCCATCATAATTCGTTGAATTGACACCATATAATGTTATGGTTTGGGATAAAACCCAAGTTGTCCTTTCTTAAACATTGGTATGCTATGCATAAGAAAGATGTTTGCAACCAAAGTCAGATGAACCTGTCTTTGTATGTTATTTCGAATAAGTATTCCTCCATAACACCGAAGTCAAAAGTGTTTGTCGCTTAGAACATCAAGTTTCTTTGAGAAGGAATTTTCTGTGAAAAGTTAAGTGGGAGGACAATAGAACTTTGATAAGGTTAAAGGAACCTTAGCTATATGTGCAAAGTTGCGCAACACCAAAAAGTGGTACGGAGGCAGCAACAATGCTCATGGCTCACGTGCCTCAAAGGTTGTGGTCACGGAGATCTAAGTTCCTATTGAAACAAGTAGGTCGGGTAAACAATCAAATACCAAGATTTGAGAGTTAAATCATTATTTGACAATAATGATTCGACTACATGCAAAGAAGCGATGATGGGCCCTGACTCCGTCAAATGGCTTGAAGCCATAAAATCCGTGATAGTTCCATATACGAGAGATCAAGCTTTGAACTTGAAAGACCCTCTGGAATGGTACAAGACCTTATAGTCGTATTTGGATCTATAAAGATATAGACATGGATGTTTCACATCTATGAAATTATCGACATGTTGGGAAAGAGTTCACAACAATGTTCAAAGGTTGACTATGACAAGATCTGATCTTTCATAGCGATATTTAGTCTAGACGGATTAATGCATCAACCACGACATATAATTTTGTTATGTGTTGAATAAACAAAACAATTTCTTCTAATGGAATGGTTACCAAGGACGTGTGCATGACACGGTCCAAAGGGTTTTGTTAATTCAAAGGATTCTAAAAGCATATGCAAACTTCAATGGTTGAAGTAAGCATCGCGGAGTTGGAATCTTCACTATGATAAAACTGTTAAAAGAGTTTAATTTCATCAGAGACAATGAAGATTCTTGCATTTGCAAGAAATTAAGTGGGAGCCCTAAGACATGTTTCTAATACATTATGTGGAATACATATTGTTGATTAAAAATGATGTATCTTTTATTAACACATATTAAGAATTTCATCCCGATGAAAGACTTAGGCAAAACCCAAATATTTGGCATCAATAGGCGCTAATATGGTTGTGCCGAAAGTACATAGATGATGTATTGAATAAGTTCAATATAGAAAATACAAGAAAGGTTCTTGTCGCACAGAAAGGATTGAATGAGTTCAATATTGATGATATATTCAAGTGTATTGACACTTGGTAAGTGAAACAAAGATTCAAGTATAGATTGATACTTGATGTATAAAAACACAAAGAGTATTTTATCAATCATGCTGTGATTTGTACTAATCCAGATATTTCCTATGATCTAAATGTTATGAGTGTATACCAAAATGATTCATAAGATGATTATTGGACGATAGTAAAGATATTCTTATGATCTTGTAAAAGAAATAAGAATATATTATTTTGTAGAAGTGACAAATAGATGGTTAGTTCATTGTAAATGAATTACATTGATACTAGTTTTGTCACAAAGTACAAATTAAGTTTATCTCAATCTAAACTAAGGGTGGCACAATATAATGGAAAGTAAGTTCCATAATGGATTTGGATGAGTTCCAAAGTTAAGACATTGTGACAGATACTACAACAAAAGGCTAAGTATATAACTGCTATTATAGGAGCAAAAAAGGGCATTTGTGTCAAGTAGTTTGTTATCAAACTAGGTGTAGTTCACAGCAGGGATAAATACTATGAAGATATATTGTACGACAATATTATCAACATGTTTTAATCCCAAAGAACTAAAGGTCACACCAAAGGACCAAATTTGTACAAAGCCATATCATTAGAGAATGAGTGATGCGTAGAGACGGAAAGACATGCAATTACACACGGACCTGGAAGTGTCAGATCCGGAGATCAATTGACCACTAGCAATCATGTACATACGACACCAGAAAGCCATAGGTGTTGAATACACAAAGGTTTGAAACTAGATTATTGACTCTAGTGCAAGTGGGAGACTGTTGGAGATATGCCCAAGAGGCAATAATAAAGTGGTTATTATCATATCTTCATACTTATGATAAATGTTTACATACCATGCTATAATTGTATTAACAGGAAACATTAATACTTGTGTGATTTGTAAACATAAAAGAGTCCCTAGTAAATCCTCTTGTTAAACTAGCTTGTTGGTTAATATATGATCATGGTTTCCTGATCATGAACATAGAGATGTTATTAACAACAGGGTCATATCATTAGGAGAATGATGTGATGGACATACTCCTATAGTTAAGCATAACATAAAGATCAAGTCATTTAATATAGTTCATTTGCTATAAGCTTTCTTATACATAGTAACCTAATTCCTTCGACCATGAGATCATGTTAATAACCATCACCAAAAGGATGCTTTGATGACATCAAACACCACATCGTAACTGGGTGGCTATAAAGGTGGCATTGAGTGTTTGGAAAGTATGGGTTGAGGCACATGGATCAAGAGTGGGATTTGTCCATCCATATGACGGATAGATATACTCTAGGCCCTCTCGGTGGAATGTCATCCAATTAGCTTGCAAGCATGTGACTGGCTCACAAAGGATCACATACCACGGGAACGAGAAAAGAGTACTTATCGGTAACGAGGTTGAACTAGGTATGCAGAGATACCGACGATCATAACCTCGGATAAGTAAACTATCGTGAGACAAAGGGAAATTGGTATTGTATGTAAGTGGTTCATTCGATCGAAAAGTAATCGTAGAAATATGTGGGAGCCATATGAATTTCCAGATTCCTCTATTGGTTATTGATCGGACAAGTGTCTCGATCATGTCCGCATAATTCACAAACCGTAGGGAGACACACTTAAGGATTCAATGTTGTTGAGTAGATATGGAATGATGAGTAAGAGACCGAATGTTGTTCGGAGTGTCGGATGGGATCCGGGATATCACGAGGAGATCCGGAATGGTCCGGAGAATAAGATTCATATAAGGAAAGTCCTGTTTCGGGCTTGGAAAATGGTTCCGGTGATTTTGTCGGGAATGTTCTACAAGGTTCCGGAATGTCCGGCACTTCGGAGGGGAAGGGTAGATGAATGTGTCATATCAAGTTGGAATGATTGCGTCATGTACTAGGTGTCATCGCTGAACAAAATAAAGGGTTTAATCAAATCCTAGTTTGAAAAGTCAAACGCCAATTTGAAAAGTCAAACGGCTATTTTAGAAGGTGGAGGGAAGTAGGAAACCTACTTGGGGAGGATTTCCTCCCCTCCACCACTAGCACACTTGGGATCCGAGTTGGGGAGGGACTCCCCTCCCCTGGCGCGCCTCCCTCCACCTATATAAGGAGGGGCAGGGCTGCCCCTCCAAGTACACAGGCCCTCTACCTCTAAAACCTAAACCCTAACCGCCGCCGCCCACCATAGTCGCCGCCGCCTAGGGTTTCTCCCCTAGCCGCCGACTTGGGCAGCTCCAAGCCCTAGCCGCCAGCCCTAGACCCTCCTCCTTGGTGTGTCTAAACCACTAGATCACCGAGGTCTCTCTCATAGTCCACCGTACTCGCTCCGGCTTAAGGCGAAGCCCTGCGAGATCTCCCCTCTACTTCCGGTACCACGCCGTTGTGCTGCCGGAATCGCGAGGAGAGTGCTACAACCTCTGCTGCTTGCTGGAACAAGGGAGAGGAAGGTCTTCGTCGAGTACCGAACATGTGACCGACTGTGGAAGCGCTGCCGGAACGCAGCGCCAGAAGGATCGTCTACGCGATCTTGAGATCGGGAAGAGTACGACTACATCACCCACGAGAATCCGCTCTCGTTAAACACTTTGGAATCTTCGAGGGTGAGTTATTCCATCGACTTGTTGCTACAATCTAGTAGATAGATCTTGGCTTGTTTGTTTGTATGCGGTAGAAATTTTTTGTTTTCCATGCTACGAAACCCTACATGTACAACTTCTGCAGAAGATCAAATTCTAAGTACTTAGCCGTGTCCCCAGTTACGGACAACTCTGAGCAATTAAGGCCTGAAGCTATCGAAGATCTCGAAATTCCAATTTCTCAAAGTAAAACTTGATGGTGTCAACAAAGGACTAGAAGCACTTGGAGTTTGCCAAGGAGTTCAGAAAGATTGTTAAAAGATCAAAACTATTTTGAAAAGATAGAATAAAACCATATTGCTTTCTGCAAATGAGCCTAAACCCCATTTAGCCAAATATGCATATATTGATAGGATCCAACTTATTTCCACATAGTAGTGAAACTTGCCAGTACAATTCAAATGTATTGACCCTTGTGGCTGTCACTTATTATGTTGCAGGTTTGTTTGATGTTAGTGAAGTGTGTTGAATAGGATTACATGTCTACAACCTACATGATTGCCTGTGGCACTTTCAAGATGAAGGACTCCATGCTATATAGATTTTTTCTGCTGAATTGTAATGAGATAGCCATAAGAGCTATGTAAGATGTAATGAATTATTTTATTCCTGGTTATAAAGTTGTATTATGACCTTTGTTTCTTGGTATTACATCTTAAACTATGGATGCTAGATATTGATCCAAGGACTAGCATTGTAAACACAGGGATCTCTACCTTATCAGGTTGGGACCTCTACAGAGGACTGTAACATCCTAGATTTTATATTAAGGTGTTACTAGAAGCATGCATCATCCTTGCTTCATTGCATCCTACAAGTTAAATTTACATCAAAAACCCTATCACCAAACCCTAATAAAAATTCCTATCTATGAGCAAGAAGGGTGCTACCTTGCTTGACCTTCCTAAAGCTTTGTAAAAATAATATTTTCTGGTTCTATGATGACCACCTTATTATTACAAAAATTTAGAAACTAATTTCACTAGTTTTGGGCTTGTTATGCAAAAGTTATTTAAGATTTAGTAAAACAGAAAAATGTAAAAAGAATAACAAACAAAAACTAACTAACCTAAGAAGGCCAGCTAGGCCAGCCCGTGACCTATCTACCGCCGCGCCTGGCAGCAAGCGCCGCACAGTACGTGGGCCGGCCCGCCCCATCCAACTGTCTTCAAGCCCACGCAGCGCGTAGCCTCTGACGCGGGGGGCCCACCCCGTCGTCGTCCTCGCAGAGACCGTGACGAACACGCCCCCCTCTACAGCGAACGACGATCAGATCAACCCAAATCCCAACTGTTTTTGGCCACCCCCTCCAATTCTCTGGACTATAAAGGCCCGAGCCCCTCTCATCGTTTCCCCCTCGAAAAACCCTAGCTAAACACGCCGAATCGCTACTGATTTCGAGACGCCATTATCGCCGCCGAAGCTCGGAGCTCACGGTTGAGCACACCATCGCCCCAGGAACATGCCAGGACGCTGCTGCCCGTCGCCACCAACGCCACTGCCGCCTGTCGCCACCGTCGTTGCCTTGTAAGTCGCCATCGTCTCCCCGTCTGTTAGATCGAGAACCGGCGGTTTAGATTAGAACATCTTAAGAGAAGGCGTACTGACGGATCGCGTGGTGCCATGTGGCACGCTTGCATCAGCACAGTGTCATCGCTGCGTCACCTAGTCGGGCCAACCAGGAGCTGCCACTTGTCGCGGATCTGTTAGGGTTAGTTTTGAAATTGACAGATTATGCTTAAATCTTGTAAAATTCATAGAAATTCAACCACTTAGCCAAAAATCGCGTATAATATACCGTTGGATTCACAAAATTGTGTAGAACACAGATCTGAAATAATTTTGTTTTTTTGCAGTAGTATTTTCTGTGTAGGATTTAATCTCTAGTTTGGAGTATTTAATTCATAGAAAAATAATGAGAACTCCATTTTAGTTGATTCTTGTTGCGTTGGCTTTGTTATTACAATAACTACTGACTAAAATTATAAAAATCTTGCTTAGGATATTAAGATCTGATTCGGGGATTAAAGTAATTATTTTTGTGGATCTCCTTATGAGCCTATAAATTAAAGTAATTATCCAAATTGATTAAAATATGTCGGAAATTAATACTAACAACATCCCCAACACATTAGCAACCCAAGAAGGATACCTTGGTCAAATTAGAACACAATATTGCATATTACCATGTTGCATGCATGCATATTATTTTTGTAGCATTATTTTGTGCAAGTTATGATTAGATCCTCCTTTGTGTTTTGTTAGATTGTTCGGAGAGTGATAAGGAGTACTATTGTGTAGAGTGTTGCTCGGATCAAGGAATGTTACACCACTTGTTCATATTTTTGTCCTAGATTTATTCTATGCATGTGATCCTCAAAATTCTGTAGTATGCATGTGAAGGATGTTCTAGTAGAATTTTCTTAGTATTATTTTTCAAGTGCGATGATTTTTGTAGTATGCCATGAGTAGCTCTGTACTTAGTATTTTTCCCTTCCTAATAGGTTCCGCTGTTATTTCTAAGTACTGCTTGCTATGCTATATATATAAAGTACCGTTGGGGGGTTTGAAAGACAATGAATTTTTCTAAGTGTAAAGGCTATCTTGAGCAATCTTTTCTTCTCAAATCTACTTCAACATAAAAACTAAGGTTTCTTCTAGGCGGAATGGTTGTAGGGAAAACGAGTGAGATTTTGGTGGAGGACGGCCACCCAGGAATCAAAGAAGTCTGCCATGTTTCAGAATTCAGAAGATTCCAGTGCAACCACAATACATATGGGCACTCTGTCTTGGCCTAGTACTTAGTGGGAAACCTCACCGGGGTACCAACATTTGGAGGTTCTTGGAACGGTTGGATACAGCTGGTAGAGGGGCTACTAAGGGTAAGTCTCGCCATGGTCTTGTCTGTAAAAGGACTTGATCGTGGATAGTGGGTAAAGTGCACAAACTCTCGAGAGTATTGTAATCTGATCGATTAGTCGTGTTCATGGAAACATAACAACATTGAGCCTCTGAAGAATCTTCCTCTCTCTCTTTCTAAACTTAAAGTTTTCTAAAAACCCAAGGCGTGAGTCATATCGCTATTGGATGGGTTTTGGGAACTTGGTGAGTAATATCCAATTGTTAGGTTGTTTGGACACTTGGTGAGTAATATCCTCGTGTGCCATTCGACCATATATTACTTAATTGAATGTTTACAAAGTAGGGAAATTCTCTCTCTTTTTACATACTTAAGAAAATTATCTTTGAGCAAATAAACTCCATAGCCTAAACTAGCCTTGCATGTAGAGTTAGTCTTTTTCTTTCCTTGGTGTAATTTTCCAATACATTCAAAGTATTGACCCAACTTGTTGGCTGCACATCTTATGTGCATAATCCGAAGATTGAAAGGTGCGTAGGGATCGTGAGTCTACACTCCATAAGCCTAGGGCGTTGATGGACTCAAGCTATTTTATGTTTCCGCTGTTATTTGAGCTAGCTTAATGCTAATAAAATTTGTAATAATTTCATACTCTAGATTCCTCGTGTAATAATGACTTTTTGTTTTACATGATATTCATCGACTATGAGTGCTAGCTTATGATCCAGGGACTAGCATGTAAATCACAGGGACTTAGGATCTTTATTGATCCAAGGTCACAACAGATGGTATCAGAGCACATCGTTTCCTGTAGGACGTGTCCCTAGGATTGGAACCAACTTTAACTTATGTGCCTTACTTTTTTTCTAAGTTGTTTTCACGCACTTCCATTACCTGATTTTACTCTACTTGTTTTAGTATCTAATATTCATTCCTCTAACTTAAAGATGACGAGCTTCTTCTACGACACCGTCGCGGACATCGAGCCCCTTCGCTTTGGTGGATGCCTCATGGACCTCCTCACACGTTTGGAACTTCCCCTGCCAACTATCCAGGGAAGCCCAATTATGAAACCCCACAAGAACGGCTGCCGGGGAGTCAAAGTCATCTAGCCAGGACGAGATCGAGGTGAGCGCCCGGAGGAGTACATAGCAATCCACATCTTTAGTGACTCCAAGGAGAAGGCCCTTAGCATCAGCTTGCAGCAGCTCATTGGTCGCCTATGTGGACGCCATCAAGAATATCTCCAAGGACACCGCTGCGGCCTTTTTGGAAGGCGTGATGAAAAAGGAGTTCCCATGGAGTTGACCTTTGAAGAAAGGGCTTCTACCAAGCGCCGAAGGACGCAATACCAAGACTTGGAGTGCCACATCCATGACCTTGAAAAAGGTAGCTCCCTCGAGATGCTAAGGAATGATGAGCTATGCACACTCATCAAGGATAAGGAGGAAATAATCAAGTAGCAGGAGGAGGCAATGAAGGCATAGGAGATGAAGTTCCAGGACCGAAAGAAGAAGTTCACTAACCAAGAGAAGAGGTGATAAATAAGAACAAGAGGATTAGGGAACTCAAGAAGGAGATCGAGGACACTAATGTGCAGACGGAGGGCCTTTGCAATATAATCAATGGCATGCGTGCTTCCAAGACGGACTTGGCAAAGCAACTTGAAACCACAAAGAAGTCAAGCCTAGTGGAAGAACTGCAGGGCAAGAAGGAGGGACTTCAGGAGGGGCTAGAAGCTACTACCAAGAAGCTGCAAGAAGATATAAAGGACCTCCAAGAGAAGCTTGAAGAAACCACAAAGGAGATGGAGCTATACAAGTTGACCCTAGAGCAGGAGGGATACTCGTTCGACGACATGGAAGAGGAAGGCGTGGAAGATGTTTAGTAGTTGGACCACCTTTAAATTCTATAATGGAATGCTATTCGCGATTGTAATAAATACCAAGACATGTTTGGTTTAGTTAAACATGGATGGTTTATGTGTTTTACTTGTGCTGCTTATGCCTTGTGTGTCTTGTGTGTTTTCATAAGGGTAGGAGTTTGCTACTTAGTACCTTTGTCTATTCCTTAACTTGTTTCTCAAATCCCACAAATGCCGCCAAGACATGCAAACACCAAAATCCCTCCAGAGATTGCACAACTTTTGGCCACTCAGAAACAGATGATCCAACTACTCACTCAAATTATGCAAAACAACAACAACGCGCCACCTCCTCCACCCCACCTCCACCACCACCTCAATAGGATCGCTTGACTCGGTTTTTGAGGTTGAACCCACCTACATTCACGAGCAGCGCTGAACCAATCATTGCAGATGACTATCTCCGCACAATTAACAAAAAGTTAGACACCGTGCAAGCTGTCGGAGCCGACATGGAGCATTATGCCATTCACCAAGTTGAAGGACCTGCTATAGAATGGTGGGCAACTACCAAGTCACCCACCCGGATATTGATGCTATCACCTGGAATCGGTTCGAGACAGCCTTCCGCACTCATCATGTGGCCGCTGGTGTCATGACTCTGAAAAGGCGCGAGTTTCGCGACTTACACCAGCTGCACCGTTCTGTCACTGATTATGGTGAGCTTTTCAACAAACTAGCCCGTTATGAACCCGATAATGTTTCCACTGATGCCAAGAGGTAGGAGGAATTCTTAAGAGGACTCAATGATGAGATATCTATTCATCTTGTGGCTCAGAAGTTTGACAACTTTCAGGAACTCTTGGAAAGGGCCATTGTGGTTGAATCCAAAAGGAAGAGCATAGAGAACGACAAGAGGAAGTCTAACCCTCACAAGCACTCTGTTCCGTACTAGAAGCAGCGCACTTCATCACCACCACTGTCGTGGTATTGCCGACGAGTACGCCATGGAGGGGTCCTCACAGTGCGTGTTTAGAGACGTGGGGGAAGGCGGACGGTTGACGGGTACGAGGTAAGACAGCTTACCCAGGTTCAGATCCCACAACGGTGGCGGAATCCTACTCCTGCTATAAATCACTATAAGGGCAATACGCCGAGTTACCGGGATTGGTTCGATGTGCGAGGTGTGTGCTAATCGCTACTGGATTGTCTGAGATTGTTCCCTAAAGGATCCCATAGGCCCGACTTATATAGTCGCTAGGTCCTAGGGTTATAGGGAAAAGTCCTAGACGGACAGGTTACAGAGTCCTACACCGTCTATTACTAGTATTATGTATCTTGCACTCCAAGGCTCCGGGTACGTCGGTGACTCCAACCAGAGCCTTCCTTTATCCGACATGGGCCTCCCTTCTAGATCCATCTAACTAGGCCGCCCACCAGGCCATGGGCCATTCTACCAACTGTGGGCCACCCGGGTTATCCGGATAGGAGAAATGCTATGAGGATACCCATATAGCATATCCCCAACAGTAGCCCCCGGAGAACTCCGAGATCTTGTGTCGTCTTGCCTCTTCGTGTGGAATGCTCCGTGTAGATGGATGTCGGCAAATCGTCAAGCAATATCTTGTAGTCCTCCCAAAGAAATGTTGAATCTTCCATCGTACTTTTCCGTAGCCGGACAGGATCCGTCCATGCTGGAATATTCTGATGTGACGGCTCATCTGCCTATGTCAGCTAGGGCGAAGTAGGCTTAGGTCAGCGACGCCCCGTCACTCACACATGCAGAGAACGCAATCATGTCCGATTTTTGCATGCGAGCGATATGAACCGTTGGCGGCGATAGTTGGAGACGTGGCGAAATTTCCGCGCACGTTCGCAAACACATCGTCTACGCGGCAACCGTCCGATCAAGATGCACGAATCTTGATGTTGGAGATGATAAATAGTAACCGCGGTGGAATTTTCAACTTTTAGCTCATTCTCTCCTCGCATCGTCTTCTTCCTACATTCCGTGCCTCCTCGAGCTCTCCGCGCAAAACTCGCGAAAACCCTAGCCTCAATCCGCACCAGTCACCTCCAACCTCTCTCCATGGCTAGAAGCAGCACCTCTCCTTCCATGGTGGCGTCGAGCGAAGCCGCGGTGAAGCCGACGAGCTCTATCGTCGTGCCCCTAGAGGGCCTGGTCATCCCCGTGTCGGCGGTGATTGTGTCCACCGGCGCCGACCATAATCTGGCGGCGCTGGAGCCGTTGGAGGAGGAGCTTGACTCGCACAAGGGCGATTGGCGCGGCTCAGATATCACGGACCGTGATATCCAGGAGCTGATCGCCGAGAGCTACCTCCCTACGACGGAGGGTCTCGCCTGGCGGGCGGCGCCGGCTGGCGAGGTGACACCTTCTCCCCAAGCCGGAGAAAAGGTGTACCTCAAAGCCCAACTGGTACGCGGCGTCTCCCTGCCCATCTCCAACTTCTTCCTCTCCGTCTTGAACCACTACAGAGTCCAACCCCAGAATCTTTCTCCCAATAGTATCTTAGCGCTTAGCAACTACACGGCGCTCTGCGAGGGTTACATAGGGATAAATCCTAGGCTAGACCTCTTCGTGTACTTCTTCACCGTCAAGCGTGAAGACGGAGCTAGTAAGGAAGAACTTAGGAATTGCGGCACCATAAGCTTCAAGATCTGTCCTGGCCGGCGGTTCCCTGACATCGTCAGTCACGAGTCCTGCAAAGACTGGCAGCGTACTTACTTTTACGGCCCAGATATCTCTCTGGTCGGCCGACAAGTAACATACCCGAACTTCGTTGACAGAGCCGCCGCTAAAGCCTTGTCATGGAGATAACAAGCATCCCTTCTCTCCGACCTCGATGCTTCCCACGCCATAAGGCGGATATAATTATTCATAGAGACAGGTTTGACCGACTTGGACCTATCCATGTGCTGGTTCATCGGGCAAATCCAACCTCTGCAACACCGGGCGAAGCTCATACACGAGTATACCAGCGATAGAAGGGATAGCCTCCGCATCTCCGTGGACAACTTCTCGAGCGAATCCTTCAAGCTCCGCCTTAAGGACATCGTCAAGGTGAAGGACAAGAAGCGTGGCTTCAGCATCACCTACGACATGTTCGTAGATGGCAAGTGCCCAAAGGTAGTTATTTATTTTCCGTGTATGACATATACTCCAATTCTTCCGTCTTGCAAATGTCATCTCATCTAACACGATGACTTCTCACTTAACATCTTAGCGATCTAGAGGATGACAACATGGCTGCCCAAATCTACGATCCAAATATGAAGGAAGTCACGGTCGTGTCCGACGACCATGCTCCAATTGCGCGAAAGCGGAAGATCTCCACCCCTGACGCTGCCGATGGAGTCAAGAAGAAGAATACGGAGGGTGGAGCCTCCAAGAAGACTACCGCCACCCTGGAGGCGGAAAAGAGAAAAGTTACCGGGATCCCCTTTGCTAAAGCACCCCCACTTGTGTAAGCTTCTTTCTCTCCTACATTGTCTATTTATCTGTCTTGCTCTTGTACTTATGAATTTTTGCACGTTTCAGGAAGAAAACCATGACCAACCTGAAGAAGACCTCGAAATTGGGGGCTTCTAGAACCATCAAGGACATGTTGCATCGCGACGCATCTCCCGCCATCGCCCCTGCCACTCCCTCTGTCAAGACCTCATCTGCCCTGACAAGCTCACAAGCTAAGGAGGCATCTGGCCCTTGCGCCATGGAAGTGGACTCAGGTGCCTCTACCGAGGTTGCTGTCGTCGGCGAGCAGGCGACGAAAGAGAGTGCCGCCCAACAAATGGCTGAAGCTCCGGCTAAGGATGCCATCGGTGGCGGTCAGGCGGAGGTGGAAGAAGGTACTTCTGTCGTTGGCGGCGCCCCTGTACCCAAGAAAACCATAACCTATCCAAAGATAGTTTATCCGGTACTTACACCGGGTAGCACTGCTCTGGTCCGTGGTGCGGCACCGACATCTCCGATGTGCGGTCCAGAGGAGCTCCGCCGACAAGAACAAATCTTGCAAGGAAACAGCGAATCCTTTGGCAAGCTGCTGGCCGAGAGTGCTATGAACCTCAAGATCATTACACTTGTAAGTTTTATTTGCCTTTTGCATTTCATATGAGTATCCCACTGAGCCCCCGAGGATGTAGACGGAAAACCATAGGTCTTTGCATCTACATGCTCTAAGAGTGACTAAGTTAGAAAACCTCTCACTGTAGCCCCCAAGCATATAGATGGAATGAATAATTCCGACTAGATGCTTTAAGAGTAGCATACGCAGTGTATATAAATTTCAATATTGTAGCCCCCAAGCTTCTAGTTGTAACTGAATTAGTTCCGAATAGATGCTTAAAGAAAAGCTAAGCATACATCCGAGTTAAAAAAACTTGATACTTTAGCCCCCAAGCTTCTAATCGAAAACTGAATTAGTTCCGACTAGATGCTTAAAGAAAAGCTAAGCATAATGCTAAGTCAATAATTACCGTTGTAGCCCCCAAGTGTCTAGGTGGAAAATTTCCGGCTAGATGC
Source organism: Avena atlantica (assembly GCA_910589765.1). NCBI lineage: Eukaryota > Viridiplantae > Streptophyta > Magnoliopsida > Poales > Poaceae > Avena > Avena atlantica. The sequence goes on along the minus strand of OU342733.1, from coordinate 104,761,806 downwards.
TCCAAGCAGACCAATCAACGTTTTAACTTTGACCTTTTTTCCACAGAATGAGAGTGCTCGGAGGGGCATGCCCAATGACAAGTACCAGAAGATGCGTGCAGATTTGGAAGTTGAAAAGGGTAAAACTGCCTTCTTGAAGGAACAGATCACCAAGAGCAAGCGTCTATTTTCTTTTTCGCATTCTGACTTGGTTTTGTGCCCATATTATCCGAGTACTCACCGTGTACTTTGCTTTCTCCGACTTGCAGAAGCCATTGCCAAGGCCAAGAATATTGTCGAGCAATCTAAGAACATTCAAGAGCTGGATAGCGAGAACAAAATTCTTAAGCAGGAGAGGAAGGACATGCTAAAAATGCATGAGGAGTCAATGAAGGCCCTGCAGGACTCCGCCACCGAGGAAATCAATCGCTTGAAGGAGGAGATCTCTATCTTAAGAGATCAGAAGCAAGCTGCCGATGAGCAGAATCAACGCCATAGTGAAGCGTATAAGCTCCTCCAACAAGAGAAAGAATCCTTGGCGGACACCCTCTAGCAAGCTGAGGCCAACATCTTCAGTAAGTTTTCTCTGCCTTGGATTTCTGTAGTCTGGGTACTCTGAATTTTTGAACTCATGCGCTCCTTGTCGGAATTTGCAACTCCTATGGGTTTAACCCGATTACGTCCTCCAGCCAACGAATGCATGGTTCTAGCCGGCAACTTCATCAACACCACCATCACGCAGACTAAGGAGATCGCCAATCCCCTCCAGATAAACATCAAGGCATCGGACTCCATGGCGAAGTACTCGGAGATTCTGCGCCGAGCCCCCAAGCGTATCACAATCTGGAAAGCTTCAAGTGCATGGGCTGGCGCAAGGATGGCGATGTCTATGGTGAAGGCACACTATGAAGATGCCGACATCGACACAGTGACCTATGGCATTCCTGACGCAGACGACGATGGCAAAGAGATTAACCATGAATCCATCTTGCTGTCGCTCGCGGGCTATGATACCAGAGTTGCCGACTTGGTCGATATCAACGTATTCGTGCCGATGAACACCATCGATGGTGGCAACCAAAGCTCCTCCCCGTCTCTTCACACCGCTGACTTAGAGGGTGACTCTCCTGCTGGTGATGACGCTGCTTCTAAGTCTCCTGCGTCAAAGGAATGAAGAACAACTTTTTAATATTTGTTGCACCTTTGGTGCATGTGCGGAAAAAACTTATTGATGTAACTTATGGCGGAAAACAATGGTTGTTATTTCCTGTTACTCAAGAACTAGTTTCCAGCATGTATATATTTTTTAAGCAAGTGCCGACTTATTCATTACTTTGGTTCTTATGCTTGACTTTTGGTGAGTCGGAAGACTCGTTGTCGGAACCATGCGCTCAGGTGATGATGCCCAATAGCACCGTCAATAACCTAAGCACAAAATCGCCGACAACAAGTGCCAAAAGTCACTACTCTAGAATCCACATAAAAACGACAAAGAACGTGTAGACTAGAAAACTTAAGCTAACACCCGTAGGCGGAATTTTCACAAGTGCAATCGCAAAGCTTGTGCATAAAGGTTTTACATGATCCAAAAATGAACACTAAAGGAGGTAAAAGAATCAGAAATATGATTGAACCAGAGAGCTTTATTTCATTGATCATATAAGAGGTACACAATTAGATAAAAAATGCTAAGTGTAAAAAGGACGTAGCTGTGCTATGTTCCATGGCCGATCAAGCTCTGGTTAGTCATCATCGGGGTCACGTCGTTTACGCTTATGATCTTCGTTGGGTCTATCCTTCAGTTCACGATTGTCTACGAGGTAGTAAGACCCATTGAGTAGCGCCTTGCTTATGATGAATGGTCCTTCCCATGGAGGGGATAATTTGTGTGACTTCTTCTGCTTAAGTCGGAGCACCAAATCCCCCTCTTTAAACGAGCGATGCCGAACTCGGCGACTATGGTAGATGCGTAGCTTCTGATGGTAGATGGCGGATCTTTGGCATGCCAAAACGCGCGCGCTCCTCCTCGAGAATGTCCACATCTAGAAGTCTGGATTCTTCAGTGTCATCTTTGTTGTAGGTGGCAAACCTTGGTGCATCATGAAGTATGTCGGAAGGAAGGATGGCTTCTGCTCCATATACCATGAAGTAAGGGGTGTCGCCGGTGGATCTGTTGGGTGCAGTTCGTAAACTCCACAGCACAAATGGAAATTCTTCTGCCCAGGCTCCAGCTGCTCTATGCAGTGGTGCCTCAAGACATGGCTTGATTCCCTCCAGAATTAATCCATTGGCTCGCTCAACCTGACCATTGGATTTTGGGTGTGCCACAGATGCAAGGTCAAGTCGGATGCCTCTCTCCCAACAATAATCCTCCACTTATTCGAGTGATAAATTTCTGCCGTTCTTGGTGATAATGCTATGTGGGAGACCAAATATCACCACTAGATCCCGGACAAACCTGAGGGAAGTTGCCCCATCAAGCTTTATAATGGGTTTAGCTTCTATCCATTTAGTGAATTTATCAACTGCTACAAGCAGATCCGTAAACCCACAAGGTGCCGTCTGTAACGGTCCCACCATTTCTATCCCCAGACTACGAACGGCCAAGTTATTGGTATTATTCTCAATTCATCAGCAGGAACATGTGGTTGTCGGGGATAATACTGGCATCCCATGCATGTCTCAACCAGCTTTTTGGCGTCCGCCTTCGCGGTCAGACAGTAGAATCCTTGCCGAAAGGCTTTCGCGACCAACGATCAAGGAGCGGCGTGATGCCCGCAATCTCCGAGATGGGTTTCGCGTAGGATTTCCATACCTTCTAGCGGGGAAATACACTTTAGGTATACACCAGTAGTGCTCCTTTTGTAGAGTTGCCCATTGATTATGGTATAACCCTTTGCTCATCGTACTATTTTTTGACTTTCGACCTTATCGTCAGGCAAAGTTCCGTGTTCGAGATATTCCATGAACGGTTTTGTCCAAGCCAGAGGGACCTTGGTCACCATGTTGACGAAAGAGTCAGCTCTATTCGGGTTGTCGATGTCGGCTCCCTTCACAGATGGTGTGCGCAGGTGCTCTAGGTAAACTCCTGGCGGAATTCGCTTGCGACCTGATCCAAGGTTAGACAGTAGATCAACCGCCTCGTTTTGTTCCCTAGGCACATACTTGACTTCGTAGCCCAAGAAGATCTTGGCTATCTCGTCCACTGCGTCTCGATATGCCGCCATCATAGGGTTCCGCGCATTCCAGATGCCAGCAACCTGCTGGGCAACCAAGTCGAAATCTCCACAGCAAACTATGCGCTTGATGTCAATATCCTTGGCTACACGTAGTCCGTGAATGAGTGGTTCATACTCTGCCATGTTGTTTGTAGCCTCGAAGTGGATCTGCAGAACGTAGTGTAGCTTGTCTCCTGTTGGTGACTATAGCTGTACACCAGCCCCCGAGCCATTAAGCAGCTTTGATCCATCAAAGTGCATCACCCAGTACTCTGGTTCCGGCAATGGAGTAGCATCTGGCATCTTCGTCCAATCTATAACAAAATCCGTCAAGTCTTGTGACTTGATAGCGTCGCGTCTCTTGTAGGTGATCTCCAAGACGGCAAGTTCAATGCCCCACTTCGCGACCCTTCCTGTAGCGTCACTGTTGTTGATTATGTCGGACAGTGGAGTCTTGCTCACTACTGTGATTGGGTGCTCCTGAAAGTAATGCCTTAGCTTCCGATAAGCAAGGAATACTCCATAAGCTATCTTCTGGTAGTGCAGGTAATGCTGATTGGACTCCTTCAAGACCTCGCTCACATAGTAAACTAGTCGTTGAACTCTGTGCTCATAGCCTGGTTCCTTCCAATCTACCACGACGACGATGCTGATTACCCGGTTGGTTGCCGCCATGTAGATTAACAGGAGTTCTCCAAGATCGGGTGCTGCAACGATAGGCGCTGAGGAAAGAATCTCCTTGAGCTGCTTCAATGTTGCGTCTACTTCGTCTGTCCATGTGAGTTTGTCCACCTTCGTCAACAACTTGTATAGCGGCAGAGCCTTCTCTCCAAGTCGGCTGACGAACCGAATAACTGCTGCAACACAACCTGTTAGTTGTTGAATGTCCTTTATGTATGTCGGACGGTTTATGTTCAAGATAGCTTTGATTTTCTCCGGGTTGATCTCGATTCCAAGCTGGGAAACGATGAAACCCAACAATTTGCCGGCTGGAACCCCGAAGACGCACTTCTTAGGGTAAAGCATCATGTTGTATTTCTAGAGATTATCAAAGGTTTCTTTTAAGTCGGAGATTAAGTCGTTTAAATTTTTAGACATCACCGCCATATCATCCACATAGGCATGAACGTTCCGACCAATTTGGTCATGAAGGCAACGTTGCACTATCCGCTGGTATATAGCACATGCGTTTTTCAGCCCAAAGGGCTTCGTAACATAGCAAAACGTGTCGTATGGGGTAGTGAACGAAATGGCCAATTGGTCCGACTTCCTCATCTTGATCTGGTGGTATCGTGAGTATGCATCGAGAAAATACAAAAGTTCCGAGCCAGCTGTCGAGTCAATGACTTGGTCAATGCGAGGCAAAGCAAACGGATCTTTGGGACATGCTTTGTTCAAGCCGGTGTAATCAACACACATTCTTAATTCATTGGTTCCCTTTTTGGGGACAAGTACAGGATTGGCCACCCATTGGGTGTGAAGGACTTCTCGGATAAATCTAGCCTTAAGTAACCTAGCTATCTCTTTGCCAATGGCGCATCTCTTCTCATCTCCAAAGCGTCGTAGAGGTTGTTTCACTGGTTTGGATTTTGGATCAATGTTTAAGCTGTGCTCGGCAAGTTCCCTACGTACACCTTTCATGTCGGCAGGTTGCCAGGCAAAGATGTCTCTATTATCACGGAGGAATACGACGAGCGCGCTTTCCTATTTGGGATCCAGGTTCTTCCCAATGGCGGTGACCTTGGAGGCATCGCCTACCACAAGTTCCACCGGCTTGGTCTTGATGGCGGCCTTGAAAGCAGGAGCGGAGTCGGAGACCTGCTTCTTCGACGCGGGCATCTCTGAGTCATCGACCTTGCTCTGGATCTCTTTCAATTCTTCGTTGTAGAGGACAACTTCTGCTACGGCTGCTTCATTGATCTCGCAGTCCCTTGTCTTGGTAAAGCTTCCGGATACGGTGATGACACCGTTTGGTCCGGGTATCTTGAGTTTGTTGTAGACGAAGCATGGCTTGGCCATGAAAGTGTGGAATATGTCGCGGCCGAATATGACGTGGTACACGCTCTTGAAGGGGACCACCTCGAAGGTCATGCGCTCTTGGCGGTAATTATTAACATCACCAAAGGCAACCTGAAGTGTAATGCACCCAAGGGACCGAGCCTCCCGACCAGGAAGTACGCCGTGGAAGATGGTGTTGGTCCACCTTAGGTTTGCCTCCATCAAGTTCATCTTCTGCAGTGTATCCAGGTACATGATGTTGATGCTACTTCCACTATCCAGCATACACCTGGTGAACTCCACGCCGTCAATCAAGGTGTTTATGAACATGGCGTACTGGTTCTCGGTGGGAATAAGGTCTGGGTGGTCTGTCCTGTCCCAAGTAATTGGAACCTCCGACCAGCGCAGGTACTGGGGAACTAGGGAGAGAGTAGCCATCAGGATCCTCAGGCAGGTCTTCTGTTGTCGGACGGTGGGGGTACCAAGGAAAGTATGGTAGACTGGCGCCTTCCTTGCGAAGGGATTCTTGCCCTTGTCGTCGCTCTTGGTGGCGTGCTTGGGGTCAACGTCTTCATCCATATCACTTGAATCCTTGGACTCCTCCTCCTTCTTCTTCCCCTTGCCCTTGCCTCGCGGTCTGTTCTTCCGACTTTTCTTGTAGCCGGACTTCGAGTCTTCCTTGAGGTCGTTGACAAACTTGCAGTGTCGATTGGTATGGGTGGCCTTGCATTGACGTCGAGGTGTACGAGGCACGACATATCGCGGTACTCCTTGTAGGTTTGGGGAATGCGGAGCGGCTCCGAGGTAGTTTCACTTCCTCGTTGCTTCCCACAACCAGCTCCCCGTTCTCGGCCACGTTGTCCACCATCACCTCGTCCAGCAAAAGTCATAGCGACCATGTCGGTAGATTGCTTTTCTTCTGGAGCGGTTTTCCTCTTTGTGCTGATGTTCCTCCGATCTTGAGTTGGAACGGCCGTTGCCGGCAAAGAACCACGAGCATCATCGTCGGCAGGTGCGAACTCACTGGCCAACAGGATCATCTGATTCAAGTCAAGCTAGTGATTGTCCTGCAAGCGCTTCAGTTTATGTCGGAGCAACATGCCCCTTTCCAACCCATCGATGATGGCGGCCATGGCGGTCTGAGCTTGCACTCCTGTGCAGGAATTCTTCATGTCCAGCCAGCGGGAGAGGTAGGCGCGAGATGTCTCGTCTTTCTCTTGCACGCACTGTTGTAGATCGGCAACAGTGCAGGGACATTTGTATGTACCCTCAAAGTTCTTGGTGAACGCTTCTTGCATGTCCAACCAATTGTAGATGGATTTCTTTGGCAAGTCATCGATTATTGACGGGTCGTGCCCGCCAACATTAACGGGAGGTACTTGACGGCGACGTTGGGGTTGCCTCCGGCAATCTCCACCGCGTTGCCATAGTCCTGCAACCATGTGGCTGGCTTGGCGGTGCCGTCATAGGGCTTGATGGTCTTGTCAATCCGGAAACCTTTTGGGGTAAGTTGCGGACCATATTGCAGGTCCAAAGCAACGTGGTCCCAGGTATGGTCCTTCCCGGGCCTCGTGGATCTTATCGATCCGCGAACGTGCATCGTACGGCTCCGGGTTCTTCTTCTTGTCAATAGGGGATGGGCTGCGTGAACGACGCGGGCCTCCTTCACCATGGTGACTGCTTGGTGGTAATGGAGGTGGCGGTGGGTTAGCCTTCTTGCTGTTACCCTCCTGCGACGCCTCATGTCTACCACGGTTGCTTGCCAGACGCGGATGGTCATGGCGTGACCTGCTCCTATGTCCTTGGTTGCGCTCTCCGTCATGACGGGTCTACTTCGCGTTGTCGCGGATGACAATGTCGCACTGATTTGGTAGGGGCATATCCATACGATGGTGAGCCTTGTGATCTTCGCGATGTTGAGGGGACCGGGGCGGTGGCGATGGGCTACGAGGTCGGGCCTTTTCTTCGTGGTCGGAGGATATGGGGATAGCATCCTTCCTATTGCGCGCATCCCTCCGTATTTGTTCTGATGAAACCGTCTGGGACCCGACATCAAGAGGAGATCTGTCCCTTGGCGGCTTATACTGGCTAGACTGGCAAAGCGCAGGGTCAGACTCAAGCCTCTGAGAGGTGGCCTTTTCCTGCTGCTTCACCGCCTTGGAAACTAGGTCATGGACTTGTTCCACTGCCTCGGGCGATCTATCCTGCTCAAGAAGAGTCTTGGCGATGGCGAGTTTAAGGAGTGGGGTGGGCATCACCTGCTTGCCTTCACTGTCAATGTATGGTTTGGCCTGTGCCGGCTTTGAGGGAGCCCATCCTAGGTTTCGCCTTACACCAGGATCGTTGATGACGCGAGCTGGAGCTTTCTTGGCCTTCTGCTGCTGCAAAAGAGTCTTGTACTCGGCCTCCATTGCTCTAGCTTTCTCTATGGACTTCTGCGTGTTGACAAAATCTCGATTTAGCTTAGCTCCTTGCTCCGCGATGGCCTGCGCTTCCTCCAACAGCTGCTGGCGCTTCTCGTCATGCTGAGTCACGTTCTGGATATAAGCTACGGTCAGTGGTTCAACGATGAGAATGCCGTACATCACTCTATAAGCTGGAGTAACGTGGGCTGCTACAGACGTAGATGTCGGAGGCGTCAAGTTTGCGGTGTTGTTGTTGCTCGGGCCGGTGCCGAGTTCCTGCGATTGCTGCACTGGGTTAGGCGGAGGAGGCATGACCTTTGCGCGATCATCGTTAGCAGCAATAAGTGGCCCCTTCCCCTTCTCCAGCACTGTAGGCGGAGCTCGTACGGGTTAACCTTCATCCATTGCCGTCCCAATGGTGATGAACACCCCTCGAGACGTGAAGGCGTTGCTGGCTTGGTCGTCGCGCATGTACTCCAACTCCATCTCCTGCATGGCGGAGTCTAGCTCTTCTGGACTGAAATCTATCTCCTCTGAATATGCACTGAAGTCAGCATAAAGCGCGTCAATAACAGAGTCAGAGGGTGCCAGGACTTCCTCGATGACAGGCGGTGGAGGTGCAGCAACAGCATCCGATGACTAGAGGTGGCGGCGCAGCTGCGACGATGGCGGCCAGAGCGGTGGTGGAGGCGGCTGAATCAGAGGATCTCCGTCAATGAGTGCAAGCATTGTCTAGGATGTCGTGTCAGCCTCCGCATAGTTGTTGACGGTGCACACCATTCCTTCGAGGGTAAGGCGTCCCGACGCTTGCTGCCGTATTAGAGAATGCCGGAGAAGCGTGCCACGGTCCAGTCCTTCCACGAAGTGATATATAGCATTATCATCGGGGTAGTGAGCTAGATCGTCTCATATACGGAGCCACCTAGCAAGGTAATCGCGGGGGTTTTTGCCCTCTCTCTGAACGCAATGCGCCAGGTCGAAGATGGTAACCATGCCGATGAACTTGGATCTCTGCTGTCCAGACACACGGGCGAAGCCGGCGGACTTGCAGCGATCTTGCACCTTTATATCCTGCACAGGGGCGGTTTGGGTGGGCCTTGAATTTTACCGATCTTTGCCGGCAAACTCCGAAGAGAGATCCTACATCGATCCTTCTGCAAATGTATCCTGCCCGTAGGCGGTCCATGCGGGCCTTGATGCTCCTCCGACTCCCAGGGAACTAGTGCCCGAGTCGGTTTCGCCGATGAAGAGGTGGATGTCTCTGATAGGAACGACCGATCACCGCAAAGATCTTGGTCCTCGCCGGGATCCAGAACTCGTCAGGAGGGACGATCGGAACGTTGCCGGAGAAGAGAACGCGACTGATGGCTATAGTTTTGCCGATTCCCGCGAAGATCTTGGTCCTCGCCCGCTGAAGAGCCTGAAGCGCCTCTTGCCCCACGGCGAGCGCCAACTGTCGTGGTATTGCCGACGAGTACGCCATGGAGGGGTCCTCACAGTGCGTGTTTAGAGACATGGGGGGAGGCGGACGGTTGAAGGTTACGAGGTAACACAGCTTACCCAGGTTCAGATCCCACAATGGTGGCAAAATCCTACTCCAGCTATAAACCACTATAAGGGAAATACGCCGAGTTACAGGGATTGGTTCGCTGTGCGAGGTGTGTGCTAATTGCTACTGGATTTTCTGAGATTGTCTGAGATTGTGTCCTAAAGGCTCCCCTAGGATCGACTTATATAGTCGCCAGGTCCTAGGCTTATAGGGAAAAGTCCTAGCCGGACAGGTTACAGAGTCCTACACCGTCTATTACTAGTCTTGTGTATCTTGCACTCCAAGGCTCCGGGTATGTCGGTGACTCCAACCGTAGCCTTCCTTTATCCGACATGGGACTCCCTTCTGGATCCATCTAACTAGGTCGCCTAGCAGGCCATGGGCCATGCTACCAACTCTGGGCCACCCGGGTTATCTAGATAGGAGACATGCTATGAGGATACCCATATAGCATATACCCAACAACCACCTTATAACAGTAATGGCCACAACCATAACGGTCATCACCATGGCAGTCAGAAACACAATGGGCATAAGCACCACAATGGAAAGGATCTCAGTGAAGTGACATGCTTTAAGTGCAACGAGACAGGGCACTATGCAACTACTTGCCCCGAGAAAAAGAATGGGAATGGCAATGGGAATGGGAATGGACACAACCATGGTAATGGAAACGGGAAGAAGCCAAATCTGTTTGTCAAAACCATAGTGAATCATGTCTCCATGGAGGATGCTTGTGACGCACCGGACTCCGTGATTGGTAAGTTCAAGCTCAATTCCATTCCCGCAGTTGTTCTTTTTGATACTGGTGCATTGCATTGATTCATATCAAGGGTATTTGTGGATAGAGGGAAGATACCTACAAAGACTATAAATTCTCCTCTAAGGGTAAGTTCTCCTGGAGGAGAAATAGTGGCAAACTCCGGTTGTCGGGGGTTAGAATTAAGGATTGGGACACACATCTCCCCCACAAGTCTAGTAGTTCTGGAGTCACAAGGATTAGACATAATCTTGGACATGAATTGGATGACCGAATATGAAGGAGTCATAGATTGTGCCAAAAGGACTGTCATGCTCACAACACCGGAAGGGAAGAGGATTCGTATCAAGTCCAATTTTGCACTTACGGAAGTTCTGTTGAATTATATTAAGGTGGTTAGCTTGGAGGATGTACCCATTGTGAAGGAATATCCAGATGTCTTTCCGGAAAAGTTACCCGGGATGCCTCCCGACCGTGATATTAATTTTTTCATTGACTTGATGGCAGGCACGGGGCCGATAGCCAAGAGACCATACGAGATGGATGTGGACGAGTTTAAGGAACCCAAGAAACTTCTTAGGGAACAATTGGTTAAGGGATTTATCCAACCTAACGCATCATCTTAGGGAGCGCCTCTCCAATTCGTGGAAAAGAAGGATAAAACCAAGAGGTTAGTTGTGGACTAACGCTCGTTGAATTAAGTGACAATCAAGAACAAGTACCCTCTGCCTAACATCAATGACCTGTTCGATCAGTTAAAGGGAGCCAGTGTGTTCTCAAAGATCGATCTGCGATCAGATTACTTTCAGCTAAAGATTCGAGAATAGGATGTGCCCAAAATAGCCTTCACCACAAGATTTGGGTTGTATGAATACACCGTGATGTCATTTGGTCTAACCAATGCCCCGGCATACTTCATGACCATGATGAACAAGGTGTTCATGGAATATTTGGACAAGTTTATCGTGGAATTCATATATGATATACTTATATACTCCAAGGATGAGAAGGAACATGAGAAGCATCTGCGCCTAATTATGGAGAAGCTAAGGGGACACAAGGTGTATGCCAAGTTCAGCAAGTGCGAGTTCTGGTTAAAAGAAGTGGGTTTCCTTGGTCATGCTGTGTCGGCAAAAGGAGTTGTCGTAGACCCTAGTAAGGTAGCTTCTGTAACTGAGTGGGAGTCGCCCAAGAATGTGGGAGATATTAGGAGTTTCTTGGGCCTAGCAGGATATTACCGGAGATTCATTGAAAACTTTCCAAAATAGCAAAACCCATGACAAAACTGTTGAAGAAGGAAAATAAATTCATATGGACAGAGGCATGTGAAGCAAGCTTTCAAGAGTTGAAGAAACGCCTCGTAACGGCACCAGTTCTATGTCTGCCTGATATCCAAAAGGATTTCCAAGTCTATTGTGACGCTTCTCGGCAAGGACGTGGAAGTGTAATGTTACATGATGGTAAGGTAGTATCCTACGCCTCTCAACAAATTAAGAACCACGAACACAACTACCCCACACATGATTTGGAACTTGCATCTATGGTACATGCACTCAATGTATGGATACACTACCTCATGGGCAAAGATTGTGATGTGTTCACGGATCATAAGAGTTTGAAGTACATCTTCACCCAAAAGGAGTTGAATATGAGGCAAAGAAGATGGCTTGAACTGATTAAGGATTATGACTTGGATTTACAGTACCACCCCAGAAAGGCTAATGTAGTAGCTGATGCCTTAAGTCGTAAAGTTTATGTGAATGGACATACCGCAGGGGGACTCCTAGAGGATTTATGCAAGCAGTTTAAAGATCTTAGGCTAGAAATAGTTCCGAAAGGACACGTAGATACTATGGAAATAGTTCCTACTCTTCAAGAGAGAATCAAGCAAGCACAAAATGGAGATAAAGAGTTGGAGGAAATAAGATTCAAAATAAGTGAATGGAAGGCAAAAGATTTCAGTCTGGATGAACAAGGAACCCTTTGGTACGGAAAGCATTTGTGCGTTCCCAATGACTCCGATATCAAAAATTTGATTTTACAAGAGGCTCACGATTCACCATACTCAATTCATCCGGGTAACACAAAAATGTACATGGATGTGAAGGATAGATTCTGGTGGAACAATTTGAAAAGGGAAATTGCTGAGTATATTTCCCTGTGTGATGTATGCAATAGGGAAACCGCTAAGACATACAGTTCCCCTAGATGAGGTTCAATTGGAGAATGACCTTACAGATGAGGAAAAACCCATCAAAACATTGGAAACAGTCGAAAGGATTACCCGTACCAAGACTATCAGATTCTGCAAAGTCCAATGGAACCACCATTCCGAGGAAGAAGCCATGTGGGAACATGAAAATGATTTGAAGGCAGAACACCCACAGATATTTGCTAGCCAACCCGAATCTCGGGGACGAGATTCTTCTTAAGGGGGGTAGGTTTGTAACATCCTATATTTTATATTAAGGTGTTACTAGAAGCATGCATCATCCTTGCATCCTACAAGTTAAATTTACATCAAAAACCCTATCACCAAACCCTACCAAAACCCTATTAAAAATTCCTGTCTATGAGCAAGAAGGGTGCTACCTTGCTTGACCTTCCTAAATCTTTGTAAAAATAATATTTTCTGGTTCTATAATGACCACCTTATTATTACGAAAATTTAGAAACTGGTTTCACCAGTTTTGGGCTTGTTATGCAAAAGTTATTAAAGATTTAGTAAAACAGAAAAATGGAAAATGAAAAAGAATAACAAAAAAAACAACTAACCTAAGCAGACCAGCTAGGCCAGCCCGCAACCTATCTACCGCCGCTCCTGGCAGCAAGCGCCGCGTGGGCTGGCCCGCCCCTTCCAGCCATCTCGCAGCCCACGCAGCGCGCAGCCGCTGACGCGGGAGCCCCACCCGTCGTCGTCCTTGCAAAGACCGTGACGAACACGCCCCCCCTCTGCCGCGAACGACGATCAGATAAACCCGAATCCCAACTGTTTTCGGCCACCCCCTCCTCCAAGTCTCTGGACTATAAAGGCCTGACCCCCTCTCGTCGTTTCCCCCTTGAAAAACCCTAGCTAAATACGTCGAATCGCTGCCGATTTCGAGCCGCCATTGTTGCCGCCGAAGCTCGGAGCTCACGGTTGAGAACCACCCCCGTCGCCCCTTGCCCCTTTATCAACTACCATGCTACCCCGTGCAACACCTCCTCGCCCCTTTCCTTCCTTTCCTTCCCTTGTACGACACGTCATCGGGAATTGCTGGCCGACGCGTCGCCGGAGCTCGCGGACGCTAGCGGAGGTTTGCATCGGGAGGAGGAGGATGACATTGTCTATGCAAGGAGGACCACGAGGAGCTGCTACATCTCGTCGACCACACTATCGCCCTGGGAACACGCCAGGACGCTGCTGCCCGTCACCACCGACGCCACCACCGCCCGTCACCGCCGTCATTGCCCTGTAAGTCGCCATCGTCTCCCCGTCCGTTAGATCGAGAACCGGCGGTTTAGGTTAGACGATCTTAAGAGAAGGGGTACCGAAGAATCGCGTGGTGCCGCGTGGAACGCTCGCGTCAGCGCCGCGTCACCTAGTCGGGCCAACCAGGAGCTGTCACTTGTCGCGGATCTGTTAGGGTTAGTTTTGAAATTGGCAGATTATGTTTAAATCTTGCGAAATTCATAGAAATTCAACCACTTGGCCAAAAATCGCATATAACATACCATTGGATTCCCAAAATTGTGTAGAACACGGATATGAAATAATTTTGTGTTTTTGCAGTAGTATTTTCTGTGTAGGATTTAATCTCTAGTTTGGAGTATTTAATTCATAGAAAAATAATTAGAACTCCGTTTTTGTTGATTCTTGTTATGTTGGCTTTGTTTTTACAATGCCTACTGAATAAAATTTTAAAATATTGGTTAGGATCTTTAGATATGATTTGGGGATGATTAGATGGTTGGATCTCCTTATGATCCTATAAATTAAAGTAATTATTCAAATTGATTAAAATCTATTGGAAATTCACACTAACAACATCCCCAACACATTAGCAACCCAAGAAGGATACCTTGGTCAAATTAGAACACAATATTGCATATTACCATGTTGCATGCATGCATATTATTTCCGTAGCATTATTTTGTGCAAGTTGTGATTAGATCCTTGTTTGTGTTTCGTTAGATTGTTTGGAGTGCGCTGAGGAGTACTATTGTGTAGAGTGCTGCTCGGATCAAGCCAAGTTACACCACTTGTTCATATTTTTGTCCTAGATTTATTCTATGCATGTGATCCTCAAAATTCTGTAGTATGCATGTGAAGGATGTTCTAGTAGAATTTTCTTATTATTATTTTGCAAGTGCGATGATTTTTGTAGTATGCCATGTGTAGCTCTATACTTAGGGTTTTTCCCTTCCTAATAGGTTCCCCTATTTTTGCTAAGTACTACTTGCTATTCTATATATATAAAGTACCGTTGGGGGGTTCAAAAGACAATGAATTTTTCTAAGTGTAAAGGCTCTCTTGAGCAATCTTTTCTTCTCAAATCCACTTCAAAATAAAAACTAATTTTTCTTCTGGGCGGAATGGTTGTCGGGACAACGAGTGAGATTTTGGTGGAGGAAGGCCGCCTAGGAATCAAAGAAGTCGGCCATGTTTCAGAATTCATAAGCTTCCTGTGTAACCACAATACATATGGGCTCTGTCTTGGCCTAGTACTTAGTGGGAAACCCCACCGGGGTACCAACATTTGGAGGTTCTTGGCACGGTTGGATCCAATTGGTAGAGGGGCTACTAAGGGAAAGCCTCACCATGGTCTTGTCGGTAAAAGGACTTGATCGTGGATTGTGGGTAAAGTGCACAAACTCTCTAGAGTATTGCAATCTCATCGATCAGTCGTGTTCACGGAAACATAACAACATTGAGTATCTGAAGGATCTTTCTCTCTCTCCTTCTAAACTTAAAGTTTTCTAAAAACCCAAGGCGTGAGTCATATCGCTATTGGGTGGGTTTTGGGAACTTGGTGAGTAATGTCCAAGTGTTAGGTTGTTTGGACACTTGGTGAGTAATATCCTCGTGTGTCGTTCGACCATATATTACTTAATCGAATGTTTACAAAGTAGGGAAATTATCTCTCCTTTTCCATACTTAAGAAAATTAGCTTTGAGCAAATAAACTCCATAGCCTAAACTAGCCTTTCATGTAGAGTTAGTCTTTTTCTTTCCTTGGTGTAATTTTCCAATACATTCAAAGTATTGACCCAACTTGTTGGCTGCACGTCTTATGTGCAGAATCCGAAGATTGAAAGGTGCGTAGGGATCGCGAGTATACACTCAACAAGCCTGGGGCGTTGATGGACTCAAGCTATTTTATGTTTCCTCTGTTATTTGAGCTAGCTTAAT
The DNA here is from genome assembly GCA_910589765.1 of Avena atlantica. NCBI lineage: Eukaryota > Viridiplantae > Streptophyta > Magnoliopsida > Poales > Poaceae > Avena > Avena atlantica. The sequence goes on along the minus strand of OU342733.1, from coordinate 104,746,506 downwards.
GCTAAGAATTTTTTTAATTTCATACTCTAGATTCCTCGTGTAATAATGACTTTGTGTTTTACATGATATTCATCGACTGTGAGTTCTAGCTTATGATCTAGGGACTAGCATGTAAATCACAGGGACCTAGGATCTTTATTGATCCAAGGTCACAACAAGGAATCCCATGTGTAATGTACAACGGGGTCATATGAGGGCGCTTCCTCCTGATAGTGCACATGGAAGCTAAGAGATCGCAGCTTGTCATCCATCTCCTCCTTGGAGCGTGACAAAGGTCCCTGAGAAATACTGAACAAAGTGGTTTGGGGGAGAGGGATCTCTCTCTGATGGCTGGAAGATGAATGTTTCTTATCTTTCCATGTTGAGATCTACGGTTATCATCATTGGTTATTCCATGGTAGAGCTCCAACAAATCAGCGGGTTGAGCTGGAATCTTCTTTGCTGACCCAGCTGTACCAAGTCCCAGATCCTCACAAAATTTCTTCAATATCATATGGTAAGCCTTGCCATAAATTTTGAAAGAAACATCTGGATTGAACATGCTGTTAGTAAAGGAGAAGCTCTCCACAAATGTTTTAGTAAGAGTAACATATTGCATGCTCTCATCCTGCATAAGGCTTGATAGTACAGCCCTTCGAACCAAGGTCATAAAATCATCAAGAATCCCAGCAGCCCACAAGAAGGTTTGGCAAGGAAAGGCGGAGGGGTGTGCATCCCCCTCATCTCCCTCGTCGCCGAATCGTAGAGTGATGAGATCCTCATTGTATGAGGGCCTAGAACAGGAGGATGATCTTGAGGGCTTTTCCTTTCTAGGTGCATCACTCTCAAATATCTCTCCAAATGTGTTGTTGTCCATGACCACTCTTTTCTGAAATTTTAGACAAACATCAAACCAAGTGATTTCCAAATTGATAAATGAAGAGAAACTACTATAGGAACTTGCTAGAGGGCTACACATGCATAAAATGAAATTTCTAAGCATAGAACAAGCATGCAAGCTCACACAACCTGTCACCTATAGCAGCAAAATACTCAAGATACAATCTACCAATCACAAATATAATTGGGCAAGTGGAGGAGGCACATACCGAGGAGCAATCCCTGCAGAAATCAGCAGAAAAGATGGGCTGAGCAAGGAGATCAAAAATCGCGAGCAAGAACAACAAGAACTCGAGGTTGAGAAAGTTTTCTGGTGTTTTTCGGGAGAGAGAAAGAAGATGGCTGGGAGGAGGCACCTTGAAGGGGCCCAGGTGGGCCACTCCCCCTAGGAGCCACCCATAGGCAGACCGCGCCTACCTAGGGTGGCCCCCTGGGTGAGACCAGGTGTCCCTCTGCCCCTTTTTTTGAGGAAAAATTTATTTTGAATTTTCTGGGATTTTTTGGGAAACTTTATTTTTGGCAATTTTTAGGGTATGAAAATTGATTTTCTCGCAGAACCAGTTTTTTTTAGAAGAAGCAAAAGAAAACCAAAAACCAAACTACAGAAGTTCTAAGACACTCTAACAAGAAAACAACTAAGAAAACGAAAGCTAGCAAAAGAAAAGGAAAATACTAGGAAGGAGAAAATTAAAAGAAAGCAAGTATAACCATAGTGAAAACATTATTTTGTTCATTAAAATCCTTTTGTTAACAAGGTTTATCAAGTCTTGTTACCAAAACAATCTTATATGAAACAAAACTTTGGATTCCACAAGATGATTATGTTATCTCATACTTGATAGCAATGGTCCCAATCATAATAGTTTCAAATATTTCTTGTGGAATGGGACAATAAATTTGTCCAACCTTGATGCTCTCAATATTTTCAATGGAATTCAGGCAATAGCTTTTAGCAACCTTCTTGGGGAAATAAACAATATGCTCTTTATGATTAATATTTAATGTTACTTTCCCTTGATTACAATTGATAACAACACCTGCAGTATTAAGAAAAGGTCTCTCAAGAATAATAGACATATTATCATCTTCAGGCATTTCAAGCACAACAAAATCAGTCAGAACCAAGCAATTATGAGCCACTTGCATAGGAACATCCTCACATATACCAACAGGAATAGTAGTTGACTTGTCAGCCATTTGCAAAGATATATCAGTTGGTATCAACTTTTCTAGATGGAGTCTCTTGTAGAGAGAAAAAGGCATAACACTAACTCCGGCTCCCAAATCACATAAACCAGTTCTAACATAATTATTCTTAATAGAGCAAGGAATAGTTGGTATACCTGGATCACCAAGTTTCTTTGGAACCTTACCATTGAAAGAGTAATTAGCAAGCAAAGTAGAAATATCCTCATTAGGAATGTTCCTTTTATTATAGAGAATGTCCTTCATATACTTTGAATAAGGAGGCAACTCAATAGCATCAGTCAAAGGAATTTGCAAAAATAAAGGTTTCAGCCACTCACAAAACTTGTTGTAGTGTTCTTCCTCCTTTGACTTGTGTTTCTTACCTGGAAAAGGCAAAGGTTTCTGCACCCAAGGTTTTCTCTCACTACCCTGTTTCTTAGCAATAAAATCTTCCTTTGTGTACCTAGTGTTGTTATTGTTCTTCTTAGGTTCTTCCTCACTATCCTCATTATGAGGAGCATCATTTTTATCATTACCACTCTCAGTTTCAACATCAGAGACAGATATACTATTATGATCTATAGCAGGTTCAAGTGGTTCCTCAACTATTCTATGTTTCTTTTTCTTCCTCTTACGAGGACTAATACTATCTTCACCTTTATGAGAGTCCTGCTCAATTATTTTAGGGTGTCCTTCAGGATATATAGGATCTTGAGTAGCTATACCACTCCTAGTTCTAATTCCATAATCATGTTTATCTCCTAAGGCATTAACTAGCATATCCTTTTGTACCTTAGCAAGTTGATTTTGGACCATTTGAAAGTGTTTACAAAGAATTTTAATATCATTAGAATTTTTTTCCAGAATATTTTTTTACATTAATAGGTCTAGAATTTTCCAATAAATGATTCTGAACTTGTCTATTAAAGTTACCTTGCTTAACAATAAAAATGTCAAGTTCCTCTAAGCATTAATCAGGAGGCTTCCCATAGGGAATATCACCTTCATCAAAGTGTTGGAGAGAGTGTACCTCAATAGTAGATGAGTGGGGAATTGGCTTACATAATTCTTCTATAGGAGGTAGATTCTTCACATCTTCAGCTCTAATACCTTTCTCCTTAAGACATTTCATAGCTTCCTTCATCACTTCATCATTTAATGCAATAACTACCCTCTTCTTTGGTGTTGGTGTTAGAACTGGTTCAGGCACAACTGGTACAGGAGTAATAGGCTCAGGTGTATTTAGCTCAGTTAAAGTCCAATCATCATAATTCTTCATTATATTATCCGTTAATTCTTCAGCATCTGTAGGAGTTATTTTCATGAAAACACAATCATCAAAGCTATCTAGGTATGTCCTAGAATCATTAGTTAATCTATTATAATAAATATAAAGAAGCTCATTTTTACGTAATGGACATCCAGGATGTGCATGAATCAAGGTAGAGAACCTTGTCCATGATTCACGCAGTTTCTCTTGTTCTCCCTATTTAAAATCAAAAAGTCTATACAAAGCAGCATGTCTAGCACTGGGAGGAAATATTTATGGAAGAAAGAATCAATCAAGCAATCAAGGCTATCAATGGAACCAGGAGGTAATCTATTAAACCAAGCCCTAACTTCTCCTTTTAGTGAAAAAGGGAAGATCTTAGTAACAACGTACTTGCGCATTTTAAAATCATCAAAGAACAAAGCACTCATAGTAGAAAGCTCATTCATATGAGCCAGAGCACTCTCAGTTTCAGTCCCACAGAAAGGTTCTTTCTCAACAATATATAAATAGGATAAATGAATAGAGAAATCATAATATTTATCTTTAATATCTATGGGAGAGGTGGCAAACATAGGATCAGAGGACAACTTAGGAATAATGGTGCGTCTAGCAAGGAGACTCTTAATAGCACTAGTACCATGTGTGTTTCGGCACTCTTCAACAAATTCACCAGTGAACTCAATGTAACCATCATTAATATCATAACTCTCTCTAGACTCAGGTGAGCTAACAAGTGTAACAGTATCTTCACTAGGAGTTTCGGTATTTCCTAGACTAGCCATAGTAGCATCTAGAAAAGAACCTAATGAACCACTGTCATCAAGCATAGTAGAAATAACATCATGAGCATCAAAAGCAGTTTTAGATTCAGCAGTAGTAGCAGTGTGTGTAGCATGGGTATGTGGTGGTGGTGTGACAAGCTTACTTATAACACACGGTGAATAAAGAGAAACATAGGTGTTTAGGACTGTATCTCTTCTTGTAGTCGATGGTAAAATAGGGAACTTTCCATCACGAGATTACCCATAATGAAAGGAGTAGCAATGAACAATAATAGATCCAAGTGAACTTACAAATAAATCTATGCTCCCCGCCAACGACGCCAGAAAATAGTCTTGATGACCCACAAGTGTAGGGGATCGCAACAGTCTTCGCGGGTAGTATTACCCAATTTATTGATTTGACACAAGGCTAGCCAAAGACTACTTGCAAGCCTTAACAACTGAGTTGTCAATTCAGCTACACCTGGAAATAGTTCTTGCTCACAGGAGTTTATCAGTAGCAACAGTTTGGTAGTAGCAACAACAAAGCAACAGCAGCATCAAAACATGAGCAATAGTAAGAGGAACGGTAACAGTAGGATTCGAGTGCGGTAGGCATAGGGATGGATGGAAGGGCGTTTCATGGACGAGTCTAAACATGTAACTTCAAGATATAGGGCATTGCATATAAATAATAACAAGCAGCTTGTCATCCATCTCCTCCTTGGAGCGTGACAAAGGTCCCTGAGAAATACTGAACAAAGTGGTTTGGGGGAGAGGGATCTCTCTCTGATGGCTAGAAGCTGAATGTTTCTTATCTTTCCATGTTGAGATCTACGGTTATCATCATTGGTTATTCCATGGTAGAGCTCCAACAAATCAGCGGGTTCAGCTGGAATCTTCTTTGCTGACCCAGCTGTACCAAGTCCCAGATCCTCACAAAATTTCTTCAATATCATATGGTAAGCCTTGCCATAAATTTTGAAAGAAACATCTGGATTGAACATGCTGTTAGTAAATGAGAAGCTCTCCACAAATGTTTTAGTAAGAGTAACATATTGCATGCTCTCATCCTGCATAAGGCTTGATAGTACAGCCCTTCGAACCAAGGTCATAAAATCATCAAGAATCCCAGCAGCCCACAAGAAGGTTTGGCAAGGAAAGGCGGAGGGGTGTGCATCCCCCTCATCTCCCTCGTCGCCGAATCACAGAGTGATGAGATCCTCATTGTATGAGGGCCTAGCACAGGAGGATGATCTTGAGGGCTTTTCCATTCTAGGTGCATCACTCTCAAATATCTCTCCAAATGTGTTGTTGTCCATGACCACTCTTTTCTGAAATTTTAGACAAACATCAAACCAAGTGATTTCCAAATTGATAAATGAAGAGAAACTACTATAGGAACTTGCTAGAGGGCTACACATGCATAAAATGAAATTTCTAAGCATAGAACAAGCATGCAAGCTCACACAACCTGTCACCTATAGCAGCAAAATACTCAAGATACAATCTACCAATCACAAATATAATTGGGCAAGTGGAGGAGGCACATACCGAGGAGCAATCCCTGCAGAAATCAGCAGAAAAGATGGGCTGAGCAAGGAGATCAAAAATCGCGAGCAAGAACAACAAATAATTAACACTTCATGAACACATGTGATCCTCACATCACAGTCATCCCCTCCGGTTGTCCCAATTATTGTCACTTCGGGGCCTTTGTATCCGGACAATGATATGTGTACACAACTTGCAGTAAGATCAAAAACAATACTATCATAATGATTCAATAATAGGTTTAGATCTGAGATCATGGAACTCGGGCCCTAGTGACAAGCATTAAGCACAACAAGTTGCAACAAAGTCAAATAGCACTAATAGAGATAATAGGCACTATGCCCTCCTAATCTTATTCGATTACAAGATAGAACTCATCCAATCCCTACCATCCCCGTAGCCTACATCGGGGTATTACTCACTCATGTATGGGGGAAACATTGATGGTTGATGGAGAGTTGGTGATGACGATGGTGATGATCCTCTCCAAATTCCCCGTCCAGGCAGGGTGCCATAACGAAGTTTCTGGATCTGAATCTTGGTTTCTGATGGTGGCGGTGGAGCGGAACTCTTTCTGGAAAAACGTCGAACCCCCTTGGTTTTTAGGTCAAGGGGCAACTTATAGGCACAGAGGGAGCCCGAGAGGGTTCCTGGGGTGGACGAACCCCCCTAGGCGCGGGAATCATTATGAGTGGTCCTATCGATCCCAACTGAGTTTCAACGTCCGGTCTATCTTCAAGACCGATATGCCGGAGGAGTGGGCATGGGGACTAAAGCCCTTCACTCGCGGGAATCCCCCTCCTCAGGTAAATTTACGCATTGATGTTTGCTTTCGAGTTGCACTCGTGATTGTTCCTTTGCTAATCCTTCCATGTTTCTTCTCTCGCAGAGGTTTACCGAGCAAAAGACTGAGGATGCCGAGGTTCTGGCTCTTCCATGGACCGCAGATCGCAATACTCCAGACACTGGAGAACCTGACTCGGAGGAGTTTCTCCCTAAGTCAGATGTCGCTCTGGTTCGTGTCCGAGGCAAGACCTTGGCTCATGCGGATGAAGGTGACTCGGACGACGTCCAAATTCTTGAGGTAGTTGTCGTGGTGCCTATCTCTTACGCATTTCCGGCTCCTTCTTTCCCAGCTAATCCGGTTGGTCAGGTGCACGATGCCGAACCTCTCGCTTCTCAAGCTCCTGCTCCTTCGAAGAAGCGCACCGCTTCGGCAGATCCCTCCGGTGCTGCCCCCAAGAACCGAGTGAAGAAGTCTTCACAGCATATCCCGAGGCGTAAGACCATTCCTGCGGTTACTGGGTGAGTTTATTTTCATTTGTATTTCTTGTTTTTCTCTTTCTGCCTATTGACTCAACTTTTTATCTTTCGCAGAGATCCTCTCTCTGTGAAGCCAAGCGGTCCGAGTATAACAAGCCATGCTACTCGTCAACCTTCTCCTCCGCCTCCGGAAGATACTCGGTCTCCCAGTCCCTCTCGTGTCGACTCTCCTCCAGCGCCGACCCATACATCACCTTAGCAAGATGCACCCACTGCTCCCACCGTTAATGCCGACATAACGCCGCCACCAGATCATCCTTTTGAACCTGTTCCCCTCTTCAGACCGCCGAGGTTTTCCCCAACGACCCTTTGATCACCACGATCCCAGCTTCTACTCCTGCTCTAGACGAAGATATCACCATCTCGGCCCCCTTGGAAACCATAGTTCCTCCTGCCCCTCAGGACGTGATTCCTAGTGCCGAGGTTGCTTCCCCTGCCGAAATCTCTCCTAAAAGTAGGAAGGTTGTTGTTACCAAACATTCAACATCTCAAAAGGGGTCGGCTAGCTCTTCTCATCCCAACATAGCTGATGCACTTCTCAAGGGGGCTTCTTCTGCTAAGCCTGGTGTCACCCCGGCCGCCGACACTCAACTTACTATTCACAAGAGTCCGGCGATGGCGGTAGTCACACAACGGTCCCGAGGTAAAGTGTTGACCCGCACTGAGAGCGGAAACAACCTCGGCTCTTTGGTGGAGTATGCCAATAACTAGAATGTCGCCGATCAACTTGAATGCAATCCGAGTAGCCAACCATTTCAGCTTTCCGACATCAGCAGTCGCTTGCATATGGCTGCTAAGATTGTTCTTGATAGTGACAAGATGAACAAGGTAAGTGCTTTCGTTGATACTTTGTCTGTTATTCAAGTGGTACTATATATGCACCAGTCCCCGAAGCTTGCAACCGGATAACTTGTTGTTCGTTTGGAAGCTTTATCAGGCTTCAATTGCATTTCTTGCTAACTTAACCCTTTTGCGATTCGGATTAACCGTGGTCCATGCATATCCGAGTCAAGTTTTATTTGATTCAGATCTGCCTGAACTTTGAGTATCCAGCCACCCAGATCCGAGTCAAGTTTTACTTGATTCAGATATGTTTTAGCTTTAAATATCCATCCACCTAGATCCGGGTCATGTTTTGCTTGATTCACATATATTTTAGCTTTGAATATCCAACCACCTAGATCTGAGTCAAGTTTTACTTGATTCAGATATGTTTTAGCTTTAAATATCCAGCCACCTAGATCCGGGTCAAGTTTTGCTTGATTCAGATATATTTTATCTTTGAATATCCAGCCACCTAGATCCGAGTCAAGTTTTGCTTGATTCGGATCTATTTTAGATTTGAATATCCAGTCTTTTAACCTCTCATTATGTCTAGGTTGCCCATGATCGGCGGACGACCGAATTTCAAAGGTTGCTCTTTTCCCACAAGAAACTGCAAGAAAAATATGAGAAGGTTGTTCCTCTGGTGAAAAAGAATGGTAATCTAACTAATCCGTGTATTGTTCCTTAAGTTCGTAATACTTTTGGCTTGTTGTGCTAATTAACTCCTCGTTGGCGTGCAGCTAGTATCAACAATCTGAATACCCGCCTTACCAAGATGGTTGCCGCTCTTGAAGGTTGTTTCCTCTTTGGTTTTTAACCTATTAGTTCTTCTCCGAGATAAATACTGGGTCTCTTACAACCTTCCGGCTTTGGTATAGGCGAGCTACAAACACTTTCAGCATCGCATGAAGAATGCATACCTATGCCTGATATGATGCTGAATTTTTTAGATCAAGCTGCTGCTCATTCGACGCAACTCCAAGAGAAGGACGATGAGATAACTCGGTTACGCGCCGAGGTTGAGTCTCTCAAGCTTTCCTAGAAGTCTGAACTGGAAAAGGTTGATCAGGAATTTTCTGAAGAAAAGAATCGACTGAGCTTGCAGTTGCAGAAAGATAAAGAACTTCTTGAGGCTACCGAGCTAAAGAACCGGGCGATGAATGAGGAAATCACTCGTTTCTAGAAAAGTAGGGCCGATTTGTCCCTGAATCTCCAGAAAATGTTGAGTTACATTCATCGTAAGTTTCCGCCCGTTGCCAAGTTATTTTCTTATCTATCTTATTTTTAACTGATATGTTTTCCTTGCGTGTAGATCATTTTCCGGAAGCGAAACCAGTGAGCTCTAAGTCAGTGATTTCTGCTCGTCAGCGCCGAGGTGTCCCCGCTGACTCGAGTCCAGAATACTCGATGGAAGACTTCCTGATTGCCGTCGGTGCTGGTATTGGACCAATGAAGATTATGGGAAGAGATCTGGTGCAAGCAGCCATTCGGGCCTACCATGTTCTTTGGCCGAATACCTCTAGAATGCCTGATATTGATGAAGTTAAAGTGCTTGTGGAAAGGCTAATGGCATCTCAGACCCAATTAAATCTCTTGAGCGAATCTGCAGGGAGGGCTGGTGCTGATATGGCACTTACAGCCGTTTTTTCTTGGTACGAGGATATCTCACTCGATACTCTGATGAATTTGCGCACTGGCTCTTGTTGGGTTGAGGATCCAGAGTTCGTCGCTCGCTGCCAAGCTCGTGCCTTCCAGCTTATTGAGTATGCTGACATGCATAATTGGATCGAAGGGCCGAGTTTTCATCCCAATCTGGTGGATGATGTCGAAGCTGAAGATGCATCAGGTGATGACTCGTCTGATCAGGATGAATCGGAGGGTGATTCGGATAACTACCGTGATTCAAACGAGAACTCGGGCGATGATGGCGACACGCGATCGTCCTCTAAAGGGACTGAAAATTCTCGATCTCAAACTGATGTCCCTCAGCGGCCGGGGCTTGTCTCCGAGGTTACTATGGCTTCTTTCGAAGCCGAGGTAACTTCGGCTAGGGCAGCAACTACGTCGGAGCACCTAGTTCCTGAGGATACCCTTCTTAAGGAGACCGAGGTCCCTTCGCCAGCGTCCGAGATACCCATGCCTGATGATCTTGACAATGCTACTGCCCCTTAAGGGTTGTTTGGCCTCTTTTGGTATTTAGGCTTGAAAAACTTCAATTTGCTTTAAGTCCCCGGCATGTCGGGCGTATGATGTTTGTGAAACAATTGTCCGTCTTTTGTGTGTGGTGTGAACCTTTTTGCCTTGCGCCGCTGAGGCATTGGTGATGGTAACTATTGTCATTTCGTCTAAGTTAAGATATCTGTTTCATATCTTTGCCTTTCCCAACTTTAATTTCGTAAGGCCAGATTGTATTCTCCCATGTAATTGATCTTTGTCCGACATTTATCTTGCTTGCCCTTTGTAAACTTGGTTGTATAGTTGTTGTTTTCGCGATTTCTACTTGAAGTATAATGCTCCAACCTCATAGGTCGTCTTGTATCCCTTATGATACTTCGACTTGCTGAGGTCGTTACCTCTAGAAATCATAAATTATTTTCTCCTTTTTGTTCCTTTGTCGATCGAGGCATGCTTATGTTGCATCTTATGAATTACGGGCAGCAAATTGGGGTAGTACCCGAGTTTCTGCTGAAGCTATCGAGCTCTTATATGAATGGAAGAAATTAGTGGGTGGTGTAAGTCATCCCCGAGTTATCCCTTGAGTCGATGAAGGTTTATATTTGTTTAGATAATATCGAATAACACGAGACAGTCCCCGAGTTACAAACTGGGTTGCCGAAGTATAATTCATAGCTTAATCTAGAGAATACCACGGGGCAGTCCCCGAGTCATTGCTCGAGGTGCCGAGGTTTAATACATATTTCAAAACAAGAAACAATCATGGGGCAATCCCTGAGTCAATTCTCGAGGTACCGAGGTGTAATGCATAATACGAAATGAGGGATAACACGGTGTAGTCCCTGAGTCACTGCTCGAGGTGCCGAAATTTAATACATAATTCAAAATAGGAAATAACACGGTGCAGTCCCCAAGTCACTGCTCGAGGTGCCGATGTTTACTACATAGTCTTAAAAAATAGAAACAACATTGTGCAGTCCCCGAGTCGCTGCTCGAGGTGCCAAGGTTTAATACATGCTTGATACTCCAACTTGATGCATCGCATCACGACGTACAACATATGGCTTCTAAGTGTAGAATGGGCGAAGTAACGCTATGTTCCATGGTCTTTTTGATTCGTCTCCGGCCTTATTTGCTTTATTCTTCTCTGGTGGCTGAGCGTCGATTAGGTAATATGCATGATTGTGCAATGCTTTACTCACAATGAATGGTCCTTCCCATGGGGGTGAGAGTTTGTGCATGCTGGCTGTGCGCTGCACTAGCCGAACAACCAAGTCTCCTTCTTTAAAAACTCTTGGATTTACTTTTTTGCTATGGTATTGTCTGAGGTTTTTCTGATAAACAGCTGATCTTGATAATGCCAATTCCCTTGCTTCCTCTAGTAGATCCACATTGTCTTGCCGTGATACTTCGTTTACTTCGGCTGTTGTGTTTTGGATTACTCTTGGCGAGTCATGCATTTATGTCGGCAGGAAGCACATCTTCTGTCCCATATACTAGAAAGAACGGGGTATACCCTGTCGACCTGTTTGGGGTGGTCCTGAGGCTCCACGGTACTGCTGGAAGCTCCTCAATCCAGCATCCTGCCGACCTTTGCAGTGGCTCGATAAGCCGGGGTTTTATTCCTGACAATACCAGTCCATTTGATCTTTCTACTTTCCCGTTTGATGCTGGGTGAGCCACCGAGGCAACATCTAGTCTTATGTGTTTTTCTTGGCAGAATCTAGCAAAGGCTCCTTCAGCAAAATTTGTGCCATTATCCGTGATAACACTGTGTGGATATCCATATCTGAAGATAATATCTTTTAGAAATTTTACCGCTGTTGGTACATCACATTTTCTTATTGGTTTCACCTCGATTTTTTTTGTGAATTTGTCCACCATGACTAGAATGTGAGTCATTCCGCCTTGGGCTGGTTTGAACGGACCTACCATATCCAAGCACCATACAGAAAAAGGCCAAGTGATTGGTATCGTTTTTAACCCGGACGAGGGCAAATGTACCTTGCTGGCGTATGTCTGGCAACCATTGCATTTTTCCACTAATTCTTTTTCCTCCTTTAATGCCGTCGGCCAATAAAACCATGCCTAAATGCTTTGGCCACTAAAGCTCTGGATGAGACGTGATGCCCGCATTCTCCCTGATGTATATCCAGGAGTATTTCTTGTCCTTCTGCCGAGTCAACACATCTTTGTAGTACGTTCGTGACGCTTCTCTTATACAACTCATTGTTTATGATTGTGTAAGATTTTACTCTTCTTACTATTTTTCTAGCCAGTACTTCATTACTCGTCAAGATTGCCTCTTTAAGGAATGAGAATATGGGTTAAGCCCATATCAGCGTGATTTTCTTTGGGATAATTTCATTGTCGATTTTTTTATTTTTCGCCGACATAACAGCTTCGTATTTAGTCGCCGATGGTAAATTCCTATCAATCCCGTGCTAAAAGCTCGTCGCGACCGCGTGTATTTAGTCGCTTGTCTCTCCTCCACATTTCCCCTCCGTCGCCTCACCCTAGCACGCCCCCAGGCTGCTCGATTTTTCGCTACACTGCCACTGCTCCGACGACTTTCCCTGGCCGATTCCGGCAGCCCTCGCCTCCTCGAGCACACGGACGTGACCCCCAAGCCCTAGCGCATCTCCCAGTGGCATTAGCTCGCTCGCGCGCCCCCCAGAGCCTCGACAACGACGACACCAAGCGCCGCCACCGTCTGCTTTCTTCTCCGGCGACTCCTCTGGTAAGAACCTGACCGCCCCTCTCCTTCTCCTTCACGCACGCATCATCGCCACGTCCTTGCGCATCTAACTGTGTCTTCCGTTTGCTCCCTCGTGACCCGTAGCGCCGCCCTCGACGACGACAGCGTGTGACCGTCGTCAGACGCAACTCCGACGAGCAATTATCAGCAACCCTGTGCGCCCCTTCGTCAACCGCGAGCAGGTTGAGCATCCCCATGCCACGGCGATCACGGTGAGCCACCTCTCTACCTTCCTTGCCTCCTCTATCGCCAGCTCCGCCGCTAGCCGAGCGTCGCCGCCGCGCGCTGCCGCTGAGCGCCGCCAGAGTTTGGTCAGATCGTCCCCAGCCGTTAGATGCAGATCGTAGGGATACGATAGATGACTTAACGAACCGTTTTTGATCGATCTGCGCCGCACTATTCGCTTTAAATCCTGCGGTCCACGTTGCTGATCCGAGCGAAACGGTATGGGCGAATGAGAAGCAGCCACGTGTCTCTGTTCGTTTGAATTAAAACATATTTGATCTATTAGATGCTAGATTTTGTAAAATCTATAACTTTTAATCTACACGTCCAAATTTTGCAATTTTTATATCAATGGATTCAACAAGACAAGCCCTATCCAACCATGCACTTTTTTTTTAGAAAATTGCTTATGTTAAATTGTTTGTTTTTGCAGAAACTTATGTATGCATGTTTAGAATATAAAAATTGTTCTAAAATGATTTTGGGGATAAAATCTTTGGCAAATGGTTTGTTTTGAACCTACTGACCCTAGGAATCAATTGGTGGTTTCAAAAATGTATTTGGTGAAATAAAATATGAATCTTGGATTTAAACCATTTCTAGTCAAATAAAAATATAGTTTAATTATTAAAAATGGTTTTGGAAGAAAACCTTTGATAAATATTTTAGAAATAAACTCTCTGACCCTAAACACAAGGTTATATGGTTTTAAAACATATTTTGTGAAACCTATAGAATTTTGCCTTATTAAAAGCATTTCTTCACCACATAAAATAATGACTTGATCTAAAAATGGTTTATGAAGTAAAATCTTATACAAATGATTTTGCCACTTTATAAAATGACCATTGGGTGTTTTCAAATGTTTATGACCCATTAGAAACCACTTCTCCAAATAAAACAATCTTTAGCATGCTTGCATGCATTGTTTTGTTATTATTATTTTATGTGATGAATTACTTGAATGGTAGATTGAAATGTTGTTTGCTTGACTGAATTGTAGTGATTTGAAGTGTGTGAACATTGAAAAGATCAAGCAGTGAACTTATACTCTCTACCAACAAGGCTAGTGATTCTACATACTTTGTCCCATTATTTTCACTATGCATTAGTGATATTTCTAAGTAGGACTTGCATGGAATTTTGCTAAGTGTAAACTATGCCATGGGAAATCCTAGTAGATGAAACCTTAGTAGAATTATCCAAATTAAAGATTCCTACTACTATCATGCTTAGCTTAGCTAGTAGAAAACAAGGGTGGAATACATATTCATGCTATGGAAAATTTCTAAGTCCGAGGACTTGTGTTTTGTTTAATAAAACAACTAAGTGAATGAATCACCTGGGTGGAATGGAAGGAATGGTTTGTGTTGAGTGGTTCACAAGGACCATTTCTATGGTTTACCTTGTGTATCTCACTTGTGGATGGCCACCCACGAACAAAGAGATTTGAGATGTCAAATGTTGAGAAGCTTCAAGTGCAGCCACTTGGCATTATGGGCTCTGCCTGGATCATATAGGTTGCAATAACTTAGCCAAATGGATAGTTGGTGGTAGGGGAATGATAGGTTGGAACGCATCCATTCTGGTCTAAGGGAAGGCTTCTGAAAGATCTTGTCTTGGTGAAACCAAGTCTTGTGGGGAAAGTGCACCACCTCTCCAGAGTGAAAAATCTAAGTACTTAGCCATGTCCCTGGCAAAGGACAATTTGAGCATCAAGACATGGAAGCTCTCAAGAATCTCAAAATCCCAATTTTAAGTTAAAAACTTGTGGTTGAACAAGGGATTGAAGGATCACCAATTTCTATTGGGAGATGCCTTGGGAAAGATTATTTTGTCAAGCAAAAACTTAGTGTTTTCAAATGATAAGGAAAATCTATTTTGAGCAAAGCTAGCCTAAGCTCCACTTAGCCAAATGCATATAGATGATAGACTCCACTATATTACCATAGTATCACTTGCCAATACAATTCAAATGTATTGACCCTTGTGGTTGTAACTTGTTATGTTGCAGGTTTTGTTTGATATTAGTGAAGTTTAATGATTAGGATTACAAGTCTACAACCAACATGTCTGCCTGTGGCACTTTGAAGATGAAGGACCCCATGCTATTGTTATATTCTGCTGCATTGTAATGAGATAGCCAAATGAGCTATGTAAGATGTAATAAATTATGTTATTCCTGGTTATAAAGTTGTATTACGACCTTTGTTTCTTGGTATTACATCTTAACTGTGGATGCTAGCTATTGATCCAGGGACTAGAATTGTAAACACAGGGATCTCTACCTTATTAAAGGTTGGGAACCAAACAAAACCAGAATACGCGTCTACAAATGACAAAAACTCACAACCAGCGGTCGAATCAATGACTTTGTCTATCCTAGGTAAAGGAAAAGGATCTTTGGGACACGCCTTTTTTAGGTTCGTGTAATCGATACACATTCGCCATACGACGGCTACATTTGGGTCATCCTTTTTCTTTTCCACTAACACTGGATTCGATAGCCAATCCAGATGAAGCACCTCCATGATGAACCCGGCCGCAATGAGCCGAGCTATCTCATCCCCTATTATTTTTCTCCAGTCTTCGGCGAAGAGGCGGAGAGGTTGCTTCACCGGCCTTGCTCCTGGCCTTACATGCAAAGAGTGCTCAACCAACTCCCACGACACACCTTGTAGGTCTTGAGTTGACCATGCAAAGATATCCCGATTCTCATGGAGGAAGTTGGTGAGCTCGCCTTCCTATTTGGCATCTAGGCCGGCACCAATCGTGATGGGGCGCTCTGGGAACTGCTCATCTATCTGGATCTTTTTCGTCTTTTTAGTCGGCTGGAAAGAAACACTTCCATGGGGGCTGGCTAGTGTCGGCATATTCAGCTGTGCCAACTGATCCAGGGCCGCTACCTCCTGAATCCTTCTTTTTTCTCTTGAAATCACCAATGACTCGGCCAGGTTCGATCCGGCCGAAGCACACTCCATCGACTTTCTGTAAGCAATGTGACAACTTCTCATGAATTTAGCCAGCGCTGGCCGTCCGAGTAAAGCATGATAGAAACTTTCTAGGTCCACCACTTCAAACTCCAAGTTCTCCGCTCAGCAATTCTCCCTTGTGCAGAATAACACATCTACTCGGACTTTCCCAATGGGTTCACACGAGAGACCCGACACTATTCCATGGAACGTGGTTCTTGTGGATTGTAGCATATTCTGTGTTATTCCAAGTTTGTGAATTGTGTCCTTGTACATAATGTTGATACTACTCCCATTATCAATGAGTACTTTTGATAATTTGACGTTAATGCTGGGTCCGACAAATGTCGGATCCAGTACCAGTGCATACGACCCTGGACTCGGCATTATGTCCGGGTGATCTTCGATGCTGCAGGTTATTTCCTGATCGTACCAAGGCACTTATCTTGGTACTGTCGACATAACACCATTCACTTCCATATGTCGGTGTTGTACACTTTGCATGTCTTGATGTTCTGTTGTGAACACACAATATGATTGATGATGCTCCCTGTAATCATTATGTCCGTTGTTTCCGGGGTTTGTCCTTCCATCCTGACCTTGATTTATCACTTGATCCACTTCATCTCTCTGATCCGAGTTATCATACCTCGGAGGAGGTGGTGGTAACATTAAATGCTGCGCGTTTGCTCCAGTTAGATGTGGCTGCTGCTGCTGATGCGCTTGATGAGGGGGAGCTTGCATGCCCGTCGGGTTCCCCATTGCATTTTTCATCCAAGCACATTGACGAGTTGTATGATTATCCGGCTTGGCCGGGTTTGGAGTGTGGAATTTACATGGTTGATCCAACATGGATTCAAACGTGTACTTCGTCCTCTCCTGCCATTGCTTCTTCTGTTCTGGTGTCCACTGCCTTTTCCCTTCATTCCTCGGCGTCAACCGCTGAGGACTGTTTTTCTGTCGCTGACTGTTTCCATGACTCGGCTGGTCTTGTACTACCGATGCCACCTGATTGGACGCATATCTGTAATCCGGTCTTTCCTCCCTTCTTCTACCTCGGAATTCATTGCGCCTCGATGATCCGGCTGCATCTCTTGCATATTTATCTTGGTGCCAATGTTGCTCTGCCGACATTAATTATGGTTGCGTCGGATCCCCTAATGCATACGAATCTGCTATCCTGATGGTCTCTGCCAAGGTGGTCGGCATATCTCTTTGCAGCCTCTGCCATAGTACACTCCCATATCGACAGCCTTAAGCAAACCAAGCTATCGCTTGAGACTATATGACCCCTTCGCATGACTTTCTGAGGGTACACCATCGAGTCAAGAATTCCCTATCTGTTTCATTCGGCTTTTGCTTGCACATAGAGAGATGTTGAGTCCTATTCGGCCTCTTATATGTACTGGTGAAATTGCTGACAAACATTTCTTAGAAATCTAGCCAACAGTTGATACTACATGTCGGCAGATTGTTTAGCCATACTCTGGTTGGTCCTTCCAGCATTAGTGGGACGTATCTCACCGCCCATCATAGGTTTCCACCAGCTATTTTTATAGCAGTGGGATAATCAATCAACCAATCTTGTGGTTTTGTGCTCCCATTGTATGTTTCTGTGCACCTTGCCAATTGGAAGTTCGGCATTGGTGGTTCGTCCATGATCCGAGGTCCAAAACATGCCGGACCTGGCGGACCCTGTTCTTCCAATAACTCGGACCGATATAATCTATCCAATTTTAGTCTCGTGTCACTTTACGGCAAGTTTCTATAAACTATTATCTCTTGTATTCCATGATGATTATTCCCACCATGTCTGCATGCTCCATATCTGAGTAACCATCATTGTACATATCATTTGCCTCATTATGGTGAGCTGGTCTCACTTCTCGCTCTTGCCGAGGCTCATACCTCGGCTGAGGATCTAGTGGAGGGTTTATCCTTCCCTCTGCCGGGTTATTGTTCTCATGATTTCCCCTTCCGAGATCTCCGTGCCCTTTGTTCGTACTGCCGGAGTTTCTATAACCACTGTTACCTCGACTGCCGTTGCCTCTGTTATCATTGACCTTTCCGGCTCCCGCCGGATCATACAGAACAATTTGCTTATTTCTTTTTCCTAAAGTCACCGCTCTATCTTTTCACGTGTTGTTTCTGGGTGAGGATGTTGCCGCCGCAGATAGTGCGGGTCTGCTCCAGCCGAATGAACCATACGCGAGGCTCCCGGTCTTGCCGGGCTAGCCCTAAGCATTTCTTCATTCTACAGGTTTGCAATGCGTACCAGCTCATTCACTCTTTCTTGCTGTTTCTGCCGGGATTCACCGGTTAATCCTTCTAGCTCCAAAGCAGCGGCATTTTCCGCCCATACGTTCTTTGCCGGGGTACTATACCTCGCCAAGCCTAGATCGACTGGATCAGCTTCACGAGCTTCATGCTCTTTGTTGATATCGTCTGTGAGGTTCTTTCCTCTCAATCTCAATTCATCTACCCGCTCGGGGGGCCACATCCAGTTTGTTTGCCTTAGCATATTCTCGCAGGGTCCTATTTAAGGACTCCCGCAAGGCCGACACCTTTTTTGCCTCTACCAGTACTTTTTGTCTAGTCTCTTCTAACTCCGCCCGGGCGTTAGCCGAATCAAGTATCGGTGGCACATACGTGGTTAGATTATCTATAGTTGCCTCGAGAATATTCTCTGGTCTTTCCAGAGGCGTCCATCTTACCCTTGCTGCCTTTGGGGTTGTCTCCTGCACCTCGGCTGAGTTGGCTGCTGGCGGATCTACCTCGGTGGGCTGTGGAGCTGCTTGCTTCGTGGTCACCTGTCCTCGTGCTGCCGGATCCTTGCTTGGTCCGGCGCCTGCTCCTCCCGCCTGTGTGGCGACTGTCACCATAACCTAGACGATGCCGACGTGGCTGCTCCACGCGGACCGTTAGCAGCATTGAGGGGAGGCTCTCCTACATCAATAACTCGGTGAGGATAGACGCAGGAGGTGTCGACGCTGACGTAGACCTTGTGCGTGCCCAGGTTGATGAAGACGCCGTTGCGCGGAGGCGCTTTCCTCCTAAATCTACCCGCGTTATCGCTGACATAGTCCCAGAGATTAAATCTCTAGACTAAGCCAGAGACAACCCGCTCGCCGGTGTGGATGAAGTTTCCCGTCCGGATCTTGACTCCAGCTAGCACCGCTGCTGGCCCCACGGTGGGTGCCAACTGTCGTGGTGGTGGCACGACAGATTCCATGGGTAGGCTAAAGTATGGGGCCAATGGATGCTAGTGGGATTCGGGGAGGGAAGATGTAGTGATTTCTACACTCGAATGCTCAACTAATAAATATCTATTCCTCTTCTCAGTGAATACAAGTGCTCCTAGAGCTGTCTCATAGAGAGGAAGAACACTACTACACGAGCCTTACGGCGTAGAATGAATCGATCCCCTCTCAGGAACCTGCGTCTCCCCTTATAAAGGGGCACCTTGGTTCCTTCTAGGGATGACATGGCAAGCATATTCTTGGAATATGCTTGTCCCAATATGGTAACTCGGCGGCCTCCTTTATGTGTCCCCCTTCTATCGGTGGCAATGTTCCATAGACCTTCACATGCGCGCCTTGGGCTTCCTGACTTTCACCTCCGTGACCTTCTTCTGCCCTTATGCTGCTCTGCTCCTTGTCCTTTGTGCTTGGCTCTGTTTAGATTCCTCCTAGCCAGTGACTAGGGTTTGTCTATAGGCACCTCCTTCTCCTGCAAGCTTCGTCTTACTCGTCCTTGTCTCGCGTAACTCGGCTTGGGCTTCACCTGCATTCAAGTTAGTCAGACTCATTCGGCCAACTTAACTCATATGTCGGCCGGATAAGGAGTTACTCATTCTATATTTGTCATGGCCTTGCTTATCTCGGCCGACTCTTAGATGACTCGGCCGATACAAACAGTAATTCGGCTCACGACTAGGGAGATTCCTTTCATCTTTCCCCTGTCTTGACCCTATCCGGGGTCACCTCCCCAACACAAGCCCATGACCCAGCCCGCATAGTAGGGACCAAGATCCAAACAGTAACCCTAGAACCCAAAGGGGTGTAACCTAGCTAGCTACGCATATATAAGGAGGGGCATAGCTATACTAGAAGGAGGTTGGACCAAGTAGGGAAGTAGTGCATAGAACACTATTTCATACAGCTCGAGGAGCAGTTGTAAACCTCTAGCATCAATAAAATTCCTAAGTGTGGAGAGTTCATCTTGTTCTTCGTGCATGGCAAGACCATGCACTCCCTCCCAGGTGACCACAGGCACCGATTCGGCCCCCAACTTAAGCCTACCCATGGCATCTGCCCTGAAACCACCACGACAGTTGGTGCCCACCCTGGGGAAGAAGCAGGTGCTTGATGGAGTCTTCATACGGACGGGCAACATCATCGCCAAGACCAGCGAGCGCGTCTACTCCGGCCTCATCCAGAGGTTTGGATTTCTCAACTTTGTCAGCGACAACGCGGGGTGCTTCGGGACAAAATCGTTCCCAAGGGGCGGTCGATTCATCAAGTTTGGTGAGCACCAGGTCTACGTCGCGGTGCACATGGAGCACGCATATCCGGAGCACGTCGTCCTGGCGCCGGATCCACCTGCAGTTCCTGTCGCAGAGATGCTTCACCAACTCGTATCTGTTGAGGTAATGATGGCAACCCCTAACCCAGCAGCTCCTCTAGTAGCTCCAGTAGTGAAGGGGAATGCTAAGGGAGGAAATCAAGAGGAGACACCGAGGGCTGCAAGAATAGAAAAGGCACCGCTAGAAAAGCCAGAAAAACATAGCTAGGAGTAAGAGGGCTAAAGAGCTACAAGACGCAATCGACAAGTTGGCAAAGCCAGTAGCGCAAGAAACTGATCCGGCACGCGTGTAGGCCGAGTTAGAGGAGGCCAGGATAAAGGTTTTGGAGAAGGCCAAGGAGTTATCGCAGTTACATCAAGATGTGGATATCACAATCCGAGATCTCAACTCGGAAAATCGAGTCAAGGGCACAAAGACTTGGCTTGATGCAACCAGATTAAGAGGAAGAAACCTCAATGAGGAGCTGGCGGATGCAATGTAAAAAATAACACCAGAGAACATTAACGAAACAACAATGCGGCCGACATACAATACAGCAGCAGCTAACCTGCAAGCCGCATAAGCAGCAATGGCAGAGCTACCCCATTTGACGGGTGAAGCGAAGAAAAGAAAACAAGAGCGAGTCAATGAACTGGTAAGAGCAGCAAGCATGATGAACGAAGCATACTACAGGGCGAATCCGGGTATAGCAGGGAGGTCACGGCTAGTTCATTCGGCAACTCCTATCCCGACACGATCAGCAGGTCATACGGCATCCTCACCCGGAGTGGCGCCAAGACAGAGAAAAGAAAAGAGTGTGGATTTAGGGAGGAACAAGCAAATGATCACCTATGACCTAGCAATGGCTCAGGGAAACCCAGCGCATGCACAGGGAACAAAAAGGAATAACACCCAGGGAAATAAGAACCAGGAAAATGCAGGCAAGCAGGGCAAAGGAATGACAATGGAGGGCAAAATTTTGCGACTCAACTTAGGCATGGAGCTCACTCTAAAGGAGGAGGAAATCCAACACCGAATAATGCTCCAGCCCAGCCCGAAAGAAGACAACAAAGTACGGGAAAAGCAGTACAACAGACTGCTGACCCGAACGCAAACAGATACAATGATGGTTACTTGGAAATGGTGAACGACGAGTATGAATTGCCAGATCAAGTAATGGGAACCAGACTTGAAGGAAGGAACCTTCAGCCGGATCATGCAAGGCTGAAGCATGACTGAATAAAGATGGCAGATTTGATCGAGTCACAAGGTCCACAGGGTCCACCATGCTTTGGCCCAAGGGTCATGAAGGATCCACCTATACCAAATTTCCAGCTATCCAGAGGAACAAAAACTTATGATGGAAGCACAAAGACAGAAGACTAGCTCATAGATTATGGAACTGCCGAGAAAATTGCGCAGGGAAATTTGAGATGGGCAGTATGATATGTACCGCAAATGTTAGAAGGACCAGCACGGGTATGGCTGAACAACTTGCCACCTAGAAGCATCAACAGCTGGATCGATTTTTAGGACGCTTTTGTGAGCAATTTCACGAGCACCTACAAGAGGCCGAATCGCCCACAACATCTAGCAATGTGCAAGCAAAGGCCAAATGAGACAGACAGAGAGTTCCTCACAAGATGGTGCACAATGCGCAACTCTTGCAAAGGGGTAATCGAATCACAGGCAATCGCTTGGTTTGCTCATGGATGCAGACACGGAAGTGTGTTGTGGCAAAGGTTTCAGAGGGATATGCCGGCAAGCTTGGCAGAAACAATAAGGATTGCTGACTCGTATGCGTTAGGAGATCTGACTCAGCCTCTGCTCATGTCGGAAGACGGGATGACTGAGACTCAGATCTATGATGCTGCCGGGTCGCAAAGGTGCTAGGAAAGGGCCGAATACAGAAGCAAAAGAAGAGATGAAGGGACAGACTACAGATATGGTTCGACTGAGGTGGCAGTCGTGAGCCAGGATCATCCAGATGCTGGAAGTAGCCAACATCAAAGGACAAATGGACAACAGCAGTGGGTACAAAAGAATGATGGCAAAAAGCCATACAAACAGAGAAAGCAGTATCGGGACAGACAAAAGTATACCTATGATATGATGCTGGACCAGCCGTGTAAATTTCACACGCCTAGTCCGAGTAAGCCGGCAAATAACACAACAAGACAATGCACTTGGTTTCAGAAAGGATATATAGTGGATTCGCCGAGTAAGCAGATACCACAACCTCCCCCTCCACCAGTCATAGGAGGGAATGCTCAAGCTGTGGGAGCTGATAATAGATATGAAAACAGGCAGCCGAGGTATCATAATCAAGAAAGAAGGGAAGCCGTGCACCAGGTGCACAATCCAAGAGGTGACGATGCTCATATCGGCCACGGAACTAGAAATGAGTACAGGGAACATCACCAGAGCTATGTCGTCTTCTTCATAGAACCGAATGACAAAAATAGCCAGCAGAGTCGAATGATGGATGTGAATGCCACAATGCTGGAAATTTTTAAGTACCTGCACTGGTCTGAATAGGAGATAACTTGGAGCATACAGGATCACCCCAAGATCATGCCAACCCCAGGAGGTTATGCTATCGTCTTAGATCCAACTTTCTTGGGCCCTGATATCAATATGAAGTTTTCCACGGTATTGATCGATGATGGAAGTAGCATCAACATCATGTACAAGGATATCATGCTCAAGTTAGGCATTACCATAAACACGCTGGAGCCAACTAATACAATGTTCCATGTCATCGTGCCGGGATTGTCCTATGAGCCAATTGGCAAGATCTGGGTCGATGTCTTATTCGACATCAGAGATAATTGTTGCACTGAAGCTATAGAGTTCGAAGTGGTCGACTTGGTTAGCTCATACCATGCCTTTCTCGGCAGGCCGGCTATGGCAAAGTTTATGGATACTCTTGACATTGCTTACTTAAAGATGAGCTGCCAGGTCCATGTGGGGTGATCACAGTCGAAGGAGATTACAAAAGATCTATTGCTTGTGCCTCAGCCGGATCTTCATTGGCCAAGTCACAGGTCATAGCACATGAAAAGCATCAAATGTTGGAGGTCGCAACGTTGGCCAAAGCAGCACAAATTTCCATGCCGGCTCTCACTAATTCGCATGGCAATATGTCATTCCAAGATACCAAAGAAACCAAGAAGGTATAAGTGGATGATACTTTCCTAGAGCACAGTTACCATTGGGGCAGGGCTAACTGACAAATAGGAAAGCAAGCTCACCAGCTTCCTTCGTGAGAATTGGGATATCTTTGCATGGTCCACACAGGATTTGCAAGGAGTTTCGAGGGAGCTGGCTGAGGACTCTCTTCATGTAAGGCCAGATGCCAAGCCGGTGAATCAACTCCTCCGCCGCTTCGCCGAAGATAGGAGGAAAGTGATAGCTGCCGAGATATCCAGGCTCTTATCCGCTGGATTCATCATGGAAGTACTGCACCCGGATTGGTTATCAAATCCAGTCTTGGTCGAGAATAAAAAGGATGACCCGAATGTGGCGGTGGTGTGGCGCATGTGTATTGATTACACGAACCTCAATAAGGCGTGTCCAAAAGATTCATCCCCCTGCCACGGATCGATCAAGTCATAGATTCTACTACCGGGTGTGAGTTGTTGTCATTTGTGGACGTGTACTCTGGATTCCACCAGATACCACTGAATCTGAATGATCAAATAAAAATAGCTTTTATCACCCCGTACGGGGATTATTGCTATCGTGCCATGCCATTCGGATTGAGAAATGCAGGCGCAACATATCAAAGATGCATGTAAAAATGCTTGCAAGATCAATTGGACAAAAATGTTCAAGTATATGTCGATGACGTGGTGATAAAAACCAAGCAAAGTCATACTCTAATTGAGGACCTGCGTCAAACATTCGAAAACTTAAGAAGATTCTAGATGAAACTCAACACGGAAAAATGCACATTTGGTGTCCTGGCTGGCAAGTTACTCGGATTTCTTGTAACCAGCCAAGGACTTGAGGCTAACCCGACAAATATTAGGGCCATCGAAAGATTGGAATTGCCAAAAACCCTTAACGATGTCCAGAATTTCACAGGATGCCTGGCCTTGTTGAGTAGGTTTATTAGTCGGCTAGGTGAAAAATCCCTACCACTACATCAAATGATGAAAAAATCAGACAAATTCACATGGACACAGCAAGCTGATAGCGATTTCCATGAACTCAAGAAGATGTTGGCAACATCATCAAAATTAGCATCACCACTATCCAAAGAGCCAATGTTGCTCTATGTCGCCGCAACCAACAGAGTTGTAAATGCAGTAATAGTGGTTGAACGCGAGGAAGAGGGAAAATCAGTCGAAAGGCCAGTTTAATACTTGAGCTAAGTGCTCTCCATATCAAAGAAGAATTACCCTCATTACCAAAAAATGACATATGGGGTATATATGGCAGCAAACAAGCTGAAACATTATTTTCAAGAACACCCAATCCAGGTAATACGTGAGGCTCCTATATCGGATATATATGGCAACAAAGATGCCAGTGGCCGAGTCACAAAATGGGCCATAGAGCTAGCACCATATACTCCATGGTATGATAGGCGAGATGCGATTAAATCTCAATCCGTGGCAGATTTCTTCGTGGATTGGATGGAGATGCAATACGAACCACCTCTCCTAGATATGATTTATTGGAAGATGCATTTTGATGGATCCAAGATGAAAATGGGTTTAGGCGTCGGAATAGTGCTCACGTCGCCAAAGAGGGATCAGCTCAAGTATGTCTTACAGATCCATTTTGCTGCTTCCAACAACGTTGCCGAGTATGAAGAACTTGTTCACGACATCAAAGTGGCCAAAGTGATTGGCATCAAAAGGATCATGTGTTTTGGTGATTCGGATTTGGTGATCCAGCAAGTATCTGGGAATTGGGACGCGTTGAACGCAAACATGGCACTATATCGTTTCCATGTGCAACAAATTTTGGGATACTTTGACGGGTGTGAGTTCCATCACATACCAAGAGCATAGAATGAGGCAGCAGATGTACTATCCAAGTTAGGCTCATCTCGGCAAGCAATACCACCAGGAATAGCGTTGGAACATCTTAGGAAACCATCGATCAAGCCCTCACTAGCATCCGAGTCAATATTCATCCCGACAACACAAGAGTCAGACATTGTACCAATGGACATTGACTCAGGGGAAGGTTCGAGCCACTCGGGGACTGATCCTCTCACCTTAGTGGTAGCCGAATCACACTCGAGGACTCCTCAGTTCATGTCGGCAGAACATATGTCGACTGAGCCAATGGAAATTGATGGGGAAACAGATCCGGCACAACTGATACCAACATGGGCGCAGCCAATATTCAACTACTTAAAAGATGGAACTTTGCCGGATGATGAGATATTGGCAAGGAAAACAAAAAGAAGGGAAAAATCATACACCATAATCAACAAGGAGCTGTACAAGAGAAGTGTGACGAGTGTACTGCAGTGTTACATTAGTTCAGAGAAAGGCCAAGCAATCTTATTAGATATTCACCAAGGAGAATGTGGGCACCATGCATCATCAAGGGCATTGGTGGCCAAAGCATTCCGACATGGATTTTATTGGCCAAGCGCACTAGTAGAAGCACAAGAGCTAGTCGGAAAATTCAACGGTTGCCAGCATTATGCATCCAAGTCACACTTACCAGCATCTGAATTGAAGACTATACCAATCACTTGGCCATTTGAGTATGGTGCCTGGATATGGTAGAACCATTCAAGCCAGCTAGGGAGGCATGACTCATATATTGGTAATGATTGATAAGTTCGCCAAATGGATAGAAGTGAAGCCCATCAAAAAATTGTACAGAAAAACAGCTGTCACATTCCTAAGGGACATAATCTTGAGATATGGTTACCCACACAGTGTAATCATAGATAATGGCACAAACTTTTCCAAAGGAGCTTTTGCTCGATTCTGTGGGAAAAAACCGAATAAGACTTGACGTAGCGTCAGTCGCTCATCCAGAATCAAATGGACAAGTTGAACGAGCTAATGGCTTAGTTTTATCCGGGATAAAACCCCGTTTGATGGAACCACTCCAACGATCACATGGTTGCTGGATAGAGGAACTACCCTCAGTTCTATGGAGTCTAAGGACAACTCTGAATCGATCAATAAGCTACACGCCATTTTTCCTGGTGTATGGGGCAGAAGCAGTTTTGCCTGCTGACATAGAGTATGACTCGCCAAGAGTAAGGGCAATACTCGAAAGCCGAGATAAAAGAGGCCCAAGAAGATGGAGTTGACTTACTCGAAGAAGCAAGGGAATTGACATTATCCAGATCCGCTATATATCATCAAAATCACCGACGCTATCATAGCCGGAAAGTTCATCCTCATGTTTTTCGAGAAGGGGATATGGTGCTAAGCCCAGCCGCTTTGCGAGTCTCCGCCAGCGTGGCAGCAACAGGGGCAGCAGGAGCGGCAAGAGCAGCCTTGCGCTTCTTGGCCGGATGAGTACTGGAGGAGGCCCCGCGTCGCTTATTCGGCTTGGCGACAGGGATTTTACCGACTCCGCCCATAGAGAGAGGTGGAGTGTCATGTACCTAGCCAGCTGCATAAGTAAATGACAGACTTACTCGAACAAGTTAGACGGCTAAGGTCACAAGGCAAGTACCTCCAAAATCTCACAATCCTCCTCCTCATCATCATCAAACCAATCTTGTAAGGGGTTTCGAGATTGACTCTTACCCGCAGTTGAAGCAGCAGCCGCATGCAGAATGGGCATGAAGCACTCCAAATCATACTCGACTTCGTCGGAGTCGGAGCGGTCCTCGTTGTAAGCGCTAGGAGGGATAGTACTGTCATCAACCTGGTGAACAAGATTCTGTGAATGACTAACAGAATAAGCATAAAAAACTAGACAGAGAATAGCCAAACAAGCTAAAGCTGACTCGGCACCGAAAGGTGACTCGGAAACTTACCCAGGGGACAGGCTTGACCTGGCTAAATGGAGGGTATCTCCAAGCCCAATCATCCGCCAATTTCAGCTTGAAGATTGAGCTTACTCGACGAGCGACGGAATCGTGGGTAAGCTACTTCGTGGAGTGCCGAGTGGGGTCATGCGTGCTGCTCATAAAGCACATCTTATGGATCCTGGCTTGGATGGGGCTGACCCGGCGAGCAATGAAAGTGCACATCAGGTCTGTGTCGGCGAGATGAAAGTTCTCATCCGACGGCAGCAACCTCTCCAAGATTACATTGGCGTCATTCACCGCAGCTTCTTGGTCGCGTAGGTCAAGCTGCCAGAACTTCTTACTGGGGACCTCATCCGAGAAAGGGGGAGCCGGATGTAGTCAGCAGTCCCGCTGTTTTTGACATAGAAGAAAGTTCTATGCCATTTCTTGCAAGAGTCAAGGCTACTAACCCAAGGAAAGATGGAGTCTCTCCTGGGTGTGATGCTAGCGGAACCACACCGAGTCAGTTTTTTCTCGGCTCGGGGAGCGCCAGGCTGAGGAACAACTTGCACCCTAAAACTAAAGTATTTGGACGATAGAAGAACAGTAGGCCAAATGCCACAATATGACTCACAAGCGGAAATGAAGCAGGAAAGGGAGCCAATCGCGTTGGCAGGCAAATGATGGGTCTGGAGATGGAAGGTGGAAAGAAAGGAAGTGAATAAACTGTTCACGGGCAAGGCGAAACCTCGCTCAAAATGAGAGAGGAAAACCACCCTTTCATTGGCATCGGGTTTGGGGGAGATCTCACCGGCGGGAAGACGGCAGTCAACCTCGAGCAGGATGCGCCTGGTGGAGAGAAGACATTCGAGCTCCTCAGAGGAGACCTCCGAACCCTCCCAGCCGCCATGCTCGCCGGCGGGAACCTCCTGTTCTTCAGCTCCTTCAGCGCTGTCGCGTGCGTCCATGATCTCCCTGGACTCGATCTCCTCCGCCGTTGGAAGAGGCTTGGAAGAATGAGGACCCGTAGTGCAATGAGAAGAGGGAAAGGGAAATCGCAAGGAAAAAACAGAAGGCAATAAGATCCTCAGACGAGGAAGTTAGATTTTGGAGGCACAAGGAAGAAGAAGAGGCTATGGGGAAACTGAACAGGCGAGGGAAGTTGTAATCCCCTCACCCCTACTTAAGGGCAGTAGAAACTCCAATCATGGTATCCCCCTGCACCGTGCGGCCAGCGTGTGGCCGTGTACCCGGCCGAGTGAACCAATCAGCGGGCGCCACGTGACAACAATACACGAAAAATCCCCTGCCACATCACGAAAGGAAGGACAAGGGGCGCAGACCGATGGGACGGCGACAGTGACGGGGAATAACTGCGCAACCGTCACTGAACAGTCAGGGCTTGGACCAAAGTTACCATGATTACCAGCTGTCAGTGACTGAAGCATGCCTAAAATGACTCGGAATTGGCCAAAATGACTCGGCACGAGGCAAAGACGAGCCAGAAAGTCAAAGAACAGACCCGGAAACTGTAAAATAGACTCGGCAAGATGCGAGATTGTGCCAAACAGTGCGCCTTAAGCGATAAATAAAGATAAAAGAAGAAGTTCCAATTACATTAAATAGGAACCTGGAGACGCCTAACAGCTAGAACTGCTAGACCTCACCAGCTTCAGGGACTAATGTCGGGGGGATAATCCCCGGTAGGGTCACAAGGGGTAAAACACAGCCCAGCTTGGCTTACGCCGAGTGAAGAAAGAACCAGGCCAAGTAATTACCCGGCCGACATAGAAACTATGTCGGACCATATAGGACAAAGATGTTAACCTTCAGGAACCAACGAGGCGAGTCTCCCGAGGAGGGGCAAAGTCAGATAGGACATGTGGCACCTTTTCGAGCGAGCTTTAGGAGGGACCATAGTAAAGCATGGTCAAAAGAGAAGGGCAACGCCGGGTGACACGAAAGGAGTCGGGTGATGCCCAAAGCAAGGGCTGGCGTACAAAGTTACTGCGTGACGCCAAAAGGAATAGGAGGCGACGTACCTGAAGACCGTTAGCTATCAAGCTTTATGGACTGGGCCACTGGGCTTAGGGAAAGCCCATGACTCAACCCACATAGAAGGGACCAAGATCCAAACAGTAACCCTAGAACCCAAAGGGGTGTAACCTAGCTAGATACGCCTATATAAGGAGGGGCATAGATGTAGTAGAAGTAGGTTGGACCAAGTAGGGAACTAGTGCACGGAACACTAGTTCATACAGCTCGAGGAGCAGTTGTAAAACTCTAGCATCAATAAAATTCCTAAGTGTGGAGAGTTCATCTTGTTCATCATGCATGACAAGACCGTGGACTCCCTCCCTGGTGACCACAAGCACCCATTCGGCCCCCAACTTATGCCTACCCATGGCATCTGTCGTGACACCACCACGACACAAAATAAAACCCTTTGAAAGAGGCATCGTTTCCGAGTGGATGTTTTAACAAAGAAAAGATGATGAGGAGAAGGAGGAACATTGAGCAAGAGAAATAGAAGAGATGTTCTACGCCTTTACCAGAATTATTTACCCGTGCAACCACATTACCGCACGAGATGGGGCTTAGCTCGTAGTTTGTCGTCTTTAGACGGGGAAGCTTGTACCTGCTAAAAGGGAGAAATCCCTAGAATTCCGAGCGGGATCTAATGGGTGTACAGATCTAAAACCTGCATCTTGCTTCGGCAAGCGTAAGCCTCTCTTGGTAGGAGTGCCGGTGCAATAATTGGGTCTCCCGTGGAAGGTATTCTTTAGGAGTGGAAAAGTAAGTGGATTCACCAAATTAAGGTATAAGTCAAGCAGTAGTTCGGGTATCCGCGTGTACAGAAGGGAGGATTATGGTGCTGGGCCACATACTCATTATTGGGGAGAACAAACCCAAAAGGAAAAGCATCCGTTTCTAGGGATGACAAATGAAAGTTTGATTATCCGAACCCCCATTTACCGTGTGTAGCGGGCCATAGTTGTATCCTGATGGATGTATTGATTCTTGTCGGTAAAGTGCAAAAACTATACAGAGTATAATCTATTTGATTATTCATGTCCACGGTCAAGGACGATTGGAAAGGTGATCGCTAGGAGTACCCATGGGATGGAATTGCGAGAATAAAAAGGGATGTGATTTGGTCACGAGGAAGCATGAGAACAAGTTTTGTTTTGACCATGGCTGCTCAAAGAGGTTTTCAAAGGGGCTATTTCTCTAAAAAATGTTTTATAAACATTTCCATAAAAGGGATATGGCTATATCCAGGTTTTCAAAAAGGAGGCATGTTTTCAAAAACTATTTTTCAACAAAGATATAGAGATGCCAATTTAGGATTTTCGAAAAAGAACTGTAGTGTAGAGCTACCTCGCTATAGACAAATGTGCATGATCCTTGCTTTCCTTATATTAGTGGTCTTGCGAGTACATTCAATGTACTTACTGGATTTGTCCCTGGCTATTTACTTGGACAGATTTGCAAAAGCTAGAAGGATAAAGATGCTGACGTCTATGCAAGCTAGGCCGTCTCCCCAGTCAATTTCCTGTAGGTTAAGGCATGACATGGGCTCTGTGATTGAATAAGTCCGCTGCTATTGTTTGTACCGCCATAAAGGCAACTATGTAAGTCTTCTACTCCGTTAATTTAAGGATGTTGTTGTGGTACTAGTACGTTATGCTCATGGCTCACTGATCATGGGAACATCAATTGCAGGCATAACAGGGATTCTTGGACCGTAAATCCGAGGTCCCACAGCTCATTCCCCCCTTTCACCAGTAAAAGGACAGATGGTCTTGTCGTGGAAGGCTTCCCTGTTGCCATTTTGGTGAAAGAAGGAAAAAGTAGAGAGCGCCGGATGAAAACAAGCGACGTCAACGAAAGCTGCTTTACAGGAGGACGGAGTGAAGCACGGCGGGATGGACCAAGTACACCAAAGGTAGTCTCCTAGACCAGGATCTCGAGGATAGGAACTGTGGACTCCCTTCCCACCCAAAGGCTAGGGGAAGAGGCCTGACGCTGCCCTATATAAGGGATCCACCTCCTACCTTACAACAGATCGATCCCCTGCGATCTAAACCCTAGATATGCATCCTCCATTGTACTCTCGTGAAGCAAGCGAGCAGTACAACAAAGAAGGAATAGGGGCTTTACCTCCTCACGACGGTCCTGAACCTGGGTAAAAAAACCTGTGTCATATCTCTGTCGTGTGCTTGCTCAGCCTTCGCCACCGTCGTCGAGGTTCTTTGTAACTACGGGTTCAGCCTACTCTCAAACCAAGGGATTGTTCGACCCTAGTTCCTTCATGGGACAAATCTTCAACAATAGTTTCTTAGGACATATATTTGTAAAGGATAAAAATGATGCTATTAGTGCTAGTCCTCCTGTTAAAAATGAAGAAAAGGAGTTTAGCTTTGATAGTGATATAGACGATGATCCTTTATTGCCTGATAGTAATCTGTGTGGAACTATTGTGTCTAATACATGGGAGGATGAGAGTGATATAATTGACTTAGATGACACCTTATACTCATTAAATGAAAAGCATTTACATGGTTATTCTACTAAAAACTATGTGGTTGAGTTTACCTTTAATGCTTGCAGATATTATGAAAGAAGAAGACATAAGATCCCTCTTTATGTTTACACATTATTTAAAATCCAAAGTACTGATCATTATATGCATTGTCTACCACAAAGTTGCTGCTATTTATTCATATACAAAATTCCAATGCATAGGAAGAAAGTTAGACTTAAAAGTTAATGGTTATGTGTTCCTTATGCTTTAAAAATACTATTCAGTTTGAGGACACCTTTTTATCCTTTTAACATGTAAAATAATTTATCTATTATTTTCTAACAATTTGTTTAGGATTTTAACAAAATAAAACTTCAGAAAGTAAAATGGTAAGGATGAGCAATGGAGAAGTTCGGGTTGACATTGAGCATATTCTCTGGATAGGCTTGTAGACTGCTTCCGCGTCCTCCTGGGGATTATTAACAAACTAGCAAGTGTGGTTTGTATGTTTAGACTTGGGCGACAACCTCTAGTGATTGATCCTCCTTGAACTGATTTCGGGCTGTAGAAATATTTTGGATAGGGGTTGGCATAACTTGTCGGCCTTCATGTTGTAATACGGCACATCGGTTGAGTTTGATTGGTTTGCCCACACGCTTAAAGGTCGAGGTGATTTCATTGGTAGTGTTATCGTGGTATTGCACGGCAAATTCTACTGGTGGTAGTTTATGTAGAGGGAGCAAGGAAATGTAGGAGAATCCGGGAGCGATATTGGCATACGATGTACCTAGGTTCACGTCCCCTCGGTGGAGGATAACTACGTCCTGCTATCAATCCAGTATATGATCATAGATTGGTTTACAAGGGAGCCGTCGTAGGCGGAGGTAGATACTAGATCTAATATGATGTGGGAGAAGATGTACCCAAAGGGATGCCCCTGGTGGCTTTATATATGCAGCCAGTTAGGGTTTACAAGGGTTTTTGTGGGCTACGTATTGTAGTCGCCGTCTTGGGCCTCCAGTCGGCGCTAGTCGTCTGGTCTAGTATGCGCCAGTCATCGTATTGGGCGAGTCGACCCGCTCTGGGCTTGGCTTCAGTCTGCTCTATACCAGCTGGCAACTCCGCTTCGTGGGTATACCCCGATTGGTATTTCCCCATCAGTAGTCCCCGAGCGCGTTGTTGATTTGACGCGGGCTTGAGGTAGGGCGCGGAGAGTCTTGACGATGGGTCGTGGTGAATCGGCGACGAGCTCTTGAACAGGGAAAATAACCGTGAAGCGGGAGGCGGTCGGCGTGAGCCAGTCGGTGATGGTCAGTTAGCTAAAGACGCAGGGTGTCGGTGAAGCCGCCAGTTGCGACGAGTCCCCGAACATGGAGCATGCCGAGTCCCCGAGCGCGGCATGTGGCGAGGTCGAGCCACCGGCGAGTGCCGAGTTCCCGAGCTCGCCGAGTGGCGAGGTTGGGCGACCGGCGAGTGGCGCTGTCTGTAGCGCGCCGAGTCCTCGAGCGCGTTGAATATGCGAGGGCGATTCCGCGGTGGCGAGTCCCCGAGCGTGTTGAGTACACGAGGGCGAGTCCGCGGTGGCGAATCCCCGAGCGCGTTGAGTATGCGAGGGCGAGTCCGCGGCGGCGAGTCCCCGAGTGTGTTGAGTACGCGAGGGCGAGTCCGTGGTGGTGAGTCCCCGAGGGCAAGCCGCGGTCGTGAAATCATGCGTACACACAGCATGCCTAGGAGTAGTCCCCGAGTCTCGAGTTGGCTTGTAGAGGCGACTTGAGGCTCTTTAGAGATTCATATTCTGAAAATAGTAGTGGTTGCTGCCGAGCATGGCGAGTGGAGAGGTCGAGCGACCAGCGAGCGCCGAGTCCCTGAGCGAGGCGAGTGGCGAGTTCGGGCGACCGGAGAGCGCCGAGTTCCTGAGCGCGGGGAGTGGCGAGGTCGGGCGACCGGCGAGCGCCGAGTCCACGAGCCCGACGAGTGGCGAGGTCAGGCGACCGGCGAGTGGCGCTGTCTGTAGCGCGCTGAGTCCCCGAGCGTGGGGAGGGGCGAGGTCGAGCGACCGGCGAGCGCCACGTCCCCGAGCGCGGCGATCGGCCAGCGCCGAGTCCCCGAGCGCGGCGAGAAAGACACGGTTTTCTAAGAAGGAGGACAAAATACAACTGCAATAAGGTGTATTTATGAAATATATTAAATTGTAGATGTTGAAGAAAATGCACTTTTTGTTATGTTGATCGATGGACAGTATGTAAGGTTTATGCGTGTCTTTTCATGAGTAGGCAGACCTCCAGCATCAAACGCTTGCCGAATAACTGGGATACGATGCCAGACTGTTGAACCTGGTCGAGTGCACGCGCCTATGATTTTGCAGGTCGAGTGCACGCGCCTGTTCCGTGTCGGCGGCCGCCGCCGGATCGGAAAATCATCATCCAATCTTGTAGTAATGGGTAATGCTCCAAATAATACAAACGGGCAACGTCAATTAGACTCAAATAAAATATTAAAATATTAATTGACGGAAAGAATAATCAATAGTGAGAGAGATGGGATCGGATAGAAGAAAAATAGTCGGCCATGGCCGCGCACGATCCAGAGCGTGTGAGCCTGATGAAGCACCTCCGATGTGGGGAATAACCTCTCATGGAGGCTGCCAATCTTGATCCGCCTCAATATCTCTCCCCATGTTGGTCTTGGCCATGCGCACGTGACGAACCAACTGAATTTGATCTGGCTGCAAGCGCCGGTTTTATGATATGAATCAATCTACTGCCGCGTGAACTACCACACAGGCTAGAGGATCCCGCCCGGATTATCACCCTCCAAGCACCGCTTGCCCCACGATGGGCGCCACTATCGTGGGAATGGCCACGACATATGCTGCAATCGGCAGCGAGTGGTAGAACAAAGGGTAAGGGCGGCCAGCCATCTGCGGTGCGAGATGAGGGTGGAGACACAAGGATTTACCCAGGTTTGGTCCCTTGCAGGGTAAAGACCTACTCCTGCTAGATTGTATTACGGAGAGAGTACAAGGACGAGCTCGATGAGTAGGAGGCGAGTTGCTGGGGTGTATGATGGAACGTGTCCCCTATGCGTATCCTAGGGACGTTTATATAGGCTCACCTCGCTAGGGTTTACAGATCTATAACCGAATTAGTTAAGGATTCGATGGGTTCTTGAACTAATCCGACTGGGCCTAGCTACGCTTCTAGGCCTCCATCTTCCAGTCGCCTGGCTCCTTGCCAATCTCGCTCCCGGATTCTCCTACATCGCCTTGCTCCCTTTACATAAGCTACCCCCAGTAGCATCTGTCGCACAATACCACGGCAGTTGGATCTTCCCCATGGTTCCGCCATTGGCGCCCACCGTGCACTTGGATCTGCCCCATGGTTCCGCGAGATCGGAGCAAGTGTGAGAATGTTCTTCCCTCACCCGTCACTCTCCTTAAATAGAGGTTCCTACTCGCCATCTTCGGGGAGCCGTTAACGCACGGTAATTACGCCGATATTACTGTTGGATTACCCAACGGCTACTTTGACCAGCACTGGTGGTCCAACTTCATCCACTCGACTCGTTGTCTTCAGCGACTTGCCGATTCGCCTACCTGATCACTCGCCGGCCTATTCGCCAAGCTGCGATTTGACTAAGTCGTCGTTATTGCGACTAAAATGACTAGTTCTTTCATTTGTTCAGGGAGTCCACCGACGATTCGACTGGGCGTCCGAATTGGACCCGCATACTCCGACTGCCAACGAACACCTGTGACGAATCAACAATGCCCTCGGGGACTACTGATGGGGATATGCCGACTGGGGTATACCCAGCAGGATGTTTCCCCGATCGGCATATCCCCGTCAGTAGTCCCCGAGGCCATCGTTGATTCGTCGCAGGTGTTCGTTGACAACATCACTAATGAAGCAATAAAGCAAAGTAGTCGGCTTCATTGCTTTATCTACTGCTTCTGGCTCGAAGGCTCCAACTTTTCCAATAACTACATCATTAGTGATGTTGTCCTGGTTTGCCATGAAGACTTGCTAGACGGTGGGGGTTTGTCTATGATCTTCTCATGAGTGAGTTAAGACTCATATTCCTTCATCTTAACGGCATACTACTCAAAGTTGGCCAAATCGCTATTGCAATCCAAGTCACCGATCCTAGAGTAAGCGCTCACCAACTGGATCTAATTCATCCATACTTCCTTGGGAGCGGATCCAACATCAGTATAGTAGGTCCTTGGCTTTTTCCGGATAGTTGGGCTACTATGGCATGATCCTTGGTACACCATCTTCGGTGTACCGGCTAGCAATCTCGGTCATGTCATTGAGGTCAAGTTTGTGCTTCTCAACCAAATGTAAGAGCTTGGGTGTAAGAAGCGAGCCCTACGTGAGTCCATTAATGAAGCATTGCACGATTGAGTCATCTATGATTCTCTAGAAAGAATCATTCATCTCAATCAAAGAGGCGAGGAAGTTACTAAGGGTTTTTCTGGCCTCTAGACGCACCGAGCCAGATCTATCGTGTTGATATAGCTAACAAAATTATACCTCTACTTACCTAACACCTAGGAGACCGAGCCGGATTTTATTTGGTCTTCCACCATTGTCTCTTTCCCTAGGGAGGTTTGGGTGGGGATGGTTTTGTCTAAATCTAAAGTAGAAAACTCTTGAGAGATATCCTTCTTTGATCTATATTGCACAATATTCTCTAGCCTAAAGGCATTTCTGGCATAAAGGTGGCTTACTGAGCAAAGGATCCTCATCCTACTTCTCTGATGAAAATGTGGACGCCACCAAAGGGGACGATGTGGTGGCGGGTGACGTTCTTCCTTTCCAGAGTCTAGAGGTGATCGTGGGGATGATCAAAGCATTGCTGGCGTAGAATCTGCGACCCATGAAGACAGTATCACTAATTCCCAAGAAGGCAAATCACTCCTAGATCCGTGCTCCAAGCGCTTAATGCCCCACAATGGGCGCCAACTATCATGGTATTATCTATGAGTACGCCATGAGGGTGTCCTAATGATGGGTTTAGAGAGATGGGGTGAGAGGTGGAGAGCATCCGGGAAGAGTGTGTAACATGAGTTACCCAGGTTTAGATCTCATGGGGGTTGTCAGATCCTACTCCTGTTATAAATCATTATAACGTCAATAGGTCTAGTTATAGGGATTGTGTAAGTTGTGAAAGGAATATGTACGAGAGGAAATAATAAAGTGGTTATTATGCTATTCCAGGTTTATAATAGATGTTTATTTTTATGCTAGAATTGTATTAATAAGGAAACATTAATACATGTGTGATTTATAAACAGAAATGGTTCCTAGTAAAGCCTCTCTTTACACTAGCCTTTTGATTAATGGATGATCAAAGGTTTCCTGATCATAACAATGGATGTTGTTAATAAAAGGGTTATATCATTGGATAATGATATGATGAACAGTCACCCAAAGTAGATGTAGGAATACGATCATGTCATCAAGTTTAAATTACTATCACATTCGTAGTATCTCAATGTCCTTAGACCATGAGATCACGTCAATCACTTTCACCGGAAGAGTACTTTGATTACATCAAACATCACACCATAACAGGGTGATTATAAAGGTGTCGTCTTGTATTTGGAAAGTGTTAGTTGAGGCTCGTGGATAAATATTGGTATTTTTCCATCCGGATGACGGAGAGATATACTTTGGGCCCTCTTAGTGATATCACATTGACATAGCCTTGCAAGCAAGTTATTTGATCACTAGAATGTGATATCACAGAAACGAGAAAAAGAGTACTTGTCAGGAACAAGATTAAACAAGGTATAGATCATACTGAGTGATCGAATCTTGGACAAGTAATATATTGTGAGACAAAAGGAATTTGATTACAACAAAAGAGGTTCGGACGATCATGAGATCTTCAAGGAACTAGTGGGAGTCATTATAGATCTTAGGTCCTGCTAATGATTATTGATCAGAGAAAGTCTCGATCATGTCTACGTAGTTCCCGAACTTATAGGGAGACACACTTAAGGTTAACTGACGCGTTTGAGAGGATAGGTAACACATGGAAAGTCAATGGACATCGCATAAAATTGTTTTGTCGAATCTGCCTAAATAGTTCCGGGGTATAGAAACAAAGCTAGGGATCAAAATGTTAATAAGTTCATTAAATGAAGTGTTCATTAAATAAATTACTCATTAAATGAAGTTTTAATTAAATTGAGTTGCATTAAAATGGCATTAAAGTGCTTTAATGGATAGACCTTTAAGGTAATTAAAGTGCTTTAATGGAATTAAATTGCTTTAATAGAAAGACATTTAAGGGAATTAAAGTGTTTGCATAGACCTTTAAAGGAATTAAAGTGCTTTAATGGAGATTGAATGAGAGGAGGCGAGGGGTCATCCACATGGCACCTATAAAAGGAGGTGGCCTCCTCCTCCTCTCCACACTCTCTCTCACAAGCTCTCTCATATGCCCCAAGGTTGTCATCTTCCCCCCTTGCTAGCCTTGTCCATTGCCAATAGAAAAGGTGCTTGCAGACACCCTTCTCTGAACCTTACCCTCCACCACCACTACCATGGTATAGCCATGTTGGAGTTCCCATGGATTCGCTACTTCCACTGCCTAGCTGGAGGAAGGGATCAGGAGCCATCGGCACACTAAACGTGTGACTGATTACGGAGGCACTGTCCGTTTATGGCACTGATTATCTGTATGTCCTTGAGGACGGTCATGTACCATATACATCAGGAACATTTGTTTGTGGGAACGTTATCCCGCTTACGTTCTACGAGGGTGAGTCCATATATAATAGTTACAAAGTACTGCCTAGATTCAATCTTGGCAATTGCAAACCGTAGGAATTTTTTTGTTTTCTAACCAACGAACCCCATCAAGTTGTTCCCTTAGGATCTTGTAGGTCCGTCTTATAAAGGCACCGGAACCTAGGGTTACTTGGACTATTCCTAGCTAGACAGGTTACAGAGTTCTACAATAATACAAATAGATCTACATGTCATGGACTCCAAGACTCCGGCTTTGTATTAGGAAGTTCACGTATCCTTCCTCTATTAGGCTAGACCTCCCTTTTGGAATCCTCTAACTAGGACACCCAACAGGCCATAGGCCTTGCCACCATCTATGGTCACTCGGGTTAGCCGAATTAACGCGATGCTATGGTTAGCGCATTATGAATATCCCAAACAAAGGGAACAAACAACTTGAAACCCAAAATGGGAGGCCTTTATTTTGTGTAGGGAAACCCAAAATGGGAACAAACAGTCCGCCTGGAGAGCAAAGATGTTATGTCAGTGGTAAAATCATGGAATATCCAGCACCCGCAACAATACCACCTCTTCAATTTCTACCCATAACGAGCTCTAGTTTAAGGTTGTGTGTTTCCCCGTAGAACATAAAGCTTTGGTGGGATCACCCCATAAACAGAAGTCCTCACTCAGTGGTTGGACGCTGACGAACACTACTGGAAAAACCAACTTCGGTCCGAAGTGAACAAGGCCAGCAGTCCCGGCCTGTCACAGCCCGCGACTAGTGGGAGCACTATTCCCGGGCCATGAGGCCTCTAACGGCTAGAATCGGCCGTAGTCACTAGTCTCGGGCCAGACCAGATCTTTAGTCCCGGCCCGTAATACGGACCGGGACTAATGACCTGAAGCAGGCCAGTTGGTCTTTTCATGGACTATTAGTCCTGGGTCGTATCACGGCCTGGGACTAGTTGTCCACCACTATATATTATGCTTGTTGTCCTGCTGCCCTAAAGCATATGGTGGCCATTTTTCTCAAAGAAGCAAGAGAGTTCATGCCATTTTTTTCTCAAGATTTGTCAAGATTTAGTTTGCAACACCTAAATCCAAAGCTTTAAAAGGTTAGAACTTCATTCTTTCATCTCTTATTGCTACTTTAGCTCTATAATGCTCTAGAAGTATAGAGATATGGATCAATGCATGCATTCTCTAGAAGTAGCTAGAAGGATTTTGATATATATGTGTAACAAATTTTGATTAGGCACATAGTTACTAAAAATTGAAATGTGTAATTTAGAGTTTCAGAGCTTAGAATGGAATGAGGTTTTCACTGATAGAACAATAATAAAAAACTCCAAATTTATCATGTTGATTGTGTTCTCCAATTCACAAATTGGTGCATGTTTTTTTTGTCAAAATTCAAAATTAATGCTCTAGAAGCTCTCAATATAACTTGTAATAATTTTATCATGTTGTGTAATGGTTTTTGATATACTTTTACTATAATGCAGATGGTCTGGGAATGGATGTACGGTACTGACCGATGCTCTGTCGAGTTCATTAATGGCGTGCATGAATTTATTCGTATTGCTGATGCAAACAAGCGCAATGGTTTTGTATTCTGTCCATTTAATGGATGTAGGAATCAGAATGATTACTCTAACTCAAAAACCCTTCACAACCACCTTTTGAAGTCCGGCTTCCTGCCCAGTTATAATTGTTGGACCAAGCACGGAGAAAGAGGGGTTATAATGTAAGACAATAAAGAAGAGGAGGAGGATGACAACTATCATGGTTTCCCTGAGTACGGAGATACCTCCATGGGGGATGCTGAAGGGGAGGATGAAGAAGAGACACATGATGAACCCGCTGATGATGTTGGTCGGACCATTGCGATGCACGAAGAGATTGTGAAACTGAAAAGGATAGGGAGAAGTTTAATCACATGTTAGAGGATCACAAAAAGTTGTTGTACCCAAATTGCAAAAATGGTTTGAAAAAGCTGGGCAGCACACTGGAATTACTGCGATGGAAGGCTGAGTGTGCTATACGTGACTCCTCATTTGAAAAGTTGCTGAAAATGATGAAGAATATGCTTCCAAAAGATAACGTATTGCCCGCCATTACGTACGAAGCAAAGAAGGTTGTTTGCCCTCTAGGTTTAGAGGTTCAGAAGAAACATGCATGCCCTAATGACTGCATCCTCTACCGCAATGAGGAGTATGAGAATTTGGATGCATGCCCGTTTTGCACTTCATTTCTGTATAAGATTAGATGATATGACCCTGTTGACGTTGAGGGCGAGCCCCCCCCCCCCCCGGAAGAGGGTTCCTGCCAAGGTGATGTGGCATGCTCCTATAATACCACGGTTCAAACGCTTATTCAGAAACAAAGATCAATCCAAGTTGTTGCGATGGCATAAAGAGTAACGTAAGTGATATGGGATGTTGAGACACCCCGCTGATGGGTCGCATGTCACGACCCAGGATCAGGGCTAGACAAATACGAGATCCTTATCTGATATAAGCCTAACCTAAATTCTGAAACGCGCAGGGAAAGATCGGTAACATTACAGAACATACAACATACATTAATAAGGTAAAATCTTAAGAGAGTTACAAACCAGTCATACAAGCCAGGGGTCACAAACCCATCATTACATCATACAACGGAAGCAAACAAGTTGTTCTAAACAACAAACTTACCAAAGACCTAAGAGGCCATAACAGAAGTAGCGACCCTTCCATAGATCCTAGGCTGCTGCCCGGGAACCCCAACTACTCATTGACTTCGACGTAGAAACCACCTTCAGTTGGAGTAGCATCATCTGTAGAAAAACATCAACAAGGCAAGGCTGAGTACAGGGTGTACTCCGCAAGACTTATGGCTAGTGGAGTTATTTTTGCATAAATCCATCTTTTGTTTTGCAAACAAGAGGTTGAAGAAACTTGTCTAGTGAGATCATTTTCAAAAGGGGATAAGAGAACTACAACTCTAGCTCTTATAATCATCTTTGATATCCACCAAGTATCATCATCAACTGAACCTATCTTCCCGGAATAACCCCTTAAACAACCCCGAGGAAGTACTCCGGATCTCACATTAGTTGACAAGTTTTAACATTCGGTTATAGTTCTCTATGATCTTCACGTCCGTTCACAAGTCGTCCATAACCGTGGACACGGATTTTCAAAAATATTAATAACCCTGCAGGGGTGCACAACTTTACCCACACATACCAACCGATTCTTAATACCAAATATTATTAGCCCTCTTCCTTGGCAGGCCGACAGAGAGTGGTTGACCACGACCTTTACCTTGCTTTCGCCGAGACCATGAGTCACACACTAAGGAGATGCCGCCGTAACGGGTCGAGTCCCGAAGTCGGTCCTTAATAATGTGAACAGGGTTTGAGATTACGGATGACAGGCATCTCCCATTCCCTGCCACGCTTACCTACCTGTATGAATGCACCTCCTTCACCTCCATTCAAGAACGACCAAGATGCGTATGTCGAATGGAAAGCCTGAACTATGTGACTGATGGAATCTGCTAGGCAAGTTAGTTGGTCGAGCGGGTTTCCAGGCCCCTGTGTGGTTGCACGCTCGTCTTGCTTCAAGAGGAAAGAACATCAGGTCCTAGGGGTGGAAAGTATGGGACTACAAAAACCACAACCCACGTGGCCTCCCATACAAGCCTTAGCATGTTTATCATCCATATCTGATCACATCATCACATACTACCATACTAGATTCATTCGCATCTCTGGTGAATCACCTGAATGATCAGCGTTTGACCACTAAGCATGGCTAAACTT
The DNA here is from genome assembly GCA_910589765.1 of Avena atlantica. Taxonomy (NCBI): domain Eukaryota; kingdom Viridiplantae; phylum Streptophyta; class Magnoliopsida; order Poales; family Poaceae; genus Avena; species Avena atlantica. Next base: position 104,703,978 of record OU342733.1, on the reverse strand, counting down.
GACTGAACCGTGGCACTAGCGACGCTCTGAAGCCAAAACCTAGTTATGCTAGCAGTAGTGGATCAGGTAATATAGTTCACAAAGGAAAACATGCATCAGATACGATTACTCTATCTACTGATAAAAGACTGTTGAACCGAATGCATATGACGAGAATGAAACACTTTGTAAACTTAGGATTCATATGTATGAGTGGGGCTTTTCTTGCCTTGTCCGTTGTTGGACTGGTACGTCTCTTCGGTGGCGTTGACTTTAGCTTCGGGTTCGGTTCCTATTCGCGAGAACCAATCACCGGAAAAGGGAAAGCAACACTCAACACATGGCATGTGCAATGCTTATACAATATGGATGATATGCCAAGTTAAATAGAGTTGAAATGAACTCTAAAACATGCTTGGTCACTTTAAAGGGGGTTCCGAAGATCCAAACCCTAGAACAAGGAAATCATCGGAATCACCTATGGGGTTCAATTGGTTCTTCTAATTAAACTTGATATCAAAGTTGATTAACAATGTATGGTTATATCTTAGTTAGTTAGGTTTCATTTTTATGAACATTTTGGTATATTATTTGTATTTTTCTGATTTAAAATGAATTAGTTACGAATTTCTCAAATTTTAATTCATTTTGAATCATTTTTGGAATATTTGAAATAATTTCCAAACTTGGGCCCACATGTCAGACTTTTATTATTTTTAGAAAAAATTTACAGAAATGATTAAAACCCTGACAGGCAGGGCCCACCTGTCATAAATTTTCCATTTAATAAAAGCAATTACATAAAACATTTAAATAAAACAAATAGCGGGTTTATGACCTCATGCTGATGTCATGCTGACATCGGCAATGGGGTCTGCCCCATATCGAGCACAGGATCGGCGGCAGGGCGCGCGCTAGGCTGCGAGAGGGGGCGCGCTGGACGCGGGCGTGTGTGCTGAGCCGAATAGAGCGGCGCCGCCCTGGAATGGTCGTCGGAGCAGCGTGTGCGACTTAGGCCGACGGCGAGGCTTGCAGGCGGTTGTGGCGGCGGCGATATAGAGAGGGAGAGAGTGAGCGGAGGGGTTCGTTAGAACCGTGAGCTTACCCTGAGCGCGATGGTGGTGATGGCGAGGCCGGCGACGGTCGAACGGCATCGAATCGACGGCGACAACCTCGGCGACTAACGGCGGTTCGAGAACGATTCCGGCGAGGAGAGTGCTTCCCTGCTTGCGTGCTTCGGTGAGGAGGACGAGGGCGGCGAGGCGCGTCTAACGATGGTTTCGGCATGGCGCGGGGTGGCCGGAGACGGCGGGGAAGAAGACCTCTAGCCGGCTAGGGTTTGGCCATGGCGAGAAGAAACAGGAAAAAGAGGGGGAACTGGCATCTAGGGTTCGTCGGCGGATGCTCTGGGGGTCATATAGGTGCTTGGGGGGCGACACGAATCGCGGCGCTCGCTGGCGGCGCCACCAGGCTGGGCTTCTGCTGGGCCAGGCTTGGGCTCCGGGTGGGCTGGTTGAGGAGTGCATAGGCGACAGGGGGAGAGGCAGTGGAGTGGGATGCAGCACAAAAAGGGTTAGGGTTAGTTTTTATTTGGAATTTTCTTTTTATATTTCTGTTTTATATCTTCTTTTGTAATTTCCATTTGTAATTCTATTTTTGAATAATTCAAATCACAGAAACTTTTATAAAATATATAAAATAGTTTGGGAGCCTTTTATATATTTTGGGTTCCATTCATTTTGATAATTTTCAAAATCTTAAAACCCATTTGAATGGTTTTAAGAGGGTAAGAAATTAGGGTTTTACTTGTTCTTATTTGGTTAAATCATAGTGCAAGTGTGATGCATGCATGAAATTCTCAAACATATCCTTATTTATATTACACAAAAGGGTGGTATGTTACAGCTCTACCCACTTACAAGAATCTCGACCCGAGATTCATAGGTTTTAGAGAAGAAGGCAGGGTACTCAGATCAAAGACGATCTTTGTGTTCCCAGGTTGCTTCTGATTCAGAGTGATGAGACTATTGAAATTTCAGGAACTTGATGGTTTGACGACGATTCTTGCGCTCGGTTTAATCAAGAATACGAACAGGGTATTCTTGGTAGGTTAGATCATCTTGGATATCCAAAGTTTCATGGTCCACACCACGAGTGGGATATTTGAAGCAACGCTTTAGTTGAGACACATGAAAGATATCATGAACCTCTAGAAAAGATGAAGGTAGATCCAATTTATAGGCAAGCTCACCCCTCTTGGAGAGAATGCGAAAGGGACCAACGTAGCGGGGAGCCAATTTTCCATTGATACCGAATCGATGGACACCCTTCAGAGGAGTGACTCGGAGATAAACTTGATCACCAACTTCATAATGAACATCAAGATGATGACGATCGTAGTTGGTCTTCTGACGGGATTGAGCGGCCTTCAGACGCTCTCGAATTAGGGGAACTTGATCTAGTGCTTCTTGGATCATGTCTGGACCAAAGAATTGTCTTTCGCCAGTTTCTGTCCAGTTCAGCGGTGTTCGACATGTTCTCCCATACAGAAATTGGAAAGGTGCCATGCCCAAACTAGATTGGAAACTGTTGTTATAGGAGAACTCCGCAAAAGGAAGACATTTCCCCAGTTCTTTCCAAAGGATATAACACACGCTCTAAGCATGTCTTCAATAATTTGATTCACTCTTTCAGTTTGTCCATCGGTTTTAGGATGATATGCTGTGCTGAAGGAGACATGAGTTCCCATTGATTCTTGGAAACTTTGCCAGAATTTGGAAGTAAACAAACTTCCACGATCAGAGATGATCTTCTTGGGAACACCATGGAGAACGAAGATCCGAGAGATGTATAAGTCAGCCATTTTACTAGCATGGATAGTTTCTCAAACCGGGAGAAAATGAGCAACTTTAGATAACCGATCAACTATTACCCATATGGCATCATTTCCTACTTGTGTTCTTGGGAGTCCAGTGATAAAATCCATACCAATTTCATCCCATTTCCACTCAGGAATTTTCAACGGTTGAAGAAGTCCAGCAGGCCTTTGGTGTTCAGCCTTTACACGATGGCAAACGCCACACTCTGCCACAAAGCGAGCGATTTCTGGTTTCATTCCACTCCACCGGAATCTTTGACGGAGATCTCCGTACGTCTTGGTACGACCAGGATGGATAGACAGAGGGGATTCATGATCTTCCAAGGGGATTAGATCTTTGATTTTCCGACTGTTTGGAACCACTAGCCGATTACCAAAATAGAGAGTACCTTGATCATTGATGGAGAAACATTTAGCTTCAGCACTTGCCACATGTTATTTGATCTCGGTGATCTCTCCATCTTGTTTTTTAATTTCCTTGATTTGGTCCTCGAGAGAAGAGTTTATTTCAAGGTTAGCCAGGAATCCACAAGGACCCACTTCAAAGATAAGATGCTTGATTTCCTCGTAGAGAACAGGCTGGGCTTGTGAAATCATCAGATTGTTTCCCTAAGACTTCCGACTTAGCGCATCAGCTACGACATTGGCTTTGCCGGGTTGATAGTTGAGACTCAAATCATAACCTTTGATCAGTTCCAACCATCGTCTTTGCCTGAGATTCAGATCTGGCTGGGTAAAGACGTACTTTAGGCTTTGATGATCCAAGTAAAGTTCGCAACGGTTACCGATGAGGTAATGTCGCCACTTCTTAAGAGCATGAACAACAGCAGCGAGCTCGAGATCATGGGTTGGATAATTGTTCTCATGTGGCTTCAAATGCCAAGAAGCATAGGCCACTACATGACCATCTTGCATCAAGACACAACCGAGCCCTTGGAGAGAAGCATCACAATAGATGACGAAGTCCTTGCTTGTATCCGGAAGGACAAGCACAGGAGCAGTGGTTAGCTTAGTTTTCAAAGCTTGGAAGCTTTCTTCTGCCTTTTCTGACCATTCAAATTTCTTATATTTCTTACGAAGATCGGTCATAGGCTTGGCTATCTTGGAGAAGTCCTCGATGAATCGACGGTAATATCATGCCATTCCAAGAAAACTTCGGACTTCCTTGACTTAAGTAGATGACTTCCATTCCAGAATGGTCTGAACCTTATCCAGTATGACAGAAACACCACTTGTAGACACACCATGACCAAGGAAGACGAGCTCTTGTAACCAGAACTCACATTTGGAAAACTTAGCGTAGAGGCGATGTTCACGAAGTTTAGTCAATACCAAACATAGATGTTCGGCATGCTCTTCTTCGGTCTTGGAGTAGATTAGAATGTCATCAATGTATACCACGACGAACTTGTCGAGATACTCCATGAAGATGGAGTTCATGAGCCTCAAAAATGTGGCAGGGGCATTGGTCAACCCGAAGGACATCATTGTATACTCGTAAAGACCATAACGAGTTGTGAATGTTGTCTTTGGGATATCTTCCTTTCTGATCTTGATTTGATGATACCCTGATCTTAAGTCTATTTTGGAGAAGACAGTGGCACCACTTAATTGATCAAAGAGGTCATTTATCTGGGGATGTGGGTACTTATTCTTGATTGTCACCGCGTTGAGTGGACGGTAATCAACCACCAATCTTTGAATATTTGTATCCCGCTTCTTGACAAAGGTGGTAGGGCAACCCCAAGAGGATGTACTAGTTTGGATGTATCCTAGACCCTCTAACTCTTCGAGTTGCTTCTTCAACTCAACCAACTCATGAGGAGGCATGCGGTAAGGTCTTTTGGAGATAGGAGCAGTTCAAGGAACTAGGTCTATGACAAACTCCACACTTTGATCAGGTGGCATGCTAGGCAACTCTTCAGGGAAGACGTCCGGGAAATCACAGACCACTAGGACATCTTGGACCTCGAGAGTAGGAAGGACATCCATGGCATACAACTCCGAGAAAGGTTTAAGAAATGCTAACGGATACTTTGAACCATCAGTCCAAGACTTGACAGTTATGCCAGCAGGAGAGGTCACAGAAACTGTGATGAGTGCACAGTCAATGACGGCTTGATACTTGGTTAACCAGTCCATGCTCAGAATGACATCAATGTCACATGACTTGAGTGCAACAAAAGAAGTGGGGAACTTCTGGTAGGCTATGTCAATCTCATTCCCATGACCAACCATAGTGGTGAACCATCTAGAACCCGGGGAATGGATGGTCAAAGGGGTAGACAAGGGTTCAAAATTTATCCCATGCTCTTGAGCAAACAAATTTGACATGAATGTATGCGATGCTCCAGAATCAAACAAGACTATTGCGAGAATTGAATTGACATGGAGCGTACCCAAAATGACGTGTGGATCTTCCTGAGCTTCCTCAATAGTGACATGGGTCAAACTACCACGTCCAGCACCTTGAGATTTATCATTCTTCTTTTCCTGCTGATCATTGCGTCCGGCAGCCCTTTGAGAACACTCCCTTGAGTAGTGACCAGGCTGACCACAGGAGTAACAGGTAACTCTAGTGTGGGAACCAGCAGGAGGATGATAGTTTGCTCCACCAGTATTTGACTGTGGCTGACGAGAATTATTGCCAGAAGACTTGGGTGCATAAGGAGCACGAGGCACATCACTGTATGGAACAAAGACACGGCGCTTCTTGTTACCAGAGGAATAAGCCCGAGAATTTCATTCTTCACGCTTATAAGAGACTTCCATATCCTTTCTTCCATGCTCCAGAGTAAGAGCCTGATTGTGCAGATCCTGGAAAGACTGGAACTTGAAGGGCAACAACTCATAACGAAGTGCAGATCCAGAAACTCCCTCTTTTTGAGATCCATGACGGGCTTAGGGATATATGAGGCACGAAATGCTGCAAGAAACTTGTAACACCCCAGTTCTAGTAAAACATTATTTAGGGTTTGATTGTGCAGCATGATCATCATCTAATAAAATTTCATGCAAGAAAATAAGGACCAAATCATAAAACCCTAATATCTCCCCTCTCTTTGAAATTCCTTCAAAATGGTTTTGAAATATCTGAAAAGTACCAAAGTATGTGGAGCCCAATTGGTTATGGGGGTCCCAATAGTTTGTATATCTTATGGAATCTTCTGGTATTTTGAAAATATTCAAAACAGAATTCAAAATGAAATTTACAAAAGAGAAATAGATTTTAGAAAAAGGAAAATCGTTTCTGAATAAAAATAACCAGAGAGCAGCCAGTAGGCCGCACCCATCTTCCCCCTCCCTTCCCTCTCTTCCGCGTGTGCAGCAGCCAGCGGCCCAGTCCGGCCCACTCGGCCCAGTACCCCTTCGACGTCCCTCACCTTTCTTCCTCATCGGACGAAGGACGAGCGAAGCAGCTCGCTGTCCTGCGCCGATGCCGTCGCCTCGCCGCCGCGCCGCGATGCGTGTTGCCGCCCTGGAGACGTGGATAAGACCCCTTCGGTGCCTTGCCTCTTTCTTATCCTCTCCCTTTCCCGTTGGAGCTCTTTCCCTCATTCCCCACCTCTGGCTGAAACCTAGCCCCACAGTTGCTCACCGGCATCGCCGTTCCCTACCGCCCTAGCCCGACCCATGGCCATCGTTGAGACCGCCATGGTGGACTCGTTCTTCCTACCAAGAGGAGCAAGACGATGTGGCCCCAGATGCCCCAATCACCACCTCCTTTCCGAGCTCTGGCCGCCGTCGTCCCCGTCAATTCCGGCCTCGCATGGATTCACCGACCGCGCTGACGTCCTCCTGGTGAGATGGTGATCCTCCTGGACCCCTTCATCCTCCCTCTCTCGCTCTGTGCCCATCACCTGATGATGCTCTGCAAGCGCCGCCGCTCAGCCTCATCACCGGTCGTGCTCCGTTGACCTCCCGCTAGCGGCGCCGCCATTTTACTGCTCCTCGTGTCGCTCTGCTTCGATCCGTAGCAACCGCGCATCCCCACTCGTCCTCAAATGTCATTCCACGCCGCCGCCTGCGGTGCTCGCCGGCGAGCCCGCGTGGCGCCTACGTGGCATGTTGACCCGACCCAGGCCCCACCCGACAGTGGCAGTGGGTAGCTTCTGCCTAGGTGAGAAATAAAAACCAGCCTAGGCTTGCTGAGGTGGTCAGTACCTCACTGGTCAGTCACAGTGGCTAGGCTCAGTAGCGGTGCAAAAAGTTTAACCCCCCTAGATGATGTCACAGTGACGCAATAAACCTTTTAAATTGATTTATAATCCCATAAAATGATTAAATATTGTAAAATTCATATCTTATTATTTATAAGTTAGAAAAATATGTATAATATATCAAAATGTTCAGAAAAATGAAACCTAGCTATTTAAGCTATAATAATGCATTGTTCAATAACTTAAATGACAAGTTTAATTAGAACAACCTAGTAACCCTAATAGATGATTCCGGAGTTTCCCCGAGTTAGGGTTTGCGCCCCTCAGAGCCCCGTTTAATTTGTCTAGCATGCCTTAGGGTTACTTTTCAATAATAATAAACTTGTCATATCATCATTCTTGTTTGAGCATTGCATTGATGCCATGTGTTGATTGTTTCCCCTTTCTTTCCGGTGTTTGCTTCTCTTCAGTAGAATATGATATCGAGATCGAGATTGAAGACCGAGATCAAGACCATCGAAGATCGATGAACAATAATTGACCAACTGTAATCAAGTCAAGTACAAGGCTCCCGAAGATCTGTTTATCTGCTATCAACTGGCAAAGGCAAGCATAGCCCCACCATGATACAATCCTATGTTTACAAAAGAATTTCAATTCCTGCCATGATGCATACGATTCTACTGTGGTATTTTATCGATAGATAGAGTGTCCTATCTATTGCATTACTCCCTTTGAGCTTATATTACCTGATCCACCACTCCTTGCATAACTAGGTTTGGCTTGTGTGCACTGCTAGAGCTTTTATCTGTGTCTTGCTTAGCATGCTTAGTTGTTGAGTCTGGTTCATCCAGATGATGTATCAGATGCACAGAATCTAGTATGACAGGAGAACATGATGAGATGAGATCAGTGATATGATTTAAACATGCTAAGGCTTGTATGGGAGGCCACGGTGGGATGTGGTCTTTCAAGTCCCATGTGAAAGGATACAGATGTCACCTAGAGGGGGGGTGAATAGGCGATTAAAACTTTTCCTAGAGTGGCTCAATAAAGGCGGAATAAAACTAGTGTTTACTTTGTAAAGCACAACCTAGAAACAACTAAGGTTTACCTATGTGCACCAACAACTTATGCTGAGCAATACAAACAACAAAGTGATAGCAAGATATATATTACTTCAAGCATGAAGGCTATCACAATGTAAAGTGCATAAGTAAAGATCTCGGGTATAGAGATAACCGAGGCACGGGGACACCGATATTTTACTGAGTTCCTCCCAACATGGAGTACGTCTCGTTTGGAGAGGGGTGGTATCAAACCACCAACGCCACAAAAGGCCTCCCTTATTCTCCGGTGAATCTCACCCCAATGGGATCGATCCACGCTTCCACTATCGGTGCACTTGTCGGTGGCAACCGGAACCTCTCACAAGGTTGGGGCACAACTCCACAACTTTATTAGAGGCTCCCAACGAACGCCACAAAAGGCCTCAACAAATGCCACCAAGGCTACAATGCCACCAAGGCCACAAAATCGTCTAGGGTTCCAAGAACCCAAGAGGGACAAGCTCCAATGAGCAATTCAAACCAAATCCTCCGAGGAGAACTCAAACCGATGCAACAAATGCAAATGGCAAGAACACCACAAAGATGCTCAAATCCATCACTCTCAAGTTCCAACAAAGCTACTAAAGCTATTGGGGGAACAAGAGAGGAGGAATCAAAAAGAGACACAAAATCCCCCAAAATCTAGATCCCCAAACATACTCACAAAGAGATGTGTTGGTTTGGTCAAAACGTGGGGCTAGATATCCTCTCTCTTCTACTCAAATATGGGCAAGAATCATCGGAGGGAAAAGATTAGGCAAGCTTCAAGATCTAGAGTAAGTGTAGAGAAAGTTTAGCCTAATAGATAAGAGAGGAAGAAGTAAAACTGAAAAAGGGCAAAGACTTAAATAGGGGCCCAGAAAAACTAGCCGTTTGGGGTATTTTTCTGGATGGACCGGTAGTACCGGTTTTGACCGGTACGACCGGTTTTGACCGGTACTACCTCTCCAACACAACAGCACAGTAGTATGAGGGACAAAGAGAAAATCAGAAGCAGCAAGAACCAACGCGAGCGACAGCAGTGGGCCAGGGCGTGCGCGCGCATGCGAGCGGCGGCCAGCATGCTCGGCAGCAGCAGCAGCTGCTAGCGCTGCATGCACACAGCAGCAGAGCAGCAGCTCGGCGCAGCTAGGAGCTAGCAGCATGCAAGGCAGCTGCAGCTAGCAGCAGCGCAGCTCAGCAGCCAGGCGGGGCATGCGCGCATGCAGGTGGCCAGCAAGCAGGCGAGCAGAGTGGCAGCAGCGAGCAACGCAGTGGCAGGTCAATGCGCGCGCGCTTGCGGGATGCGGGGCCGACGGTAGGAGTATCGCATGGATCTGGAGCGGCAGCGCGCGAGTCAACGCGCGGGACAGGCGGGTGCTGGGAAAATCGAGCGGACACGCACGGATCTAGATCTAGGAAAAAATCTGGACGAATCTAAAAAGAAAAACTGGGTATTTTTCCTGGGCCGACCGGCCCACCCGGGCGGTACTACCGTGCCGGCCAGTAGTACCAGAAAAAGGTACCTAGCCAGACAGAAAAAAACGGGCCATTTTTAGGCCCAGGCGGTAGTACCGGATTTAGGTACCTAGCGAGGCATAAAGAAATTGGGCCGTTTTTAGGCCCGGGCGGTAGTACCGGCCTGTCCGGGCGGTACTACCGCTTGGCCCAGAAAAAAGCCTAACAGGCAAATATTCAAACGGCAATAACTTTTGACTGGAAGCTCCGATTGACCCGATTCAAATTGCGTTGGATAGAGGGTGACAAGGGCTTCCCAATAAAAAGTGGGAAAGTATCAAGTAGAATAATGTGATATACCTCACTTGGTGAGAAACCGAAAAGCCGCATAAATCAACATCGCAACAAGACACAAATGGGAGATCCGATTTAGATGAACAAGAGCTTGTTATGGAGATTACCACAAGCTCTATATCATCACATGTATAAGACCAAATAACAACAAAATATGATGATGCAAGTATGCAAAGGTTTGAGCTCTCTTCGAACGATGTGACCGAATTACTCATACGAGAGCCCCTCTTGATAGTACGGTTATCTATCCTAAACCCGGTCTCCTACATACAACAAGAGACCGGCAAGAGAGAAAACCTATCACGATTATACCTTTGCCTTGAGCATTCCACTTGAGCTCGATGTAGACGGTCTTGCCCTTCTCAAGATGGAACGCCTTTCTTAATTCCTCATCGTCGACCTCGCATATTGAGCTTGCCCAACAAATCTTCTTTGCATTTCATTGACCTTGAAGCCAACACATGCTCCAAGCGATGCCAATGGACAAATCCTACAAGTATAACTTAATACACACATTAGTCCATAAAGATTGTCATTAATTACCAAAACCACACATGGGGGCCCAACATGTTCTTTCAATCTCCCCCATTTTGGTAATTGATGAAAATCCCTTTAAGAGGGTTTATATAAGGAATTTTAATGAATAAAATGGTAATACCAATATCAAATACTACAAAAGTATGTGATATTGGTACCACCATCATATATAGAGCAAAATCCCCCACAATCTATGCATGTGTGATGAACTTGAATTTCACTGCATATATTGCCAATCATTGTCATTGGTGGAGTTTCCTCTATATATACCACATGCTAAGCAACAAAAAAGATGCAAGAGCATGAGAGGCAAATGCACAAGAACAAACTCAATGCATAAACCATAAACCATCTTCCCTTAAACCCTCTAAAACTTCTCCCCCATTGGCATGAATTGCCGAAATGGGTGACAAGTTCTAGAAGGCAAATATAGTAATAATTCCTCCAAAGGTGTGCCTTCGCACATATCAAATGATGAATACTTGGGGGGATTAGAACTATATCGAGGACCTGAAGATTGCAAAAATAAAGTCAAATGATGCAAGCAACTACAAGGTCCAACAAACCAATTTGAAAACAACAAATGAGTCCAAATGGAAACAACAAGATATTATGATATGAGCAAAAGAGTGTTTTAAATAACAAATAGCGAAGCTCCCCAAGGTTTGTGCACAATTCAAAATAAATATACTGGATTACATAATGCACAAATATGGAATCCTTGCTCCCCCATAAGAATTTAAAACACAACAAATGTGAAAGAATGCAAATGAGTATTATTAAATGAATTAGATGAGCTCCCCAGAGAGAATGCACCAATTATGATAATTGCATTTGGGAACGAGGTGCATAGTCATGGACTCCTCACTCATCCAAATTCATTTAACAATACAAGACATGAAAGAACAAATATGAGTGTCCGAAGATGCAAACAAGAGGAACAAGCACTCATAGGAAAATAAATTTGGAAGCCACCAAAGAATCAAAAGGAATAGAAAGGTGGTCTCCAAGGATTAAAAAATCAACTAAAATTATCTTCTCATATGTGTATATGTCTCTAAGTGGAAAATATCACAAAGACATATTCCAAAGAAGAAAAATGCACACATAAAGAATATTATACAAGAAAGCACATGAAAAGCAAAAATGAAGTCATAACATATATCAATAAGATTTTAGCTTCAAAGCATGGCCAAAGGCTCACATATATCTTATTGTACATTAATGAGCTTCAAACACCAACACACTACATATATTACAACTATCACCAAGGGAAAAGGAGAAAGTTGGAATATATGGAGAAAGGCAACAAGTATTATAATAGAAAATAGACTAGAAAAATCTCACTATTGCATGAGAGAAGTTGAGGAAATGATAGGCAATAAAATTGCTAGATTGACATATTTGGGATTGGAGGATCATATGCATGATTTTGTATAGTCCCAATTATATGCACTCATCTCAACTTATTCACATATACAATAGAGAGTCCTCTTAATAGCATGGCTAGAGATACAACAATAAATACAAAATCAAAGAACCATGCCAATATGCAACCTACAAAAGGTTGGACGCAATATAAATATGCATGATCAAGAGATACTTGTTACCGAGATATAATTGGTAGGATGTAGAGAATATGAATTCATTGATCATCCTATAGCTTGCCTCCAATTGTCATTAACGCACCACTTCTTCAAGATTGAGAGACAAGCATCCAATCTATCTCCAATATACCTAAAACACATTTAAGTACAAAATGGTCCCCAAACTTATTTGGTCCAATGTAGTTAGTGCAACTACAATACATAGGAGAGACTCCACATAAATATGTGCATATTGATATGAAATTGAATTTCATGCACAACTTAGCCGATGGGAATTGGTGGAGTTTCCCCTAAATATTGGATCAAAGAAAGCTAACATGCCTTAATATAAACATATAGTAAATATGCATGCATAAAGCTTTCAAGAACCAAAAAGGAGATACAATTTGAACAAAAACACCAAGTAAACCGAGATGGCACACACAAGAGTGTGAAAAGACAAGAGGTGTCCAAATTGTATCAAATAACCAATTCAACACATGAACGATCACAAGTTCAACAAATGAACTAGGCTAAGGACAAAAGAGCAAGAGATAGATAGATATAAAAATGCTCAAGGATTTATCTCATTCTAAAAATGGTCAAATAAAAAAAAAGGAATGAGACAAAACCAACTCCCAAAAAGATCAAGGTTCCAACAAGAAACCAAACTCCCCAAACTTCACATGATGGCACAAAATACCAAAACTAAAAGATTGAGCTTCTAATCACATAAAACATGATATGGAACAAAACAAGACGCATAAAAGGATTGTTCTAGATAATATAGGAGAGCTCACTCATAAGTAGTACATTATATATGATTTTCTTTTGAATGCAAAATGCACACAAATGAGATCATCACTACTACCTACATTAAATAAAACACAAGAGGATACCAATAAAAAATAAGAAGATCCAAAAGTAGCAAGGAATACATGGGAGCATATAAAACATTTACTTGGCCAAGGATAGGACAATATTAAGCAAAGTCCAAAGTTAATATGATCAATAAAGTCTACCATAAATTTGGTACTAATTGTCCAAGGACAAGAAATATTGGAAATAATTTTCCCAAGGTAGCTTGCATGGATATCCAAGATCATAGTCACAATGAGAAGCATATAACTAAATATAAGAAATTAAGCATGATACTTCGAACAAGATTCTTGGTAGCTTCCAATAGTCACACAATCACTAGTGATTAGAGTAACTTGAAGCAAATGGTTTCCATGAGGATATATATACCTAAATATGAGGAAACACATACCAAGAAACACTCTCATATACAAGATCCAAAATAAGATCAATAAGGCCATTCAAGCAAATTGGAAATTGTATGAGCAAATGTGTCACATAGGTTCTAGATATTTATCAATATCAATTCTAAGTGACACAACCTCGAATATTCACATTTTCTAGGATTTGTAATACGCACTAAGCATATGACTCCCCCATAATGTGATACTACCATAAAACCAACACGAGGTAAAAGGATACAAATGGAGATAATTAATGGACATTATAAAACTTAAGTTTCTCATGAGAATTGTACTACACAGAGACTAGACAATAATCCAATATAAATACTAGGTGGTATTCCTCATGTACACACAATTTTAGGATTGTGGAATGCCCAAGAATAATACTCCCCCAAAATGGGATAATCCATTAACATCTCACAAGAGCCAAATAAGATACCAAATATAACCAAGTAAGGATCAAACACAAGAAACACACATACATGGTGTGCCACATAATCATACATAAATATATGCTTGATTCCTCAAGATAATTAAGTGGATAGCACAACATGTACACAAGCATGGAAGATACAAAACCAACACATGCACAAGGGGCGAGTAACTTTCAATGTAAAGAGTTTAGCATATGTTACTACAAGGAGGAACATTGGATATATAATATGAGCATGATAATCCCAAAAGGCTTGGCTTGACAATTATACTAGATGAAGATCCCTCAATTCTTCATAATGTAGCCAAGTCTCCAATGCCCTCCAAAACACACCTATTGATCAAGTTTTGGTTTGTTGGTCCCCAACCAAGTTGGGTCCTAAGAGGTTAGTCACAATAGGCTTGGCAACCCAAATGGATCTTTTCTTGACACCAAATTGGGCACCAACAAATTTGGCAAACACATTGCCAACCTCATCCTTACAAAGAGAATAAGCATCATCAATAATGATAGGGTTGGATGAGGAGATACCGATAGTGCATGGGGAAGAAATATGCCCCTTCCGCGGCATATGTAGAAAGTTATACTCTTGCCATCTTTCTTCTTGGATGAAGAAACAACTTGAGGAAGAGCTTGAGTCTTCTTGGGAGGAGGCCCATATCTAACAATATGTGGAGCTTGAGGCCGCTTCCCTTGTTGCTTCTTGCTAAGGTACTTCTTATTTAATGGGAAATGTTTGACATGATGCCCTTATTCCTTGCACTTGAAGCAAACAATGTTGGCCGGATTCTTGACTTGATCTTGGCCATTCTTCTTGTTATCCTTGTGCTTCAACTTGATAGTGGACTTGTTATTGACATTGGAGTTGAATCCAAGCCCACTATTGTCATTGGGGGATTCTTGCACACTCAAGAGTTTGTTGAGTGTGACCTTCCCTTGATGACCCTTTTTCAAGTCATTTCTCAAAGAAGTGACTTGAGCCTTGAGCTCTTTGATTTCCTCTACATGGTTAGTTTCAACAAAAGTACTAGAGGAAGTAGATGCTACATTGTTAGAGCAACAAGGCATGGAATGTAATTCATCATGAGATATAGCATGGTTGTGAGAGGATGAATTAAAAGGACTAGCACATGACAATATAACATTTGGAGTAGATGTAGTGCTAATGTCCACATGAGGCCCACTAGATGTTACCTTTGACACGATGGCCTCATGAGCTAACTTTAGCCTACCATGGGAGACTAGAAGATCCTCATGCGAGCTTGAGAGCTTAACATGACTTTCTTCTAATTTCACATAGTTTCTAGTTAGCAACGCAAGTTGAGCATTTATCTCAACATTCTCCTTCAAAATAGATGCTTCACAAGAAATAGAGTTAGTAGCACAAGCATCATTATTATTAGCAAGAGGTGAGGGCAACTTGTCAAGCTCTTTTGAATATGAGGCTTTAAGTTGCTCATGTGACTCGGTGAGTTTGATGAGATCACCCTTTATGACCCTAGAGCCATTTTTGAGGTGCTCAAAATCCTCAAGGAGTTTAGCATAAGCAACTTGAGTCTCGTCATTTTTATGTTTGAGATCACTTGCCACCTCAAGATCTCTATCATGAGATTCCTTTACTCTAGATAGCTCTAAACCAAAGGTCTCCTCAAAAGATTCCTTGGTGGTTTGTTCCTCTTCAAGAGTTTTATTTAGGTTTGCAATTATATTAGCATACTCACGCTCAAGACTACACATTTTATCAACGTTGTTATCATGCACCTCAATTTGTGTTTCTAACTTATCAATATGTTCTTTGCTCTTAATAGCAAAGTCCAAGACTTCAACAAAGTTAGAACAAGAAATATCCTTTTTAACAAGGGCACGATAAACAATCTCACCCTTCTCATATAAATCATCAATATCAAGCTCTTCTTCCACATTATCCACATCCTCCTCATCACAAGAGGTAATGGGTTCCAAAGTAGGAGTTACCTTAGAATCCCTAGCCATAAGGCATAGGTGGGTACCAGAAGAAGTTGAAGATGATATTGCATTTGTGGCTTCATTCAAAACCATGTCTTGGCCCATAGAATCTTCGTTTTCCTCTACATGGTTAGCAACACAAGCACTAGAGGAAATGGAAGCATTTTTATCATGGCAACAAGACAACACAAGCATATCATCATGAGATTTATTCAAGTCATTTCTACATGATATGCAAGGACTATTAACACAAGCATGTAAGGAGTTTGTAGTGCTAGAAGTGTTAAAGTCCAAAGATAGATCATTGCAACTCGATAGGGATGAGGGATTACAAATAGTAAGCACACTATCCAAATTGCAATTTCTATCACCACTCACCATATCATTACCTTGTGAAAAGTCACATGTTGGTGAAGTGATAGAGGATGAGAACTCATCCCGACCGGAAGTGGAAGCAACACAATCATCCTCAATAATGTTGGACACAATATATTTATCTTGAAGTTTTGTCCATAACTCATGAGCGCTCCAAAAAGGAATGATTGAAGATGTAACTACATAGCTCAAAGCATTAACAAGCACATTAGAAGCTTGAGCATCGAGATATAAGTTTTTCTCATCCTCACAAGATAGATTTTTGAAATCCATAGGAGGAGAAAAACCTATATCTACAATACGCTCCAAATTTGGGTCCATGTCCCGAAAATGAATGAGCATGCGATTTTTCCATATATCATAATTTGTGCCATCGAATGTGAGCATGTCATTGTGCACTAATCCTCTAGCCGACATATTTACTCTCAAGGCGGTGAAGCCTAAAATGAGAGACCGGGCTCTGATACCAATTGAAAGGATACAGATTTCGCCTAGGGGGGGGGGGTGAATAGGCGATTAAAAATTTTCCTAGAGTGGCTCAACAAAGGCGGAATAAAACTAGTGTTTACTTTGTAAAGCACAACCTAGAAACAACTAAGGTTTACCTATGTGCACCAACAACTTATGCTAAGCAATACAAACAACAAAGTGATAGCAAGATATATATTACTTCAAGCACGAAGGCTATCACAATGTAAAGTGCATAAGTAAAGAGCTCGGGTATAGAGATAACCGAGGCATGCGGGGACACCGATATTTTACCGAGTTTCTCCCAACATGGAGTACGTCTCGTTTGGAGAGGGGGTGGTATCAAACCACCAACGCCACAAAAGTCCTCCCTTATTCTCCGGTGAATCTCACCCCAATGGGATCGATCCACGCTTCCACTATCGGTGCACTTGTCGGTGGCAACCGGAACCTCTCACAAGGTTGGGGCACAACTCCACAACTTAATTGGAGGCTCCCAACAAACGCCACAAAAGGCCCCAACAAATGCCACCAAGGCTACAATGCCACCAAGGCCACAAAACCGTCTAGGGTTCCAAGAACCCAAGAGGGACAAGCTCTAATGAGCAATTCAAACCAAATCCTCCGAGGAGAACTCAAACCGATGCAACAAATGCAAATGGCAAGAACACCACAAAGATGCTCAAATCCCTCACTCTCAAGTTCCAACAAAGCTACTAAAGCTATTGGGGGAACAAGAGAGGAGGAATCAAAGAGAGACACAAAATCCCCTAAAATCTAGATCCCCAAAGATACACTCACAAAGAGATGTTTTGGTTTGGTCAAAACGTGGGGCTAGATCTCCTCTCTCTTCTACTCAAATATGGGCAAGAATCATCAGAGGGAAAAGATTAGGCAAGCTTCAAGATCTAGAGAAAGTGTGGACAAAGTTTAGCCTAATAGATAAGAGAGGAAGAAGTAAAACTGAAAAAGGACAAAGCCTTAAATAGGGGCCCAGAAAAACTAGCCATTTGAGGCATTTTTCTGGACGGACCGGTAGTACCGGTCTACTGCTCCAACACAACAGCACAGAAGTATGCGGGACAGAGAGAAAATCAGCAGCAACAAGAACCAACGCAAGCGGCAGCAGTGGGCCAGGGCGTGCGCGCGCATGCGAGCGGCGGCCAGCATGCTCGGCAGCAGCAGCAGAACAGCAGCTCGGCGCAGCTAGCAGCTAGCAGCATGCAAGGCATCAGCAGCTAGCAGCGGCGCAGCTCAACAGCCAGGCGGGGCACGCGCGCATGCAGCTGGCCAGCAAGTAGGCGCGCAGCGCGGCAGGTCAACGCGCGTGCGCATGCGGGATGCGGGGCCGGCGGCAGGAGTATCACATGGATCTGGAGCGGCAGCGCGCGAGTCAACGCGCGGGACAGGCGGGTGCTGGGTAAATCGAGCGGACACGCACGGATCTATATCTAGGAAAAAATCTGGACGAATCTGAAAGAAAAACTAGGTATTTTTCCAGGGCCGGCCGGTACTACCGGCCCACCCGGGCGGTACTACCGGGCCGGCCGGTAGTACCGGAAAAAGATACCTAGCCAGACAGAGAGAAAACGGGCCGTTTTTAGGCCCGGGCGGTAGTACCGGATTTAGGTACCTAGCGAGGCAGAAAGAAATCGGACCGTTTTTAGGCCCGGGCGGTAGTACCGGCCTATCCGGGCGGTACTACTGCTTGGCCCAGAAAACAGCCTAACAGGCAAATATTCAAACGGCAATAACTTTTGACTGGAAGCTCCGATTGACCCGATTCAAATTGCGTTGGATAAAGGGCGACAAGGGCTTCCCAATAAAAAGTGGGAAAGTATCAAGTAGAATAATGTGATATACCTCACTTGGTGAGAAACCGAAAAGCCGCATAAATCAAAATCGCAACAAGACACAAATGGGAGATCCGATTTAGATGAACAAGATCTTGTTATGGAGATTACCACAAGCTCTATATCATCACATGGATAAGACCAAATAACAACCAAATATGATGATGCAAGTATGCAAAGGTTTGAGCTCTCTCCGAACGATGTGACCGAATTACTCATACGAGAGCCCCTCTTGATAGTACGGTTATCTATCCTAAACCCGGTCTCCTACATACAACAAGTGACCGGGAAAAGAGAAAACCTATCACGATTATAGCTTTGCCTTGAGAATTCCACTTGAGCTCGATGTATACGGTGTTGCCCTTCTCAAGATGGAATGCCTTTCTTAATTCCTCATCATTGACCTCGCATATTGAGCTTTCCCAACAAATCTTCTTTGCATTTCATTGACCTTGAAGCCAACACATGCTCCAAGCGATGCCAATGGACAAATCCTACAAGTATAACTTAATACAAACATTAGTCCATAAAGATTGTCACTAATTACAAAAACCACACATGGGGGCCCAACATGTTCTTTCACCATGCTCGCCACCACTAGGAACTGAGTTCTTGCCTTTGGAACCGAGACGAGCGTATAGCCACACGGGGCTTGGGAACCCCTCGCCTGATTAACTTGCATAGTAGATTTCATGAGTCATATAGTTCGGGCGTTCCATTCGACATCTGCATAGAAAATCTTTTGAAAGATTTGTCGGGTGAAGTTGGTGCATTCATAACAGGTAGGTAAGCATGGGCGGGGTTGCTTGGGGTCGATGGAGCCCTTGTTAACCAACCTAGCCTCACATCTTTAAGTACCGGCTTCGGGATTTGACCCGTTACAACGGAACCATACTTATTCTGGGACTCATGGTCTCGCCGAAAGTAAGGTAAAGTTCGTGGCCAACCACCCTTTCCCAGCCTTCCAAGGAAGAGGGCTAATAGCTTGGCATTAAGAGTTGGTTGGTACGTGTGGGTAAAGTTGTACACCCCTGCAGGGTAATAATCTTTTCGAAAAGCCGTGTTCACGGTTATGAATGCTTGGTGACCAGATTCTAAGATCATAGATAACTATAACCTAATTGTAAAACTTGGCAGATCAACGTGTGCTTAAGGATGCTTCCTCATGGGTACGAGGGGGTGATCCTAGTTGGTAGATGATGATGACTTGGTGGATATCAAAATATGATGATCAATATTTCAGAGATGTCGCTCTCTTATCCCCTTTTAAAATATTCTAATTAGACGAGCTTCTTCTCTCTCTCTTGTTTTATAAACAAAGATGGCTTGATGCAAAACAACTCCACCAGCCATAATTCTTGCGGAGTAAACCCTGTACTCACCCTTGATTTGCTGATACTTTTGGCAGGGTAAGTGTTCACCTGAAGACGAGTTTTGTACTACATCGACATCGACGAGTAGCTTGGGGTTCCCGGCCGGCAGCCTGGAATCTATGGGCTGGGACGTCATCGTTATGCTTCAGGCCTCTTAGGCTATTTGTTATGTTTGCTATACTTAATATCATAATTTGCCTTCCGTTGTTTGATATTTTTGGTCAGTGACCTCTCCTTGTAATAATTTGGTTCTCTTCTCAGTTATGAGCTTGCTGTGATAAATTTTTGTGTCGTAAGGTCACTGATGTTTTACCGATTCTTCACTGGATATTCTCGAGCTCAAGGTTAAGCTTATTTCAGACGGATTTCTAGGATTTGTTTAGCCCTGACCCCGGGGGTGTCACAGTTCTTGGTATCAGAGCAGTACCGACCGTAGGAAAACCTTGCTATTGGTCGATGTTGAGTCTAGTGTTTGTGAAAACTATTTTAAAGCTGAAAAGTATTTGTGAAAACTCTAGTATTCTTATTTTTCTCCTTATCCAGGTTCGCTCTAACTCTGGGTTATCTTATCTTGTGTTGGATTTGAAAAGTTTTGATATCTCTTCTAATCTTTCAAAACTTAGGTGCCTTCTTGGCATGTCGCTCCTAAGGCAGTTGACCTAGTGTTGAGTTCTCTGGAGTTGTGTGTGTTGTGAATTCATTGTCCCCTTTGATCTTGTTCATCTGAAAGATTTCTTTCCATCATGATCTCTCTATCTTTTTGACCCACAATTTTATATTGTTGGATCTACAGTGTTCTATTCTAGGCTTGGATGTTTCCTTTCGCCTCGAGTGCCTCCTTTTCGTTTGTTGGGTACTTGAGAAGTCGTTTCTTCTCTTGGAAGCTACCTCGTGAATACTATCTTGCAGTGTATACTATGTCACGCAAGTACTAGTTACTTCTTTCTTTGGGTTTTAACCCTTGGACTTGAACCAAAGATCCCTGATTATGCTGTATTCTAGTGTTGTGAATCTTGTACATGAAGCTGACCTTTAACCCAAGATCCCTTTTGTTGACCTCTACCGTTAATGTTCATACATTACCTCTGGATGGCTAGTACCTTCTAGTATAGCCTTCAAGCTTGTGGTTTTGTCGCAATTGAATTGTGACAACAAAGGACTTCCCCTACCACATGCTATGGCAGATGTTCTCTAATGGAACCAAATAGATCACGACAAGAGTACTCCTCGTGAGTCTCACATCTATACCGTGACTCTGCCACACCTTACCTTTCTTTGCATTGGTTTTCGGAAGGTTCTTAACTTATGCATCCACATCTTGGGATTCTATCCTGAGCATGTTCATCTTTTTCCCTTGTTGTTTTTCGACGTTTGTTTACCACTTGGTAGCCATGTAGTAAATGTGCATTGGTGTCTGCCGATACAAGATACTCTTGTGGTCCGTCAAGACAAACCATTTCAGAATGTCTAGGAGAAACAAACTCCAGTACCTTGTCGTATCAGGTCAAAGTGTTGTAATCCGCAGATCAAGAGGCATTGATTAGTTTCCATCTGTTCTATCTTAAAGTTTCACACTCTTCTATACTAAGAGGTCGAGTTAAATTTCATGACCCCTTAATGAAGGGATGCTCTTACACATATTTACCCACCCTTTCTCGGGTTTCGTGCTCGTGAGTGATGCGTGTGCGTAACAATGTGGACATCTGAGATTCTAGCAATTCTTATTGTTTGAACTCTAAGGACATTTGTGTCATTTTAGCGTGATCGGTTAACCCTATCACTAAGCAAAGGATGATTGGGCTACCAAGTCCATTATTCTGGTGCACTCTCTTCGGTCAAAGGGTTAGGCTTGTGCCGAAGCTCTGAGACTATGTTTTCTTGCTTTACCAAGCAAGTTTCCTCTCGAACTAAGTGACATATCGGTGGTTCGTGATATTCTAGATGTCTACTAGAAGTATCGCCATGTTGTCACATGACCGTGTAGTCAAGTTCTTGAGAAAGTAAGTTCTCTGAACTGCACCTTTCTCCAAGGATCCATACTGCCCTGAACTAGTTGGTTGACCTTAAACAACAACTTGGAGAGTTGCAAGACAAAAGTTCTATCCAACTCAGTTCCTTCTAAAAGGGATGTCTAGTTTTGTTTGTGTTGAAGAAAGACAGTATCTCCTTTGTGGATATGTTATTTTTCCCTGTCTTTGATTTGATTTGGGTTATCGTCAAATCAAACTCAGTTTCAAGGACTATCTTGATAGTGTTTCTTTTCGTGATGTTTCACTTGAGTACATTTTCATGTCCTTTGGTCTGACCAATATGTTTTCCTTGTTCAGGAAACATATGAGTCCATCTTCTTGGAGTGTTTTGATAAGTTTGTTGTTGATCCCATCGAAGACATGCTTATCCTTTCCATGCTATATTTGATTCATATGGAACATTTGGCATTAATGTTGGAAAAATTCGAGAACCTTCTTCGAGTTATCTCAAAGTATGAGTTCTGGATGTTAGAAGTAACCTCCTTCGGTTCATGCGCAAATGCTGAAAGATGTCGCCATGGATTCGAGAAGAGTTATCTCTGTTACTTAAGGACACAGGTGTGGGTTATTGTTAGTACTTTATGTATGTGCAGTTGTCGTTCGACAAGTTGATAATGCATAGGTCTAGCAATCTAGCTCGTCTTTCGGAGCTTGACATTGTAGTCCCTGTCTTGAGAATCTAGTAACTTTACCTTTGCGGTAAATGTTGCAAAATTTCTATTCGGACATGCTGAGTCTGAAATATCATTCCACCTAACCAAAGCTGAATCTCAAGCGACAACGATGGTTGGTGTTCCCCAAGGTTTTGACATGGGTCTCTTTGAAAATTTGGCAAGATTGATGTAATGGTTGGCACACTTAGCCGGAAAGACCTACCGTCAAATTCCTGTGATTCAGCAATATCAACCACTCTTCATGAGACTTCTTCTATATGTTATTATAGGAGTTGTGCTTATGGTTCCTTTGAGTCCGAAGTCTGACCTTTACTTGATATCTTTCTTGAACATCAAGGAGAACATTTAAAGTAGTGTTGCTAAATGTCTCTCAGTCAATCCTCCAGACCCTTTATGTTGGCAAGCCTCTTTTTGTGCCAAGTAATTGAAGTCTGAGAATGAAGTTTCCTTCTTCTCGTGTCATCAGGAATCTTCTTAACTACTCATCTCAGTGGTGTAAATTGATACCATAATCTTTGGCAAAGATTTTGGTATACCTGCATGATAAAGAGTTTCCTTCGTTTTCTTTTTCATGTTCTAAGAGTGACTATGATTTCGGTAATCAGAAGTTTCTCATTCTACATGTTCCTTGTGACTCTTATGAGTCCTCGCCACAAAACACCTTTCTGTATTGGCCTTCTATTGGATGAAAAAGTGACTCTTCTGTGTGAAAAGTAGTTCAACAACTTGGTTTTGTTGATTCCAATCTCTGCAACCTGAGATCCTTGCTTAAGCCGTTTAGTAGAGGTTCATATCAAAGTCTGTGGTTATGTTCTTTCTATTGAAACCTTCCTTTTCGGAAGCTTAAACTCTTCTGTAAGTTCCATGGTCTCAATCTTTATGATGACCATCTATCTAGCAACTTGAAACCTTCTCCTCTTGTTTCCTCCGTTACCTTGATGTGTTTCATGTTTGTCATCTCAGAGTTGTTTCTAAACACTCCATCCAAGAGTTGACCATGAGATACTCTATGTGTTGTTTAGTGTGTTTTCCCTCTTATCTTTAGAGTGACCGTGTTTCTTTCTCTCTCTGTCTCTTTTCCTACCTTTGGAATCTCGGGTCGAGATCCTCGTAAGGGGGATAGAGTTGTAACACCCCAGCTCTAGTAAAACATTATTTAGGGTTTGATTGTGCATCATGATCATCATCTAATAAATTTTCATGCAAGAAAATAAGGAACAATTCCTAAAACCCTAATATCTCCCCTCTCTTTGAAATTCCTTCAAAATGGTTTTGAAATATCTGAAAAGTAACAAAGTATGTGGAGCCCAATTGGTTATGGGGGTCCCACAATAGTTTGTATATTTTATGGAAGCTTCTGGTATTTTGAAAATATTCAAAACAGAATTCAAAATGAAATTTACAAAAGAGAAATAGATTTCAGAAAAGGAAAACTGTTTCTAAATAAAAATAACCAGAGAGAAGCCAGTGGGCCGCACCCATCTTCCCCCTCCCTTCCCTCTCTTCTGCGTGTGCAGCAGCCAGCGGCCCAGTCCGGCCCAGTACCCCTTCGACGTCCCTCACCTTTCTTCCTCCTCGGACGAAGGACGAGCGAAGCAGCTCGCTGTCCTACGCCGATGTCGTCGCCTCGCCGCCGCGCCGCGATGCGTGTTGCCGCCCTGGAGACGTGGATAACACCCCTGCAGTGCCCTGCCAATTCCTTATTCTCTACCTTTCCCGTTGGAGCTCTCTCCCTCATTCCCCACCTCTGGATGAAACCTAGCCCCACAGTTGCTCACCGGCGTCGCCGTTACCGACCGCCCTAGCCCGAGCAATGGCCATCATTGAGACCGCCATGGTGGACTCGTTCTTCCTACCAAGCGGAGCAAGCCGAGTGGCCCTAGATGCCCCAATCGCCACCACCTTCCCGAGCTCCGGTCGCCGTCGTCCCCGTCAATTCCGGCCTCGCATGGCTTCACCGACCGGGCGCTAACGCGCTCCTGGTGAGATGGTGATCCTCCTGGACCCCTTCATCCCCCTCTCTCGCTCTGTGCCCATCACCTGACGATGCTCTCCAAGCGTCGCCGCTTAGCCTTGTCGTCGGTTGTGCTCCGTTGACCTCCCGCTAGCGGCGCCCCCATTTTATTGCTCTTTGTGTCGCTCCGCTTCGATCCGTAGCGACCGCGCATCCCCACTCGCCCTCAAACATCGTTCCCCGCCACCGTCTGCGCTGCTCGCCGGCGAGCCCGCGAGGCGCCTGCGTGGCATGTTGACCCGACCCAGGTGTGGCATCCCGCTAAAACCACTACTAGAAAATCGCTTGTTGTTTTATGTTCGTGCATCATCATTACATCAGCATGCATCTGTTTGCCTAAAACTATTTTCTAAAAGCCTATTTTGTTTTCTAGATATTCTCCTCTTTGTTCAAATCCAAACCCTAGATCTGTCCGGATCTTTTGTTTGTCTAAAACCCTTTTACAAATGTTTTGATTTAAAACAAAGAAAAATAATAAAATATAATAAATCTGTTTTGTTCCGGGGGAGGCCGCCACCGGCCAGGCCCAAAAGGCCCAGCTGGCAGCAGCCTACTACCCAAATAAATATCTAAACCTAACCCTAGCCTTGCCCTACCCCAAACCCTAATCCCCAGAAATCCTCCACCCCGCCGCCGCACAGCCACAATCAAACTCCACCCTGCACAATCCCTCTACCCCGCCACCAGAACCCACCCACCCCGATCAACACCACGCGACACACCCAGCATACACACGCGCCCCCGCATCACCCAACCCGCATGCTGCTGCCTGGCCCCATCCCGTGGGTCCCACCTTGCCCACCAACTCCCGTCCCCCCGACCTATGGCCGCTCCCTCTCTGCTTGGCTGCCGCCGCCAGAGCCCCCTCCCCGCTTCCCAGCGCCGCCCCGACTGGCACCTCTCCTCCGCGTCACCGCCGCCCTACCTCGCGGGTCCGGCCTCCCCCACCGCGTCGTCCCCGAGCTCGTCCGGCACCTCCGCACCCGCGCGAACCTCGTTGCCTTCCTGGCGCCTCGCGTCGACCTCGCCGGTGGCCACCTCTGCAGCGTGCTGCCCGGCATCCAGCCGCTCCTCCATGCCGCCAGTGCATCTCCTCCTCGCCGGCCCAGGCGCTCCCACCGCCCATCCCCCTCTGTCCGCCTACTGGACCAACCTCGTCCGGCCTCCACCACGACCTGGGCGCTCACCCCCGCGGTCCGAGCTTGTCGTCCCCCCTCGCGAGCTCAAGCCGTTGCTACTCTCGCAGGGGCCCCTCCTTCACGCCTCTCCCCGTCGTGGTACGCCTCCTTCGCGCCTGTGCAAGCCAACACGGACCGGCCCCACCTTGTCCTGCGCTCTGCCGCCGAGGTCGCTCCGCTAGCGGCTGTCGCCGCCCACAAGAGCTCCATCCCGGTGCTTGGAGGCCGCCCGAACCAGCTCGTCGATCCTCCTGTCGCTTGCCGTCCGCAGGGTGTTTAAGCCTATGCATGCACGAGACAGGGGCCTCCTCGCAGTGCACTTTTGTCCTCTGTTTGCTTTTGTTCTGATGCGCTAAACTTCGCTTTGGTGGTCTTGTGTACCAGTGTGGGCGCATGAACCTCCTAGGCCTGCCGCACGCCATACCAGTGTGCTGTCGTTGATCTCGCCATGACACCTTCCGCTCAGGCGTTGGCTTAAGTGAACTCGCATTACTCGAAGACCACGGTGCCTCGAGTTCATCCCCGTCATGAATCCAAAACCATAAGATCTCCATCATGGACAACAAGATCGTCGACATGGAACTGGAGGCGATGATGACGAATCGACAAGGTCGCCTTCCCAGAGCCTGAAGACCGAACTCCGTCGAACCTCGGAACCCCAAGACCTTCTCCCCTATGTGTGATCCCTATCCGAGACCACTATTTTATAAATGTCATCTATATAAATTGTTGCATATTAAATTATTCATACTTGCATACATATTGTGGGTGTTTGGGGGTATTTCGATGATTCACCTAAATTAAATATGGAGGCCATAGGCGGGCGATTCTAGTCTAATATTGGTCTCATTTGAATCTGTGCATCGAACCGGTGATATACTTTTGCCTTGTTAAGACAACATTTAAATTGCGGGGTAGTTAAATAACATGAACCTATTAATTAATTGTCGGGACCCCAGTTCCGCTTAATTTTGCCTAATCGCATCGCATCTTTGCCATGTCATACATCATACATGCATCATGCCCGATTTTCTACCGTAGTATTAAATAGTGCATCCGGTGTTTCTTCTAGTGTTTTGCTTCTTCGTGGATTAGGCCGATGAGTTGATGCGAGTGTCGACCCGATCTTCGTGTGAACCTTCGGCAATGCTTTCAGGCGAGCATCTCCCCCTTTCTACCTATCTTACTTTTATAGTATTTATTCCCCCTGTTGATCTATTGTTATCTGTGTTGCGATGCTCTAGTTTTCGTACCCGTGATATCCCTTGCAGCCTTATATTGCCTTGGACATATCCTATTACCTGTCGATTGGTAGATAGTTGGACTTGCGCGTCGTAGTCGCTTGCTCAAGTGTTGTTGCGTGTCGCCAAGTACCACAGTTGTTGGAGTATTGCCGCATGTCTAATGTTGGAGATGATCAAGACTTTAATTATTGTTTAATAACTAAAATTGAAGTAGGTAAATAATGCAGAGGCACAGGTGGGAAATAGATGTTATTTGGTTGTTAACCATCCACTTGTGTCCCGTAGGACCCCGAGTTCTTGACACCTGTTCCGAGATCGAGCGCGCTAACCACAGGTGGGGTGTATGGGCACCCCCATCGATTTAGTACCTGATTCCAAGTACTGTACTGGGGGCCACAAGTAGTTTGGGGCTTTATTACTATTTTGTACTTATGCCATGCTTTACTGCTTTATTAAGATTGTGCGAGGAGCACCTTTACTGTTTAGGTAAGCGGAGTGTTTTCGCGGTATCGACAAGCCCAGTCACATTTTCGGGTTCCCAGTCGTTTACAGCCACTGACGCAAACCCTGGGTCCGTTCCGGAGCCGGCCAACTTCATTGCGGGTAGCTTAGTGGGGTGGCCCCCCGTGCTTGCTTTGGGTCTGGGAAACGTCGTGTCCGAAACCCCGTCGACATACCGTTGGGTGTATGTTTTGTGATCTTGTACCTACCTGATCTGACAACAAGGGTGTAGGTGCGTGTGGAAACTTTGGTGCACCCCTGCAGGGTTAAATCTTTTCGAGAAGCCGTGTCCGTGGTTATGGACGACTTGGAGCACAGTTCTCGATCATAGACAACTATAACTAAAGTTTACTGCTATAATTTGACTTGTATCCGATATGACTAGTAATCAGCTTCACTGCAACGGAATGGCTAAATAAAAGTACCAACGACTGCTGGGTTTGGGGATATCTCATGCTAATTGTATAGTAAGTGTTGCATCTACAACGGAATGGTTAACTAAAAGTGCCCACTGCTTATTATATCAGGATGACTATCTATACCTGACTAGTAACTGCTGCAACGATAACTGAATAAATAAAACTGCCAACGGTGTGAGTTCCTCGGTTGACTTCCTCGTCTGGTCTCGAGGGGGAAATACCAGGATGGGTATGTTTGGTGGTAGTATCAGGTTGGTTCCGAATAGGTCTTTCTTACCCCTCTCTGATAGCCGCTATTTGTATCGAGTCTCTATAGGTTGTTTAGTGCATGCCGCGCTGCCGCTTCAGTCCACCATACCTATGTAGGTGAGGACCGCCGAATTCTAGTCTCGCCGTGTACTGGCCTCAGTACTGACCGCTCTCTTTTTCCTTTGCCCTTTGTCGGCACCCCTTTTGTGTAAGCAGGTTTCGAGATCGACGTCGTTAGCAGGGTTACCCTTCCGGCTTGGCCTGGGCAGGGTTATGGACGCCATTGGTTATTCTTTAGGGATCTTAGCCCCATTTGCATCTTGTCCGTAGTCGGACGCTGTATCATTTTCAAGGTGATTTGGATCTTTGTAATGTATATCTGCATTCTTGACTCAATGAGTCGTTGTTGTATATATCTGTTCTGTGGGTTCCATCGTGGACTATTGTGTAATGATATTACTTCGTTTTCCACCCGCACAAAAGTGCCTGGTGGGCACCTTTGAATCGTTTCTATGCGGGTTTGGCGGGTTTCGCTAAAACTTGCATAGGGCCGATTCTGAGGGTGTTACAGAGTGGTATCAGAGCTCAGCAGTTGCGATACCCCACAAGTCTATCCTGTAGGATAAACTAGCTAACGGCCGAAGTAGAGTGTCAAAACTATTTTTGAAAAATTGGTTGGATAGTTCTGATTAGGTCTGATTTTACTCCTTACCCTCTGCTGCTCTCCTCTCACCTCTGCGTGTTTTGAATCCGCTCTCTTCTCTCTCTTCAAGTCCAGGATTTCTCGTCGTTGGGTTCCATCGCACCTTCAGAGTTTCGCTTCCTCCTTTGGTAACGGTGTTGCTACATCTGGTCTTCATGCTATCCGAGGAACCCTTCATCTGGTGGACTTCTCTTTGTTCCTTCTCGTGCCTTCCGATGTTTTCCGATGCGACGACCTCATCTACGCCAGATCCGATGCAGAGTCTGCATCACTCCTTTGTTCCTGAACCTCGATTGTCGAGATCTTCAGTCTGATTCCGAGAATGGTTGCACACTTTTCTACTGATTGTGCAGAGTAATAGTTTGGGTGCGTGATGGATTGGCCCCCATGCCGACTACTCACTCTATTCGCTTGTGTACATTGAAGTGGAGGAGAATGCATCGGTTCCCTCTTTCGATCGAAGCTATAGGTGGCTTTATTTGTTGATACCTCTACCTTCGACCTTTTGGTTCCCGGAGTGTTCTCTCGACGATCACGGACAACGACCTCTTGTTAGTGGTGTTGCGAGAATCTACACGATGAGAGCAGATTCAGATCGCCGCCCTTCTACCGGGTACCATGAGGCGGATCTCGAGGGCGAGATCCATTGTTAGTGGTGTCGAATTGTGGCATCCCGCTAAAACCACTACTAGAAAATCGCTTGTTGTTTTATGTTCGTGCATCATCATTACATCAGCATGCATCTGTTTGCCTAAAACTATTTTCTAAAAGCCTATTTTGTTTTCTAGATATTCTCCTCTTTGTTCAAATCCAAACCCTAGATCTGTCCGGATCTTTTGTTTGTCTAAAACCCTTTTACAAATGTTTTGATTTAAAACAAAGAAAAATAATAAAATATAATAAATCTGTTTTGTTCCGGGGGAGGCCGCCACCGGCCAGGCCCAAAAGGCCTAGCTGGCAGCAGCCTACTACCCAAATAAATATCTAAACCTAACCCTAGCCTTGCCCTACCCCAAACCCTAATCCCCAGAAATCCTCCATCCCGTCGCAACACAGCCACAATCAAACTCCACCCTGCACACTCCCTCTACCCCGCCACCAGAACCCACCCCACCCCGATCAACACCACGCGACACACCCAGCATACACACGTGCCCCCGCATCACCCAACCCGCATGCTGCTGCATGGCCCCATCCCGTGGGTCCCACCTTGCCCACCAACTCCCGTCCCCCCCCCCCTCGACCTGTGGCCACTCCCTCTCTGCTTGGCTGCCGCCGCCAGAGCCCCCTCCCCGCTTCTCGACGCCGCCCCGGCTGGCACATCTCCTCCGCGTCACTGCCGCCCTACCTCGCGGGTCCGGCCTCCCCCACCGCGTCGTCCCCGATCTCGTCCGGCACCTCCGCACCCGCGCGAACCTCGTCGCCTTCCTGGCGCCTCACGTCGACCTCGCCGGTGGCCACCTCTGCAGCGTGCTGCCCGGCCTCCAGCCGCTCCTCCCCGCCACCAGGGCATCTCCTCCTCGCCGGCCCAGGCGCTCCCACCGCCCATCCCCCTCTGTCCGCCTACTTGACCAACCTCGTCCGGCCGCCGCCACGACCTGGGCGCTCACCCCCGCGGTCCGAGCTCGTCGTCCCCCCTCGCGAGCTCAAGCCGCTGCTACTCTCGCAGGGGCCCCTCCTTCACGCCTCTCCCCGTCGTGGTATGCGCTCCTTCGCGCCTCTGCAAGCCAACACAGACCGGTCCCACCTTGTCCTGTGCTCTGCCGCCGAGGTCACTCTGCTAGCGGCTGTCGCCGCCCACAAGAGCTCCATCCCGGTGCTTGGAGGCCGCCCGAACCAGCTCGCCGATCCTCCTGTCGCTTGCCGTCCGCAGGGTGTTTAAGCCTATGCCTGCACGAGACAGGGGCCTCCTCGCAGTGCACTTTTGTCCTCTGTTTGCTTTTGTTCTGATGCGCTAAGCTTATCTTTGGTGGTCTTAGGTACCAGTGTGGGCGCATGAACCTCCTAGGTCTGCCACACGCCATACCAATGTGGTGTCGTTTATCTCGCCATGACACCTTCCGCTCCGGCGTTGGCTTAAGTGAACTCGCATTACTCGAAGACCACGGTGCCTCGAGTTCATCCCTGTCATGAATCCGAAACCATAAGATCTCCATCATGGACGACAAGATCGTCGAGATGGAACTGGAGGCGATGATGACGAATCGACAAGGTCGCCTTCCCAGAGCCTGAAGACCGAACTCCGTCGAACCTCAGAACCCCAAGACCTTCGCCCCTATGTGTGATCCCTATCCGAGACCACTATTTTATAAATGTCATCTATATAAATTGTTGCATATTAAATTGTTCATACTTGCATACATATTGTGGGTGTTTGGGGGTATTTCGATGATTCACCTAAATTAAATATGGAGGCCATAGGCGGACGAATCTAGTCTAATATTGGTCTCATTTGAATCTGTGCATCGAACCGGTGATATACTTTTGCCTTGTTAAGACAACATTTAAATTGCGGGATAGCTAAATAACATGAACCTATTAATTAATTGTCGGGACCCCGGTTCCGCTTAATATTGCCTAATCGCATCGCATCTTTGCCATGTCATACATCATACATGCATCATGCCCGATTTTCTACCGTAGTATTAAATAGTGCATCCGATGTTTCTTCTAGTGTTTTGCTTCTTCACGGATTAGGCCGATGAGTTGATGAGAGTGTCGACCCGATCTTCGGATGAACCTTCGGCAATGCTTTCAGGCGAGCATCTCCCCCTTTCTACCTATCAGCAATAGTTTTCGTACCCGTGATATCCCTTGCAGCCTTATATTGCCTTGGACACATCCTATTACCTGTCGATTGGTAGATAATTGGACTTGCGCGTCGTAGTCGCTTGCTCAAGTGCTGTTGCGTGTCGCCAAGTACCACAGTTGTTGGAGTATTGCCGCATGTCTAATGTTGGAGATGATCAAGACTTTAATTATTGTTTAATAACTAAAATTGAAGTAGGTAAATAATGCAGAGGCACAGGTGGGCAATAGATGTTATTTGGTTGTTAACCGTCCACTTGTGTCCCGTAGGACCCCGAGTTCTTGACACCTGTTCCGAGATCGAGCGCGCTAACCACAGGTGGGGTGTATGGGCACCCCCATCGATTTAGTACCTGATTCCACGTACTGTACTGGGGGCCACAAGTAGTTTGGGGATTTATTACTATTCTGTACTTATGCCATGCTTTACTGCTTTATTAAGATTGTGCGAGAAGCACCTGTACTGTTTAGGTAAGCGGAGTGTTTTCGCGGTATCAACAAGCCCAGTCACATTTTCGGGTTCCCAGTCGTTTACAGCCACTGACGCAAACCCTGGGTCCGTTTCGGAGCCGGCCAACTTCGTTGCAGGTAGCTTAGTGGGGTGGCCCCCCGTGCTTGCTTTGGGTCTGGGAAACTTCGTGTCCGAAACCCCGTCGACATACCGTTGGGTGTATGTTTTGTGATCTTGTACCTACCTGATCTGACAACAAGGGTGTAGGTGTGTGTGGAAACTTTGGTTCACCCCTGCAGGGTTAAATATTTTCGAGAAGCCGTGTCCGCGGTTATGGATGACTTGGAGCACAGTTCTCGATCATAGACAACTATAACTAAAGTTTACTGCTATAATTTGACTTGTATCCGATATGACTAGTAATCAGCTTCACTGCAACGGAATGGCTAAATAAAAGTACCAACGACTGCTGGGTTTGGGGATATCTCATGCTAATTGTATCTGACTAGTAAGTGTTGCAACTACAACGGAATGGTTAACTAAAAGTGCCCACTGCTTATTATATCAGGATGACTATCTATACCTGACTAGTAACTGCTGCAACGATAACTGAATAAATAAAACTGCCAACGGTGTGAGTTCCTCGGTTGACTTCCTCGTCTGGTCTCGAGGGGGAAATACCAGGATGGGTATGTTTGGTGGTAGTATCAGGTTGGTTCCGAATAGGTCTTTCTTACCCCTCTCTGATAGCCGCTATTTGTATCGAGCCTCTATAGGTTGTTTAGTGCATGCCGCGCTGCCGCTTCAATCCACCATACCTATGTAGGCGAGGACCGCCGACTTCTAGTATCGCCGTGTACTGGCCTCAGTACTGACCGCTCTCTTTTTCCTTTGCCCTTTGTCG